>CM075659.1:255627-1740217 GCA_037954105.1 Canavalia gladiata | reverse complement strand
CCTCTACCATCGCTGCAGTATCGTAGAAGCTAGCAACTGTGAATCTTATATACATGATATATGAATTTTAAATAAATTAAAAAAAAGAATCTAAAGCAAATAGTATGTTACTTGGGGAGTGGTTTCATTTGATTTTGAGTGGGGTATTTATGAAAGTAAATGGTAATTTCAAGGTTTCAGCCGAGAAAGAAACTCACACACATACGCGCACACTTGTCCTTGCTTTCTTGTTCACAGTAGGGTTGCCTTCCCTTGCAATTGCTTTGCAGCACACAAAACGCCACCCTTCTCTTTTTCTCGTGACCCTATCATTTCATTTCATTCTCCTGCTATCTAATCTCTCACTCTCGTCACTTCTCTCTCATCTCTCTGTAACACCAACACCAACACCAACAGCGACAATGGGTGCTTCTCTGCCCTCTAAGGAGGCCAACCTCTTCAAGATTATTGTTGTAAGCTTCGATTCACTCTCTGTTTCCGCCATTTATATCTACTTCTCTGCTTGCATTAATCACTGTATCATGCTCATTCAATTGCTTCCACATCTTAAAACCCTAGATTATGTTCTTATGTAAGCGCGTTCTCACGCTATGTTCGGTTACTGAGAATCTGTGGGAATCCGAATGAAGCACAGTTTGGGATCTTCATTTAAATTTTGTTGTTGTAATTTGTGATGTCTGACTTGGAGTTTTATGGTCTTCGGGAATTGATTGTTTGGTACTTTGGAGTTCTAGGTTGTTGCCTTCACTGTGCTTTGTTTTCCGTTGGAAGCAGTTTCTTTCGGTGCTGAAAATCTGGGAGAAAAGTTGAAAGGAAGGAAAATTGAGATATTCAGTTAAATTGTACAGTTTCTCATTTCGTAATTGTGATTATGTAGCATCGAGCTTTCAGGGGATTAGGGAGGGTTGAAATTTGGCGCTTTAGAGTTGGAGTTTATTGGCTTCTTCGTATTTTAAACTGATATCAGAACGAGTACAGACATGGTTTTTTTGGCAGGGCGTTTGAACTGATATCTGGATGCGGTTTTTTGTTTTTATCAATGTGTGCTTGCAGACCACCTGGCTTAATCATTTGGCTGTGCTTTGAATAATAAAGTAACAATGTTTAGATATAGTTATTGCCTCTTTAGGGGATTAAAATTGAAAAGGTTAAGTAACTGGAGTGGATGGATTTTCTTTGAATACATTTGGCATTGTTCTTCTTCCTTCTAATTAGATTTCTCCACATGAAAAAGACCGATTTGTTGACTTGGAGGTCATTTTCCTTGTCTTTGTTGCTGCAGAAATCATATGAAACCAAACAATATAAGAAGGGCCTCAAAGCAGCCGATGCCATTTTAAAAAAATTTCCAGACCATGGAGGTATATTTTTTTTTGGCAATTATTTTCTAAGCTCCAGGGGACATTCTATTTCCTTTTAGTTGCTTATAGTCATGCAAGAAATGCAACATTATTCCCCTCCCCCCAATACAGCTTCCCACTTTTCTATCTCTTCTTTCTTATTAGCGACATATTTTTTGCTTCTTTGCTCTTATTTTTTTTATTTATGTGAGTGTTCCCCTGTTCTGGATGATAGAAACTTTATCAATGAAGGGTTTGACATTAAATTGCATGGATCGTAAGTCTGAAGCATATGAACTTGTTCGTCAAGGATTAAAGGTCTGTGTGTGGTCTATGCTGTTACATCTTTTTTCATTCTTACAATCTGTTGGATGACCTGGCTCTAATCTTTGTTCTGGTACAGAATGACCTTAAAAGTCATGTTTGCTGGCATGTTTATGGTCTCCTTTATCGATCAGACAGAGAATACAGGGAGGCAATCAAGTGCTACCGAAATGCACTGAAAATTGATCCTGACAATATTGAAATTCTTCGTGACCTGTCACTCTTACAGGTAGCATCTTTAATGCATTTGCATCTATTTGCTTTTTTATATATCAATGGATTTAAATTGGATCTTATTCTTTTATACTGGTATATGATAAGTTGAAAAGCATAATAGTCTGTTTAATACAAGGAACAATTTTTTATTTATTTTTGTCGTCTATTAGCATTTTCTAGGAATCACTCCTGTCAAAATTTAGAAAATATGTTTGGTTGGCTATTATATTTACTAAAATATCTCAGTTAGTTTTGACATCCAGTCCTGTCTCTGAAATTTGGGAATGAAACTGGAGAAATGATTATTTTCTGTTTTCAAACTGGCCCCATTATAGGAAATATTTCTTTTATCAATACCCTACTGAACACATTTTCAAACATGTTCTGTATTTTATTGAAAATGAAAACAGGAAACACACAAATCATATATGCTTTTAATGTTCTTCTGTTATTCAGCTTGGAGTACTTGTACCATATTTCTAGATGTATTTATGACATTTAGCTTATGCTGGATTTGCAGCATTTTTAAGCGCACAAGGACAGTCAATGCCATGGTAGATGCCTTTTTAATTTGTTAATGATAGGGAGAAAAGTTTCATAAATTCTTCTATCAGATATCTGGCCATAACACTGGTTTTCTTTTGCTTGATTGTAATCTACATTCTGCACATTTAATGGATAAATTAGGTTTTGCTGGAAAGTCCTATGAAATACTATGGCTAATGTCAAGCTCTTAAATAAGGCAAAAATTTGAGTCTTGGTTGTGTTATTTAACAATGTCAGAGCAAATGATATTGTTTCCTTTAGCAAATGTTTAGGACTAGGTGACTTGCTGTCCTCCTGGTCTAATGTGTATACCCTACATGTAAGAGCCATATGGATAGTTGAATTGAACCATGGGTTCAAAATTAATTAGGTTGTCCTTGTGTCTTGCCCATTATTAAAATTTGTGAGAAAGCTTGAGCACATATTTAATAATATGCTATCTGATAATATTTTCTACTAATACTCTATTAGAAGTGTTGACTAAACAAAATGCTGCTTTTCTAAGTTAAAGCTGACTTGGAAAGTATTCTAACATCCCATATTTTTACTAGGAACATCATATGTTACTGTGAAGATTACTTTATTTAAGTTTCATACAGTATCATCTTCCACTCATCATGAACTGGAGCAAATAAATTGTTTGCTGTAATATTGTACTGAATACTACCTATTACTTTTCTTGAAATATATATGCATGAGTATATATTCAGTGAATTTCTCTGTGATGTAATTTGTTTTACTCATGATGGTGCTTTTTACTCTTCATTCACAGGCACAGATGCGAGATTTAACAGGCTTTGTTGAGACAAGACAACAACTTTTGACTCTGAAGCCAAATCATCGTATGAACTGGATTGGATTTTCTGTTGCCCATCATTTGAACTCCAAGTATGATTTGGATTTATGTTGAATTATCTTTTCTCCCAATTGGTGACAGTCAACTTATGTTGGTCTTAAATCTATTTTCTTTTTTTTAGATCAATTTTTCTTCCGTATTATTTATCTCCTCAGTGCAGTATATGTAATTGGCAGGTTGCCCCTATTGTACTTTCATCTTCCCTTTCTTTCTATAAAAAAACATATTTGACAGCTGTGCTGTTCTTTGGAAAAGTTTGCTTATTTTTAGGTTATATAGATGGTCATAAGGACCTGAGATAGGGGGAGGGGGGAGGACTGAATCCACAACATCAAGTGCATCTCAAAGACTAGGACCAGGGTTATGTGAGCTATAGCTCTTTAACTGATTCTATCTCTCTTTCCTTTATAATCTAATGGGTTGCAGAGATATGATCCTGAGATCTCATTTTGTTGCCAAGTTAATACATAATATTGAAGTTTTTCATTGTTCACAAGCATTTTGGTATTTTCATCTGTCGTTATTTGTGAGTTTGCATTTTTTGAATCAGGTATTGTGATGTAGTTATCAATTTTTCCAAGACTCCATGTGTCAAACACTTGATTTTATACTCTATAATATGGTTTTGTGGAAATAATGTTAATGGATCAGAGAATTTACTTTAAGTAGAAAATGTGACAAAAATGAGATTGTTGTGTTTGATTTGAGGAACTGGTTGGAGAATACTTGTTTCCTTTGGTTACTGATCTCTACAGTCTGAACCTTTGGATGATGTCATTACTCTAGTCTTGCTATTATTATAAATGGTTGTTGAAATACCACACTTTTGTTGTTTTGATAGTTTGTATTGATTTTTGAATGTGTAACAGTGCATCCAAAGCAGTTGAAATTTTGGAAGCATATGAAGGGACTTTAGAAGATGATCATCCTCCAGAAAATGAGCGGTGTGAGCATGGGGAAATGCTTTTATACAAGGTTTTCCTCTGTCAGTGTCTGCAGCTGTTTCTTGTTTAATGTGTAATGCTTACTCAGATATTAGGTGCTTGATACAACTTTTACCTTAATTCAATTTTTGCATGCACAGTGAAAATTTGAATTAGCTACTGTTTTTTCTTGTGGTTTAACTATTACATATAAATATTTTGCATATTAATCACTTAGTATTTACTTTAAAACTGAATGAAAGGATCTTGTGATGTGAAGCCTGTTCATGAAGGACTGTTTAGACATGTAGACCTTTTCTCAGTCTAACCGAGTGATTGGGATGGTTTTGTGCATTTTGGGTGGTTGTTTCACTGGATTGTCAAATTGGCAATTCAATAAACTGGCTCTTAGTCAACCCTTGGTGCCAAAAATACCCCATTTAAAAGTAAGTCCAAAAAAATATGGGAGTTGCCATCCTGTAAAATTCTTGGTGTTGGTGACTTCCCTAAGGCATTGTGTGACTGGAAAATAGCTCATCTGTGCACCATTTAATCACATAACCTGAACAGCGATTGGAGTAAATAATAATACTAATTATTAATTCTCAGGTTCATCCATGGATGTTCATTATAATTCAAAGCTTCTATTGATTAATGATCCCTTGGTACAGTTGGTGTAATTGAAATGTGTTTTGGCTTTTACACAGTGCTCCTTTATACGCTGATGTTAGCCAGTATCCCCCATGACTTCGTAAATCAAATGGGAAAAATTTTTCATTACTATGATTCTAAAATTTAAAATTTTGATAAAAATATGATTCTAGTCAATTTGCGATTTGCTGAATGTAAGTCTTTTTGCGGTCAATTCTACTGCTGAGTATTCAAGAATATGAAATCCTTCTTGTGGTTTAATTGCTGATAAATTTTTTTCATGTGATGGTGCTTCTCTACACCAAATATTTTGCCCAGATCTCTTTGTTAGAGGAATGCGGATTTCTTGAGAGAGCTCTGGAGGAGTTGCGCAAAAAAGAATCAAAAATTGTATGTATGTTTTATTTACCCGTGTAATTTGATGATGTAACTAATTCATGATATATAACTTCTGATTATGTCTTTCTAGGTTGATAAGCTGGCATATAAAGAACAAGAGGTTTCACTTTTACTAAAGCTTGGTCACTTAGAAGAAGGCGAAACTTTGTACCGGGCATTACTTTCCATGAATCCTGATAATTATAGGTGATCTCTCAATACCCATTGTGTTTCAAATGGTGGAACTAAGTTGAATGCATTTTCTGATGGTATGTGAACTATATATATATATATATATATATATATATATATATATATATATATATATATATTGCTTTGCTTGTCATAGTTTTTTATCTGATTTAGTTTTTCTTCCTCTTCTATCCTGTGAATCATTTGATCATTCTTTTGTACTTATTTTGAAAACAATATATTCATTCTCTTATTATAATTATAATGGGTTATCTGGATGCAATTGGTATTTTGGGTTCAAAAAGTTTCATGGATATTTTATTTGAAAGATTCTTGGGATAGTTCTTGTCAATGTTTTAAAAATGGGTTGGTCATTCAACTTTTGTAGACATTTGTTCTTTTTGATTAGCCACCGGTATAAATGGATGAGGGGATGATTTCAGTTCAGGTGTATCAGAGATAAACCAGAGAATAAAGAAGAGAGAGATATTGACTGAAAACTCATTCTGTTATAATACAGTATTTATACTAGATGACAATTAGTTATTCCAACTAACTGACCGTTGTCATTCAAACAGAACGACCACTGGCAGAAAACTAGCTTATGCTATGGTGTATATACTCTAACAAGTTGCTTTAATATTTGTTTTATTTGGTTCGATAAACTGTCCACTTCTGTGTTTGATTTTGTCTATATGATGATATTACTGTTTTTGTCCACTACTAGAAGCTGAATTTTAGTTCATGATTCATGTTATCCTTCAGATACTATGAAGGTCTCCAAAAGTGTGTTGGATTATATTTAGAAGATGGCCAATTCTCCCCTGAACAAATAGATCAGTTAGATTTGTTGTACAAAACACTTGCACAGCAATATAAGTGGTCTTCTGCTGTTAAGGTAATGCTGTGTTTTGTTGTAGTTATCTATACCATTAATATCTTGCTTTCATGTATCTTAACTTATATATGGGAACAAGTTGAAAAAAAATTGATTAAATTAATTTAATCAATTTTTTTTCTACTTGAACTTTAAAATTAAAAATTATAAAATTATTCTTTTTTATTATCTTTTTCTTTTCTTTTAGTTTGAATATTACGATGAATATCTTGATTAATATTAATTCCAATGGAATAATTCAAACATAAATGGAATAAAAATAATTATTAATTTTCCTCCTATGCTCATTTTTTTTTTCTCGCTATTTTCCATATTACCGAGAAAATTAGGAATAGAGAATCCATATCAAAAAGTTGAAAATTGAAATAATGGTCTTCATTTTATTTGAAACATTATGATGAGTAATATTGATGAATCTAATAAAGGTTAGGAGGGGGAGGGTTTCAAACTCTTGGTAAACAAAAGCTCACATAGCAGTTCCAATGCTATGCCTTAACTAATATTTCTATACCATTTGTTTAATATATACATAACATGCTTTCATGCATCACATCATTTAACTAATATTTCTGCTTTATTATGCACACACACACACACACACACACACACTCACACACTCACACTCAAGTATGTATGTACGAATGTATATGTGTGTGTTATCTTTGTATGACTTGTGATATTTTTGTTACTTGCTGGAAATGGGTTTTGCCTTTTCATGATTACTTTGTTGTTTTCTTGGAGGCACGAATTTCTTTTGTTTCTTGCTTTTTAATTAATGGAATATCTATTAGCATCATACGTGTGGCCATAGAATTTTCTCTTTTATAACCATTTTATAAAATGCATGTCAAAGAAATAATCCTTGCTATAGTGACTTCTTGATAGGCTAATGTGAGTACATCTTCCAGAATAGTATGTAGTATAGACAAATGCTTGGTGTGTCACTGGTATATTTCATGTCAAAATGAGTGCTCAATTTTTTTAATCAAATTCATTCTTTTGATCTCTTCATTTGCCAGAGAATACCACTGGATTTTCTACAAGGTGACAAATTTCGAGAAGCAGCAGACAATTATATTAGGCCTCTTCTAACCAAGGTATACAGAATTCTGTTTTCTATCATATTATGGCTCGTGTAATTGTTTCACAATTGATTGAGATTTCTTTGGGTATTTGTTTCTAGGGAGTTCCATCTCTCTTCTCTGATCTTTCTTCTTTGTACAATCACCCTGGGAAGGTCAGTTGTCACTTACATTTCTATTATTGAAAGAGTTCAGGACTTCTTATGATTGACTTTTTCTGCATTATATATACTATGATTGATTGTTTCCTTTTCTTTTTGTTAAACTTTCTCCAGGCAGACATTTTGGAACAACTTATTCTAGAGTTAGAGCATTCGATTAGGACATCAGGCCAATATCCTGGGAGGTAAAATTTTTGTTAACTTATGTTGCAACACATGAATGAAGTAAATTTTTTGTATGATGCAAATGTTGTCTTAGAATCCTCCCCTGGTTAACTCTTAAACAAAGAGAAGAAAACTTCAAGCCAAAACAAAACATATCTGTCCAATATCTTTGGTTTGTAGATCAGTAATTGAAATTCCCCTGGAAAAACCATGAGTAAAGCACCAAATGGAAACCATAAACACATCTTTTTACCCATGACTTGGCAAAGAACCTTATAATTGGTACTTTGTTCTTTTCTTGTATTATATTGCTAAGCACCATTTATCTTTTATACAGAGTGGAAAAAGAACCCCCTTCAACTCTTATGTGGACTTTGTTTTTATTGGCTCAGGTTGGTGGCTATTTGATTTTTTTTAGGCTATTCTTTGTTTTTTATTTTCATTATCCCCTTTGACTAAGACTTGGTACTGGTGCAGCATTATGATAAGCGGGGCCAATATGAAATTGCTCTTTCTAAAATCGACGAAGCTATAGAACATACACCGACTGTCATAGATCTATATTCTGTCAAGGTTTGCTCAGTATTATAAACACTTTGTCGTCTGTGATTAGTTCATTTCTTTGTAGTCCTTTTTTTTATATTATAAAGCCTTCTATTCTAGTAACAGAATAGCACTACAAATTAAATGACAGTTAATTCTATGGTTTGGGCTGTTTAACTCTCAGAATATCTGGCACAATAAAAATAATCTGTGCAGAATACTGAGAGTACATGTAAACCATTGGTCATTATGAGTATTTCATGTCTTGTGAGCCTAGTTACATAGGTTACTGGCACTTCCAATTTTATATATTTCTGTTTGAAGCTGCCTTTGTACTAAATATCACATTTTGATTTGCCTTTTGACCTTGCAAAATCTAACATGTTGCTCAATTCATTTCAGAATGTTTGAATACCTGATATTTATTTATTTCTCTGGTAAAATAAATATAAGATATTTTGTGTTCTGCACAACAACTAATTGTTTTTAAATATTAAAAATTTAATATGACATAAGGAATCACTTCAATTGTATTTTACTTTGAAAAATTAGCAATATCAACATCATAAATAGGTCCTCAAGTGCTCGCCATAAAGAATATAATATCAAATTATTTAATGTCTATTGTTATTTTAAAGTTTTAAAGTTTTAACTTTTAAGAGTGAGTGAGAATACATACTGATTAAAATAGGGTTCAATATTATCCTTATAATTTGCTTAGACCATTGTTTTGGCTGCTCTCAACTAGTTTATAATTGAAAAACTTACCTTTTCTCCTTCAGGTTTTCCAGGACCCAACCAGACTAAGTCACAACTTAGCTGATTTTCCCAACAGAATCATCATAATCATTTGTCGGTTTTGTATAAATTAACATCTTATGTCAATTGTGACGATTTAAGTAAATTATGTCCCACTTGAATTTTATTGGCATTCTGAACCGTCATCCTTGAAAATCTGATTAAACAATAACCATGATTCATGCTATGTTTACTGCATATCCTGAGTATGAAGATGTCAAAGAATTTGGGGAAATTTGTCCAACATTCTGAGTAAACTTTTGCTATGCTAAAGGTTAAAACATGGTAATATTAGTATTAAAAATGAAAGAAGTTAAATATTAAGTCACTTGTTGTCCAAGAGTGTTGAGACTATGGATGGATAAAATGAATTGAAACTGACTTCACTGGAGTTATCCTCAACAACTTATAACAAAATTGAAACATTGTTAATTGTCTGTGTAACAGAGTCGGATACTGAAGCATGCTGGTGATTTGGCTGCTGCTGCTGCATTTGCAGATGAAGCTAGGTGTATGGATCTTGCTGATCGTTATGTTAATAGTGAATGTGTTAAGCGTATGTTGCAGGCCGATCAGGTTTGTCTGTCAATTACATTTGAATGTTAACCACATAGGGATTGTAATTTCTGTGACTTTGTCATTTTCCTTTTCTGACTCTGCTTTATTTATATACTTTCATGATATTAAGGTGACTTTGGCTGAAAAAACTGCTGTATTGTTCACAAAAGATGGAGATCAACACAACAACCTTCATGACATGCAATGCATGTGGTCAGTATTTAGTGATATGTTTGTATTCTGCAACTCTTGAATGAATATTGCAGTTTAATTTCTTAACACGTCACTTCTACCTTTGAAGGTATGAGCTTGCTTCTGGTGAAAGCTATTTCCGTCAGGGTGACCTTGGACGGGCACTCAAAAAATTTTTAGCTGTGGAGAAGCATTATGCTGACATTACCGAGGACCAATTTGATTTTCACTCATATTGTTTACGTAAAATGACTTTGCGCACTTATGTGGAAATGCTTAAATTTCAAGATCAATTGCACTCACATGCATATTTTCATAAAGCAGCAGCTTGTGCTATCAGGTGAATATTGTGTTCTTTTGTTGGTATACTACTATACTGAATGAGTTGTTATGCTTGTCTGTATTATGTTGTGCTTTGTGATTGAACCTGAGCGTTTGGGGACTCAATTAACCAAGGCCCAAAGGTTTAGAAAGTGTATTTAAGGAGGGGGAAGGGGACATGTGGCAACCAAGAGCAAGAGAGGTTTGATACACAGAAAGGTGATTCTGTTACAAGGAAGGGAGATAGAGAATAAAAATAGGCTGGCATGAATTGTGGTGAAGGAGGAGAGGTTGGAGAAGTGCATTCAACCTTTGGCCTGGAACCCCTTGGCTCTGGGAGTTGAGAGGTGTTAGTCTTTTTTTTTGTTACTTCAGTTGTTAAGTTCTTGAGTTCCACTATGTCTGACCTGCCGGATTCAGAGTAATGGAGACAAGACAACAGGCTTGTTTGGAGGTCATGGAAGGGAAGGTTGTTGCTGTGGACACCAAATTGATGGAGCTGATTCATTTGATGACTCTCATGCAAGAAACCATGGTTATGAGTTAGAAAGCTCATGCTGAGGGGAAAGGAGAATTAGGAGTTGTGAAAGAGAATCAAGAACTTCATTCCATACAAAAAACTTGAATTGCCGGAAAAAATGTTCCCTTGACGACCTTGGGCTTGATGAAGAGGTTCATTTGTATGGTCTAACTGATGATGTTCAAATAGCCGCGAAGTGGGTTGAACTGCCATCATTCGATGGTAATGATCCTAGGGGTTGACTGACAAGGGCAGACCAGTCTTTCTGGGTGCAGCAAACCCCTATGGGTTCTTGGATCTGTCTGGCCCGTATTTTCTATGGAAGGGGAAGCTGTTCACCGATTGATGGTTTTGTTGATGTTTATCCATTAATTTTGTAGAAGTTGTAGAAGGAACTAAGGGTGCAGTTTAGTGGCTTAGAAATGCATAATCTGTACAAAGAATTGGTGGTTGTGAAACAACAGGGATCAGTTCAGGAATACGCTGCTGACTTCTAATATCTCACTGCTCTGCTTATGGGACAACTCGAGGCTTAATACATTGGCCACTTTCTCAACAGACTAAAGGAAGATGTTAGGACTTGGGTTTGGGTTCACAACCTCGAAAACTTGGATCCAGGCGATGAGATTTGCCTGTAATGTTGAGGTTGCCTGGAAACGGGTTTGGGACTGTCTAATTAGTAGTGGTATGGGCAAAAATTCAATGACCCAAAGCCCAACTTTCATGGGCTCAACAAAAAATGCCACAAATTGGCAGGAGCAAGCCCATGCTAATTCACCCCAAGGAGCCCAATATGAGAAAAGGGATGTGGGAGTTCCTGAAGCTGCAAAACTAATGACAAATGCAAAGAGAGAAATGCATAACCTAATTTCAAAGGACTGAAGGAGAAAAGGATTATGCTTTTGGTGCAACCAACCTTACAGTCTCACCCACAAATGCCCTAACCCGAAAGGGTTATTCTTCTTGGGGAAGATGAGGAGTTTGGTGATGTTGGAGAGAGATCGTGCTTGAGGAAGGGGAGGAAGAAATGGAGGAAGAGACGGGAGAATGTGGCATTCTGGACTCTATGGAATGTTGGAGCTCTGCAGAATTTCAGCAACGAAGTTTGCAGCCATAAAAGTAATGAAGCTTAAGGAGTCCTTAAACAGCATTCCATTGCTGATCTTGGTGGATAGTGGAGCAACATGCATCATCTCACCCAAGATCATGACAGCGTTGGGTATCCAAATGGAGGAAATAGAGGGAGAGGCTTGGGCATCCAATTGGGACACCCAATTGCATTTTTCAGCTAGGCTATTTCTGAAAATACCTTGGTCAAATCAGCATAGGAGAGGGAGATCATGACACTATTTCAACTCTGGAGAACCTATCTTTTGGGCAGATCCTTCAGGGTCCTTACAGACCAAATGAGTTTGAAGTTTTTACTTCAACAAAGAATTTCAACTCCTGACCAGCAAAATTTGTGTGCAAAGTTTATGGGTTGGGATACAAGATTGAGATATTTTATGAACCTGGATGTGAGAATACAACAGCCGATGCTCTATCATGATCACATGGTGAAGCTTAGTGTACCCTGTTGTTATATCTGTTTCCTATACAAACTTTTTAAAACAGAAAATAAAATGAAAACAATGTCTCAGTTTTGTAATTAAAAATGAATAAAAAATGAAAGGGGAAAACATTTTCACAAACTAAATGACCCTAAATTTCATTTGTCTAGCACAAACTCAAATGAAGAGGACCGCTAATAAGCACAGGAGGCATGTGAGTTTTGAGGTGGGGGAATGGGTATGTCTTAAACTCAGACCCCACAGGCAGCAAACAGTAGCCAGGTATTAACCAAAAGCTGGCCCCTTGGTTCTTTGGTCCTTTTCAGATTATTGCTAAAGTTGGGCAGTTTCATACAAGCTTCAATTACTGGAGTCCTCAAGAATTCATTCAGTATTTCATGTTTCACAGCTTATAAGGGCTGTGGGAAGTTGTTGTATGGATCTTACTTTACCCAAAGGGTTGGATGTGGAATTGGAAAATGATGATGAACCAATCAGAGTTTTAGGAGTAAAAAAGGAGGGATGACATGTTGAGGAAATAACACAATGGCTCTCCAATGGACGGAAATTAGTGGAGGCTACTTGGAAAGATGACTTCAACATGAGGAATCGCTTCCCCACTTTCAGTCTTGAGGACAAGATTGATTTTCAAGGGGAGGGCAGTGATAGAAGCCTAGAGATTAGGGACCCAATGTTGACCCAATTATCCAAGGTCCAAAGTTTTGTAGAGTTGTATTTGAGGATGGGGAAGGGGACACATGACAACCAAGAGCAGGATAAGTTTGTTATGCAGAAAAGTGATTCTGTCACAAAGGAGGGGGGGGGGGGGGAGAGAATAAAAGTAGGCTGGCATGAATTGTTGAGTTCTTGAGTTCCATTACTTTGATTGACAGTGTTATGGGAATTGAAAGTTTTTCAATCATACATACATGGTGCAATGTTTGTTGGGAAACTGAACTTATGATTGTTTTTAAGTGTTTTTCTTTGTTGTTTACTGTGGTGAAGAATTTTCTGACATGCTTCAAGTTTGGTGAGTTTATGGTGTTTTGTCCTAAAAAGTGCTCCTTAAGGACTGTTATATCTATTCAGTTTTAATTTATTTTATTAAAGCAACTTACTTCTAATTTTGTGTTTATGATCTCACAAGTGTAACGCTTTGAGCTGCAGATGCTATATTAAGTTGCATGATTCACCCCCAAAGTCTACAGAAGAGGAAGATGATAAAATGTCAAAGATGCTTCCTTCTCAGAAAAAGAAAATGAGACAAAAGCAGAGAAAGGCAGAAGCAAGAGCTAAGAAAGTATTGTAGTCAATTTCTATAGCTTCTGTAGATCTGCCTGTGCAAAAGGTATTTATCCTAATTGTTTAATTGTGGTTTTAGGAGGCAGAAGAAAAGAATGAAGAGTTAAGTGCCGGTGGGGTATCAAAGTCTGGGAAACGACATGTAAAACCTGTTGATCCTGATCCAAATGGGGAGAAGTTGTTGCAGGTTAAATTTTAATGTATTTAGTTGTGTTAAAATAGATTAAAAAATATCCATTAATATCTTGATTATATCTTAGAGTAGCATAAAGTATCTTAAGATTATCTCTTGTTTCTATATTTCCTTATTTTCTCTTACTTTCTTAGGATTGGTTTTCATATTTCCTTACATTATTTAGTTAGGATTATGATCTAATATTTAGTATAAGGATTAGTGTTTTAGGTTTTGTATCACTTTGTAGTACATCATGTCCTATCAAGTTAATATCAATATCATAGTATTTAAGTCTCTATACTTTTCCTCCCTCTTTACCTCAAAGGTTGAAACTCTAATTGCCACTGGGATTCTAATTTGATCTTTCTTTAAAATTTCATTTAATGCACAAAAATAGAACTTTTCTCCATGAGCTCATGTAGAAGATGAGTAACTATAGGAACCATTGGGTGGTTGCCATCATGCATATTTGCATTTTGGATAGTGGCAGAAAATCCTAACTTTCTAAGATCGTCGGAGAATGTTATCATAACATTAGTATATGTGTGAGACTGAGAGTATGGGTTATCGAAAAGGAAGGTTTTAGAAATGCACAGAACAAATGACTTAAATTTTTTTCCTTAGTCATTATGATTTGGGAGGATGGAGTTGCAAAGCTCCTTGCATACATTTTTTTATATATGGTATAGGTGATAGGGTTTAGATTCATTATTTAATTTGAACAATGTTCTTAGTGTTCTGTAAATTTTTTTAGATAACAATTTTCTTTCAAATAAAAAAAATTGTATGGAATTTGACTAGTTAAAATGCTGTGTTGAACAAATACTGACTTTTGCTAAATTATATGCATGACATATTTAAAAACTGTCAAAATCAGTATAATGCATAATAGTGCCAGTTTTATCAAACAGAAATTTTGATGTCAGAATGTTTCTGCACAAATTTGTTTTAAAATTCACATTTTTCTTGTGTTTTTCCCTACTTAGGTGGAAGATCCACTGTCAGAAGCTACTAAATACTTGAAGTTGCTGCAGAAGAATTCACCTGATTCATTGGAGACACACTTGCTCTCTTTTGAATTATATACAAGGAAACAAAAGATTTTGCTTGCCTTTCAGGTACGATATGAGGAGCTTAGTAACTTATGTTGTCTGGCTTCAGTTTGTTCATTTTTAATAAATCTTGTTCATCTTGCTAGTACTTAATTTGGGTTGACAGGTGAGGATATCTGGTATTTAAAAATGCATTACAAGTTTTTGGGGGAGCTTTATTTTGTGACTCAACAGTTAATGCTAATTGTAGCTCTGATTATTTGAATAATATTATTTGCATATATTGTGATGTTATATTACACTTTCTTTTTATTATTTTAAACTATGATGCCCTATTAAATGCATTTCCTTCTGTATCTTTGGAGTTGTAGGCTGTAAAGCAGTTACTGAGATTGGATGCTGAACACCCTGATTCTCATCGTTGCTTGGTATGGTGTCTCTTCTAGAGAACAAATTGATTCCATGTTATTGAAATTGGAAAGTTTACTTTTATAATATTTTTCATTTGAAATATTAATACATATTAATCATATCATTGCTTACAAAATCCATCTTTTTAAGATAATAGTAGTGATGATAATAATGATATTGATAATAATAAAAATGGTAATTATAATTGCAGTACTTTAATTTTGTTGTGAAAATACCTACATATCATGAATTACCTGAAAAGCATATGGGAGATAGGTAATAAAAAAACATGTACCATTGGATTTTGTAACTGCTACTCCTGATCTGTTTTTCAATTTCTTTATTCTCATTTTCATCCTTGTGATTTCTTATTTCCTTCATCAATCATATGCACACAAAAGGAGGAAAAATCTCTATCTGCTGGCATTAATTTCAGTCCATATGTTGCAGATTAAATTCTTCCATAAAGTGGGATCCATGAATGCTCCTGTTACTGACGGTGAAAAACTGATTTGGAGTGTCTTAGAAGCTGAGCGCTCAAATATTAGGTTCTGGATGCAGCTGTTTTTTGTTCTGTTAATTTTTTCCATTATGATATCTTGGAGATTGGTATCTACAATTCTTTTATTCATTTTATGATATGGTTTGATTTTAACTTCATCTATTTATTTCTTTTATGCAGTCATCTGCATGAGAAATCTCTGATTGAGGCAAACAACTCTTTCCTTGAAAAACATAAAGGTCACAGTGAACATTATCATCATGGCAATGCATAACGTTCAAGATTCTATATGAAGATATCTTAATTTGTTTCTGTTGTTTGCAGATTCTTTGATGCATAGAGCGGCTTTTGCAGAAATCTTGTACATTTTGGACTCAAACAGAAAATCTGAGGCTGTTAAGTTCATTGAAGAGTCAACAAATCACACTGTGCCAAGGTAAGGGTTTACAATATTTTCAGCACTATGCTATTAAGCACATTCAGCACATATCTTGTATATCACTCTGTTTAATGTATTTCTGACACTGATGCACCTGCTGTCATATCTGTTATGTATTGGATTAAAAAACATTTTCTTTTTAGCTCTGACAACTTGATAGACTCTGATTTGAGAAAGCTTGCTGGGGGGGGGGGGTTGTGCTTGCTGACCTGATTCATAATATAGAGAGGACTTGGGGTGATTGTTTTGGAGAGAGAAATTAATGGTGTAGAGAGAAGATGGGAAAGAATATGAAAGGTTGAAGACAAGCCACCTATTTGCTCAGATAGAGTTGAGATTGCGAGTGGGTGACATATAACCATCCACCTGTTTATGTGGATGAAGATGAATAATGAATTCAAGGACTGGTCTCTTCCGAAAGTGTTAAAGGGTGTTTCTGTGAAAGGCAGTCCTTGTCTTGTTTTTAATTTTAATTTTTGAAAGTTGCTGGGTGTTTTTCTTTTTTCCAGATATGGAAACAAGGGTAGAAGTGAAAAGGAAAGATGTATTGGATTAAATAAATCACAGTAGACTACCAAGAAAATTATATGAAAATAAAGTGATAATTTTGTTTTCAGAATTCTTACATGTATTAGGTGCTTTTGTTTGTTTCTTGTCCTATAATTCATGGACCTTGTCATGACAATGTTCATGTTTGTGTATGTATGTGCTTTACAAGCTTCATCTCTTTATTTCCCTTCTAGATTCATTTTTGGCTTTCAAGTCTTAGTGATGGCAATAATTTATCTGTCGATAATTTCTTCTGATAGAAATGGACCTCTCGGACCAATCAGGGAATGGAAACTTAAAGACTGTATTGCAGTTCACAATCTTCTTGGAACGTTTCTTGCTGACCAGGATGCTGCATTGAGTAAGTATAACTGGGGCTTGGGTAGCCTGATTAGACTTTATGTTGGTTGGCCGCAAGGACCAGTGCAATAATTTTAGTATGTGATATTTGCCATACATGATGCATATGATGTCCAAGAACAATGTATTTGAGTTCATTTTCCTATGCTAAAAGTTTTCTGCCTCATGAAAAATAATTACTTATTGCTCCGAAATGAACATGATTCCTCTTTTTTTACTGAAAAGAGGATAGAGGAGATGAAATTTGTTTGCTATATTTAGTTATTTTTAATCTTTTGCCACTATTCTGGGATGGGGTCAATGGCCTTTGAAATTTTTCTGAGATGGGTTTGATGCTCTTAAAAATCTAAGTTTCAAGGTTTTGGTTTTGATACAACATTTTAGTTTTTCTTTTATTCCAAATCAGGAAATTTTGGTGCCTAAATTTCTCTTAAATCTTCACCTAATTTTCTGTTGCTCTTTGTTTAATTTTCATTCCATTTTCTTATTTATATTTAACTTTTTGTAATAATGCTTCACAAGATTAATTTTATACTCTTACAGGATGGAAAGTGCGTTGTGCAGAGTACTTCACTTATTCTACGTACTTTGAAGGAAGCCACAGCTCCGCTTCCCCCCAGTCGACCTTCAATCAGTTGCATAAGAACTCTGAAAATGAGAGTCCTAACCATTCAGTGGGTAGTAAAAATGTGGGCTCCATCACGCCTAATGGGAAACTAGAGGCATTTAAAGACCTCACTATCTGATTAAGTTGAGTGCATCTATGAGGCCAAGAGATATGCAAGTTACCGAGTTTGGATGCTTATAAAACCAAACTGCATTTGACACTCCCATAACGACAACGTTGCAATTTCCAGCAACAAAGGTCACAGTTCTGGTGCGGGTTATGGCAAACTTACACACGTCACCCCGATGTATTTTCTTTGCATGATTTCTCTCTCCAGCTGTGAAATGTATTCGGTTTGCAAATGTATTCGGTCTGAGAGGTGGTAGACGGGGCTCCATGGATTTGCACCATTGTCTTAGGTTATTATTTTGGTCGTTGGGAGAGCTACAGAATTTTTTTAGGTTTCTGGTCCTGCATCCAGCCAACATAAACATAGGGGAGCATGTTGTATCTTTCCTATTTTATTTGCTTATTCATTATGTATAAACATCAAATTATGTGAAAATTTTGCCACTGGATGCCGAAATGACAGCTGTAATTTTGGATGAATTCACTTTAAAAAATGGTGATCAATAGTACTGTTGTATTTTAGGTAGCATTCACATGCAGTCAGAAGAACGGTTCTTTTGTTTTATTATCTTTGGTTTTACCAATTTTTGTTAAACCAAAATATACCATCTTTTGCCTCACCAAAATGACCTATATTTGCAAGGACGATGTTGAAATGGTGACGAAGGTATATAAACGTGGAAAACTAGAAAAGCATAGCATGAGTATGGTGTTTTGTCATTCAAACTTGTCTCATTGCGATAATTTAGCCTCACATAATATATACTTGCGAAGAATTTGAATTTTGAATACTCTTATTGTATCGACTATCATGCTTTGTATTCATTTTTTTTTATTTCATAACAATAGTAACAAGAGTTCAGGATTCACTCTTCACAAGATCCCCTCCCCTAAGTCTTGACAGTGTCCTTTCCCTAGGTTTACAGGTGAGTTTTTGGCCTTACAAGCAGAGAAAATATTTTGTATATATATTTAGCATTTTGATTCTGTATTGTTAATCTTAAATAACGTCTTTTATTCTTGTAACATGATTCCCAAAGGTGACATGTTTGTCTCATCTTTCGCTGATTATTACGTCTTCTGGTTGGTTATAAAAAGGTTCCCAAAAATCTGATTTGATTTCTCAACTGTGAATTTGAGAAAGTTGTATTTAAAGCAAAAGCTGTTAAGGAAAAAAAGGGAATAGTCAACATAAAAATGTGGTGTTTTGGATGGCGTTTAATATATTTAATGACAGAACTATTAGGAATGCATTGGGTAAACAATTTAATTAAAGTGTTTATCTAATAAATTCTCATCACACCAGGACATATGTTGTAAACTTAATTATAAAATTTATTCAAATAAAGTAAAAAGATTCGATTGTAACAAATTTTATTTAAAATCTTATTATAATAAAATAAAAAGCGAATAGAAGTCAAACTAATTTCATAAAATTGTGCAAGTTCTTCAGAGGGTCTTCCAAATACCTAAAAAGAAGACAATTTGAGAATTTTAGATAATTTGAAAGAGAAAGGCAAGCCCTCTTTAGGGAAAACTGCTTGGGAGTGAAGGCTAGAAATTTTCCAATTGTCAGGTTGGTGTGGTCGGTTTGCGCTGGTGCATGAATATGATTTGTATGAAAGTTGTTTTTTTAATCTTCCATTTTTACTTTCACATTATTCTTTTATTTTTGGTAAAATTAAATACTAAAATTATTATTATTTTTTATTAATAAAATAAATTTAACGAGTTTTTGAAAATAATTTTTTGGAATGGATTGAGCTTCTGAAAATACTTTTTTGGAATAGATTTATTAAACTTCCGGAAATGCTTATCCGGAACAAATTTATTAAGCGGAAATGCTTATCCGGAGAGTAATTAAATTTATTTTGAAAAAATCTTTCGAGCATTTTCGAAAATTCATTCACTGCGTTACGGAGATGTTTTTCCGAAACATATATTCACACTTCTTCTACACAACATCTTGGAATAATAAATCCTAAATTTTACATTACGGAAACGTATTTCTAGAATATATATTCATACTTCTTCTACACAATATTCAAAACATAATATTAAAAAATTTATATTTTTATTTTGAATATATCTTTTTGAATCTAATAAACACTATATATTTTACCTTCCGGATGCATGTTTCCGGAAAAAAATTTAAATATGCTGAATTTACATAAAAGGAGGTGCAAAAAGTAAAGTAAAAAGGTATAAGAAGCAACTCAAAATTGAATGTTTCTAATTTTGTAAAATGAAACTTTTCGTTCAGTCTCGAGATTTTGAAGACCCAGGTCCACACTAAACACACTATACTCCACAGTAATATGGGGAATGCCGAGCAGCATAAGACCCAGGTCTACATTATATCCCATTTGAGACTTGTTGGGCTGGACTGTTGAATTTTAAATTGCTAGTAGGAACTTGGGGCTTGCTTGTAATTTCATCAATTAATGATTTGAATTATTTGATTGCGAATATGGTATCAGTACACGTCCGCATGTATACCTCTACTTTTTTCTTCTGAAATTTAAAATTTTTTGATTTATTAGAAGAAAATTTGTCATCATAAAAATAATAAAAAAAGACTACCACATACACATGTTTATAATTTTTACATTAAATTTGAACTCTATCAATTTACAAACTTAAAAGAGAAAGAAAATTTTATACATCTTTTCGATTTTTTTTTACATCCGATATTGTGTGGATGATTATTTCATTTAAGAAAAAAAAAAATACGGCCAAATAATTTGAACGTATTATAATAAATTAAAACATCATCAAAATATTAATTATTGTTGATATCGTTAAGATTAATTTTTTTTTATTGTGGAGGTTGACGATGACAGGTCATATATTAAAGTTCAATTATAAAATAATACAAACTTGTTTTTTATTTAGCAGGGGAGAATTATTTTTAACATTTTTTCCTAAATTTTTTTTTATCCTCCATACATGAAAAGATGAAAATACCTTTAATAATTATAACATTCTCTTTGTACATTTTTTTTTCCTTCTTCCTTCTTTCTTTCTTCTTTTCATTATGCCATTGTTGTTGTTTTTTCTCTAACATTCTCTAACATTGTTAATTGAATGTAAGTTGGATTCATATTCTTAGGAGCATCGAAATGAAGGTGAACTGATCATTGACCTTCAGTTTATACTTCATAAACTAATTTACGGAATATTAAAATGTTTCCGTAAATTAATTTGCGAAATTTATTAGTTTATTCCATAAATTAATTAACGAAATATATTGTTTGTATTATGTAAATTAGTTTACGGAACATTAAAAAGTAATCTTTTATAAATTAATTTATGGAACACAAAAAGTTACATTCCATAAATTAATTTATGGAATAAACTTATGCATTCTGTAAAAAGTTACATCCAGTAAATTAGTTTACGGAATGTATTATATGTATTCCCAAAATGTATCAGATATATTTTACAAACTAATTTATGAAATATACATCTAATACATTTTACAAAACAATTTATAGAATATGTCGTCTTCTATCTTAGGATTCAACAAAACAATTAACTACGCCTAAAACCATACATTTAGCCTACCCAATAGACTACGAACTGGAAATGGGTTTAGGGTTGAGGTACTAACCTAAAAAAGTTGAAGTTTAGGCTTAGGTTGATCTTGTGTTCATTTAGGTCGAGTGTAAACTTGCGGAGAAAGACGTTGCAAAAGAGGAAAATGTTTGCGGAATTTTTTTTTTATGGAAGATCAAATGAGATGAGAGGATATTAAGGATAAAATTGTAATAATCTTTTTTTAAGTTAAAAAAAATATAAAATAAAAAAATATATAAAAAATAAGATCCTAATTTAGAAATGAGGACATAGTAACTTAAATCATAAATCATATTTTATCTACCATTATTGTAATATAAATATAACAGTACATAATAAAAATATAAATTATAAATTTAATTTAAAATATAATATTCAATATTATTAATACATAAAATTTTATATTTTTAATAATTTTTTTATAAAGTATTAATAAAAATCTTGTAAATTTTACAATATCCTTATATTTAAAAGGATATCAAGATCCTTCTCATATGGATCAATAGATTATATATATATATATATATATATATATATATATATATATTACCTTATAATTTATATAAATTTAGTAATATAATAAATAACTTTTAATTGCTAAATGACCTTTATACTTATAATTTTTATGTTCTTTGCTAAAGTTGTTTTATTGATTCTAATTTTTTAAGTTTTATAACGATTATTTATAATTATTAAATATTTTTATAGTATTTCTAAGTTATATAACAATTATTTATAACTATTAAATATTTTTTCCCATTATATAATACTTTTTTAAATTATTTTATTTATTATATTATAATATTACTCCGGTATTATTTTTAATTTATGTCATGGTATTATTATTCTAATTTATAATGTTATTTTATTATTATTTTTAATTTATGATCAGGGTATTATTATTTTAATATTTTTAATAAAATATTATTTATATAATAAAATTTTCATATATTATTTTATATACTACGAAATTTTTTTTATAATAAAAAAATCTATAAAAATAATAAAATTTACTGATGATAACAAATATATTATAAAAAATTCAAAAACTGTAGTTTTATCTAAATTTTAATTAAAATTATTTTATTATTATTATTATTATTAAATAATAATTATAATAATTAAAACGTTATAATAAATTTAAAAATTTATGTACTAGTAGTTATCATTCTAATATATTATGAAAATATTTTTGTTTTAGTGTTTAGTATTTTAATTTAATAATTTATTTTTAAATTATATATTATATATTAAATAAGTGTAGATAAATTTATATTTTTAGTAAATTTATAAAAATAAATTTAAAATTTTAAGATATGAAACTTGTTTATATAAATTATTACGTAAATAAAAAAATTATGAGGATTCTTAAATTTTTTTTAAATAATTGATGATATAAATTAATGAAAGTCAATTACTAAATATTAATTAAGTCATGTTAAGAAAGTATCGCTATCCAACCAAATATGGAGATACAAGAATAATCACTTAAAAATATATATTTTTCAAATGAATAACATCATCTTATGTATAGTAATTAATAGTTTGTTTGGAAGATGTATAAAATAAAAGTTAGAAAATGGAGTATAAATAGATTTAGAAAAATAAATTATTTGAATGGATAAAAATAATGGTAAAATTTTTTATTTGTTTGAATGAGTAAAAGAGAATGAAAAAAATAAATTGATAATATAATTTTTATATACTAACTAAAATATAAATAAATTTAAAATTATAATTTTTATTATATTATTTTTTAATAATATAATATATATTTTTAATATTTTAAAAAAAAATTAATATTCAAACATGGAAAATAACATTAAACAATTCCCTTCCCCCTCCATTCATGGCTAACGAGGGGTGATCATTTTTTTTAGCCCCACCATTTTCTTTCTTTACACGTTATTATTTTTCTTCTTCGAAACCATTAAAAATACCTTCATCTACTCTATTCCCTTTTTTTTTCCCTATTTTTTTCCTTCTAATTCCATCAAAACAAGCATCCCATAATTTTTTCCCCCCTCTCATTGGTTCGGTTGAAAGAATAAATATGTGAATGGGTGTTGAATATGAACTTTGTTTCCCCCTCTCATAAATTGTTTCAATAAATAATTACTAATTAATCCCCCCCCCCCTCTTCAAAGGCCAAATTTTTCTTAACATCCCAAAACCCTAAAGAAATAATTGTGTCAGGGGAAAGTCTTGATAATTTACATACAATTTATTAGAGGGTTGAATATGAACTTTGTTCCGAGGATCATGCTGTAAGAAAAATGTGATGATTGTAGTTGATATATATGCTAGGGAACAACTGCCATCACATGTGACTTTGTGTGGGGCTATCTTGTGAATCTCATGCCTATGTCGAAGGCCATGCTCGGTTGGGGAGAGACATTTTGGTTTAATTAAAAAGTTTTGGATATTGTTAGCTGCGAGCATTTGTTTATGTATTTGTTCTAATGTTCACCTAGCAAGTTCCGGAAATAGATGCTTCTGTTATATATCTTGTATAACTAGGACTATTACCAATATAGCAACCGTATTATCAAAATTGAGTGTTCATATTATATGATGGTTGTAGAATGTCTATGCATTTGCCGCATCACCACCTAATTAAAACTCCGAAACTCAATTAAAATTTGCATGTGCATGCATGTAGCAACCACAAAATTTAGTAATATGTTTAGTTGAGACACCTTTTTAAAAAGCTTGAGCTGAAAGGATATATAGTCAAAATTTTCACTTGCATCTCTAAGAAACCCTCTAAATTCCAATTAAGGGTATTGAAGCAAATGAATTTTCTATTTGGTTTTGTATGAAATAAAATGATAACTATTATAGATGTATATGCCACTAGTACAGGGTTCTTATATCCATATTATGTGTACAAGCTTCGAAAGCTCTCTATTTTCTATGAAGGATCTATCGTCACTGCATTATTTTTGTTATAGATAGAATATAAAACTATTCATACTCCTCTTAATAAATTGCTTTTGAAATAACAGTTTTAATTTTGTTAATAATAGTACTTAGGAATAATTTAAAGCATCTATAATTGATAAGTTTTTATTAGAAAAGAGAACATTTATAATATTGAATTTGTAAAAGTATAATAAATATTTTAAATTATTTTTAACAAAAACTTTAAATGTTTATAAAATCAGTCTTAATTAACATTTTCCTTAATATAATTGGTTCAAGACATGATAATCTAAAAATTGATCTTTGTCGTCCTTATTTTTTTTAACAAAAAGTTATATTTCAGTATAAGGTTTTAGGTCTGTGTGTAAATCCAACATAATTTTGATGAATTCTTTATCCTGTTCAACTGCTCTATGCTTTGCAACGTGTTGAAGATTTTTATCATGGCACTGATATGTATATAACTTGTTGCAAATTGTTATTCAGATCGATGAGATAAAGTAAAACAAAGTTTTAAAATTACAACTATTCAAACACTTGTTACCTCATTTTTTTCCTTTTACCAATACACTCTTGAAAGAAAATTTTATTTTTATTTATCTATCAATTCAGAAGTTCAAAAATACTATTATTTTTCTCTAACTTTTAATTCCTTTATTTTTATATAATTTTTAAAATATTTTACATGCTTATAATAAATAAATAAAAATATTAGCACAACTTATATTAATTTTGTTTGATACAATATAAAAAGTGATAGATTTAAATTCAGAATACTCATATAAAATCTTCAACTTCTTACCATTAGAATGTGATTTGAATTTAAAATACTCATAAAATTTTCAACTTCTCATCATTATACTAGTCTTAATGACTTAAAAAAATAAACAGATAAAACATTTATAAAAAAAACCAGATAAAATAAATGAAAAAATATTATTAGCTACAGCTCATTTTTCCTCTGTTACATAGTTTTAAAATCTTGAACTGGAACTCCAAGATTAGTAATTTGGGCCAGAATTTGACGGATAAAAAAAGAATACTAACTCAAGGCAGCATGTGAAGTTGCCGAAAGAGGAAGCTATAATTTCCCAATTCCCATTGTTAGATGATGCGAATCATTTGCTTTAAAATCACTCTCTAAATTTGACAAGTGACTATATACTATATACTATATACTATCAAAGTGATGTGGGGAATCAATATTTTTATTTTATTTTATTTGGGGGCAGTGGGTCTTCCCTTGCGGCTATATGATCAGCACAATGAAACTATCATACATTTCAAGTGAAAAGTGTTGTTGATCCCCTACTCCCTCCCCACCTTCAAAAGGAAAACGGAAATGTGCTATTGACCAAAGAAATAAAGTGAGTAAACTAATCAAGGAAACAAAAGAAGCTATACTCTTGAGAGAATGAGAGCGAACCACAACATAAAGGAAGAGGATAAGTTAGAAAGGCTCAACATTCAGGCATTTCATCAAACATGTAATTAGCACCAATGAAAGATAAATTAAAAGGCAATGGATAAGGCTAAAAATCAAAATCCACTCTAATAGGAATCTAATTTCAGAGTACACAAATAAATAGGGCTAATTATGGAAATCACAAGAATAATTTCTATGATACATTTCTTCACAAAGAAGCAGGTTTCTCAGCAATATAAGGGAAAAAGAGATGCTCAAAATTTAGAACAAATATCTTTGAGATAAAAAAAAAAGATACTTAACGATAAAATAAAATAATAAATAAGAAATAAGGCCAAAGTACACATGAACTAAAGTTTAAAAATAACTTTGTTGTAGCCGTAACTGACTAACCATAAGACATTGTCTCCTTGTAAGTTTTGAAAACTAATTAATAATTTATCCCTATTCTTAAAGCAATGTATCTTCCATCAACCAATTTGGTTTGTTTAAGTCTCTTTCTGTCTGACATATATATATTTATATATTCATTTAAGCATTAGCTATACTATTAAATTGAAGTTAATTAAGATCCATATCCACTTGCACTCATGGAGGTATTATGTCATGTGGGCGTATTGATATTTGTATACGCTTGATTTATTGCTTGTACTTGGGGAAACATCAATCATGTAACAACATCCATAAATTATTAGAGTTGAAATAAAATTAAGATTAATTAAAATGTCTTTTGCAATTCAAGGAATATCTCGATTGTTGCAAATCCAAAAACAAGTTAGATTTGTCTTCAATAGAATTTAAGTCATAATGGAGCCGTTAGCTAGCATTTATACATATGTTTAAAAAAACTATAACTACTTTAAGTGAAATCATGTTCTTTATAATTCTTCTTGTTATATATAATAGGCAGTGGAATCCATAATTGCGCATATATATTCCCCCCATTGGGCTCAATTATCGTAAAATTTATAATATGTGCTAATCACTAGAGATCCTCGGTTTCTTCATTTGAAACCATTATTAGGGATATCAGTTTCAACTTTCAACTTTGAAGCTCGAACATGATATTTGTTGAGTGATTAAAGTTTCAAAATGAATACTTAGATATCTTCTTTTATACTTTTCTGTCTACTCCCTCTACTACATGGAATCCCAATTCACATATAGCGTGCTCCCAAATCACAAATGGTTCACGAATATATAACGACATCTTGATTTGAATACCATTAATTTAAATATATTTTGGAGGGATTTTATTTTACCTTACATTATTTTGAATTCATTGCATTCTTTAAAAAAGCTGACCTAAACGTACCTACTTAGGCAAGTATGTGCCTGAAAAGAATATACAAGACCTTCCATTCATCAAAAATTTATTTGATTTAGAAAAATGAAAAAAATAAAGAAAAAAGAAAATGCAAAATGATGTAAGGAGAGTGTATTTACATCCACTCAATTCTAATTATAGGATGTGATTCTCAAATGAGACTTAACACAACATCTATATAATTATTTTCAATTTTTCTGCATGTTGTTCAAATTGTACCATCTAGGAAAGGATTTAGCTCCTCTAAAATAAGGAGAGTGTATTTTAAAAGATAAAGTATATTAATAATTATTAAATAAAAAATTAATAATTAAAATTGTGATAAGGGAAAAAATGTTTAGTTCAACCATGCTTTTCATAGGTATCAAAATCATATATATATATATATATATATATATATATATATATATATATATACGAAAGTAGACAACTGTTATGTCTTGATGACTTGATATATAAATTCAATCTACCCTTTTAATATGTATACCTTACCCTTAAAAAATAACTTTTCTCTTCTTATAAAACATAATTTCCAATGATAATTCCGTAGGTGATTCAATATAGTATTTAGGCCTGGTTGTTTAAGTTTACCAAATTTCCTTCTGGTGACTCATGGTCCATGGGCGCTCTTTAAGTAAAGGTGTCACAAATATTATATATGATTGAAATTAAAAGAAATCACATATTCATTTATATATGATTATATATATTTAAAGGTGTAATATAATTATAATTTTTTTAATATATAATAAAAATTAATAAATAATACTTTTTTATTAAAAATTATAGCATCTAATATTATTAACATATTGAATCTTATAATTTTTAATAAAAAATCATTATATATAAATTTTTATTAAATGTTAAAAAATTAATATTTACAATAATGTTTTTAAAAAATATAAATTAAACTATTATTATGAGCTAGATGACTGCTAGTACACTTTTGTTTAGTTTTTTTTTAAAAGAAATATAATAATGTTATGCTTTTTCATCTTTTAATATATTTTAAAAAGTGAAAAACAAGTAATACGCATACATACAAAAAAAAAAAAAAAGAGAGAAAGAGTCACCCATGTGTTATGAATTAAAATTTCAAAACCTAATAATATAAACTATTGGATGGAGATAGGAATGATCTGATTATATATATATGTCAGACATATTTCTTTAATTTGGATTTAAAACATGAATGATACATAAGGATAAAATTGTAGACCCCTTAATTATAAAAGGTCTAATATCATAATAATAAATTAACAATATCTGAAAAGTTTAACATATTAGAGATATAAAAGAATTGATTAGGTGGTAATTTGTGATTTGTGAATTGTAACAGATAACCTGATTTAACGCGTTTGCATAACTTGGATGAGTCCCCAATTGTTTGGTGGACCTATGGATTGTCTACTTTGACTCGTATGATTTGCTGTGATCCTTCACATTCCACACACAATTGCTCCCTCTCTCCATCATCAACATCATGCATGCTTTCTCACATGCCATGCCATATCATACATCTATATCTTCCGTAACAAATATATCACCACCCTATCAAATTTCATCTTCACTATTCACTCACAATATACCATACACATATATCTCTCTCAATATATATACATTAATACTGAATATTAAATTTAATATTTATATTAATTTATTTTCTCTATATATTATCATCTCTTGAGTATAGCTGGTATATATTGGTAATTTCTACCGACAGAAGAAACAGGATTGATTTAGCTAACTTTTTAAGATTAAATGAATCCATTTAATTCCCTTCTTATTTTACATTACAGTATGAATTAAACATGGAGGGATATGATGATGGGATTGTATATTTACATAACGATATTGATGCAGCTTAATTGTTGAAGTAATCCATATGGAAGGTATAATTTAAATATATTGCAAAGAGACCCCTGAATGAAGGAAATCACATGGGATGTTGGGAATAGTAATGTAATCAAACGGTGATGATAAAATGTGAAAAGAATTAACAAGTGTTAGGATGTGTCCCATATCCAACTTATGGTGTTGGCCTGTGTTGGTGGTTTTGGCAGGGGACAAAGTTGTCCCCACCATTGTTTCTCATGTGACCGACCATTTCCCCTTACTTCACCTGTCATTGCTCCCACTACCTCATTCTTCATTCACTTTCTATATATATATATATATATATATATATATATATAATTCTATAACTAACCCTTCTCTTCAATATTAATTCAAAACCATTCAGCCAAATATTCTCATCCTAAAGAGAAAACGCATTGTTCCAAAAACCAATAGCTTCTGAATTCGTTGCAATATGGCCAAAGAAGGTCTTGGACTTGAAATTACCGAGCTAAGGTTGGGTCTCCCCGGTGGAGAATTACCTAATAAGAATGAGAAGAAAAGAGTGTTTTCCGAGATTGACGATGAAAATAGCTCCTCCGGTGACCGTGAAATTGAGAAGAAAAATCAAGTCGTAGGGTGGCCTCCGGTGTGCTCTTACCGGAAGAAGAATAGTATCAATGAAGCTTCCAAAATGTACGTCAAAGTTAGCATGGACGGTGCTCCATTCTTGCGTAAAGTTGATTTGGCTATGCATAAGGGATACTCTGAGTTAGCCTTCGCTTTGGAGAAGCTCTTTGGTTGCTATGGAATGGGTTAGTTCCATTAATTTTACTTTTTCTTCTTCACATAATCATCTTTATATCTTTAATTACATGCTAGCTGTATTGTCAACAAATTAGAGACATGCAAAATATATAGATGTATAATTATTCATATATGTGAAATTTAACACATTGAAATTATGCATGTGTAGTGCTTTAAGCATATAATTTAACTTAATTTAATTTAATTTTTTTATTTTTGTATATGCGTGTCTTAATTTTTAAGAGAAGATGAATTTGAATCTATCCCCCTAGGCGAAGTTGGCGAACCAAACTTTTAATATTCCACCATGAAAAGTTTCCAATAGACTTTTTAATACTTTAATTTCCACCATAATTTGAACATAAAAAGAGGAAACAAATTACTGTTAAACTAATAAACTTTTTAATACTTTCCAACATAACATCCATTGATCGGTTTCTTTGTTGATCTTGATAATGATCATGGGCGTCGATCTTGATCTGTTATAATTACAATTAAAGAACAACAACACGTGCTTGATGTAGGGTTTTTAATTGGCAGCATCTATATATGCTCTTCATGAACTTAACAGAACCTCAAATTAGAAGATGCTTATGTGAGTTAAACGTTTTGACCGGTTGGTATTATGCTGTACAACATTAGGATTATGAAGAATCTTTGATTTCAATAATTGTCCTAGAAAGAATGGGCACGAGTAAAATAATTTCAAAGAGAGAGATAGAAGGACAAAGTGGGAGACCAAGTAGTATATATAATAATTAGACATTCTCCTTATTACGTGATGGCGTGCACCCAATGTATACATAAAGTTGAACTCCTCTTTTCATTATAAAGAATTAGGCACAATAAATTTAGGTTGTGTTGTGTACAAATTAATCATGATTAATACTCAATTAGAATACAATGAAAGGGTACCAAACCCAACAAAATGCAAAAATTAATATTTGTTTCCCAAAATCTGTTGACAGTGGAGGCATTGAAGAATGCGGACAATTCTGAACACGTTCCCATTTATGAGGACAAAGATGGTGACTGGATGCTGGTTGGAGATGTCCCTTGGGAGTAAGTACTTTTGGCCCTTCCCTTCTTCTATTTTTTGTTTCTATTTTGAATATATAATATTTTATGTTTTTTCCTAGAAAAATAGATTGTTGATCTTTTCTGTGGTTGAATTTATTGATTTTGATTGAAGATGATAAGATCAGTTCTTATAATCTAAAAAATTGAATTTATTTAACTAATCGATCTAATCTAGATTAAGTTAAATAACGCACATAGTAACTACTAATTAGCTCATGCATTAGATCAACAAAATTAAACTTATTTGAAGTGAGAAAGGCTCGTTGGAGAAATAAAAAATCATAAATTTGATAAAAAAAAAAATCAAGTTATTCTAAGGCTAGTTAATGTTAAAAGTTACTTTGTTGACTTTGTTTTTAAATTGTTGAATTTTATTAATTTAATTTTTAAATTAAAAATTTTTATTGTGTAAATTATATTTACAAAATTTTATAAAATTTTTAAAAAAATTAATATTTTATTATATAATTTTATTTTAATATACATTAATTTAAATTTATTTAATAAAATATTAAAAAAATTTAAATTTTATAAATATAATCTATATACTAAAATTATTAATTTAATAGTTGAATTGATAAAATTTAATTATTTTATAAAAATATAAACGAAATAATTTTTAACATTAATTATTCTAAAATAATTTCATCCTTCAAATATAATTAAGGGGCTACTGTCTCTTATCTTCATATGGTTAATTATCTAATATCAAGAGTTACCGTAAAGTTATTTAACAAGTAAATACCAATACAATTTTGTGTAACCCTTCTCATCACGTATAACATATAAATTAATAATTGATATCAATCATTGTTGCTATTGCCCGTAATTATCCCAAGCACATAAGAAACAATAAAATAACATGGGGGGTTTATTGTTTTCCCCTTTCTTTTGGGTGGAAGCATCTATTTATGTTTTCTGATTCAAATTAAAGTGGTAATCGTGTAAGATACGAATCAAATAAGCAAGAAATACTTTTTTTCTACTGTTATAGAGTCAGCTTCCCGTGCTGATCTTAGCTAACAGTTTATAGTGCACATCCACTGCCAACTATGATTCCATGTTTGAAAACTATGTGCTATGGAAAATTTTGTTTACTATCATTTTCTTTTATATATGTAAGCTATTACGTGGTAATTATTACTTAATAGATGCATGCATATGCGTGGTTTACAATCTAATCAATCTAAATTAGGCAAGTTCTCCCACATATTCAAATGAGTTCATCCAAAAACCTACCTGATGTTTGATTTATAAATTTTTTTTATTTATAAAATATTATTTTTTATTTTTTATTTTCAATATTTTCAATATAAAATTTTAAAAATAAAAATAATATAATATTTTTATAGAAAAATAAAAATATATTTTAAAAATTAAACTTTAATTATTAAAATTTAAAATATTTTAATTCACAAAATTTTGTAAAAGTTGATGTATGAAAGTGAAAATGGACATTTTATTTTTTGATACCGACAACATATCTTGGACCCCATATAGCCGACATGCGTGAATCGATAGTTATAATGTTAAGCATCAAATTGGGAAGGGGGAAACGATCATCCATGGTGGCCTACCCTGAAAAAGGCAAAGCCATTATTGTTATTGGATACATCAAAATGAAAAAAAAAAAAAGAAAGAAAAAAGTTTCTTAGTTGGCCACATTTCCAAGAATGATCGAATGTCCCATGAAAAAATTTATGCACTTGTCAGAATATAATAGAAAAACAAGTAAATAATGATGATGATTTTAGCCATAATTTTATTTAATGATATAAAATTTTTCTATTTTTGTTATTTAACATTAAAAGTTATATTGAGGTAGTTGTAATAACTTTGTTTAAACATGTTTAACAGGATGTTTATTGAGTCATGCAAGAGGCTGAGGATTATGAAGAGATCAGATGCAAAGGGGTTCGGTCTTCAACCAAAAGGATCTTTAAAGGGATTCATAGAAGGCGTGGCAAAATGAAAGATATGTTAGGCTTCTAATTAATGTTGTGCACGTTTTGATGATCAATCCATCCAAATTTTTATGTTGTCGTTTTCTTATATTTGAGAAAGCATGGCTTTATAGTTTCATATATGATTCAGACTTCTGTTTATGTTAATTATTAATGAAGGATTTATAGGACCCTATACAATGAATAGGGAAAACTCATCGTTTTGGATATTAATTAATGCTTTCCTATATTTGTTACTTTGCAGTTCGCTGCAGTACAACTTATTGTATCACTATATTTTTTTTGTTACTAATTCCAATTCTGCTAATACTTTTCGCCCAAACTCATTCCTTATTTTTAATCATTTTATTCACATTGAGAGCATGAAATAAGGAGAAATGAAACAGTGGGATAGGATTAACGCGTGGATGCATGATTCAACTAGAGTATGTGTTTTTCTTTTTAGGTTTAAATTTAAAATTTATATAAAAAAATTATTGAAAGAATTACCCTTAACCTAATTTAAAAGTTATTGATTCGAATAAGAAAGAAATGTTTTTTTTAATGAATACAAATGTAGAAAAAAAAATGAAAAGGAGCGTATAATTAAAAAAATATCTTCCCAAGTGATATGAAATGGGAGGGGAAGTGATTTTTTAATTTTTGAAAAATAAAAATTATTTTATAATGTTAAAAATTTAAAAATAAATAATTTTGTGTTAAGAAAAATAATATAATAAAAAGTTTTATTTTTTAATTTAAATTTAACATTTTAACTAATATAAAAAGTCTTTCTATATTATTTATTTATTTATTTTTATTCTATTTTACTCATACAAATAATTAACATATATATATTTTTATAATTTTATCTATCAAAATAATATTATTTAATTATTTTTATATTTTTTTCTTATTTAAATATAAACAATTAATTAATTAATTATAAAAAAATAGGTTAAAAAATTGAATTGCATAAAAAAATGCTTGAAAAATAATAAGGAATTTGGTTGAAAAAATAAAGAAAAAACTACTTTTGTCCACGCACCTGACTTCGCTTCGCTGTAGTGTATATGCAATATGCATGTTGTCTGTCTCACAGGGAAAATTTATTATTATATTTATTCTTTTCTGAATGTATATAGTTAAAATTTAATTAAATTGATTATAAAAATATTTATATTTTTTTTAATTTTGATATGTAAAATTATTAAGAATTATGATTTCTATAATAATTATTTTAAAAGAGATACTTTACAATAAATTCTAATTGCATAACGTAAAAAATATTATGTTAATAATATATCAAAAGTAAATTTATATAATGAATAAAAGATATAAAAAAAAATATAAATAATGTAATATACTAAAAATTGTAAGAGTAATAAAAATATAAAAATCATAAACTAATGCTTTCTCATAGAAAATATTCATGAAAATAAAAAAGATTAATGGGATGTTTATTATTTTATAATATATATATATATAAATAAAAATACGTGATAAATATGATTTAAGATAATGATGGATCTAGGTATGTGGCAACTTTGTTGTGCATCATGAAAGTTGGCATGGCAATGTTCGGTAAGACAAGCCAAATTTTAAAAATAAAAGAATATATTAGCTTTGAAAAACTTAAGAAATTAAAATCATACACAATTATTAAATTAAAAAAAGAAACTAGTAAGTCTTTTTTTTTTTCTTTCAACAATGTCAGTTGCGAGGAGTGGTTTTGTGTCAACATTAATCTTTAATAATTAGATGAAAATTAAAGTTACCAATGAGATTATATTTGTAAAATTAAAGTAAAAGGAATAGAAAACTAAAAAAATTAAAATTGTAGAAAAATAATTAAGAAGATGAAAAGTATAATTAAAAAATAAAAGTATTGTTGCAAGCATCGTAAATGGAGATGGTGAAATAATATTTATAGTTCATGAACTGTTTGTATATTTGTTTCTCTCACAACAAGTGCACATGATTGCTTTCTTTTAGCCATTTCAAGGGCTGCACATGATAAAGAGGGCAAAAGTTGAATTCTCACTTAATCCTAGGTGCAGAATCTTGTTTCTATTCCAACAATACCACCAAAAATAGTAATAATTTCTAAACCAAACTAAAATGTTCTATAGTTTTTTTATAAGGGAAAATTGTTATTATTGAAATTATTTTTTAATAATTTTTAATGAATATATATATATTTCAAATTTATTAATATATACAGATTCATTTTATATTCAATAGTTCAAAATAAATTTAATCTAAGTTTGAATAAAAATTATTAAAATTTATTTAAACTTTAAATCAAACAAACCCTAATTAATTTACCATTAAATCAATTTCAGATGCTATTAATGTAGTTGGATAGCATTAGGATTTATTTATTTATTTTTTAAAAAATGTTTATAGATGGACTGGATTATTTTTTATGTTAGTTTTAATTATGTTATAAAAATATATATAAAATTTATTGTTATTTATTGCTTGTGTGACATTTTTTTCAATCCACATGTGGTTGTGACAGTAAGCACAAAATTAGAGACAAACACATAGGGATTACTTATAATTAAGTTGCACGCATGGCTTATGCTGTCAATGTTCTTGGAATTTAAATGGATTAAAAATATTTTCAGTTCTTTTGAAATATTTAAATTTTGATTTTTGTCCTTTATATTTAAAATTTTTGATTTAGATCCTTCATTTCTTAAAATACATGGATTATAGTTCCTATATTAACTTAAGTCATGTTAAATCAAAATATATTAATCATGATTTGAGGATTATAATCAAAACATTTCATATATTATACGGTTCAATATATTTATGTTAAGTATCATATTTGTAATTAGTGTTGTTAAAATATAATTAATATAATAAGAATATTTTATATTTTGATATATTTATTTTTAAGAATCTTTTAAAATTATAATTTATAAATTGATTTTCTAATAATTATTATTATCTAAATAATTATTTATAAATTTTAAATGATATCAATTTTAGAATGATTCTTTTATTATTTTAGTAACAAAAATTTATTCTATTATTTTCAATTTAAAATTAACACCATAATCTTAATTATATGAGATATAAAATTTAAATATTTTAACGTTACTGTCTAATTAATTTTAGATTTTTAAAATTTGTAATATTAAATTATGTATATCATAAATTTTAATTAGTGGAAATAATTTTTTATATAAAAACATTACATATTTTCTAAATTCTAATAATTTCCAATTATTTTATGTTAAATTAAATATTAAATAAATCAAGAGAATTCATAAAAGTATATTATTAGATATTAAATTTAATATATAAAAAATTTTAAGCTTTATTATAAATTTAAATTAGTCAAAATTAAACTGAATTATTAAATTTTATAATCAATTTAAATATAAATTAGCTTTAAAAATAATAAAAACAAATTAATACTAAATTATGTTAGTATTATAAATTAGTTATATTACAATCTTTCATATATATATATATATATATATATTTATATAATAAAATAAAAGGTTAAATATATTTTTAGTCCCTTTAAAATATTTAAATTTTGGTTTAATATAACTTAAGTTAATATAAGAATTATAATCAATGTATTTTAAAAAATGAAGAACCTAAACCAAATGTTTTAAATTTAAGGGATCAAAACTAAAATTTGAATATTTTAAAAGGACTAAAAACATATTTAACCCGGATCTAAATTGTCTGCACCCAATGATTGAACATATTGTTGGGGATTGAATGAGAAATTTCTTCCTCGTTTTTAATTAGTTCATAAAGTATAAAAATTGTTTCTATTTATCTGTTAATTTTAATTTTTAAAACATATATTAATGATATATATATATATATATTTATAATAATAAATAAATAATTAATTAATTAAGTTTATATATAAAAAATAATTTTTAAAAATTAAAATATATTAAAAAATAATATTACTATTTCATTTCTCTAATGCATGAGCTTTATTCTTAGTAAGTAGTAACAACTATTGAATATACAGTGGGTTCGAATATGCCTGTTTACTAATTTAGTTCACATTCGAAGAATGGTTCGATGCCTCTCAAATTTTCTTTAAGCAAATTACATTCCTTTCTCAGAAGAAATGTTTATACTATATTTTTATATTTTTTTAATTTAAGATATATATATATATATATTTTTTTTAAAAAAATGATATTATTTAAGTTTATTTTATATAAATAAAAATTTAAAACATTTTTTATTGAAATAATTCTCAACACGATTAACAATTAATTTTAAATATTTATTATAAACTTTACAACCTTAAAAACTAAATAGAAATTATATGAGACCACATATATTCTTTATACAAGATTTAAACTTGAAATCACTTATTAAGTTAGGTTAACTTTCTTCAATCAATCTACATGTTTAATAATAAAATTTTTAAATAATATTTAAAACTTCATTATATCTTTTAAAACGTTATAGTCAATAATAAAATATTCAAAATTATTTAATAACGATACTAATAATTGTAAAAAACAGATAAAATATCATTAAAACACTAATAGTTGTCTATCTATGCTCCTTGTTAACTATTTATAATTTTTATTTCCTTCATTATCTTTAAATGTTCTTAAAGAAGTTAAATATATTTTTATTTATACCTTTTTATATTACTGTCCATTCAAGCTTCTTATCAATAGTAATTTGATCATCTTTCTTCAAGATAATTTATAGTTCATAATTAATATGGTGTGTCTATAGTTCATAAAGGTTCGGCTAAATCGGGTTCTTTGCTCCGGGTATTTGTTTAATCAATTAACAATCACTTTATTCATCGGCATAAGTCTTAAACTCTTAATTTAAATGGAAACCTATAATGATTTAGTAAATTTTTTTATAAAAAAAAAATTCTCTTTTCGCCTAAGCACTTTCTAAAAGTAATTTTCCATTTAAGGGAAATTTTGTAGTGGTCTATGAGCAACATTGCAACATTTTAGGCTAGTTCTAGTCAATTTCTATCAAACTTGTGCATGTGTAATTAATCTTATTCTTATGAAGAAATAAATTACATATTTGCAAGTGTTGTGTTTCCATCAGAATGCTAAGAATCACATAGCTACTTACCTGTCTTGATGCATATATGCTTTTCAATTAAAGGTCTTAGATATTAATTAGAGAGAGAGAGAGAGAGAGAGAGCAACATCTCTCAGGTGACAAGGCATTTTAATGACTTGATAGTAAGAAAAAATAAAGATTCCAAATGGATAAGTTAAGGAGTGTCCTTTCAAAAGAAGAAATGAAAAAAATGAAGGAAAATACAAAACATAGTGTCATAAGTAGGCTTGAACACTCTGAGTAATTGGCAGAAGTGTTTTATAGGTATTTGGTAAGACAAGTGAGCATTGATCTTTCTCTCACCATACCATGTCTATAGGAATTTGGACTAACCATAAAGACTATACAGCTGTTGTGAAGGACACCCATGTGATGGATCTAGAAATCCAATTTAAGCATCACTACTAAAACTACTATAATATTTCTACTACATTTCAATAAGAGGAAAAAAGGGTCCACTGTGCCATCAATTGCCTTCCCTTTAGGGAAGAACAGGGAATGAGTCTCTTTGAGTTGTGCTTGTCTCAGAGTGAGTGTACTCTCATGCTGGATTATAGGTTTCCTCTCTTTCTTCCTTTGCTTTCAGTTTCTATCAAGGATAAGAACCAACACTTATCTCTGCAACCTGAAACCAGTTCCATCACAACACACCTTCCCCTTTGTTTGTATTCTTTATCTTTTCAATTGATTGCTAAAAGTTAAATTTGATTTTGTATCTATTCTTACCCATCAAAAATCACACTATTATAGTGCCATTGTTATTAATTTAAGCCAGAGTTTATTTTTGCCTTTTTCTCCAACCTCATCCGTTTTATGAGACTGAAAATTTTATTTTTATAAAAATAAAAGGAATGTATTTAAATTCAAAGCAATCATTTAAAAAGAAAATTATATGATCAAATTTAATATTCAATATTTATTCCTTCTGCTGTTGCTTAATAGTAATAATTCACATTTTTGAACATGTTTCTTTATTCTCATGATAGCCTAAAATGTAATATAATAGACCCACAACATTATGAACCAAATTTATCTTGAAAATTGGAACAAGCGAATCTCACATCTTTTCAGTGCCTCCACAAACGTCCATCCTTAAATCAGCATGCTTTATCAAACTCATTAAAGTATAATTGGGCTGCAAGTTAATTAAAATCAGTAGCTGTCTTTACTCTTATAATAATAATATTCCTAAATCCTAATGGTTTCAATATAAAATAAATTCCTTTTCAGCAGAAGCGGTTTAAAGATGGAATTGATTGCATCAAGTGTCTTCTTAGGCTTCCTTATGTATATGTAAATTAAATCATGATGTTTTGCCAACCAAAATTTTAGATGGCATCTGATTTTAAAAAATATTTTTTATTTTCTAATATTTATATAAAAATAATTATTTTATGTTTTTATTATTTTTAATATAAAATTGAAAAACAGAAAATAAAATGAAAATAATGTCACATTTTTAAAATAAAAATAAAAACAGAAAATAAAATTAAAAATATTTTTTAAAATCAAACGTTATTTTAAATTTTTTTTGGTTTTTTAAAATATTATATAAAATTAATAAAAAAAATTATTTACTTTTTTATTTTATTTTTTACTATTTATATTATAAAATTTTGAAAAACAGAATAAAAATGTACTTTTAAATTATATATATATATATATATATATATATATATATATATATATATATATATAATGTACTTTTATGCTTAAAGGGAATCTTGATTTGAAACAATTAAATACTATTCTTCTGATAAAGCACATTTAGTTGCTGCAAAATGCCTACTAAACCATAGGCTTAGTTTGTAGAAGACGCTGACTTTTGTTGTTTTTGTTGTTTGTTAGAAACTTAGAATACATCGATTATTAAGTGATTTGGAAATAGCTAATGTGGCTACAATATTTTGCATCTCCTGTGAAATGATATATGTGCTCAATTTATTTTGCGTTCTGAATTCATAATTCTCTTCTATAAACAATACATTTCAAAAAATTAATTTTAAAATATATTTTTATATTATAGAATTAAAATTTTAGAATATATTTTTTACATTTTAGAATTAAAATTTCAGAAGGTAAAAAATATGCATTCTAAAATTTTATTTTAAAATATATTTTTTACATTTTAAAATTAAAATTTGTTAAAAATTATTTCAAAAGTTTAATTCTAAAAACTTATAAATAGATTGCAAATTTTGAATCCTAAAATGTAAAATAAATAAGATAAATTCACCATTTCACGTAAAGGTACAAGATACTGTACAAAAAGGAGGTGTGCATTTAGCAATTCCTCATTGATTTTAATCAAACACTGATATATGCTAAGTGTTGGGTTTGTGGCCCACCAATGCCTACCCAAAGCATGGGCTTAATTTGTTTAGATTATCTGAGTTATCAAGTGTTTTAGCGCTATTTGAGATGTGTCATTTAGTTTACTTAGCACTCATTATCCAAGATAAATTCATTGAAAGTCTTTGTTGATGGAGCAAATTCAAGACATATTAGAATAATAATAAGAAAAAATAATTATATTAAATAATTTAATATTATTTATTTTTTTATTAATTTTGATAAACAAATGTTCACATAATTAATAATAAAAATAATAAGACATATTTAGATAATAAATTTAATTAGCCATTTATATGCATAGATCTCTATTTAGGACACGAAGGACAAATGTTACATATTTTAACCTTGTGAAGGTACGCAAAACTATTATTATTATTATTATTATTATTATTATTATTATTATTATTATTATTATTATTATTATTATTATTATTATTATTTTCTTTGATTAATGATTATGGTATATACATACGTTGACATTCATCTACTTTTATCTTAGTCTTTTAAATTCGTGACAGTTAAAGTTAAAAATTAAAAAAATTAGGATAAAAGTAGATAGAAATTATTGTGCATATGTATGATAATTATTATTAAAAAAATGATGACTTTAGGTATATTTAATCAGGTTGAAGTTTGTAACATTTGACCTTCTTTCTCCTAAATATAGGAATCTATTCTCATCAAATGAGATCTATTCACATAAATGTCTAATTAAATTTATTATTTAAAATACAACACAATTAATGAAAACTGGGATATCCACCAACAAACAATTAATTGTCACAATTAAAATTGTCAGAAAATTAATAAAAAACAAAAATAGGATGGACATCACTGCACTATTGACAATCACACTTATCTTTTTCCTTTTCTTACGGGTCACATTTATTCTGGTGGTTAGTAGAAAGGCAATGACTGATTTTGACCAGGCCCAGGATGGTGCCCAATACCAGGCCCATCACTCTGCCACGAATACCCACTCCAATTAATGTATATATACAAATTAATATGGTGGTGAAATTGTCATTGTCATAAATTTTCTGCTACCTAGAAAAAAATTGCAAATTTTAATCATGAAAAAAAATCATCAAGAAGCAGAGATTCCTATTATTCTTTAGCCAAGCCTCCATTAAAAGCATTCCTCGGGACAGAGATACAAGATTTGAACATAATCTTTCATGTAGATATGAATGTTCATTATTTTAACTAGTATAGACCATGGTCACACACGTTGGTATAAGTAACAAGGGTTGAGTCTGTTATTAATGTGACTTATACGGTATAGATGAAAGTATTTAGAATAGAATACATGTGAATGAAAGAAACGCGTACAACTTGATTCTTTTTGGTGGAGAGTACAACTCCATTTATCCGTAATGCTTTTTCCTTGGTCCATAAAATGGCCATACAAGCAGCAGAAAACATGGTAGCCCAAATATCGGGCCCAAATACATAGAGCAATGTACGGTAGATACGACAAACTATACTGAATACTTATCCCCAATGCCCATCAAACTAACCCATGCCAAATGGGCCCACCAATTCTTTCTAGGAGCTGAAGTGCCAGCAATTAGGGATAATGTATTTCCACTCAAATTTTTTCTAATTTACATTTTTTTAATTCCTCTGAATCATATCATTTATCTTAAAAACTGAGTTAATTTTAACTTATTAAAAGATATAGTTTATTTTAGATTAAATATATTTTTAATCATTTTAAAATTATAAAATTTTAATTTTAATTTTTAAAATAATTGATTTTGATCTTTCATTTTAAAAAATGAAGTAATTTTAATTATTTATCATATATATAAAGCATGGATATATATTTCATGTTAGATATTGGTTATTTTAAAAATTAAAAGATTATTTAAAAAAATTAATTATTTTAAAAATAAGAAATTAAAATTAAAATTTAAAAAAAATAATATATTTAATCCTTTATTTTATAATAGTCCTTGATAAATTTATGAAATTAGGCAGGAAAACGTTAGATAATGGCATGAATTTGGTCTATTTGGACGTAATGTGTAGAAAAGGAAGCATTGTATGGTAGGTAGGAAGACAGAATCTGTCCATGACAGGGTAGATGTTGAAGGCAATTAAGAGACAAGTCATGTTTAATAAAACACATGCTTACATATGCATACACATGTATATATGGGTAAAACTCATCAAACATTTCATAAGCAATTATGATATTTTTACCTATAAACAATCTTATCTTTTTACTTATATTTTTTATTTAATAATTAATAATTTTTTAAAAAGATAAAAAAATAAAAAATAAATCTAATGATCTATACTTCAATATAAATAGATATAGATAAATTTTTTATATTTAACATGACATAAAAGTATGTCACAATCAAGTTTTGAAAGAGATGTTTGTGAATTATAGACATTAACTTGTCCTCTTCATCATCATTACCATCCATGCCTTCATAAATTTGTCCTGTATATCTTATTTATCATAATAAGATGCTTCAAGGTTTTTATCCACAGTTACAATAAACATTATCATACTATAAGAGGTAATTCAAATCAAGTAAATCAAGGCACATCATCACAACCACTAACTAAAGTAAAAGTTTGTCAAATAACCAAAAATTTGCAAGTTATGCCCTTACTTTATCCTATAGAGGTAGCTTTATCTTCGTACATGGAGCTGGAAATTTCAAATAACTTAGAATTATATTATAAATAAAACACAATATGATTAAACGGTAAAAACGCTTTTAGGGACACGCATTTGAAGATTTGCATGTATTAGTGCATTCCACTTTGTCAACCGATACCAATTTGATTTATCCAGATGAAACAGTTATTATGATTAAATGTACTTGAAAACACTAACAATTTGGACATTTCAACAGAAAATATTTTATTTTATTTTGATAATAAACTTAACTGATTTTTTTATAAAATGATTCAGTTATATTTTGTAATTATGGTTTTTCTTTTTAAAAGTAATTAATAAACAAAATTTTATAAACAAAATATAATAATAAACTAAAAATATTTAATACATCACTTACCAATTTACTTTTATATTATAAATTTAAATTTTCATTCTTAAAAAACAAGATAAACCCCTATACCTATCTGCATTCTCTTGCAGCCATGCATATTTTTTTTATTTTATAACATTTTTTAGAGATTGGATAGTAAATTAAGTCAATATTTTTTCTTTAATTACTTGTTCAATTAAACTAAAATTTTTCTCTAATTATTTTAATTAATAATCAAATTTATTTAAATAATAGTAAATATAATGAAATATTTACAAATCATCTTAAAAATAAAAATTTGCTAACTAAAATATTTTTTAATACTTTAAAATGATATGTATAGACAAATTATAATTTTTATCTGTATTTAAAAATGGACACCCATTACGGAATATTTGGAAGTGATATCCACTTTATGATTGATGAGACCCAATTTTTTCTCGGTTCAAATTCTTGCACTCTTTACTTTCAGATCCCATGGCCAAGCAAGCCTATTCCCATTTCATAGTAAGATTTACCATTCATAGAATGACACAACCATCATTACATTTAAAGGTTCCATCATTTGCACTGTGATTGCTAAATTGAGCTAACACAGTATTTATCAACATTATAAGTCAATGCCAATCTGAGTTGAATTGACTATTTTTAACCTTGCCACAGAATTTGCTGGATTTGAAAGGCCAAGTCGATATGGGTATGTAAAATTCTCCAGGAAATTATTGTTTAATATAGAAATAGTTTTAAAATGACTTCAGTTTTCATCAGTAGCTGGCCACATGCACCCCTTTTAGATTCATAGTGGAATAAAATGGTAAAGCCAAACCATAAACAATTGGCCACATGCCAATTGTTTTTATGTTACAAAATTGTTACATTTTTTAATAAAAAAAATAAAAATTTATAACTAAAATTAATTTTAATATACATTTCAATTATATTTAACAATTTAAAATTAATTTAATTAAGTTTCAAACAAACAATCCTTAAATCAGTCCAAAGCATCAGATATCATTTTGTTACAACCAACAATGAGCATTATTACTTGCTAGTTCAAATATCCAAGTAATTATGCCACGTATTGGGGTTCTAGCTCTATCTCAGATAATTTAGCATGTAATGTACATACAGAAGATATTTAAAGAATGGACAAGGATAAATTTAATGGATGTTGAAGGGAAGATTAGATTAGACAGGATTTCTTTCTTGTGTGTACATATCAGTTAGGAGTCCCTTGCATTGGCTTGTCAATCATCTTGATCTTCAGAACAAAGTTTCTTGCAGTTTTGGTGAAGACAAAGCCGCTACACATTTAAACTGGTACACAGAATTCCATAATGAACATCATCATGCAAATTGAAAGTAAATAGGTCTACTAGTAGTTCAAGTAATATGAATGAATGTTATGTTATCGACCATCAATTTAAATGATTGAGATTAAAAGGAACATGCATCACATATATGTATATAATTGTACTTCATGTTTTAATATGATATCTATACCTTGTCTTGTCTGTACTTTGTGCGGATGGCAGTTAGAGGGCAGGCATCAGTATTCAACTGTAGGTGTTGTAATGCAAGAACTGTGGCTTTCAAATCTGATGCTTTGTAACAAGCATAGTGTTGAAGAGTTGGATTCTGCAATAAATAATAAAGTGTCATGCTTCCTTTTACATAACTTGAACTTCACAGGTAAGGAAAATATGAATAGAGAGACACTAACCCAAGGATGTTTTGACTGATCCAGTGTCCACTTTGCAAGAAATACAGCTGATGCAGCAATGATAGAGGGAAGGAAATTCAAGAAACCATAGTCCATTAGTGTTAGTTCAGCCAGGTAATTGGCCAGGTACTCTAATTCAAGGCTGGGATCCTGCACATTTTTAGCAGGTAAGTTATTAGTAATACTCTAAACCAATAAATTTGGCATGTTCTGGACCAAACATCATTGCCCCAGGATCAATGTTTTCACCTTGTGTGAAGCTTGTGCTGCACGAAGAAACCTCCTAATAACCAAGAATGGGAAAGGATAATTGCATTAAGGATCTCTTAATAATGCATTGAAAATTTTCCCTATTATGTTTTTTTGGCATGGATATTAATAATGATAAAAATGTCAACAAGTACCTGAGGAAAGCTTGTGTAGTGGGAGCAAACAGTTGATATTCAGAGGACTTCAACACTTGACTCTCCATTTTTAGTACCTGCCACTCATGTTATTTATCAATTTCAGAAGAGTCCAAAAATTGTATTCTTGATCTTGTAAAATACTATTATTGCTTACGTTTGCATAATGACTATGACAATATACAAAATCCATAGTTTTAAAAGTGAATTTGAAAAACCAAAGAATAAGATGTTAGAGCTTTGAGAGCAAGTTCTTGCGGGTGAGAGAGTTTTCAATTTTATTTAATAAAACTTCAGTTTCAAGTTTCAATATGTAAAACTAAAAATTCCTCATTATTGGTATTAACCATTTGTTATTGAAGAAGCTTGACATACCTCCACTTTCGTGTATGTATTGTCTGTGATGAAGCAGAAATCTTCAATACGTGGGGCATTAATTTCTTCATATTTCCTTCAATCACAGAAAGCATAACACAACAAACATTTCAAAATGCATTACCATGAACATAAAATTTCCCATCCTTGCATTCCATCCTTCAGGACCTAATCCGAATTATTAATATAGAAACAAGGATACGGCACATTATATTCTCAACAAGAAGAATCAATTTAACATGGAACCATACAACATCAATGTAACTGAAAATTTTCAGTTTTTATATCATGATATTATGAATGTAATCACATATGTACCGTTGAAGAATATGACTGAGAAGGCACGATATCAACTTCATTGAATTTGAGAACTTACGAGGCAATTAGCATGCAGGTAATACCAAGTAGCTGAAGTCTTTGTCTTTCAATGTAATTTTTGGAGAGAAACCAATCCATCAGATATATAGTGAGGTAAAGAGTGTCTGGAACCAATCTGTATTCCTCAGAAACCTGAAAAAATAATTAAGAATGCAATTGGTTGAAAAACAAAAATGAAAAAGTTTCCCTGTGTATATTTTTCTCATAAATATTAAAGCTACCTCCAACTCACGTTTTTGTCAACAACCATAATCTTTATACTTTTTTTCTATTAACCTGACCATAACTGCATGCTTTCTTATTCATGTCATTCCTCATCTCTACTCCCTTATAGCTTCAATTCTAAATTGAATGTTGTCACTTTGTTTTGGGGCATCATGCTCCCCATCTTGGAAATTTATAACCTCTTACATTGTTGAATGTTAAGTAACTCTTATTTATAAGTGACGACTTCTTGCTTTTTCCATATTACCACTTCATTATTATCATCTCTGTAACACTCAATTTCTTGCACTATTAGAAAATTAAATGAAGCACAAACCTCCACAAGCCAATCAACTAGTATTCCACGCATGCTTTGAGTGATATCTTGCTGCACTGTTTCCATAAAGTTAGGATACGGTCTTCTTGCAAGCTGAAATATTAAAAAAAAAAAATTAGACCAACAAATTAAGACATGAAACAAATCTAAGAAGCAGATGATAGGAAGGTTATGATAATTCTGCATTCCATTTTAAAGAACTATTAAAAACTTGGAATCCTGGGATCCCACAATGTCTATGTCCAATACAGTATACAGGCTGTAGCATACACATTACAAAATTTTTAACGATCATTTGTTTGTTCCAATCAAGGTTTTTAAGCACCCACCATGCCAATGCAGCATTTTATCAGCATCTATTGGGATAAGGCTTGCTTCTTGTCATTGTTGTTCAGTAATAACCATTGTTAATTAGATAATGACAAACAAAAACTCCTAAAATCTAAAAGTTCTTAATGGTGAAGTGATAACAAAAATTAAAAGAAATCATCAAGTTGAAAATTTTTCATAGCTCCAAGTGTAATCTTAAATTGTATTTCCATTACACGATCCTAAGTTACTAATCATCAAGTCCAATGGAGGCCATCATATATATATTCAAAACTTTTGACATTGGCTGCACAATCATCTTAAAGATATGCGTCCAATCAATGCTGTTAAGGTGAATATTTCTGTCTATCAGCACACCATTAATGAAATGGGTGGATACACATAGTTCCAAATACTAAAGGGCTTTTTTCTTTCCTCTTCTGTTGGGGATGTGAAAAGAAGTCAATTCTTAAATCCAGAAAAAGTAAGTACATTTTCTCAATGCTGCTTTCAAAGCTAGCAAAATTGATAAGAGACAATAAGGCTTTTATTGTGCAAGAGAAGACTACTGCATAGAAATAGCATGATATTTATGACACAGACCTCAGCGACACGCAGGTTGTCATAGATATCAGCGGCATAGAGGCTGCAAAGGTGAGGATCTTCAAGATCATCATCTATATTAGTAATGTCTCTATCCTTAAATACACTCAAAATTGCTGGAAGGTTATCTTTCTTGGCTGCAACAATTTGTGTATACATGTCAGTACTGAATCAGTATACATCTGAGAAAAAACATGAAAAATACCTCAGCTAAGAAACAATTTCTTTTATTAAGATCATGAACAAATTCAGTAACCCAGTGAAAAGCATTATATTCAACACATAATGACAAATTATGCTCAGTGCAGTAGGCTTCCAAGCAACAATTGTTTATAATGGTAAGAAGGAAACCAAAGATCTTCGAAATTTCTATGTATCAGAGTTGGACTGTTTCAAATATATAGATTAACTGACATGGCATCGATTTCCATACCATGAGTATATTACAATAGATAAAAGGGCTATATTTAGTTTTCAAACCAGATTTATCACCCAACTTCCTGTCTCATTTTTGCTAATCAATATTAGTTTAGTCAACTAACATTATTGTCTCCCAAGATAAATAATGTTATTCTTGAACACCACCATAATAATATATAATACACACCAATAATCTAGACATATGATTACAAACAATCTCAGACTTCAGAAGATCATTTGTCTTTGAACTACATATACAAACTGATTTAGGTTCAGCAGAATACTTAATAATCCTTCAAAAAACTACAGTAGAAGCAAACAATTCAATGTGTAGTATAGTAAAATTGGAGTATGTAAGTAATGCATAGACAGGAAAACCTTTCTTCTGACAGATCAAAGGATGAGCAGATATTCGAGATATCTGGCTTTCAGGCAGTCTAAAATCCTTGCTACATTCACTAGTACTCAGCCATAGAAGTTCATTGTTTTCCAAATTAATTGAGCACATAGAATTTTCTGATTTTAATCCTGTTTCCTGTAAACTCTTTGATTTGGAGTCAACTAGAGTTTGTGGGGCCTCCACAGCAACAGAAGGAGTCACTTTGGAAACATTAACTTGGCCTGCATTAGCAAGCTTGCTTTTCTTAGCCTACCAGTTACAAAAAGTCACTGTTAGGTGAGGTGGATGAGAATAACTTTCCATGAATACATCAATGCAGCAACAAATATCAAGAAAAAATTAAGCAATTAACCATGAAGGGTAGTTTTACATAAATCATTTTATTGCTCTGAACACTTGGGGCTTAAGACATGGATAAAAACCTGAATTTTAGTTGATTTGAAGCAGCCCTTGTATGTATTTTCACAGCAAACATTAGTAACATCCTGAAGAACAGCCCTCTTTTTACGTTGAAGACATGCATTATCAGAAACTGCTCTTTTCGAATTGACTCTGGGTAACTGCTTCTGATTTTGCTGTGCTGACCCCTTCAAAGGGGGTAGCTGTTCAGATGCACAAATGGCAGCAGCTCGAGCACGAGTCAATCGACCAGGGAGCTCTACAGCTTTCAACGTGACACTGTTTTCTTTCTTCATTGCTGCAAAGATACTAAACAACAGAAAGCAGTGCAACCTTGGCCTGTGAATCCTGCAACAAAAAAACTGAATCAAGACAAAGCAAAGCATCTGAATCCATAATCCCAGTGTTTATTATTTCTCATCAGTACAACATTTTTGAAATGGATCAGCAACTTGATATCAAAGAAACAAACTTCACTTGAAACTTTTTAGCACTCACATTAATATTTACCTATTCCCTGGTCTATGTTTTCAAAAATGCAGAAAGAGAGTGAGTAAATTTGGTGTTTCTTGGTTAGTTATTTGAAATTAAACACACAACTGGCTCACCTCAAACAAGGAGCAAAACTGTTTAAATGACATTCAGAATTCAATTTAGCTTAAATAACATTAAGCACAAAAGCTTCATGATAACAAAGGCACAAAGAGAGCCCACAAATCACTTTTTTCCCTTTTCGGGAGAACAGATCAACATAAGGTAATATGTGGATAAAGAATGTTAAAAGATTTTATTGACAACCGCTAATATGTGAGATCAGGGCCTAATTTATGTTTTCATCATGCTACCTCAGTTTGTTTCATTAACTCTTTTCTTCCTAATTGGAAACTTCTATTGAAGTTTCTTAATATGACACCAGGAGGCAGGAATGTCTCATCAATACATAAATTTAATTAAAAAAAAAAAAGATGCCCAGGAGAAATCCAATCAATGAGATAAAAATGTTAAAAAAGAGTAAAGAAAAAAGAAAAAAAGGGTAGGCAACCTGAAGCAGGAGTATAGAATGCACATCAGAGTTTTGAATAACTAGAAAACAATTACATTTGTCCTTACAAATCAACATTTCAAACATAAAAATAAAATAAAATTCAAGGTTTGAATACTAAACCAAACCAGTCTTCAATCAAGATGTGGATAAGAAATAAAATGTTCTGTACTTTTTTACCTCACTTGAGCTTTCCCTGTTGAAAATCATGCAAATGTACCCTCATTTTTTCATCTAAAATGATTTTACAGTTTGACAGAAAAATAATCCAAAACTCAACCTTTCTATTCATGCATTCTCTTTTCACCAACACCAACAAACACAGCAAAAAACATAAGAAACCCATGAGCAACATCAACCACAGAAACACCCAAATATAAAAAGAAAACATTTTCTTTTGTTTGTTTCTCAATGAATGCATGAAGAATGACCTGGGTCTATCTTGCAAGCTCCACCACCTCCATTGAAGAGAGATAGGAGCTCACAGGGAGAGAGAAAGAAAGAGCTCCAAGTCTTTATTGCAAGCAGCTTTGTAATAGAAAGAGTAGAAAGAGAGTGAGCGGGATGTGGTTGTTTAAAATTCCTGTGAAACCAAGTAGAAAAAAAAAAAAAGTAAAAAAAATAAAATTGATTTATTTAAATAATAATTTGATACATTTGTCTCAGTGGCAGTAGTTGACCATTGACTTAAAAGTTAAAGACAGTTCATGATCAAGTTACAAACTGAATGAGTGGATGGATGTTTTTTTTTTCTTAGATTTACGGTAAGATTACTTTTGAGATCTGGGTGGTCGTTTAAAGTTTGGAATTACCTAAATACCCTTAACTTTTCTCTTTTATTACAACTACTTTTAAATCTATTTGGCTGTCTTGTCCCGTGATGGAATTAACTTAAGGGTAGTTTTACTGTTTTAGGTTAAGCATTAACTTTGTCAAATTCGTTGGAGGGTAAACTCTTCAAAAGTTTAAAATTAAATTAGCGCAGCATTTTTTTATGTTTTTATTTTTTTTTTATCTAGAACTTTTCTACACCGATCTATCCTTGCAATTTGGCCCAAAAGTAAATAATTGTTGATTCGAAAAATAAGAAAAATATAATTTAATTTATAAAAAAATACATTGCTTTTAATAATATATGCTTTATTTTTTATTTTTTAAAATTAACAATTTTTAAATAAATAAATAATTAAACAATACTTCTTTTCTCATTTAAAAATAAAAGAAATATTGTATGTAAATTTAATTCCATCCATTTATGTAAAATAATTGTAAATAAATAAATAAAATTCATCATTTTTAAAAAAGTAAAATCTTTTTTATCTTATTTATTCTTAATCAATGGAGTAATATAGTATATTTATTTGATTATATTATATTTTTTTATTTTAATATTTATTTGTTTAAGTTTCATTAAATATTTGTAATAGTTAAAATTGTTATTGAATTAAAATAATTATATATTTCAGTTTATATTATTATTTTTTATTTCAATTTAAATTGTTCATTTTTTTATTTAAAAAAATATTCCATTTTTTCTTCTCTAGCATTGCTGATTAACCGTACTAATTAAGCACGAAGTTGATAAACAGCATAGTTAATATTTTGATAAACCTATTACATATTAAGAAAATAAATTCCTATTAATCACATGTCTATCTATTTTATTTACCATTAGCAATGAAAATAAAAAATAAACTAAACAAAACGATTTATTATAAATTTCTATGTTTAAAATTCTATATAATCTAAAAGCCATTTTAAATTCTCTTTTCAAGGATAAAAAGGAAGTTAGGAAGCTTATGACCAACGTCTAAATTAATAATCAATAATTTAATAAACTTTTATTAATATTTTTAAAAATTTTACTCGTCTTTTAATAGATCTATTATTGATAAAAAAAATTATTAATTTTTATTCATTTTTTATTTTATATCCCTTTATCTTTAATTTACTCACTTATATATATAAATTAATATATAAAATTATCATATTATATACAGAATTATCGTAATTTTTTAATAAGATAAAATAGATATAAAAATATATTATTTATATGTAACTATATTTTTAAACTGTATCATTTATCAATCATGCAATTATCTATATTTAATTAAATAATCCATTAAAAATTATATACTGACAAAATAAATTTTTAATCCATCGCTGTTTCCAATTTTTTTCATAAAAAAATCACTAAAAATAAAACATTAAAAACCTAAGTAATAATAATAGATAACTAATGATCATAAACAACATATTAATATTGTACAATATATATATATATATATATATAATATTTTATTTTATTTAAATTATATAAAAAACCATTTTTACAGTAAAAATATATAATGAGTATAAAATTATGTTAGTTTATATATTAAAAGAATCAATCATTGAAGGTAATTAAAAAAATAAAATTTATAAAAAATAAATTTTTAATTTTTAATAATTAGAAGATTTAAAATGTTATTTATCTTGACTAAGTTGTTTTATAGATTTTTTATTTTTTTAAAATAATTAAAAAAAATCACCAAACACACATTAAATCTTATTCTTATTGCTCTAGCTTACTTCGATCATTCTTCAATATGCAGACTCTTGTTTACAAGTTATCTTCTTAATTTCACGCACCTTTGTCTTCATCCGAAGTTTAGTTTGTGTAAATAATCAAAGATAAAAAAATATGATTTTAACTTTACAGTATATAATAATTGTTAGCATAGGACTTACAATTTTATGAAATATTTGTTTTATATTCAACTTTCATAATTTATTTTAATATTAAAATAGCATTTTTGTTTTATGAAACGGTAGTTAACAAAGATTAATATCCAACTAGTCGAATGAACTAATACTGATCATTTAAGAATTGATTAATAGCTGTTTTGTTCATCTTCATAGTTTACTTTAATATTAAAATAACATTCTTGTTTCACAAATTTTTCAAAAAAAAAAAATACATTAGAAACAATGTTTTGTTTGATTACAAATAACAGATTATGATCCAGGTATAAAAGTAACCAACTTAGTCACAAATTAATATACTGTGTATATTACACGTTAAATAAAAAATACAAATATTTTTTAAATGATTAAAATCTGCATATTCAATTCATATAATTAAAACTAATAATTTAAAGATTAAAAAAATTCAACCGTTTAAAATATTATTCAGCAAAATAATTTTAACATAAATTATTTTTAAAATAAGTTAGTATTTTATATATATATATAATATATATATATATAAATTTAAATTATTCATATGTTAAATTAATAATTTTTAAAAAGTAAATAAATTTCATCAATTTTCATATACTAATAAAAAATATTGATTAAGCATTATTTTGTTTTAATATAATATGTTAATTTTAAAAAGTAAATCAGATTTACCAATATATACTTATAAAGATAATGTCAAATATTTTAATGATTAAATTATCAAATTTGCATTATAAAAAATACAACTTTATGTCAATTAATTTTATCTTATATACATTAATTATATTTATTATAAAATGTCTACTGATGCTTGTTTCATATTATTAATGTAGAAAAATTTATATGTATTAACAGTTGATAAACAAAATTTTATAACAGAAATTAATTTAACGCTTTACGGTTAGTGTATTGATTTTTTTTTTAAATGTGTGCTGTAAGATATATAATAAAAATTTATATAAAATGATTTTTATTTAAAATAATATAATTTAATATATTAATAATATTAAATATTATTTTTTAATAAAATATATTATTTATTATTTATTATGTATTATTAAATAGATATTAGAATGTAGAAATAATGTATAACTAATTTTTTCAATAAATGAAATGAAATCAACGATTATATCATTCTGTTTATTCTTCTTAAAGCTAGCTTTGAATGTGACGTATGTTATTTAAAGACGAAAAAAATAATAATCCAGAACTTATCTTATCTCACGTGCCAACAAAGTCAAAGTAGTTTGAATCTAATGTATTTTTTTATTTAGTTATTATAATTTAAATGTTTATTTTTATTAGAATGATTATTTAGATGTTTATTTTTCATACGACGATTAATAGTTCAAAATTCAAAATTTTTTATTAAACAAAAATTCACAATGTTCTAGGCCTATTATGTAATACTCATTTTAGTGAATTTATGAAGAATACAAATTTATAAAGAATTCAACCTCGTATGTATGCGTGCGCGTGTAATTTATTTAATATAAGACAGAAGTCTAGAAACTTCAATTTTTTCATAAATTCATTTTATTTGCTTCTCTCTCTCAATGCGTTGATCAAATAAAAAAAGGTTAAATTCTACGAATATGTTAAATAAGTTGTTAAATAATACTTTTTTTTTATTTATGTATAAAAAAATAATCATATGGATTAATAAAATTAATTATTGTGTTAAAATATTTATAATTTTTTAATGTTATTTATTTATTTTATTATACTTTCTTTTATTTTTTTATTTATTTCTTATATAAATAAATAAAAATAAATAAAATAATAATAATAATTAATGTTACCTTTAAATTTTATATAAAAAAATAAATAATTTATTTTTTTCATAAATAAAAGAAAAGGGAATAATAAGAAAAAAATTAATGCAAACATGTTTAAGATTAAGTATCTTTTACATAATTCAAACTTCCTTGTTTTTATTGCATGCCAAAAACACTAGAATACGTATTCTTTGATATTTTTTTTTAAATTCTATTTTAACACATAAACATATTATTTAAAAAATTAAAAAATTATATAATAACAAAAATACTAACATATGTTACTCTAAAAAAATAGCATATAAAGTTAAGCATAATAAATAATATAGTGGATCGAGAGTAGATATTATGTTTCTTGTCTCCCATGCTCTTTGTTTCTATCTTTATTGGATTAAAAAATAATTAAATTTTATTTATTTTCTTCTTAAAATTGAAAAAACTCATCTTACATCTATTTTTAATATTTTTTATATTTATATTTTTTTACAATTTATTAAATTGTTATATTTTTAAAATATATAATTTATTATTTTTATAATTTTATGAATTTTATATAATATTTTTATAATAATAAAAATATTTTATTATTTTTATATATTTAAGTGGATATAGTATTTTCATACTTGCATCCGTTCTATAGTGAAAAATTTAATTTTATATAAATTTTTTCAACTTTTATCAACTTAAATTTTTTTGTGTTAAAATGTGAACTTATCAAATAAAATGACGGACGTGTATGAATTTTCTTGCAAGAGTTTTTTATTTGCAAAAATAACATTGAAAAGGTTTGTTGATTGGAACGCTGAGTGATAAATGTAAACTTGATTTCCAGATTATATTTCTTCAATCGAGTTGAAGCCTCATAATACCGTTTGTCTTTTCTCGTATTGTCAAACGTTGTGGAATGATGAATTGGAGAGGTCAAGTATAAATGTGCGAATTGAGAACTTTCAAAATTCAAATTTCTCGTCATAAACATATAAACTATTAGGAAGAGATGTAACGATGTTAAAAGAGTAAAAGTTAGGCAAAACAATTAAAAATTTGAAATTTTTTGAACAATAAAGAATAAGATTAAAAGAAAACAGGACAATTTAATACGATAAGCATGTGACTTAGCAGCTTTGTGACAGATATATCAGTGGCATGTGGCTTATCTATGCCCCACATGAAGGGCAACAACCCTTCCCCATAAGTCCAAGGTCCTAACTCACCCTTTTGAATAGTACTTTTTGGACTGCTATTATTTGTTTTTCTTTTTTCAAAAAAAAATTAAGAATGTATAAAACAATTTATATGTTAGAGATATTTTGTAAAAAAAAAATAGTTAGAACTATTATTTTTTCAAGTTACCCAAAATAGTTTTTCAAAGGCTTACATAATAATGCTAAATATTTTCAAAAGTGTTTTTTTTAAATAAAATTAATTTTTCATAAAAAAGACTGAAACAAACAGATTCTTTACCTGAGCCCAAAGTTTAAGTTTTCCTTTACTAATATTCTGAAATATTATTGTCTGTAATTATTAAATTATCTTTTTGGAAGTGTATTTTCTCACACGAGAATCATATTTAAATCCTTAATTTTAATTTATTTTATATATTACATAAAAATCATACAAGAATTGTAACCTCGTAAATACTTTTTTTTTGCTTAAGCAAAATAAAAAAAAAAAACTACTCTAATGATAGATTATATGCTCAAAGCCAGAAAATAATTTTGTACTTTGAAATTCAACCAGACAATAACACAGTGTCTGTTGATTTCTTTTTTAAAATATGAGATTTTTACACATAACTTACATAGTTCATAGTGTTCATTACATTTTTTTCCTTTGATTTATTTACTTTAACTTTTGTGTATACAAGTATATTTGATCATTCAAATTGGAGTTGCATATATAGTTATTGATGTTATCATGTTAATTAGTTTCTAATGACATGAATTGATGACCTAATCAAATTATCTAATGGAATATGGTGTGATTTAACTATTAATTAAAAATACATTGTTTAGTAGGGTTCAAGGCCCAAGTGTTCACAATGCATCACATGATGCTAGCCGGTGGACCACTCCTACAGAACTGGAACTGAATCTAAGATTCCCTTGTGAAGGTTTAAATTTTTATTTTTTTGCTGCCTCATGTGAAATGTTAACTATTGGTAAATAACAGTGATGACCAGCGAGATGTACATAACATAAATTATTTTCACACATATAAATATAAACAATTTCATTTAATTATCGATAATTTTAAAAATTTAAAAATAAAATAAATTTATTAACATATAAATAAATATATATTACTATTTTTATGAATAAAAAATTTGTTGAATATTCAAAATTTTTCACCTTAATTCACGTTTCCATACATATTTACGAAACATTTTTTTTTTTTGGGCTTCAACCAAAGTTGCGTTGGGAAGCCGCATCTTACCAGTTCACAGAGTAATACAGGCATGGCCTCAAGTTACTATGTTTGATCTCAAGCATAATCCTCATTTGCGTTTATTCCCACGTTTTGAAAAGAAGAATCTCGACGGAAGAAAAATAAGAGAATAATCCAATAATGAAAACATGTGGTTGTTTAAGATTAGGAATTTGGATAATGAAAATATGAGATTGACTAAGATAGGGTACTTATATATCTAATATGCGAATAAGGACGAAAATAATTTGGGTTAGATTAATTTTTATAAGAACTGAATCTCACTTGTTTATAAAAGAATCTAAATTTAATTTTTTTATTTATATAGATTTTTATTAAATATTTGATTATGCTTTTTAAAAATATTTGATTTGATTTGAAATCTTATTTAAAATTTTATTTTGTAATAGTAAAATAAATTGCATGTAATTGTAATTTGTAAATAGAAATGGAGACAAGTTAGGTTAATTAAATTTTATAAAGCTTGAACTTGTAGATTAAATATTTAAACTTAATTTATTTATCTAATATAAGCTTTTATTGAAGACTTGATTGGATCTTTTATTAAAACTTGAGTTAACCTGAAATCATATTTAAAAAATTACTTTGTAGCAAGATTGTTAAATAAGGTTAATTATAGACATATCTCTAAAAAACTAATGAATATTGGTCCTATACTTATTTATAAACCAATGAATTTATATTTATATCTTTAATAGACCAATAAATATATATAATATAAAATATTTTAATTAAATAATTTAAAATTTAAAATTTTAATTAAACAATCTTTTAAATATTTTTTAAACTTATTTAACAAATAGATAGATTTGTACTAATTTATTATACATTAAGTTATAAACTTCTAATAAATAAATTGATTTATTTTTATCTTTATATATGAATAAAAAATATTTATTCTGTAAAGAATAAAATGAACATTTTTTAGGATAATGCTAAATAAGAACAGGGATTTACTAGAAAACACTCGATCTTATCTAACTTTTGAAGTAAATTTATCTTTTGATAACAGATAAACAACACAATTTTGCTTGAGAACACAAACGCTCAAGCGTACAGCAATAAGTACTGTTAGTATTTATTTATATTTCATTATCTATGAAATATTTATCAAGAATATAAATTTCAAAGATTATTAATGAAAATATTTTACACACCGTTAATTTTTTATAAGACATTCTGAATATAATTTTTCAAATAATTATTATAAAAATTATTTTCAGTTATATATCAATTTAAAATTAAACAATAGAACAAAATTGGATTATCCTGTAAGACCAATTAAATTCGTTTATCAATCAAGAATTAATAAAAAAACAATTGACATTCATATTTCACTAATTTATTACACTTGATACCGAGTTATCCAGGACAGGATAAATCCTGATCAATTCCGCCGGGTAGAAAATTGGGAAAATAAATAAAAAAATAATGAATAATTTACATATAAAAATTATTCTACATTCATTTATATTTTAAATAAAAAGGAAGAAAAAATAAAAATAAATTGAAAATTTATGCAATTACATGGATCCGTGTTCAGTGAAGGCATGAGCTGAGATTGGAAACTTGCCAATTGCATTTGAGAATAAAACAAGATTTGGACATTTTTGTGGCTGCAATTAGTTAGAAGGATAGAAGAAAAAATGCAGCAAAATAGGGGAAAGAAGAGATATAGGTGAAGGAATCATGACTCATGGGCCCCAACATGAAGTTTGGGGTGACTCGCCCAATTGAACTACATCAACAACAACCTGGGAATGTTCTAGATCAAGATCGGGAATCAGTAATCATACATATTTTCCTTCCTTTCTTTCTTTCTTTTTAAAAATAATAAATACTAATTTACAAAAGAAATTAAAAAGAAACAAAAATAAAATCAAACAGGTTTTTCATCACTCTGATTTTGTCTGGTGTGTAAACTAAAGTAATAACTAATTTTTAATTTAATATTGAGACATTATGCTTGTAAAATGCAATGAGATTAAAATAAAATAAATAAAAAAAGACTAAGAGAAGCGAAGCGAATGTGGGCCTAGGGTGTGTTTTGTCAGGATGTGCATGAGAGTCACAGAGAGACAGAAAGTGAGGAGAAAATCCCCAACCCACTTTCTGAGGCTCTGATTTGCGTGAAATATCATCTAATCCCTTCTTCCCTTTCTATTCTCTTAAATACCAATGCCATATACACTACGCAGCAGAATAAGCTTTTGTTTATTCCCATTCCTAACTCAACACAACTCAACACAACACAACACAACAAAAACTCTAAAAGTAAAAACAACCATTACTCATACTTAATTACTTATACTCATACTACCCTTCAATCTTCATTCCTCATTTATTCTTCTTCGTTGCGTCAAACAAACGCAGCACGAGTTTCAGTTTGGTGATTAAAAAAAAAAAAGAAAAAGAAAAAAAGTGCTTTGCCTTTTGGCGTTTTAGATTACGTTATCAATATAAATTGCATAGAAAACATAAGGGAGGGTGGGTTGGTGAAGGGTGGCGTTTCAATGTTAATTGCTTTTTGATAGGTAGGTCCATCGGTTCACGTTTTCTTCTTGGACAAGCCTATTGACTTCTTCGTTTGGTGTTCACTGTTCACTACAATTTCAATTTCAATTTCCAGTTTCCTTTGCTTTTGCCTTTGCGTTTGTCTGTGTGTGAGAGAGAAAGAGATGGCTTCGTTTGGTCTCGCAAGGAGGGTTTTGGGAACCGATGTGCCGGTGATGGTTCAGGTACATGCCAAACACCAATTGTATTTTCCTTCTCTTGTTCCAATTGGTTCGACTTGTTCATAATCATAGCCACTCTTTGGATTGATAATCTATAATTTGAGGTGCGTGTGTTTGTGTTTGTATTTGCAGATGCAGGAATTGCTCCGGGGAGCTAAAAACTGCGTGTCTTTGGCTCAGGTTTGTTTTAGTTTTCTCTGTTTTCAATGCTTGTTTTATTCATATTAATATATTCTAATCTCCTGCTCATGCTGATGATTGTGTGTCTTTGCTGGTTTCCAATGTTGGAATTACTATAAATTAGTCTACCTTGGATGGTGTGTGAGAGTCTTGAGAATTGAGAGAAATTCATGGGTGGGTGTTTAGAGTTTAGCAGTACGTGGGACCCATATGAATCCCATTGTATGGATGGTTGCATTCTATGTGCAACTGTGCGCTGTGGAGATATAGCTACAAATGGGATTGGGAACTGTTTGTCTTCTCTCCTTGAATTAAGGCATGTTTAGTGTGTTTGTGAAGGTGGCACTCTCTGCTCTTGACGTGCTAAACAATGTGTTGAAAAAAAAATCTGAAACTTTGTGGAACTTTAAAAGTTGTGTGCTGCTCTTCCCTACAACATTTCTGCTGATGGACATGAAATATATTGCCTTCTAATATCCCATAATTTAAAACGTGCATATGAAAAAATTGGAAACGGATTTAGAAAATCAGACAAGGAGGGGTATTTGAATAGTATATCTTATACTTTCCATGTTTCCTGACATGGCTATCATTTTTTGAGTTATTTTAGTTTGAGTTGTCCATATGAAGACCCCATTTTCCAGATTGCCAAAGGCTATTTTCTTTTATCTTTAAATTTGACCTGGGGACTTATCCTGACTCTGGATTACGAGCTAAAATAGAAAGCTATGTATTTTCATTCTGCACCTGTTGTTATTGATTTTGGTTGATAGTTCTGCATGGTTTTAGCCATCATTTGAAGTTTACCAATCCGTTAACTAACTTTTTATGTATCATTTACTCTTTAGTTCCATCTAAAATGCAATTTGTGATGAGTTTCTTGAAATTTGTCTCCTGTAGGGGGTGGTTTATTGGCAACCTCCAAAGCATGCGTTGGATAAGGTGAAAGAACTTGTGTGGGAGCCTTCTATTAGTCGATATGGTGCTGATGAAGGTCTTCCTGAACTAAGAGCGGCATTGGTGAGAAAGGTAAACAGTGTAGTTTGTTCTTACAACTTACACAAGAAGTGAACTGTTGCTAGCTGTAAGGGGTATGGATGAAGCTTGAACTTCCAAGAGGGTCAAAAGCCTATCGACAACTATTTTTTGTACCTGCTTTGGTCCTTGATGTTTATGATCTTTCGGCTCACTCCTTTGCTTTTGTCTTGCAGTTGCGTAGCGAAAATAGTTTGCATAACTCCTCAGTAATGGTAACAGCAGGCGCCAATCAGGTGACCAATCCCAAGCTATATAATTTGCGTTTTATGTTCATTATTTCGTCATAACATAAAAAAGAGAAAACATGGTTGCTGAAAAAATTGAAGTTTATAAACATTTTAGCTTTTATTTGACTTTTTGTGTTTACCTGTGTAAAATATGCGTATTCATCTATTTTTATTTATTTATTTTAGGATCAATTTATTGTACCATTTAACTAAGAGTACCATTCTTTTGAGTGAATAAGGTGCTAGCACTTTTTTACTCATCCCCAAGCTAGATTTTTTTTTTCTGAAGGTTTTTTTTCAATATTTTTCCTTTTAAAATCAATAAAAACCTTGATGACTCCATTTTTTCCATATCATTTCTCTTCTTTTCTTTGTTCTTCTCGGAATTTCAGTATAAATGCCTTTTTTGGTTGCTTATCTTAAATCCTATCTATAACCATCAATGTGCGACCACTTCTTCTTTAACTCAAACAGGTCAAGTAGTTGATAGGAATAGAATGATTTTTGTAGCTGAAGACTGGACCTTTGATTGTTCAATTGGCTGTAGTTTTCTGTTCATATTTGAATATTTTATCTGATGCAGTTTTTCCATTCTCCTTCCCGAAGAAAAAGTTAGTGTGAGAAGGGAATAAAAAAATGATTTAGTGGTTTAGATCTATCCATTCTTAGCGAAATTCCTTCATTTATTAGAAACCTCAAGATAAGGTGATTTAAACTGAATTTTCTGGACTGTTATGTTCATCTCTTGTTCCCTTTACCTGTATAATCTTATTTTAACTCTTCTTTCCTTCATTTAGCAGCTTTCTTGCCTCAGACTAACACTGAATAAGTCAGTGCTAACAGTTTAGCTTCCTATATTGTCTGTTATTTCACTATTAGGAACTCTTTCTTCAATTGGTGATTGAAAATCAGTGACTGTTACAGTATTCATTCTGTTTTCATGATCAGTATAATTTGATATTTCAACAGAATCATGGAACTTATTTCTAAGCATCTGCAGTGCAGGCATTCGTGAATATAGTTCTTACTCTGTGTGATGCGGGGGATTCCGTGGTTATGTTTGCTCCTTACTACTTCAATTCATACATGTCGTTCCAGATGACTGGCATTACCGATATACTATTGGGTCCTGGTAACCCAGAAACACTTTATCCAGATGCAGGTAATACATGCATGATCTGGTGACTAACAATTTGTTTTTATTACCATTGGACTAATAATACAAAGCAAATCTTTGGTTGCTAAGAACAATTTTTGCCCCTTTCAGAGTTTTTTATTGATAAATAATTGGGTAGATTAGGTCTGACCTTGCTGAATTCTCTAAAACATTGATAAAACAGAGAAAATACTATGCCAAATTAAGCATGTTATGGTACTAACCCAGCATCTGTTTATATCTTATCAGATACTTATAAACCTTAATTTTGTGATAGGAACTGATTTTATTGACAAAAGAAGTGGAGTTACCATAAGAGAAAACTAGATTTCTTGAAATACAAAAAAATTACGGAAGAAAAAAATAATGTAGATAGGGACTCCTAGTGCGAGAATTCCACCCAAAACCACTCTACACAATTTTTCCTGCCCTTCCTTTCTCTCTATCTCTGCTTCTAATATATTCTCTTAGCAGAATTCACACCTTCCTCACTCTTCTCCCCTGTTCCCATGTGTATAGTCAATTAAAAGGAAATCCGCCATGCATATTCCTTTCTAACTTCCTACTCTTGCTCGCTAACCACTACCTTTCCCTTTATTTATCCTCTCATAGACTCTGGTAATAGGAGGTTATCTATCCATTTGTGATTTGTCAAACCTCTTAAAGAGGTTTCTTGGGCCCTTATAAACTTTTGCATGTCCAACCTTCTTAGGTTTCTAACTTTGTTAATTACCAAATGCTGGTTAAGTTTACTCCATTTTGTAATTTTATATATTGCTAAATCCAACATCTACGTGGTACATACTGTTGAATAACTTTCTACACGACTCTGTCCCTTAGTACTTACAAATTACAATATTTCATAATTTTAGAAGACTTTCTTCTGGTGTCAGATTTCTTTGTTTAGCTATTTATCTGAATTTTCTTGATTTTCAGATTGGTTGGAAAGAATACTATCAGAAAGTAAACCTGTTCCAAAGCTTGTTACTGTTGTAAATCCCGGCAATCCATCTGGAACCTACATTCCAGAGTCTCTTCTTAAGGTATCTCTCTCGGGGTTTGTGTCTATATGTGTGTGTAAGCATGCCTTCAGTTTGTACGATTCTTAAAAATATTACTGAACTTCTAAGAATTTGCCATCTAAATTTTCGTTCTTTGATTCCTTTTGAATCTTCTTATGCAACCAAACATGCCTGTACTCAATTTAGGAAGATAAAATTCCCTATGAATATACTGATTGATCTAAACAATCTTCTTTTTTCAGAATTTTGTTTTAAAATTTCTAAGCAAATGCTTTTTCTTATTTGTCCAGAGGATTTCAGATCTCTGCAAGAATGCTGGCTCCTGGCTTGTTGTTGACAATACATATGAGTAAGTCTCTTAAGTTGCCATGCAAATGGAAACTCTTTCATATTTATAAAAGAAAGCAAAAAAAAGAGCTTCAGAGATATGTTTATGTCCTTGTTATTCTGCTTAGCACCATGACAACGCCAGTTAAGTAACTAGTTGTATTCATGACGAAAAATTGATTGTCCAATGCCCGCTTCTTAAAGATTTGACCTAGTTTTTCATTGTTGACTACCTAACAATCCTCCTTTTAATCTGACTTTGGGCTGACTAGTAAAGATTGGCAACAGAGAACAATTCAGGCATTCCAAATTATTTTATCGATAGATTTATCAATTTATTGCCATTTCAGATTAACTTTTGAATCATTCTTTTTTCCCTCAAAATTAAGGCAATCTCGTTTTGTGATCTCTAAAATTTTCTCCTAAGATCTTATACTGTGCTGGAGATCCCATATCGATGTTCAGTCATAATCGTAATCTTTGTTAAGAATGCCTAATGCTTGTAAATATCTCTTACATTTTTTTCCTAAATCTTATTGTTTTTATTTTAGGTTTATATGTTAGTCTTTTCGTGTAACAGTCTGACCCCATACTTGATTTGGAAAAGTTATATTTTTGGCTTCTGTAGTTTTCTTTGGTTTCTACTCATTTCTACTGCAGGGGGGTTACTAGTTGGATATGAAGATGGATTGGACAACCTTGTTGCATTCTTAGCTTTTTCTGGTACTTGCTCATTTATAGATCTTATATTTGAGGATCTTTTGTCCTTGTATATGTATGCAGGTATTTTATGTACGATGGTCTGAAACACTCTTGTGTGGAGGGAAATCACGTTGTTAACATTTTCTCTTTCTCGAAAGCATATGGAATGATGGGATGGCGGATTGGATATGTAAGTAATCTTGCTGATGTCTTTATTTCCCTCAGCAGGAGAGCAGAGCATTAAACTGTTTATGTCCAATTGATCATTTTTTGTGAAACTTTAGATCTGTCAACCATGCTATACAACCATGGGAACCTGTAAATAATAAGCAGTAATGTCTCGTTGGATTTATAGTATTGATATTTCTTAAAGTCATTTTACTTCTATGTTTTCATGCCATGCCACATAATGTGCAAGGCCTCAAATTCGGAAGTTATACTTTGGCCTACGTTGTTTTTTTTTAATAACAAATATAACATACAGTGTTATTCTAGTTTGAGATAAAAAAGAATAAGCTAGTTCGGCTAGAACTCTGACAAATGTTCTATGACAAATGCTCCTACCCCCAAAGTGTGTATATGATGAAACACAAACTTATATTGCTTCCAATTTATATTCAGGATTATTTGTTTTTTTACTCGGCAGTTTAATTTTTTAGTTGCAACTTGCAACACTGCTCGTCTGAACGAAATGTTTGATTATTGTAGATAGCATACCCATCTGAAGTAGAAGGACTTGGTGCCCAACTTCTTAAAGTTCAAGACAACATTCCCATCTGTGCTTCAATAATTTCACAACACCTTGCCCTCTATGCCTTAGAAATTGGACCCGAGTGGGTTACAGAACGAGTGAAAACTCTTGTCAGGAACAGAGAAATTGTTTCAGAAGCCCTTTCCCCTCTTGGAGAGGGTTCTGTAAAAGGAGGAGAAGGTGCTATATACCTGTGGGCAAAGCTCCCAGATGGGCGTGGTTTTGATGATTTTGCAGTTGTTCGCTGGCTAGCTAATAGGCACGGGGTTGCTGTAATCCCTGGAAGTGCATGTGGTTCTTCTGGGAATCTTAGAGTTTCATTTGGAGGCTTGACAGAGACTGATTGCAAAGCAGCAGCTGAAAGGCTGAAGAAAGGCTTGGAAGAGTTGGTTACAAATGGATTGGTGGTAGAGGACAACTAACTTCTAGTTCATGTCTTTCACAAGGTCTTCAACTCTTTCTTATCCAAAGAGAAACAAGTGGGGAGAAAAAGAAAGTCCATTTGCCAGTGGAGCTAGTTTGCAACTGGTGCATTTGAATAAATGTAGGATTTACTTTCACCTGGTCTAGTTGGAGGGTGGCAAGGTTTTATTATTTTCATTTTCATCATTAAAAACAGTGGATAGATGCATATACTTTTTATATCCATTGATTTCTAAATGTTTTATGCCTTGTTATGAGATTCACACACACACACACTGTAATGGTTGTAGAACTTGGAAAATCTCAATAGGGAGTATCTGTTGGTTGGAGAATGAATGAACAGCGAGAATACTCCTTCACATGGTTTCCCCTTCTCAACAAAGACTCAGATATGCTATCAATCTCTTCAAATAACTTCTCTGTACACCCTTCTCCTTATTTAACCACCTATCTAAGAGATTGTTGTACTTTCCAAGTTTTATCAGTAGTCATGTGAGGCCTAACTCACCTACAACTTTAAAGACCTGCAACGTCAATGGCTTAAAGTATGTATTTTTGTCTTATTTTTTTTGTCAAATTAACAGAAATTTTCATATTTAATTAGTTTTAAGATTAACATGCACCTACACCCGAGTTAGAAAGGGTAAGAATTATGGTTAAAAAATGATCACATGATTTGAGCGTGACAAATATAAATAACTTGTTTGAAGAACAAAATATCTGACTTTAGCTCAGGATTTAAATTGGGAGCTTTTTTTTTAAAGGCTTCTATTTTATTTGAAGGATAATACAATACAGATAACTTAAAAGTCATGTAAAGGGAGATCGTATCGTATGTCTAAAGTGACTGAATAACGTGCATGTCGTGATAAATTTAATGAGGTAGAAATAAATGCGTTTTTGTTCGTTGTAAAATAAAGTCTGAGAGTTGTGAAAGGTGGAGTAATAGGGTGGTGTAATCGTCATTGCTGACAAAAAAGCAGAAACAAGAGAAGAACACTAGCAAAAACCTCAAAAGACAAAAGGAAGAAAGTCCTGTATAACGGAACCAAGAAGTTGCGAAGTCCCTAACGGCTGATTTTAGAATTTGGTCATCAAGATCCACCACCACGTAGGTGTCTAAACCGAATGGCCCAGGCTAATGGTCCACCAGCATGTTAAAGCAGAGTAAATGAGTAATGTGTAATTGATGACACACTTAAGTTAGCATTTACAAATGAACATGAAGCAGTTACTCAATTGATGACACATGGATCACCAATCCATTTTATAATCTATTTTCCTTCCTGTTTCAATGGCATTTGGTTAATGAATGTGTCTTGTTTAGCATCTCAAAGTTTCTATATTACTAAAGTTGCTTTGCTCATGAAAGTAACATTAACATGTTCCATTGTGTAAAATCAAGCATGCTACGAGGATAGGATTTACCCTAATTAATGAACTCGTGCATTGTAGTGAATTGACTAAAATGTTCCTTTTAGAACTTTATGTACTAGAATTCTCTTGTGTATTATTTCGAGTATGCATCATATTACCTGTCATCGAGATTGAAAAATATGGAGGGCTTGTCACATTTCAACGGTTGTTGGATCCATTTGAAAACAAAATGTGGAAAAGATTACAGTTGTGGAACAAACAAAAAGTGAAACTAGAGTGAATAGATAATATTGTATATACCTAGCTTTTGTACCATAGCTAGCTAGTGGCTTATTGAAGAAAAAAGCCTTCATTTACTTCCCCCTAAGGATATCATCCGGATTAAGAGATAAATACCTTTTGAAAAACAAGGTAGAGAAGGGGGGGGGTGTGGATATGGAAAAAAATTTGGGGATGGGAATGGGGAAAACGTTGTTATAAAAAATATTGTAACAATGAATATCGATGCTTTAATACTAATAATATTATCTTCTATGAATTTAATTACAACATTTTAAAATTATATGAACTGAATTAAAAATTTTAAATTATAATAACCTACTTAAAATCTAATAAAATTATGGATACCTATAGATTAATTTGATTAAAATATATTTATGCAAATAAAAATACTAAGACTATGTTTGACTAGTCTTAAATAGGTTATAATTTATTTGATTATCAAATATTTTTTTACTAAAATATAGATGTTTGATAAATAAACTTGTTTAATTAGCTTATAACAATTTTAGATGTTATTTAAAACAGTCAATAAATATGAAGAAAAATGTAACATCGTAACAATAAATATCAATTCTTTAATACTAATGATATTACCTTCTGTGAATTTAATTATATTTTAAAATTATATAAATTTAAATTACAATAACCTACTTAAAAATATAATAAAATTATGAAGACCTATGAATTAATTTAACTAAAACAAACTTATGCAAGTAAAAGAACTAAGACAATGTTTGACTAGTCTTAAATAGGTTATAATTTATTTGATCAACAAAAAATTTATAAATGTTTGGTAAATAAACTTATTTAATTAGTTTGTAGCATTTTTAGATGTTATTTAAAACAGTCAATAAATATGAAGAAAAATGTTGTTAGAAAAATATCATAACAATAAATATCAATGTTTTAATATTAATGATATTACCTTCTATGAATCTAATCATAATGTTTTAAAATTATATGAACTTAATTAAAAAATTTAAATTATAATAACCTACTTATAAATCTAATAAAAAATAAAATTATAAAGATTGTCAATAAAATAATAATTTATTATTATTTTCATTTTCACTCAAAGTATTTTAATATAATTTCTCATTTATTTCCTTTATTTTAGAAAAAAACATTTATCGGCGTTCCATTTTACAATATTCATCTCTTTTAATTAAAAAGGTTCAAATTATATGGTTTATTTATTATACCATATTTTATACTATTTTTTTGGATTATTTATATTATTTTTTAAAATAATGGTAAAAGTTTAAGATTGACTGATAAAAATCTAAAACTATAATTACTTAAAAATATATTTTTTCGCATAAAACAAAAATAAAGTTTATATAAAAAATTATATTCTTTCATATTTTTTATTTTTATTAGCTAATTTTATAATTTTTATTAAATACATATAATTCAATAAATTAATTTAATATTTTTTAACTAAATATTAACTTTGAGTCAACTTATCAAGTGGAAGTTAAATTTGAGACAGAAATTTGCATGTTTTGCTATTTTTTAATTTTAAGATAGTTTATCTACTGTTTTGTCAAGTAAACCCTAGTTATTTTTATGCACATGCAGTGCTCAACTCTTGAAAACAACTATAATGGAATCACTTAACATGATTACCTAAAGATCCCCCCAATAGAATTTAAATCAAAAGGAAGACGAAAAAAAAAAAACGGAGATGAAAGGAAGCAACGGACAGAAAATAGTTGAATTTTCAAATCAAAAGGTAAAACAATGACGTTACATTTACACATTTATTTTCTACTCTCAAAATTTACATCCTTAGGGAAAAAATGAAAAGAGAGAAGAGATAAAAACAATTTTTGTTTTATTTTTTAATAGAAGAGAAATATGGAGCGAACGTATAAAAAGAGTTTTTATTTTTAATTTAAATCATATATTTTTATAAAAACAATATTTATCAAATTAAAAATATTCAAAAACAATATTATTATTGAAAATAAAAAGCAAAAGCAAAAGCAAAAATGAATAGTTAGGGGGGAAATGGGCCAGTTCATTATTAATGAACGAAAAGTGGTTGTGGGCTGGTGGGCCCATTGGACTGAAATTGAAATTAGGAAAGCCCATGGAAGGAAAGCATTTCATTTCAATCTGCCTTTAAACGAAAGAAGTGTTACTGTAACCTGTCGTTGGGATTTCAAGCTTGAAGGATCAGAAATTGAGAATGGTTGGAACTTCATTGGCAGGGTTGCAAGAACACCTCAAGTTGGCCAGAGACTACGCTCTCGAAGGACTCTACGATACCTCTATCATCTTCTTTGATGGCGCCCTTGCCCAGATCAACAAGTACTCTTCTCTCTCTCTCTCTCTCTCTCTCTCTCTCTCTCTCTCTCTCTCTCTCTCTCTCTCTCTCTCTACTAAAGTTCTTCTTTTTCCTTCATTGCCTTTCATGGGTTTCAATTCTTTTTCTGTTTTCACTCAACCCATTATTGTTGTTGTCATTGTTATGCCTATACATAGGAAGAGACTGAGACTTCAAACAAGAGTCAAAATTATTTTATTTAAATTTAATCTTGACATTCCATCATCTACTGGTGAATGAAGTTGAAACTTTTTGGCACTCGCTGATCAATGTATGAGGAACAAAAATTATTTTGTTAACTGAAGTAGCCATTTGTTCGTTGTTGAAATGTGAGTGCAGTAGCCAGCAATGTATTAACGAGATTTGAAGTTTTAAGTGGTTGGATCCTAGGCCATTTGAGGTTAATTTTGCCTTTTCTCTAGATTACATGTCTTGACACGAATTAGTTTTTTAAGAACAATGATGGTTGATGCGTAGTTTTAACAATTTGGGGTTAATGTGCATTTTGACTGATTCATTGGAGGAGTTTGGTTTGGCCAATTGTACCCTAGCTTGCTTACATGAAGAGGTTTCAATCTCACATGATTTCAGGCACCTAACCACTGTGGAAGACCCTTTGATTCGTGCGAAATGGATGAATGTTAAGAAAGCTCTTTCTGAGGAAACGGAAGTTGTGAAACAACTAGATGCTGAGAGAAGGGCTTTTAAAGATAATCCTGTTGGAAGACGCCCTGCTTCACCTCCGATTCATGCTAAATCGTCCTTTGTTTTTCAACCATTAGATGAGTATCCTACTTCATCAAGCGGTCCTGTCGATGATCCTGATGTATGGAGGCCACCTAGTAGGGATACTACAAATAGAAGACCTACAAGGTCTGGTCAAGTGGGTACTCGGAAGTCTCCACAGGATGGGGCTTGGGCTCGAGGTTCTACAAGAACAGGTGCAACTGGGCGTGGTGCAAAGGCTGGTGCTACAGGTAGGGTTAACTCAGGAGCCCGAGCATCAACTACTGGAAAGAAAGGCGCTGCTTCTGGAAAGTCTAGCAAGACAGATACAACAGTGCCTGTAAGTTTCAACTTCTATTAGACAGTCTGTTGTAGAACATTTTCTGTATAGCATTACATCGTTTGTAGAAGTTGTCTCTAAGGATAATTTGGGTGGTGGACTAAACCAAATTTTAAGTTATTTGCTTGATCTTATAGCACCTTAATTGAATAAGTTGTTCTTAGCATCCTTAGCCTATTGCATCCAAGTGTTCATTTAGTATTAGATCCTCATGGTCAAGTGTTTCTTCTTAACTTCTTATATATGCTGGTGTGTCCTTGCAATTGCTCTTATTGTGGACAGAATGGTGATGCTGAAGACGGTAAATCAAAGAAGGGACAATATGAAGGTCCTGATCCTGAATTGGCTGCAATGCTTGAAAGGGATGTGTTAGAAACCTCTCCTGGAGTGAGATGGGATGATGTTGCAGGGCTTACTGAAGCAAAAAGGCTTCTTGAAGAAGCTGTTGTGCTTCCCTTGTGGATGCCTGAATATTTCCAGGTAATCTTGAACAAATTTCTTGCTGAATTTTCATAAAACTAGCTTTCCTGAAGTTACAGTTCAGTTATATTTGATAATCATGGTTTATTTTATAATTAATAATTTGGAATTGTGATGTGTATATGATACTCTCTATTTGTTATCCTGTTAGTTAATTTTAGACCCTTTTCTTGCAATATCATGAACTACTTTTGCATACAACTTTGTATTTAATTTGCAATTATACCCTGTTTATGAAATTATATTTACCTAAGTTTGTGCATCTCCTTTTACATAAAGCTCATACAACACGTTGAAGTATTTCTCATAAAACTGCATGTTTGATTGGCCTATCCATTTTAGCAAGTTCTTAACATATCCACTCATTTGAATTTCTGTGAATGAAATGTCTTTGTAAATATTGAAACTTGGAGGTCATTATTTCTGTTCTTGCAGGGAATCAGGAGACCATGGAAAGGTGTCCTCATGTTTGGACCTCCAGGAACTGGGAAGACACTTCTTGCTAAAGCAGTTGCTTCAGAATGTGGGACCACTTTCTTCAATGTTTCTTCTGCTACTCTAGCTTCGAAATGGCGTGGAGAGAGTGAGCGCATGGTGCGGTGTTTGTTTGATCTCGCAAGAGCATATGCACCAAGCACTATATTCATTGATGAAATTGATTCTCTATGCAATGCTAGGGGGTAAGTCTTATTCGCTTGGACGTCTATTATGCGTAGTAGTTTTTGAAACTTGTATATGTTTCACCAACATAATATTCATTTAATACTATATGACCTGTACATGTTCCTAGGTTTTGTTGGGTTCACTCTTAATTTTGTACCATCTCTTGGAGTTATGCTGAAATCTGATTGAATTCACTTTTACTTCAGGGCATCTGGGGAGCATGAATCATCCAGAAGGGTCAAGTCTGAACTTCTAGTTCAGGTTGATGGTGTAAGCAATAGTGGTACAAATGAAGATGGTAGCCGTAAAATAGTAATGGTTTTGGCAGCTACTAACTTCCCATGGGATATAGATGAAGCACTAAGGTTTGTATTTGTGTTTCTGCATTATTTCTTTACAAATTAAGTTTCAAGTGATAAGAATGCACGATTTACTGTGTTTGAGATCACTTTTAGTGTACTAAACCATATTTCTGATTCAATTTGGTGTTACTACAACACAGGAGAAGGCTGGAAAAGCGTGTATATATTCCTCTTCCAAATTTTGAGAGTCGTAAAGAGCTGATCCGGATAAATTTGAAGACAGTTGAGGCAAGTTGTGATGTTTTATTATTGCGTTGGCCATATAGAATTTTGACCCTTATTATTTTTGCTGTGTAAAAACTGTAATTGATTTATACTATGAGTAAAATTAACCTTTACTTTTAAAAAAAAGGATTTATAATTATTTTACCTACAAAAAACTAAAAGAGCGTTTGTCAGGATAGTAGTAGTCTTATGATGTGATGTGAATGTCTTTTTTACTGGAGGTGTTTATCAGTCACTAAACTTACTGTTAAGAACAGTTTTCGGAAAAAGCAGCAAATTCACTCATTCACAATGCTAAAACTTGGATTATTATAGCTGATGGTACTCATCTTGCACCAGGTAGCTCCTGATGTCAATATAGATGAAGTGGCTCGCCGGACAGAGGGCTACAGTGGAGATGATTTAACAAATGTCTGTCGTGACGCTTCCTTGAATGGTATGCGACGTAAGATAGCAGGTAAGACTCGTGATGAAATCAAGAACATGTCCAAGGATGAGATTTCTAAGGATCCTGTTGCCATGTGTGATTTTGAAGAAGCTTTGACAAAGGTCCAACGAAGTGTTTCTCAGGCTGATATTGAACGCCATGAGAAGTGGTTTACTGAGTTTGGATCAGCATAAATAAAGACTGGGACACATCAACAACGCCACTGTTGTTTTTGTTTTGTACTACTACTTTATTTCTACATTGGGTGGGTGTTTTGTATCTACTGTTTGTTGATATTTCATTCGTTTTCTGACGGGGTTCATTGTAGTTTTATGGTGTTGGAGAGATCTTCAGTTGTTAATTTGTATCTGCGATCATTGAATACTAATGTAATGTAATCTGATATGATTTCAACCAAATTTTATCTCTTAATATACCAAATCTGAATATTCAACTTCCAATTTAGTTATGTCAGAAGGCAATTCAATGGCCATGTGAATGTGGATGCAACTTCTGCGGTTGTTATATAAGCCAGTCTTCAAGCAAAGAACACACTAAATACATACTGTAAACATGGAATTTAAAATGTTTGAACTTAGAATTCAATTGAAATATATGAACAGTGTAAAGGTTTTTCACACTGTCTTCTAATTATATTTAGGGTGATTTCAGTGTAAAATTTTTATATCAAAATTAAAATTCTTGAACTTATTCTGTTCATATTTTTCGTCAAAAGCTTTCCTTTTGAAAGTGGTTTCCGAATCTACCTCAGTTTGGCATCTAATGACTTATGGGCAAATAAGTTTTTTTTGTGCAAAGCCTTGTAGCACTCAACTTATGATGTTTGCATTGAACATGGTATATCTCAGATGCTAAAAGTCACAAGAATTTTATTAGATGACAAGAGGAGGATCTGTCCTTGAATCGTGTTTTGTTTTTTCTTTCAAGTCCATCACTAAACTTACGATTACGAATGACTGAGGCATTAATTAAGGATGCTTGATTGCGTCGGTATGTAACGGTAATAACAACACATTCTTCTGTGAGAAAATCGAAATGACATGCTTATGTGGTTGTCTTCTTTCACTTTTAAATTTTTCGTGGCAAAAAGCCCAAAAATAAAAGCCATATACTTTTGATAGATTAGAGATATCTGATATGAAGGACTTTGAAAGTATGAATCGTATATGATATGCTTTATTATTATTATTTTTTATTTACATAATGGTAAAACTTAATATTTTATAATGTCAAATTTCTATCACTTCAAGAGTGCATGAGGGGTATAGTATACTGTAAGTTTGTAAAATTAGAGACGGCAGATATATATGAATGACTTCTTTTACTTTTAAAGGTTGATTGACCAAAACCCAAAACCCAAAACCCATATCCATATCCATATCCATATGTTTTTGATATATTAGAGATAATTAACAGGATGGATGATCTTAAGGGCGAGTTTGATTATTTGTTTGAAATTCATTATGCATATTATGAGAGGGAAAAAGTTAAAAGAAATTCTTATGTTAGGTCAAAGGATTTTTTAAACTAAGCACACACTAAGTTAATTTTTTATGCTCTTTAAATTATATATTACCTTATTTTATTATCAGCACAGTTGCAAAATTTCCACACACGTATATAGATGAGGAGTAAGTAACTCTAACAATAATTTTAACATAAAGTTACTTTATTTATAATTAATTTAAACCATTCAATTAATAAAATTCAATCATTTAAAAGAATTATGAGTAAAATAACTTTCTATTAGAATTATTACTGAAATAACTTGATATCTCATATATTTTTATATATATTTTGTTTTTTAGCTATAATTTTTATACTTTGAATAGTATAGTGCCTACACTTCATGAAATTTATGTGTAAATTAATATAAGGCAGATATTTTATATATGTAGGGGGTGTTAAAAATGGTTTTTAAGTGTAATACAAAGAGAATTTTGAAAGTGTCAAGGTAAGGTAGGGTATATATATGGGTAGAAGGAGGGTTGGATTGAAGAAGTTTTAATTTCATAGGTCATATCGCTTACTAATTATTTCATCAATCTAATTTCTGTCTTTTGTTTCCAATGGGAAGGTTCAGATGGACAAGTTTCAGCCTTATTTCTTTGTATCTCCTCCTCACTTGCAATATCTCTGCACAGTCAGAGTCCAATCCAACACAAGGTATAGTTAATCTTTCTTAATCAGTATTAAGTTCTATTCAATTATATATAATTTTAGTGTGAATTGGATTATTTGGTAGCAGATAGATGATATGATGATGGTGTTTGTGCAGATGATACATGCAAAAAGGTATTTTGTGGGCAAGGAACATGCCACCTTTCTTCCACTGAATTACTCGGTTTCAGATGCGATTGTGACTCTGGTTGGAACAAGTTTAACCTTGGTCTTCTCCATTTTCCCCCATGCGTTATTCCTAACTGTGAGTCATCATTTTTTTAGTTCTTAGAGAATGAAACAAATTCAAGAAAATAAATTTTGAAAAAGTGCCTTTATATATTATCCATTCCCACTCTTGATGAAATTATGTAAATTAAAGAAGAAAGTAAACCCAATTATCCAAGTAATATATTCTTTTTTACGTTATATAAAATTTACTCTCATATGATTCGGAATATAAATCAGTTGAGTTAAGCATAATACTTAAAGCTTACGTTTGATTTATGAAAAAAATACTTAATTTTGATTTACTTATTTAATTAACATAAATTTTAAAACTTGACATACAAAATTTCTTAAAGTTTAATTTTTTTTATTATCTTTACTTACGTTTTTATTTGTAACATATACTTTTACACTATAGGGACATAAAATAGGTTTAAATTTAATTTTGTAATGATTTAAGATTTGTTAATGAAATCTTTGGTGCTTAAAAAAAGTTTTTTCTTTAAAAAAAATTATGGTCACTCATTTAAAATATTATACTTCAAAAATTAAAATGAGAACAATAATATAATATTATACTTCTGGTGGCATAGTTTTTGCCGTTATGTCATTGGATTTGTCGTCATGCATGCTCTTTGTATCACCCCATTTTTGTTCTTGGAAATAGAGGAATATGTGGAACTTAAAATATGGAATATGTGGATCCCTTGCAATTTTAAATTAAAAATAAAGTTATGAAATCTCGTAAGTTACATCTATATCTTACTTTTCTAATAGTATAATTATATGAATGCTTTATGCCTAAAATTCACACCTAAATACCTCATACCACGTGAAATTAATACCAATTCAAAAATCCATTGAAAAAAAAAATCAAAAGTTTCCATTCATTCAAAACAAAATGATATGTTGAACTATGGATGAAAGTTGCAGGTACTGTTGATTTTAATTGTGACAATGGATCTCTGACACTCCCTCCATTTCCACCTTCAGATGTTTCTAACCGTAAGCTACCTCATCATTTATTATTTTCTTTATATTCAATTCACACAGTAAAAGTAGCAACCCCTACATATGTTCACTAATCACTAGTGTTAGTTGTTTAATCTTTTGCTGAACAAAATTAGAATAGAAGACTCATGCTTTTATTTACTGTTTTAATTTATACACACAGCTTGTTTGTTGAATTTGTGCGGAGACGGGACCTGTTTGGCAAATGGCTTTGACTTTAGGTGTCAATGCAATGAAGGCTCTGCCAATCTACTTAATGATCCAAGGATGATTTGCATTAAGAAATGTAAACTGTTTTTTCTTACCCTCTTTTTGTTATTTCACTTAATTTACATACATGCTTGGCCTGAACATATATGTTGAAACTTTAGATAATTGTGTTCTGTTTTTAATAAGCTATCTTCATTTGATATATATATATATATATATATATGATAGGGGACAGTATATTTGGATAACTTAATGAGTAATCGTAAGAGAAAGAAATGTAAGATAAAATAAATAATATGATGAAGAAAAATAAAAAAAGTGAATATAAAAAAATGTTTGAATTTTGATATATGAATGAAATAGTGACTTTGATCTATATGAGAATGCAGGCACTTTAGCTGCAAGTTGTAATGGTCTTGATCTTGGGTTCAATTCACCATCAACCCAAACTCCACCTTCAACTTCAACACAAGGTTCTGGGACCCCTAAAATTGGTAACTGCCTTCAAAATTAAACTTCATTTGAGCTTTTTATGAAAGGAGACAAATATAATATGAACGATCTGAAATCCCAAGTTTCACACACTTTGAACACATTATCTCACTTTTTATTTTTAATATAACATGTATTTTGGTCCTCATCATGTACAAAATAAGATTTAACTAACTCCTAACTCAAAGTAAACTAATTATAACTTTGTAATTATATCTCCAACGACTTTGAACTGAGAGATTGTGAAGTTATATAATTATGGCAATGTCAATTTATATAATATGAGCACCATTGTATTAATTGAGTTTGTATATATGACAGGGTCAGGTGAAATTCTGAAGTGCTCAAGGGATTTTGTTTTGCTAACTTTGATGGTTTTGGGAACAATATTTCAAAATTGGACTTAAAAGATATCATTGTATTACCGCAAATCTTTTTCATGGAATAGTAGACATTTCATAATAACAAAGCTGGATTTTTATTGCAGTTTCATTTTCACGTTTCCAATTCAATATCACTGTGCTACCATGTACTTTTTTTCTTTCTTTCATTTACATAGCTTTTCCAAACACTAAATAATTATGGTATATTAAATTAACGATTGGCTTGACTTTTTTTTATTATTATTCAGATAGTATTCAAAATTGAAGTTAATAATAAAAACTTTAGATTTAAATTTTTTAACAATTTACAATTTTTTATACTAACATATTATTTTTAGTTAATTTTTTGGATAATATTCTTCTGTATGAAAGTTTGAAGTAATTGCTTTGGCAAGTGCATTCTGATGTAATTGTTTTGGGAAGTTTTCTTTCTTATGAATTGATTCTATTACCCTAAAAAAATGAAGTAAATAAAAAAATAGAAGCTAAAATGTTATCCATATGATTCACCCTTATATCAGTTTTAAACATCGTTCTTAAAAGTAGGATAATTTCTGTACATATTCCTAAAAGTAATTCAACCCAACCAAAGTAACGTTAAGCCCAAATTTTGTACTAACACTAAACATTTCCTGCAACACAAGAATGGATTGGGCCCATCCTTAAAATAACAATTAAAATTAAAAAAAATTCTTTCTGAAAATAATCATGCTTATTTCAACACAGAATATTAATTAAATGTCTAATAAGGTTTTTTAAATACCACATTTCCCAAATAATTTTTTCTAGCTGTTAACAAAATCTTGTGGAATAAACCACATCTTTTTTTTATTTTGACTAAACACACATGCTAAGAAAAAAATATAAAAGAAAAAATCAATATTTTTTAAATTGTATTACTATGTTATATTATACTTTTTATAATATTTAAAAAATATTATAAAAATATAAAAAAATTTACTTGTTAATTTTAATAATATTTTAAAAAATGTTGCATCAAAATATTATTAATAATATTTAAAAAAATTATAAAAATATAAAAAAATATTATTTATTAATTTTAGTAACATTTTTAAGAAGTGTTACATTTGATATATATCGTAAAAAATATAATATGTAAATACAATAATTTTAAATAACTGAATTATATATATTTAAATAATAAGGGAAATTATTTTAAATTTTTTTACAATTTTAATTGGACTATTTTATATTAAATAGAATTTTTTAAATAATATCTATTTAAAAAAAATTAAAATTTCTCTACTATATTTATTTTTAAAAATTATCATTGATACTTTTTTATCATATTTATTTTTTGATAACTACTCAGTATTAATTTCATAATTTCTAAAATTTTAGGATTAAAGAAAAAACATATTGTATAATTATTTTCCCCTAATAAAGTAAGTTATTGATAGTGGTGAAGACTGAAGATAATGGTCGGTGTCTGTTCGAATTACTGTATGAGGAAAAAAATATATTATAAGAGGATAAGGAAATGGGCACGAAAGGCACTAAGATGACCAATTAACACTTCTTATTGTTTCCACTCTTACCATTTCCCTTTTCTCTGGGTTTTCAATTCAAATGCACATTTTGTTGTGATCGATTCAACACACACATACACATATCAATGGACAAGAATAAGACAAAATCCAAAGTGCTTCAAACTATACACCACATAGTTCTAACTCATTTCGTGATTATTAAATTCTTCGAAACTTTAATTATTACTGCATATAATATAATATAATATAAATTATTAACGGAGAAGTAGTAATTTATAAGCATTCGGTGCGGAAAGAAATAAGTTTAAATTCAGAATAATTTCTTAGTCGTAATAGTGATCATAATAAGCCAACATTAGAATCTTGCCGCAATTTTCATATGAATACATTAATTTAAGAGACATAAAAATCATCCCCGTGAGAAGTATATATATTCTATTTTATATGTGTTTAGTTTTACTATATTATTAAAAAAGTATATTATTAATTAATTAAATATTATGATGGTTAATTATAACTTTAAAATAGTTATATAAAAATAATTTTGAATATAAGATAATATTTTAGAACATGTGCACCCCTTTTCTAACTGCTAACCCTTTCTTCTTGCGCTTTTTCTTACCTAGTAATTATATATATATAGATAAATAAAGAAATAGATAAAAATAAAAATTAGCTTACATTATAATATAAATTATCCTATTTAAATTTTGATATTTGGAGATGAAAATTAAAAATTGAATGTGTTAGCATACTTATGAGTGGATTGAATTAGATATTATACTTTACATTAATAATATTTTATCTTATAAAAAGGAATGTTATATCTTCTTTTATATTATTTAATAATTTGATGTTACAACTGATCATTACATAAAAAAATCCTATCATAAATTATATAAGAAAATGTTAGATCAGCATAAGACTTAGTTTATAGTTTATTCATGTAATATATATTATATAAATATATAAAAATAAAAATTATCGGATTTTTATAAAACTTAATACAAATAATAATATATAAATATAAATTAGTAATTAAATTGACAAAAATGATATTTTATATAAAATCATTATCATTGATATAATTTATATAAGCGTAAATTGATTATTTTTTTATATATAATACGTGAACATTCATATTTTTTGACAATGAAATTACCGGGAAATATTGACGTTGATGTTTCCTAAACTGAAATGCAGTCTTTTTTTTCTTCTAAACTTTATTTAATTGAATGTTTACTCCAGAAGCTGCACCTTTTCCCATGTAATTAAAATATTTTTATGCTCAGACCGTTTTAATATTTTTACTGCTAATGCAATTAATGATGATTATTATTGTTTTTGAACGCAAAAAAATTTGTTTATAAATTTAAAAGACCATATGAGAATATCCCATCTCATGTAGCATAAATATAAACCAAATTTAAGAAACAATTTCTACGAACTTATATGCCAAAGAAGACTCAAACCAAAAGACTTGTGTAAAAATGAAAACAAATAAAGTACCCCAACAACAAAATTGACAAAAATCAATTTATCTAACAAAATTATCATCATAAGAGCAACACGACATAGACCTGAAGAATTCCAGAACAAAAAGAAGATCCAAAACACAATATCATGCTACCAAAAGTGTAATAATCTCATTGTAGCTTGTATATCATGTTCAACTAGCTTCCCACAAAAATTCAGACTTCCATGACATATAAACCCTATATATGAAAAAAAAAAAGCTTCACTCGCATCCTTTGAGGACTTGACTAAGGCAATGATTATTAACATAATAGAAGAACCATAATTTATAGCTGTATAGGCTTACGATTGAATATGAGAAAGATGCACCCCAACTAGTTGACAGGAAGTTGGCATCTTGCTTTTATTGTGCAACATTCTTAATCAAGATTGATAGCTAAAAATAAATAAATTAATAGACAAATAAAGCCAAACAAAGTGGAATTATCTAAAGTCAGAAAGTCGATTGACATTGCCTCTGTGGTAAATTCAAACAAAATCTTATTCTTCCTAACTGAAATTTAATTTTTATAAAATAATCTTAAATAATAGATAATATATATATAAATGAGACATAAAATGTATGAAAAATGAGAGAGGAAAAACAACTTTTTAATCCAATTAATTACTAATAACTTGCTTTTATAAATAGTATTATATTTTCAATTAATGAAAGTGAGATTTTAATACATGAATGATCATGTGAATGGAAAAAGAGTAGGATATGACATTGAATTTAAATGAATTTATTAAGAATTATTCATTTTATATACATGTAAAAGTATTTATTAGGCAATAGGGGTCATCAATGGTTGGATTCGGATTAAAAAATTTAACTTAAAGAAAATCAAATAATGTCATAAAAGAATCGTCTTCGATCATTTAGGTTATCGAATTATGCATCGCACTCAAAACCTTCACAAACATTCTTCCTCCAACCTTTGTAGTTTCGTAAGTAAGGTTTGATATGATTTTTTCAAAATAAAGAAACATGACAAGAAGAGTTAGACTTAGCTCGTAACATCCAACCCTAGTTTAACGTTATGATGGTAGAGATTATTCATACACAATAAAAAAGAAGAACTAGATGTTGAATCAATAGTTGAATCAACTTGTCAACGAGTCATTCATATCCAAGAAAAAAAAAAACTGAATGCCTCGTGAATTTGTTTGTTGACTAATGATGTTTCACTTTCAAATTCACACCCAACTTGTGTGAGTTATATTTAACCAATTTTTCACTTGTTTCATCCAAAATTTTTCAACGATCCATATCAACTATTCCACCTTTTGATCATGTTTGGCCACCCTATAGGCTATATAGTCCATTGTAAAAAAAGCACTGGCAGAGACTATCAAAATCGTGAAATTATTGTCATAAACTTTTATGATAAAATTACAAAAAAATCCATTGAGCAGGAACATCAACATTTAAGAACTTGACATCTATCTCAAAGCAATGCAGAATAAGTATAGATAATGGCGCAACAAAAAGAAAAGAATGCTGCCAAGTAAGAGAGAGAGAGAGAGACTATATTAAAGTATACATTTGAATTAAAAAGACAAAAAAGATGATACGAAAACGAATGGAAAGATTTGAAGGCAGGATACTTAATATGCTTTTTTGATTAATAGATACTTAATATGCTTTGCTTTGACATTTTGGAATTTAGGAAGCATTGAACCATGCGGGCAGGTTCTTGGTCTTATGGCATAAAGGGAAATGGCACCACAAATTGTCGTCCATACACATTAGAACTTTCTCGTCTTCAATTATTCTCTTTTGCATGCCGACTTTCTTTTGTTTCCCTTCCAAAATAAAAGTTGATGCATACCACTCATCATCTTAATTCCTATGCATGTACTATTAAATTAATAAAATAGATCATATAGTCTTATCACAACATATATTCATTCATTTTAAACATTTAAATGATGTTCCTTTAAAAATTATTTATTATATTTTAATATATTAAATATATATTTTTAATAAATCTTTATCAATTTTAGATATGTAATATTAAATTTTAAAAGGTAATATTAACACAATTATAATTTTAAAATATATACACATATCAATAAAAATTTGACATTTTATTTAAATTTTAATATATATATAATCAACCATATTTATTTTTATATTATAAATGAGTTTTATTTTAAAATAAAAATATTTTGAGAGCATTTTTTATCTTCATTAAGTTATAAGGCTTTTTTTTTATATTGATCATTCAATTCTTTTTATTTATACTATATATATAAATTCCTTTCAAATATTATTTAACAATTTTAATTTGATTTAAATTTTAAATCTTGATGCACTATATCAAATTAAATATATTTTTATTTTTCAAATAAAGTAAATTTTAAAATTATTATAATTTTAATTAATTTTAACTTTAAAAGTCACTTTTAATACAATTTTAACTAAAAATTAATTTTATATGATAGATATCATCTACAAATTTTACACAATTTAAAAAATATTTAATATTATATTATCTTCACTGTATTTTATACAATATATATTATTTAAAACACAAATAAATAATAATTATTAAATTGCATATTTATGAACGTTTAAATTATGTAAAATCTTATATATATCATCACGACATAACTGATCGCACATTCTGTAGACTTCTTAAGAGAAAAATTTAATCATATTTCATAAATAACAAATCATTTGTTAAGCAAAAATTAAAAGAAAACATAATTGCTATGCACAAGTTCATATATAATCTTAGAATAATTGAAAAACATGAAGAATTTTTTTTTTTTTTGAGGCGCAATACATCTGCAATGGCGTATTTGATGTTTTAAGAAAGAAATTAAAATCTCGAAAGCAATACATTGAATGCCTCAAAACTTCCTACTAAGCAGAATAGAGGAAAATCAATGTAATTATATATGTTCAACATGAGGATCTGCCCACCCAATATAATTCTGCTAATAATTCAAGTTTTGCTATGTTCTATGAAAGGCTTGATTCTGACATGCAAGCATATTTTACTAGCTTTGACATATGATATCATTCAGTTCTATCAAACAAGTGAACTTATTTCACAAAATTTGATGTAATATCATTTGATCTATCAATTGATAATTTTTTTTTAAAAACTGAGAAGTGTTATTTTAACATCTAACCATGCACAAATCATAATTAAATTGAGAAGTGTTAATATAATATATTATTTATTAATATATAGAACCATTTAAATTTCATTTTTATAATTTAATTTTTGTCAAACAAAATTTATAATAACAAAAGTTAGGTATCCTAGCACAATCATAAGATGACTGATTCAAGTGTCTCTTGTAAAGTAAATCAAAAGCTTAAACAAAAATTATATTTTAATACTTGACAGGCTTTTATTTATTAATATGAAATAACTGGTTTCATTCTCGTTAGATATGTTTCCTGTGTATATGCAGGAAAAGTAGTATTATGAATATCACGTGTGATGCTGTGAACATATATGAGTCCATGTCCCATGACTTATAGTCATGTTATGTACGACCGTACGTGCAATTACAAAGTGAAGAAGAGGACTATCATTATAATCAATTATTAGTAACAAATTAGTAGACAAGAATATCATTAATAACATAATTTCATTTAATAATAGTTTTGCATTAGATTATAGTCGTTGGTGGTATACCGTTTGTCCAATATTGAAGGTAAATTATTAAGTATAGTTATTACAAGTTTATATTGATAATTGAATGTATTAATTAATAAATAATTTTTTTATGTTATTAAGTATATGGATTAATTAATTGATAATACGTTGATTTAATTTAAATTTTTGAATGTATAACTGTTTTAAAGATTTGGATAAAAAAGTTTATTATCCATAATAATTTTATTTAATTTGACTAGAATTTCCTCTAATAAAAAATATTTATGACCTAAATAATTGTTTTTGTTGATATATTAATGTATTTTTTAGTATATAAAATATTATTACAATACATCATATTATTATTTAAACTTTTAATGTTAATTATACTAGCAGTTTAAAGTTTTTTTGCTTAAGCTTTAAAAAAACATTTTAAGATGGTGTAAATTAAATGTGATTTATCGTTTAAGGATTTTATGTAAAGTTAATTTTTTTTGTTATAATTATAAAAGTACTTTTTAAAAAAGTAATTAAGATAGCATCTTAAAATAATTAAATTTTTTTATTTTTATTCTAATTTTTAAAACTTAAATGCATATTTTAAAAGAAATTTTTCATAAATTATATAAGTTAATGTTTAATATTTTTTTCATTAATAAATGATATTTATCCCTAGTGAGGGCATGGAAACATAAAGTAATCAAGGTGGGTTTAAAACTTTAAGTGAATTAATTTTTAAAATTCATCGTTCATTAAAAATGTGAGATATTCATGGATCTCTTGTAATAAACCAGAGTTTCTTTCGTTCATGATCTCATCTTTCTATACATGGAAGATTTATAGCCACGGTATAATGGGAAATATATGTATATCCAAAAAAAGTACACCGCATAGAGAGAAATTAGAGCAACTTAGGTCTCTTATAAAAGAATAAAAGGGAAAGAAAAAGAATATATAAGATTATTATTTATTTGGAGAGAAAGATTTAAGTTTTCAAATCAAATAAAAAGGAGCATTAGCGTTGGTGATATTATATATGGGGACAACCCACAAAATTGTTGTAGTGCTATCCAACCAGCGATATTGCTGATGCTGAATATCGATCAGCCAAATTGAGATGGGACAGCCAAAACATAAATCCAACCGCAAAATACCAAAAGAAACTTTACTGCTTTTCTTTGGAAATTATCATATATACAATTAGGAAAATGTTACTTTGACACTCAATAGTATTATACCACACATATATATATAGAATGAAGAAAAGGAGAAATAATAAATGTAATGAAGTAACATGTGGTAATAAAAAATATAAAATTTAAATAAAAGTTAATATTTTTAAGATGTTCTCATGCAATTAATACAAGCGAAAAGCATAGTGCAGAAATATCATCTACTCCACTCATTTTCTTGTTATTTTCCTTGCATTATTGCGTAAATAATTCAATTTTCTTAATATCAACCTTCAAGGGATAAAATGGCTTCCCATAAGTTGCACAAGTTATCTTCTCTCGCTAAATATGTGAAGTATTTAAAAATATAATGCTACACAGCTCTATTAGAGTAATTCACTTGAAAATGTGTTGAGAAATGTTTGGTACGTATCTGCATCCAATTCATCACTTTACATTTGTGTGGTGTAACAATAAAATTAAAGTGTATATGTTAAAAAAGAAATGTGATAATATGTATACATATTATATATGAAAAATAAAATACATTTTGATCATTAATATTTTAAAAATAATTAATATTTAATTATTAGTTAAAAATATTCTCTACATATATTTTTTAAATAATAATTAGAAATTAATTATGTTCACAAGGTAAAAGAATTGAAATGCATTTTACCTCTTAATAAATTTCTGTATATGCACGAGAAATAATAAGTGGGTTTTTTTTTATGTTGTATGAAGAAAAAAGAAAGATTAATTATATTTAAAATTTAGGAAATTGTTAGAGTGAGTATCTTTATAGTATTAATTAAAATCAAATAAATATTTTTTATTAGAAATGGTATGAAAAAATATGATAAAAACATATTAATAATATTTTTAAATAAAAAACTTACATCTTTAATTTTTTTTAACGAACATTAACTTATTAGTGTTTGTCTTAAATTAAAATGGAATAATATGTATATAAACGTGTACGTATGGATAAGGTGTGATTTATAGAATTGTGATGAAAGGGTGTAATACTAATATGTCAAATCAAAATGCTATATCGAATTATGTAATGAATAAGAACGAGGTTTTGTGTTGAGCACTGTTGAATGTGTATGTGGGATTACTCTTTGGTGATGATGCCAACCACTCAAATGTCTTATAGTGAATGGGAGGGATCAGAACCAAGCTGGAAGATTTTAATTTAAATGTTTTTCATTACTTGAAGACGAGACAAAGGCACATGTTCAGGTAGGGGCCATGCTCTTTTCTTTGAGCTTCTTTGCATAATCAATGATCAAATGAGAGGATGAGGTTGAAAGAAAAATGTTAATTTGTTCTATATTCTATTTAGAAAATAATATAAGAGAGATATAGAAAAAAAAATTAAAAAAATATTATATGAAATGGAATAAAAAGTATTAAAATAAAACAACTATAGATGTAATAATGATTATGGTTACTCACGTTGAAATGTCTTCCTTTTCTCCACTTCCTACTTCAGTTATATTGTTAGCAAAGGACAACTTGTCCTTTCCTTTTCTTTTGTGTTCTTTCCCTTGTCAATGTACAATAAATTAAAAAAATGTTTTTTCTTTTCTTCCTTTTCCTTGTTTCTTAATATTATGATATGTTGCACATCATTTTTTATTTTTCATTTTATACTATTCTTTGAAGTTTTCAAATAAGTGCTTATTAATATGGAGACTGTTAAATGCATGTGTACTTTACATAAGCTAATTGTTTGTGTAGGAAAGGAAATTATGTAAAAGAAAAATATATAAAAAGTGATTGATTTAACTTCTTCAAAACATTTTTTTAAATTATTAAAATTGATTTAATGATAAAATTTTTAAAATTAAAGTAGTTTGTACAAAATCTTATATTCAAATTTTTATTATTTTTTTACTGTATAAAAACCTCCCATCTAAAAACTATTAACATTAATGTAAAATCAAAACTTTTAATGTTTTTAAGAGGTTGATTTACTTTAGAACAAAAGAAATTAAGAATTAATAATAAAAAAAAGATGTAATAAAAAGAGAGATATAAAGAAATGTACAAGATAGATATAAAAAATGTGGTGTTAAAAAATCAGTATTAATATAACATATATAAAAAATAGAATAAATATTTGAAAATAAAATAACACTTTATGTAGTTGTAAGATGTGACCAGAAATAAAGTAGAAAGCAAAAAACAGACCTATTTGGGTCTCTCTTGTCAATTTTCTCTCTAGTGTTTCACAGCAACAAAAATAACCAATTAGATATTAATTTGTTGAATTTAATTTTACACCGACCATTTTAATTTTTTATTGACCAATCTTAAACATTCAATATCAAAATTAGCAGCTAAGATTTTTGTAGAAAGAAGCCGGAAAAAAAAAACTATCCTAAAGAAGATCCAATTCGAAAGGAGACCGAGAGAGATGGTGGAAAATAAAGATTCTCATTTTTATGCATCTTAATGTTAATTTAATTTAAATATATCTTATTTTTTATATTTTTTATTTTCTTATATTATAATTTATTTTTGTAATTTTATTTCATCTATTTTTAAATATGTAACACTATTTTTTAAATATGTGAAAATCTAAAATAAAATTACCCCTCTTTTTCTCTCTCTCCATGTCACTCTGACAATAAAAAGTGTCAAAATGGAAAGTAAAAATAGGCACTCTCTTCTTGTCTCCCTATGATTTTGGTTTGTGTTAAGGGTAACAACATTGTGGGCATGGCTATATATAGTGGCTATGCACAATAATGTTTCTCAACTCATCCTTTGTGTATATGTATTAGTAAGATGTTTGATAGAAAGAAGTAGGAGAACAGCAAAAGAGCTACAATTGCCCCTTTTTCCTAACTAGCCAAAGTTAGTATATAATTAATATCCATTGAACAAAATTCCACTATGCCTTCTCTCTCTGAAGCCTATAGAGCTCATCCTGTGCACCTTCACCATAAACAACACCCTGACCTCAACACCCTCCAAGAACTCCCTGATTCATATGCTTGGACACAACTTGATGATCATCACACTTACCCTTCCACCAATTCTTGGTCACCAGACACTGTTCCCGTTATTGATCTCAATGACCCAAATGCTATGAAACTCATTGGTTATGCTTGCAAAACATGGGGTGTGTTTCAAGTGGTGAATCATGGCATACCCATGACACTCTTTAGTGACATTATTCACAAAGTTGCTAACACTCTCTTTTCTCTTCCTCTTCACCAAAAACTCAAAGCTGCTCGCTCCCCTGATGGGGTTTGTGGCTATGGTCGTGCTCGCATCTCTTCCTTTTTCCCCAAACTCATGTGGTCTGAATGCTTCACAATTCTTGATTCCCCTCTTCACCATTTCCACCAACTCTGGCCCCAAGAATATGCCAAATACTGGTTGGTACCAATATAACACACTTTCTCAAATCTTAATACTAACCCCTCAATTAAACCTTCCTATATATATATATGTATATGTATATATACTACTAGTGTTTTTTTTTATTTTTTATTTTTCTTCTTCTTCTTCTTCTAAATCTTGTTTCAACCAAAGACACCCTTTTGTGTGTTTTTTTTTTTTTGTGTGTGGTAACAAAGTCATAAGCTTGTCTTCTTATCCTAATGCAAGTAGGAAGATCACAATAATAAGAGCAAAGGACCCACCTTTGTGGGAGTCATGAGAATCTATTACACTAAATCCACTTCCCACCATTTGTTATTTTCCTCGAGCCAATATTCTTCAACGGTGTGCTCATTTTTCTAAAGGAGTAATAATATTTACACTTAAAAAAACATATAACACCTTTTATCACAATTTATTAATTTTCATTAGGAAAAGAAGAAAAGGTAAAAAGAGAAGCTCAGAAAGCTTTTAAAATTTTTTAATATCATAAAAAATAATTTTAAAATGGTACAACCATTATATGAATTTTGTTTTCTAAACCCTCTTTTTTTTTTTAATCATGTGCAGTGATATTGTGGTAGAATACGAAAAAGCCATGGAAAAATTAGCAAGGAAGCTAATGTGGTTGGTGTTGACTTCTCTTGGTATTACAAAGGAAGACCTTAAATGGGCTGGCCCAGGAGGTGAATTCAATGAAGCTTGTGCAGCTTTGCATTTGAATTCTTACCCGAGTTGTCCGGATCCGGATCGGGCCATGGGTCTTGCCCCGCACACCGACTCCACTCTCCTCACAATCCTATGCCAAAACAATGTCGGTGGATTACAGGTTCTTAGGGAAGGTAAAGGGTGGGTGGCGGTGCCGCCACTTGCCGGAGGACTTGTGATCAATGTGGGTGATCTGCTCCACATTTTGTCAAACGGGTTATACCCGAGTGTGCTCCACCGGGTTCTAGTGAACCGGACCCGGCAACGGTTCTCGGTTGCTTATTTATATGGGCCCCCACCAAACGTAGAAATTTGTCCACATGGAAAATTAGTAGGCCCAAGTAGGCCTGCTCTTTATCGAGCTGTGACTTGGAATGAGTACCTTGGAACCAAAGCGAAGCATTTTAATAAGGCACTCTCATCGGTTCAACTTTGTGCTTCTATTAACAGTTTGTACGATGTAAATGAGGCTCACCAAAAAGGCTTTCAAGTGGGCTAGATAGATACATAGATACTCTTCAACTTTTTTGACCCTTCTTGGTCAATGTTGTACTACTCATAAAAGGAAAACAAATATTAATAAATTAAATATTGAAAATACTCATTATTTTGCTTAAATGGAAGGAATTTAGTTTGTGGTTGGGGCACAAACATAGAACTTCATTTATCTTATACAAAACCAATAGTTGCTTTATTTTTATGGGTGTTAAATATATTTCAATTATAATTTTTATGGGTGTTATAGGATTTATTTGATTTTTTTTATATTGTAAAATTGGAGTAAGAAATTTATTAAATTGTTTTAAAAAGAATTGAAATGATGTGGCATTATATATAGAAGTCTGAATTATTATTGACATGAGCATTGTTCCAAAAAAAAAAAAGTTTAATTTATGCATTCAAGAGAACCTTATAAAGTCACCAAAGTGCGAACTCCACCCGATCAAGTTGTATTATATCATTGATCAAATTATTACTGACATGAACATTAATTCTTAATAAAAAATAATGCTAATGATAAATTTTGTTTCCTGCGTATCAAAATTGGCTTGCACCATGTAAGCCATTAAATTTTTTATTTTTTAAAAATATTTAACTGTTAAATTATAAATATAAAAGAAGGTAAATTTTTATTTATATGTAAAAATATAATTGTTTTTTAGCTTATGAAATAAGATGTTGTTCTTGTCTCTGCAACCACGTGTTGTTTCTAACTTTCTTGAGAACCATGGCAAGTTCCAGCGGAATGAGGGAGAGGCCATTTTTTAACCATACTAGATTTTATTTTATTTGCGTCGCATGAAGATATTATCCTTTTTTCAATATTAAAAGATATTTCTCATTCCAAAAATTTCTTATAAGGTGATCAAATCACTTTCTCCCAATATAAATTTATACTTAAATTTCTTACTAGGTATCTTTCTTATTATTGGTGTTATTTTAATTGACCTTTTTTTTTTTTCAATGCGCTCACTTATTATTTTAGGATAAAATTTTCCTTAAGCGATAATATTGTATTATTAACCCAAAGCACTCATTTATTTCATTCATCCCACTTAAATCAATGCATTGCATCTCCTTTCATTCTTTTGTTGTTATATATGATAAGCCCTAAATACTAAAATTGTGTGATTTATGGTAAAAAAATGTTTTTCAAGCTTAAAGTTAGGATTATTGCAGGTCACTAAAAAAATAGGACTTTTTGAGTAATTATATAAATTAATATAAAATATATTAAATTAATATTAAGTTATTAAATTTTGATAATTATATTATTCGGACTGTTAGTAAAATATTTCATCAGGGATAATTTTTTATGAATATAGAATTTTTTTAAAAAATTAGTAAATATTAAAATTGTTATTATTTATTTTTTAAACCATGATTTAAATAAACTTTTTTTAGTGTGTTACTTGTTAAGAAAAATTTCTCCAAATTCTTCTGTAGCGTCAGATTTGTGGAAGTAAGAAGAAAATAGAATGCAGAATATTTGGACACACAAATTGATAACGGAGTTCGGCCAATACTGCCTACGTCTCCGGACTGCTGCAGATAATTTGATAGCAGAAAATTGTACACTGTGTTTACAAAAAACACTCACAACCTCACACTACCCACAACCCAATTACACCCAAGAATCCTAAATTTTTCTCTCTTAGAAAAATCTCTCTTTCACAATGGTGTGATACATAACTTCCTATGACTATATATAGCAACTTCTCACATGCTATCACTAATTAAGTCAAGCCTTGCATTTATTACGCAATGACTTATAACCACTTCTCACATGCTATCACTAATTTTGTCAAGATCTTTGACTTTTCAAATCAACAATCTCCCACTTGAAGACTGATTTCAATCTGTCTTCACACTTTGATCACTACAGCAGTCTTCTTTGGTCTGTTATTCTAGCAGGCCGACTGAAGTTGAACACAACTTCAGTTTGTCAATGGTCACCACCTTTGTTAGCATGTCTGCTGGGTTCTTGCTTCCTGTAATCTTTTCCAATGTCAGCACCTCATCCTTAAGCAGAGATCTGATGAAGTGATAACGTATATCAATGTGCTTAGTTCTAGAGTGAAATGCTGAATTCTTTGCCAGATGTATTGCACTCTGACTATCACTGTGTAAAACACTCTTCTCTTGGATGAATCCCATCTCTGTTAACAATCCTTGAAGCCATATCAACTCTTTACTAGCCTCTGTTACTGCTACATACTCAGCCTCTGTAGTGGATAATGTAACGATCTTCTGTATCCGTGACATCCAACTGACAGCTGTAGTGCCAACAGTAAAAATATAACCGGTGGTACTTCTTCGGTGATCAACTTCACCTCCGAAGTCTGCATCTACATAGCCTTGTACTTTTAATTCTCCTTTGCCAAAGTACAGACACCTTTTTATGGTGCCTCGTAGATACCTTAAAATCCATTTGACTGCTTCCCAATGAGCTTTTCCTGGATTTGCCATAAACCTGCTTAAAACTCCCACTGCATGGCCAATGTCTGGTCGAGTACAGACCATTGCATACATCAAACTTCCTATGGCTGAAGCATATGGAATCTTAGCCATAAAGTCTTTTTCTTCCTCCGTCTGAGGGGACTGATCCTTAGATAAGCGAAAATGACTAGCCAAAGGTGTGCTAACTGGTTTGGCCTTGTCCATATTGAATCTTTGCAAGATACGGTTGATGTACTCTGCCTGAGATAACTGCAAAATTCCTCTTTTCTTATCTCTCGTGATTTGCATTCCAAGAATCTTCTTTGCTATACCCAAGTCCTTCATGTCAAATTCTTTTGACAACTGCATCTTGAGATTTTTAATCTCGTTCATATCTGAACCTGCTACTAACATATCATCGACATAAAGTAGCAATATGATATAACAGGACTTATATCTCTTGAAGAAACAACAGTGGTCAGCATTGCACTTCTGGAAGTCCTCCTTGTGCATGAAGCTTTCAAACTTTCTATACCACTGTCTTGGAGCTTGTTTCAGGCCGTACAAGCTCTTCTTTAATCTGCACACCATATTATCCTTTCCTTTTTCTGAGAATCCTTCAGGTTGGTGCATGTAAATCTCTTCCTCTAAATCTCCATGAAGAAACGCCGTCTTCACGTCCAATTGCTCAAGATAGAGCTCTTCACTGGCAACAATACTTAAGACAGACCTGATAGTATTGAGCTTCACAACTGGAGCAAAGATTTCAGTGTAATCAACTCCTTCCTTTTGCTGAAATCCTTTGACAACTAGTCGGGCTTTGTATCTCTTTGAGCCATCATAGTCCTCCTTCACCCGATACACCCATTTGTTGTGAAGTGCCTTCTTTCCCATGGGTAATTCAGCTAATTCCCATGTCTGATTGGAGATCAAAGAATTCATCTCTTCTATCATAGCAAGTTTCCACTTGTTTGCATCTGTGGTCTGACATGCTTCTATGTAATCTTCAGGCTCTCCTCCATCAGTCAACAACATGTAGTTCATGTATCTCCTGTTGGGCACATGAGGTCGAGAAGACCTTCTCAACACGGGAGTTGGAGTAGGAGGCTCTGATGTGTCAAACTGTTGTTCACTGCTTTCTTTAGTTGAATTCTCTGACCGAGGATTCGCAACTATGGGACTTTCTGGGATATCTTCAACTTCTACATATGTTGGCTTAATCTGCTCTGAATTGTTGGCGCTTGTGTTAAGCTTGTCTTTATACATCACTCTTTCATTGAAGATTACATCTCTGCTGCGGATCATCTTTCTGTTTTCATCATTCCAAAGACGATAGCCAAATTCATCTTCACCATAACCGATGAAAGTGCACTTCTTCGATTTGGGATCGAGTTTATTTCTACCTTGATCACTGATGTGCACATATGCTACACAGCCGAAAACTCTAAGATGTGAGAGTTTTATCTCTTTTCCGCTCCATACCTCTTTTGGTATTTTGTGCCCCAATGGTACCGATGGACTTCGGTTGATCAAGTAAGCTGCTGTGTTGACTGCTTCTGCCCAGAACTGCTTCGGTAAGCCTGACTGCACACGCAAGCTTCTGGCTCTTTCAGTCAACGTTCGATTCATACGCTCAGCTACACCATTGTGTTGAGGCGTACGAGGCACGATCCTCTCCATTCTGATCCCGTGCTCATAGCAGAATTTCTTGAATTTGGTGTCTTCATATTCACCACCATTGTCGGTTCTGAGCTTTTTAATCTTCAACCCTGTTTCATTTTCTACCATAGCTTTCCATATCTTGAAAGCCTCAAATACATCGGACTTATGTTTCAGAAAGTATACCCATACCTTCCTAGAGTGATCATCAATAAAAGTCACGAAGTAATGTTTCCCACCAAGTGATGGGACGGTAGTTGGACCCCAAACATCTGAGTGAACTAGCTCAAGTTTCTCCTTCTTTGGGGGTCTTCCAGCTTTCTGAAAGCTGACTCGTTTCTGCTTTCCAAGTATACAGTCTTCACACATGTCAATTTCTACTGACTGAAGACTTGGTAGCTTGCCGTTTGAGTGCATGATTTTCATCCCTTTCTCACTCATATGGCCTAGCCTCTGGTGCCATAGATTGGAATTTTCATTTGCTGCAACTGCAATCAAATGACATGCTCCTGCTGTTTTGTAAAGAGTGCCACTCTTTTTACCCCGAGCAATTGTCATCGCACCCTTTGAAATCTTCCAATCGTCTCCATGGAAGACAGTTGTGTAGCCATCACTGCTCAACTGGCTTATTGATATTAAGTTCTTTGTCAGGTCGGGAATATGTCTGACATTTTTCAATTCCCATACAGACCCGTTCAACTTAACCTTCACTACACCTTTGCCAACTATCTCACATGATTGGTTGTTACCAAGGTAAACTTTACCAAGGTTTCCGGGAACATAGTTCTCGAAGAATTCCCTTTGTGAAGTGGCATGAAAAGATGCTCCAGAATCTAACACCCAAGACTCCTCCTTGCTTTCTAAAGAACATATCAATGCATCATCTCCTTCAGGGGTGGAAGTAACATTTGCCTCGTCCTTGGTCTCCTGATGCTTTCGTGCACTCTTGCACTGATTTTTGTAGTGCCCAGACTTCCCGCAATTCCAACACTCGATATTCTTCTTAGATTGAAAGTGACGATTTTTGGATTTGGACCTCCTGTCCTTTGATTTGCCACGTCCATTTCCTTTAGTTGAGCTTCTTCCTCTTGACTCTGTTTGCAATATCGAAGATGATGAAGATTCACCCGACTCCTTCCGTCGGATCTCTTCGTTGAGAACTAGATCACGAACATCATCACATTTCAATTTTTGGCTTCCCGTTGAGCCACTCACAGCCGTGACAATGGCATTCCAACTTTCTGGTAAGGAAGACAAAATTATTAATGCTCGTACCTCATCATCAAATTCGATTCCAACAGAACTCAACTGGGTTGTGATTAAGCTGAGTTCATTGAGATGTTGTGCTACTGATGCACCTTCTGTCATCCGAGAGTTAAACAACCGCCTCATCAAGTGAACTTTATTTGCGGCTGACGGCTTTTCATACATTCTGGAAAGAGCCGCCATAAGATCTGCTGTGGTCTTTTCTTTTGCAATGTTAAAAGCAACATTACGTGACAACGTCAGACGGATGACTCCAAGGGCTTGCCTGTCAAGAAGAACCCAATCCTCGTCCTTCATTTCAGTTGGCTTTGTACCTGTGAGAGGTTGATACATATTTTTCTGGTACAGATAATCTTCGATCTGCATTTTCCAGAAACCAAAGTCCGCACCATCGAACTTTTCAATTTTCACCTTTCCTTCATCTACAGCCATCACTCCCACTCAAATCTGACTTCTTCTTTGGATCGTTTCGTTTCTAACAATTTTTAAAAAATTGTAGAATTTCAAACCCGCTCTGATACCAGTTGTTAAGAAAAATTTCTCCAAATTCTTCTGTAGCGTCAGATTTGTGGAAGTAAGAAGAAAATAGAATGCAGAATATTTGGACACACAAATTGATAACGGAGTTCGGCCAATACTGCCTACGTCTCCGGACTGCTGCAGATAATTTGATAGCAGAAAATTGTACACTGTGTTTACAAAAAACACTCACAACCTCACACTACCCACAACCCAATTACACCCAAGAATCCTAAATTTTTCTCTCTTAGAAAAATCTCTCTTTCACAATGGTGTGATACATAACTTCCTATGACTATATATAGCAACTTCTCACATGCTATCACTAATTAAGTCAAGCCTTGCATTTATTACGCAATGACTTATAACCACTTCTCACATGCTATCACTAATTTTGTCAAGATCTTTGACTTTTCAAATCAACATTACTAAACTGTTTTTTAAGCAATAAATTTGTTTGTAACATGTAAATTCACCAACGAAAAAAGTGAAAAAAATCCTGCTGCAAAAGTATTACAGCATGTTTGAAAGCAATAGTGTTTAATAAATGAGGTAGTAATAACAAAGACCAAAATATTTAGGATATTTTTAATCTAACGATGAACCTTTTGCAGCGTTAATAAACATCATTTGAAACTAGCTTCACATGCACTAGCCAAACTATTTTAAGTTGTATCTTTAAGGTTTAGAATTTAGGGTTTAGAATTTAAGGTTTTAAAGTTTAGAGTTTAAGGTTTAGGATTTAAAATTTTAAAGTTGTTTCACATGTAAAGGAACATCCATCCTCATATCTTCTATTCTAAAAATTTTGTAAAGGAACATTCATTTAGTATATTCCATTCTAAAAAATTTGTTAGACTTTTGTTGATAATTCTGATTATCATATATTTTTAACAATGTTTACTACATTTCAATACATCTTTTATTATTTTATAGTTTTTTTTATTACATCATATATTATATCTTTTTTCTTTATTTTTTAATTCTTATTTTTGCCCTTTTTGTCCAATATATTATCAATTTGATGTATGGTGAAATTTTTTTTTCATTTCATTAAATATTAATGATAGTTAAAATTGTGATAAAAATTTTAGAATTCAATATATATATCCGAATTGATGTTCTTATAAAGTGAAATAAATATCATTTGTCTTATATCACTACAAAAACAAATAAAAAAAAAAGCAATGACAACATGGCACTAACACTTAGAAATCCAGAAAAAAAAAAAGAAAAAAAAGGTTCAAACTGACTTTTGGTGGAATCTTATAATTATAGAAAAATCTGTTATTAATTACCCCTTTTCGCGTTTTCACCTTATCATAGCTAATTCCCTCACATATATGTATCCTTGGTTGCTTGAATATATGTAATACAAATTTAATTTTTTTATTCTCAAAGGCTTTTCAAAATATCTCTTTTAGAATTTGATCATATGTCACTTTCAAATCAATAAAAATTATATTCGATCTTTTTATTTCTTTAATTTCTCTCCATTAAACGTTGTAACATGTATATGGTTTTCATGGTCAATCAGCCTGACATAAAAAAATCAAATTGATTTTTAATAATGTGAATCTTTTGACTTAATTTTTCTCAGTTACCCTTTCTCACAACTTCTTCATATATAGTACAATCCGTAAGCTGTGTCTCTTATAGTTTGTTTTGTATATCTCTTATTGTTATCAAATAGAATTATAACATTACTCATCTCACTTACTTTAGACTTGATATTTTCATTAAAAAATTTTGTGAATTAATAAACACCTTTCTCATTTAAATCCTTTGAATAAAATATAAAAAATATTAAATTTTGTTTACTTCAACATCAAATAGTCATATAGTAAGTACGTACTTTCAAAAGAAAAATTTGCTAAAGATAGCCGTGATTATACAGGACGTTAAGTAACCTAAAGTTATGACAAAAATAAACAAGAAGGCGTTTTTGAAATAAATTACAATAAATAGCTATTATATTACTCATGACCGAATGATTTAATTGTAACTTAATTGTATAAAAATATTATGATATATAAAATCAGAGATATGAATTATAATGTTGGTATTTTAACTGTCTGTTTCAATATTTTAAACAATATTAATAAAATTTGTTTGAAATATTTTACATTACACATTAGAAAAACCGACTAAAAACATACATAATGTATCAATTGAAGCTTTGTAAAATTTACTATTGTTTAGTTATTGGTCAGTGGCCTTAATAATTTATTATTCATAAAATTAGGACATTGATGTAATATATGTCCTAACTTTATGGTGATTTAATTTGAGGTTTAAGTAACCGATAAAGGCCGAAATTTAAAGAAAAAAAATTGAAATTTTTTTTAAGTATATGACTTAAGATGAAAATGAAAATTTTGAAATAAAAATTTGGAATATAGCTAAACATGATATTTAAAGAAAAGGAATAAGTTTTTCACATAATATATATATATATATATATATATATATATATATATATATATATATAATCAATTAAGCTGACAAATTTTAAAAATGTACAAATAAGTATATATTAAATAATAATATAATCCTGTGTCAGATTAAACAAACAAAACATAATAGGTGTTTTTACATTAAAGAACAGGGTTTAAATTTATAATAAATAATTTAATTTTTTAAAATGTATTAATATTAAATTATATCATGATAAAAAAAGTATAATTAATTTTTTTTATCTTCTCAAACTAAAAATGAAATGCCAATATGGCCGTTATCCCTTTTTTATTATTATCATTATTATTCAATATTATTATCATTGTCACATTAATTATAAATTAATTTTTATTTTCAATTTAATTTTTTTACTTATTTACAGCTTAATTTTACTTAAGATTATTCTTATTTAAAAATGTTAAAATAAATTAAAATTCAACTTAAAATTTTTCTTACTTAAAGATGTTAAATAAAATTAAAATTCAACTTAAAATTATAATCTATGCTAATTAACTTTTGCATAATCCAAATATAAGAATTACATTTTAAAAATATTCCAATTATAATAGAATTAGAATTGCAATTCTGAACTATAATTTAAAATTCCAAGTGACAAATGGATAGATTATATTTAGATTTGATTTGCCTACTTAAGCAAACTAAATATGCTGCAATATATTGGTTTCATGACTATATAAAAATAATGGGAATATTTTCAAATTTTACAATGATGAGCTTTATTGCTCTCAGCAAAATTTGGTCATGACGGTGGTTCCTACCTTTCGTGAATAGTTGATATATACGAGCACTTTCTAGAGTTGTTGTTAACTGTCCTTGCATTCATATCACACTATCAAAAGGATTTTCTCAAGTGCCATTGTGCCAATCATTTCAATCATATTTACTTGTCGACAAATTAGCTTATATAATATAGTAGCTGTCAAACTTTACATTATATTTGACATTTTCTTTCTTATAATATTTTCTTCTAACTCACTTTTTTAAATTCATTTTTATACCTTTCTCTCATTTTTCCTTTTTTTTTTTATTATATCATGCACTTCATCTCGCATGCTTCTATCATTTTTTTGCGTTTCATCTCTCTCAATTCTTTATAGTTGACCACACCAAATAGAAAGAAGATAAACAATAAGCAAACACTAGTTAAAAAAAATCTTAAGACTTCCCATATATATATATATATATATATATAAATTTAAATATATTTTTTAATTTTTTATATAATATAAAATTTATCAATTTAATTATTAATTTATAAAATTTAATATAAAATAAAAATTAATAGATGTTTTATCAAATAATTTTATTTTAATATATAATATTTTATTAAAATATAAATTAATATTAACTGTGAAATAATATATTATAAATATTTAAATTATTTAAAATTTAATATAAATAATAATAAATATATTATTTTATTTATAACTATTAAATTTTTAAATTTTATATTGTATAAAAAATTATTAAATAATGGAAGTATTAAAGTTTAATCTATGATATTAATAGATTTTGATTATATATATATATATATATATATATAAAGTGAAAAAAATTTAATTGTATAATAATATATGGATGATTAATAATAAAAATTATTTAAGAATACATAATTTTTTAAAAAAAATTATTTAATTTTTATCTTTTAATATTTATCATTTATGATTCCAGTGAACAATTTTTAACAACTTTCGTCCATGAGATTAAATTGTGGGATATCCTATCATAAATCAGCCTTAATAAACCTATTACTGCATAGGGTGTGCTTAGATCACAATTTTAGATATTTGAATTACTTCATACTTTTTTCACTTAACCCACATAAATCTAGAACTCGCATTGGATCGAATAGTCCAAATTAACAACTATAGTTATAACTCGTGCTAAAAGAAAGATAGTGGTGATGTCTAGTTTCTAACTATAAATACTAAAGAAAAAAAATATTATTTTACTTTCGGATGAAAAATGTTCAACCTTTTCCATCTCTAATTTGCAATCGAAGTGTCAAAATATGTTATTTATACTGCATCGAGTTGGGCCATTTTGGAAAGAAAAGAACCACATTTTATTCAGTTTATAAAGTAGAAATTTAAATTCAATCCAAACTCGTATTTTATATTTAAATAAATTAGACCAACCAAATTCAATTAAAGAAATGACCTAGATGGCCCGATATAAAAAAATCTGAAATTAATTCGAACCTGAAATTTAAAGCACAAATCCCATTTATTCAGGCCGACCTATTTTATCTACTTTAGTTTACAATAGTTTTTTAAAGATTAAAAATAAAAAAAACATTTAAATTAAAAAGTGAAAAACAATTTAATTTTTAAAAAATTCAGAACTTAAAATTGACAACCATCCCAAACAAGATTTAAATTTAAATTTTCTTTTTCTTTTTATATTGTACTCTGGATCAAAGAAAAACTGCTAATAATCTTGAAGAAAAATGTTGTATAATTATTTCTGTATTTAATAATACATGGTTATAAAGACATAAATTGATCTTACCAAAGTATGATAAGATGAGATCATTTATAAAGCTAATGAGTTCTAAAGATGTAATTTATTTTACAGGTTTTTCTTATTACAAAATGCATTATTCGATCGTATTTAATTTCTCATTTGTTGATAATAAGAGCTATAAATAACGTATTGTAAAAGTGGTCATGTGAATTATTTCATCCAAAATATCAATGAATTCTTCTAGTCGTCAAAACCAAAAAGATAGAAGAGCTTAACAATAGACTAGATTGCCACTTGTCACTTATTGATAAAAAAAAAAGAAGCTCTTTTCTTTACAACTCTGATTTAGTTGTGTTGTAAATATGCACATTACAAAATTAAAGTTAAAAGACGGTCCATATGTGCATTATGAACATGGATCATGAGTAATACTAACACCGCAAAATACTGAACATGCGAAATTAGAAATGATGATATATGTGAGTGTGCATGCGCTTTCAAAAAAAATTATAATTACAAAATGACATTATATGTATGATATTCTAAGAAATGCCGAATACTAATCATAGTTTTTAAGAATACTGTGATGAATGTTGAATTATTGTAGTCTGTTTGTGTAACTACACATATATCACTCATTTCAGACTCAATAATGAAGAGAGTCTAGAACACCATATCCTTCCAAATTTTCATGTGTATAATAATGTAAGCATAAAGCATAGCAAGGAATTTTTTGCTTTAAGTTTCTGCTTCAAATTTTGAAGAAAATCAGAGTTTTGTACCGTGCTATGAATCTATGACACAATATATGCTTAATTTAGGGCCTATTTGTCCTGCGGTTGGGAGTTTGTGAACCTTCGTTAGCCAAGATAAAATTGAGTTTGTAACTTTAATTTTATGTTTGATGAAATTGACATTTTACTGGAAAGAAGGTCACGTTCTTGAAATTCCAGCTTTGTAAAATTGATGATTAATATTTGTCAATTCTCATTCTTATTGTATAAATGTGACTCAAAATTTCTGTTATACTCTAGTTTTGCAAAATTAAATCATTTTCTTAGAATACTAAATACCCATTTTTGAAAATTTCCATCCAAAAGTAATTTTATTTTATCTAAATAAAATTATTTTTTCAACTTACGTTTAAATTATCATAACCAAGAATAAATCAATTCTCTAAAAAACCTTTTTATCAAAATTAATTCTACTAAATTTTTTTTTAACTTTAAATCAAATGAACCTTAATTTATCCCAAGGTAATTTAAAGGCCTCATTCATGAAAATGGCCGAAGTGCCAAAAAGCAAAGACCGCTAAATCCCAACTTCGATCAAATAATTGAAGCAAAGCTAACCTTCATTTTGTGGTGAAGCTTTGTGTTTCAGCACAAGCAAAATGTTAAGGAGCTTGTAATTGCACTTGAACTGATTTGTTTTGTAACTATGTTAAGCTGCGTAATGTAATACAAACTATAACACTCGTGACTCGGCTATTTTTCTCTTTCTGATGGACTCAAATCAGGATTTGTTAAATAACTTTTGTCAAATACCAGGACTAAGATTGTTTATTGGCCAGGATTTTGGAATCTATATCAATCACATCAACTACATATTGTATGAACTAGCTTTGTATGATGATTTTGTTGATGAGATGTTTAGTGATACTAATCTAATAAGACGAATATTCATCAAACTTTTCAACACAGTTTTATCATTAAAATTTTCAAATCACATTGTGATGTGAAGTTCAAAGTGACATTAGGAGGACGAGGAAGATCGATTATCTTTTGTATGCTTTCTCTTTTTATCCTACGGTACAAGTAGAAAATTTATGACGATAATATAGTATTGTTTGTTTTGTTAGCATAAATGATTCTTTTATATCATTTATTTATTTATATTTTTATTTAATAGTCAATAAATATTAAAAAAATAAAATATATTTAAATATAAACGAATATATGTTATTATTTATATATATTAAAAAAAATTGTGTTTGAAAAGAGAAAAAATGATCATAAGAGCTGTGGAATTCTTCATTTGGTCAATGTCTTTTCAAATTGTGAATGACTGCTTTATCCTTCAAATCAGAGGTCTACATTGTTATCTTAACTTATGAATATGATCGAAACGAATCTCTTAGAGTCAAGAAGGATGGACCTATGTGGGTCTATTATTTGATTCCAACGAGAATAACTCCAGATACCGAAATCATATCATTTTCAATGGCTAATATTCAATGATACATTGATACCTACTACACGAACTGGCTCCTACTTGGAGGCAATACCTTCATATGATTACCAACTAACAATACCATTACATGGAAACACCATATACCTTTATTTGTTTTCAAGCATCTTCATAAGAGTTTCTTTTCTAATTCTATGTATAAAAAAATATATTAAAAAGGACAAAATGATTCATTTCAATAATTTTATGATATCTGGATTTTTTTATTGTTAGTTAGAAGATACTCTTAATAATCACAAAAAAATAAAATAAAACCATTAAATGATTTGTTTTCAAGGATAACAATAGCTCTATTGACCTTTCTTGAGGTTGGTGGTAAGTACACTTATCCTTCCCGGTTGAAAAGCTTACAACTTTATTTTAAAACAATGATTATATGTATGGTCTATAGATAAAAAAAATAAAATAAAGGAGATATATGCAATTTTTAGGAAACAAAACATCTTTTATATATATATATATATCAGAATAATATATATGAGGCCAGAAAAATATGTAATAATTTTGAATTAAGAAAATATAAGTATAATAAATGCTAATCTTAAGAGAGGATAAAACTTTTAGTGTTATTTTCTAATTAAACTTAACTTATGTTTATGCTTAATTTTGACTTTTACTGTGCATATTATTAAGATAGAATTTTAATTAAAATTATTTAAAAACGTGTATATTATAGTACTAATTTTTTTATAATTGTATTTTTTTAAAGAAAAAGTTGCTTACATCTTTGCTTCTTTTTTCTTGATTGAAAAAAAGTACAATACATTAAACTTTATTTAAAAAAAAAAGCTTGATGTTTTATAAAAAAATATGTATGATGCTTTCATTTCGAGTTCATTAGTTCTAATTCAGTAATTCTTAATGTTTTCGGCTGAATATAGAGGTGCATCTCGAAAAATGCAGCATAAATTTGATAGATACAAGTATTAGTACGGGTACAAAAAAGTTAGAAAATTTTGTTTAAAGAAGTAAAGAATCCTTCAAGTTGGCCAAAAAGAATTTAATCTATCGTCTTTGGAAGTACTGGTCAATGAACATTAATCATTAAATTATTTTAAAATAAATCAATGGCTATGGTTTGCTTCACATTTGATGAACAGAACCTCACTAGCTGCTCGATCATGAAGATGAATAGCACCTCCACAAAGTGTTAGCTTTCATACTATTTTTCTTTGTAAAAAAAAATTATCCACTTTTATTTATTATTTTTGTTTATTTCATTTTAGAATTTCTCCTTTTTATTTATTTATCATGCTATTTCTTTAAGAAAGAGATTTATATTATGCTTCTCAAATTCTTTTTCCTAAAAAACATATTGTGAAGCTCTAAGATCTAATATATTCAAATATTTAACATATTTGGTAACATGTTAAGAATGAGAAAAAAAGTTAGTTATTTTTTTAATTATGTTCAACTTAATTAAGAGGCTTCATAAATCAATAACAAATAATTTCAATATTAGTCTTCCTCTCGCTTGTTATTGTGTCTATCATGATCAAGTTTATTTATTTTTTAAAATACTTAATTATTATTTAAAGAAATGGACATATGCTTTTCTTTTATGTATAAGTTGCCAAAAGAAAAATGTATATTGAACCATGATCCTTGAATTGGCGTTGTATCCATCCTGGTGAGAGTTAACCTCTTCTTTGTATCGTGATTTCAATTCTATAATTCTTATATTGTATAAAAATAAAAGATATTATACATCTTCTTTATAAGTTATTGTATATATTCAAAATGTATGACAAAATCTAAGATAACATCAAATTACACATTAGTTTTATTTATTCAAACAACATAAGAAGTTAGACTAAATACATAATCACGGTATAGATTGGTACATGAATTAAATCGTAGTATAATTAAAATAAAAGTAATTATAAAAAAGGTTAGAAATAAAGTATGAAACCTACATTAAAAACAGGTTACATCACTAATAACATTCCAAGATAAAGAAACTATACTTCAACGTTACAAATTTGTGCTTAAAAAACGTTTAAATTTAAAGTAAATAAATTACAACTTACGACGATTCCAGACAAATCATACATAAAAAAATCTACAAAACTAAGAAACGTAACAATAATAACAAAATACTATGGCTTTTGGCAAAAGGAGCCTAATCTATCGTTTTTGGAAGTTTAAGGTCTTGATTGAGACAGCAAAAATGAAAACAAAAACCAATGCAAACCCCGAAACCATAATTGCACAAACTCCTAAGAAATTGTGTTTGATACCAAAATAAATCCTTATAAACTCTTGCACCGACTTATTTTCTGATTTCATTACATCAGTTATATCGCCAAATTGCGAGGCAACCAACCCATGTACGGTCCAAGCAAAAGGACAAGCCCAATAGTACCACCTCCACCACACAGGAATGTTCTATTATCAGAAAGGTAACAAAATCAAAATAACAATGAGTATCAACATAAAGACATCCATTGAATCCATTCATAGAAAATAATGCATTCATTTGTTGGTAATACTCACAGGTTGTGGAATAACAAATCCTGAGAAAAGGTTCCAAATTCCATAAAATGCAGCACCCACAATTGAAGCAACATGGTAATTTGGCGTAATTGCCACTGTCATCATGCCATAAAAGGTGAAGTAGCACAATGTAAAGTACAGGAAAAACACGTACCAAAAGAACTTCTCTAAAGTCCATTCAAACCCCATCATAGCATAAACTAAGACACCATATGAAGCAGCTTGGACAAAAATATAAGGTAACTCTATTATAACCTATGACAAAAAGGAGAAAGTTGTGTGAACATAGGTATATAAAATATAGTACAAATATTTTATGTATGTAATTGTGATCTAATCACCTGTGCAATCGCATAAGGTAAGGCAGAATACATTCCAGCAGCTCTTTCTCTATAAAAAACAGTTCTTTCAACGGCTATTACTGGTTGTACAGAGGTGGCATTTTGGACCCCAACGAAGAGAATAGCGATATAAATTGATCCAATGGCATTAAATAGGTTTTGTCTACTTGAACTGGAAGCCATCAAAAGGAATCAAAACTCAAGTAAAATTTTTGGACAAAATCAATTTATCATCTCTAAATTTTGACTTACTATTTGCCTCCAAGGTCCCAGAATATTGTTCCAAACAATAAGGCTATGACAACAGTGGAATAAAACCTCACAGCAGTGTATGGTGGATTGCGCCAATATGACCAATGTTGTTTCCATAAGCAAGCTTGGCATTGGACCCAAAGTGACTGAGAATATTGAGTAGGGAAATGAAGATCCTTTGAACCAGGAGCAGGATTGCTAAGTTCTCCTATAAGTTGCTTGTTTCTCCTAAACAAAAGTGTATTATATAGTCTTAAGCCTTGGTCGAATATGACCATAGGTACTGTAGTCAATATGAATCTATATCCATGTATATTATCTTACCTATACAATTCGGAACTTCTGTATATCTCATGAAAATCAACACCTAATGTAAGCTCCTGTGATTGAGTTGTAACTTGCAACATCCAAGTTGCTGGGTTATAGCCATCTTTGATTTTATTAACCCCTTCAATGCTCTGACCAATAAAAAATATTGGAAAAGTAATTACTGGCAAGAGCTATGGCTATCCAATTTAAAAAACATTAAATTTAAGTTGCATCTTACCTCAAAATAATTGATCAATTGACAAGAATGACAACCCAACGGCCCAACATATATTTCTTGTCCTCCACGCTTCATTAGGAGTAACTAGAATCACATGTAGCACATGTCATATTCAATCATTCAAGTCCAATGGAGGAACAACTATAAAACACTCTTCTATTTTATCATATCATCTCTCACCTCATCAAAAGCATCAAATATGTCAATGCTTGGCTGATGTATTGTGCAAACAACTGTTCTTCCTGTGTCAACTGTGTTTCTAACAGTTCTCATAACTATTCCAGCAGCTCTAGCATCTAAGCCAGAAGTAGGCTCATCCATGAAAATTATGGACGGATTAGCCACTAATTCCACGGCTATTGTTAGCCTCTTGCGTTGTTCAGTTGAAAGACCATTCACACCAGGTAACCCAACTACTGAATTCCTTAATGGGTTCAGTTCCATAAGTTCCATGACTTCGTCAATGAACATCTACACAACCAATTATCAAATCCGAAAATGACAACAATCCATATTTGAATTTAGAAGTTCAATTCAGTTAGTTAATTAATGGAAGCATAATAACTTAATAAATTGCTTTTGGCCATACTACTTAGTATAAAGAAAAACTAAGGGATATTTGACTCAAGCTTTAGATGCTAACCTTTCTGGTGTTGGATTCAATTTCTGCTGGTAAACGAAGCCACGCTGAGTAGAGCAAGGACTCATAAACAGTAACATGTGGAGAATGGATATCATTCTGCTCACAATAACCAGAAATACGAGCAAATGTCTCTTGCGTTTTGGGGTAGCCAGAAATTTTTATGCTTCCATCAATGTACCCACCAGTTTTCCTACCAGCTAAAACATCCATTAATGTAGTTTTACCGGCACCACTTACACCCATCAAGGCTGTGAGAACACCAGGCCTAAATGTACCGCTAACATCTTTCAAAAGTACTAACCTATCCTCCCTTACACCTTGATCCTTCATTTACAGCCAGTTGAAATCCCAAGAATTAATGTTTTAAATTATTGTTGGACCAAAGGAAAATTAAACTAAAAACACTATTAGAAACCTAAATGTTATCTATAACTTTGAAATGACTTACTTGTGGCATATCAACAGAGTACACTATTTGATCAAAGATGATAGAATATGGTTCAAAAGGAAGAACCATTCCTCTTTTCTTTCCATGCCCAGAACCTACAACAATGACTTTTCCATAAATTTCCACATAAAATAGAAAAATTGCTCACCTAAGCATATATGTGGAAATTGAAAATAGTATGTATGCATTGAGTCTTGATGAAATAAGATATATCACCTAAACGAGTTAGTTCATCTTCTCCAGTCCTGTCATTAAGCATAGTGCCTGATTGGTCAGTTGCTGTGGCCTGTGGCTTCTCAAATGCTACAAAATCATATATTCGTGAATGAAGTTTTGCATCATTACAAGAATCTCAAAAAACCAAACGTGAAATTACTCACTATTTTGGTAAGTCAAAGCCAAAGTGTATAAGAGGTTGAAAAGGAAAATGAATCCAATCAACGCCCCAGATCCTATCCAATACCAATATGCATCTGTGAAAAACCCACGGGACTCTAAAATTTGAATTCCCAATGTCTTATTTGAACTTGGGGTGAACTGTAATTGAAGAGTAGATGAGTTAGGCTTGCACGTTTCAGAATTGAAAGTAAATTATCACTAAAGTTGAAAGTTGAAAAAACTACTCGGTTCCAACTATTTCCAAGGAACTCATTCACCATTATTGCATTCTGTCCATACATTATAGGTGAAATCCAATAACCCCAAATCCACCAGCTCTTGATATCCTCTGTTTCATTGCCAATGAAAACAAATAAACATTAATATCAACTTCCATTATGCGATGGTGATGAATGCAACAGTTTGTTACATTTGTTTATTGAGCTCACTTTTGGACAGAATGAAGCCACCCAACGTAAAAAGAACGAGAAGTCCAATAGATGAAAAGGTGTTAGCCACAATCATGTTCCTAGCAATTGCTGCAATAACTCGAAACAATCCAGAAGCCATCTGGTTTATCAATATTAATACAAAGTACTGCTTTAATGCTCTGCACAAAGAATAAGGCTGCACTCCGTAAGTTACACTACACGAAACTAACAAAATCAAACTTCACTTATTGCAAATAAATAAAGCTTTTTTACCTCCCAAAATTTGGATCAAATCCAATTAAATAATAAGTGAGAATTACCCAAACAGCAGCTTCTATAAATGTAATAGGGATTTTAAGGATCCATGAGGGAATGACATATGCCCATGAAGGATAAAATAAAAGGTCTCGATGCTTGTAGAAAACAGGAAGCTTTACAATGGTCATTGAAAGCTCAGCCATTCCATTAAACATAAACGCTACTACTGCAAAAAATAGAGCACCAGCATAAACACCTCCATCATCCAAGGAATCACGGTGCATCTCAGTTCGTAGAAAAATTGTCATGGTCAATATTGCCATGAAAATGAGCTACAAAAACCATACAAGGAAATATCAAAACAGAAACCATGTATGCAAAATAAGTGTAAATTTTATTATGTCATCATACAGTTATACATAAAAGGCTTTTATTCATATAATATAGCTATAACCCACCTGACATAACTTGAAAATGTACACAAATGAATTCCTCTTCATAAGCAAATACTCTCTTGAGAAGTTAGCCTTTAACAATTCCTTCTTGTTGACACCATACCTTTTTGTGGTTAATGCAGCTGGGTGATTCTTTGATTTGTCAAATGGAATTGCAAGCTCTTCTCCTATTCTCCTCCCAACATGGAATGGCTGAAATGCCTCAACAAATTGAGTGACATCTACAAACCTGTATGGTTCATCTTTGCGCATCCAATACTGCTCTTGATCCTTTCTTGATGTTACCTGTGAGAAGGGATAAATAATAAGCACCTAGTTTTCATCAAAAACTTCAAATGATGTATTCAAAAGATAAAGTTAGGCTTACTTCTTGTAGAAAATCAGCAACACCTTTCCTCTGAGGACATTTAAAACCCATATATTCAAAAAAGTCAAGAACATATTCTCGAGGTCCTTGGTAGACAATTTGACCATCAGATATAAGAACAATGTCATCAAAAAGTTCATAAGTCTCCGGTGCTGGTTGGAGTAGAGAGATAAGTGCAGTTCCATTAAGAATGTGAACATATTGCCTAAGAGACCTCACAATTTGAAAAGTTGTGGAACTATCCAAGCCAGTGGATATTTCATCCATGAATAGAGCATTTGCTGGTCCAACCAACATCTCCCCTGTAGTAACTCTCTTCCTTTGTCCTCCGGAGATACCACGTAGCATTTCATCCCCCACTATAGTATCAGCACATATATCCAACCCCAATATCTGCAAAATTTTATACTACACACCTTGTGGCTTCACTTGATATATAATTTTCAGAAATTTACAGTATGAGAGAACCAGGGTCGAATCTAGATCTTAAATCAGGAAGGGATCCAAAAATTAAATAAATTTTTATATATTATAATATTTTCAAGATATTACACATATTTTTAAGTTTAGATAAAATAAAAATATAACGTGATTTAATTAAAATATATTGAGTATGTTAAAATTAAACTGTAAAAAGTATAATTATTTTATCAAGCTATTAATAAAGAGTGAAATGTAAATATATAATTTTATTACCTTTAGTACATAATCTGTTACTATATTTGCCTCCTGGCCTCCAGTTGTAGCTGCCTGGTATATCATAAGACAATTAGATACAGAGATATTATATCCATAGTTATAGAACTAACTTATTTTAATGCAATAATGATTAATGATAGCTTCTTCTTTTTTTACCTTCATATAGACATCAATATCCGGGTCTGGCTTGATCTTTGCTTCTTTTTCTCTTCTAGACAATTCAGATAGCAAGTCTGTGGATCATAAAAAAAATAAAATAAACAACGCCCCTTTTTAGATATAAAGAAAGTAATATAATATGAATGGAGAAGTCTTGAATTAAAAAATAAAAAACAAGAGAATGAAAAATAATGGCTAACCATAACGTGTTCCAACCCCTTGACACCTTGCCGAAAAAGCTAGGGTTTCCCTCACAGTCATCTCTGCAATATGAACATCATTTTGGCTAATATAGGCAGCTGTTCTTTGAGGTACAAATTCCTCCATTGCATGCCCATTATAAGTCACTCTCCCAGATACCTAAAGGACGCCGTGGCATTCATATTAGTTGAATAATTCCATATTTGTAATTGACAACTAAGAAAAGAAAACAATAAAAATCGGTGAATATGAAGGGAAATTGAGTTGCACCTTAAGATTTGGATCAAGTTTTCCTGACAAGGCCAAAAGGAGTGTTGTCTTTCCTGAACTCGGAGGACCTAGAAGCAGTGTCATCCTGCTGGGTTTGACGATTCCACTAACATCTTTAAGGATACTCACTTGTTTCTTTTTGCTTGAGAGAATATGGAGTGAAGTAAAGAAACTCTAATAGAAAAAGATAGTGAGACTAAATGTGCAATGAAGAAACACAAATTTATGAGCTAGAATGTGTTAACTAAAGTTACCTCCACTATATTAGTAGCAAAATTGAGGAAAGTTGGCAAAGCTCTGCTTCCCACATAAGCCTCTGCCTCAATATTTAGGTGTTCATACCGAACTTCAATTGTTGGAATATCAATCCCAACTCTGAAAATTATAAAATAATAAAATATAGGTTATTAGAGCAAAATATTATGAACTAGTAAATGAGGAATGTAAAAACAAGAGCAATGCATGAATCCTTGTTCCTAACCTATCAATTCGTTCCTTGAGCTTCAACAAAAACTGATTGTCCTCTTCAGCGACATTGATCAACCTGTCGAGTAATTCCTTTCTTTCTTGGAATCCAAGATCGGTTATATCGATCTCTTTGGTGAGTCCATCCGAATTGGTCAAAAATCCTTTCCTTAAACGATTGTAAGTAGGAAGTTTTTCAAGTGCAGCCCACCTGAGAGCTTGCTCATCATCTTCTTCATGCCTCGAGGACCTTGAAAATGTTGAACTGCTGAATCGTAAAGTATTACTTGCTCTGTATATATCACTTCTCTCCATGGAGCAAATGCTGTTAGTTACCGAATGAAAATGGGAGTAGGAAAGCGTTCGTGGCTTTATATACCTTGATGGTTAAAGCGTTCATGCATAACCAGGTTGGTACCGTTAACTAGGTTGGTACCGTTATCTTCTGACTCTAATCTCTACTTGTGCAATTCTTTTGTTAAGGTATTTTATTCAGTATATAACTCAGCGGGTAGGAAACTTTAATTAATGTGGATCAGCAATGCATGAATATGTGTAGATGCATTAAATATAGTCAACAATAATTTTTTTATTATTATAGATTGACGAAAAAGCTATATTGCAGATACGTTTTTTTTTTTTTTTTAAGTTAAATTAAATTTTGAAATTTTAAATAATTTTTTAATTATTTTAATCTCCCAACACGTTTAGGTTTTGCTTTGCTCAAACTAAATCTGATTTTATTAATTAAATAAATAAAATTTTAAAATATTTAAAATTTTATTTTTATTTTTTTAAAAATTAAAAAAAAACCTATCTACAAATAACTTTTTTGGTAGATCCTTTAAAATAAAAAATTAAAAAATATGATAGTATTAATTACATTAAATGCAAAGTGACATATGTCATTAACCATTGACCTGTGGGTCATTTATTCCTCCCGGATTTAAAATGGTACAGAAAAAAGCATCTTTAATTTTTCAATTCTTTTTGCTTAATGCATTCTCACATAGCACAACTAACCTACCAATTTAATACGGACAATATTATCTTATTATTAAATTATTTTGTTTTTAAGGATCTTTAACAAAGTGGTTTGTACATCAATTTTTTTCATATTTTAAAATTAATTAATTTTAAAATTTTAAAATAAATATTTATAATATTTAATAATATATTTTAACTAAATGAAAGATAAAATCATTAATTAAAATTTTTATAAAATTATTTTAATTCTAATTGACATAGTAACTGTTTTAATATTTGAATATTATTTTCATAATCCATCATTATTATTTTGATATATTTTAATAATTTTTATTTATTATAAAATATTACTTTATTTAATGTTACAGTTTTTTAATTTAATTATTAAATATTTTATTTAATTTTTTATAATAAAATATTTAATTTTTGTTAATAAAAATTATAAAAAATAAATAAATATGTTTTTTTTATGAAAATACTATTTACCATTTATTTATAAAGTTAAAAAGATTATTTCAAACAAAACGTATTTATTTAAAAATTTAATTTCTATTAAAAAGTATATTATAAATAACAAAATAACTAAAAATTATCAAACTTTCTGTTTTATAGTACAATTGTTAAAATGAAAATAAATTTATTTATATAATTTTTTCAATGAAAATATATATAAATAAAAATAAATTAAAAATATTATTCTTATTTTTAATATATAACTTAACTTAAATAGTTAAATTTTAAATTTTATAATTATTAAAAGTTATAATTTTTAAAATTTAATATATTTTATTTTACACGTTCAATATCTACCTATTCTTTCCACTTTTAGTTAATTTTTTAATTTTGATTAATTTATTCGTTAATTTTTTCAACACATTTTAGTGAATGTGTTTAATAGTATATATAAGCTAAATGATGATGAATAATTAGTTTAATTTTTTTAAAATTATTTTAATAATTATTAGAATTTTTTAATAATTTTTTATTTATTATAAAATATTATTTTCTATGTCATTGTTTAACATTATGTTATTTAGTTTAATTATTAAAAAATTTATTTAAATTATTTGTAATAAAATATTTAAATTTTATTCATAAAATTTTTTAAAATAAAATATAAATACGTTTTTTTAAAATATTATTTAAAATTTATTGATAAAAATAAAATAATTAATTTTAAAAAAATTATTTATTTAAAATATAACTTTTATTAAAAGAAAAAATACATCATAAATAATAAAACAAATATATAAATAAATTATCATATATTTTTTTATAATATATAATCATCAAAATAGTTATATATTTATTTAGGATTAAATATATTTTTATTCTTTTTAAAATGTTCAAATTTTGGTTTTAATCCTTTAAATTTAAAATCTTTGATTTAGGTTTCTCATTTTTTTAAAATACATTAATTATAGTTTCTATATTAACTAAAGTTATATTAAATTAAAATACATTAATCATGAATAGAGGATCATAATAAAATATTTTATAAAATGATTAAATTTTTTTTAATAATAATTGATTTAACTTGATTTAATATAACTTAAATTAATATAAAAAATTATAATCATAATATTTTAGAAAATAAGAAATTTAAACTAAAAATTTTAAAATTGAGAGATCAAAACTAAAATTTAAATATTTTAGAGGGACTAAAAACATATTTAATCCTATTTATTTATATAATCTTATTTTTTAATATAAATATATATAAATAGAAATAAATTAAAAAATTATTTTAAATGTAATAATTTAATTTGAATGAATAAAATATTAAATTTTATAATTAAAAATTTATTGTAATACTTAAATTTAAATCCAATGTTAATATTTTTATTTATCATTAAATTAATTTAACAATTAATTTTATCAAACATTGTTTAATTTAATCAGCAATTCTTTCACCTTTCAATTTTTACCTATCTTTCTAGCATTCAACTAGTGAACTTTTAGATAACTTATCATCTAATTTTAACAATTTTTTCACATTCTACTACCTTTTAATCTCTACCTAATTTATCAACGTGTAAATAACATACCTTTTATCTTTTAATTGACTTTTCAACTTCTTGATAACATATAATCTCACAAAATATATCTATAACAATCATTACATACATGGCAACCAGCATTACAAAAGAAACTTATGATCCAGTGATAACGAATAAGAAAATAGAAATATCTCTATCAAAATTTATTAATAAACTTAAAAATTAGATATTTAAAACCAGATTAAATTTAAAAATTTTCATGTGCAAAACAAATATTAGCATTTTACCATGATCGTTAAAAAAATAATTATGTTTTAATTAATGTGTAAAAATATTACTAACTTTAAAAATATTTATTTTATTCAAAAAAATATTTTTTATTTTTTTGTTAATATTCAAAAATCATTTTAATTTACTTTGCTTAATCAACATTTTTAAAGGGTTGAATTTCAATAATTCAATTATTAAATTAATAAATTTTATTATATCGATTATATTTATGAAAATTTTATAATTTTAAAAAGTATAATACTTTATTAAATAAATTTAAATTAATAAATAATTTATTTTTTAATATTTATTAATTTAAATTTATTTAATGAAATATTAATTTTTATAAATTTATAAATATAATTTATATAGTAAAATATATTAATCTAACTATTAGATTAATATAATATAATAATTATAAAAAATATTAAGTAGGGAAACTTAGCTTGTAGAAAAATTTGATTTCTCTTTTCTCTTAAAAAAAAGTATAAGGTACAATAAATATGTGTAATTTTTAATTAAAAAATATTAAACTTAATTGTAGAAACTTTGAGTGTTATTTTCTAATTAAACTTAACTTTTGTTTATGTTTAATTTTGATTTTTACTGTTCATATTTTTAAGGTAAAAAATTTAAATAAAAAATATTTAAAATATGTACAATCTTGCATTGAAAATTTTCGTTAAATTGTATTTGTAAAGAAAAAATTACCTACACCTTTATTTTTTTCTTGAAAGAAAAAATATACAAACACCTTAAACTTTATAATTTTTTTTTTGATGTTTTAAGTTAATATACCCTTCTGTTATATAGACCGTTAACGTGAACTTATTAAGAGGAGACTAATCCTAACCGTTAATAGCCCTTAAAAATAAATTATTAGTATAGAAAACGAGAAATCACGCTAACAGTAAATTATCTTATATTAATAAATAATTTTGTTAATATAAAATATTATTATATATTGTAATTATATTAAATATTAGTATAATATATATTATTTCGTATAAATTTTTAATCATTATATTAATAATTTAAACTTTATTAGATGAAATTTATAATAACAAATACTATCCTAACATCGGACAAATTTTTATATATTAATAAATAACATTTTTTTGTGTAATAAAAAATTTTCCATATAAAATTTAATTAAATAAAATACCATTAATCTTTAAAAAATTTAAAATTTATTATATTATTTTTAAAAAAAATTATCATTATTTTTTAAATATAAAATATCAATAAATTTAGTTCTTTCAGAAACTAAATTAATATTAATTAATATTAAAAGAACTACAATTGGATACAAAAAATAAATGTAAGGATTCTAACCTCCACCAAACCTGGAAAGAACTAGATCGATTTATTAAATAAATTAAATTGATTTTTTTAAAGCTTGATTTAAACGTTGGAGTTTAAATTATCTATATTATTTTTTTATTCTAACAGATCAGCCTGTTTAAATAAATAATAATATTTAAGTATATTATTAAAACATTTTAAAATTACATATTTATTTTAGATAAGATTATTAGTTCTTTAAAAGGCTAAATTTTTTTTATCTATTTCAAAGTTTTAATTATAAAATAAATTTACATATTTTTCTTTTTAAAAAAGTCACACCACAACTTAAAAAAATTATACAACATCTTAGAAAAAACATATCAACTTTATAAATCTGATTTAGACCTAAAATTTAAAAACTTAATCAAATTTAATCTTTAAAAAACTTAACTCAACTTAACTTATTTTCCAAGTCAAACAACAACCCCATTTGTACAAGAACATAATTTGATTGCCAGAGATAAATGTGATAATGTTCCTCTTTTAAAAAAAATTTCCAATTTCAAATCTGCAAAAGCCTAAAGAATAGTTCACTCAATTTTAATTCAATAAAATATTTCTAAAATAATGAAAAGAAAATGAAGAAAACGACATTATCTTGCTTATGGTGTGGTAGTCTCCCTTCTTGGATCCCGTCCTTTCCCATGAAAATAATTATTGATTTAATACATAATATTTAAAAGTTAATTAATATGAAACAAAATTTAGAATGGCTACTTAAAAAAGGTTAAAATTTAGGATGGTTATACGACCCGTTTTCCTTTTTTCTTTTTAATTTTTTAATCTTCTTTGCTCATTTGACCTTGTGTCCAACCCTTGTTTCCACCTTATTATATAATTTTTCCTGCAGATTAAAATATGAGACTCCTAACTTCTCCAGAAACACAGAGACATATATGAAGCTTCAATATTGTAGAAGTTTCAGCCATATACACTAAATCAGATAGTGCCTGTAATTTATGTTTATGCTGTTTTAAAGTGTAAACAATAAAAGGGATCCAATTAGTGTTTTTAGCATCACAATCAGCCTTTAAAAAAAGTATAGTAGCATCAATATTATCTTGGGTGCTTTAAAAGTTGATTGGATTTTTGTATAGATGGTTTTACATTAGATGATGTTTTGGTTAGTTTGCAGTTACCTGATTTGTAAATCTGGATAGGCCAATTCATAAGAATTTTTTTTGCCAATTCCTATATTTGTCTTTATCAAGTAAATAGAAGCAGATAGTTTTTATGTTAACCAACGGAGTGCATCATTAATCATGCTTCATATTCAAACTTGTGTGCAGTTGTAATTTTAAGAAATGTAAGGCTTTGAAAAGATGGGAATTGGATTGCTGCAGAGTGAGAAAAAAGAAATGTTGAATTAACAAGCTGGGGGTTGAGGACTTGATTTAATCCATTGGCAATCTTTAATGGGGTACGTGTAATTCCCTCAACTTGATTATTTTTTGGTGCAGTATGGTGAAGTGTTTATTTGTGGATAAGTCTAGTTCTGTATGAGAAGGGTTTGGGCCTTCCTACAATTCTAGGATCCATAGTGAACAGAGGTATAATGCATATATTATAGTTTAGGATTCAAACAGCATCATGTCTTCTATTTCCATAGTAGAAGTTACCAATGCTAATGCCTCAAAATCATCTTAATAATATGACACCAATCTAATATTGCTCCCTAGAAGGATTGTATGCTATTAATTGTGTCAAAATAGGAACTATAAGAGGTAGATTAAAATCACAAAACAGCATAACACTTTGCCATTCAATCAGAGAAATTCACAGCAAACACATAGCGGAGTTTAATATATGAAGTACAAGATGAATTGTCTAGGGAACATATAAACACACAACAGTCAACAGTCACACTGTTATGGTACACAAAAACAGTAAATGGATGCTCAAACACCACAGAAAGTGCGGAGTGCAAACTGATCTCTCTGGCCTTTTTCACTGTAATAGTATTTGAGGAACTCAACATGATCAAAAGCCTTAAAGAGAAGAGGGTGTTCCTCATCCACAAGCTCCTCTGGGGCTTTTATAATGCACCCTCCTTTGGGGACAGAGAACAATCCTGCTGAGTATCTTGCCTCATTCCCACTCATCATTACTCGGTGAAACGGCGAGTGCAGCCTGCCGTTTGACCATGCCTACAAAATTCATGTAAAAAATAAATAATTATTTTTCAATATGATTCAAATAATTCAATAACAATAATAATGTTTTAAATAGTTGGTATAATTTATGTTTTTTAAAAGACAGGTGGTGAGGAGAATTTACATGGAGAGAGTCACCAATCATAACAATGAAAGTGTTAGGGGAAGGTTTGTGGTTTATCCATTTTCCATCTTTGGTCAACACCTCTAAACCCTCCACTTGATTTTGGTACAATATGGTCACTATGTTCTTGTCTGTGTGTGTGCTGAGGCCTAGCTTTGTGTCACTGGTTTCAGGGCCTTTGTATTTCATAACCCGGAGAAGGTAATTGGTTGAGTTAATGTGCTCCTCTAAGTACTTTTCAACACCCAAGCTCTCCAAAATCATTTTCCTAATAATCTGATCCAACTCTGACAGCTGCTCAGAGAAGGATTGAATTGTTTTGCTGCCAAATTAAAAGACAATATTACTAAGGGGACAAAAGAAATACAAGTTATTCCAAGAAAATAAAGAAAAAAGAAAAGCTATGTATTTAAAAATTTAATGGGTAGGTACCTAAAACTTGGGTTTCCATCAGGCCACATGATGTTGGTCATGCTTTCTACTTTCTCATAGACATTTGCATCATCAATGCCAATGCTTTCAAAAAGTGGGACCATAGGATATTGGCCAACATAACCATGATAGGGCTTGTTAGACACATTGAGTATCTTGGTTTGTAGAGGGAGATCAAAGAGCTCTTTTAGTGCAGCAAATATGGCTTTACGAAGGTCTAAAGGAACACTATCAAAAGTTGCTTCAAAGCAACCATACTCTACTAGTGCTTTGTGGACTTGGTATTTCACTGTCTCCCAGTTAGGATTGTTGGCTTCTTCTAAATTGAGGTTAGTAAAGTCGATGAGTGGAAGCTTTAGAGTGGTTTCTGAACCCATATCTTCGATTTTCCTTCTCTAATTTGATTACAAGATTGGAGGATAATGCTTAATTTAAACTGTGTTTGAAACCATGAGTGCTCTTGGTGAGTAATATAGTTGGTATGCTCTGTATTGCAGCTACCACATTGATAATATCAAAAGAATAAAAATTAACAAATCTTTAGAAATCAATTATCAATTTTTTAATTGATTATCATAAAAAATCATGATTAATAGTATAAAAATTTATGATTAGTAATTGATTATTCATTTTAAATAATTATATATATATATATATATATATTTAATTTAATCATTATTTTTTATAGTGTTAACTATGATTTTTCAATAATCAATTATAAAAAAAAATAAATAAAAAAAGTAGAGTTATTATTTATATAAGAAAAAAATAAGGGTTGATATCAAAACATTTTTTTATTCTATGGTGTACGATTATGAATGGTCCCCTAGAAAAAAGACTATTCCGACTTCACTTGAATCAAGCAGATCAAGTTGGCATGGAAGACAAAATTAGCCCATATTTTGATAATTGAGGAGTTAAAAAGAGGATAACAACAGGAGCAGATGTATTAAATCAAGAACTGAAAAAGACTCAAAACTCGTGACAAGACTCTTGGTTAAAAAAAATTCAATGGGACCAGTCAATTTTATCATAAAACCGATAAATTGTTCATTCAATTCAAAAAAGTTTATTATTCCTAAAAAAATCAGTACTTATTTAATTTAAATTTGAGTAAATTAATTTTGATAATATTAATTTTAAATTATTAAATATTATTGCGATATGTATATAAATTAATTTAATTTTTTTATTAATATATATATATATACTTTTTGCGTTAAAAATATAAAAAATAATTTTCCAAATTCTAAACAAACAAGCCTTCAGTAAAAATTAATGGAGAACTAGTTTAAACTGATTGTTTTATTTACTTTTTATTTTTTTACCCACAACCAAAAGTAATTTTTTTATTAAATAAAAATAAAGGGTCTAATACTCTAATGCCATGTTTCAAATACTTGTATATGGATTGATGTTTTTAAGTCTCTTATTCTTGATATGTTTTTGTTTTACATGGTATATAATGTAATTAAATGTTTAATTTAAAATTTTACTTAATTTAATGTCTTAAAATTTAGATTAAATTAATCTGTTGATTCCTGTATTTTTATTAAATTTTTGATAAATTTTTTATAATTAAAAAATTTTCAATTAGATTTATATAATTTTACAATTTTATAATTAAATTTTTTAACACCGTTAAATTTTGTCAAATACAAATGATAAAAAAAAACTATTTGGTAACTGTCTTTTCTCTCAACCAATAATTATTAAGTTTCTAATAAATTTTTCATAATTTTTTATTCTTTACGAAAGATGATCATAATTCATGAGGCTTTAATTGAGAAATATACCTTAATGACGACCACGAGATTTTAAAGAAGATATGCCTAAATCTCTCAAATTAAAATTTGAACATTTTTTTCCCTAAGACTGTTACTAGACTAGAAGCATATGTATTTTCGTGGAAAGAGATAATTGTGCAATAAATTAATGATAAACCTCTAATTTGAACCTCATGATTATTTTTTGTAAAAAAATAAAAATGTATAAAAAAGCATAAATGCACTTTTAATTTTTCTATTTTATTAATGGATGATTTTGGCCCACGTAATTTTTTTTTCAATTAAGTCCTCATACTTTTTAAATTAAACAAATGTCATCCTTCTGATGATTTTTCATATCCAATTATTAACAATGAAAGTTGGTAAAATGGAAATTATAATAAAACAAATTACTTTAATGTATCGGCATAATTATTTCCACTTATTTTCTGTTATTAACAAATTTTAAAAACCGAATACACCAAAAAAAAAATCAAAACTGAAAGAATGCTTTTATTTCCCAAAAATCATTCTTATTGAGAAAAGATTGAAAATTGAAAATAGGGTTTGCTCATATATACAGCAGAAACCTTTCCCAGGAGCCTTTGGTTGAGAGTGAGCATGAATAAGGACAACAAAGCAAAGATTGCTGACACGAAAAAGTACAATGGATTACAGATTTTAATTTTTTAAAATAAAAATAGGAAAATGATTCTTAAACATAATTATTGTAAACATAATTTAATTATTTATTTAGTTATTAATCAATTATAACTTTTACGTAATTAATTTCGATTACTAAACTAATTTTTAATAACTATTATTTTGTATAAAATTAATCCTGATTTTAATGATAATTAATTATTAAAATAAATTTTAAAATATAAATAAATAGATCTAATGTATGTACCAAAATAATACTGAGTAATAAAAGTAATATGTACATTTGTATGGGTCACACACTAGCACTTCCAATGCCACAAATAATCACTGTTATTCATTTTCAACAACTTTAATTGGGTGGAAAACCAACAAAAAGGCAACAGTTGCTTAATTTGAAAAGTATGGGAACTACAAGGATCAAAATCACTCATTAATAAAAATATAGAATAAAAATGTATTTGAGTTAAAAATATTAATAATTGATAATTATTTGTCAAAAAATAAGTTAAAAAATAAAAAATGTTATATCACTTATATTTAACAAAAAAATTAAGATTAATTATTATGAAATTAATTAAAAATTTTAAATTATAGAAACTTAATTAAAAATCTAATAAAACTGTAAGATTAACAAAATAATTTAAAATATTACTTAAAAAAATTAATGATAATTTTAAAAAAGAAATAGTGACAATTTTAACCTTTATCATATTTTTTTAATAAATCTATATTCATTAAAATTATTTTTTGAAAATCATTTTAGTATGGTTTAAAATACAATCGTCAGAATTAATAAAGATTTTTTATTAATTTAATATATTTTTCACAATTTATATAATTGAAAAAAATAACCGTTACAAAACATTATTTTTTTAAGTGTATAATTTATGTTCATATATAATTTTAATATATTAAATATATAATATTAAGAATATATATTTAATCATAATTTTTTATTTCAATTTAATTGGGAAACTAAAATTTAATATTAATATTAAATTAGTAACCCATTTAAAGATAGATTTGAATATTACTTTAAAAAAGCTTGATTGTTTCTTTAATGTCCAACTGTTATTATCAATTGATCTTTCATTATTTTTTAATTATATAAAATTCTCAAATTTTTTTTATTCAAATAATTGTATGTTTTGGACCAATTTAAGATATAAATAATTCAAAGGATTTGAATATCAACAAATTAAAATACTTTGTAAATGAGAGACTAAAATTTGAAAGAAACTAAAACTTGAAAGTTTTTAATTTTAAATAAAATATTAATTTTCATTAATAAATTTTGAACTGAAGAGGATTTAACACGATTTAATCGGTCAAATTTATAAATATTTTAGAAAATTAATATTTTTAAGTAGGACAACATTGGTAAAAAAAATAAATTTATTGGAGCATTTAAAAATACTAAAGAAGTTGATTGCTACAATAAAAAAAATCAAGGGGGTTAAATTTGAAAACAAAAATACCTTGAGATCAAGATCACACATTAATAAAAAAAATATAATTAAATTTATAAAAGTTGATAAAATTGTATACACATCATCTTATCACTTGTTTAAATAAAAGAATATGAAATTATTTTAGCATTATTTGTGAAAATCAAACCTACAAAATATTTAAATTAGTAGTATATATATTCTTTTAAAATATATAAAAAAATAAAAATCATTGAATGATATAATTATTGACACTTTTCAATTCTTAAAAAATTTAGTATGAACAATTAATTATAATTTAATAATTAAAATAATAATAATAATAATTTTATTATTATTATTATTTAAGGTATCGAATTATATATATAATCTTCGGTTGATTGGTAGAGGACCACTTAGTAAAATATGCTAAACTAACTTAAGGAAAACGAATCACATTTTTGTCGGATCTTTGAGATCGTTTATTCACAAATACAAGTTGCATTTGGACCACTAGAAATTAATCAGTTTCCGTACAATTATTTTTAGTGGACAATGGTATTAGATAACATAACTTCAATTTAATAATTATAATTATGCAGATTAATTATAAAATAAAAAAATATTCTAGAGGTAGAATACGTTAAAACTGTTGATTAGAAAAATAACAATCATGATTGTAACTAACTTATAAACTTGTTATATATATATTTTAATTAGTTATTATAAATATATTTTATCTTCTTTTAAAATATATTTCCTTACTTTAGAGTAGCCCGATTCTTAATTGGGATGCCACAATGTCGTAGTCCGTGTCCCATGTTCATAGAGTTTATGTTTATATGCTTTCTTTTCTCTGCCTTCAAGATGCTGCTAGCTATGTATATTCACTCTATTCTATTCGTAAAACTAATTAATCACATGTTCATGATATTATTATATTTAAATCTCAACTTTTAAGTATATGAGATAATGATTATGTGAATACACGATTAGAAATTTGCAAATCGTAGGCAAATCAACTTAATTGCTTATTTTGATTTTTTAAAAAGAGTTTTGAATTAGTTGTTTTACCTTCTAACTTAGTTGGTTCCAAGGTTTCATTAATTAATGCGACACAATTACCAAACAAACAATTGTTAAGCTAGAGTGGTCAAATTTTAATATATCATTCAAAATAATAAAATAAATTCAGTTAAAGCTTAAAAGTATATTAAAATTCAAAATAATTAATAAATTCAGTTAAAGGTTAAAAAAACTATAATTAATATATAAGAAACAATTTCTGCCTTAGATTAAAAGATTTAGCTACACATGAACAAGCTAAGAACATAAACCAATCCAAAAATGATTTTCATAAAGATTCAAAAAGAAGAAAAAACAAAATCCTCTTTTCTTAAAAGTTCTGGTCTTGAATCCCCTTGAAGGTGTCTTTTCCTCATTGTCATTGTTCTCGTGCCTTGGCTCTCCCCAAAATCGTTGAATATCCCTAAAAAAATATTAAGGAAAATGCTAACATTTAAAAGCATCGGTAACAGATCTAAAACTATAAATATTATTAAAAAGTATTATTAATTTATAATTATTATATTTTTAATAAAAAATTATTTTTTTCATAACAAATATCCTTAGCATACTACTGTTTAGGGGAAGTTTACGAATGTATGAGAATATATATTGCCTGTGGTGTAAACTAAGGGGACGTAGGTAGGATGGAAATGGACACGTTTCATGATTTCCGTTTCTAACACTTTGATTTCATCCTTATTTCTATCTCCATTTTTCATGATCCTTTATTTTCGTCGAATTTATTTTATTAAAGTTAATTTTTATCTTTAACTGAAGTTGAGAAAATTTATCCTACATCTATTTTTATATTTTAATTTTAAAATTTTTATAATTTTTTAAATTATTATATATTTTTTAAAATTTTTTAATTTTATATAATATTTTAAAATATTAAAAATATTTTAATAATTTTAAAAGTGGAATAAATTCAAGAACGGAGAAGAAGTACATATCAATGTTTTTATACGCATCTTTGTCTTCCTTTTTAAAAGTTGGATTTTATTTAAACTCATCTTAATTTTTGACTCAAATTTTTTTCAACAAAATCAGAGCACAACGAGATTAGACGATATAAAGGGTTTTACCAAGCTAAACATAGATCATATTTTTTTAAATAAAAGCAAGCACTTTAAGTATGATCTGTTGTATTATTTATTTAATTGAACTTCATAGTACTACATTTAAACAACAGGAAATAATATATCAACAATTCTTAGAACTGCTACGAGGAGAATTGAAGAAATGAAAAAATCTTTGATTTGCTAATTCTAATCCTTATGTTTAGGGTTTAGGATTTAGGATTTAAATATCCTTATGATTTGAGAATATTACATATGTTTTCTTTTGTTGGGATTGTCATGTTTATCTAATTCATAGATAATCTAAGCACTTATAGACCAAGGTGAGCCATTATTTGAGAATTATAACAGCATGGGATTGTTATACTCAATCCCTGGAAGGGCCTGTCTATGTTTCAAGCGTCTTTCTTTGTGGATCTAGATACTAGATGTATTTAAGTCTTATTATCTCAAAATTTCTTTTTTATTTTATTTTATTGTTTACCACTCTAAATAATATATTTTTTCTTTTATGGGCATTGTGCTGAAGATTATATTAATATATTTTAATTTATAAAAAAATTAAATATTAATTTAAGTATTTAAATAAGGGTTCAAAATTAACATCTAAAAAATTGATTATGATGATATGTATAATTATAAAATTTCTTAATATTGAAAATTTTATGATGGGTATGACTAATTATATATATATAATTTAAAAGTAATTTTTATTTTGTATTTTAGTTTTATGATAGATTAGATTTAAAATTAATTTTTAACATGATATTAGACAATATTGTAAAACTCAATTCAAACATTAATTCGGTTATAGTGCATACTTAATGACATATTAGTTACATCTCAAAATTTATAAAAATTTTATTTAATTTAAAAAAAATATAAGTTAACATTATTTATAAAGTTAAAATAGTTTAAATTTAAAAGTAAAAAAATTATTGTCATATAAATATTCAATTAAGTAACCAAAAATTTAATTTTTGTTTCAACGCAAATTAAAATCTAAGTTCAAAACATAACCAAATAAATAATATTTTAAAATTTACCTGGATACAAGTTTACAAATTAAAAACATAGTTAATACAATGTAAAATTTATATTTAAGAAATTAATATTTTAAAATTTTTCAATGAAAAGCTTCAACAAAATTACATAAGAGTTGAAGTAGAATTTTAAGAAATGAAATTTGAAGTTTAATAACTGAGATGAGATTAAGAATTTAAGATTACGAAAAAACACAAAATTCTTGTTATTTTGATTTTCAAATTATGTTTTAGTTTTAATATTTTTTATTATTGACATCAAATAATATTATTTTAGAATTTTTTTTAATTTTTTTAAATTTTGATGTACTCGACCAAACTAAGCAATTCACTGGTTTATTGGTTTTTGCAAAAAAACTATCGAGTCAAATCAAATCCTACTAAGTTGATAACACAATTGATCCAATAAACCACTTAAATCAATTAGTTAACCGATTAAGTCGAGTCAAATTTTCTAATTATCTACAAATATCTAATCTTACAAATTTTATGTTTTATATTTTTAGTTTTAAATATAATGGATATATTAAAAGTTTCATATTATTTAAAGATATAATTAACTATACATCTATAAACTAAGAACAATCATTATTTTTTAAATTAACTTTTATATTTGAATTATATCAAATATTTTTAACTGTTAATATCTAATTTTTATATAATAACATATAACCAGTATGATAAAAAAAATACTTATTATCATGCTAAAATATACATATTTATAATTTTATTTATTATTCTCTTCTTAAAAAAATTATTCTTAAACTTCAAAATAATTTTAAAATGTATTGAATTTTTAGAATTTAAATTTATATAATTCTTAATATTATAAAAAAAATTTATTACCATGCTAAAAATTTAAATTGTTAGTGAAAAAACAACTTTTAATATATTTTATCCTACATCAACAATAATTTACATCATTATAGATTACATAAATTTTTATTATTAATAACTTTATAAATAATGTGATTATTTTTATTTAACATTTGAATTTAAATTAAATATTATTTTAATTATTTATATTAAATTTTAAAAAATTTGAAAATTATAAAAATATAAATTTTTTATATATTTTAAAAATATATAATATTAATTTTGATATAAAAAATTATATTAAATAATTTTAAAATACTCTAAAATTTTGCAAATGTAATTTATATAATAAGAACTTTTAACCAAACAATAATAAATTTTATGATAAGATTATTTGAAAAAAATTATTAAATGGTTAGAATGATTATAACTAAATCAGTGCAATATAATATGATTTCTCCTTAATTAAAAGCATGATTAATGAAGAAATAAAAAAAAAACTTTTGTTGAAACAATGAAATGTTGAAAAAGACGTTTCGTTGTGATCTAGAGGTAGTAGCTGACAATGACATTGGCTCAATATGAGTTTAAAAGAAGAATTTCATGACGGAAAATCTGTTTGGACACAAGAATTAGTTTCCACCACTTTATACTTTATATATAATAGCTACATAATCTGGTCCAACCTTCTAAAGCTTCAATACATCCCTTCATCTTAAAAGAAGCCTAAGCATTAAACGATTCAAAGCTCAATTAGCAATATTGGATAAAAACTTCAATTGAAGAAGTAAAAAGGTGAGCACAACATTTCTTTGGCTATATTTGCAGAGACTTACATAAACATGTACCATAAGGTTTTTCCATTGCATGCCTCCAAAAGAAGAGAGAAACAAATTTGGGAAATATATGAGGATTTGTTTGTTTTACATGTAATTTAGATTAATTAAAATGCCACGGTCTGGTCCAACGTTTTAAGTTGTTGGTAATATTATGTTATTATCCATAAGCTGTTATTTATTGTTCTTGCCAACCCATTATAGTCCTTGAGCCATTCATAGACCCACTAAGTGCTCAAATAACATGGTACCCTATTCACTAGCCCTGCATCACTTTCCAATAGGCTTAGCTGTGATATCAGTATGATGCCATGAAATTAACCGAATCAACTAAATAAAAATATAGATTAAATGAAATATTTTGTTATACATTTAAATTGTCCATTGTGATTGATTGATTGATTGGTATCATAAAAAAAATGTTTATAATCCCAGCATTTTTTTAATAAGGAGAACATGATAAATATATTTCCTAATTAATTCCCATCCATTTTGTGGTTTTTTTTTTGTCCATGTATGTTATATTATGGGAAGTAATTATAACTGTTATTTAAACTTCTAGTCTCCATTAAGCGTGTGAGATTCAATACAAGTTCTTATATCAATATTCAATTTTTGAGTTTGGTCCATATAACATGTCGCAAAGCATAAGTGAATCAATGATGCCACACTTTTTGACCTTTTGCTCTTATAATTAATTTTCCCTTCCAATATTCGTTCTAAGATTGATGTTTGACATTTGGTTTATAAATAATTTTCCATCCATTTATTTTGAGTATACCCAATTTGATTGAAAGGGCTATAATTCTTAATTATACACGAGATTTTAAAAATATTTAAATTTTCTGAATTATTGCCCATCCTCCTAACCATGTTAAGATAGAATTTGCGTGACAGGCCTACGAATAAACTAGGTATGTTAAATAACCCTTTTTTTCTTCTTAAAAATTAAGATGAATTCATAAGGTCCTAAACCTCGTGAATATTGAACTCCACAGCATAGAGGCACTTCTATAAATCTGATTAACAGTGCCGATATTGTATTTGTGGAGATATTATTAGGACCATGGCTTCCCAAACAACTTGCCAGGTTCCTGTTGTTGACTTCACTGATAAGAAGTTGAAACCCGGTACACAAACTTGGGTTTCAGCATGCCAAATGATTCGGAGAGCACTTGAGGATCATGGTTTTTTTTATGCAATGTGTGATAAAGTTTCTATGGAACTTTACAACTCTGTTTTTGATCTAATGGAAGAACTATTCCATCTTCCATTGGAAACAAAAATGCAAAAGAATAGTGATAAGCCCTATGGTTATTATGGACAAACTATTAATGCCCCTTTATATGAATCCTTGGGGATCAATGATCCATTGACCATGGAAGGAGTTCAAGAGTTCACCAAACTAATGTGGCCAGAAGGATATGATTATTTCTGGTACTACTTAAATTTAGTTATGTTGTTTAATTTTTTTATTTACATTATATATATATGTATATATTGATTGTTATTGACCGTTGTTGTTTCTAATTTTTCATGTTGTGAATAGTGAGACTCTCTATTGCTATGCAAAGCTGCTAGTAGAGTTGGACCATATGACTAAGAGAATGGTGTTTGATGGATATGGTGTGGACCAAAGGCACTGTGATTCCCTTCTTGAATCAACCAATTACATGCTTCGGAGTTTCAAATACAGATTGCCAAAGAAGGATGAAAATAATTTGGGATTATATGCTCACACGGACACTTCCTTCTTTAGCATTTTGCATCAGAATAATATAAATGGTTTGCAAGTAAAATTGAAAAATGGAGAGTGGATTGACACTGATCCTTCACCTTTTATGTTTCTGATCCTGGCAGGTGATGCATTTAAGGTGGGTCATTCTTCACATGTCATGTGCATCTTGGAAAATTGTCTGAGTGAAAATATTTTGAATTATTGATAGCTTCAGTTAAATTAACATAAATATCGGTTGAAGTTTTTCTAGCTTTAACCTTAGATCCCCCAAATTATAGAAAATTGGGCATACTAGTTCTTTTCTAGTAGTTATTTCTTCAGCCAAAATCTTAACCATACATTTATAATACAATGGTTTGCGTAAATATAAGCTTAATAAAATTTTCAGTATGATTGGTTAATGACAAAATAAGATAGGTTAATCTAATTTTTAAATTGGTTTGACAAGAGAGAGTTTATAAAAAAAAATTACTACAAAAGGTCCAAATTGAAAAAAAAAGGTTCATTAAATTAGTTGAAAATAAAATTTTCAATATAGATTCATAGAATTTTACTATTGTTTTTCATGTATTAGGTTTGGAGTAACGACAGGATACGTAGCTGTGAACACCGAGTCATCATAAGTGAAAAGAAAGAAAGATATTCTATGGGACTATTTTCATTTGGCAGTAAGATGGTTCAAACACAAGAAGAGTTAGTGGATGAAGAACATAGAAGACGTTATAAGCCATTTGATCATTATGAATACCTACGTTTCCATGCAACAAAAAAGGCCTTAGAATCTGAGTGTCGAATCAAAGCATTCTGTGGCATAGACTATGCTGATGGAAAGTAAAACTTAAAGTGAAGCTTGTGTTGAGTTCTTGTATCCACATGCATAATAAAATTGATTTTATTTTGTCACTTCCTTTCTTGTATGGTGCTTTCATTTAGTAATTCTTAATGTTTCTGGCTGAATACAGACAGAGGTGCATCTCAGAAAATGCTGCATAAATTTGATTGATACAAGTATTAGTAAGGTGTAAAAATAAAATTTTGTTTGAAGAGGTAGAAACCCTTCAAGTTGGCTAAAGAGTTTAATTAATTGTCTTTAGAAGTACTCATGAATGAATCTTGATCGTTCAATTATTTTAAATAAATCAATGGTTGTGGTTTGCTCCACATTTGATGATCCTTGAGTTAGCATTGTATCCATCTTCACGAGCGTTAACTATCTTGCTTCCAACCCTTGATCAAACAATTCAGATGTTGCAAGCATCAACCATACTAAACCAATTTCAGACAAACTAAACTTCTAGAAGCAAGGCAAGTACATCAACAAATGAGATATAAAATTCATATAACAAAATTATACAACACTTTTTTTCACCTTTATTTGTTTCTTTTATATCATTTAGTTTATCATACTTTTCTTTCTTAATTGTAGAAATTGTTATGTATTTTTAGTATCAATATAATTTCTTTTAGGTTTAATTAAATTTTTTAGTTCCTCTAGCTTAATCTATGTGTAATTTTGGTTCATATCAAATTTTTAAATAATTTTGATCTCTTTACTTTTAAAATTTAACCCATCATTAGTTTTTTATTTAAAATTTTATAATTCTCATTTTTACTTATTTTTAAAACTTAAAATAATTAACTTATTTTATACTCAAACTTTCTTTAATACCAATGCTCAAATTTATTAATCAAAATATTAAATTTGATTTAAAATAGAGAATTTATTTTTTTAAAAATTAAATCCCAAATTTTATTCAGTTTTAATAATTTTTTAGATGATTAAAATGATAAATGACTGTATGGTGTACAAATTAGGAACTAGAAGTACGTGTTTGTTTCTACAGTATCATATTCACACATACAAAAAAGATATCCGATCGCCTACACTCGGTATAACCAGGTGTAAGCCAAAGCCAATGTGTAATATGTAGGATTAGATTTAAAGTTTAAGCATGTATGAGTTGTCATACCATAAATCACAATATTTTTTTATTTTTAGTTAATTATTAAAAATAAATCAAAATATTTTAATAATAATTTTTGTTTAAAATTATTTTACTTAATAATTTTTATAAACAATTAAATTTTATCAATTCAACATTAAATTAATAAATTATTCTAAAACAATTTATAAAATTTAAAAAAATTTAATATTTTATTAAATAAATTTAAGTTAACAGATATTATAAAAGGTGTATTTATATGTTAATTTAAATTTAGTTTTTAAAATATCAAATCTCTTTTAAATTTTATAAAAAAATTTCAACCTGATTTATATAATATAATTTATTAATTTAATGATTAGATTGATAAAATTTAATTATTTATAAAAGTTATTAAATAAAGTAACTCTAAGCAAAGTTACTCTTAATTATTTTATTTATTTAATATATCATTATTTTTCTTATATGATCAAATTAATAATTTATTATTTGTAAAAGAAAAAAATTGTAAAAAAAATTAATTTTAATAATTCGTTACTCTTTTTTTTTTCTAACTTTTCATTTCAAAATATTTTATGATTGTCTGATAATTTTAAAGAGTCGCTTATTTTTAAATACTCCTTTCCTAAAACAATAAAAAATAACACTATTCTTTACTTAAAATAAACTAAATGAAATACACATGATTGTATTATTAACCTCAAAAATTGCTGCTAATATTTTTCACTTATAAATTAATAATGAGTTAAATATATTTTTAGTCTCTTTAAAATTTTTAAATTTTAGTTTTGGTCTCTAAATTTTAAAATTTTTGATTTAAGTATCTTAATTTTTAAAATATCATAATTATAATATTTGGTATTAATTTAATTTACATTAAATCAAGTTAAATCAATCATTATTAGAGTAAATTTTGATCATTTATAAAATATTTTGATTATAATCCTCAAATCGTGATTAATATTTTTTTATTTAATATAACTTAAGTTAATATAAGAACTATAATAAATGTATTTTAAAAAATGAGGAATCTAAACCAGAAATTTTAAATTTAAGGAACTAAAACTAAAATTTAAATATTTTAAAAGAATTAAAAATATATTTAATCTATTAATAACACAAGACTCATATATATTATTGAGATGTAAGTTTAATTTAATTATTTTTAATTCAAATTAACTGGAGAAGGAACTCGAGTTTCCAAGGCCAATGTTGTATGAATATGATTGGTAAAAGTATTTTATACAAATAAGGCAGAAAAGAATTGTATGAAAATGTAAAAGCATCATTCATTTTGTCAAAAGGAGCCTAATCTATCGCTTTTGGAAGTTGAAGGTCTTGATTGAAACAGCAAAAATAAAAACAAATAGCACTGCAAAGCCCGAAACCATAACTGCACAAACTCCTACGAAGTCATGTTTGATACCAAAATAACTTTGTATGAACTCTTGCACTGACTTATTTTCTGATTTCATCACATCGGTTATATCTCCAAATTGTGAGGCAACCAACCCATATATGGTCCAAGCCAAAGGACAAGCCCAATAGTACCACCTCCACCAAACAGGAATGTTCTGTTATCAAAAAGGTAAAAAAAAAAAAATAACAATGAATATCAACATAAAGACATCCATTGAATCCATTCAAAGATAATAATGCATTCAGTTGTTGGTAACACTTACAGGTTGTGGAATAACAAATCCTGAAAAAAGGTTCCAAATTCCATAAAATGCAGCACCCACAATTGAAGCAACATGGTAATTTGGCGTAATTGCCACTGTCATCATGCCATAAAAGGTGAAGTAGCATAATGTGAAGTACATGAAAAACAAGTACCAAAAGAACTTCTCTAAAGTCCATTCAAACCCCATCATGGCATAAACTAAGACACCATATGATACAGCTTGGACAAAAATATAAGGTAGCTCTATCATAACCTATGACAAAAAGGAGTAAGTTGCGTTAACATAGGTATATAAATTATAGTACAAATATTATTTATATATATATATAATTGCGATCTTATCACCTGTGCAATTGCATAAGGTAAGGCAGAATACATTCCAGCAGCTCTTTCTCTATAAAAAACGGTTCTTTCAACGGCTACTACTGGTTGTACGGAGGCAGAATTTTGGACCCCAACGAAGTAAATAGCGATATAAATTGAACCGATGGCATTAAAAAGGTTTTGTCTGTTTGAACTGGAAGCCATCAAAAGGGATCAAAATTCAAATAAATCTTTTTTGACAAAATCAATTTATCATATCTAAATTTTGACTTACTATTTGCCTCCAAGGTCCCAGAATATTGTTCCAAACAATAAGGCTACGACGGTAGTGGCATAAAACCTCACAGCAGTGTATGGTGGATTGCGCCAATATGACCAATGTTGTTTCCATAAGCAAGCTTGGCATTGGACCCAAAGTGACTGAGAATATTGAGTAGGGAAATGAAGATCCTTTGAACCAGGAGCAGGATTGCTAAGTTCTCCTATAAGTTGCTTGTTTCTCCTAAACAAAAGTGTATTATATAGTCTTAAGCCTTGGTCGAATATGATGATAGGTACTGCAGTCAATATGAATGTATATCCATGTATATTATCTTACCTATACAATTCAGAACTTCTGTATATCTCATGAAAATCAACACCTAACGTAAGCTCCTGTGATTGAGTTGTAACTTCCAACATCCAAGTTGCTGGGTTATACCCATCTTTGATTTTACTAACCCCTTCAATGCTCTGATCAATAAAAAAAATATTGGAAACAAATTAATCACTGGCAAGAACTAAGGCTATCTAATTTTTTAAAAAAATTGAATTTAAGTTGCATCTAACCTCAAAATACTTGATCAATTGACAAGAATGACGACCCAAAGGCCCAACATATATTTCTTGTCCTCCACGCTTCATTAGGAATAACTAGAATCACAAGTAGAAAATGTCATATTCAATCACTCAAGTCCAATGGAGAAACAACTATAAAACACACTTTTAATTTATCATATCTATCACCTCATCAAAGGCTTCAAATATGTCAATGCTTGGTTGATGTATTGTGCAAACAACTGTTCTTCCTGTGTCAACTGTGTTCCTAACAGTTCTCATAACTATTGCAGCAGCTCTAGCATCTAAGCCAGAAGTAGGCTCATCCATGAAAATTATGGAGGGATTAGCCACTAATTCAACCGCTATTGTTAGCCTCTTACGTTGTTCAGTTGAAAGACCATTCACACCAGGTAACCCAACTAATGAATTCCTTAATGGGTTCAGTTCCATAAGTTCCATCACTTCCTCAATGAACATCTACACAACAACATATCAAATCCGAAAGTGACAACAATCCATCTTTAAATTTAGAAGGTCAATTCTGTTAGTGTATAGAACAACAATAATTTAATAAATTGCTTTGGACCATACTACTTTAAGTATAAAGAAAAACTAAAGGATGTTTTGACTCTTAAGCTTTAGATGATAACCTTTCTAGTGTCGGATTCAACCTCTGCTGGTAAACGCAGCCACGCTGAGTAGACCAGGGACTCATAAACAGTAACATGTGGAGAATGGATATCATTCTGCTCACAATAACCAGAAATACGAGCAAATGTTTCTTGCGTTTTGGGGTAACCAGAAATTTTTATGCTTCCATCAATGTATCCACTAGTTTTCCTACCCGCTAAAACATCCATTAATGTAGTTTTACCAGCACCACTTACACCCATCAAGGCTGTGAGAACACCAGGTCTAAATGCACCACTAAGACCTTTCAAAAGTACTAACCTATCCTCGCTTACACCTTCATCCTTCATTTCCTGCCAGTTGAAATCCGAAGAATTGAAGTTTTTTGTTTTTGGACCAAAGGAAAATTAAACTAAAAACACTATTAAAAACCCAAATGTTATCTATTACTTTGAAATGACTTACTTTTGGCATATCAACAGAATACACAATTTCATCAAAGATGATAGAATATGGTTCAAAAGGAAGAACCATTCCTCTTTTCTTTCCATGCCTAGAACCTACAACAACAATGACTTTTCCATAAGTTTCTACATAAAATAGAAAATTTGTTCACCTAAGCATATATTTGGAAATTGAAAATAGTTTGTATGAATTGAATGTCATTGAAAGATATAAAATAAGATATATCACCTAAACGAGTTAATTCCTCTTCTCGAGTCCTAGTATTAAGCATAGAGCCTTCTGATTGATCAGTCGTTGTGGCCTGTGGCTTCTCAAATGCTACAAAATAACATATTCGTTAATAAAGTTTTGCATCATTGCAAGAATCTTAAATAACCAAACGTGAAATTACTCACAGTTTAGGTAAGTTAGAGCCAAAGTGTATATGATGTTGAAAAGGAAAATGAATCCAATCAATGCCCCAATTCCTATCCAATACCAATATGCATCTGTGAAAAACCCACGGGACTCTAAAACTTGAATTCCCAATGTCTTATTTGAAGTTGGGGTGAACTGTGATTGAAGAGCGGATGAATTAGGCCTTCAAAACTGAAAATAAATTATCACTAAAGTTGAAAGTTGAAAATTTTACGTGGTTCCAACTATTTCCAAGGAACTCATTCACCATTATTGCATTCTGTCCATACATTAAAGGTGAAATCCAATAACCCCAAATCCACCAGCCCTTGATATCCTCTGTTTGGTTGCCAATAAAAACAAATAAACATTAACATCAACTTCCATTATGCGATGGTGATGAGTGCAACGGTTTTGTTATATTTGTTAACTGAACTCACTTCTGGACATAATGAAGCCACCCAATGTAAAAAGGACGAGAAGTCCAATAGATGCAAATGTGTTAGCCACAATTATGTTCCTACCGAGTGCTGCAATAGCTCTAAACAATCCAGAAGCCATCTGGTTTATCAATAGTAACACAAGGTACTGCTTCAACGCTCTGCACAAAGAATGAGGCTGCACAATGTAAGTTACACTACAAGGAAACTAGAAAGAAAACAAAAAGACTTCACTTATTGCAAATAAATAAAGCCTTTTTACCTTCCAAAATTTGGATCAAATCCAATTACATAGTAAGTGAGAAATACCCAAACAGCAGCTTCTATCAATGTAATAGGGATTCTAACGATCCATGTGGGAATGGCATATGCCCATGAAGGATAAAATAAAAGGTCTCGTTGTTTGTAGAAAATAGGAAGCTTTACAATGGTCATTGAAAGCTCAGCCATTCCATTAAACATGAGTGTTACTACTGCAAAAAATAGAGCACCAGCATAAACACCTCCATCATCCAAGGAATTCCGGTGCATCTCAGTTCGTAGAAAAAGTGTCATGGTCAATATTGCCATGATGAAGAGCTGCAAAAACCATGCAAAGAAAGATCAAAATAGAAACCATGTATGCAAAATATGTATAAATGTAAATATATTATCAAATAATTATATATAGAAGGCTTTTATTCATATAATATAGCTAGAACCCACCTGACATAACTTGAAAATGTGAACAAATGAATTTCTTTTCATAAGCAAATACTCTCTTGAGAAGTTAGTCTTTAATAACTCCTTCTTGTTGACACCATACTTTTTAGTGGTTAATGCAGCTGGGTGATTCTTAGACTTGTCAAATGGAATTGCAAGCTCTTCTCCAATTCTCCTTCCAACATGGAATGACTGAAATGTTAAGAAAAATTTCTCCAAATTCTTCTGTAGCGTCAGATTTGTGGAAGTAAGAAGAAAATAGAATGCAGAATATTTGCACACACAAATTGATAACGGAGTTCGGCCAATACTGCCTACGTCTCCGGACTGCTGCAGATAATTTGATAGCAGAAAATTGTACACTGTGTTTACAAAAAAAAAACACTCACAACCTCACACTACCCACAACCCAATTACACCCAAGAACCCTAAATTTTTCTCTCTTAGAAAAATCTCTCTTTCACAATGGTGTGATACATAACTTCCTATGACTATATATAGCAACTTCTCACATGCTATCACTAATTAAGTCAAGCCTTGCATTTATTACGCAATGACTTATAACCACTTCTCACATGCTATCACTAATTAAGTCAAGCCTTGCATTTATTACGCAATGACTTATAACCACTTCTCACATGCTATCACTAATTAAGTCAAGCCTTGCATTTATTACGCAATGACTTATAACCACTTCTCACATGCTATCACTAATTTTGTCAAGATCTTTGACTTTTCAAATCAACAATCTCCCACTTGAAGACTGATTTCAATCTGTCTTCACACTTTGATCACTACAGCAGTCTTCTTTGGTCTGTTATTCTAGCAGGCCGACTGAAGTTGAACACAACTTCAGTTTGTCAATGGTCACCACCTTTGTTAGCATGTCTGCTGGGTTCTTGCTTCCTGTAATCTTTTCCAATGTCAGCACCTCATCCTCAAGCAGAGATCTGATGAAGTGATAACGTATATCAATGTGCTTAGTTCTAGAGTGAAATGCTGAATTCTTTGCCAGATGTATTGCACTCTGACTATCACTGTGTAAAACACTCTTCTCTTGGATGAATCCCATCTCTGTTAACAATCCTTGAAGCCATATCAACTCTTTACTAGCCTCTGTTACTGCTACATACTCAGCCTCTGTAGTGGATAATGTAACGATCTTCTGTATCCGTGACATCCAACTGACAGCTGTAGTGCCAACAGTAAAAATATAACCGGTGGTACTTCTTCGGTGATCAACTTCACCTCCGAAGTCTGCATCTACATAGCCTTGTACTTTTAATTCTCCTTTGCCAAAGTACAGACACCTTTTTATGGTGCCTCGTAGATACCTTAAAATCCATTTGACTGCTTCCCAATGAGCTTTTCCTGGATTTGCCATAAACCTGCTTAAAACTCCCACTGCATGGCCAATGTCTGGTCGAGTACAGACCATTGCATACATCAAACTTCCTATGGCTGAAGCATATGGAATCTTAGCCATAAAGTCTTTTTCTTCCTCCGTCTGAGGGGACTGATCCTTAGATAAGCGAAAATGACTAGCCAAAGGTGTGCTAACTGGTTTGGCCTTGTCCATATTGAATCTTTGCAAGATACGGTTGATGTACTCTGCCTGAGATAACTGCAAAATTCCTCTTTTCTTATCTCTCGTGATTTGCATTCCAAGAATCTTCTTTGCTATACCCAAGTCCTTCATGTCAAATTCTTTTGACAACTGCATCTTGAGATTTTTAATCTCGTTCATATCTGAACCTGCTACTAACATATCATCGACATAAAGTAGCAATATGATATAACAGGACTTATATCTCTTGAAGAAACAACAGTGGTCAGCATTGCACTTCTGGAAGTCCTCCTTGTGCATGAAGCTTTCAAACTTTCTATACCACTGTCTTGGAGCTTGTTTCAGGCCGTACAAGCTCTTCTTTAATCTGCACACCATATTATCCTTTCCTTTTTCTGAGAATCCTTCAGGTTGGTGCATGTAAATCTCTTCCTCTAAATCTCCATGAAGAAACGCCGTCTTCACGTCCAATTGCTCAAGATAGAGCTCTTCACTGGCAACAATACTTAAGACAGACCTGATAGTATTGAGCTTCACAACTGGAGCAAAGATTTCAGTGTAATCAACTCCTTCCTTTTGCTGAAATCCTTTGACAACTAGTCGGGCTTTGTATCTCTTTGAGCCATCATAGTCCTCCTTCACCCGATACACCCATTTGTTGTGAAGTGCCTTCTTTCCCATGGGTAATTCAGCTAATTCCCATGTCTGATTGGAGATCAAAGAATTCATCTCTTCTATCATAGCAAGTTTCCACTTGTTTGCATCTGTGGTCTGACATGCTTCTATGTAATCTTCAGGCTCTCCTCCATCAGTCAACAACATGTAGTTCATGTATCTCCTGTTGGGCACATGAGGTCGAGAAGACCTTCTCAACACGGGAGTTGGAGTAGGAGGCTCTGATGTGTCAAACTGTTGTTCACTGCTTTCTTTAGTTGAATTCTCTGACCGAGGATTCGCAACTATGGGACTTTCTGGGATATCTTCAACTTCTACATATGTTGGCTTAATCTGCTCTGAATTGTTGGCGCTTGTGTTAAGCTTGTCTTTATACATCACTCTTTCATTGAAGATTACATCTCTGCTGCGGATCATCTTTCTGTTTTCATCATCCCAAAGACGATAGCCAAATTCATCTTCACCATAACCGATGAAAGTGCACTTCTTCGATTTGGGATCAAGTTTATTTCTACCTTGATCACTGATGTGCACATATGCTACACAGCCGAAAACTCTAAGATGTGAGAGTTTTATCTCTTTTCCGCTCCATACCTCTTTTGGTATTTTGTGCCCCAATGGTACCGATGGACTTCGGTTGATCAAGTAAGCTGCTGTGTTGACTGCTTCTGCCCAGAACTGCTTCGGTAAGCCTGACTGCACACGCAAGCTTCTGGCTCTTTCAGTCAACGTTCGATTCATACGCTCAGCTACACCATTGTGTTGAGGCGTACGAGGCACGGTCCTCTCCATTCTGATCCCGTGCTCATAGCAGAATTTCTTGAATTTGGTGTCTTCATATTCACCACCATTGTCGGTTCTGAGCTTTTTAATCTTCAACCTTGTTTCATTTTCTACCATAGCTTTCCATATCTTGAAAGCCTCAAATACATCGGACTTATGTTTCAGAAAGTATACCCATACCTTCCTAGAGTGATCATCAATAAAAGTCACGAAGTAATGTTTCCCACCAAGTGATGGGACGGTAGTTGGACCCCAAACATCTGAGTGAACTAGCTCAAGTTTCTCCTTCTTTGGGGGTCTTCCAGCTTTCTGAAAGCTGACTCGTTTCTGCTTTCCAAGTATACAGTCTTCACACATGTCAATTTCTACTGACTGAAGACTTGGTAGCTTGCCGTTTGAGTGCATGATTTTCATCCCTTTCTCACTCATATGGCCTAGCCTCTGGTGCCATAGATTGGAATTTTCATTTGCTGCAACTGCAATCAAATGACATGCTCCTGCTGTTTTGTAAAGAGTGCCACTCTTTTTACCCCGAGCAATTGTCATCGCACCCTTTGAAATCTTCCAATCGTCTCCATGGAAGACAGTTGTGTAGCCATCACTGCTCAACTGGCTTATTGATATTAAGTTCTTTGTCAGGTCGGGAATATGTCTGACATTTTTCAATTCCCATACAGACCCGTTCAACTTAACCTTCACTACACCTTTGCCAACTATCTCACATGATTGGTTGTTACCAAGGTAAACTTTACCAAGGTTTCCGGGAACATAGTTCTCGAAGAATTCCCTTTGTGAAGTGGCATGAAAAGATGCTCCAGAATCTAACACCCAAGACTCCTCCTTGCTTTCTAAAGAACATATCAATGCATCATCTCCTTCAGGGGTGGAAGTAACATTTGCCTCGTCCTTGGTCTCCTGATGCTTTCGTGCACTCTTGCACTGATTTTTGTAGTGCCCAGACTTCCCGCAATTCCAACACTCGATATTCTTCTTAGATTGAAAGTGACGATTTTTGGATTTGGACCTCCTGTCCTTTGATTTGCCACGTCCATTTCCTTTAGTTGAGCTTCTTCCTCTTGACTCTGTTTGCAATATCGAAGATGATGAAGATTCACCCGACTCCTTCCGTCGGATCTCTTCGTTGAGAACTAGATCACGAACATCATCACATTTCAATTTTTGGCTTCCCGTTGAGCCACTCACAGCCGTGACAATGGCATTCCAACTTTCTGGTAAGGAAGACAAAATTATTAATGCTCGTACCTCATCATCAAATTCGATTCCAACAGAACTCAACTGGGTTGTGATTAAGCTGAGTTCATTGAGATGTTGTGCTACTGATGCACCTTCTGTCATCCGAGAGTTAAACAACCGCCTCATCAAGTGAACTTTATTTGCGGCTGACGGCTTTTCATACATTCTGGAAAGAGCCGCCATAAGATCTGCTGTGGTCTTTTCTTTTGCAATGTTAAAAGCAACATTACGTGACAACGTCAGACGGATGACTCCAAGGGCTTGCCTGTCAAGAAGAACCCAATCCTCGTCCTTCATTTCAGTTGGCTTTGTACCTGTGAGAGGTTGATACATATTTTTCTGGTACAGATAATCTTCGATCTGCATTTTCCAGAAACCAAAGTCCGCACCATCGAACTTTTCAATTTTCACCTTTCCTTCATCTACAGCCATCACTCCCACTCAAATCTGACTTCTTCTTTGGATCGTTTCGTTTCTAACAATTTTTAAAAATTGTAGAATTTCAAACCCGCTCTGATACCAGTTGTTAAGAAAAATTTCTCCAAATTCTTCTGTAGCGTCAGATTTGTGGAAGTAAGAAGAAAATAGAATGCAGAATATTTGCACACACAAATTGATAACGGAGTTCGGCCAATACTGCCTACGTCTCCGGACTGCTGCAGATAATTTGATAGCAGAAAATTGTACACTGTGTTTACAAAAAAAAAACACTCACAACCTCACACTACCCACAACCCAATTACACCCAAGAACCCTAAATTTTTCTCTCTTAGAAAAATCTCTCTTTCACAATGGTGTGATACATAACTTCCTATGACTATATATAGCAACTTCTCACATGCTATCACTAATTAAGTCAAGCCTTGCATTTATTACGCAATGACTTATAACCACTTCTCACATGCTATCACTAATTAAGTCAAGCCTTGCATTTATTACGCAATGACTTATAACCACTTCTCACATGCTATCACTAATTAAGTCAAGCCTTTCATTTATTACGCAATGACTTATAACCACTTCTCACATGCTATCACTAATTTTGTCAAGATCTTTGACTTTTCAAATCAACATGAAATGCCTCAGAAAATTCAGTAACATCTACAAACCTGTATGGTTTATCTTTGCACATCCAATACTGCTCTTGATCCTTTCTTGAAGTTACCTGTGAGAAGGGATAAATGATAAGCACATAGTTTCCATAAAAAATTACTAATGATGTATTCAAAAGATGAAGTTAGGCTTACTTCTTGGAGAAAATCAGCAACACCTTTTCTCTGAGGACACTTAAAACCCATATATTCGAAAAAGTCAAGAACAGATTCGCGGGGTCCTTGGTAGACAATTTGAGCATCAGATATAAGAACAATGTCATCAAAAAGTTCATAAGTCTCCGGTGCTGGTTGGAGTAGAGAGATAAGTGCAGTTCCATTAAGAATGTGAACATATTGCCTAATAGACCTCACAATTTGAAAAGTTGTGGAACTATCCAAGCCAGTGGATATTTCATCCATGAATAGTGCATTTGCTGGTCCAACCAACATCTCCCCTGTAGTAACTCTCTTTTTTTGACCCCCGGAGATACCACGTAGCATTTCATCTCCGATCATAGTATCAGCACATACATCCAACCCCAATATCTGCAAAATTTTATACTATGCACCTGTGGCTTCACTTCATACATAATTTTATGAAATTTTATAGTATAATAGAACCAGGGACGAATCTAGAAGTTAAATCCTAAACCAATCCAAACTTAAATAAATTTTTACATATTAGAATATTATCAATATATTACACGTATTTTTAACCTTAGATAAAATAAAAATTATAATATGATTTAAATATAATATATTGATAATATGTTAAAATTCAACTGTAATATATATATATATATATATATATATATATGTGTATAATATATATTTCAAGCTATTAATAAAGAGTAAAATATAAATATATAATTTTATTACCTTTAGTACGTAATCTGTTATTAGATTTGCCTCCTGGCCTCCAGTTGTAGTTGCCTGTTATATCATAAGACAATTAGATGTAGAGATGTTATATGCATAGTTATAGAACTAGCTTATTTTAATGCAATAAAGATTCATGATAAAAAAAAAAGAAAAAGATTAAATATATTTTAATTTTTTTAAAATAATTAAATTTTAATTTTGTTCCTTACCTTTAAATTTTTAGTTTAAATTTTTCATGAAATATCTTATTATAATTTCCAATGTTAACTTATCTTAAATTAAATCAAGTTAGATTAATATATTTTAATTTAATATTATTTAAATTAATATCAGAAACTATAATTAAAATATTTTAAGAATAAAAAATTTAAACCAGAATTTTTAAATTAAAAAAAATAATTATTTTAAAAAAACTAAAATATATTTAACTTTTTTTTTTACCTTCATGTAAACATCAATATCCGGGTTTGGCTTGATTTTTGCTTCTTTTTCTCTTCTAGACAACTCACATAGCAAGTCTGTGGATCATAAAAAAAAAATAAACAACACCCCTTATTAGATATAAAGAAAGTAATTAATGAAAATGGAGAAGTATTGAATGAAAAAATAAAAACCAAGAGAATGAAAAATAATGGCCAACCATAACGTGTTCCAACCCCTTGACACCTTGCCGAAAAAGCCAATGTTTCTCTCACAGTCATCTCTGCAATATGAACATCATTTTGGCTAATATAAGCAGCTGTTCTTTGAGGTACAAATTCGTCCATTCCATGCCCATTATAAGTCACTCTCCCAGATACCTGAAGGACACCGTGGCATTCATATCAGTTGAATAATACCATATTTGTAATTAACAACTAAAAAAAAGAAAACAATAAAAATCAGTGATATGAAGGGAAATTGAGTTGCACCTTAAGATTTGGATCAAGTTTTCCTGACAATGCCAAAAGGAGTGTGGTCTTTCCTGAACTCGGAGGACCCAGAAGCAATGTCATCCTTCTGGGTTTCACGATTCCACTAACATCTTTAAGGATACTCACTTGTTTCTTTTTGCTTGAGAGAATATGGAGTGAAGTAAATAAATTCTACAAGAGAAAAAAGATAGTGAGACTAAATGTGCAATGAAGAAACACAAATTTATGAGCAGGAATGTGTTAATTAAAGTTACCTCCACCATATTAGTAGCAAAATTAAGGAAAGTTGGCACAGCTCTGCTTCCCACATAAGCCTCTGCCTCAACATTTAGGTTCTCATACCGAACTTCAATTGTTGGAATATCAATCCCAACTCTGAAAATTATAAAATAAGAAAATAGAGGATATTAACGAAAAATATTCTGAACTAGTAAATAAGAAATCTATAAACAAGAACAATGCATGAATCCTTGTTCCTAACCTATCAATTCGTTGCTTGAGCTTGAACAAAAACTTCTCATTGTCCTCTTCAGCAACACTGATCAACCTGTTGAGTAATTTCTGTCTTTCTTGGAATCCAAGATCGGTTATATCGATCTCTTTGGTGAGTCCACCCGAAGTGGTCAACAACCCTTTCCTTAATCGATTGTAAGTAGGGAGTTTTTCAAGTGCAGCCCATTTGAGAGCTTGTTCATCATCTTCTTCATGTCTCGAGGACCTTGAAAATGTTGAACTGTTGACTGGTAAACTATGACTTGCTATGTAAAACTTACTTCCCTCCATGAAGCAAATGAGAATGGGAGTGGGAAAGAGTTGTTGGTTTTATATAGCATGAGGGTTGATGCATTCATGCATAACCAGGTTGGCACAGGTAACTGTTGGCTCTGTTCTAATTATGCAATTTTTTTCTGTACCTTTACAAATCAGTGGGTAGGAAACTAACTTTAATTAATGTGGATCACTATCAGTCTATGTATCACATATGTTTAGATGCATTAAATGTAGTCAACACATTAATTTTTGAATTTTTTTTTATTAGTTTAGGTTGATAAGACCTTTTTTAATTTTTAAAATAAATAATTTTTAAAAAAATTAAAAAACCTATCTACAAATAACTTTTTGTTAGAACCTCTAAAATAAAAAAAAATATATGAACAAGATAATACTGATCGCATTAAATACAAAATACAAAAAGAGTCAAATGTCAAGAAAACATTCATCTAAACTTATCATCTTATTCCCAAATTTATAAATATACTGAAAAAAGCATCTTTAATTTTCAATTCTTTTTACTTAATGCTCTCACACAGTCGCTTCTATTCTACACATTTAATACAGACTACTATTTTATATTAAATGAATTTGTTTTGAAGGGTCTATGACAAAATATGTCTATGCATGGAAATTTTTTTTTATATTTTAAAATTAATTCATTTTCTAAATTTTTAAAATAAAAATTTAAGAATTTTTTATTTTTTATTTAATGAATTAAGTTAATTTTAGAGTATGCTTCACAATTTATTTTAACCGAATAAAAAATAATAATCAAGTAAAAAAAATTAAATTATTTTAACTTTGTTTGACATTATATTTATTTTTTAATTACTAACTTATTTTAACACTACCTTTAAAGTTTAAGCTACTAGAAGAAAATAAATATTTTATTTTTATTTTAAATATATTTTTAAAATTCGTCATTTATTATATAACGTTACTTTATTTAATGTTATATTATTTGCTTAGGTATTAAATGTTTTATTTAAATTATTTATAATAAAATATTTTATTTTTGTTACTAAAAATTATAAAGATAAAATAAATCCTCCTTTCATATAAATATTATTTAAAATTTATTTATTAAATTAAAAAATAAATATTTTTAATTTTAAATAAAAAATATTTATTTAAAAATATAATTTTTATTAAAAATATATTTTAAATAATAAAATAAATAAGTAAATAAAATCATTAAATTTCCTTTTTTATAACATATATTTGTTAAAATAAATATGAATTTATTTATATAATATTTTTTTAATTGAAACATATATAAATAAGAATAAATGAAAAAATAATATCCTGGCTTTTAATATATAATCAAATTTAAATAAAAAATATTAAAGTTTACAATTAATAAAAAATATAATACTTAAACTTCAATTTAATAATCATGTATTTATTTATTATTTTATTTTTAACAATTAATTTTATCAAATATTTTTACATTTTATACTTTATCAAAAAATTTATATTTAAACTTTCAATTAACATTTTAATTTTTACTTATCTTTTCCAACGTTTAATTAACTCAAAGTTATTTTTTTTATTTCTTATATAATTTGATAATTTTTTATTTGTTATTAAATATTATCTTTTATGTTATTATTTAACATGACAGTATTTAGTTTAGTTATTAAATATTTTATTTAAATTATTTATAATAAAATATATTTTTTATTTATTAAAAAATAAAAATAAATTTTTATAAAAATATTATTTAAATTTTATTTATAAAAGTTAAAAATTAAAAATTATAAATAATAAAATAAATAAATTATCAAATTTTTTTATGATACATAATCAACAAAATAATTAAAAATTTATTTATATAATCATATTTTTAATAAAATATATAAATATAAATAAATTAAAAATAATTATCTATATTTTTAATGTAATAATTTAATTTAAATAAATAAAATATTAAAATTAATAATTAATAAAAATTATAATACTTAAATTTAAGTTCAATGATTATATTCTTATTTATTATTTTATCTTAATCAACTATTTTAATAGTTAATTTTATCTGATATAATTTAATTTAATTAGCAAATCTTGCGGCTTTTAGTTTCTACCTACTTTTCAACTTTTCATTAGCTTATGTTTTTCCAATACATTTAATATTATATTCTATCTTGATGTATGAGAATCATTAGATAGGATTAATGAGAAAATAAAAAATAAAGGAGTTCTCATTAAGTTTAATTAAAAAATTTGAAAAAATTAATAATTTTAGAATTAAATTAAATTTGAAAGCCATTTATGTATAAGAAAATAGTTTAAGTAAAGTTTAACTTATTTAAAAATTTTGAGGTTTGAGATTGAGTCTATTACCTGTCACAGACTTTTTTTTTTTATTACTAAGTCGGTTCTATTTTAAAATCTAACAGATTTATAAATATGTTTAAACGTATATATTCCAAAAAAATCAATCAAAATTGATTAAAACAGTCTATAAACTTAAAGGCTGTAAAATAAAAAAATTATTAAATAAGTTTAAATTTTTTTATGAAAATACATTTTAATATTTTTTTTAAGTTATACATCCTGTCAATATAATTTTTGTTAGTATCATTTGTATAAAAAAAATCAAAATTATCTAACGAATCTAGTATGTCATTTTAAATCTATTTATCACTTTAACTTATATCTCATACACGCTAAAGTACAATACATAAATAAATATTATATTACAAATTAAACAATTTTATAGTAAGTATATTAAACATTAACTACATACAAATACAATAATATATACAAAAAATATAATATGCGCATGCACATGCAAGTTTAGATACACATAAAAATTAAAATAAAACATGGAGCACTTACTCTAAAATTATACATGCACAACTTTTATAATAAATATTAGAAAATTTCGTAATTATCTATTTTGAAATATTAAATTAGGTGATATGTTATCCATGACATACTTTCTTGCACAACTTTTATAATAAACATTAGAGAATTTTACAATTATCCATTTTAAAATATTACATTAGGTGATATGTTACACATGACATACCTTTCTTGCACAATTTGTATAATAAACATGAGAGAATTTCACAATTATCCATTTTGAAATATTATATTAGATGATGTATTATACATGACATACCCTTATTGCATAAGATCATCTCACGGATCAAGAATTAAGTGAAGGTAGATCACATGATATTTTGATAAAAAATGAAAATATATGAAATAAATCTTTGGAATACAGAGGTAGACAAGAAGACTTTAGGGAAAGGTTTTATTTTTATGACAAGGGGAAACTCGTCTAAATTTTCTTTTGTTTAAATATAAAAATTAAAAATTTTAATTTTTAAAAAATAATATGACTAAAATAAATTTAAATATATAATATATAAAAATAAATAAATTTTTAATAAGTTAAACAAATTTTTTTTGTAAATTTAAGCTTACTTTATTTATTTTAAAATATTTTTAACAAGTCTCATCCTGCGGTCAAGTTAAGTTTTAAACAAAATTGAGTTGTAGAGACGATAACTCGTTTTTATACCTATATGTAAAAATAGTAACATACTATAACATCTAAAAAATATTACCTTTTAATTAATTATAAAAAATATTACTAACTTTAGAAATATTCATTTTAAAGAAAACTATTTTTATTTTCTTGCTATTAAATTAAATTATTAGAAGAAGTTATATGCAAGAAATTTAATATTTTTTATAAATAAATAAAAAAGAGTTTGAAATTTTGGTTTGACCTTGAAAATTTGGAATTCATACTCCCACATATTTCACCATTAGTAAGGAAATCAAAGTTGGATATTTTTTGAAAAGAAAATCAATGAAACTTAAATTTAAAAAAAAATTGAAATTTTTTATTTTTTTACTGAAATTTGAAGTGAGAATTTAAAAATATTTTTATTCCTTTAAAAATGATACTTTTAATTTTGGAAGGAAATATTTATTTATTTTGAAGAATTAATTTTAAAATTTAAAGATAAGATGTTTATTTTTTATTTTGTAGAGTTTTTGACAAGAAGTATTTTTTTAAAATTTTTGAAGAATTAATCTTAAAAGAAAATAAATATATTTTTTTTATAAATTTTAAATTAATAAATAACTATTCAGTAAATTTTTATAATTCAAATAAGTTTACATATAAATTTACCATTTAATTGGTCTTTTTTGACGATTGCAAATACTTAAAATAATTTGAATAATATTATAAAAGATTTAATGCTAATTTTTGAAAATAAAATATAATATATATATATATATTAATTTAGATTAACTTTAAAAGAAAACAATTTTGTTTTATTAAGTATTGTGTGGATTAAAAAAATAAATGTTAGAAAAATTGAAAAAATTAGAATTTCGAAAAGATAATTGTTAATTTCATATGAAAAAATTTTCAACCTTTTTTAAAAAATTATAAAAAATATTTATTTTAAAATTTTTGAAATCTTTAAAAAATGGAATATGTTTTTTTATATTGTAAAAGGTGATTGAAGTTTGAATTCAGAATATTATGTAAAAATATTTTAAATTTTAACTACTCACAACTAAATTAATTTTAATAGCTTTAAAAAATAGTTTTAAAATTATTAAATTTTAATCATAATAATTTTTTTTATATAAATAGTATCATTCATTTGTCTACACATTTGATTTAATGACTAATAAATTAAAAAAAAAATAGATCCAACAATTTATACTTAAATATAAATGGATATATATATATATATATATATATATATATAAATATTTTTTAAAATTTTAATTTAAAATAAAAATTATATTTTTTTATTTTTTAAAATTATAATTTTTTGAAATATAAAAAAATATTAATACAAAAAAGTAAATCCATTCTACATAGAATTTTATATAACAAATAATTATTTAATAAACCTTTATGTGTTATCAAAATAATTATAAATTTTTTATATAATATTTTTTAATAGAAACATATAAATAAAAATAAATTTAAAATAAAATTATCTTTATTTTTAATATAACAGTTTAATTTAAATTATAAAATATAAATTATTAATGAAAACATAAAATTCTTAAACTTTAATTTAATGATTATAATTTTATCTATCATTTTATTTTTATTAACTAATTTAATATATAATTTTATCAAATATTTTTTATTTTAATTAATAAATTTTTTAATTTTCAACTTCTTTATATTTTTTATTTTTTATTTATCTTTTTAACTTTGAACTAATTTATTCACTAATTTTATTAAGACAAATATTTCTAACATTTTTTGTAACTTTACAAATTGGTTTCTTTAAAGTCTCTAGCTTATTGGTTTTTCTTGCAAATAAATTCTTCTATATTCGTCTTATAAATAAGTTTTTCTTTCAACAATCTCTTAATGTTTTAACCTTTTTTTGCTAAGCTCCCACCAATGACAATGATATCATCCTCGGCACATCTTTTTCAGCCACAAAGATTTACCTTTACAATGCCATCAATCTTAACCAAAAATCCTCTTTCATTTACAACCCCACCTCCATCTTTACTCTCAGTTTTAAATCTCACCATCACCTCTGCAATTTTTATAATACCAAGTGTAAAAAAATCCAATACATCATTAAAAAAATATTTTTAAAAATGAAAACACCATCTTATTTAATCTTTTTTTTTCACACCATATATCACTCATCTCTATTTTTTTATTAATTTTTTTTTATCTTTTATATACTTTATATCACGTAACTTCATTTATTTATTCTTATATTTTACCTATTTTATATCATATATCCTATATTATGAGTCGAAGTATGTTTATCTCTATATTAATTTATCTAAATTATATTTTTAATTTAAACTAGTTTTTTTTTATTTTTTTTACAATTTCTAATATATATTTTATAAACTAAAATATATTAAGAGTTTAATTTTGATACACAATCCTAATATGACGTATAAGGTAATTAGTACAAAAGTTAATAAATTTTAATAATATTATAATTTATAATTAAACAACTGTAAACAATTATTTGAAAGTGTCCCAACTATCCTTATATAAACTAAATTTTTATTTTAAACTAATTATCTCACAATATTTAATATCAAATTTAAATTTATATATATTTACAATTTTGAATATTTATCTCTTAAATCTATCTATATATCAAACATAATTTTAAATATATATATATTTAAATAATTAAAATATTTATTTACATATAAAATTTTTCTTTACATACATTGTTAGTTTAATGAAAATTTACAAATATTTTTAAATTTAATTTTTTATTACAATATTTAACTTTAAATTTAACTCAAATTCTATTTAATTTTATAAAAAATTTAAATTTTAACAATTTTTTGTTATACGTAATGCTTACAAAATTTTAATGAATAAATATATTTGATTTATATAATTTTTTTAGAAATTATAAAAAGATATCAAGATAATTAAATTGAATTAGAAATCTAATTTAAATATAGATGTTAACACATAATTGGTTTAAATCGAAAAATAGATATATGAATATATACTTCGACTTGTCACATAAAATATGTAATGTGAGATATAAAAAATATATGATAAATATTAATATATAATATACGATATATAAAAAATAAGTATAAATAAATAACTATATATAAAATATGATGTAAAAGTAAAAAATAAATAAATAATGTGATATAGAACTTGCGAACAGATTTATTTTTTTTTGAAATAAACAAATATAAAGAAAACTTGAGATGTGTGAAGAGTAAAATAACAGGTCTGTTAAAAGTAATGGCCGAAGATTCATGAGGGCAAGTAGGCATGATAACCCAAATAAGTCCCATGAGGTGGTCCATTTACATAAAATTAGCCACGTTATTATTCTTCAGCCTCAGTGTCATATATGCATATTATATTAAACAAATTTCCACAAAAAAATAAAATGTTCCACAAAGGAAAAGTAAAAAAGAAAAATGCCAAAGAAAATGAGGATGAGGCCCTGTATTTGTTTTTAAAAATCTAAAGCAAAGGGTAGAATTCGGGTGCAGAATTTATAGCTGTTTGTTAGTAAAAAGGAAATATATTAAGTCTTTAAAATAATGTGATTTATGAATAAAAAGAAATAAAGAAACACACTTTTTAAGAAACACAATTTGGGGGAATGCAATTAATTGTAATGAAAACACAGGCAATAACAGATACACTGGACCACAAATCAGGTAGTGTAACTAAATCAGCCAATTAATTGTAAAAAAAATGTTCAGTTTAGAAAAACATGTATCCTTGACAGTAGTGTTGAATTATAAGATGTCAAAATAACTCAGTCATGGTTTGCATGTAGCCAAACATATCATAAAATTGGTCCACATATTGTAGAAGGCAGGACCAGAAACACACTTTTTAAGATATACTAATGACAGTATTATAGAGGCATGTGAATTGTCATAAGCACAAGATCACATTGAAGTTTGTGATGTCTAGCCATCTAGCTTCTTAATCATAAGAAGATACAGTTCAAATATAGGCATAAGAATAGGACTAAACCAAGACATGCACAACTCACACATCATTAACAGACTAAAGTTTATCAAATTTTGTAAGATAGAAAAAATTATATGGGAGTAATTTTGGATGTAGACAGAGTTCTAATCCAAATTGCTACAAAAGATCCAAAATTGAAAAAAAAAAGTGAAGTTGATTAAATTGATTGAAAATAAGAATTTCAATATAGATTTATAGTAATTCCTTCCATATATATGTATTTTTATAATTCTTTCTTCAACAATAACATTATCTTAAAATTTTATTATTTTAAAAATATATATGTTTTCCCTCTTTTATTATCCTCCGATTTTTATGAAATGTATTAGTATAGTTATCGTTACAAACAATAAATACTCAATTCATTAAATCAATAGAATAATTAATATATAAATTTAAATTTTATTTTAAATTTAGAGTTTTAACTATTTAAATTGATAGGATAAAAATAAATAAATATTTCGTTAATATAAATCTTATAGTAAAATAAAAATATAAAATTTATTTATAATTCGTACATTTTAAAGTAAAATTACGTTTCTTACATTTAGAATAAAAAATGTTAGCATTGTTTCTTATAAAAATAAACGAAAAAAATATTACTTATATTATTTTAAAATGAATTAATATCCTGCGTTCAATATGAAGTGGATTTACTATTTTTTTTTTCTTTTTCTCCTTAATCTGAGTATTAAAAGATAAAAATTAATCATAAGAATTTTTAAAAGATAAATTATCATCATTATTTTTTAAAAATTTAAAACTATTTTAATATTTATAAAATTAAAATAAATTTTTTACCATTAAAAAAATGAATATTTGTATTAAAATGGATACTACTAACTAATTTTTATTTTTCAAAAAACTAAATAATAATTTTCATATCCTAGAATTACTAGGTTGCAAATATTTTCACGGATAAATTAATACTACAAAAGTCATATATATTATTGAGATGCATGTTTAAATCAATTTTATTTATTTTTTTATTTCAAGTTAACTAGAGAGGGAAGTTACCAAGGCCAGTGTCGCATGAATACGATAGCTAAAAGTGATACAAAATAAGGTAGAAAGAATTGTATGACTGTGAACGGATCATTCGGTTTGGCAAAAAAGGAGCCTAATTTATCGCTTTTGGAATTTCAAGGTCTTGATTGACAGAGTAAAAATAAAAACAAATAGCACTGCAAACCCCGAAACCATAACTGCACAAACTCCTAAGAAGGTGTGTTTGATACCAAAATAACTTGCTATGAACTCTTGCACCGACTTATTTTCTGATTCCATTACATCGGTTATATCTCCAAATTGCGAGGCAACCAACCCATATATGGTCCAAGCCAAAGGACAAGCCCAGTAGTACCACCTCCACCAAACAGGAATGTTCTATTATCAAAAAGGTAACAAAATCAAAATAATGAGTATCAACATAAAAACATCCACTGAATCCATTAATAGATAATAATGCATTCATTTGTTGGTAATACTTACAGGTTGTGGAATTATAAATCCTGAAAAAAGGTTCCAAATTCCATAAAATGCAGCACCCACAATTGAAGCAAATTGGTAATTTGGTGTAATTGCCACTGCCATCATGCCATAAAAGGTGAAGTAGCACAATGAAAAGTACATGAAAAACATGTACCAAAAGAACTTCTCTAAAGTCCATTCAAATCCCATCATGGCATAAACTAAGACACCATATGATGCAGCTTGGACAAAAATATAAGGTAGCTCTATCATAACCTATGACAAAAAGGAGTAAGTTGTGGTAACATAGATATATAAATTATAATACAAATATTTTATATATATAATTGTGATCTTATCACCTGTGCAATTGCATAAGGTAAGGCAGAATACATTCCAGCAGCTCTTTCTCTATAAAAGACGGTTCTTTCAATGGTTACTACTGGTTGTACAGAGGAGGCATTTTGAATCCCAATGGAGAGAACAGCGTTATACATTGAACCAATGGCATTAAATAGGTTTTGTCTGCTTGAACTGGAAGCCATCAAAAGTAATCAAAGTTCAAGTAAAAAACAATTGATAAAATCAATTCATCATCTCTAAATTTGTCTTACTATTTGCCTCCAAGGTCCCAGAACATTGTTCCAAACAATAAGGCTATGACAACAGTGGAATAAAACCTCACAGCAGTGTATGGTGGATTGCGCCAATATGACCAATGTTGTTTCCATAAGCAAGCTTGGCATTGGACCCAAAGTGACTTAGAATATTGCGTAGGGAAATGAAGATCCTTTGAACCAGGAGCAGGGTTGCTAAGTTCTGCTATAAGTTGCTTGTTTCTCCTAAACAAAAGTGTATCATAGTCTTAAGCCTTGGTCGAATATGACCATAGTTACTGCAGTCAAATATGAATGTATATCCATGTATATTATCTTACCTATACAATTCGGAACTTCTGTATATCTCATGAAAATCAACACCTAACGTAAGCTCCTGTGATTGAGTTGTAACTTCCAACATCCAAGTTGCTGGGTTATACCCATCTTTGATTTTACTAACCCCTTCAATGCTCTGATCAATCAAAAATATTGGGAACAAATTAATTACTGGTAAGAACTATGGCTATCCAATTTTTTAAAAAAATTGAATTGAAGTTGCATCTAACCTCAAAATACTTGATCAATTGACAAGAATGACGACCCAAAGGCCCGACATATATTTCTTCTCCTCCACGCTTCATTAGGAATAACTAGAATCACATGTAGAAAATGTCATATTCAATCACTCAAGTCCAATGGAGGAACAACTATAAAACACTTTTAATTTATCATATCTATCACCTCATCAAAGGCTTCAAATATGTCAATGCTTGGCTGATGTATTGTGCAAACCACTGTTCTTCCTGTATCAACTGTGTTCCTAACGGTTCTCATAACTATTGCAGCAGCTCTAGCATCTAAGCCAGAAGTAGGCTCATCCATGAAAATTATGGACGGATTAGCCACTAATTCAACCGCTATTGTTAGCCTCTTACGTTGTTCAGTTGAAAGACCATTCACACCAGGTAACCCAACTAATGAATTCCTTAATGGGTTCAGTTCCATAAGTTCCATCACTTCCTCAATGAACATCTACACAACCACATATCAAATCCGAAAATGACAACAATCAATTTTTAAATTTAGTAGGTCAATTCTCTTAGTTAGTTTATAGAACAACATTAATTTAATGAATTGCTTTGGACCATACTACTTTAAGTATAAAGAAAAACTATAATGTTTGATTTCGAAAAATATTTTATTTTTACTTTTATTTACAAACTTACATTATTCATTCTATTTTTTATTTTCAAAGTTTTATATTTAAAATAGTAGAAATAGAAAATAAATATTTTTTGTTTTTTCAATCCAAAATGTTGAAAAAAAAATAGAAAATATTTTCTAAAACAAACGTCAAAACATCTTTTACTCTTGAACTATAAATGCTCACCTTTCTACTGTTGGATTCAACTTCTGCTGGTAAACGAAGCCACGCTGAGTAGACCAAGGATTCATAAACAGTAACATGAGGGGAATGGATATCATTCTGCTCACAATAACCACAAATACGAGCAAATGTTTCTTGCTTTTTCGGGTAACCAGAAATTTTTATGCTTCCATCAATATTTCCACCAGTTTTCCTACCAGCTAAAACATCCATTAACGTAGTTTTACCAGCACCACTTACACCCATCAAGGCTGTGAGAACACCAGGTCTAAATGCACCACTAAGACCTTTCAAAAGTACTAACCTGTCCTCCTTTACACCTTCACCCTTCATTTCCTGCCAGTTGAAATCCCATGAATTGAGTTTTAAATTGTTCTGGGAACAAAGGAAAAAAAAAATTAGAAACTCAATTGAAATTTATAACTTTGAAATGACTTACTTGTGGCATATCAATAGAGTAGACTATTTGATCAAAGGTGATAGAATATGGTTCAAAAGGAAGAACCATTCCTCTTTTCTTTCCGTGCTTAGAACCTACAACATCAATGACTTTTCCATAACTTTCTACATAAAATTAAAAAATGTTCACCTAAGCATATATTTGGAAATTGAAAATAGTATGCATGCAATGAGTACTGACGAAAGATATAAATAAGATATATCACCTAAACGAGTTAATTCATCTTCCCGAGTTCTGTCATTAAGCATAGTGCCTTCGGATTGCTCAGTTACTCTGGCCTGTGGCTTCTCAAATGCTATAAAATACAAACATATTTGTTAATGAAGTTTTGCATCATTATAAGAATTTCAAATAACCAAACGTAACATTACTCACAATTTAGATAAGTCAGAGCCAAAGTGTATATGATGTTGAAAAGGAACATGTATCCAATCAATGCCCCACTTCCTATCCAATACCAATAAGCATCTGTGAAAATCCCACGGGACTCCAAAATTTGAATTCCCAATGTCTTATTCGAACTTAGGGTGAACTGTAGTTGAAGAGCGGATGAATTAGGCCTGCACGTTTCTGAATTGAAAGTAAATTATCACAAAAGTTGAAAGTTAAAAAATTACGTGGTTCCAACTATTTCCAAGGAATTCATTCACCATTATTGCATTCTGTCCATACATTAAAGGTGAAATCCAATAACCCCAAATCCACCAGCTCTTGATATCCTCTGTTTCATTGCCAATGAAAACAATAAACAATATCAACTTCAATTATGTGATGGTAATGAGTGCAATTACATTTGTTAACTAAACTCACTTCTGGACAGAATGAAGCCACCCAACGAAAAAAGAACGAGAAGAAAAATGTACGCAATTGTGTCAGCCACAATCCTGCTCCTACCAATTGCTGCAGTAGCTCGAAACAATCCAGAAGCCATCTGCTGTGTCAATAGTAACACAAGGTACTGCTTTAATGCTCTGCACAAAGAATGAGGCTGCAGACCATAAGCTACGGTACAAGGAAACCAGATAAAACAGACTTCGCTTATTGCAAATAAAATAAGATGGTGTTTGGTTTCCGAAAATATTTTCTATATTTTATGTTTCTTTTTTATTTTTAACATTTTGTAAAGGAAATAAGGAAATAGTGAAAAAAAAAAATAGTTGTTTTCTATTTTCATTTTTCAGTACAAAATTTTGAAAACTGAAAACAGAATGAAAAGAGAACGTATTTTCTGAAATCAACAGCACCCAAAGTTTTTTACCTCTCAAAATTTGGATCAAAACCAATTTCATAGTAAGTTAGAAGTACCCAAACAGCAGCTTCTATGAATGTAATAGGGATTCTAAGGATCCATGAGGGAATGGCATATGCCCATGAAGGATAAAATAGAAGGTCTCGTTGTTTGTAGAAAACAGGAAGCCTTTCGATGGTCATTGAAAGCTCAACAATTCCATTAAACATAAACATCATTACTGCAAAAAATAGAGCACCAGCATAAACACCACCATCATCCAAGGAATCCCGGTGCATCTCAGTTCGAAGAAAAAGTGTCATGGTCAATATTGACATGAACGTTTGCTACAAAAACAACACAAAGAAAAATCAAAGCAGAAACAATGTATGCAAAATATTGTACATTTAAAAATATTACCAAACAGTTATACATAAAACGCTTTTATTCATATAATACAGCTAAAACCCACCTGACATAACTTGAAGATGTAAACAAATGAATTTCTCTTCATAAGCAGATACTCTCTTGAGAAGTTAGCCTTTAACAACTCCTTCCTGTTGACACCATACTTTTTAGTGGTTAATGCAGCTGGGTGATTCTTAGACTTGTCAAATGGAATTGCAAGCTCTTCTCCTATTCTCCTCCCAACATGGAATGACTGAAATGCCTCAGAAAATTCAGTAACATCTACAAACCTATACGGTTCATCTTTGCGCATCCAATACTGCTCTTGATCCTTTCTTGAAGTTACCTATGAGAAGGGATAAATGATAAGCACATAGTTTTCACCAAAAACTTCAAATGATGTATTCAGAAGATAAAGCTAGGCTTACTTCTTGTAGAAAATCAGCAACACCTTTCCTCTGAGGACACTTAAAACCCATGTATTCAAAAAAGTCAAGAACATATTCTCGGGGTCCTTGGTAGACAATTTGACCATCAGATATAAGAACAATGTCATCAAAAAGTTCATAAGTCTCCGGTGCCGGTTGGAGTAGAGAAATAACTGCAGTTCCATTAAGAATGTGAACATATTGCTTAAGAGACCTCACAATTTGAAAAGTTGTGGAACTATCCAAGCCAGTGGATATTTCATCCATGAATAGAGCATTTGCTGGTCCAACCAACATCTCCCCTGTAGTAACTCTCTTCCTTTGTCCTCCGGAAATACCACGTAGCATTTCATCCCCCACTATAGTATCAGCACATAAGTCCAACCCCAGTATCTGCAAAATTTTATACTTCACTTCATACACAATTTTAAGAAATTTTATAGAATAGGGGAACCACAGACGAATCTAGACCTTAAACCAACAAGGGATCCAAAGTTAAATAAATTTTTATATTTTAGAGTATTTTCAATATATTACACATTTTTAAGCTTAGAGAAAATAAAATATATATAACATGATTTAATTAAAATTTATTGATTGTATGTTAAAATTAAACTAAAAAATATATTATTTTATCAAGTTATCAATAAAGAGTAAAATGTAAATATATAATTTTATTACCTTTAGTACATAATCTGTTGCTAGATTTGCCTCCTGGCCTCCAACCGTAGCTGCCTGGTATATCATAAGACAATTTGAGATTTTATATCCCTAGTTATAGAGCTAGCTTATTTTATGCAATAAGTATTGATGATTTTTAACCTTCATGTAGACATCAATATCCGGGTCTGGCCTGATATTTGCTTCTTTTTCTCTTCTAGACAACTCGGATAGCAAGTCTGTCGATCATAAAAAAACAATAAACAACACCCTGATTAGTATGAAAAAGGACAAGGCTTGGATCAAAAAGGAATAAAACAAGAGAAAGAAAAATAATGGCTAACCATAACGTGTTCCAACCCCTTGACACCTTGCTGAAAAAGCCAATGTTTCCCTCACAGTCATGTTTCCAATATGAACATCATTTTGGCTAATATAGGCAGCTGTTCTTTGAGGTACAAATTCGTCCATTCCATGCCCATTATAAGTCACTCTCCCAGATACCTAAAGGACGCCGTGGCATTCATATCAGTTGAATAATACCATATTGTAATTGACAACTAAAAAAAGAAAACAATAAAAATCAGTGATATGAAGGGAAATTGAGTTGCACCTTAAGATTTGGATCAAGTTTTCCTGACAATGCCAAAAGGAGTGTGGTCTTTCCTGAACTCGGAGGACCCAGAAGCAATGTCATCCTTCTGGGTTTCACGATTCCACTAACATCTTTAAGGATACTCACTTGTTTCTTTTTGCTTGAGAGAATATGGAGTGAAGTAAATAAATTCTACAAGAGCAAAAGGCGAAAAAGTTAGCGAGACTAAATGTGCAATGAAGAAACACAAATTTATGAGCAGGAATGTGTTAATTAAAGTTACCTCCACCATATTAGTAGCAAAATTGAAGAAAGTTGGCGAAGCTCTGCTTCCCACATAAGCCTCCGTCTCAACACTTAGGTGTTCATACCGAACTTCAATTGTTGGAATATCAATCCCAACTCTGATAACAAAATTAATTATAAAACAATTGAAGTAGAGGTTATTATAGCAAAATATTATGAAGTAGTAAATAATAAATGTATTGAATGAAAACATCTTAGAGATGAGAAACAAGAGCAGTGAATGAAATCCTTGTTCCTTACGTATCAATTCGTTCCTTGATCTTCAACAAAAAGTTCTCATTGTCCTCTTCAGCGACATTGATCAACCTATTGAGTAATTTCTGTCTTTCATGGAATCCAAGATCGGTTATATCGATCTCATTGGTGAATCCACGCGAAGTTGTCAACAATCCTTTCCTTAAACGATTGTAAGTAGGGAGTTTTTCAAGTGCAGCCCATCTGAGAGCTTCTTCATCATCTTCTTCATGTCTGGAGGTCCTTGAAAATGTTGAATTGCTGGCTCGTAAACGATTACTTGCTCTGTATATATCACTTCCCTCCATGGAGCAAATGTAATTGGTAACAAAATGAGAATGGGAGTGGTAAAGCGTTAAATCGCTTTTTATACCATGACGGTTGATGCATTCATGCATAACCTGGTTGGTACCGTTGTAACTGTTGACTCTATTCTAATTATGCAAATTTTATTTTATTTTTAAAATTCTTCATGCTTAATGCGTTCACAAATGTCACATAATCACATTTAACCTTCACAAAGTCAAAAGGTACTCTTTTTATATTCAATGTAGTCAACGTTATTTTATTATCAAATCTTTTACTCATAAAAATTTATAATATTTTGTTTTCATAATTTCTTTCCATATTTTAAAAATTAATTTTTGAATTTTTAAAATAAATATTTTATTTATTTAATGTATTGAATTAATTTTATTTTGGATTGTAATCCAAATATATCCAGACAAAGAAGAAGAGGAGTTTGGAGAGTGAAGAAAGCACATTGAAGTGAATTTCTCAATCAAGTTCAACAAATTGTACGAATTCTTGTTCTCTGATTTATTGAGAGTGTGAGGGTTTTCTCAGATAAGAAATTCCAGTGAATAATGATATCCATACATTCCTATACCGTAGTTAGACACAATTGTTTTTAAGTATCGTACAATTTTAAGAAACGAATATACGTAGCTATACACACCGTAATTGTATGCCCACCATTTTCCAATTGGAAGAGCAACAAGGTAGAAAAAACTATGAAAATGGGAGAAAAATATTTCAATTGAGTATTCAAAATGAGAATGTACTGTTTAACAACTCAAATGCTCACTTCCTCCATCCAAATAAAATCATAATTTACTTCTTCAAACATATATTGTACTCAAAATGCTTCATGTAATAAATCATCATAAGATAAAAAATTGAATACGAAGCCAATTTTTGCCCCTTTAGATTTTTTTTCTTAAGTTCATTATGATTTAAATATTTAATAATAAAAAATAAATAAATATTTTGAAATTTTATAAATTATTTTGAATTATAAATATTAAAATGGACAATAACATATAGAAATATAATAATACATAAATCAAATTAAATGAATCTTTTGAAAAAAAATTATAAATAAATATTTAAAACAAATATTAATATTTTAAAATAAAAATTTAAAATCTTTTTTGTAATAAGTTATAACAAAATAAGAATAAATTATACAAATATTAACATTATATTTTATAAAATAAATTAAATATATTTTTTATTTAATATATTTATTTAATTTTAGCTTCAATATTGCTAAATATTTATTTTAAAATTTTAAAATTAATTAATATTAAATAATTTTTCTCTATTGACTTTCTAACTTCATTAAAAAAATATAATATAATAATATCATTATTATTAATTTAAGCATTATTATTTAATATTTTTTAAATTAAAAAATAATCATTTTCTTCTTCCTCTTTCATTTTCCTTTTTTTCTTCCCTTCTTCCCGTCTCCTTTCCATCATTCTTTTCCTTTCATGTTCTTTCATTTTCTTCTTTATTTTTTTTTTTAAATATAAAATGTAAAGATATACAACAATAATAAAAAATTATAATAATTAATATTGTAATTTTTTAAAAAATATATGTATTGAACAACAATACATATTTTGCCTTCAAGAAAAAATCAGTAAAAAGTATTTTATTTTAAAAAATAAAGATTATATTTAATAATATAAAAAAAAAGCATTATCAACGTAAAATACTTTTCAATGTTAAGGAAAGAAAAAAATCCTTTTTTTATTATATTATAGGAGATGGAGGATCAAGAGTATACATGGCAACAAAATAGGAAAAGAGTGAGTTTTGTTCTTCTTGCCCTGTAAAGAATCTGAGATCGTAGGAACCGGAAAATATTTTGAACATAGGATTCGAATCCTACATACGTGAAGGTTATTACTTTTTCCACTACTTATGTTTACTAATCACACTATAATTTTTTTTTTTTAAATTTGCATTACTTTCAAAGAAATTAATTCTAGATATTGTTTATGTTGCATTACTTTTAAAAAATTAATTCTAAAATGTAGTTAATATCTTTCTAGAATTTTAAGTTTAAAATACATTAAGCATTCTTTCATAAACTTAATTTTGGAAGTGATTTACATTTGGAATTAAAATTTTGGAAGAATGTTTAATGAAATTCAAAATCAAATTTCTTGAAGTGATAAAAAAGACTGGTATGAATATTAAAAAGAGTAATGGTGAAAAAATAATAACCAATGTGTAATATGTTAAACTTGCTCTTATTATTTAAGTTCTGTCCGATAAAAAGGATAGAACTTAATATAAGGATAAAATATAAATAGAATAGAATAAAAATAGGATAAGATAAATATCCAATATTATGTATTAAGATAATATGTTTAATAATATTATATTATTATATTTTATGTTTAAAATGAATCCATTAATATAGAATATAATATAAATTATATTTAAATGATAACATTATTTTTTATTAAAATTAGATATAATTTTATTAAACATTAATTTAATATTTATAATTTTTCAATTAAAATAATTTAAAATATACAATATTTTAATTATATTTTTAAAAAAAGGTTAAAATTTAAATATTGTTGTAAAAAATTATTATTATTAGTAGTAGTTGTATAAGTGTTAACATTGGATCTTGTTTCCAACCATTAATTAAACATTTGACATGTTGGAAGCATCAATGTTATAGAACCAATTTCAAACAAAGTAAGCTTCAGGAAGTAAGGCAAATACATCAATAAACGAGATATAAAATTCATATAACAAAATTATACAACAATTTTCCTCCTCTATTTATTTCCATTATGTCATTCATTTATAACACTTTTCTCTCTTAATTGTAGAAATTGTAATATATTTTTAGTACTAATAAAAAAATAGGTTTATCTGATTTTTTGGTTCCTCTAATTTGATTTGTGTACACTTTTGATTCATCAATTTTTTAAACAATTTTGGTCTCTTCATTTTTAAAATTTAATAAATTTGACCCATTATTAATATATTTATTTAAAACTCTTTAATTCTAATTTTTACTTAATTTTTTACAAATTAAAATACTTATTTTATATTCAAAAGTTACTAACTAAAAATTAAATTTGATTTAAAATAAAAAATCTTAAATTTTTTTCCTCTTCAAAATATAATCTCAAATCTTACAAAATTCTTCAAATTTTATCAGTGTCAACAAAATTTTTATTTCTAAATGTTTAAAATCATTTCACATTTTAGTATTAGTATAAACTCTCTAAAAATTTGGATAAAAATAATTTAAAAAATTAAATTTATTAAATATTAAACTTAAATTTATTAAAATTATTAGAAAAAACTAAAATTACATATAAATTAAACTAAAAATACATTTAAATACCTTCTTGTTAACATTAAACGGTTAACCATTGTTGTTTCATGGTTCTTTCGCACCTTATTATGATTGCGTTTGTTACCTTATTATGATTGCGTTTGTTGCAAGGCGTGTTGCAATGCTTCTCGTTGACTATTTACAACTATGAACTCAACTGCCTCATTTAATATTCGGCAGCATTATCTTTAAAGTTAATCCCACCTGATATTATATTTTGTAGAATATTTAAAAATAAAATTTTTAAACTCCAATCCATTTAGTTTTTAAATTAAGAAGATTTAGTGAGAATGAACTTAAAAGACAACAGTCTAATTTTCTGTTTTATCTATCTATTTTGTTGGTTATATAAAAGTAAAAAAATTTAATTGGATTATATAATGTGTGTTTTTACTCTTTATTTTATAACTTATATTAAAGTAGAGTGTTTTAAACTCTAGTTCATGTAACAAATTTTTTAATCTTAACATGGTTCTCATTATCCACGTGATTATAATAATTTCTTCCATATATATATATATATATTAGTAATTATTTCAAACATTACCTTAAAAGTTTATTATTTTAAAAATAGATATGCTTTCCACCTTTATTATCTTCTGATTTTTAAAAAATGTATTAGTACAGTTTTCTTTACAAATAAAATAACAATTTATTAAATGAATAAAAAATAATTAATATATTATAAATTTAAACTTTATTTCAAAAGCATCCGCAGCTTTAACTATTTAAATTGATAGTATAAATAAATAAATATTTTGTTAATATAAATCTTATAGTAATAAAAATATAAAAAAATTATAATTATACACTAAAAATCAAACTTTTTTATATTTAGCATAAAAAAAATTATTATCATTGTTTATTATAAAAAACGAAAAAATAGTACTTATATTACTGTAAAATGAATTAATATCCCGCGTTAAATATGAAATCAATCAAAATTGAAGCTACTTATCTTTTTCTTTTTATCCTCAATCTGTTATCAAATATAACAGAAACGTAAAAAAAAAAATTGATTATAAAAATAAAATTAATCATATTAATTTTTAAAAGATATATATTATTATTATTGTTAAAAATAAATAATTTATTGAAATTTTTTGTAGAATTAAAATAATTAATTTTTCATCTTTTTAAAAAATAAAATAATTATTTATTTATATTTTAAAAATTAATACAAGTAACTTATGTATTTTTTTTTAAATTAAAACGATAATTTTCATATTTTAGAAAGTAGTGTAACTATTTAGTAATTAGGTTCGAAGGAATATACGAGGTCCCATCAATTCATTCGGTTAATAAAAATATTTATTTATTGTCATTCTTAATTATTTTTTATTTACCTAATATGTCCTTATTTTCTGATCTAATCAATAATAATTTATTATTTGTAGAAAATCAAAACAGTATTAAAAATTAAAAATTTATTGAGACTATTAATTTTAGTCAAAACTCATTTTAATTTAATAATTAAACAAATTTATTTCAATATTCTGTTACTCTTTTTTTTTTCGCCTTTTCCTTTTCACTTGATGATTATTATTCAGAAATGATTAAATAATTTTTGAAAAGAGTCCCTTAATTTTAAACAACTCTTTCAGAAAACAATGAAAGATAAGATAATTATTTGCTTAAAGTAAACTAAACGAAATACGTATAATGATATTACTAAGCTCGAAATGTTGTTGCTAATATTCTCTCACTGATAAATTAATAATAGTAAACTTATATATATTATTGAGATGCATGTTTAATTTATTTATTTTTTATTTAAGTTAACTGGAGAGGGAACTTGAGTTTCCAACGCTAATGTCGCATGAATACCATAGGTAAAAGTATTACTAGGATACAAATATGGTAGAAAAGAATTGTATGGAAATATGAAAGTATCATTCATTTTGGCAAAAGAAGCCTAATCTATCGCTTTTGGAAGTTCAGAACCTTGACTGAGAGAGCAAAAATAAAAACAAATAGCACTGCAAACCCCGAAACCATAATTGCACAAACTCCTAAGAAGTCATGTTTGATACCAAAATAACTTCTTATGAACTCTTGCACCGACTTATTTTCTGATTTAATCAAATCGGTTACATCTCCATATTGCGAGGCAACCAATCCATATATGGTCCAGGCCACAGGACAAGCCCAGTAGTACCATCTCCACCACACAGGAATATTCTATTATCAAAAAGGTAACAAAAAAAGCAATGAGTATCAACATAAAGAAGTTCATTGAATCCATTCATTTGTTGGTAATACTTACAGGTTGCGGGATGACAAATCCTGAGAAAAGGTTCCAAATTCCATAAAATGCAGCACCCACAATTGAAGCAACATGGTGATTTGGCGTAATTGCCACTGCCATCATGCCATAAAAGGTGAAGTAGCACAATGTAAAGTACATGAAAAATATGTACCAAAAGAACTTCTCTAAAGTCCATTCAAACCCCATCATGGCATAAACTATGACACCATATGATGCAGCTTGGACAAAAATATAAGGTAGCTCTATTATAACCTATGGCAAAAAGGAGTAAGTTGTGTTAGCATAGGTATATAAATTATAGTACAAATATTATATATATATATATATATATATATATATATAAAATTGTGGGCTTATCACCTGTGCAATTGCATAAGGTAAGGCAGAATACATTCCAGCAGCTCTTTCTCTATAAAAGACGGTTCTCTCAATGGCTACAACTGGTTGTACAGAGGCGGCATTTTGGACCCCAACGAAGAGAACAGCATTATACATTGAACCAATGGCATTAAAAAGGTTTTGTCTGCTTGAACTGGAAGCCATAAAAAGGGATCAAATTTAAAGTAAAAATTTTGGTCAAATCAATTTATCATCCCTAAATTTCTAAATTTTGACTTACTATTTGCCTCCAATGTCCCAGAACATTGTTCCAAACAATAAGGCTATGACAATAGTGGTATAAAACCTCACTGCAGTGTAAGGTGGATTTCGCCAATATGACCAATGTTGTTTCCATAAGCAAGCTGAGCATTGGACCCAAAGTGACTGAGCGTATTGAGTAGGGAAATGAAGATCCTTTGAACCAGGAGTAGGATTGCTGAGTTCTGCTATAAGTTGCTTGTTTCTCCTAAACAAAAGTGTATCACATCCTTAAGCCTTGGTCGAGTATGACAATAGTTATTGTAGTCAATATGAATCAATATCCAGGTATATTTGCCTACCTATACAATTTGGAACTTTTGTATATCTGATGAAAATCAACACCTAATGTAAGCTCTTGTGATGGAGTTGTAACTTCCAACATCCAAGTTGCTGGATAAAATAGAAGGTCTCGTTGTTTGTAGAAAACAGGAAGCCTTTCGATGGTCATTGAAAGCTCAACAATTCCATTAAACATAAACATCATTACTGCAAAAAATAGAGCACCAGCATAAACACCACCATCATCCAAGGAATCCCGGTGCATCTCAGTTCGAAGAAAAAGTGTCATGGTCAATATTGACATGAACGTTTGCTACAAAAACAACACAAAGAAAAATCAAAGCAGAAACAATGTATGCAAAATATTGTACATTTAAAAATATTACCAAACAGTTATACATAAAACGCTTTTATTCATATAATACAGCTAAAACCCACCTGACATAACTTGAAGATGTAAACAAATGAATTTCTCTTCATAAGCAGATACTCTCTTGAGAAGTTAGCCTTTAACAACTCCTTCCTGTTGACACCATACTTTTTAGTGGTTAATGCAGCTGGGTGATTCTTAGACTTGTCAAATGGAATTGCAAGCTCTTCTCCTATTCTCCTCCCAACATGGAATGACTGAAATGCCTCAGAAAATTCAGTAACATCTACAAACCTATACGGTTCATCTTTGCGCATCCAATACTGCTCTTGATCCTTTCTTGAAGTTACCTATGAGAAGGGATAAATGATAAGCACATAGTTTTCACCAAAAACTTCAAATGATGTATTCAGAAGATAAAGCTAGGCTTACTTCTTGTAGAAAATCAGCAACACCTTTCCTCTGAGGACACTTAAAACCCATGTATTCAAAAAAGTCAAGAACATATTCTCGGGGTCCTTGGTAGACAATTTGACCATCAGATATAAGAACAATGTCATCAAAAAGTTCATAAGTCTCCGGTGCCGGTTGGAGTAGAGAAATAACTGCAGTTCCATTAAGAATGTGAACATATTGCTTAAGAGACCTCACAATTTGAAAAGTTGTGGAACTATCCAAGCCAGTGGATATTTCATCCATGAATAGAGCATTTGCTGGTCCAACCAACATCTCCCCTGTAGTAACTCTCTTCCTTTGTCCTCCGGAAATACCACGTAGCATTTCATCCCCCACTATAGTATCAGCACATAAGTCCAACCCCAGTATCTGCAAAATTTTATACTTCACTTCATACACAATTTTAAGAAATTTTATAGAATAGGGGAACCACAGACGAATCTAGACCTTAAACCAACAAGGGATCCAAAGTTAAATAAATTTTTATATTTTAGAGTATTTTCAATATATTACACATTTTTAAGCTTAGAGAAAATAAAATATATATAACATGATTTAATTAAAATTTATTGATTGTATGTTAAAATTAAACTAAAAAATATATTATTTTATCAAGTTATCAATAAAGAGTAAAATGTAAATATATAATTTTATTACCTTTAGTACATAATCTGTTGCTAGATTTGCCTCCTGGCCTCCAACCGTAGCTGCCTGGTATATCATAAGACAATTTGAGATTTTATATCCCTAGTTATAGAGCTAGCTTATTTTATGCAATAAGTATTGATGATTTTTAACCTTCATGTAGACATCAATATCCGGGTCTGGCCTGATATTTGCTTCTTTTTCTCTTCTAGACAACTCGGATAGCAAGTCTGTCGATCATAAAAAAACAATAAACAACACCCTGATTAGTATGAAAAAGGACAAGGCTTGGATCAAAAAGGAATAAAACAAGAGAAAGAAAAATAATGGCTAACCATAACGTGTTCCAACCCCTTGACACCTTGCTGAAAAAGCCAATGTTTCCCTCACAGTCATGTTTCCAATATGAACATCATTTTGGCTAATATAGGCAGCTGTTCTTTGAGGTACAAATTCGTCCATTCCATGCCCATTATAAGTCACTCTCCCAGATACCTAAAGGACGCCGTGGCATTCATATCAGTTGAATAATACCATATTGTAATTGACAACTAAAAAAAGAAAACAATAAAAATCAGTGATATGAAGGGAAATTGAGTTGCACCTTAAGATTTGGATCAAGTTTTCCTGACAATGCCAAAAGGAGTGTGGTCTTTCCTGAACTCGGAGGACCCAGAAGCAATGTCATCCTTCTGGGTTTCACGATTCCACTAACATCTTTAAGGATACTCACTTGTTTCTTTTTGCTTGAGAGAATATGGAGTGAAGTAAATAAATTCTACAAGAGCAAAAGGCGAAAAAGTTAGCGAGACTAAATGTGCAATGAAGAAACACAAATTTATGAGCAGGAATGTGTTAATTAAAGTTACCTCCACCATATTAGTAGCAAAATTGAAGAAAGTTGGCGAAGCTCTGCTTCCCACATAAGCCTCCGTCTCAACACTTAGGTGTTCATACCGAACTTCAATTGTTGGAATATCAATCCCAACTCTGATAACAAAATTAATTATAAAACAATTGAAGTAGAGGTTATTATAGCAAAATATTATGAAGTAGTAAATAATAAATGTATTGAATGAAAACATCTTAGAGATGAGAAACAAGAGCAGTGAATGAAATCCTTGTTCCTTACGTATCAATTCGTTCCTTGATCTTCAACAAAAAGTTCTCATTGTCCTCTTCAGCGACATTGATCAACCTATTGAGTAATTTCTGTCTTTCATGGAATCCAAGATCGGTTATATCGATCTCATTGGTGAATCCACGCGAAGTTGTCAACAATCCTTTCCTTAAACGATTGTAAGTAGGGAGTTTTTCAAGTGCAGCCCATCTGAGAGCTTCTTCATCATCTTCTTCATGTCTGGAGGTCCTTGAAAATGTTGAATTGCTGGCTCGTAAACGATTACTTGCTCTGTATATATCACTTCCCTCCATGGAGCAAATGTAATTGGTAACAAAATGAGAATGGGAGTGGTAAAGCGTTAAATCGCTTTTTATACCATGACGGTTGATGCATTCATGCATAACCTGGTTGGTACCGTTGTAACTGTTGACTCTATTCTAATTATGCAAATTTTATTTTATTTTTAAAATTCTTCATGCTTAATGCGTTCACAAATGTCACATAATCACATTTAACCTTCACAAAGTCAAAAGGTACTCTTTTTATATTCAATGTAGTCAACGTTATTTTATTATCAAATCTTTTACTCATAAAAATTTATAATATTTTGTTTTCATAATTTCTTTCCATATTTTAAAAATTAATTTTTGAATTTTTAAAATAAATATTTTATTTATTTAATGTATTGAATTAATTTTATTTTGGATTGTAATCCAAATATATCCAGACAAAGAAGAAGAGGAGTTTGGAGAGTGAAGAAAGCACATTGAAGTGAATTTCTCAATCAAGTTCAACAAATTGTACGAATTCTTGTTCTCTGATTTATTGAGAGTGTGAGGGTTTTCTCAGATAAGAAATTCCAGTGAATAATGATATCCATACATTCCTATACCGTAGTTAGACACAATTGTTTTTAAGTATCGTACAATTTTAAGAAACGAATATACGTAGCTATACACACCGTAATTGTATGCCCACCATTTTCCAATTGGAAGAGCAACAAGGTAGAAAAAACTATGAAAATGGGAGAAAAATATTTCAATTGAGTATTCAAAATGAGAATGTACTGTTTAACAACTCAAATGCTCACTTCCTCCATCCAAATAAAATCATAATTTACTTCTTCAAACATATATTGTACTCAAAATGCTTCATGTAATAAATCATCATAAGATAAAAAATTGAATACGAAGCCAATTTTTGCCCCTTTAGATTTTTTTTCTTAAGTTCATTATGATTTAAATATTTAATAATAAAAAATAAATAAATATTTTGAAATTTTATAAATTATTTTGAATTATAAATATTAAAATGGACAATAACATATAGAAATATAATAATACATAAATCAAATTAAATGAATCTTTTGAAAAAAAATTATAAATAAATATTTAAAACAAATATTAATATTTTAAAATAAAAATTTAAAATCTTTTTTGTAATAAGTTATAACAAAATAAGAATAAATTATACAAATATTAACATTATATTTTATAAAATAAATTAAATATATTTTTTATTTAATATATTTATTTAATTTTAGCTTCAATATTGCTAAATATTTATTTTAAAATTTTAAAATTAATTAATATTAAATAATTTTTCTCTATTGACTTTCTAACTTCATTAAAAAAATATAATATAATAATATCATTATTATTAATTTAAGTATTATTATTTAATATTTTTTAAATTAAAAAATAATCATTTTCTTCTTCCTCTTTCATTTTCCTTTTTTTCTTCCCTTCTTCCCGTCTCCTTTCCATCATTCTTTTCCTTTCATGTTCTTTCATTTTCTTCTTTATTTTTTTTTTTAAATATAAAATGTAAAGATATACAACAATAATAAAAAATTATAATAATTAATATTGTAATTTTTTAAAAAATATATGTATTGAACAACAATACATATTTTGCCTTCAAGAAAAAATCAGTAAAAAGTATTTTATTTTAAAAAATAAAGATTATATTTAATAATATAAAAAAAAAGCATTATCAACGTAAAATACTTTTCAATGTTAAGGAAAGAAAAAAATCCTTTTTTTATTATATTATAGGAGATGGAGGATCAAGAGTATACATGGCAACAAAATAGGAAAAGAGTGAGTTTTGTTCTTCTTGCCCTGTAAAGAATCTGAGATCGTAGGAACCGGAAAATATTTTGAACATAGGATTCGAATCCTACATACGTGAAGGTTATTACTTTTTCCACTACTTATGTTTACTAATCACACTATAATTTTTTTTTTTTAAATTTGCATTACTTTCAAAGAAATTAATTCTAGATATTGTTTATGTTGCATTACTTTTAAAAAATTAATTCTAAAATGTAGTTAATATCTTTCTAGAATTTTAAGTTTAAAATACATTAAGCATTCTTTCATAAACTTAATTTTGGAAGTGATTTACATTTGGAATTAAAATTTTGGAAGAATGTTTAATGAAATTCAAAATCAAATTTCTTGAAGTGATAAAAAAGACTGGTATGAATATTAAAAAGAGTAATGGTGAAAAAATAATAACCAATGTGTAATATGTTAAACTTGCTCTTATTATTTAAGTTCTGTCCGATAAAAAGGATAGAACTTAATATAAGGATAAAATATAAATAGAATAGAATAAAAATAGGATAAGATAAATATCCAATATTATGTATTAAGATAATATGTTTAATAATATTATATTATTATATTTTATGTTTAAAATGAATCCATTAATATAGAATATAATATAAATTATATTTAAATGATAACATTATTTTTTATTAAAATTAGATATAATTTTATTAAACATTAATTTAATATTTATAATTTTTCAATTAAAATAATTTAAAATATACAATATTTTAATTATATTTTTAAAAAAAGGTTAAAATTTAAATATTGTTGTAAAAAATTATTATTATTAGTAGTAGTTGTATAAGTGTTAACATTGGATCTTGTTTCCAACCATTAATTAAACATTTGACATGTTGGAAGCATCAATGTTATAGAACCAATTTCAAACAAAGTAAGCTTCAGGAAGTAAGGCAAATACATCAATAAACGAGATATAAAATTCATATAACAAAATTATACAACAATTTTCCTCCTCTATTTATTTCCATTATGTCATTCATTTATAACACTTTTCTCTCTTAATTGTAGAAATTGTAATATATTTTTAGTACTAATAAAAAAATAGGTTTATCTGATTTTTTGGTTCCTCTAATTTGATTTGTGTACACTTTTGATTCATCAATTTTTTAAACAATTTTGGTCTCTTCATTTTTAAAATTTAATAAATTTGACCCATTATTAATATATTTATTTAAAACTCTTTAATTCTAATTTTTACTTAATTTTTTACAAATTAAAATACTTATTTTATATTCAAAAGTTACTAACTAAAAATTAAATTTGATTTAAAATAAAAAATCTTAAATTTTTTTCCTCTTCAAAATATAATCTCAAATCTTACAAAATTCTTCAAATTTTATCAGTGTCAACAAAATTTTTATTTCTAAATGTTTAAAATCATTTCACATTTTAGTATTAGTATAAACTCTCTAAAAATTTGGATAAAAATAATTTAAAAAATTAAATTTATTAAATATTAAACTTAAATTTATTAAAATTATTAGAAAAAACTAAAATTACATATAAATTAAACTAAAAATACATTTAAATACCTTCTTGTTAACATTAAACGGTTAACCATTGTTGTTTCATGGTTCTTTCGCACCTTATTATGATTGCGTTTGTTACCTTATTATGATTGCGTTTGTTGCAAGGCGTGTTGCAATGCTTCTCGTTGACTATTTACAACTATGAACTCAACTGCCTCATTTAATATTCGGCAGCATTATCTTTAAAGTTAATCCCACCTGATATTATATTTTGTAGAATATTTAAAAATAAAATTTTTAAACTCCAATCCATTTAGTTTTTAAATTAAGAAGATTTAGTGAGAATGAACTTAAAAGACAACAGTCTAATTTTCTGTTTTATCTATCTATTTTGTTGGTTATATAAAAGTAAAAAAATTTAATTGGATTATATAATGTGTGTTTTTACTCTTTATTTTATAACTTATATTAAAGTAGAGTGTTTTAAACTCTAGTTCATGTAACAAATTTTTTAATCTTAACATGGTTCTCATTATCCACGTGATTATAATAATTTCTTCCATATATATATATATATATTAGTAATTATTTCAAACATTACCTTAAAAGTTTATTATTTTAAAAATAGATATGCTTTCCACCTTTATTATCTTCTGATTTTTAAAAAATGTATTAGTACAGTTTTCTTTACAAATAAAATAACAATTTATTAAATGAATAAAAAATAATTAATATATTATAAATTTAAACTTTATTTCAAAAGCATCCGCAGCTTTAACTATTTAAATTGATAGTATAAATAAATAAATATTTTGTTAATATAAATCTTATAGTAATAAAAATATAAAAAAATTATAATTATACACTAAAAATCAAACTTTTTTATATTTAGCATAAAAAAAATTATTATCATTGTTTATTATAAAAAACGAAAAAATAGTACTTATATTACTGTAAAATGAATTAATATCCCGCGTTAAATATGAAATCAATCAAAATTGAAGCTACTTATCTTTTTCTTTTTATCCTCAATCTGTTATCAAATATAACAGAAACGTAAAAAAAAAAATTGATTATAAAAATAAAATTAATCATATTAATTTTTAAAAGATATATATTATTATTATTGTTAAAAATAAATAATTTATTGAAATTTTTTGTAGAATTAAAATAATTAATTTTTCATCTTTTTAAAAAATAAAATAATTATTTATTTATATTTTAAAAATTAATACAAGTAACTTATGTATTTTTTTTTAAATTAAAACGATAATTTTCATATTTTAGAAAGTAGTGTAACTATTTAGTAATTAGGTTCGAAGGAATATACGAGGTCCCATCAATTCATTCGGTTAATAAAAATATTTATTTATTGTCATTCTTAATTATTTTTTATTTACCTAATATGTCCTTATTTTCTGATCTAATCAATAATAATTTATTATTTGTAGAAAATCAAAACAGTATTAAAAATTAAAAATTTATTGAGACTATTAATTTTAGTCAAAACTCATTTTAATTTAATAATTAAACAAATTTATTTCAATATTCTGTTACTCTTTTTTTTTTCGCCTTTTCCTTTTCACTTGATGATTATTATTCAGAAATGATTAAATAATTTTTGAAAAGAGTCCCTTAATTTTAAACAACTCTTTCAGAAAACAATGAAAGATAAGATAATTATTTGCTTAAAGTAAACTAAACGAAATACGTATAATGATATTACTAAGCTCGAAATGTTGTTGCTAATATTCTCTCACTGATAAATTAATAATAGTAAACTTATATATATTATTGAGATGCATGTTTAATTTATTTATTTTTTATTTAAGTTAACTGGAGAGGGAACTTGAGTTTCCAACGCTAATGTCGCATGAATACCATAGGTAAAAGTATTACTAGGATACAAATATGGTAGAAAAGAATTGTATGGAAATATGAAAGTATCATTCATTTTGGCAAAAGAAGCCTAATCTATCGCTTTTGGAAGTTCAGAACCTTGACTGAGAGAGCAAAAATAAAAACAAATAGCACTGCAAACCCCGAAACCATAATTGCACAAACTCCTAAGAAGTCATGTTTGATACCAAAATAACTTCTTATGAACTCTTGCACCGACTTATTTTCTGATTTAATCAAATCGGTTACATCTCCATATTGCGAGGCAACCAATCCATATATGGTCCAGGCCACAGGACAAGCCCAGTAGTACCATCTCCACCACACAGGAATATTCTATTATCAAAAAGGTAACAAAAAAAGCAATGAGTATCAACATAAAGAAGTTCATTGAATCCATTCATTTGTTGGTAATACTTACAGGTTGCGGGATGACAAATCCTGAGAAAAGGTTCCAAATTCCATAAAATGCAGCACCCACAATTGAAGCAACATGGTGATTTGGCGTAATTGCCACTGCCATCATGCCATAAAAGGTGAAGTAGCACAATGTAAAGTACATGAAAAATATGTACCAAAAGAACTTCTCTAAAGTCCATTCAAACCCCATCATGGCATAAACTATGACACCATATGATGCAGCTTGGACAAAAATATAAGGTAGCTCTATTATAACCTATGGCAAAAAGGAGTAAGTTGTGTTAGCATAGGTATATAAATTATAGTACAAATATTATATATATATATATATATAAAATTGTGGGCTTATCACCTGTGCAATTGCATAAGGTAAGGCAGAATACATTCCAGCAGCTCTTTCTCTATAAAAGACGGTTCTCTCAATGGCTACAACTGGTTGTACAGAGGCGGCATTTTGGACCCCAACGAAGAGAACAGCATTATACATTGAACCAATGGCATTAAAAAGGTTTTGTCTGCTTGAACTGGAAGCCATAAAAAGGGATCAAATTTAAAGTAAAAATTTTGGTCAAATCAATTTATCATCCCTAAATTTCTAAATTTTGACTTACTATTTGCCTCCAATGTCCCAGAACATTGTTCCAAACAATAAGGCTATGACAATAGTGGTATAAAACCTCACTGCAGTGTAAGGTGGATTTCGCCAATATGACCAATGTTGTTTCCATAAGCAAGCTGAGCATTGGACCCAAAGTGACTGAGCGTATTGAGTAGGGAAATGAAGATCCTTTGAACCAGGAGTAGGATTGCTGAGTTCTGCTATAAGTTGCTTGTTTCTCCTAAACAAAAGTGTATCACATCCTTAAGCCTTGGTCGAGTATGACAATAGTTATTGTAGTCAATATGAATCAATATCCAGGTATATTTGCCTACCTATACAATTTGGAACTTTTGTATATCTGATGAAAATCAACACCTAATGTAAGCTCTTGTGATGGAGTTGTAACTTCCAACATCCAAGTTGCTGGGTTATAGCCATCTTTGATTTTACTAACCCCTTCAATGCTCTGGTCAGTAAAAAATATTGAAAAAGAAGTAATTACTGGCAAGAACTATGGCTATCCAATCTCGAAAAAATATTGACTTTAAGTTGAATCTAACCTCAAAATACTTGATCAATTGACAAGAATCACGACCCAACGGCCCAACATATATTTCTTGTCCTCCACGCTTCATTAGGAATAACTAGAATAAAATATAGCACATGTCATTCAATAATTCAAGTCTAATGGAGGAACAACTAAAAAACAAACTTTTATTTTATCATATCATCTCTCACCTCATCAAAAGCTTCAAATATGTCAATGCTTGGCTGATGTATTGTGCAAACAACTGTTCTTCCTGTGTCAACTGTGTTCCTAACGGTTCTCATAACGATTGCAGCAGCTCTAGCATCTAAGCCAGAAGTAGGCTCATCCATGAAAATTATGGACGGATTAGCCACTAATTCAACGGCTATTGTTAGCCTCTTGCGTTGTTCAGTTGAAAGACCATTCACACCAGGTAACCCAACTAATGAATTCCTTAATGGGTTCAGTTCCACAAGTTCCATGACTTCCTCAATAAACATCTACACCCAAATATCAAGTCCGAAGGTGACAACAATCAAATTTTAAATCTTGAAGGTCAAATCTATTGGTTAATATATATATAAACAGAACAACAATAACTTTGTAAATTGCTTTGGACCATACTACTTTAAGTATAAAAAAACTAAAGGATGTTCTGACTCTTAAGCTAAGATGCTAACCTTTCTGTTGTTGGATTCAACTTTTGCTGGTAAACGAAGCCAAGCCGAGTAGACCAAGGACTCATAAACGGTAACATGAGGAGAATGGATATCATTCTGCTCACAATAACCAGAAATACGAGCAAATGTTTCTTGCTTTTTCGGGTAGCCAGATATTTTTATGCTTCCATCGATATACCCCCCGGTTTTCCTACCAGCTAAAACATCCATTAAAGTAGTTTTACCAGCGCCACTTACGCCCATCAAAGCTGTGAGAACACCAGGCCTAAATGCACCACTAACACCTTTCAAAAGTACTAACCTATCCTCCCTTACGCCTTGATCCTTCATTTCCTGCCAGTTGAAATCCCAAAATTAAATTTTAATTTTTTTTTGGATCAAAGGAAAATTTAAACAAAAACAGTTAGAAACCCAAATGTTATTTATAAAATTGAAATGACTTACTCGTGGCATATCAACTGAGTACACTATTTGATCAAAGGTGATAGAATATGGTTCAAAAGGAAGAACCATTCCTCTTTTCTTTCTGTGCCTAGAACCTACAACAACAATGACTTTTGCATAAATTTCTACATAAAATTGAAAAATTGTTCACCTAAGCAGATATTTGGAAATTGAAAATAGTATGCATGCATTTTGTATTGACGAGAGATATAAATAACATATATCACCTAAAGGAGTTAATTCATCTTCTCGAGTCCTGTTACTAAGCATAGTGCCTTGTGATTGTTCAGTTACTGTGGACTGTGGCTTCTCAAATGCTACAAAATAAACATATATTGTTAATGAAGTTTTGCATCATTATAAGAATCTTTAATAACCAAACGTAAAATTACTCACTATTGAGGCAAGTCAGAGCTAAAGTGTATATGATGTTGAAAAGGAATATGAATCCAATCAATGCCCCGATTCCTATCCAATACCAATATGCATCTGTGAAAAACCCACGGGACTCTAAAATTTGAATTCCCAATGTCTTATTTGAATTTGGGGTGAACTGTAATTGAAGAGCAGATGAATTAGGTCTGCACGCTTCTGAAATGAAAATAAGTAATCACTAAAGTTGAAAGTTAAAAAATTACATGGTTCCAACTTTTTCCAAGGAATTCATTCACCATTATTGCATTCTGTCCATACATTAAAGGTGAAATCCAATAACCCCAAATCCACCAGCCCTTGATATCGTCTGTTTCATTGCCAATAGAAACAAATAAACATAAATATCAACTTCCATTACGTGATGGTGATGAGTGCAACGGTTTTGTTATATTTGTTAACTGAACTCACTTCTGGACAGAATGAAGCCACCCAATGTAAAAAGGACGAGAAGTCCAAAAGACGCAAATGTGTTAGTCACAATCATGTTCCTACCAATTGCTGCAATAGCTCGAAACAATCCAGAGGCCATCTGGTTTATCAATAGTAACACAAGGTACTGCTTTAAAGCTCTGCATAAAGAATGAGGCTGCAGACCATAAGTTACACTACAAGGAAACAAGAAAAAAAAAAAAGAAAAAAAAAAGACTTCACTTATTTCAAATAAATAAAGCATTTTTACCTTCCAAAATTTGGATCAAATCCAATTACATAGTAAGTGAGAAATACCCAAACAGCAGCTTCTATAAATGTAATAGGGATTCTAAGGATCCATGTGGGAATGGCATATGCCCATGAAGGAAAAAATAAAAGGTCTCGTTGCTTGTAGAAAATAGGAAGCTTTACAATGGCCATTGAAAGCTCAGCCATTCCATTAAACATAAGCGCTACTACTGCAAAAAATAGAGCACCAGCATACACACCTCCATCATCCAAGGAATTCCGGTGCATCTCAGTTCGTAGAAAAAGTGTCATAGTCAATATTGCCATGATAATTTGCTACAAAAACCATACGAGGAAAAATTAAAGCAGAAACAATGTATGCAAAATATGTGTAAATTTAAATATAGTCTAACAGTTATACATAAAAGGCTTTTATTCATATAATATAGCTAAAACCCACCTGACATAACTTGAAGACGTAAACAAATGAATTCCTTTTCATAAGTAAATACTCTCTTGAGAAGTTAGCCTTTAACAACTCCTTCTTGTTGACGCCATACTTTTTAGTGGTTAGTGCAGCTGGGTGATTCTTAGACTTGTCAAATGGAATTGCAAGCTCTTCTCCTATTCTCCTCCCAACATGGAATGACTGAAATGCCTCAGAAAATTCAGTAACATCTACAAACCCGTATGGTTCATCTTTGCGCATCCAATACTGCTCTTGATCCTTTCTTGAAGTTACCTATGAGAAGGGATAAATGATAAGCACCTAGCTTTCACCAAAAACTTCAAACGATGTATTCAAAAGATAAAGTTAGGCTTACTTCTTGTAGAAAATCAGCAACACCTTTCCTCTGAGGACACTTAAAACCCATGTATTCAAAAAAGTCAAGAACATATTCTCGGGGTCCTTGGTAGACAATTTGACCATCAGATATAAGAACAATGTCATCAAAAAGTTCATAAGTCTCCGGTGCCGGTTGGAGTAGAGAAATAACTGCAGTTCCATTAAGAATGTGAACATATTGCTTAAGAGACCTCACAATTTGAAAAGTTGTGGAACTATCCAAGCCAGTGGATATTTCATCCATGAATAGAGCATTTGCTGGTCCAACCAACATCTCCCCTGTAGTAACTCTCTTCCTTTGTCCTCCGGAAATACCACGTAGCATTTCATCCCCCACTACAGTGTCAGCACATATATCCAACCCCAATATCTGCAAAATTTTATACTAAATACCTTGTGGCTTCACTTTATACATAATTTTAAAATATTTTATGGAATGGGGAAACCACAGACGAATCTAGAACTTAAACCAACAAGGGATCCAAAATTAAATAAATTTTTATACTATAGAGTATTTTCAATATATTACACATATTTTTAAGTTTAGATAAAATAAAAGGTTTAATTTAATATAATTAAAATATATTGATTGTATGTTAAAATTGAACGGTAAAAAATATATATTATTTTATCAAGCTCTTAATAAAGAGCAAAATGTAAATATATAATTTTTTTTACCTTTAGTACATAATCTGTTACTAGATTTGCCTCCTGGCCTCCAGTTGTAGCGGCCTGGTGTATCATAAGACAAATAGATACAGAGATATTATATCCATAGTTACAGAACTAACTTATTTTAATGCAATAATGATTGAAGATAGCTTCTTTTTTTTTTTTACCTTCATGTAGACATCAATATCCGGGTCTGGCTTGATCTTTGCTTCTTTTTCTCTTCTAGACAACTCAGATAGCAAGTCTATGGATCATAAAATAACAATAAATTAGTGTAATGAAAAAGGACAAGGCTTGGATTAAAATGGAAAAAACAAGAGAAAGAAAAATAATGGCTAACCATAACGTGTTCCAACCCCTTGACATCTTGCTGAAAAAGCCAAGGTTTCCCTCACAGTCATCTCTGCAATATGAACATCATGTTGGCTAATATAGGCAGCTGTTCTTTGAGGTACAAATTCGTCCATTCCATGCCCATTATAAGTCACTCTCCCAGATACCTGAAGGACACCGTGGCATTCATATCAGTTGAATAATACCATATTGTAATTGACAACTAAAAAAAGAAAACAATAAAAATCAGTGATATGAAGGGAAATTGAGTTGCACCTTAAGATTTGGATCAAGTTTTCCTGACAATGCCAAAAGGAGCGTGGTCTTTCCTGAACTCGGAGGACCCAGAAGCAATGTCATCCTGCTGGGTTTCACGATTCCACTAACATCTTTAAGGATACTCACATGTTTCTTTTTGCTTGAGAGAATATGGAGTGAAGTAAATAAACCCTACAAGAGCAAAACGCGAAAAAGATAGTGAGACTAAATGTGCATCAAAGAAACACAAATTTATGAGGACGAATGTGTTAATTAAAGTTACCTCCACCATATTAGTAGCAAAATTAAGGAAAGTTGGCACAGCTCTGCTTCCCACATAAGCCTCTGCCTCAACATTTAGGTTCTCATACCGAACTTCAATTGTTGGAATATCAATCCCAACTCTGAAAATTATAAAATAAGAAAATAGAGGATATTAACGAAAAATATTCTGAACTAGTAAATAAGAAATCTATAAACAAGAACAATGCATGAATCCTTGTTCCTAACCTATCAATTCGTTCCTTAAGCTTCAACAAAAACTTCTCATTATCCTCTTCAGCAACATTGATCAACCTGTCGAGCAATTTCTGTCTTTCTTGGAATCCAAGATCGGCTATATCGATCTCATTGGTGAGTCCACGCGAAGTTGTCAACAATCCTTTCCTCAAGCGGTTGTAAGTAGGGAGTTTTTCAAGAGCAGCCCATCTGAGAGCTTCTTCATCATCTTCTTCTTCATTTCTCGATGACCTCGAAAAAGCCTCCATGATACTCTTTCTCCAAACTGTTGAACTGCTGGCTCGTAAACTATTACTTGCTCTGTATATATCACTTCCCTCCATTCTGCAAATCCAGTTAATTACAAAATTGAGAATTGGAGTGGGAAAGTGTTCGTCCCTTTATATACCTTGCATTCATGCACAACCTGGTGGGTGCCGTCAACTGTTGACTCTTTTCTCATTGTTCAGTTTTGTTTTTAATTTTAAATTCTTTTTTCTAAATGCGTTCTCACATACTTTATATTACCTATAAGTATAACCTTCATAAAGTCAAAACGTACCTTCTTTTATTTTATATGGCTGGCAAATTTAAATCAATATCTGTCTCACACGTGTCACTTTACATTTAATGTAAGTAATATTATCTTATTATTAACTTTTTTATAAGAATCTTCGCATCGATTCCTTTTAATATTTTAAAATAATTAACTTTTAATATTTTAAATAAATATTTATTTAAAATTTAAATAATTTTAAAATTGCAATGAGTAACGATATTCGTATACATTTGTAGTCTTCTCCTTGTAAATGGATAGAGGCATGTTGAAATATGTGGCTACCATTTTTCAACTAGAATAGCATTGAGATGAAAAAGACGGAAGAAAGGGTGAAAAAAATTTAGTACTTTAGTTAAATCACCACCATCTGCGATGAAATTCAAGTGAAATTCCTCGTGCAGCCAAATAAAATCATAACTTTAGTATTCCTAAATATTTATTTTAAAATATAACAAGAGGTTTATATTAAAAATTATTATAAACTTTTATAAAAAATGAAATAATAAAATAATATTAATCATATGAAAATAAAAAGCATATATATTGATGCAAATTTGCTTACCACAAATTGTCAAAAGGTGTGGAGAAAGTCAAAATTAGTTTGATAAATAGGGTTCGTGAAAGGAATGTATATTATAAGTCATGCCGATGTATTAATGCTGGCTATTTTCGTTATATTTCTTCTGACTTTAATGGGTTGGTGCCACATGCTACCGAACTTTGGTTATGATGCTGAAACTCAAGATGGGATCTTGTTAGCGGTTGAAAGTTGAGTCCTGTATTAATCTCATTTAATAGAGTTGCGCCCAATTTGTTTTTCAATTTCTACACATGCTAATGGGAACTTTATAAAAATAGATTCTTCCTTTAAATTCTTTTAAAAACTTTAAACAAATCTTCTATTTTTTTAAATAATTGTTTCTCTACTAACTTGCTAACTTCGTTAAGAAAATACAACACGTTGTTGTTATTAACTTAAACACTATTATTTAATAGTTTTTGAATTAAAAATATAACCATTTTTTTTTACTTTCTTTTTTTTTCTTTCCTCCTATCTCCTTCCCACCATACTCTTCCTTTCCCATTCTTTCAATTTTTTCCGCCTTTATTCTTCTCTTTTTTTTTTCTTTTTAAAAGTATAAAAAGTTAAGATTTAAAAAATAATAATTAATATTTTAAATTTTAAAAAACACGTGTTGAATAACAATAAAGATATGATTTTAAAAAATATTTTATTTTCAAAAAATAAATATTATGCTTAATAATCTAAATATATGATATAAAAGAGCACTATCGAGGCAGAATAATTTTTCAATGTTAAAGAATATAAAAAAGAATCTTTTTTATTAGATCATAGGAAGTGGAGGCATGGCAATAAAGCAAGGAGAAGTGAGTTTTGTTCTTCACACCCGTCCTTAGAAAAAGCAAGGAGAAGTGAGTTTTGTTCTTCACACCCGTCCTTAGAAAAAGCAAGGATTGTGGGAATTGGAAAATGTTTTGAACCTAAGGTTCCAACCCTACATATATGTGAAAGCTTATTACTTTTTGAACCACTTATTTTTACTAATCACACCATGTTTTTTTAATTTGCATTACTTTCAAAAAAAATTAATTCTAGATATTTTTTATTTTGCATACTTTCAGAAAATTAATTCTAAAATGTATTAAATATATTTCTAGAATTTTAATTTTGAAACATATTAAACATTCTTTCGTAAACTTAATTTTAAAATTTATATATTTGGACTTAAATTTTAGAAGAGTGCTTAATATTAAATTTCTTGAAATGATAAAAAATAAAATAAATATTAAAAAATGACAAAAAAGGTAATATCTACATGCGGAATATATTCAAAGTTTCTCTTATCTTTTAGAATCTTTTCAGTAAAAAATAAGATATTATAATAATATTAAAATATAATATAATATAATTTATCCTATCATATGTTTGTTATATATTAAGATAACAAATTTGATAACATTATAATGCTGTATTCTATCTTTAAAATAAATCAAATAATAATGTAGTATGATATAAATTAAAATTCAAATAATAATTATCCTATTATTAAAATTAGATATAATTTTTTTAAAATTAATATAATATTTGTAACTTTAATAAAAATAAAAATACAATGATATCCTAACGTATTTTTACCAAATTAAAAAAATAAAAATTTAGATATAAGATATCATTGTGAAAAAATTATTATTATTATCATTATTATTATCAATATTATTATTATTATTATTATTATTATTATTATTATTATTATTATTATTATTATTATTATTATTATTATTATTATTATTATTATTATTATTATTATTATTACATCAATATGTTATCATATCCTATAGTAAATTATGCAATAGGATAGAGCTATGATGAATTAATCATACTCTACTGATTAATAAAAAGTGGAAGTAAGATAGGATAAAAAAAAGTTATCTTATTCTTATTACAACTAAATCATGAGGCAGAAAATGAAAAAAAAAATTAATGATTTTTAAAAATTATAATCATTATAAAAAATTAATTTATTTTTAAAAAATTAAAAAAACTTTAAATATATTTAAGTTTAGAAATCGATTACTAATAAAAAAAATTTAGCACTTTATCATTACCCATAATTAAATTATGCTATAAATTAACCCTAAAATTAAATAAATAAAAATAATACATAAATTTGAACAGAATTTAGTCTGGCCGAATTTTTAATTCTTATCCTACATGTTGGAAAACACAATGTTACATAATTTTAAAAAGGATTTGAATAAAAATTAACTTTCGTTTGAGAATAAAATATTTGCATAGAAATTAATTTAACATATTTTTTGAAAATAAACTTGAAGATGAGAAGAAATTTGATCAAAATAATTTTTGGAAAGTAAATTCAAAAGGAGAAAAGTTGGATTAATTTTGAATAAAAGATTTGTATTTTTTTAAAAGATTTTTTATTAAAGTAATTTATTTAGGATAATTTTGAAAAGGATTTTTATTGAAGTGAATTTTAAAGAAAGGAAATTTTTTAATAAATTTTAAAATGATTTAATTTGAAATAAAATTGAAAGAGAATAAACATAATTTTTGAAAAAAAGAGATATTTTAAAAATAATAATTTTTATTAAAAATATTTTTTTATTTTTGAGATAAATTTAGAATAATAAAAATATATTGAATAATTTGAAAGAATTTTTTTATTTTAAAAATATTTGAATTGAAGTGAACTTTAGAAAGAAGAAATTTTTTTTATAAAACTTGAAAAGGGGTTTGATTTAAAATAATTTTGGAAAGAAAGATGATGAATACAATTCTTGAAGAAAATATATTATTTTGAATAAATTTTGAAAAGGATTTTTTTTTCAGTAAATTTTTTAAAATGAATAAAATATTTTAAACAATTTTAAGGATGGAATTTGAAAAGGAGGGAATTTGATTGAAGTTTTGAAAATAAGAGAATTTAAGAATTAATTATTAAGAATTTTTTATTTTTTAAGTGAATTTAGAAAAAGAAACTATTTTGGATAGTTTTAATAAAAATACATGATTTTTATTTTTAAAGATAAATTTTCTTAAGTATTTTTTTAAAAGAAAAGAAATTACTTTTGGAGCAAATTTTTAGAAAAGAATTTTTAAATTCTTTTAATAGATTTTGGAAAAAAAAAAAAAGAAACATTTCGGATAATATTAGAGAAAAGATTGATATTTTTTATTTAAATTTTGAAAACATTTGTAATTAATAAATAAATTTTAAGATAACAATATTTATACATAGATTCTTGCTACTCTAGTAAAGTGTCAAAATAGAGATGTAAGGTAAAGTAAATTACACATAAGTTCACAGTTCTAATAATGCGAGAAGGTAGATAAGTTATATGTTCACATTAATCATTGCACGATTATTATTATTACTAAAATATAGTTTGATTTGATAAAAAATTGCGATGAAAAAAAAATTAAAACGAAATACAGAACCTATAGAAATAAAGCTACATAGAGGTTCTCAATACTTGTAATGCACAAAAATAGAGCAGCAACATATTTACATTACATTTATAATATTATCGAAAAATGTAATTTAAATAGAAAAGATTTATTAAAAAAATTAATTGTAGATAAAAGAAAAATATATGATTTACAATAACAATTGGCTATATATAAATTTTCTAGACTTTAATAATGTGCAACAATAGAAAAGCTACATATTTACATTATAAATCGTTGCTTAGAATATTAGCACATTTAATTTAAATTTTAAAATGATGATAAAAAGTATATTTAAATTAAACTAAAATTATTAATATTTAAATGTCACACTAATAAAAAAGGAATAATTGACAAATAACGATAAGAATAAAATAAAAATTATTAACAACTACAAAATACTAGCAACTGTAAATAATAATATACAAAGACAAAATTAATGTCAATAATTAATAATAACAAAATTAATAACACTATATATTCGAAGAAAAATAAAAGTAAATCCCCCCTCTTACACCCTACAAAATACCATTCAATAATCTATTAACATTTGTTAATTGATTCCTACATAACAGTATAAAAAAATATGATTACCCGCATGATATAAGTGGTAAACCAAAACATAATTACTAAATGATTAACAAATTATGATAAATATTTACGTGATTAATAAATTGCATGTGTGGATAATCGGTAACATAATCGATTAATCAATTGTCTGTTAACTATGTAAAAAATATATTAATTAATTAACAATTACGTTTAATCGATTATGGATATGATTATTCAATTCCAGAGGCGATTAATCGATTATCGATTAAAAGATGGAATATAACAAAGTGTAATTATCGTGGGTATGTAGGAGAATCACGGGTGAAACAGAAATATATGGGAAGTTTTTAAAATAATGTGACTTGTGAATGAAAAGAAATAATGAAAGTAGATGAATGCAGCAAAAAAAAAATCTTGGTCCGGGCAGACAAAAAAAAATATAGCAGCCTTTTATAATTGTAGCAGTTAAACTCTGCACAAGATGCTGTGAATATTAACTCATTGACTTGCTGCAATCAATGGGTGCTTGAGAATTTAAAGATCCAAACAAGAGAATCCAGATCCTATGCTAGAGCCTATGGGGGAATGCAATTAATTCTAATGAAAAACACAGTCAATAACAGGTACACTGGACCACAAATCAGGTAATGTAGTTAAAATCAGCCAATTAATTGTAAGAAAAATGCTCACATTTGACAAATATATATCCTAAATCATAGTGTCCATTCAAAAGAATTCATTTATGGTTTGCATGGCATAAAATTGGTCCACATGATGTAGTAGCCAGGACAAGAGAGACACTTTAAGATATACTAATGACAGCATCATAGAAGCATGTGAATTGCCATAAGCACAAGAAATCCCATTGAAGTTTGTGATGTCTAGACATCCAGTTTCTCAGTCATAAGAAGATGCAGTTCAAATATAGGCATAAGAATAGGAATAAACCAAGACATGACACGATTACCCAGCACCACAACTCACACATCATTAATAGACTAGAGTTTATCAAGTTTTGTAAGATAGAAACTTCTATGGGAGTAATTTTGGATGTTGACAAAGTTCTTATCCAAACAATGCAAGAAGTCCAAACATTTGTAGCAGTATACGACATTCTACTTGTTTATACTATACATAATTTTTCTATTTGATTAAACTTCCTCACCTTTCTAGTATCAAATTCCTCACGGCCCAAATAATAGTATATAAATAAACACCCTCAGACCTTTGATCTCAACCTTGTAAAGCAAAGCAAAGCAATGTAGGAGTTGCTAGAACATTAGTGGTAACTAAGCAGCAATATTTAGAGAATAAAGAAACAGAAGTTGAAGAGTAAAACCACAATTCACTTGATCATTCTGTATGTGAGTCAACTCCATACATAATAATATATCCACGAAACTCTTACCTACTTTTCATGTATGTGTCCAACAGCCGTTGTCAGTAATTCTAGAAGTGTCTACATCATTCTACATCAACTTGCTCTTTTTCTTTTGCAGCACCACCGCCATTGATACCGGGAACTAGTTCAGATTCACAAGACCTAGAAGGCAATCTCTCATATTTGAAAGTTGGGAGAAGCTTATACTGCCCAAACGTCAGAATCTGACTCAGCTTCTCATAGCCCAATTTTTGTTGAATATAGACCACAACTGCAAGAATAATAGCGGTCACAGGAATGGCAATATCCCCAAATTTTGAGTAGAAGTCCAAATTTGGATTGACCAATTCAGAGTCCTCGGAAAAGTAAGGATTTGCAATGGGAGCTCGAATGTAATCATATATATGAGGAAGAAGCCTGACCAGAGTGATTCCAATAAAATATAGTTTTCTGAGTGGTTTACTGTTAATATGCCAGATTAAGTTCCCAATAATTTGAGGAAACAAGAAAAAGTCTTCAATAAGACCTACATATTCTTCCAATTCTGTTGCCCAATTCGGCAATGAATGAGAATTTCCTCTTTCAATCAAATATGTCTTTGCTAGAAGAGCCTTCTGACTAGTATTTGTGCCATGAATTATTAGAACAACTACATACCCTATTGCATGTATGGTGAAGGTACAAAGAAATACCCATTTATCGCTGGGAACACAGTATGGCTCAAGAGGGGAACGTGTTTGCAATCTGATGCGAGACTTCCACACCTTCTGAAAAAGTCGCAGAGTTAGTAGCAATGATACAATCAATAGCAGTTTCACAGTGTAATCAATGACATGGAGCCACTCGCTGCTCTCCAATTCATTAGATGGCATATCATAAGATTCAGAACTCATTTTCTTAAAAAGAGCTTCTGCACCTGTGACCAGAGGAATGCAATAGCCAAGAGCTTGAACACCTACCACAACAAGAGAGATATATGGAAGAGAATCCATATCATGCTTTATGTATAACAACTGGCTTAAAATGCACCCAACAGCAAATGAAAGCATCAAGATTCGGAGAATCCCTTCAACACCTCTGTGTGAAAGGACATCCTCACGTTGCTTCCTGTATATGATTGGAAAAGTTTGAAGCTTTACTGTATTAAATCGAAGGGCATCATCATCAGTCCTTCGACTTTCTATAGAAATTGTAGCCGTGGGATTGACTAGCCATCGAGTTGTAGTTGGAGGATAAGACACAACCACCTCAATCGAGCAGTCCATTCCAGCCTCAAGATTATAGCTCTGATACAAAACCTTCCACGATGCTCGCACATCTCTGCAACCAATTAGATACATCTTTCCAACATGTGGATCATAAAGACCCTCCAGAAACAGCACAGAAAAATTACTATAAGCTTTTCCAGTAAGACTGAGTTGTGCAGATACATTTATAAGAAGCTGCTTTTCTGTATATTCAGCATCCTTGGCATGATAGGGTGTTTCCTGTTCAGATGTTGAATCATTTTGTGCATTCCAATAGCGCCCAAACAAGGGACCAACAGAGAGAATCTCCATCTGAACGTCAACTCTTGGAGTCAGGACATTAGGCTTAGGGTCAGGAAAAGCAGGGACATGAAAGGTGAGATCTTCTGAAAGAAGAGACAGACTATCTAGGAATGACTCGTTATCTTCAAGTTTTGGGAATGTTAGCAATGATTTCTTAATGACAGTTGCAAAACTGAAGGGCTCATTTCTTTCTAGGACAGTGCCAGCCAAATCAGTTTTAGAGTAACTGTAATTTGGATGAGTGAACTTAAAATAATTCCAGAGTTCTGAAGGTAGAGCAAGTTGCTCAAACGATAGGGGAAAGAAGGCACTGCTGTTATTAATGGGAGACAAAGACCCCAAAATAATACTATGCTGTTCTAAGGCAAAAGTGGTAGGAATATACATACAGATCCGAGTATCACAGTTACTCCCTTTGGCATCAATTAATCCAAGGCAACCAACCATGCAAAGCTGCCCACTGGAAGACTTCCATATCCCTTCAGCGGCAAGAGACATGTTGCCGGGCCCAGATCTTTTTGCTGCAGTATACTGATTCTCTGATGGAGAAACTGCTCTAAAAACTGTTGACACCCTAGCAGAACCAGCATTGCTATTACCAGCAGCTTGCTCACAGATAACATCTTGCATATAAAGTTTAACATCTTGAAAGCCTCCATCTGTCAATTTGATTTCCCTATCCGACAAAAAAGGACCTAATTTACTGCAGAAATCATCTGTCCCATTGCATCTCCAATTTGGCACAACAGATAAAGGTTTTTCTCTAGTAATTTCATCAAGGATTTCACAAAACCTTGCCCCTTTGTAGACACTAATGCCGTCCTTCATCAGGCTGTCACTATATGGATATGGTTTGCATGCTTTGGATACAATATGTTGTGAGCCAAATGTGTACTTCCCTGACTTTCCTAACTGTGATGATATGTGAACCACATCAAAGTATTTAGAATTGGATTCACGGTTTAAACTTCTTAACTCTCCGCTGATAATCCTGTTTGTTAATGTGAATGTCACAGGATAGCGAAGAACTAGCAGAATTTGATCATCTTCTGACAGAGGTATCTCACCAGGATTCTTCATCCATTCCCATGGTTTGGCAGGATCAGCCTCTCGAGTTGGAAGCATAGTATTCCCTAACAAACACAACACCCTTTGCCCACCATTTTTCTTTGTTTCGGTATAAACCCCTTGAAAGGGAATTGAGAGCTGAGAATGGCTGGGCCATAACTGAAATTCAGTATTCCCATCAAATGCATTGTCCACAAAATTACCATCTCGAGTAATGCCCATCACCATGAAACCGTTGATAGGAATGGACTTCTTCAATCGACGGTCATGATCAACATCAGTTACCCAAAAAGAGACCAAGTTCAATGAAGAACGGTCTTCAGCCACAGTCCCTGGAGATTTGCTAGGATCAAATGGCATTATGGGAAACTTACCTGCATCCTGCCTCCAATCCCCATTCACAAAAGAAAGCTCTCCTTTCATACCAGTAACCCCACTATACTCATATTTCAATTCAGATGAAGCAGATAAGACAGAGACACATTGTTTCTGAACTTCACCCATTCGATCATACTTATAGGTTACACGAGAGTTCCTATCAAAACTATACATTTCCTCAGGGAAGTGTGAACTTGAGAGAACAACAACCAACACGTCAAAAACAAACCAAAAAGCAACACTAGCTGAAAATGGAAAATTCATGATTCCAGGTGACAAAAGTTAGTCCCTTTCCTTGAGAAATTCAGGCAACTAGGATACCCAAATGCTTTCTTTGTCAAAATTCATTAAGAAATTGAGTTTCATTACAACCACCAAGCGTGAACAAGCAGCCAGCACAAAAATCAACCATAGATCACGATCTCAAAGAAGATCTAAAGAGAAGAAACAAAATCAGAACAAGTCAAAACTGAAGGAGAGCCAGTCAGAAAGCGTGGAGAAAACAAGTTAGAGGACTAACCTGAATCAGACACGGATCGAAGCACCAGTTCTTGCTGTAATTGATGTTTGATGATGCTGACCCAAATTGTAGGATTTTTTGAGAGAATGTTGTAGAAATGGACAATTATTTGGTTTAGGAATTTGGATGTTGATGAGGGGCAAAGACACAAGAAGCAGCGGTGAACTGAAGAGTGAAGAACTTGAAGTAGAAGACTACAAGTAGTAGTTGGTCTTAGATCCAAACTATGTTTATTGTTTCTTTTTTTAGTTTTTTCTTTTAAAAAATAATCGAAAACCAAATATTCTTCCTCTTCTTAATTTTTAATTTCTTAGTTTGGTGGCGTGTAATTAACCTCAAATTGTGGACAATAAATAATTCCTTACCTCATGTGATTTAAAGAATATGTAAGCAATTAAATTTGGCTAATGGGAATAGACTTGATAATTTGTATAAAATTATAAATTTAGATTTCATTTTAACTATTACGTCAAAAGAAAAAAATTAAAAAATATAAAACCAGATACATAATATAGGGTTTTAAAAAACTTAAAAATCAAAAAATATTTAATAAATAGATTTTTTGAAAATTAATTTTAAAAATAATATCATTTTTAGTTTGTAAAATTAAAAAAAAAATCAAACAACAAGCTTTTTTTATTTTTTATTTTCTGTATTTATATTATTTTTTCTTTACTTCCTTTGACTTTCTTTTAAAAAAATAGTTTCTAAAAATATAAAATAATTTTTAAAAATTAAAAATAAAAATATAATCATATACTCCCTAATGTTTGAATTTATTATTTCACAAGTATTTTTATCTAATTAAATTAAAAAATAACAATTAAATTCATATATATAATTAAAATAAATAAATATAAATAGTTTTAATTTAAAATAAAATCAAAATAAATTAAGAGATTTGAGATAAAAATAATATAAAATTTTAAAGTAATTAATTTAAGAAAATTAAGGTTTCAAGAAAAATATTTAACATAAAAAATTAAAACAATTATTTCTTTATTTTTTTTATAAAAATATGAAAAAAAAAGTATAAAATAATAATAAAAGATAACTTCATAAGAAAAAAAAAGAGTATAATAAAAGATAATTCAAATCATAATATCAACTTTCATAAGAAAGGAGGTTATTAATGATTTTAAATTACATTATAATGACCATAAGTTCGTGTAGCAGCTTACCAAAGTTAATCTAGTTTGATCCGCAATTTGAAGTTTAAATTATAAATATGTAGCTATGTTAAATTTTAGAATAAAATTTTATTATCCATGATAATTTTATCTATCTTAAACAGTATGAAAATATATTTATGATCTAAGATAAAAATAAATAAAGTTACTCCGTAATGACGGTATTTAAGGTAAGAAGAATGTACTATTACTCGCAGGTATAAAAACTAATGCGTAAAATAAAATCAGTAAGCTACCACTTAACTTCTTAACCTCAAAGACTAATACCAAAGTGGTCCCTTTGGTGGTGGTCGTTACGAAAGGAACTTTGCTTGGCTTTCGGAATTGGTGTGGTGGATAAAATGTCGATCTCTCTAACCTTGTTTTTTAGAAAGATGATTTGGAAAACACAACAAATCAATAATCATCATATCTTCTCAAGCAAGCAAGGTGCCAACAATTCATATCTTAAAGCATCTTCATATTTTAATTAAATTTTTTCAATTCTTGGTTCGTTAAATTTTTTTGTTTGGTGTATAAATATTGTCGTATCTATTTTTTTTTTCATTCACCAGAAAAACAATAAAGTCAAGTGGTATATGCTATTTTTGTGTCCATTTGCAATGACATCTTATTTCTTCTCTTACCTGGGTTTTCATGCTAATTTTTATAGTGTTTGGTACATAACTATAAACAATTAAAAGAAACAATGGGCACTTTTGTCAATGAAATGAATATATTTTTATTCTTTTAACTTCCCAAGTAGTATGTTTGCTCAACAGTCAACTCCATCAACGAAATGGAATCGATCAATTTATTTTTATGTGTTCATTTTGTTATGTTAAATTAAGTTTTATGTGCTTTAAATTGGAAAATCATGTCTACTGCAATAGCATCTTGAACCTGTTCCTTCCTATACTTATTCAAATTCTAAGGCCTTAAAGGAAGATATCTCCATGTGCAACGGGTCCAAGAAGAAACCTCAAATTGATTTGGACATGGAGGATGAATGTGGAAAAGAAAGGCCACATCATAAATTTCTACTTTGCTTGAATTTTCACCTAAAGATAACTAATTAGTTTCAAGGATGGGGAATTTTTTCTTTTTTGGGTCGTTATGCGATTAAATAGGAGTGTGACGATGTTGTTGAGGTGGGCTTGTGGTTAGGAAGGAGAGTTGGCTCAAATAAAGTGGGTTATAAAGAGAGGAAGTCTCTCATAGTTGCTATGTTTGGATTTTACAAGGCTTGATGGGTCAATTTCACTATTTTTATAGGTCGTTTTGATGTTTAATGGGTTATCCCTGGGCCAGATAAGGCTATTACTCTTAGTTATGCTGTTGATGGGGTAAAATTGTAAAAAATTGGGAAAGCCAAAAAATAATAATGAGAGATACCTTCTTTTGAAGGGAAAAACAGCATATGATTCAACAGTAATAGTACAATGCTTAATAAATCAAATAAAAACAATTTGTTAACAATCTCATTTTTTTTCCTTTGAAGTACTGAGGCTCGGACCACACCAAATGTTGTTCTATAATTTTCAAACCCCAATTATGGGTAAAGCAATTCGTGTATAGAGTGGTTCACAGCTAAAAATAATGACTAATAATCCCCAATTTTTTAATATTTAAAAATAGTTTTGACCCAAAGAAATTAATCGAATTTTAAAAAAGGAGAGATTATCTATAATAGCTGAAAAATATAGAGCGTTATCCTACAGAAATGGGAGTGCAGAGAACTCTTCGCATACAGATCCTAATTACACCCAACGTATCAACGAGTAGAAAAGCATTGAGAAGGGTAATGATTCCAGCATTTAAGAAAATCATCCCAATGAGCAACGTGTTTGGCTAACCAATTTATGGCTAACCAATTTACATAATAATTTCATTCGCCCAAGGCATACTGAAAAGTGACGTTCCAATCATAAGCCAATTCCCTGACCTGATTCACCAAGAAACCATAAGGATGGAAGATATGCACACCATTGGTAATAAGATCCGAAGCAACCTTTGAATCTCAAATAATTTTGCTGCGGCCAGCTTCCCATGCTAAATGGCAAAGATTTCAGTGTTCAAATTAGAAGTAATGCCACATTAAGCCTGAGAACCCAAGAATCCAAAGCCCAATAGGATTTCGGATAAGAGCATATATTGAACAAATATATTGTAACAAGGATGGGATAATCCAAATTTCAAAGTAACGGGAGAAAGTAACACCTGGTATGTATATTCTTCAGTAAGAGCAAAAAATAAGCAAACAAAGAATTATGCAAAATTTGATGATGCATAAAATAAGAATAAGACAATATAGGAAAGGAATCCATCACAAAAAATATGTTGTACAATAGGAAGAAAAGCATAGAGATAAAAAATATATAATATAAAAAAAATAAGATATATCCTCCTTTTGGGATATAACAACTAACAAAGCTTGCATATTTGTTTTAGTTTATTTGAGAGAAACAATTATCTATTAATAAGCTTTTTTTTTTCCTCCAAGTTTAAACATAATAGAAAATGCAAAGACTTGGACTAGTGAAAGGCGTAAATCTCTTGGGTTAGATCCCCAGTCCAATAAACATGTTCCCTGATCCCCCGGCACACTAAGGTCCTTTTATTGAAATGGAAATGAACTCCATCTATAAATACACATGTTTTACACTCTATCCGAAAGATTGCACTAACACAAATACATAAAGATTCCTTGCGAGATGGGATGCTAGTAGAGTGAAGGTTAAAAGCTAAGGTAGCTCCCACATGATCACAACTTTGGAGATCAATTGGAATCCTGGTGGACAGGAGAAACAAATATTGGTTATATATATTTCCAACACCCACTCGCTGAAAAAAGTGTCTAAGCAATTAAGCTAGTTTCCTCATCACCAGAAGACTTGACCCTTTTGGATGTAGAAAGGCCAAAAGAACCACATTGAAGCTCCCTCAATTTGAGGAGCAAGTAGAGCACAATGCCAACAAAAAAGCCCAGTGCGGCACTGGACCCAGTCAATGAAACAGCAGCACAAACAAACATTACAAAGGACTCTTGTTTGGTGTTCATATCCTTGGAGGTCATAGCCAACTCAATACCAGCAAACAGGAGAAGCACACCAAGAATCCCAATCGGAAACTGACCCAAGATTCTCCCAAAAGAGTTTCCAAAAACCAAAGCAAGCACTAACTTACCAATTCCAAGAAACACAACCGAAGCACCACTCCTACCCCCGAACCTATACTGTCCCGCCAAACCACCAGCTCCGTGGCAACAAGGCATGGCACCGAACCAACACCCCACAAAATTCATAATCCCCACACTCACCGAAACCCGCATCGCCGAAACCTCTCTATCAGGAAATAAGTCCCCCGACAGTTTACAAACCGCAATAACTGAATTCAAAACAGATAATGGAATCTGCGGAATCGCCGCTCGAACGAAACCAATTTTAAAATCCTCCCAACTAATTTTCACCACTGAAATCCTTGAAGGCCCAAACCGCAAATCTCCAATTATCGAAGGGTCGCGAAGAAAACACAATAACAACCCAAACAAGAACACTAAGAGAGCCGCGGGAACCATCGACAAAATCCTCAATCTTCGGCGAACCCTATCGCGTCGATCAACGACGTCGTTTTCTTCTTCTTCTTCCGGTTCCGGTTCGTCGCCCGCGCCGGTGGTGAGGACGAGGAAGAGGACGGCGGCGAGGGCGACGATGAGGCCGTCGAGGCCGAGCCAGGGACGAGGAGGGCCAGATTTGGAGGTGACCAAGTCTTGCTCGAAGCGGATGTACTTGATGGCGGAGAAGGCGAAGGAGAGGCCCTGGGAGAGTTGAACACCACGAACGACGGGGAGAGGGAGGTAGCGGTAGAGGACGGACATGAGGCCGGTGGCGCCGAGGAATAGGAGCACGGCGGCGACGGAGAGTCCCGCGGCGGAGATTTGAGCAATGGTGAGTGGAGGCGTCTCGGAGATAGCGACGGCGGCGATGGACTTCATAGGTTGTACCGGCATCGGAAGGCCGAAGAGCAAACCGGTGGCGATGTTATAAAGGGAAGTGAAAAGCAGTGTGGTGGTTAGGTCCAAGTTGTTGACCAGAGAGAGAGCCAGAACGATGGGGATGTAGGTGCCTAGGTCTCCCACGGCGCCGGAGATCTCCGAGGAAAGGTTCGTTTTCAGTTTGATGGTGGAGGGAAGCCACCGGTTGCGGCGGAGGAGGGGGGTGGTGGTTGACATTTGGTTTGGTTCGTCGGAGATTGAGTGTGCCATGAAGTTGCGTGAGATAATTTGAGTGTTAATGAATGTTGAATGCTGTGCTCCAAAATAAGGAAAGTGATAGGTATTGTAGTATCATCAACGGCACTTGGATATTGAGATCTAAATTTCTTGCGCTTTGATAAAATGGAATTTAGAGTATAGGAATATGTTGGGGTTTGGATTCTGTTACAATAATAATTGAAGGCTGTGGTCATCATTTGGCTGGGTCGCATTTTCCTATGAATCAATGCATTTCTTGTATAAACAAAACTTTGCACCGAGCACCAATTGGCTGCAGATGACGCGGCAAAAACGTTAAAAAGCGAAGGTGAAAAACAGTGTGCTATATTGCCTATGAGGCACTGTTTGTTATATAGATTATTGACGTATTTATTTTGTCAATAATTTACCTGTGTTACTCACGATGAATAAATTAATAAACTTTAGAGAATGTATTCATTTATTCTTATTTATGTGTTGCAGGTTATTTATCAAATTAATTATTACTTTCAAAAAAATGTTCAAATAATTTATAGGAGATATTTATATCATTATCATATGTGTGAAGGATTTATATTATCAGTGTGATTTAGTTGATAACATAGTATGTAGATTACACAGTTAACATTATGTATCATATGGTGTCATGTGGTAGATAGCATTTGAAGGTTAGGTGAGTGCATTGCAATCATCCCTATTTATTCACCTAAAATGTTCTCCCATTTTATTCTCCATCGTATTACAAATTTTTCTCAACTTTTGTCTTCAAAATATTTTAGTATCCCATTTTTGTGAAGTTTTTTTAGCATCCTATATGTACTTTATAAATATTTTTATCAATTTATTATTGTGTAGAAAAAACAAATTAATTATTAGTATTGGTTATTCAAATAGTGAAATATTCAAAGGAGTAAAAAATCTCATTTTTTTAAGATAAAAAGAGGTCAATGCAGGTTAAACGTGACATCTTGTTAGATGAATTTAAGAAAAAAAAATGCATAGAAAGTTGAAGTTTATACCAAATTAAATTGTTTTAAGTTTAACAAAAAAAAATGGTTGAACGAATATGGCATTTTTTAGATATAATAATAAGAATGTTAACCATGTAATAAATGATTTTAAATAATAATTATCAATGAAAATACTTCAATTATAGATTGAAATCGATATGCTGAACAATTTAACATTAACAATACAATCAAGTCATATTAATCATCACCAATTCGTAAGTAAGATAATTTTTAAAAAAATGTTTAAGTATATATTTTTTTTTTAAATTGTTAGTCATTGATATGTAGACATGCTTAATTTTTTGTATATTGTTGAAATGCCGTCTCCTAAAGGTATTAATTTATCCAATTATCATGATTTGAACTTCAATATTCTACCAAAATATGAAAGTAGAAATAATAATTATTTTGATAAAGGTGAAATTCTTGATGGTTATCCGTTAGATATTAACTTTGACAAGGACTTTAATTTTATTTCGCTTGTAGTTGATACCTAAGGTTTAATTTCCACTATTACTCCAATGAGTTTATCAATGCCTATTAATTAATAACAATAAAAAATTGAAAAAAAATGAAAAATGAAAAAATATTTATATATATTAAATATTTTAAAAAAATTACATAATTTAATACATTAAAAATATTAAATATTATATTTTTAAAAATATTTTTTATTATGTATCATTGAGCACATATTAAAAAAAACTTATCTAATAAATTATCATTAAGAACGTGGTCTTAAATTCAATTCCAAAATTTATGTATGTATGAGAGGACTCTTACTCACTAAAATTATAATATAACTCGATCGCATTATAAATTAGTTGGTTGTTAGAATTTCCTAACAAATCATACTTTCCGTACGATATATAATATGACAAACATTATTATGCAAATATATATATATATATATATATATATATATATATATATATATATCCTCCAAAATGAAATGTTCTAATTATTTATCATCATATTTTAAAAAATGGTAAAATCTACGAAAGGAATTATGTAAACTGAGAACAAAAAAAAAATAATGGAATTATGTAAAATGACATGAGAAAGTGTGGAAAGGCAACAACCATGCTTAAATTTTGTTTGTTACAGAGTTTGTTTTTTGGAAGGGCTTTTCAAGGTTGTGATGCCATGAGGGAGATGCAACATCAATAGTGAATGCTACGAAAGTAATAGCATTATCACTTTAATATTATATTGTGTTGCGTGTGTAAAAGAAAGTTTAAAACGAGGGAAGGCTATCTCATTTACATCAGTAAAGGATTTGCGATCAATTTCAACAAAAATTCAAAGTTGCTTACTAGTGAAAATTATTAAAGCCCTATTTTATATAAAAAAAATTGTAAATATTTTGTTAAATGTTAGTTAAATGAGTAAAAATGCAAGCATGTGTAGCCAAAGGACTAACCGATTAGGTCTCACCAAGTGTCAGGATTCTAATCCTTAATTTACTCAGAAAAGGCTTCGAATCTTTTTTCCCTCTATGGTTTAAACCAGTTCAAAGCTATAACTTGGATTTTTATGAACAGAAAGATGTTACATCAATTTAAATAGAATATAATAGCTAGTATTCAAGTATTAAAGAATTCTTGTGATATTTTTTTATTTAGATATCGTCTCGTTAGCTGTACACAGGTTAGTAGGGTTTGATTTTGAAAGGAAATAAAAATAATAATCAATCACAATTAATTGTACTAATTTAGTTTAAGTTTAAAACTTAAATTAACAAATCCAAATAAAATCAATCTAGTGAAAGATTTGTCCGTTTAGATCGGATCATTCAATTGGAGGACAACTGGAAGTATCTAACGGTCAAATTTCAATAAGCCCAGAATCCCCCACGTTAGCACGTTACCACCACCCGTTTACCACTCAATTCTGCTATATTTTTTTATTTGTTATTATTTATTAAAATAATTTTTTTTATTTTAAATTTTTTTTAAAATATTTTTTATTATATCTTATTTTACATACAAATTTTACTTATAAAAATGTATAATAAAAAATTATATAACAATTTTAAAATAAATAAAAATATTAATAAATTTTTAATATATATAAAATAAGATTAAATTACAGATAAAAATAAAAATATATATACTTTTACTAACGTCTCAAAAATACTTGCAAGAATTTTGGTATGTTATTATTTTCAAAATATAACTTTGTGATTATTAGGAGAGAAAAAATAAGTCTATTTTTTACAGTTAACCTAACAAATTTTAACTTAATTTTTTTATATAAATTATTCAAACTCCTTATTATTAATTTTTTTTATTATTTGGCCAATTATAGTAAATTTTTTAATAACTGTTTTTAAAATACTCTTAAAAAAAGTTGCTAAAAAATAACCAAATATTGTATTATAAACAATGCAGTTAAAGTTGTTAATGTATACAAAATAAATACTCTGATATATTAATTATTATGAATAATTTTATATTTTATTGTAAATTTAGTATTTTACTATTAAGGAATATTCTTTTAAATTATTTAAATAAATTAAATTATTATCTTACAATTACTTCTTATCTAACATATCTTACAACTTATTTTGTATAATTGATTAAATTTATAATTACTTATTAAAAATCCCTAAACCCTAAACAAGTAAAAGAGGTTTGTATTCTTTAAATAATCTTACGCTCAATTCTAAAATTTAATTCGTATTAAAAATACCATATTTCAATATTATTAATCTGTCACTTTGGTGAGAGGACTTTCACACACCAAAATAATCGAATATTTGGCATTATTATTTTCAAAATTTGGTTGCTCTTATCCTAAAAATTTTGATAATTAATATAAAATCTTAAATATGAATTTTATTATTTTATTGGATACAAACGAAAACAAACATATGCAATCATGAAAAACATTAATTATGCAAAAAAAAATCTATATTTTCCAAAAGGAAATGCTCTAGTATGTTGTTGTATCACTGTATCTTTTGATATTTTAAGGTTGCTTCAAGGTTGTAATGTCATGGGGGGATGCAACATCAGTCGTGAGAGCAACGGAAGTAATATAGACCACTTCTATATGAAACTAAAATCAATGAATCTGGGTCATTATACCATGAGTGGATGGTAAAAATTAATATATATAACTTTAAAAATTTACCTAATTTTTTTAAAAATTTATATGACTTATACATTTTAATTTTGATTATTTATTGAAGAATTTAATGATTAGCATTTTTTTTTCACTCATATAAATTAGACTATATTATTTAATAAATATCTTATATATGTGTATGTTACATGAGATGTTAAATTTGAACAAATATAACATCTTCATTATCATATATATTAAATTTTAAATAATTTGATCATTTACATATATGTTATTAAATAATTAATATTTATATATTTTAATAATATATTATATGTTAAAATAAAATAATATAATATAATATCTATTCATTTTGAATTTGTATAAAATTTTATAAATACAATTTAATTGATAAAAATATCTAAATTAATTGTTAAATTGATAAATTTCAACTTCTGTTAAAGCAGAAAAGGCTCTCCTATAATCGATATAATATATCAATGAAAATTTCTTAAATGAAATCCAACTTTATAAAACAGTGGTAAATGTTAATTAAACGCATATACATGTAAGCATGCGTAACGCAAGGACTAACTAATTAGTTCATTATAATAATTAATAAGGATACGTTTGTCAACTGCCAAATTGAATCAGTGATTGGGGTAGATAGATGCTCATGTAGTTCAGCCTCTCCCTTGAATTGGGACATTGATCATTGGTTTCCTACTTTCCTTGTTCAGTAATATATATATATATATATATATATGATAGAAAACGAAGATCATTTATTTGATAAAAACTCGTACCAACCGTAAGTAGGTTGCATAGGTGAAGAAAATGGTCAAATGTTGAGGACAAACCCATCATTGGAAAGAAGCCTGTAGTAAGTGGTATTGATAATGGTAGTGGGGATCTTGTTGCAGCAAACAGCTTCTTCAGGTCATCTATAAGACAATCGAGAAAGCAGTGAAATCTTGAATATATATTTTAAGCATTTTTTTCAACCCTTTTACAATGTTGACTGATACTAGATGAAATAGTGAGTGAATATTAGAGTGAGAATGAGAGAGGATAGGTGTGTAAAATATATGCAATTCTATTGTTCAATTTGTGTGGCGTTATTTAACTGTCAAATATGCGATAACAGCTTTTTGTTTTTACTGCTTTACCTTTTCCTAGATATTTGAAAATTATAACATATAAAGCACTGGATTTCCCTCTTTCATACATAATCATGCCCAAGCTATCAAGTCCTTTAATCATGATATTGCAAAATAAGGAACATTAATTACGTTGAATTAAACGTCATAAAAACATTTTGGCACTTGACAGGAATAAATCCTCTCAAATCTTGTGTCTATTTGTCTCTTAATTTCCTACATCAACACTCTTTTATGTTACTAGAATGACTATGAAAATAGACACCAGATAGAACTAACAATATTAACCACTGCAGCACCATGGAATTTACTATGTACATTACCACTCCTACAAAATTCTATTTGTATCATTTTGTTGGATTGTAGGTTACAATTTTTTGTAAAAAAATTATATACTTGCGTCAACAAATAACCTATATATGGTTGCAACCTACATATCTTACAGTTTTCCAACTTATGAGGCTAACTCCTATAACCTTCATCCATGCAAGAGCAGAAGCCCCCTTTGAAATGGTGAAACTGTTCAGCATCCCTTACAGAAATCTCTCTGCGAACCTCCCCAGAGATAAATTTGACAATGCTGTGACAACTTTGGCACATGTAGAGATTCTTTGTCACCCAAATAGGCGTCCCAGGACCAGAATTAATAAGTCCAAAGGCAAGGGCTAGTCTTTCACTATGCCCACAAAATATATCAGCCTTGGAAGCTTCCATTATGTCCATGTGACTGCTCTCTGGCCCTTCAAAACCAGCTTCTTTCATCTTCTTATAAAATCGCTCCAAAAGCGCATTTATTTCCTTTATTTGAGGATGAAAGTTATCACCACTGAGAAAAGCATGCACTGTGCCCTTGACTTCAACCCAGCTGCATCCAGGATCTACTATTAGCCCATTTTGTCTCATCATTTTTCTTACTTCTGCAACCTTGTCCCATTTACTGTTGTCAGCATAAAGATTAGACAGAAGAATGTAGTATCCAACACTTGTTGTATCATCTTGAAAGATATTCTCTGCAGCAAGTTCCCCAAGCTCAACATGATGGTGGATCCTGCATGCATTTAATAAGGCCCCCCAAACTGCTGGGTCTGGTTTTATTGGCATTTTTTGTATGAATTCATAAGCTTCCTCCAATTTCCCAGAACGGCCCAGTAAATCAACCACACATGCATAGTGTTTCAGATTAGGTGTAATAGAGTACTTATATTTCATGTTGTTAAAATATTCTAAGCCTTCTTCCACCATGCCAGATCTGCTGCAAGCACGTAATATGGAGACAAATGTAATTTCATCAGGATTGATGTCTGACTCTATCATTCTCTGAAAATGTTCAGTAGCAAGTGCTCCTTTCCCATGCTCTGCGTACCCTGTTAGTAAAATGTTCCATGCAGTAACATCATGATCAATTGAGAAAAATTGTTTCCATGCATTATTCATTCTTCCACACCTTACATACATGTCCAAAATTGCATTAGGCATAAAACCATCAAAACTTACTCCGGTTCTCAATGCATGGGCATGGATCTCTTCTCCACATGTCAAAGCTCCTATTCTGCCACATGCAGATAGGACACAAACTAGAGTAACTGAGTTTGGCTTCAGTCTAAGCAACATCTCCCTGAAGTAAAATAAAGCTTCAAAACATCGGTTGTTGATCCGAAGACCAAGGATGATAGATGTCCAAGATACAATATCCTTCTCTCGAATAGAGTGGAAAACTTCTAAAGCATTGTCAATGCATTTACACTTAGCATACATGTCAATGAGTGTGTTTGCAACTATCATATAAGAGATGAGTCCTGTCTGCTTGGCCACCTCATGAAGGTTCATCCCCATATCTAAATTGCATAAAGAAGAACAAGCAGATAGTGCCATAGCTATGGTGATTTCATCTGGCGTGATACCTTCCGATTCCATCATTTTATATGTCTCAAGAGCTTTCTTAGGCATCAAACTATTCTCATAACCTGACATCATTGCAGTCCATGACACCACGTCTCTATATTCTGTTTGAGAGAAAACTTTTTCGGCTTCCTCAATAAGTCCGACCGAAGAGTACATCTGAATTAATGAATTATAAATAGAAGGGTCTCTGCCAAACTCTGTTCTGAGAACATAACCATGAATCACCCTCCCCAATCTCTCATCACCCAGAAGCTCACAAGCAGTGATCACACTGGTCATGGTCTTCAAATCAGGATCAATCGGATGTTCAATCATCATACAGAACAATCTCAGTCCCTCCAAACACTTCCCATTTTCAAAATATCCCGAAATCAAAGCATTCCAAGAAATCCTGTCTCTATTAGGCATTTTATCGAACACCAACCTAGCAGTATTGACATCTCCACATTTCACATACATAGTTATCAATGCATTAACAACATCCACATCTGACTCAAACCCGTATCTTATAACATGCACATGAATCTCTCTGCCCCTGACCAAATTAGGCATGCCACCACAAGTCCTCAAAACACAAGGAAAAGTGTAAATATCAGGCCTGACACCAACCCACAACATTCTATGATAGAGATCCAATGCCTCATCAAAGAAGCCAGCTTTAGCATACCCACCAACCAAAACATTCCAAGAGAACAAATCCCTCTCCTCCATTCTCCCAAACACATGCCAAGCATCCACCAAGTTCCCAAACCTCACAAACATGCTCAAAAGAGTATTACCCAGCAGAAGGCTCAAACGGGTCTTGGACTTAGGATTCACATAAGAGTAAACACGAGAGCCTTCCTTCCTTGCTCTCTTCCACTCACAGAGCCGTAGCAAAGCAACGTAAGCAGCTTCTTCTACGGGAATTCGAAGGTCGTGCATGGAATCTAAGTAGCTCATAGCACCATCCAAGTCCCCAAGAAGGCATAGTTGAACAATATCAGAGTTTGGGTTATGGCTGTTGAGGGAGGTGGTGGCAGTCACAGAGTTCGAGACCCCAAAATGTTTAGCGTTTCTGAGAGGAGGATGGAGGGTGCGCAAGTTGTGGGTGAAAGTTTTGAGATTCAAGCTGCTGGAAGTGGAAGTGGAACAAGTGGAAGTGGTGGGAACAATTGAATTTTCCCTTTGAGCATGGAATTGAGAGGGTTTAGCAAACGCCGCCATTTGGAGTTACAAAGCAATGTGAGGGTTTATCGGTTAATAGCAAACGCAACGGAACACGACAATGTCCAAAGAGTGAAGGTTGAGAGCAATGTGAGGATTTATCGGTTAATACTTCTGTTGTAGTATTGTCTCTCCATAACCACCGTCTTATCCTCAGCATGCTGTCTTAATTTAACGTCTCACGTTTTTTCATACACAACTTACTCTTATGTTTGTTTAACTCACCATCCTTTTCTTCTCACGCATATAATAATCTAATCAATTAATTCATTGTTTAACAAAACTAAAAGTGGAAACTAGTATAAAATGCATAAAGAGTAAAGACAAAAATTTTATTTTTAGTGGAAAAATTAAATTCGAAATTAACAAGTGTCATGGCATTAAATTAAAAAGTCCACTCTACTTTTCACACGTTCAAGAGTCTACCTCCTGTCTACTGATTAATCTCTCTTGAACACGTGTATCTATTTTAATTCTCGTGTTAAAAGAAAAATCATCTCTTTTTTATTTTTATGATGCATTTGTTTGGTCATTTAATTTGATTAATTTACCAAGTTGTTGATGAAAGAAATTAGTATTATTTTTGTTTTTGTTTTCGCCGTGTTTAATTAATCTTATCAAACTATTAACTATGCAGTAGCTCAAGAAAAATAGAAAACTCAGCCTTTTTTTCCCCTTAGCTCAAGGCCCAACTTGCCCTTTCTTTTTTGGTCAAAGAGCTGCCCCAAAATAAGCCTTAAAAAGGTTAGTTTCATGGGCTTTTATTAAATGGATTGGGCCCAATAAAAAAGAAGAAGAAAACCTGCACCACCATACGCGGGGAATTCCCTTTCTTTTTTAATTTTCGTTGGATGACATAATAACAGGCAAGCATAATTCTATTATTCGAACTATATTCAACGAATTCAAGTAAATATTCCAAAACAATTTCAGTACTTACATTTCAAAGTTTATTAATTGTTGTTCAAACATACTGAATTTATTCCAAATACAAGACCCGATGAAACATTATTTATTTAAATACAAATCTAACAGCAAAAATTAACAATATAAGAAACGTAACAGATCTAGAATGTATGCATGTTGTGATGTTGATGGAGTATCTCATCAGGACATGGATTTCCTCCACTTGTGAGGATTTCTTCTACCTTTGACATTGACCAATCTGGTTTTCAAGTCCCCAGGGGTGTACCGTCCAAATCCAGCATCATCATCATCAACCTCTCGTTCCATTTTGGCAACCACACTCACACCGTGGTCAACTTTCCCAAACGCTAACTTCTTCCACTTGAAGAAACCCTTCTTCTTCTCCACCATTCTCTCCATCTGAGCCTGCATCGCGTTGCACTGGCTTTGCAACCTGTACACGTCATCCTTCAGTTTTCTTATCTCCAATTGTTGGGCGTTTATCTCACGCTTCGAGAGACACCGTGCCGGTAAATCGAACCCTCCGTTAGGGCTTCTGGTTCCGCTCATCAAGGACCCGCTCCAATCCACGTGGCGGTTCAATTTGCTCTGTTCGGAGAGAAGTACCTGAATCACTGCTCTCACTGGGAATCGTTCGTTTTGTGCTGCGTGAAGCGACGCCTCAGGGGTTAGTTTCCGGCTATCAATTAATCTACATAGTCCCTTCCTTTCTTGCTTCGATACATTTGGATGTGCCTGTGATTACACCATATGCATGCCACTCACAGTTACAATTATTTCTTTTCAAATCGTTTTTCTTAAACTAGCATACTAATTAACTGCATATAACACAGGATTTAGTTCCCTTAAGTGAGGGATATGCACTTTACAAAATAAAATGTGAGTCAACAGCTCAAATTTTAACAACTTGTTGATGATTTATTTTTCATGTGTGTATCTATTTTATCACAATCTCAACATTACTAAACCGGTAGCTTTCAATATTACTAAAGGATGGCAATACCAGCTATGACATGTTATATAATAATAAGAAATGTGCAAATAAAGGAGACAGATAAAAGAGATAAGCATGTTAAGTGATGGATGATGTGACACAGATATACAAGAGAAAAGTATATTATATAAAATATTGTATAAATTTATAATAAAATTTCATAACTCAATGGTAAGGTTTTCTATATTTGACTAATCATTGAGATAAGTGTTGTACATCCTATCTTTTGGTGTAATAGGTGAAAAAAGAAAAAAGAAAGTAAAAGATGATAAATAAGTAATATAATAAAAAATACATTGATAAAAGAAAGGTAAAAAAGAGTGTGCAAGTATGTATATGATTGTTTTGGTTATAATCACCAACTTTGTTTTCAATCAAACAGTGCACCACTTTTCACTTAATTTGGTCCATGTTCAACTTCCCACTTCGGTTTCATTTCTGAAGAATATTTATATATCATCAAGCTGATGGCAACACAAGAAATAGTTGTCCAGGATACCCGGAAGAGCTAACTAATTCATATTGTCTTGTTTTGTTTCTCTCGTTAATTTTTATCCTTCTTGTTTTTCAATTGAATTAAAGGAATTAAGTCTAATGAACCAATTTGAAACAAATTGAAAATAAAAAAAAAAGAAACCATACTTTGAGATAAGTATCAATGGCTCTGTACAAGCCATCATCTGCAGCTCTAGCATGGGTTGGAAGAGCTCCAGCAAGAGTAACAAACTCAGACAAGCTCAAATTGGCATCCATAGCAGCTTCAGCGAGGTAGCAATCAACCAACTTAGCCACCTTAACCAAAGCAGCACCACTCTTAGCTCCTTCACTATCCAAACTCACAAACCTCTTAACCAACCTAATCACCAACTCAACATCAAGAAGAGTTCCACATGTGTGACTGAAAGAGGGAATCACCAACTCTTTCAACGAAGCCTGATCCAGCTGCCACGAAATACGCTTCTCAAGCTCTTGCCTATAACTAGCTTCAACACCAACCATGTTGGCTGTTCTCAGAAGCCGAAGCAGAAAGTTACATGGAATAGCATCCTTCTCTGGGGGCAGAACACCGACCAATGTTTCCACAAAGAACCTTTTTTTCATCCATGAAGCAGTGACACTTTCGGGAGATTCCTCAAATTGTGTGAGACCCTTTTCAGCCATGTCATTGGCAGAGAGATCAGGGAGCCATTTGGAGGCATAGTGAGTGATGATAGAACCAATCAAATCTGCACGAACACCTTTGGCTTTTATGCCAGCAAGGGTCTTCACGAAGTAATCCATGTCCAAGATGCATGCATCATCGAACCAGCATTCAGAGGAGAATTGAGATGGAGATCTTGCTGGCAAGGCTATTGATTCTTGGTAGGATTGCTTCTTCATTTCGTTGAGAAGCTCAAGTAGAGTGGTGGAGGAGCAATTGGTTGGGGTAGTAGCTGTGTTGGTCATGTTTCATTATGTCAAAAATGTGAGAGGTTATTGTTTTGACCTTGTTGTGGGAATCAGATTTTGTTGAGAAGTTGAAGGTAGGAATGAAGAGGATGGATAAGGCGTGTTGAGAATTGAGATAGACAGGAATAGGACCACTCATACAACTGTTTATTCTCTCCTTATGTCAGAGACAACACAACACACCATTTTGCTCATATCCTCCTATCTGCACCATATTCACAACAAAATTCATAATAGCACCCTCAAAATTGAAAGCCACTTGAAACTGACCCCTTTCTTCTCTCTCCTTCTTATGTTTATGTTTGCACAATACCACTACATTAAGGAATCCAATATGCAATGCAAAGAAACAACATAGTAACTTGTTTGTTTCACTTCTTGTAATCATGTGTTTAGGATCGTTGATTAAAAGAAAACGAAGATCTCACACCATGTTGGAAGCTAGAAATGGACGGACCAAGATATCAACTAGAAGGTTTAAAATATGTCTGTCGGTGTGCAATTTATTCTAAGAATAAGGTGTAATGAGGTTGAAATATTGTGAGAATGTATGGTAATTAAGATTTTTTTTAAAGTATTGTAATTAATAAAAAATTATTTGTTATTTATTTTAATAATTCTTAAAATAAAAAATAATAACAAATTAATATAAATTTAATTTCCCAATCTTGTTTTTCATTTCCCACATCTATTTAGAATGGTAAAATCTACCACCAACACACACACACAAAAACGGGTTGAAAATATCAATCTGACCCAATTTAGGGTGACTTGGCAAGTAAAAGAGTTGAGTTATTTAAAAATTAAAAAATATATCATTCAGCTATCAATGAGTAAAATGTCCATTAAGTAAACTACCCCTATAATGCCCACACATTCTCCCTTTACATTCGCCCCTAATATCAGTACAGCCACCTTAAAAATAATAATAGAAAATACCTAAGTTGAAATAGAAAGGGAAAAGAACAAAAAGAATTCCAAGTTTGTGTATGGCACCACAAGCTTACACCCAATCTCGTGACCATTCTTGTCAGTTTTGAAGCAGACATGTGAAGTTCTTATTTAAATTGGTACCCTGCATTTATTATTTTGTTTGATCCACCCCATTCACGACGCTTTGGTTGATGGTCAAACCAAAATTGGTTCTTGTTTGTTTGTTAGGCCGTCCTTGGCTCTTTTGTCTATTACTCCCATAACCAAAAAGATTGCAAAAGTAGTTGAAGCATCAAATAGACTTTTTTGGGCGAGAAATGATATTTGTAATATACATATACTATATTTTATATAACATGTAGAGAAGAAGAGAGAGAAATATGAGATGCGATGATGTGATAGAAATAGAAAAAATTATATTATATGAATTGTAGCATAGATATATAATACAAAATATCATCTCTTTTTAGCCGGATATCAATTAAGTATTACTTTCCAGGATAAATTTTACCCCAAATATCATTTGAACTCGTGGACTGCATACCATGGGAATTACTTTTATATCTCCCAATTTTACTTTTCATACCTTTTTTTTTTTAAAAAAAATTTAATTTCCAAAAATATCCTTTGCACACACTTGAAGAAATTAGTTTCCACAAGCATTCACAGATATAAAATGCACTTCTAAAAATGTATTTTATGCATTTCTAGAAACTCATTTTCGAAAAAAAATTATGCATTTTAAAAATTAATTTTTATGTGTATTTTATATTTGTATAATAAATCATTCTAGAAACTAATTTTTAGAATGGTATGAAATGCATTTTTAAATGCTAATTTTTGGAAATGTGTTGTATTTTTAAAAATAATTTTTTGAATATGCATAAAAAGGGATGTTGTTGTCGAAGAAAGAGTATGGAAGTTGTTTTATATATATATTTTTACTTTCCCCACCTTTTTTTAAAAAATTATATAAAAAATATCCTTTATAACATAACGTTTAGTTTTTTTCTATTCTGAAAAATTATTTTCTGAAATTTAAATTTTACATTGCAAAAATATATTTCCAGAATTCATTAAGAATATTTTAAAATTATTCTTTCAGAAATCAAAATTTAAATTTCTGAAATTTATTTCCGTAAATACATTTCAAAATTTTATTTCTGAAATGTTATTAATAACATTTTGAAAATATATTTTCAAAATTCAATAATAATAAAGTAATGATTGACTTTATATAAAAAATATCTTATACATATTTACACTCCAAATTTAATAGCTCGCAATTTTTTATTTTTTTAAAAAAAATATAAAAGAGCATCATATGATCATAAATGAGATGAAAATGGATGTAATATATTTTTATATGCATGAAAATCATTTTGGATAATTTTATTTCAAAAACATATTTCCATAATAACTTTTCATAAATACAATTCTGTAAATTTATTTTTGTAAATGTTATTAAAGAATTTCGAAAATATATTTTCAAAATGTTATAAATAACATTTTAAAAATAAATTTTCAGAACTGAGAAAGAAAAGAAAAGAAAACTTTGTCCTCTTTTATAAGATATTTTAGATATAAATTTTTTTAAAAAAAATATGTAAAAACAAACTTCAGTATTTAAGAAATCAACTTAATAAAGGGTGGGGAGAGAGGATGTTTAGCAAAAGGGGGTGAAAAAAGTTTGGGCCGCTTGACTCATAAAGCTCAAAAACATCGCGAAATCTACGCAAAATTTAGCCCTCAAAGTCCTGATCACCCAGACAACATAGAGAAATATATATTTTTTCCTTTTAACATGGTATATAGCATTCTCATTTTTTTAAAAAAATAAAAAATAATATAGCAGGGCAGAAAGCATCCCCATATATAAAATAATAGTTTCAATCCCACTCATCACCTTTTTTTAAACAAAATTTGTAAAAGATAAGAAAGCTGATTTCATTTTAAGGTCAAACTACTGACCTCAATAAGAACCACAATCTCATTTATTTTATAAACTTAATATAACTTTCTTAATTTAACAATAAAAAATGTTATATTTCTTTTCCACTAAAGCTTCACTCCCAGACATACCAATAGAGTTATACATGTACTTTTAACTGTTAACTTTTTATTAATTTACTATAAATGTACTTCATCTTTTAAAATATATTTTTCTTCTAGAAGAGACAAATCTAAAATAGAGACTAACTTTGGGCCCAAAAATAAAAACTTCTCGTTGAGCCATATCATGAGTAAAATGTCAGATAGTGCCCACATTCCCTTAATCAATACAAGCTTAGGAAGAATAAAAGAAAATGCCAATGTTATATTAAAATACAGAGAGTAAAAGACAAAACGGATTCCAAATTTGTGAATGGCAACACAAGGTCAGTTTTCAAGCGGTGCCTTGCATTTATTATTTTGTTTGATCCAGCCCAAACAAAAGTGGTTCTTGTTCGTTTGTTGGGCCTTCCTTGGCCTTTTTGTCACTTACTCCTACGACCAAAAACGCAACGAAAGTGCTTGGAGTTTCAAATAGACTTTTTGGGCTGGCAGCGTTTATGTTATTCTTTTCCAAGACAAAATTTAGCCCAAATGTGATTTGAACATGTATGGACTGATTACAAACCATGAAGACCAAAAATCATGGCGAAACCCACACAAATAAACGGATACCAAAAAACAGAGAAATACAGATTACAAACACTGAACGAGTTCTCTCTTTCATTAGAGAACAAATGTGGTTCACCAAAACATTAAACATTGATAGAAAGAAGTAAATAAATTCATCTTAACTATGGGGACAAAAAAATGAAGAGACCTGAGAAAGTAAGTAGCAACCTTATTCTGTAAGAGCTTATGTATGTAAACCTACAACAAATAGTTTCACCTAACCCTGCTCTCAAAGAGCTTTCTTCCTGTAAGGCAATTTTTCACAGAAAGAAGACTTTTCTTTTTTCTTTCTTTTTTAAATATTGCTCTGAGTTGAGGCTTCAGATGGACTACTTGAGTCACCAGGAGGTGGATTTAACGGTGAACCGGTTGCAAGAGAACCATTTCCACCCTCATTCTCGGCCACCACCGGAATCTTAACAGCAGCAGCTCTTTCCATCTCTTTCTCAAGTTCTTCCTCTTTACGCAATGCGGAAAACTGTGTATCCAAGGACTTGGCTGCTGCTAGCCATGCAGAGACAATCAGCAGAAGCACCCCTCCAAGGTATGGAGTTGAATTAGCCAGTGACCCAAAAGATAAGATCATGAATTGCTGAATAAGGGCACCTCCAGATTTTCCCAATGGGTTGCACACAACATCAATGGCTGCCTTACCTTTAACCTATAGCAAGATATGCAAAGTCATGTTCAATAAAAGTGGATATGGCAAAAAGGTTTATAGAATCTAACAAGTAACACCAGTTTAAAATAAGAATTGTGAAAGAACTTAGCATGGTTGAAGTGTAAATATGATGGAAAAGCGGATAAGAATTTAAACCTTGGTATCTTCATCCAATGGTATGTAGGCCATTTCTTTGCAGGGGTCGAATAAGCTGTACTTGGCACTCTTGCTGAATATGTTCTGCAAGGCACCCACATATACAGCTGCTAATAGTGGAGTCATTCCAAACTTTGCAAGACCGGGTGCAAGTGGCTCGCCGAACAATATAAGAGAGAAGAAACCAACTCCTGTCAAAAGCAGGACCGTGGGCGTGATTGTGGCAGCAACTCCCCATCCATATTTGTCAAATATAAATTGGCTTACAAGCATCATGGTGAATGTGGCAATTCCAGTTGCCGTTGAGAAGTCACCCATAAAAGAAGAGTACTCGTTGGGGCTAGGGTACTGCAGTTTATACAGGTTTGTCAGCAGAAGAAAAGGTGCAAAGTGAAATAGCCGGTTACAAAACCAAAAATAAGATAAAGGCAATTTATTTGGACATTACCTGAGCTTTGAGCTTAGACTTCCAGGTAACTTCAACAAGATTGATGCTGATTCCATAAGCAACTACTAAAGTGGCAAGATCTCTGATGTACTTTGAAGACACCAAGAACTTCATGCTCTCCATTGTTCCCATTTTGGGCTTCTCCTGTAAAAATGCATAGCAAGGTAAAATATCAGTTAACTCCTTCCAAAGACCAAAAAATTGAATTATCAGACTTTCCATGTGTTACATCAATGTTCAAAAGAACAAAGGAGAATGAAGACCATATAGCTATGAATATCTTATTTACAAGCAAGTAAATCAATCAAACAGAAATGATACCTTATTCAAATATTATTAAAAATCCAATTTTTTTTCAAACGAAAAACAACTTAAAAAATATAGGTAATGATGAAAAATTTGCCTTTCAAGAAATTACCTTCTTCTTCTTGCTGCGTGTAGGAAGGGGAACATAATTATTCACCCACCAGTAAAAGAAACAGATTGCAAACCCCATAAGCACAACTATGCTCATCATTCCTTTTAGAGAGATGGCCCAACCATCAACTCCAGGACCTAAATTCTTCCTCAGGTTAGAAAAGTATTTTACTGTCCGTCCAGAGAACACAAGGGCTACATTGGCCCCAAGTCCAAACAATGGATAGAATCGTTTTGCTTCCTCAATAGTAGTTATCTGCAGAAAAAAAAACGGGTATTAGAATCACCAAGAAGAAGAAACTTCTAATAGACTCATTTTACCATGCTGATTGAATAAAGCAATTGGAAATTGGAGAACAAAAAAATTAATGCAACATTTTTACCCTATCATCACATAATACCATGCTAATTGTGTGAGGGTTGATGAATGGCATAACTGATGAAACAGAGAATCTAATAACCATCATTAATGTTATACTAAATTCACGGACTTCACATTTCTGGCAACAATTCTGAATGTCTATAACCCAGATTCTTAAATCTAACTTGGGTATACAATTCCATTTTCCAAAAGGAAAATGAATAAATGACTAAATTATGCTAATAAAAGACACAGAAAAAGTATTGTCCTATTAGCCAAGTGTGACGAATGCATTACATGTAGCTAAAGAAGCCACTAGATATAACACAGGAAAAAAGAAAAATAAAAACTGTGACAGACTTCAGAGATGGACTTTAATTCCATGATTTTATTCTTTAATATACTAATCCTATAAATTAATTCACCATTTCTTTCAAATGGAACAGCAACCAGTATCTATAGTCCTAAACACTCACCTTGTCAAAGGGGCAAAAATGCTTGATGCAAAAAGTTAAACAATGACTCATCCTTGGAATAATGAAGTTATAATGTCAGCAAACAAACAGAAAACAGATTAAAAGTACATAACTACTACATGAAATCATACTTATAGATTAAGAAAGATACTATATAGAGCGAAATAGCAAGTCCCGTCCAGTGTTGTAGCATAACCATGTTTTCATTCATCTCTTATCTCAAGTCTCAGCAATCAATAGATGCACCCTTCTAAGTCGGCACAACAGTCATTCAAATTTGAAGAAAACGAATCAAAAAAAGCTTACAGATTAACACACGGTAAAAAGAGGAAGAAGAAGAAAGTAAAACAAATGAATAGCTAATCATGATGATTAACAAGTAACCCTACACCCTAAATTCCATCCACCCCAGTTCAAGCAGTATATGGAATATGATTAAGAGAGAGATCAGGATATCCAACAAAGGTAATCAAGATGCAAAGTTCATGACACCAAAATTAAAAATCATAACCTGAAACCAACATATACTACAGAAGAATCAACCAACAAAAGTGAGTCAATTAATGAAATAAAATTACCTGATTAGCGAACCCCCAAAAGAGCACAGAAATGACCACACTTCCCCACAATTCAGCCATGACATAGAACAAACAGAAGCTCCATATTCTCATAATAGCAAGGGGGCCAAGGAACCGAGGGCCAAGGACGTTAAGAAGCTTGTCCGCAAAAGCCTGAGGGTGGATATAGTTGCTGAGAGGGTACAGAACAAAACCAAAGGCCCCAAAGAAAGCAATGAAGGGAAGAATCACAGTGTAAAAAAGAGCCTGCTTGGACAATACATTAGCCAATTTGGTGTACAACAACATGAACCCAATAGCCATAGGAAGATTGACCCATGTTTTGAGAAAGGGTATAATCTCAGCACTGCTTCCTCTGGCCGTTACAACCAGAACATCCTTGGTGTCTCTGAGAATGGTATAATTAAAAAGGATGCAAAAGAACATCATCCCCAAAGGAATAATCTTTTTGAGAGTGGTCATCTCAATACCCAAAAACTTTGGTTTCTCAGCCTCAATTTCTCCGAACACAGGTTGCCCATCAGCAGCGGCGGCGGCTTCAGCCCTGCAAATGAACAAATTTTTGTGCTTTGGTGGAAAAACATTAACTTTTGGGAGTTTTGGGAAACCATTGGTAGTGAGAGAAGATGGAGGAAGGGTTTTAGGTTTTAGAGTGAGAAATCGGTGCTTCAAACCATGGGAAGGGTTGAAAAGCCTACTTGTGGGGTTGGTGGGGAGAGAGACAAGCCCTCTGGTCTGAAGAACAGCCTCCATGCCTCTCTCTCTCTTGAACAACAATGAATGCAATCCGGAGAAGCTTCAACACTAGAACATGCAGATAAGGTGGCTGGTTGCAGATTAAGGATTGCAGATTGCAGAGAATATTGTAATGCCTCAATAAGAAGAAGAAGAAGCAAATACAAATATCTCTTACTTTTATATCTCACTCAACCAACCAAACCCTCATAGACTTAGAGACGACAAAAATGAAAAACAATAGGTAAAGTTACAACTTGGGTTTTAAATTTGGGTATGCATTTAATATAAACAATATTATTCTTTTAAAAAATAATTAAACTTAACGGGGTTTTAAATTTATAAAAATAATACACTGGTTTAAGAATAATCTAATGGAATTAAAAAATTATTTAAAAAATGACATCTAATGCTAATAATGATTTTTTATTCTGTTTTGTAATAAAAAAAATATTCTACTGTTTGTTTTATGTTTTTATGTAAATAAATTTGAATCGTTAAAAATATTAAGACACATATCACAGATTTTATTCTAAAACGTATGTTATAATGTGTAAAATTAATTCTGCAAATGATTAAATCAGTTCTTATTTATTGATTCTTTAATGATTGTATTTAAAATAAAAGGGTAATTGCAAGTAAGATTTAAATATTGTATTTTTTTTTAGTATTTATTAATTTTTGTATTAAAAATAATGTAATGTTAATTCTTAACCGAGATCTAAAAATATTTGATTTTGGTAGTTTTAGGAACTAAAAGTGAACAATTTTTTTGTAAAAACTAAAATAGAAAAGGTCATAATATTTCAGGACCAGAAATTTATTAAAGTCAAAAAAAATTTAAAAAAAATGTGGTGCAAATTTAATAAGATTGAGGTTTCTTTCAATCTTTTAACAGCACGGAAACAATGAAAAAAAAAAAAAAAAAAAAAGTGTACCTGTGAGTGAAATGAATAAATGGTCAAGGAAATGGAAAAGAGCAATTAGGATCTAAAAGTTTGAAGCTGATTTCCCGAAATCTCCCTCATTTTTTTCAGAAATTACCATACTACCCTCTAGATATTTTTCACATTCACACCACTCTATGCAATGCATAGATTTTGAAAATTACATGTGCGATTCAAAAACCTTGGAACGTGAACTACTGTCATTCAAAAGGCATATACGCAAATTGCTCAAGTTGTCGTCACTATGCAAAGTGAACAAATTTAGAACTATGTCTCATGCTTCATTAAACCTATAATTGCTTTGTAAATCGACAGTCAATATATGCGGACTATTATTTGTAACCTTTTCATTGTGTTTGAAAATTACAATTACAATTACAATTTGGTGTCTTTCTTTGCAGTTCCACAACAAAGTTTGTTCATATACGTTGCTCTTGTATCAAGTTTCTTTCAAACTCATCTTTAGTCTTAGGACCAATTCATGTTCCTGAATAAAACACGTGCTATGTTAATACACAAAACCAATTTAACTTTAAAAATGTGATACATTTTTAAGTCGGCTTCAACAAACTACATTAAGAGAAACTGAAAATAATGCATTTTGTCGGAGGGATTTACTTTCAATCTTGAGCTGAAAAAACGTACATACATTCATTTCTTTTTATTTTTCACTGAAGTTATCAAGTTTATATGATTCTGATATTTTATTTTATATATTATAGTAATTAATTTAATATTTTTTATAGTAATTAGTGAGTTAATATGAGTCAACTAAATATTATAATTATTTTAAATAATTCTTTAAATAATGAAGAATTTACATTATACATGAAACTTTCTCAAGTATTTTGAGCTCATTCATAACGATTTTTTTATTTGATTTGCAAAAAAATTTATTCTTTTTTCTAGCATTTATCTCGATGGAACTTCTATTGAAATATACTTATTCTTTCTCTTTTATTTTTTTTTTAAGATACAGCTTAAGTGTTTGTTTTTTGTTTTTTTTTTTCTTGAAACATTTTATATGTTAATCAATTATTATAATGCAGTTTTGTTTCTATGCTTCTATTATTAATTTAAGTTCATGGATTTTATGTAAAGTGCTCCCTTTTTTTGGAAAAAAAAAATACCAGTTCCAATATTTGGAAATATTTTCTAATGCTAGAGGATTCTTTATTGTTTTTCTTATGTTATTTTTTACTTGACGAAGATTGTGTTTTTTTAGTGAGCTGAATTGAAATTTCAATCTTTGTAATTTGATATATATATATATATATATATATATATATATATATATATGTAATTATAGTTCTATAAATTTAAAAAAAAATACTTTTAACATTTAATAAATTTGATCCTTCACCTATTTATATATTTAATAATTTTGAAAATGTGTTTATGTTATAAATCAATTTAATATTAATTCTATCATAATTTTACTGATTGTAATTTTTTATATTTTAATACAATATTTTTTTATTGTTTTTATCAAAATTAATCCGAATTTTAGTACTTTATTCTTTAATTTTTTATTTATATAAAATATTCTTATTATTAATAATAAAATATAAGTTATTTTATTTTTTCAGCTATAAATTTTAAAAATACTCGTACAACATGACGATCAAGCAATTAGGAGGGTGTATATTTATTCATGTTCAAAACAAGTGGGTAAATGTACCTATTTAGGAAGAAATAATCTAACATCTTCCCCACCAGAAAAAACAAGTGATAGTACTGTAATGATTTTTGTTTTAAACGAAAATTAAAAATAGGATTATTTAGAGAATATACTTATTTGGTTAATTAACATTATGATTATATGTTTTTAATATAACACTCTTGTATATGCACATACAGTTAACTCGTTTAAACATGATTTTACTTACACTAATAAAACATAGTTTCTAAATTAAATTTTAATTTTTTAATTACTGAAATATATTTAAAGACAAACGGGATGATATATAAAAGATTATTATATTTAACAATAGATAAATTCAAATCAATATTTCTAAATTCAAAAGCTACAAAAATTATACTATTAAATAAATCTATAATTGACCTATCACCCGTGAAAGGCACAAAATTTACATACTTACATGAAAAGCAGAGAATATGATTTGATGAGTTTTGCTTTTTAGACAAAACAACTTTTGAACTTTTCTATTTTATTTTAAGATGAGAGCCAAATATATTACTAACATGTTGGTTTATTTAAAGGATTTGCCACATCTAAATTTTTAGCATCTAGCTTCACGCTAATTCAATTAAATTTGTTGTTTAAATTTGACGTTCTACCGTTTAAATTTGATGCATTATAATGTTTAATAAATTATAATTATTAAATAGACATTGAATGATTTATAATCATTTAAATTTTTTTATTATTAAAAATATTAATTTAAAGGATCCGGGCCCACCAAACAAGTCGCTGGCACCTGCTTCTGTTTTCCATCAGAATCCAAGGAGTTGAAACTTCACAGGGAAAAATTAATTTAAAGTTTAATTAATTATATTCTAATTTTTCATATTTTAGCTGGTATGTAATTTTAATTATCTACATCATTTCAGATCACTTATTTATATTTTTTATTTTCTATTTTCTATTATAAAATTTACTTCTCCTACTTTAGATTGTATTTAATAATTAACCATAATATAACATAAGTAAGACATGACACTAACTTTTACCGTTAAAAAAAGTAACATATTATTTATAAATTGCATGGATATTTTTAAAATTAAAATAATTTTTTTAAATAAATATTATATTGAATTAAATAAAACTTAAAAAAATATAACTTTTAAAAATTTGAGATCAAATTCAAAATAAGTTATTCAAATAATAACACATAATTTTAATTATTTTGATATATTGGAGTTTAAACTTTCAAAATAAAATTAAAATTAAGTTTTATTAAGATTATAATAATCTAAAATTTTAATTTATTTTAATTTATTTTAAATATATATATATGCTTAAATTTATTATAATATATTAAATAAAATAATTTGAAAATAAAAAAATATTAATGTAAGATAAATCATATAATTTAATGAGAATAAAAACATTCACATATATTAATATATATATATGAAAATGAATATTTTATCAACTCGGCATAATAAAATTTTCCTTTTTTAAAAATATTTTATATTTTTAATCTATATAAATTAATGGTCCGCGCATTTTTATTATGTTTTTATTAATTATGAAATAAAGTTTTTCGTGAGAAACTTACATGCAAACTGTTAAACCAACAAAATCTTAATAAATATGTGTCCCATAAGTATATTGACAAGGTTCAAGTTTTAATAATGTGTATGAAGAGATATTTTAGAAAAGGTAAAATTTACTTAGATAGATTATATGTTTTAAAGAAATTATTCTTTGATTATCGGTTGAAAAATACCCTTAATATACATAAAAATTTATTAAAATTATAGAAATTAAAACCACGCATGAATTAAGTATGAAAATTAAAAATGTAATTAGAATTTTGACAAAGTAAAGACTTTTTTAAAATATAAAATATAATTTTCAAAATATATTAACTCAAATATACATATTTTTTATTAATGGGACCTAAAGCCCATGCAAGATAAACATAAATTTTTTATTGTCAATATTTTAGGGTTTTATTGTTCATATTTTACCAGAAACTGAACTTCTTGCACATGATAAGTTATTCCGTGTAAAGTCGTATCATCCTTGAAGTTTCGGCGATAAGTTGCGTTAATGTTTGTAAACCCATTACTGATCCAAACACTACCTTGTCTTTACTTTTTGAAAACAATAATATATATATATATATATATATATATATATATATATATATGGACAACCATTCATTTATTAAGTATATATTATGTTTATAAATCTAATAAATATATTTTATTTAATAAATGTAACATCAGTATGGTCAATTTTATTAATGTGAAAATACATATATATTTCATTTCATAATTTTAATAAAAATATTATATTCAATAAATGTAACATTTAATACTATTGTCTTGTCAATTTTATTCATATATTAAAATTAATTTTATTAATATAAAAAATCCTTGATGTAATGTATATTATATTTCACAAAGCTAATAAACATATAATATTTAATAACTATAGCATTTAATACTATTGTCTAGTCAATTTTATTTTAATATATAGTTCGAATTTTATATTTATTATATATTTTAGAAACAAATGTAAGATTTGTAAATTAAAATATTTAAATTTCAAAATAATAGTGATATTTTCGGCTAACAAGCCAAATCAAGTCAGTTTGTTTTTATAAAAAAAAAACTCTTTACAAGCCTAGCAAAAAATATTAATTATTATTTTAAAATATATTAATTTTTAGATGTAAATATTTATTCACACATGTGTGTTTTTTTTTTTTTAAATATCCAATGATATTTCAATCTACTAGCTTATTGTACCTTTAGGTATAATACTGATGCAAATATAGTTATGATTAAAAATAAGTACAGTATAATGGATGTAAAATAAAAATATTTAAATATTATGTAATTAAAAATAATAATAAAATATTTTTAAAAATAACTCTTTTAAGCAATTTAGAAAATTTTTCCCATAAATAAAAAGATGAATTCATAATATCATAACATTTTAGTTTTGCATTTATTATATTTTTTAAGCAGTACGTGTAAGAATATTTATAAATTAAAAATATTTTAATTGTATAGTTCAATTTATTGTATTTAAAAAATCAAAACAAAAAAACAATTTATTTTAATAATAATTTAAAGAAATAAAGTGATAATTTTAATATTTGCTATATTTTTTTCTACAAATTTATTCTCAAAACATTACTATTAGAAATATTTTAATAAAAATTTAAATGATATGACGGTTAAAATAATTTTTTTTATCAATTTATACCATTATAAAAATAATCATTGTTACAGATTATTTTTTAATAAAATTTTTATTTTATTGATATATAAAATGTTATAGATATGTAATGTATATACTTTAAATTTTGTTGATCTGCACTGAAAAGGTCAATTAACTGTATTTAAATATCTAAAATAAAAGATGCAATGAGTAAAGAGCATTTATATTAAATTTTCAACATATAAAACATTCTAATTAATTTTAAATTTATAATAACATGCCTTTGAATATTATTATCTTTAAAACACTTTTATGGTTAATAAAAGTAGATTGCTCCAATCTATATTTTATTTTCCATTTGTTACACAAAATACTCTTTATTTATAAAATACACATCAATTTTTCTTCTATTCCGTAAATATATTATATTTAAATTTTAAATATATTTTTTATTATATAAAAAAAACCCTAATAAAATAAATTACAGTCTATGACTGGAAATAATAAAAATTAGAATAGAACTTTCAAATGAAAATTCAATATAAATGCAATCGTTTGAATTATTAGAAACAGAAAAAAAATTATTTAGAACACTTTTTCAACAATTAAAAAATAGCTGTAGTGATTAATTTTTTGAGAATTTTTTATTGTAATATACTCAAGATTAATATATGCCGTTTAAAACACACGTAATTATAATTTATTTATTTTTAGTGATTTTTTATGGTCTTGTAAATATATTTTAAATTTTTATATTTAATTTTTTAATTTTTTAAAAATAAATTGTAGTATATTTAAATTTAAAAAAAAATTGTGTAATATTTAACACGAAATTTGGTATAACATGTCAATTCTTTCCGAAGGATATTTTTCTTGTAATGTAGTAGAAAACAAAGGTTTAAAATCCCAACGTAATATACTTGTGAAATAATAGAATTTTTATGTAGATTTTAAAAATCAAGGAGTTTATGTAATTAATGAAAAATAGAAAGAGAGTTAAAATAATTTACTCTAACAACAATTAACAATAATAATAATAATAAAGTTTAAGATATATCATAACATTTATTTAAAATAACAATTAAACAAAGAATAATCGATAACTTATTATATAGATTCATCAATTTATATTTAATACATTAACATGAATTTTAATTCCATTGTTTTAAAATATTTTATAATTTTTCCAAAAAATAATAAAAACATATAAATGTTAATATAATCTCATGTATCAAGTTTTGTATTAATTTTAATTATTAATAACTTCTTCCAATAAAATTTGCAATAGTGGTTATTGTTAAAATGTTTTTTTAAATATATATTACTATATTTTTTAATTAATTTATACTGTACATTTTAATACTAACATTTAAAATTAAACTTATACAAACAAGTCATACATTTAATAAATATATATTTCATTTACTTAAAAAATAAACATGTTATTTGAACACTTTTACATTTGAGGGAAGTTTTAAGCTATATGCTGTGTTCATAGTTTAAGACAAATAAATACCTCCTCCATTTTTCTTTATCTATTACATTTTAAAAAATTCCTTTTTATTTAATATTTTCAAAATTTAAGATTATATGTATTATTTTTTTATTATACCTTTATACCATACAAGCATATAAATTACTAGAAAAGCTAATAAATAAAAAAAATCAATAGAAATGAGAATATTAATTAACCTTTTTAATTTATATAAAACAATCTTAAACAACAGATCAAATAAAATGGAAGGATAAAACAATTATCACGCGAATGATTTGTATTTGCAAAGAAGTGTACATATAAAAGTTATTACCGAACTAGTTTTTTATTTTTCTTTAGTTCATTTTTCAAAGGTAGGATGTAATTAAAAATATATAATAAAATAAAATAAACACGCTACACATCTATGGGTCAGTTTATTTGTATGCAGTGACTATTTTTAAGTAATGTTTTTTCACAAAACTAAGTAGTAAATATCTTCCAAAACAGGGATGATCAAACACTCAAACACTAACTACAACGATTCTGTGTAGTTTTTTTCATTCTTATTTTTGTATTTTTCTAGCATAGTCCAGCATGCAGTTATGCTGGTGTTTTAACTCAATGGGAGAATCCTCAAATCCGAACAAAATGAATGATTAACTTGTACGCTTGCTCCTGCATCGCAAGATCCGAACCACTGCATTACGTTCATTTCTTCTAAGTAAAATGCCAAAATTTTGAATTGATTTAATCGAGAAGGAATCCTGTAGAATTTTAGATACAAATTATTATTCTCTTTCCATATGGCTCACATACCAATTAACGTAAAGTGTATGATTTTTCAGTTTTCAAACCCCAAATCACCATTCAAGGCTTCCCAAAAATGCTATAAGGACTTGGGAAGCTCAACCATTTGTTATGCTTATATTTTTTGGTTTGATAATTGAACACATAATATTGAGAGAAACAGCACTTATTTTGATAATTGGTACATACTAAATACTAATATAATATTGTAACTATTTGCAAGTTGGGCTTGTAACCCATGGTGAGTGAGTCTCAAACTCAAACAAAGGTGTCTTAATAAACATGTGGTACTGACCCACTGGCCTCTATATTCTCTGACATTAACGGATTAGAAATAAAACAAGGTGGATGCTTACACATATTCTCCCTTCGTGGCCCAATTCCAGTGGAATATGGCCCACATTACAGACGGTGAGTATCAATCCACCATTTCATAAGTACAAAGTAGATACTACCAAAAACAAAAGTTCTAAAGCATCACGTCATTCCCAACTTCTACATATGTTCAATTTGAAACTTTAAAATTATGCAGTTAGATTCTATCTAGTTTAATTCAGGTTAGCAAATTATTGCCCAAACCATGTTAAGTTGAGTGGGATTTTTCATCCTATTAGTAGTTAATGTAAGACTGTAAACTGATTTAAATTTTATCCAAGTAGTATGCTTACTACCTTAACAAAGTCATAATTCACCACTATAAATAAGTTTTCTGTTCTCAACAAAGTTATGTTTACCATTTACCAATTACTCTTTTATACATACACAGGATCAATTGATGTAGTAGTATATGCAAAGAAAAATGTTTCTAAACTTAGATAATTTAACCATTAAATTATTTAATATTATCTTTAAAATTATGAATATGAAATTATATATAATTTAAACATTTATTTATATATTAAAATAAAACATTATTATATAATATCAATTAAATTTTGGTGGTATAAGATTTAATAAATTTGATTTATCTTTTAATAATATTTAATTTAATGGTTAATTATTTAAATTATTTTAAAAAATTACTAGATGATGTAAAATCTTATATTTGACTCAGTTGATCTGTACTTTTATATGTATGTATATATAATATAATATAATCATTAGGCTAACTTTGATTTATGTTTTTTTTTCCTAAACTAATAAAATTCACGAATAACGTACCTCACACTCACTTTAGAGTGTGTGTATATATATATATTTAAAAAGTTAATACGAAACAAAAGTATACTTATAAGCTACATCGTAGTTTTTTTTTTTTTTTTTCTTTCATAAACTCCTGCAAGTATGCCTATAAAGAGTTATAAAGAACTGAAGAAACAATATTTTATTATTTTCTTGTTATGCTTTAAGTTAATGAAGAGAATAACAGCAATAAGGACATGGAAGATGATTGTAACAATGAAGAATTCACATATTTTATTTTAATCGAAGACAATGCCAATATTCAAGAATAAGGGATTCAACCATACAAACAAGAGGAAGTTAAATACAACAGGTTGAGCAAGAATAAGGAATTCAACCACCACAGGTAAAAGAAATAACCTCGTAGTTGTATATCAAAGCCCAAAATAAGCGAACATTTTTGGGAGAAATAACTTTGCTAGTGATTTTACCGTTTTAAACCATATTTTTATTTCAGTAAAAAATATCTGTAATTTAAATAAAAAAACAAAGTAGGCAATTCTTTTTTCTGCGTGTAAGATATTCTCTGTACATAATAAAAAATAGAAAATTTAATTTTAAGAATAAAGTCAACAAAATTAAACTAAATAATAAAAACTAATAAATAATACATTTCTAAAAAAGTTAAAATAATACTTGACCCTAAACCGTAAATAAAAATACCATACTATATAGTAAGCTATTGGCGCAACAGAGAATGGGCCATTTTCTTCACCGGTATCGTCCGTGATGACAATAGCGACTTCGGGCTTTTTTTCGGGTCACCGCTTCGCCCTTAAAATACGCGAGACCTTCTCCACTCTCTCTGGGCTGGACCTGTTAACTAAACGTGGGTCCAAGAAATTTAGTTAATTAGAATTGGATTTACTATTTAATATAAATGGATTGCTCATATTTTCTTTGTCACCCAAGTTAAATGATTATCCTGTAATTTTATTAAAATATTAAAATATTAAAATTATTTATTTAATAAATTTATTCAAATATAATCACTATTAAAATTTACCAATATTAATTTCAACTTATTATTTACACAAAATTAAAAAGCAAACTTTAGTAATTATAATTAATTAATTAATAATTCTAAATTGAAGGCCAACTTTAATCATAAAGTTAAATCAGGTCAGTTTAAATCAAATGGTCCCAATTTTTTTCTACAATTAGTAAGTTGCTCGTATATTTAATAAATATTTTTAGAAAAAATTACACTCATCATCCTGTATTTTAACAAAATCATACATGATATCTATTTATTTTTTAACCATACATAAATATTTTTTAATTTATATAAAGATATAATATACCATATTATTTTTAATTATATAACTCTACACAAATCCTTTCTAATTTCTTATAATTTTATAGACATAAAAAGGTAAAAGTATATTAAAAAGGAAGGAGTGGTATCATATAATATTTCGATAACTTTTAGGAAGTATTAGTGTAATTTTTATATATTTTTAAATTTAAATATTTTGAATAAAATATTAACATTTTAATATTAAATATTTTATCGTACTAAATTGAAGATACTTTAATATTATTAAATTTATTTAAAGTAAAAATTTAGTTTAAAAACAAATATAAAAAAAGATAAGTACTTTAGAGTTAAACAAATATACTCATAAATATTTAAATCTGATTTATGAAAATAATAACTATTTTTAAAATAAAAATAACATTAAGTAATTATGAAGAATCTCACTTTTGTAGATTATATATAAAATTCATATTTACAAAGAAAAAACTAATATAAAAAATACTAATTAAGAAAATAATTTTTTTTAATCATCTCACTTTACTCTAATTTATATAATAGGAATTGGTTTAACCAACCAAACCAAACTTGTATCTTTTATTATGGAGGCATTTCAAATTTTACTCATTTTAACATCCTTGGCCAATGGCCATACCTATGTCTACATCCTCTGTTTTGATTTAATGGCAGAGAACTTTTTCTCTCGCCACTCATTATTCTTCTCCCTGTATATATCTCACATAGAATGATGCTTATTCTCACATGAGTCTCAATATCAACGACGGAAGTTCAACTAAAGAAGAAGACATTAGTCTCAAAATTAAGAAATAGCAAAAGACTTGAAAGTTGAAATTCAAAGAAAGTGGTTGCTGCGTGTCTCTTGTATATATCTCGATCTTCACCAATATTAATATATCAATAAAAGAGGGCAAAAAGGACGAAACTTTCATTGGTAGATAATTAAATAAAAACCTTGAGCAAATCATCACAAATGAATGAAAAATGGGTTTGTTGCATGGAAAATGCCATTGGTAATTGGTTCGTTATCGAACAAATAAGCATGAATCCAATGGGGTGAATTGCAACGAGTAACTCTTATCATACAAAAAACCCATTATTTCCCAAACACCCCTATTCTCATTAAATCATGGGTTAATATACACTATTAAAAATCATAATTAAGTTCACTTGATAACGTGACAAGATATCATCGAATAATAATATAAATAAATTTCATACTGAATTGAAATAAATTAATATTTTATGTAAATCTATATGCCTTTGAATTAGAAATTTAGAATAATATGTTGTTTAAATGTCAAACCCAATGCTTCCTGGTATTCATTAAGGGAGAAAGAGACCATGCCTTATTAAATAAACAAACAAATTTAATTAATTATCACACTCTTCTTCTGTCTCATATGTTGTCTATTAGCACATAAATTGTGATATCATCAGAGATGCAGGCCAACATTGCTGTGCATCAGCTTTGTCATCTTCTGGAATTAATTCCTATTTTTGAATTTGCAGAAGCCATTTAATTACCAACCTATAAGGTGAGGCGAGGCTCTAGGCTTTACATTTTCTTGCAATATTAAGGAAGTAGTGTGAAATTTTTTCAAGACTTTTAACAACTTCTTTTTTTTTAAATGCCATTGACTTGTGCTCCGTTTGCTGTAATTATAGGCTGAAACAGTCTAGGTTATATGATGAAGACAATGCAGAACATTAGTTGTATCATTCATATTGTTGCATTCCATGCACACGAGAAAGCTGGACTTTTGTTTTGGAATTATTTTATTGTATGTGTATTGGGAAGAATATTTGAACAATAAATGGGTTCCAAAACGCAACAATCCAAACAGGTAGAAGTGTGTTGGAGAACTGCATTGGTGGGGATATATCATAGCAGTTGATGGCTGTAAAGGCTAACCAAAGGGACCACACCAGACACTGCAGATACTCCAGGTACAAGTTGCCTGCATTCTATGCTTCCTATATGTTTGAGAATATTTAATGAGTTGCAAAAAGTTTAAGGTTATCATTGTTTCTATATAAAAGTAATGGACAAAGTCCTCACTTTTGTTTTTAACACTTTGCAGCAATAGACAGATCATAGGTTGTTACTAGTTAGGTACCCAAATTCCAAATTTGAATAAGCCCCAATGTGTATATTAAGAGAGTCAAAAAGTTGCTATTATGGTACAATATTGATAACGACTTGTTAAGTATGTATTTATTGTTGATTTTACAATAGGCCTTAGGAGTTAATGAAATACATCAAATGGTAGTAAATAACAAGTCACTTAAGGTATCCATGCTTTAAAGAAACATGAGTGCAGAATAATCACCATATCATTAGATTATATGTATACATAACTCATTCTGGTTTGTATGTATGTTTGAAACCTTGAAAATCTGAGCACTTTGAAACCGTTTGATGTTGCCAAAGGATTCAAATTTTTTAAGCAACTACTGCACTTTTTTAATAAAAGGCCTTACTCTTTTTTCCAATTACATTTGACTTTTTTTTTTTAAAAAAAAAAAGATACCACTTAACCACAGAACTTAATAAGCATGCTCATGCAACAAATCTCATTGGATGATTAAAAACCCTGAATTCCTGATAATAGTAACTGTAAATGATTAAAAGACTCTTTATATAGAAGACTAAGGGTGTATTAAGTTAAATTGAAACATCCTAATTTGCATTGATGAGACCATGTAAACCTTATGCACGGTTTCTTGAATCAGCTTTTTAAAAAGGTGATTAGACTTTAGATTAGTAGTGGCTGGCCCTAGAAAAAAAAAGGGGATTTTAGTGTGCAATTGGCCATCACCATATCTTGACCATTCAATTTTTATCCTGACATTGAAACGGTCCAATATGGTCTAAAACACAATCAATTAATGAAGAGAGTCTAAATACTTATCATTAATCTCCAATAATGAAAAAAAAGGAAACATAATGTGCGACAAATCAAAACAATAAAAAAGATAACACCATTCAAAAATAGGGCCCGCCTTATCTGCACACTGCAACTTGTTTTTAGACACAGTTGCTAAAATGACTCCACTTAATCCATAATTTGACATAATAAACATAATTTTTTTTTAACAATTATTCGAATTGGATTTATATTTATCACAAGATTTTGTTTTTATTATGGTAATTAGGCCTAAGTCACCATTCAGTTATTAGTCCCATTACACGACAGAAAAAGTGTGACTCGAGATTCCCGACTTGTAACTGTTGTGTTAACTCGAGAAAAAAAAAAAAAAGATTCTTCAGTTGTTGCTTGTTCCAACTGAAAAACTGTATTTCATTACTTATTAGATCAACTTGTATATGTATATGTATATGTATGTATATAAAAACAAAGCATCCTGTCATCAAACAGGGTAAAGAAAGAAACAGATAAGGACCAGTCCAGCATCTGCAGAAGCATGGTTGGATTGACTAAAAGGTGCCTCAAAAATCTAAACTACATCCGTCAAGAAATTGTTAAAAAAAACTCCGGTATCATTCAATGTATATTATATACTAAGTTAGTAACTTAATTATAAAATAAAAACATCAAAATACATTATAAGAAAAAAATCAATAAATTAAATAAAGTGACACATGTTAAATAATATAAAATAAATAAGGTTTTTCTTATAAAAAAAATCATGTAAAAATCTCAAGAATATGACATATGTCACCCTCATCCCATCTTTTGAGTTGCCCTTATGTCTCGCTTTCATATTTAAAACAGTTAGACCACCCTTCTGTCTCAAACAGTGTTTGGGGAAAAAGAAGTGAGTTATTTGGAGTTTGGCGGTCTAATAAAAAGAATGAGCACATGGGTGAGATATTGCATTGTAACGTAATATTTAAATATAAAAACGGTTAAATTTATTTTATTTTCATTGTTTTTTAAAATTATATATTAAATATAAATATAAATAGATAAATATACTTCTTGTAATGTAATGTAGAAGAGGGGGAATCATTCGTGACGTTTGTTTGGGCAACCAAATAGGCAAAACAAGACCCCGTTTTTCTTCCATTTCCGTGAATGGACCTGAAATTCATTATGGCCAAAGGAAAAAAAATTAGTTGATTGTCCCCATTGCCAGACAAGGCAGTACTACTGGTTACCTTGGTACTTGCTATACCCTATGTGACATGCCTTTGTCAATGCAGAAAATAATACTTCTATCACATGATTTGGGAACAAGTCTTTTCGCACGCATCATAAATGGAAAAATATCAAAGTGAAAGTACTAAAAATTTAAATTTAAATTAATTAGCCTCTTGAGGTTATTTAAGCATTTTGGTACGTATTAAGAAATTAATTGATTGAATTAAAGTTATTTGATAATGTATCTTGCCAATTTTATAACATATAACATGACAGTTAATAATTTTTCTGAATCCTTTTTTCAAAGATTAACAATTTATTGTTTTGGAATAAATGAATGAAGTATTTCTTTCTTTTTAGTGAAAATGTATTTAAATTTAATTAAATAAAGTTTCTAACTAATAAAATATATTTTCAGGCAGTTAAAAAGTATTAGCAAAAATCCTCAACTTATAAGTTATAACAGAATCAGAACGGATTAAAACTAGAGGAAGATTTAAAAATGAAGACCCAGTATATGACGTTGATTGGTAGTTCGGCACCTTTGGACAGAAAAGTAACTGTGTTGTTGTCCATGAGCTACGAGTAGGTCACACGTGATCCATATCAGTAGTCTCTGAAAACAGTTTCAGTTTGTAATTCTTTTATAAAATAATATTAAATAAAAATAGATGTATTTTATTGTCTTAAAATACTTAATATTTATTTAATTAATCAATAATAAAATTTATAAAAATAAAAATTAGAAAATGAAGTAATATTTGTTTTCTTTTCTTTTATCTATGTCAATACTAAAAATTAATTTTTTATTTGTTTTTAAAATTTTTTAAAAATTTTGTTATTTTTATTATATTTTTATCTTTCATAAAGATATTAATTAATACAAATTTAATAATATATTATAAATTATATAATAATTTCAGTACAGATAAAAAACTATGAAAATAATAATAAATTTTATTAATCTTGATTATTAAAAATAATTATAAGTATATGAAATTGATCATTTTGTATTAAAAATTATTACACTACAAATAAAAATATAATAAATTTTTATTTATAATTAAGAATAATTTTCAAATTAACTTTAAAAATTGAGATTAATATCTTCACAGTGATACAATAATATATAATTTACGATACGTAACCAATCTTTGATCTTAACCCTTCACTAATATTTTTAGTAAATCAGTAGTTAAAAGTCATTAGTATACCACAGAACCTTAATTGGTCGCCAAAAGCAAAAGAGCAAAAGAGTCATTAGTATACCTAACTAGATTGTTTCAATGAAAAGAAAAAAAAAAGTATTAATGTGCCTTTTTATTTGAATGAAGATAGACATGAAAATTTTAATTTTCTCTCTCATTCTCTTGTTTTTTTTCATCCGGAAAAGTAATTAGTAAGTCAAAGTCAACCTAATGTGTGGTTGTTGCGCTACCTTTGTATATTGCACTGGCTACCACGATTATAATTAATTTAGTATGTTAAATCATATTTTATTTTTTCCTGTTGGTATATTATTTGTGAGATTGAATTTGTTAGGTTTGTTTACAACTTTTTTATACAATAAAAATAATAAAGTTTAATAATTTCATATATTATTTTAACATCTCGTTTATTATTAGGTTTGTTTAAATTAAAAATGTGTTTTATTTATATATATATAATCAAAATTTGATAAAAATATTATTATTTTTAAAATTTTATAAAATAGTATGCAAAAAAAAAAATTTACTTTATTATATGGATATTTAAAAGAAAATATAAAACAAAAATAAAACCACACTTTTATTTATTTATAGAAATAAAAACAAGAAAGCCTTTTCTCATTTCAAACAAAAACTCCCTCTAATTTAACACTGCTTGTTCACTGCTCAGATAAAACTAGTTGTGTGTCCTTCCTAATTCTTTAAATGGATTTAACTGGTCTAAAGTGTGATATTTGTTTTAAAGATTGGAGTAAGGAATTGGAATTATTAATTAAATATAGTTAAGATTTCAACAATTGTATAGTTTAATATATATTTATATATATATATAATATTTCAATTGTTAATTTATCTATCAATAATTATATATATTTTCAATATCTAAAGCGAAACTTCCATTTTAGAGGTATCCACCATCTTAACGATATAACTTGTCAACTCGTAAGGTCTTTTCATGGATATGTTAAAAACTTTAATTTATTCATTATTTTTAGAATAATTACAGGGTTAATAAAAATTTAAATGCATCATAGTTATGTTTAATTTATTTATTTTATCTAAGTAATAATCTAAAACTAATTACGTAAAATATATTTTATTCTTATAAAAGTAAGTTTAATTAAAATAGTGTTAGAGAAAAAAGGTTGCACCGTAAAAGAATCATTATTTTAAAAGTAATAATTCGATCCAATCTAACGATATTCGTGTATTTGAATTAACTAACAATTCCATATCTTACTTTATTATCCAAGATAATATAAAAAAATAAAGGTATATACAAATTTTAAAAAATATAATTTAAATAATATAAAAATTAAAGCTATGAATAACAAATATACTTACACTTACCAGATATTTATTCAACAAATATAATTTGATATCAATTCATCAATGTTTAGGATATCGAAGTTAGAATAAGAAAAATGTTTAATTTCCTAGTAAATTGGCCATGTATGGATAAACATAGACGTACATCTCTATTGTCATTCTAGCATTTTTTTTTATTAAAAAGTAACATTTTTTATAACGGTAAGATCTAAGTATCTTTACATATATAACCCTATACAAATATACGAATTTTTTTTAAAACCTACATCGTTCTGATCCAAACTTAAAAGAATAAGAGCTCAAATGTCTTTTATTTTGATGGGTTGGTCTTTCATTCAATTATTGTGGTTTTGTCATAAAAAGAGGATAGGAAATAAAGGAGCTAACTTTATAGTTAATCATGCATTCTAATATCACGATTAAGTTTGGATTAAAGAAATACCGATATACCACCCGATATGAAAAACTTACTTTTAATAATGTATTCTCTGTTACACTTTCACATTTAATGAATTGTCTTTCCTTTCAAAAATAAAAAGTTGGAGACTTTACTCTTTGGATTAATTTGATCAATTCAGCCTAAACTACTTAATAAGATAAAAGCACCCAAACTACTAAAAAGATAAAAGCTGAACTAGACTGACTTAGATGGGTGGATGCATGTTTTTTAATTTTTATTTTTAAATTAAATTTTAAAAATAAAATTTGTTTGGTTAAAAATATTAAATTAATTTTAAATATATTTTTGCAATACTTTACTTGTTTTTAAAATAAAAAGATAATTATTTATTTTTAATTTTAAGTTAATCTTTTAAAAAAATGAAAATATTATAATTTTTTTTCTAATCATCTATATTTCATATGGATACTCTTAATATATCATTACCATCATTATCAATATAATAATAATAATAATATATTTTTATTAATTTTAAATTTTATAATATTTTTTTAAAGTTAATTTAATTTTTGTTAATTTTTTAATTAAGAATTATTTATTTATTTATTTTCATAAACTCATAGTAAAAAAATATGATAGAATATATTGATTTATTTTTGTAAATAGTTTTTTTAAAATTAAAAACTAAAAATTAAACAACCGTATAAATTCATATTGAGTATATTAATGTTGTTAAAGTGAGTGATAAACAAAATTAAAGGTTGATAAAGTGAGTTAATCTTTAAGAAGACGTTATTTTTTATTAAAAAAGAACGGTGTAGTCAATCAAATTTTTTATCAAGCACAGTGAAGGTAATTTCTATGCTTTTAGATTTTACGAAATTATAAGCGTATGAAATATTAATAATACTAAAAAGAGACAATAAATTTGAAACACTTCCAAAAAAATTTATTTTAATTCAGACATTCATTAATAAACTTCAAAACAAAAAGTAAAATAAATTAATTTTTTTGGTTAAAAAAAGAAAATTAAATTTGAGAAAAAAAAATTGGCTTTGGTTTTAATATTGAAAGAAAGGAAGAATAAATGGAAAAAAGATTCTGACAGGTGGCAGTCACGAAACAGAGGAACAGGTTGTGAGCGAGTGGGACCTCAGCGTGGTGGTGACTGGACTTAATTGGAGCCGTGAAGGGTGGGGTCCGAGTTGGCCTCGTCTTTGAATTTTTGGTCCCGACCGTACCAGAAACCAGACCATAACCGATTCCATTGAGTGTAACAAATCATTCTGCAGAATAACCGTTACGTTATTGAGGGTCTCGTTCACTGTGTTAATTCTTGCTGCCCCTGTTCAAAGCCCACACTACTCTCCGTTTGTTCCCTTTCACTCTTTCATTCCCCCCTCCTACATCGCTACATGTGTTATGGGTACATATGCATAATCAACATATTCAAAACTTCATTATCATAGTAATGTATCGTTTGCATAGTTCTAAAGGTTCATTATCGTTTATGAATTTTTTATAATTATTTCTCTCCATATGTAAATTAATGTCAAGCGAGAATTTTAAATAAAAAGTTAAGATACCGATTGATTTTTAAAAATATTTTCTATTTTTTATTTTCTTATTTTTATTTATAAAAATATTACATTGTTTTCGTTTTATTTTATATTTTTTAGGAAATAATAAAAATAAAAAATATGTTCACAAATCAAACATTACCTTAATTTTACTAAACATGTCATGCAGATAGAATTATCAAGTTGGACTGACCTAATTTAAGGGTTTGTTTGTTTTATAAATGGAGAAACAATTCTTATATTTTGTAATACAAAAGATATATTTTAATAAAAATATATAGTTTAAATAAATTATGTATATATTCAAAATTTTAATTTTAAAATAATTTTACTTAAATTAAATAGACACAAATTTTTTTAAAGTATGTGGATTAAGTTCAAAATTTTAAGTGTCTAAATCATTTATAGGTCTTTTTAGTTTAATTCATTGAGATTTCTCTTAAATTAGGTTTAAGAAAATTTAGTATATTTCAGTGTAAAATATAAGTTTAGATTAAATTTAAATCTTATTTTGTGGTTCACATAAAAAATAAGTTTTTTTTACCTGCTTAATAGAGTTTAAAATCCAAATTAAACTAACCTGATTTATATCAGGTAATTGATTTTGACAAATTGTAACTAAGCCTTGTAAATTACATGGATTTTATCAAAGAAGAAGAAGAATAAGAAATGGCCAACTACTATTACGAAAAGAAAAGGTCAAGTACCGATGTATTATTAAAGTGTAATACAACTGTTTCACTTTAATTTTTTAAAATATTTTCCAAGCCTTTTTAAACTGTTTTGATCTGAAAAATATAAAAGCATCACAGACATGTACACCAACATAATGCAATTTTGATTTAATTAGGTAAATTTCGATAGCTGAAGAACAAAGAAAGAAAACTTCTGTTGAAATCCCTTGATAGATAATTACCTATGCGCACAATACAACTTTGAAGAATCATAATTTGTGGCGTTCACGTAAAATGACAGCGATTACTATATTTTCCACATTTTAGTTGTCTGATGCCAATTAAGGTGCAAGATTGCAAGATTCTCATTGGAGTGATTGTGAATTATTAAATTAAATTTAAAAATAAATGTTGTTCAATTGAAATAATTTTAAAAAAAAATTTAAATTTAAATTTATACTATACAAATGTTTTTTATTTATTATTTTTAATTTTAAAATTTTTATTGTTAACTTAAGAATTTATTTGCTGATAAAATAATAAGATACGATAAAAATAACCTTTTCTATCATATCTATTTTTAATATTTATTTATTCAGTATGATATCATATATTTACTTTATTATTTTATTATATCCTATTATCTAATATGTAATATTTTATCTTATGCAAGAAATTGGACTACAAAAATAATAGAATAAAATAACATATTTATTTTCAATTATTATCCTAATAATAATGATATATCAATAGTTATTTAGTAATATATTATTATTATTATTGATAATATTAATATACAGATGATGGTAAAATTAAATATATTTTGTTAATATATTTTTTTATCCTTATGAACTACAAATTGAAGGCGATGTTAATGTTTATAAAATTTGATTATATGATAATTCAACAAATATATTTATAAAAGTGTTGTTAACTTCAATCCTCAAGAAACATCTTTTTAATACCAAGATGCACCAATTAAATGATGTTTCTAATGAGAAAGAAATTTACCAAAAATTATCTTACTATTTTTTTACTATATTTTTATTCCACTTAGCAAAGTTTTAATGATGCACATTCTTAATGTATAGTCATTCAAACGAAAGTGTTATAAATAATGCATATGTATAAATGATTATCATAAATTGATTTAATAAAATTTTAATTCTTTAATAAAAGATATAAATATTAAGCTTTGTATATTAACTTTACTTACTTGTATAAATATTTATTTTAAAAAATAATAAATTATTTATCTACTTATATCATTTTCTTATTTTATTGTTTTTTAAATTTTTTATTAATAATATTTTATGACAATATTTTTTTAAAAAATTGACAATAAATCAGTAGTTATAAAATTATTTTTAAAATAGTTGGGTACAAAATATACTAGCTCTATGTTAAGTTTTTTTTTTTAATCTTAAGTAGGAAAATAATTTTAGTCCATTCAAAATGCGTTCCTTCCATTAAAATATGATATTTGGCATTATTTTTTTTAATTGTAAAATGTAATTTTAGATACAAATAAGCAAAAACTGTTAAATTAAGAGCGGTAACTCTCGCAATGGTAAATAGACTTAAAGTATAGAAAATTCGCTCATCTAACGTAATAAAATGCTACTTAGTATTTTGCAATATATTTTTTGAACTGAAAAAAGGTGGCAAAACTTAGTTGTTATACTATACGTATCCTTTCTTATGCTGTTTTTCAATTCAAGTTAAGGTTTTATCTTGATAAATTGTGCAATTCTAAGCTCTAGCGAAAAGATTATCCATATAAAGTTTTAATTTTGATTAAAAATTATACAAAAAGCACTTATCATAATACATAGAAGTTTTTACTTTTTTTATTAATATTAATTTTTAAAATTAATTTTAAGTTTAAAATATTTTATTTAATTACACTTTACGATTTAAATATAATAAATACCATTTAAATAAGAAATTTTAATTACTTAAACTTAACTCTTTCCTTTTCCAAAGAGTTAATACTAGCATTTTTATAAAAAAATTAGATATAGCTATGCAGGTATTGGAAAAGTAAAATGCATTTTGTATAGAAAAAGGACGTAATGTTTGTATGAAACCGTTAGATTGACTAGCAAGAAATTTTGTTTTACTAATGTGGAACCAACTACACGGATTTAATAGAATTAATATTTGAAAAGGTGGATTTTCTTAAGAAGAAAAAAAGGTGGATTATTATTCAATCTAAAATTAAATATGTTAAAACATTTTTTTTTATGAACGAGACAATACTTAGATTTTTAGATTCTCATATTATATTTACTAATTACTATCTCTCATGATGTATTATTAAATTTTGAAAATCCGCAAGACGTGAACACCAGGACATTTTGTATTTTTTGTCATGTACATCTGCATGGACACATTCGTTCAACTGTTAACTTTAATGTTTAAATCATTTTTGTTTATATATATATATATAAAATTAAGAAGATAATATCAATTTAATATATAAAATATAAATATTTCTAAAATATGATTTGCATAATTATTACATAATATTTTGGCATTATTGAATGGAAAATGAAAAAGAAAAGTTAACTTTAAAATAAATATATATAATTTGTAATCATAAGTTAAAAATTTTATTTATTTAAAATCATTTGTTTTCTATAAAAGATAACAAAAAATATAAACTTTTTTACAAATACAAAACATAATTAATTTTTTTATATTTTTTTTCACACTCACAAACAAACATTTTTTAAACTCCATCTTTATTTAATATAAATGTCAAAACACAATTTGGACTCTATTTATTTTATAATTAATTTTATTATTTATAGTATAAAATATAGTTTGAAAGAATATATAGCTTAAAATAAGTAATACACATAATTTAAAAATATTTAATAATTTAAAATTATTTGTAGTTAACTTTAAACCAATTTACAACTAAGTTTACCATATTCATGCGATGGTACATTTTAAATACGAAACAATGAAAAGCCAAAAAAATAATTTAAAAAATTAAAAAATAAATGTAGAGTAACGGAGAAAAACAGAAAAGAGAGAGAAGAAAGGTTGAAGAAAGGAAGAGAAAACGAGAAGATAGGTAAGAGGAGGAGGCATTCAAAACGTTCGGAGAAAAATCGGAGAGGGCATCGTTCCCACCGGAACCCTAGCCAACTGCCTCCGTTGTCCATGGCGTCCTTCTCTGCCGCCTCCGCGCAATCTTTCCGGCGACCTTGAACTTCCTCTCCTCGTTTCTCCCGCCGCCGGAAATGGCTCGTGAGCCACCACCGGCGGAGAACCTAGTGTTGGTATCGGATGGGGAGCCTCACCTAATAGATCTCTCTCCTTTTTGCTTTCTAAGTAACTAACTAACTTGCAAATCTGTTCGGACGATCGTAACTAACCGCCCGTTAGCCCCGGAGAGGTTGTTTGGGCCGTCACCGGCTCCCGGGTTTCTTAGGTGGCGGGGATGGCGAAGGGAGGACAATGCTTCTTCGAGAAGCTTCGGAGGTGCGTTCGGACGGTTTTCTTTGTCGTGGCATTGGTGGCGTCGCTGGCGGTGACATCGCTTCCGGTGGTTGTGGCGGTGGGGGACGTGTTGATGCCTTGCGTTTTGATCTCGAACTTCACTTGCATCAAGTGTTACAGCATCAAGGAGCATTTTCATCGTTACGCTTTCAAGAGCTCTTTAACGGATATTCCTCTGGTTTCGGTCATAAGATCCTTTATCATTCTCTGTATGGTTTTTTTTTCTCTTTTCCCCTTTTTTGGGCGTTTTTCGTTTGCTTTCCCGCTTCTGTTGCTGCTCCTTCAAGGAATCGTATAACCGTGTTTCCAAGGACTAATCATACTTTAGTACTGCCTTTTTTATTGTGCTTCCAATCTTTGTTTTGTTCTCCAATTCATTGCACGTATTCATATCCAACCTAAAGCATATGCATGTAGACTTTAAAATCAGATTGTCCTTCAACAAGGCCAAGAGCATGCTGCCTTGTTCCGATTCAGCTTATCTAAGTTTAAATAACTATTCTTATATTTAGTTGCTCTTCTTCGAATCATAAATTTAAAGTCAATCAGAAATTGCAGGGTGTTTGGTTTTATCTCACTTTTTCAAAATATTTTTAAATAATTAAAATTGAGTTAAATTGAAGTGTTGGGGTGACTTTGTTTATGGATAAATTTTCGTCATTATCTTGTTGCATCTTTAGAAAGAAAAATAATGGGATTATTTCTAGATGTTAAGTAGTGCTGTTCTCATGTTGTATTTGTCTTTCTATCATGATTGCAGGCGTTTATTCCATTTGTGATGGTCCTGCTCTCTCACATGGACCTTACCTTGGAACTGTGACACTGTGCTCCTTTCTGTCAATCGTTCTCCTTTCTGTCAAAGCTTGTGTTTTCACTGTAAATTCCCAGATTGAAGCAGAAGCTTCAGTTTCCCTCAGGAGGCAGAGACTCCATTTGAAGAAGTCATGGGGAATGCCTGTCTTGTTTCTTTCGTCAGTTGTGTTTGCCCTTGGCCATACTGTGGTTGCTTATAGAACCAGCTGCAGAGCACGCAGAAAGCTCTTGTTTCATCGAGTTGACCCTGAAGCTGTAAGTTTTAGAATAGCTTTCTACTTTCTAGTCTCAATTTAATTTCTCAGTCTAGTGCTATGTTAGTTCTTTGGTTTAACTTCTGTTTGAATTAAATGGTTGTAACACTACAGACCTGTTTTAAAGAAGGGAAAAACTTATGTACAGAACCATAGATGTTTTTATGTTATTCTCTAATCAAAATTGGAGTTTCGCCTTGGTAACTTGCTCCTTTAGTGCTGACCTTTATGGCATGGATAATGGAGGTGAGAAGCTCCAATTTTGTTTGAAGAATAACATCAGAAGTATCAATGGTACTGCATGAGATTTGTCCAAAACTAACCCTGAAAATCAGTGAGATTTTTGTGACGTTTAAACTTTATTACTTAGGTGATACACATGCAAAAAAAGTACATTGATTTCTTTATGTTTAATAAACAGGTCCTATCATGCAAAAATGTTTTCTCTGGCTATCCAAAGTTGCCTCGCTCTCCAACTCCTTCTGGGGGGAGAACCCCCAAAAGTGACAGTGAGATGAGATGGAGACCATTTGGGACTGTTCGCAATGAAGAACTGCTTGTCAGATTACTTACAAGTTCAGATAGCTTATTCCTTACTTGCCAAGGACTTACACTTCATTACAAACTTAGCTTGCCTAGTTCACCTCCACATACGTTGTCTTCAACGTCCTCTGTTGAGTCAAATTCTAGTTACAGCACATTGTCAATGACTGTAGGGTTGGCAAAATGTAATAGGCATTTACTAAGTACATCTCCAAATATCAAGCCGCAACTATACAGGAGCTATAGCAATCAATTCCATGGCTCATCTCTCCATGTTCCTCTTTTAGATGGTCCTATAACATCTGTTATTTCCGAAGATATCCCTGTTTTTCACCTAGATGGTATTTGTGAAGAAGATGAAACTAGTAAATTGGATTTTCAATTTCTGGAGCAAAATTTAGATAGTACTGGCCAATTAGGTATTGTTTTAATACATGGGTTTGGTGGAGGAGTCTTCTCTTGGAGGCATGTGATGGGATCTCTAGCTACTCAGAGTAATTGCACAGTTGCAGCATTTGATAGGCCTGGTTGGGGACTAAGTTCAAGGCCTCGTCGGGAGGACTGGGAGGAAAAAGAGTTGCCTAATCCTTATAAGCTTGAAAGCCAGGTGATTATTATTTATCATTGGTGTAAGTTGTTTTTAGAAGACATTTTTTTTTCCCTTCTTCCTTGTCTTGATTAAACAAGTATTAAAAACATGTTATCTATCTGGGGCTATGATCAAAATGTCAAATTCTGACTTCTGAGGGTCAGAGCTTATTGTGTATTGCATGTCTGACATCCATGAATAATTATGCTTTAGTTGGCAGAAGATTAAGAAAGTAAATCTAATGTGATTTGAATCATGGATTACTGAACCATGTAAAGTAGAAAAAAATCACAACAGAGAGATGAGCAGCAGTGCTGCACATTCAATAGGGTAGCCCTTTTCTCTTATTTTGTTTTCTTTGGAGCTGATATTCAATGCCATAACTTTTATGTAACTATCTTTACTTCAATTTTTAATCCAGGTTTCATTTGTGATTGAATATCTGATGGATTTTGTTTTTTCAGGTTGACCTGCTTTTATCATTCTGTTCTGAGATTGGATTTTCTTCAGTGGTGCTAATTGGTCATGATGATGGAGGGTTGCTTGCCCTGATGACTGCACAAAGAGTTCAAACATCAATTAATTATTTCAATGTGAGTATTTCTTCTTGCTTGTTTTTTGGTAAGTAGATAACTTAGTGAATTTGATTAGTCAAATCATGATGCTGAGCTTTTATCTAAATGTAAACCAAAATATGGGTTTGGAAATTCGGCCACAGAATAATGTGATTTTTTAGCTCTATTCTTCTATTCTTGTCATGGTATGGGTGGTTGCTCACATAGTTGAATTGTCATCAATGCATGTTTTAGTTGAACATTGTTAGTTTACAATAATGGATGCTTATAATTTACATTTGCTTTTGTCTCTCAAGTTTTGATCTGTTCCATGTCCATTCAGGTTACTGTGAAAGGGGTTGTATTGCTTAATGTTAGCCTGTCAAGGGAAGTGGTTCCATCCTTTGCAAGAATCCTTCTACATACCTCACTTGGAAAGAAGCATTTGGTTCGCCCTCTGCTCAGAACGGAAGTCACTCAAGTGGTGAATCGGCGTGCTTGGTATGATTCTACCAAATTGACACCAGAAGTTTTGACTCTCTATAAGGTATGTCTGTACATTCGCATGATATAAATAAGAACTGCTCTGTCATTTATAAGTTTTGATCTGCGTGCTGAAAGAACAAATTTTTTGTGGAAGGAACTAAGCAGAAAATATTACTAGGTAATTGGCATAAATGATAACCTAACTTAGAGATAAATGCCGAATACCGAGTTATCACAAATTGATAGTGCCTAAGAACACTCATTGAATATATTGTACATTTTTCCTGAGGGAGCATGACTGCAAGTTTTGGAATCAATTTTTCTTTCCAAATCTTGCAATTCAGGCTGCCACTTGTTTACATGATCTTTCTTTCCATCACTTCCTCTTTTATAACTTTTATTGAGCATCATTTTTTTGGATTCAATTCTTTTTTTTAATTGTGTTGTATGTGGCTGTTGTTGTGTTTAGGCCCCACTATCTGTTGAAGGATGGGAAGAGGCACTTCACGAGATTGGTAAATTGTCATCTGAAGCCATCCTTTCTGCTAACAATGCAGAATCATTGTTAAAAGCTATAGAAGACATTCCGGTGTTAGTCATTGCTGGTGCTGAAGATTCCCTGGTCTCTTTGAAATCTTGTCAAGCTATGGCCTCAAAACTTGTTAATTCTGTAAGTATCCTTCTTTCACCTTCTTTTCATAAATTTTTGGCAAAAACCGTAAATAGCGTAAGTATGTAGTGAGGATGAAAATTGGATGTGGAAAATGGATAGGGGAGAAAATAAGGGGCTGTGTAGTTATAGTTGTAACCAGTTGCATTCCTTCTTTTTCCTACTCTCCTTTTTAATTTCCCAAGCATTTATTACGGTATATGGTTCTGCCTCCTCAAGTTTCTAATGCTTTCTTACCATTTTACATGCAGAGACTGGTTGCGATATCTGGATGTGGCCATTTGCCCCATGAAGAGTGTCCGAAGGCATTGCTTGCAGCTATATCACCCTTCATTAGTAGACTCCTGTCTGCATCTGAGTCGCAAAGCCAATAAGTTCATTTCTTATAAAACTGATTATACATGGGGTTGTTATCTATTAAGGGGCTACGATCTTGCTTTTACTCTTTCCGTTTTTATTTTGGTTTCTCTCCTCCTATTTCTTTCTAAGCAATTTACTTCAAGAGAAAGAGACGAAAGATCATCTCTTCTCTTGGCTGTTTTTGACGTGTTAGTTTTAGGGGTTTTAACCTGTATCTTCTCCGTCTTTTTCCTCTTTTTCTAGCTGTCAATATTATCTTCGTGTTATCAGCTTATCATTTTTCCCACTTAAAGAAGGTAGGGAGACAACATACATTTGTAAATCCATCGTCAGATTGATAATGAATATAGTTTAGCCCGGTTTTGTTTCCGGTCGAATGCCACTAACTCTGTCAAGAGTGAGTTGAATCTCTAAGTTTCATAATTCCGTGGGTAAGCTTGCAAGCTAATAAGGTGAATTTTGGTTGAAATTCTTGACTTGAGTTTATGGAGTTTAAACAGATCCTGAATTAAGAATAAACCAAACTTGAGTCAGGAAAAAGAGATCATTTCTTTGCAAACCGTATCTTAATCAATCTTATTCCCACCGAGCATAGTTTGAGCTGGACCTAACTTGGCTTCGATAAGGTCAATCAGCTTCAATTTCCTAGCAACCCACTTGGCATTTCCAAAATGCCAGATTTTATCATAATCAATAAAACAACGGTAATGAAGTCAAATGAAATGGGTCCTAAATTTCTCATTTATAAGCTAGGTGCTGATTGATATTTCTTATCAATCCTCTGGAGTACATTCAATTGACAATAGAGTTAGCATATAATAATCATATTATCAAATTAAACTAATTGGCGGATATCTCCATTGTTTTAATAAAGATATCTTGGACCCTACTTATCTTCTCAAAGCAATCCTTATAAAGTACTGTATGAACTAGATCAAATTCAAAGATTATTTGAACGAATCACAGATCTTTAATCATGATGGTGTCTTAATAGAACAACCAAGCTAAAAAGGATCATTTTCTAGTTTTTGTTTTTTTACATAAAAAAATAAAAGAAAACTACAGGCGAAAATGAGGGATAGCCACGACATTACCTATCAATCAATTGCTTAACCCCAGCTTAGGAGATATAATGGTCAACTTGAAAATATCCATTTTCGCCGCACAAAAAAATGTAACAAATTTGTTTCCCTCAAAAAATGTTGGAAAGAAATTGTTTAAATTTTTATTAATACCTCCAAAATATTTAAAATAATAAAAAAATATGTATGAAATATAGAAGTCTCTTCGTTAACAAGTATAACTTCTCCAAATAATTAATAAAATAATAAATATTACAATAACCATCATTCTAAATTATGATCAAATTCTGACCAAATTTTCAATTTTAATGTTATTTGTATGATCTATAATTTCAATGGAACCTATTATCTAAAAGCAAAAAAATCTTAAATTAAATCATTGACCTCAACAAGTTATTACGAATATTTTTATCAACATAGAGAACAACTAAATCAATAAATTATCACAAACATTTTCATCAATGTAGAGAACAACTAAATCTTATAAGGATATGGATTTTTGTTTGGATAAAAAAGAAAATAAAAAGATGAAAAAATAAATAAAAAATATATTTTTATTTAATATTTGGATGAAAAGTAATAAATAGATAAAATATAAAAATTTGGTATAAAAAAGAAAGAAAAAAAATTACGTAATATGTCCATATTATATACTTATTTATGAGATAAGAGCACGTGTAATTCTCTCAAAAATTTACATAACTAAATATGATCGTCCATAAATATTTTTCTAATATTTTTATCACATCTACATTATTAGACATAACAGACAATGAATCAAACGGTTTATTGGACCAACGTATTGTTATAGTTTAGGAATTTATTGGGCAGGTTTTAATTTTTGAAGTTCAGAATAGTAATTTACCGCATCTATATTGTTTGATTTGTTTGTTTGGGTCTCTATAAATGCTTTAGTTAAAGTCTAATTATATTTTTAGTTGCTTTACAATGGTAAATAGATGCTTTTGATTGTCCAATAATTTTATTCGAATTTAGTTTCTAAATTTTTCAATTATTACAATTTTTAATTACTATAATTAGACTTCTTTATATAAACTTTTTCGAATATTCTCTTTCTCTTTCTTTTATGTTTCCTTAAAATCGTTCATTAAACCCTTTTACATGTCTTTTTCTTGAGACCAATAAAAATATTATTGAATTAGAAGTTGATAAATATAATATATTTATTTTGTTTTCAATAAGAAACATATTAACATTTATTAAATAAAAAATTATTTTTAAAATTTAAAATATTAAAACTATTTTTAAATAAATATGTAACATTTTTTAAAAATATTTATTTTATATTTTTAAAATTTTATGTATAAAGATCAAATATTTTATTTAATCAAATAAAAAAAAATATTAATAATTAAAATAAATAGCTTAATAAATGAGTAATTCAAAACATGTAATATTGCATAAAAATAAAAATAAGATGATCTAATTCTATATAATAAACTAGTATAATGTTGTGAAAGAACAAGAGGATACTAAGTTTTTAAAAATAATCGAATAAATAAAAATTACAAAAATATAAATAATAAAAATAAAAAATATTTTAATATGAGTTAAAAAATTTTAATACCAATGTAAGTAATGTCTGAAAAAAATCTTAACAGCTATTACAAAATTACTTTATCAAATAAGTTATTTTATTTTAATAAATTTTTTTATTAGTAATTTAATTTTTTAGTAAGCTAAAAATATATGTTCCCAAATAGATTCTAATTATTACTTAAAATACCTTCTAAACTAATAAAATGTACTCTACAAACCTTAGTTAAAATTTTTTAAAATTTTAAAAATAACATTAAAATATATTAAAAATTATTATAATTATACATTTATAATATTTTTTATTGAATAATTTTTTTAGTTTTTTACTCCTTAATCGGTGGTTAGATTTTTCCTTACTTAAAAGTTAGTAGTATTTCTATTTTTTTAATATTTTAATTGTATGGTTTTTTTTTTTTCAAATATAACTCTCCTACCACCGATTGCCTTGATCATCCTAGGGAGCCTTTTTTTGGATATAAAAAAATATAGATTGGATTAAATTTTTAATCTTTTATTTTACACTTAATTTTGATTATAACTGGTATTATTTTTTAAAATTTTTTAAAATTTATTATTTTTAATTTTTATACTTTTAATATTTAAAAGTATTGGTTTATTCAATTTAATCATTGAATATGTTTATTTGCTCATATTTTAACATTTTCTAATGATATTAATCAGTCTAAAAAAAATATTAATTTAAATAATTTATAGTCTAAATATAATATTTTTATTGATGTTTTATTCATATCTTTTTTATAATTTTATGAAAAAAAATTAAAATATGATCAAATTAATATATTTGTAAATTTAATTATACTTTTAAAAGTTAAACTATATACTTATTCAAATAATATCTGTTAAATTGAAAATTTTAATAATAAAAACTAAAAACTAAAAATAGTCTAACTGTTGTTGAAATGTCAAGCATGTATTAATATAGAATCCTGTGTAACAAGTCTAATTGTGTCAAATATCTATTCAAATATATCAATAGCAGAGTAGATAGAGTCAATATTTCATTCAATGGTGAAGATGCTTCTAATGTTTTGGATGAAGTTGATGAAATAAAGCAATACTATGATTGTGGTTACCTTTCTCCATTATGAATCTATTTGGAGAATGTTTGCATTTGGCACACCTCAAACGACCTGCAGTTCAATTTTCTAAACAACAGGTTGTTGTCTTTAATGATAATGAACAAATATAAATTGTTTAAGAAAAGAATAAAAATAAGGCAACAATGCTTTTGTCTTAGATATATGGAAGCTAATGCTAGATATTACGAAGGAAGACATTTGACTCAGGCTAAATACATAAATATTCAAATTGAGGACTTTTCAATTCAATATTAATATATTGTTATAGTTATAACGTAAAGATTTGGAATTAGAATAATTTTAAAAGAAAGTTAATTTTTTATATTATATTAATTTTTTAATTTACAAATAAATTTTATGATGAATGAGAATCTAACTCAATCTACAAATTATTTTATAGAATGAAATTTTATTTTATTTTATATATTTTTAATTGAGCTTGTCTCTAATAAATATAAAATTTTAATTTTATAGATGGTTTATTAATAAATTTAAGGTAGACTATTATTATATATATTAAAAATTAAATTTAAATCTAATTTATTACCAAAACTAACTTATAGAATTAATTTTACCTTCACTTTATATATTTATATTTTATGATTGGTGTACATAATATAAGACTTCTAAAATCAACTTCCTTCAATTGATTTGGAGAAAGGTGAAATGAGTGAGATTCGTGCATTGACGTTGAAGGATATTTATGCTAACATGTCAGGTTTATCACTTGTGTTTAAAATTGTATATATTATAAATAAATATCCATCTCAAAAGAAATAGTAAAAAATGAAATTCACGAACTCCTTTTGAATTAAATGTATATATTCTTTGTAATTGATGGTAAGATTAACGTGAAAAGCAAGAACTTATGCAATTTGCATAAGTTGTTGGGGTGTCAAAATTCACAAGCTTGGTTATAAGTGAGTATCAACATCCTCACAAAAGAAAAAAGTGCACCTAAAATATCCCCAAATATCTCACAAAAAAAGCGAAACCAAAAAATAGATAGTCAACTTACTCTTCAAGATCCTCCACCCTCCACGTGTATTGCCTTATCCATAATAATTATCCTCTGTTACGCTCCCCACGATACTTCTTTAATCCAATTCTACATTCAGACCCAAAGTACCGCTTCTTTTCATAACAAACCGTTGTTAATATTACCAAATCATAGAACACTACAAGCTCTCATAGACTCTCGCCGCACCGTGTAATTTCCTCACTCTCAACTAGCTATGAGTGTCTGAGGCTTCGTTGTTCTCTCCAAAGCAAAACCTGTGAGAACACGCTTTTTCTCTCCCAAAATGACAACCACACTTACGTTTTTCCGACCCGCCATGGTCCGGGCCTCCGCTGCTCCTCCTGGAAAGCCCGATCCGACCAACAAGAAGCCCGTTGCTTCCCATTGGTGGGCTCCATTGTTCGGGTGGCCCACAGATCCGGACTACATCGGCAGTTCAAACCTGTCGCAGAAGGCGGATCCGGAGCAGGGCCTGGCCCGGCCCAGATCCAAGTTCACACCCGGATGCTTCACGGAGGAAAAGGCAAAGGAGCTGCGGAAGAAGACCATGGAAACGTCGACGTTTCACGACATCATGTACCACTCCGCCATTGCGTCCAGACTCGCTTCCGATGTTTCCAAAGGGTACGAGAAATAGCATTTAAGCTTCACATGTTTCCAATTCGTCAATTTCCAAATTTTTCCTTACTTATCGTTAAATTTCCTTTTAATTTCTTTCAACTGTGAACAATTATCTTTATTTTGTTCTCGGTTATCGTTAAATTTGCATCATTTGGGACACACTGTAATGTGCATGATGTATATAGCTTTGTCTCGTATGTGGTGGTGGTAGTGCGGATCTGTCTTTTGCTTTTCTTTATCTTTATCTTTATCCACAATTATTTCGAATTGAGTTGAATGGATTTAGTTAATTAAGAGAAGAAAGCTCTGGCTGGTAAACATGTGTCTTCTATTTTTGGCAATAGTTTAACTTAAGACTTGGCTATGCTAAAAAATAAACTTCCTGATAATTGAACCTACAAGTGTTGTTAGTCTTTATATTTAAGTTTAAGCAGCAATCAAATTTTAATTTTTAAAGAAACAAATTAATGTAGTGCTCTGCAATAGCTGATTTTACTCTCTTTAACCAATTAGTCCTAATTGCCTCTTTTTCAATATATATGTGGCCACAGGCTAAAAGAAAGCTCAGACGAAGAATACTAGCAAACCTCATATGAAGAACCAAGATTAATTACCGTTAAGTCAGCTCAATATTCTATTCTACATGCTAGTTTTTACTTTATTGATGAAGGAATCTGGGTTTGGATCCTTTTGGTCAATCTGTGTCTGGATTTGATAAAAACAATGGGCTTGCTAATTTATTCATTTCATTGCTAACGCTCTAAGAAGAAAATATAAAAGAAAAAATTTAATTACTACCAATATAATTTTTTAATGGTTTGTCTGGTTGGTTGGAAGAAGGAGGAAGGAAGAAGAGTGGGTAGAAGAAAAAAAGTGTATGGAAATCTTTTTTATTTGTTTGTGTATAGAAACGAAGAAAAAGAAAGCATCTTCTCCTACCTAAATTTTAATTTTCTCCAAAATAATAATCCCTTCCTAACAGGAGAGAAAAAAAAAAAAGGAAAAGAACGTTCTTTTCTGTTTTTTATTATAAATTATTATATATTTTTAAAAAATAAAAAATAAATATTATATTAATAAAATATAGTTAAAAAATAAATTTTTTAAAGTTAAATTTTATTTTTATAAATTTATATAAAATAAAATTTATATTAATATATATATATATTTAAATAAGAAATTTTTTCTAATTTTTTATATATCTAAATAACTTACTTTTTTATTTTTTTATTTCTTTTCTTCCTATCTTCAGTTGTACCAATAAAGCGTAAAGGTGGATGGTCCTATGCAGTGCTTATGGGATCCACCCTACGGATAAAGTGCGTATGGCAATAATTTTTAAGGGTCATCTAAATTTGTGTCTTTTTTTATTTTGTCATTTTTTTTTATGATTCTTTTTTTTTTAAAGTAAAAATGAGTGGGGATTGCTTTTTACACCTTCCAGATTTCTTTTTACACCCCCCATTACACGTGAAAAGATAAAAATACCCATTGTGACTATATCTCATCAACACCTCCTCTTCTTTCTTCGTTTTTTTTTTTCATCTGCCATTGTTGTTCAATGAAGAATGAAGAAAACTCCAACCAAAATTTGTTAATTGAGTGTAAGTTGAGTTTGCGGAATGCATCGGTGGTCTTCTACCTAGGGTGCACCAGAGAAACTAACCTAAACCCCTAATCTCTAAATCCCTACATCTGTCCTACCAATAAAATACAAATGTTAATGATACTAACACGAAACTTGAAGCTTGGAGGTTGGACCTTGAAGGTGCTTGTGGAGAGGACGAATGCACTTTGCGAAAGAGAAGAGGTTGATTGCGGAAGAAAAGGGAGATGCTAAGAGTATAATTGGAATAAAAAAGTTACAAAAAAATTAAGGGGGTGCAGAAAGAAAAAAAGAAGGTGTGAAAAGTAAGCCCCAAATGAGTTATACATCAGAAGAAAGTAATAATGGGCTGGGCGTCCCGCCAAAGCCCTAACGTCCTGCCAAAAAAAAATCCAAAAGGGCCTTCAGGAGTTACTTTTTGCACTTTTTTTCTTCTTAAAAATGTAATTTTACAATTCCCAATTTTAAATTTTCGAAGTCTACTTTTACTGAAATTTAAATTTCAAAAATATTATTTTATATTTGTATAAAATATAATTTTGGAATTTAAAATTTAAAAATACACTTTTATACTTTTAGAATTTAAATTTTGAAAATATATTTTTATATTTCTGAAATTTAAATTTTAAAAGTATATTTTATATATTTACGGAAGATAATCTTGGAAACAAAAATTAAAAAAATAAAGGTGCAAATAGAAAAAAAAATATAAAAACAACTCCCAGAAGCTTAATGTTTTCAGTTCATATTATAAAGCCAGAATAAAATTTGAATCGTTCCTAGACTTTACCTTATCCTAAAATTCCAACAAATGGCTTAGACATCCACGAACATGTTCATAATAAAAAATTAATTTACTTTAAAAATATTAAAATTTTCAATAATTATTTATTGGTCTATATATTTATTCGAGTAATTAATATTTTTGTTTATTAACAATTTTTTGTTTTGTACATCAGAAAAATTCTCACTCTTGTTTTAATCTCCAACCACCAAAGGGTGCATATAAGAATAATGAAACTGTAAGGTTATTATGAAGATAAAGAGGGGGAAAAAGAATAATGAAACTGCAAGCTTATCAGTTACCATGGGTTCGTTTTTAGTCAGTTGAAGGTTTACTTTAGAATGAAAAAATAGGGTAAAATCTCATCGAAAAAATATTACAAAATGAAAAAAATGAACTAGTCATTTAAATATGTTCAATTCTCTCTATATAGATCATCAAACATTAAAAAAATAAAATAAAATATTAGGATAGGATTGTACGTTAAAGGCAAGACGAAACTCTAAAAATATTTGATTAATTTGCAAAGTATGAAAAGTTCATGTTAAAAGTAAAATGAGTCATATAGAAAGATCTAATTCATTCAACCTTTCATTTTAATCAACGAATCCTAGTGTTTAAAAGTTTGACTAATCCTTCAATCAATTTCAATAATTTTTAAAAGAAAAAAATAAATGTTTAAAATTAATATTTCATGAGAATGGTTCTTAATTTCTGCATTTCAATTTTTCATTTTAAAAATGATAAAATCATCCAAAATTTTAATATGTTAGTGGAAATCCAATCATACAAAAACTATTTAATCACTTTTAACAACTGTGAACAGAGAAATCGAGTTTCCAACGAGTTTTTGCCAACATTTATCATCGTTATGCCAAAGGATCAATTTATAATAAGAAAAAAATTAGTTTAAATTACAAAAACCTAGAAAGCGAAATTAAAACTTGACCTGAACATAAAAAATAAAACATTAATTTTATTAAGATATAGAATTTTATAACCACCCGTGAGCAACTTAGCGGTGGACATTGTGAAATACATACGCGTGTATAGAAAATCATAAAGTCATTAATTTTTTAAATATTTTAATCAATTTATATAATTTCATACATTTCTCTACATTGGTCACTTTAAAGGAATGATTTGTGTATTTGAAACACAAAATACAACACCCTGCCTAGGTGATTTGATGATAAAGTAATTACAACATTTAATACATAAGTAGAACTTTGAGCTATTCTAGTATATAAAAATAATTAGTTTAGCCAAAATGAAATATAAAAAATTGTTTTAGGTTTTTAAATATTTTGTGTTATATTATGTATGCTCCCGCTTCAGCCTTCTTTTCCAAACTAATATTAAATCTGTTAATCCTCCTAATAATTTGTAAAAGAAGTATTATACGAGAGAAAAAGTATTTAATAACTTAAAATATAAAAAAAATACTCAATGATTTTTTTATTTGATAAATAGAAAGATGTTTGGGAAGATCTATAATTATTCTTTCCAAATTCATTGTTGAAGAATATATTGCAGATCTTCTAGTTTTGCATTCTGAACCTGGATAGATGCGAAGAAATGAACTAAATAATCCAAAGACACATGCAACCAAGTTAAATTGTTGCCTAGTATTTGCACATACATGCAATTGTTCTCAATCCTTCCCTTCACTCTGTTTCAATTGCTTAATACACAATTCACTCATTTCATCAAATTTATAAATTATTGCCGACCAAATAGTTCAGAAAAAGAAATGTTAAAAAAAAGGACTTGTTTAAAGGAAGGTTGAAGGTGCACCAAAATCAAAGTCCCTTACCATGTCACATGGGTTGCCTCCTCTCTAGGATAATATTTCATGATGTATCACTTTTTTTTGTTTTGTTTTCAATATCATCTCCATCCATTAAATTAAGAGATTTGGCATAAACTATTTGTCAAATTCCAATAATTCAATTCAGTGGTGATATGGTCATTTTGATTCAGAGACTTGCAACCTGTGTCTTCTTGGAAGATCCACATGAACATCATCTAATTCAATCCCAGATGTTTTGGCATTACAAATCAGGCAAATTCGTGGAACAACTCGCGACCAGTTTATTTTTGTTCATATCCTCACTAAAATTTTGTTAGGGTCAACAATTTGAATCCGATCTAATTAAGATATGATGATATATAAACTAAATTGACTTAATTTGATTAATTGGTATAATATATTTATTTTAAAAGAAAGAATCAAGTTATTTAAGAAGTAATTGATAATTAGAATTATTTTATTTAATAACTTTTTTTAGAATAATTACAATCTAACTTCAAATCTATTTTTTTAGAATAAATACAGTTCTAAGTCAAATTTAATTTGTTTATTTCCATGATTTATGGTAGTGAAACAAATATAAACCCATGATGAGGCTAAAACCATGATAACGGAAAACGATAACATTTTTTTTGGTGTATACATGTATAAAATTAATTAGTAAATCTAGTGAATATACCTTATTTATTTGGGAATTTGTTTGTTCCCTGTCGGTTGGGATTTAAAGTTTTCTTATTGAACATTTCTTTCCTATTTATATATTTCCCCTCCTCGAGTTTTTGGTAGGAAATCTTTAAGCACCATTCATTAGTAGGATCCTATTCCCTGAACCTTAACATCGTGTTCACCAAGAAAAAAAAAAGTAGGAAAAATAAAATGAACAAGAATAGGTTCAATATATGTTTTGCATTTGAAACTTGATTACTTCCTTTCAACAATGGAAATTAACATTGATGGCTTATTTATTTGCATATATAAATATTTTCTTCATTTTTTATAATCCATTTTCTCTTCAAATTGGGATGGAGTGAAACATTATTGCAATGCGAAATATAGTACAATTTATGGTGAGATTTAATTATATTATCGTATTTTTTAGCATAAGAGCACCATAATTTAAAAAGGAAATATTTCACATTGTTTTCATTATATACTCTAGGACCCACTTTCTTTATGTATTATAATGTGAAAGTGGATAATTCTAAAAACAGCCGCTTTCATAATTTAGAAAGACAAAGTTTGGTGTCAATCTCGTTACTCATGTAATAAAACAAACAACATTTGAGGTGTATTATAATATTATATAGATAACATTAATTTCAACATTGTGGCAGATTTTTTTGGTCCTATATTAGCATCTCTTTGGGACAAAGCTATTTCTTCCTGGAAACTTGAATATTTAGTAGTAGATTTTTGAATATGAGAGGATAGTTCCAGTGGCATTCATGTAATTTACCTTCAAATCCAGTGGCGTTTTCAATATATCATTCAATTAAAACCCAGTGCTTGTAACTCAACAAGCTCTCTCTCTCTCTCTCTCTCATATGAAAATGCTGAACCTTAAACTGCTACTACTCCTATTCTTCGCAACCTACCATACCTCTATGTGCATCACGGATGGTAAGCTAGCTCTTATGTTTAATCACTCTCTTATTAATTTATGTACATGCACGTAAAGTGCAAGACTACGTGTTTGGTTTAAAATCACTTCTAATATTTGTGCTTCTTCACCTTCCAAATCCTTCAACGACTATGAGAAAAAAATCAAGCAATTTTATTCAATGCATTTCTCGCAAGGATTATTTGTACCTCGATTGCCTACGTGTTCTAATTTAAAAGTCTCAACACTATAATCCACAAGTTTATGAAGAGGTTCATTCTTGTAATCTCAAGTAAATAATATATACATGCTTTATTAAATAGGTAGGGTTGTTATAATTATACTTATACATACAGCTGAGCTTGGTTTTTGAAACACTGATCCCAAGTTTTTCGGTAAACGACTAAAGTTTAGATAAATGGATAAATATTATTTATATTAAGAAGAATATTTAGTGATATATTTACTGTTTGGAGAAGGTGGCTTTATCGTCAGAAGCATTTACACGGGAAAAAAAACTTGAGTAAACCCCTATTTTAAAAGTAGATTCTTTCAAAATACTTGCATTTGTAAGAGATGAATGTTGAGGAGTAATCTAATGATAAAATATATTAAAATAATTTATATAGAATTTTTTAAATTTAAAAAATAGAGGATATATTAAAGAAATTTGGACCGATCATATTTTCTACGAGCTAAACTTGTTGTTGTGTGTTTTTTATCTTTCATTTTAAATTAATAGGTTTTTATTATACTGCAAAATTATTTACTAAAATAAAAAACACCTTAAAATTAGAAAAAATAATATTTTTTTATAAAAAATATTTTGATTTATTATACAATTTTTTTTTTTGAAATTTCAGGTTTGTTGCCAAATGGAGATTTCGAGGTTGGACCAAAAGCATCAGAACTGAAAGGATCAATAGTTCAGGGGGAGAATAGTATCCCACATTGGAGAATTTCAGGATTGGTTGAATATATAAAATCAGGGCAAAAACAGGGTGACATGGTGCTTGTTGTGCCTCAGGGTAAGCATGCTGTTAGGCTTGGTAACGAAGCTTCCATCAAACAAAAGTTGGAGGTTGTGAAGGGAATGTTCTATTCATTAACTTTCAGTGCCGCACGTACCTGTGCTCAAGAGGAAAAGCTAAACGTTTCTGTGGTCCCAACCAATGAGAAGAGTGATTGGGGAGTGTTCCCTATTCAGACTATGTATGGTAGCAATGGTTGGGACTCTTATGCATGTGGGTTCCGAGCTGATTACCCTCAATTGGAAATTCTCATTCATAACCCTGGCTTCCATGATGATCCTGCTTGTGGTCCACTTATTGATTCTGTTGCATTCAAACTTTTGAATCCACCTAAACCAACCTCAGGTCAATTTTCATTGAAGAATAGTATTCAAGTTTTGTCTTTGATTTTAGAAAGTTCATTTAAATAACTTTTCAAATTTTTATTGAAGAAAAACTTATAAAATAACACTAAGCTTTATACAAATATTTTTTTTAAGAAGTAAAAGTAATTGACACAAATTGATTCTTAAAATTAATCCAAACCTTTAAGATATAATCCTTTTTTTTTCTTCTAATTATTGCAAATTAAGTTGACTTTTTTTATGGGGGTTCTGAATTAAGTTGATTTTGCAAAATGGATGCAGAGAATTTGTTGAAAAATGGAAACTTTGAAGAAGGGCCATATATGTTCCCAAAGGAATCTTGGGGGGTTCTGATTCCACCCCACATAGAGGATGCACACAGTCCTTTGCCAGGATGGATGGTTGAGTCTCTGAAGGCTGTTAAGTACATTGATTCAGATCACTTTGCTGTGCCTGTAGGAAAAAGAGCCATTGAGCTTATTGCAGGAAAAGAGAGTGTGATTGCTCAAGTGGTTATCACAAAGGTGGGTAAGGTTTATGATCTCACTTTTGCTGTGGGTGATGCCAACAATTCATGTGAAGGTTCAATGGTTGTAGAAGCATTTGGTGGCACAGATACCATCCAAGTTCAATATCAATCTAAAGGCAAAGGAGGGTTCATTACAAGTAAGCTTCGATTCAAGGCTGTGTCAACACGCACACGTGTCAGATTCTTAAGCACGTTTTATACCATGAAGAATGATAACTCTGGTTCACTTTGTGGACCCGTAATAGATGATATTAGATTGCTTAGTGTACGTTATCCTTGACGTGCTTCTTAAGGTTGCATATGTAACGTGCTTAGTTGTTGCCACTTGCCACTCCTTTTTCTTTTCAAAACTTGGGTTGCAAAATTTAGTGTGAATTAATTTGTAATAATATAATTAGGGGATAAACTATTAGTAAGGGTGTTGCGTTTATGAGATATTCGTGTGTTTATTATATGTTTTCTAATCAAATTAAATGGAGTATCCTGCCAGGAAATGATATAGTAATTTTGTTCCATAACACTATGCTTTAATGCTAAGAAATAAGAGGAGGGAATTACAAAACAGAAAAGTTGGGAAGAGATGCAACATTTCCCATTAAATGTGTTTGGATTAATTGAAAAAAAAGTATTTTAATAATTTATTATTTTTATAATTAATTCTATAGGATAAGTTTTATGTTCGGATGTAATAGGTGAAAAATAATTTATTTTGTTTGGATTGTATAAAAAATATTTTCTTTAAAGTAAAATTATAAAAATGAATATAAAATTATTTATAATAATTGATTTTATATTTAAAATAATTATTAAGAATAAAATAGAAAAATAAAAATTAACTAAAAAATAAGTTGGTAGTTTTTAAATTTTTTTATTATTGTAATAATCTTGATTTTAAACATTTTTTATAACAAATATCAAAACATGTTTAAATAGTATTTTTAATTTTTTCTTCAGAAAATCAGTTTTTAATCAAGAAAATAATCGAATATAAAGGTGTATTGAAAAAAATTAAAAAATAAGAAATTTATTGGTATCACCAAGAACATTGGAAGGGAGGAGCGAGTCATTGGTTTATTTTATTTCAAAAAATCAAATATTACTATTACTAGTAATAATAGCAATAGTGATGATTTTTGTAATTCTATTAAATTTTATTTAATAGTTGGTAGATAAATAACTTTTTAAAAAGATGAATAAAAATATCGGAAAATATAAATATAAATATAAATAAATTTCATATTGACAATAAATTAAAATTATTTTGTTAAAAAAAAAGACAAATAACCAAATTAATTGAATTCAGAGGAAGGAACCCTACGGAGGGAACACTACGTGGCGTAAAAGAGACAACGTGGCCACTTGGAGACCGTTACATTTCCCTCCATTGCAACCATTTCTAAGATACGCTGTGGGCGTAAACGAAGTTCGTAATCACATTTGCTACCACATAATGGAACAAAGTACAACTCCCGGTGCACGTTAGCAAGGACCAGCTCGTACTTCAATCTGAAAATCTTGTTGGTTGATCGCGCGAAGCAGAGTTAGTTTAAAATCCTCTGTTATGCGGTTGTTTCCTACTCCTAATCGTGCCAACACCATTTCGATGGGATCCGGGTCGGGTTCTCTCGTGTGGTTTCGGAAGGGTCTTCGGATCCACGACAACCCCGCTCTCGAATTCGCTTCCCGAGGGGCTTCTCATATTTACCCTGTCTTCGTGATCGACCCGCATTACATGAAACCCGACCCGCAAACCTTCTCGCCCGGGTCCTCTCGTGCGGGTCTCAACCGCATCAAGTTCTTACTTGAAAGCCTCGTCGACCTTGACCTCAACCTCAAAACCCTTGGTTCGCGACTTTTGATTCTTAAGGGTGACCCTGCCCAAGTTGTCATTCAATGCTTGAAGGAGGTATAACCATAACCACAATTTTGGAACTTTCTTTATTTTTTAATTTCCGTTACTTTTTCTTTTTTCATTAAGGTAGTTATTTCCGTTTGTTTCTCCAGTGGAATGTTAGAAAGCTATGCTTTGAGTACGACACTGAACCCTATTATCAAGCTCTGGATATCAAAGTTAAGGTAATGTTTACCTTGTTTTTTTGAAAAAGCAAGTCCTTGTTGTCAAGGTGTGTGTTGGTTGGTAGTTATTGTTGTTAACGGTATGTGTTGACAGAACTTTGCACTTGCTGCTGAAATTGAGGTTTTCTCTCCTGTAAGTCACACACTCTTCAATCCCTCGGATATTATAAAAAAGGTGAGTTTGAAACTTGAAGAAATTATATCAATTTAACTGTTTTGATTACATTTTATCATTTTTAATTCGTAAAAATGAATAGTGTTTCCCCCTACTATTTTTATATTTACTTATGATCTCTTTGTCCATGTTCTTGTGCCAATGCCAAAAAAGAATGGAGGGAAGCCACCACTTAGTTATCAATCATTTGTCAAGCTTGCCGGGGAACCACCATCCCCTCTCTCAACCGTGCTCTCTTCTCTGCCTCCAGTTGGCCATCTTGGAAGTTGTGACATTTCTGAAGTTCCAACAATCAGAGATCTTGGATATGGAGATGCTGAACAGGTGTGTGTGTGTTGTATTTCAGATTGTATCCCTTCATGAGTACCTAATGAGAGGTTTTGTTCAGGATGAGTTCTCTCCTTTCAGAGGTGGTGAATCAGAAGCATTGAAGAGGTTGGATGAGTGCATGAAGGACAAGGTACTTTCTACATTCTAGCATCCAAAAAAAAAAACTGTAAGCTCCATGCTGCAATGCCAATTCGGCTGTATTCACATAAAATTGATGTTTCTTCTTGGATCAACTGCATAATTGGGAATGTAGCCTGCTGTAATAGCCTTTTGCTTTTTTAAATGTGGTTGCATGCGTTAGTTTCTTATTTTAAATTTTTAATGATTATAGAAGTGGGTGGCAAACTTTGAGAAACCCAAAGGCAATCCATCTGCGTTTCTTAGGCCAGCAACAACTGTTTTATCACCTTACCTTAAAGTAAGTCATAACCTGTTACAGTTGAGTTGTTTAATATATTCATTTTGTTTGATTTCACTATTAAGCACAAATGAACTTTGGGATCTTTTCTATGGTTTTTGGCTTTTTGTTGACTTTCTTGGCAGTTTGGTTGTCTTTCTTCCAGATATTTCTACCAGCGCATTCAAGATGTATATAAAAGTATGCCAAAACATACATCACCACCTGTTTCTCTTATTGGACAGGTCTTGCTATCTCCTGAAGTTAGTACTGTATTGTTTTTTGAACTTTACCTTTAGGAAACTGAAGCTGTTGCCTTGTTTACTTGTGCAGTTGTTGTGGCGAGAATTCTTCTACACTGCAGCTTTTGGGACTCCAAATTTTGATAGGATGGAAGGCAATAGGATATGCAAGCAGGTGAGATGAGAATTAATGCTTGCTAATGTATATTATTTACCAATTACTAGTATCAAGTTTGATTCAGAAAGTTTAAGATAGTAATAGATGTTATCTTAGGATGCATTCATCTAACACTATCTACCGAATAGAATTGTACATTAGGACATGAAATAATTCTGCATCTAATCATAAAGATATAACAAGCTAGCTCATTATGTTTATGCTTCAGGAGTTAGACTAATTTCGAATGTACTTATATCCCCGTTATTATTGTTGATTTGTTGAATCTTTGTCAATTAATAAGAGGTTGATGTCAGATTAATACTGCTTTGTTAAAGTAAATGGGACACCACTTAATTATTATAAATGTTATTTAAATATCTTGTAGATTCCTTGGAAGGATGATGATAAACTGCTGGAGGCTTGGAGGGAGGCTAGGACAGGATTTCCTTGGATCGATGCTATCATGATCCAGGTTTGGTTTTTTATTTTTGACCATCCTTTTCCAGATGAAGCAATGAACAGTAGTAGTATTACTTTGAACTTGCATACCTCAAACTAGTCTGCTGCGATACTTTTTATCAGCCTTCTTACAAAGGAAGTGTATTTGAATCCATCATATAATGTTGTAGCTACGCCAATGGGGTTGGATGCATCATCTGGCAAGGCATTGTGTTGCATGTTTTCTAACTCGAGGCGATCTGGTATTTGACTGCAATACTATAAGCATACCAAATTATTCATACTCTTCTATTTTATACTAATGTTGTTGCTTATGCTGACAGTTTGTTCATTGGGAAAAAGGACGGGATGTCTTTGAGAGGCTTCTGATTGATTCAGATTGGGCAATTAATAATGGAAACTGGATGTGGCTCTCATGTTCATCTTTCTTTTATCAGGTATGAAATATACTGCATTACTTAGTTCTGAATTTCAGTGCAAAGCAACTAGATTTTCTGTTTCAGAGGTTGAATCCTGAGTTTTCCACTGACCTTTATCACATGTATTATCAATCATGAGCAGTATAATCGTATTTATTCTCCAACCACTTTTGGTAAGAAGTATGACCCTAATGGTGACTATATTAGGCATTTTCTCCCAGTCTTAAAAGGTGTGTTTTACGTTCCCTCTTTCATCATATTCTATCATCTAGCCAATTTTCCTATGATAAGATGTTAGAACTTAGACCTGAACGTTTGTGAGCAGATATGCCGAGGGAGTACATTTATGAACCATGGACTGCTCCTCTAAGCATTCAGACCAAAGCAAATTGCATAATTGGAAAAGACTACCCAAAGCCTCGTAAGTTCTGTCATTTAGCTTGCTATCTGTTTCATTGGCTTTCAACAGTGGATCATGTATATTCTGATATGTACCATCCCTAGAAATGAATTTCTTTAATTTGTATTTTTGGTGAAAAGTCTGTTATGATGTGCAATTTCATTTAATGGGAAGATTTCTTTAGTTTGGATGAGGATTGCCAGGAAGTTGCAGTTTCTTATCAACCTGATATCTGGGTGCAATTATTATATACAAATTAACATCTATTCTATGAATAGAATATGGATGGTAATCGTCAGAAACAGATAGCTTGAATAAGCTTAGAGAATATATTTCTCTGATAAAATTCAACTTGTTTTCGTAGTACACTGATTGTATGGGTTCCCGTTCATACTATACCTGCTTATTGTCTATGAGTTGTTTCAGTTGTTTCTCATGATTCTGCAAGTAAAGAGTGCCGAAGGAAAATGGGCGAGGCATATGCATTGAATAAAGAATTGAATGGTTTGGTTAGCGTAGAAGATCTGAAAAACTTGAGAAGGAAATTAGATGAGACGGAAGAGCAAGAGACTAAAGCTAAAAGATCTAGACAACTGCTGATTGGCTGAGCCAAAATTTTATGTTTTTCAACTGTCATGCTCTGGTTGCAGTTTATGCCTGTTTGGAATATTATTTTGCAGTATCATGAGATTTTGTATCACACTTGTATGTATGTATGTATTGCCTCTAGATGCCAAATTAGGGACTAATTGCATACATATAGACATAGACACGCCAAATTGGCAACAGTTTAAATTATTGTAGCTCACATTATTGCATTTGCATGCATGTACCAAATTAGAATTTAATTGTATTCCATTATATAAAGATCTTTTATGATGTTAGCTGGTTGTAATTATTGTATCATTGCACTGTAAAGAGCTTTCTTTTAGGAATGCTAAGGGCAATGATTAATATAATTATTTTTAATAAAATTTTATATTTTTTACTTTTATGAGCACACAAGATTTTTTTTTTTTTTAATTTCAACAAATTTGTAAATTTACGATACCCACCCATGATAAGCAGGCGGGCAAGCCAAACAAGGGTTTTTATATATTTATATATAAATGAGGTAATTTCTTTTAAAAATGACCAAATGAGTTATAATATTATTACCAAATGAGTTATAATATTATTACCAAATGAGTTATAATATTATTAAATTGATGTAAACTATTCTTATATTTTTTGTTCTTTTATATGTACGAAGTTTATCGCAACTTTTAAACTGTGAAAAATGTTTATTGCAGTTAAAATAGTTAAAATCACATTTAAATTGATGCAAAATATTTAAATAGAAATTTTTTTTCTGAAAAATACATTTTGTAAATATTACTTACACCATTTTATTAATTATTTTTTTAAAATGTACTAATTTGGTAATTTTTAAAGAAAACTATCCTATTTTTGTAAAAAATTGCAAACGGCTGACAACATTCCCTAGTGGTTTTGTTTTGTAATGGGAATAAATGTATTTTTAATTTAAATTATATATAATTTTAGTTTTTAAAATAAAAAGGTAAAAAATTTAATAAAATTCAAAATTTTTAATAAAATTTAAAATTATAATTTTAAAACCAGATTAATTCTATTAATTTAATTGGTTCCAATTCATTAACCATACGGTCCAACTCCTTTAATCAATAATTATAGGTTTAATTTTTAAAGTGTTAGTGTGTATAATTTTGTTTTTAAATTTATTTATATTTTGATCTTTTAAGAAATTATTTAATTTTAAAAAATGTAAATTATACATTTTAATTTTTAAATATGCTAATTTTATTTATATTTAATTCATATTTTTATTGTTTGCACTCTTGTAAAAAAAGAGAAAAATAAATAAAATTAATATTAAATTGTATATACAAAAAATAATGTAATTTATAAAAAAATTATATATTTACTTAAATAATATCACCACACAATAGAAATTTTAAAAAGTGAAAACTAAAGTCAACATATTTAAGATGTGAAACTAAAATCATAAAAAATAGATGGTAGGGTTTTGGAATAAAAATAAAATAAACACAATTTTTTATTTTTTTTATCCCCAACTCAATCTCAATTAAATTAATAAATTATGATATAGGAATTAAGATATTGTATAAGAATTAAGATTAATGTTTGAAAAGTAAAATTTTTTATTTTAGATAAAGTTTAATATTTTTGTTATGAATTTTATGGAAAGAAATATCTAAAATAGTTTAATTGATTCAATTTATAAAAAAATAGGATAAAATAAAAACTTCAAAAAAATTACTATAGTTGGTTGATAGTTATTTTCCTTAAATATATTGATAAATGTTTGAATCTTAATTATTTATAAGAAAAAATTGTTAAGAAAAATAAGAATTTTTTCGATGCTTTTTATATCTTAAAAAGAGTGATCTTTAGTTGTTTCAGGAATACTCTTAATGTATATTAAAAATTGAATTTTGATTAATTTTTCTTAAATCAACCACGATACTATATTTTTAATTTTAAAAATATAAGATCTCATTGATTTGAAAAAATTAAGAGGTCTAAATTATAGAGATTAAAAGTGTAATTAAGTTGTTTCAACTTTGAAGTGAGTGGCACGTGCGTAGGTGTCTCAGTTCGAAGTCAATCCCTTGCAAGGAGAAAAGGAGAGAGAGTTCATCACTGTGGCTGGCCGGCTGCCAATTCGAATTCCATTGTTTTGATTCGACGGAGAAAAGTGGGTGTGACCTGAGATCAAATTCAAACTAAAAGACCATGTGGCGGAGGCTTCTCTCTTCTCACCTCAAAACCCTAGCTCTTGTTTCTTCTTCTTCCACTCCTCGATCTGCTTCCGCCGCCGCCGCTCTTCCTCGCTCCACCGCTTTATTCTCCCGATACTTCTCAACCCAATCCGGTACTCTCTCCCTTCCATTTCTTATTCCCCGATTCGCGACGTAAATCCTTTAATTCATGCTTCTTCTTCTTACAGAGGATACCACTTCGATCAAAAAGAAGGTTGAGGATGTAATGCCAATAGCTACTGGCCACGAGCGCGAGGAGCTTCAGGCTGAGCTTGAGGTCTCTCTCTCTCTCTCTCTCTCTCTCTCTCTCTCTCTCTCGTTTTCAATCCAGTGCAATATGTGGTTTCTTACTCTCTAATGTGCCCTATTTTTTAGGGCAAAAATCGAATTTATTCAATAATTACCTTAATTTTTTGTTCACACACAAATAAATAAATAAATAACTTATGATCAAAATATTGAGAAAGCGCTAGTAACTAAAGAGATGTTTTCTGTATACAATTTAAACAAAACCAAGCTTTTGCTGTCGTGTTGGTGCTTTCTGCATTTGAAGGGGGATTCTCATTTTTTGTGATTTTTATCTGTTTCTTTTGGTTAGGGAAGGGACATTCTTGAAATTGACCACCCTGTAGGTCCTTTCGGCACAAAGGTCAGTGTTATTGTTCTCTTTTAAACTTGCATTTCTCTTTTTTTTTTTTTTTGTAAAGAGGAAAACTGTAAGAATTGCATAGCATTGCGAGTGGGGACATAATTGTTCCAATCAATTTTGGCTGAACAAGTGATGTTCTTTATTTCATTCTTCATTGCATCGTCTGTTCTACGCACGGGAAGCAAGTTCTTATGATGAAAATTTGGAAACTTCTAATGCATTATTTCCTGTTATTTTCACTGGTCTACACAGTACGTGTGACTCCGCACACAACTGGAGCAAGCTTTGTTGTAACTGTTGAATATTGAAAGTTGGTTGTTGGAAATTGTTTTTTGAATTTGAATGTTGGTATGACCTGAGTTTTTTGCATGACAGTAATGCATAGAAGTCTTGATAGTGAAAAACAGAAGGAGTGTTTCTGCTACTTCTTGTGCAGATTACATTTTTAGAAGCAAATTTCTTAAAAAATGTTGATATAAAAGCCTATGGTTTTCAATATCATAGACCATTGCATCAGTAGATGATAATCCTTGGGTTTGATAAGATTTTAGTCCTTATAATTTTAACCCATTTGGATCTTGGTCCCTTTAATATTTCTTCTGATATTTGTCCATATATTTTCTCTCAATTAGGTTTGGGTCCCTATTGTTAAAGTATCAGACCTTATATTTTAACTCACATGAATTTCCGTTCCTATAGTTTCTATAGATCAGGAATTGTTCCCTATTTTCTTTAAGTATTGGTCCTTGTGCAATTTTTGTACTTTTTCACATATTGAGGTATTGGTCCTTGATGTATTTGCAATCCATCCCCTCCAGGCTATAATACAAATATTCTTTGAGTAGCTTCTTCAGGCTTATACAAGCCAGTATTGTTTTGAACACAACAAGCACAAGATATGAAAAAAGAGAGGTTTACAGTATGACTCACTCCTCTCAGTCACACAATGTTTGATGCTATGTAGTACGGAGGGTGGTTATGTATTCTCTCATTGAGGTAGGTGAAAGGATTGCACATAGAGAATACAAGACTCAAAGATGGCTTCAGAACTCAGAATTTTTGAAAGGATAGATCTAGTAGCATTAACTTCCTGCTGTTTTGTATTTATAATCCAAAATCTTCAAGATAGCCATTGTAGTTCTTATTTAAACGTAGATTATGGTAGACTTGAAAAATATGTATTTGTTCAAATAAATGTATTTGTTGGAGAAATTAGAACAGTTTGAAGAGTAACTAATGCCATAGTTGTTGAAGTTACTCCTTGTGATACAAAAGCTGTTCTCAAGACAATTTGCAGAATTTATCTGGTGCTTTGGAAAAAAATTTCAGCTTGAATTTTCTCTTTTGGCACAAGGCAACAGCTTGTCGCAGTCAAAATTTATACTTGTCCTTTGCCAAAAAATGACTCAGAGTTCAGAGTTCTATCGCTGAGCAACTTGGGACCTGCAGAACATTGACCCATGCTAGCTTTAAAGCTTTAGCTAGAACAGATGAAACAGACTCGAACAATTTCTTAAACAAAACATTATGCAGAACATTGACCCATGCTCCTCATGGTCATCATTGTTCTTGAAAACCAACCCGTTCCAACCTCATTAAATTGATTCTCCATTGTTAGTTACCTAATAACATTTTGCTCTCTGCCTGCAAAGTTTGACTGTGTTTTCTGCACTTAAAGAGGTTCCAAATCCTTTAAAATGGATTTTCAAGTCTTTCTCAAGATGTTCAAACATTTAATATCAATTCAATTTACAATACTCCTAATTGGAATTTTAAAATGCTAACATATTTACAATATCCATATATTTTTGGTCTCATTATATGCTTTGGTTTACTGAATAGCTGCATAGAAGTGTGAAAGCAGTGGTGTGATGCCTATATTTTGATATTTAAATTTTGAATCCAATGATTTAAATTGCTTTAGCTAAATTTGGACAACCGTATGGTACTTAATACAGTTACTGATTTTGTCTACATGAATTGATGGAATCTGAGTATCTAACAAAGTTTCTGAAATTTTTCTTAGCCTTTTCTTATCCTTTACCTTACCATATGGCTTACTTATGCTCTATTCGGATGATATGGGAAATAAGAAGGAAAGTAAGAGGAGGATAAGAAATAGAATGGAAATAAGAAGAAAAAGTGAGTTGTTTGAATGGGTAGAAATAGGAGAGAAAGAAAAGGGAAAAAAATCTTTTCTCTTATTTGGATAGGTAGAAAAGAGAAGGAAAAGAAATATATTTGTAGTATAAATTTTATTTATATAAATTTAGAAAAATAAAATTTAACTTTAAATTTTTTTATTTTTTTTACTATTTTTTATTTTTAAAAAATATATAATACTTTTAACTATTAAAAAAAAAAACCTCTTCCCCTCCCCTCTCTTCCCCCATTTTCTCTCCTATTGGGGAGGATTAATATTTATGTGGGATCCGTAGAAAATTATTTCTCCTCTCCTGTTTCCATGTGCAAACAAATATCAGAAAATCTTTCCTTCCAGCCAAACACAGCATTAAGCTGCTTATTATTTCCCTTTTCATATTTTTATTTGACCAAAAAAAGCCATCTGTCTATCTTAGTATTCTTGTTTCTTTCTTTTCAGATAGCTCATTGACTTCATTCAGATTCAAATTGCCATAATATTAATAGATAATGGTTTTGTGGATGTTTCATCCATATCTACTTCCATTGTTTGTTTTGGATCTCAGGAAGCACCTGCTGTTGTTAAATCTTACTATGATAAAAGGATAGTTGGATGCCCAGGAGGTGAAGGCGGTGAGTATCAAGTTTTCTTTGTTTCTCTTAATGCATCCTAGCATGTTATGGTGTTGAGGAGGTTTACTGTTTTGCTTGCAGAAGATGAGCATGATGTTGTCTGGTTCTGGCTGGAGAAAGGCAAGCCTCACGAATGTCCAGTGTGTGCACAGTATTTTGTGGTAAGTTCATAATGACATTAGTATATCTTTTACTTTTGCAGAATATTTTTGTGGCAAGTTGATACTCATTAGTATAGGGTGAAATATGTTTATAGTCTCCATAAATATGGCTAAATTTGATTTTAATCCTCTATTTTTTTTTGGTTTGTTTTGGTTCTTATAAATTCTAATTTTTTTAAAATACTCCTTATGATAATTTATTAATGACATGAGTTGCATCTAAACATGTTACATCACATACCATTTTAGAATGGTTATTGACTTGACATGTCTAGATGCATGTTTTGTTATTACTAAGTGGTGACAAGGACCTTTTGAAAGAATTTAAAAATTTACGAGGACTAAAATCAAATTTACCCATATTCACAGAACTAAAAACATACTTAAATCTTTAGCATATCTTATGCTGTTACTTTAGACAGGTGTGGAGTTGAATGCCAAGATATGTTAGTATTTAGATTGAAAATTACCTACCTCCGTGCTTCACTTGTCCATATTGATTGTCAAGCAGTAGCACCATTGCTTGGTGATTATTATTGATTGCACAGACTGAGGCTGATCCTATGCAATATGTTCAAGAGTTTTTTATTTCCTTTAACTACAAATATTTCCACAATCAGAATGCCTTGACTAGTCTTAAGTATGATTATGTGATGTTGCACAATTTGGAGTTTTTATCATATTGCTGTGAGATGATTACCATTTTAGCTAGAAGACATTCTAAATTAGTTAATGCAAAGTTGAGAGGCTTTCAATCTTCACAGCTTATATTTCCAAACATTATTTGGCTTTATATCATTCAGAGGCTAGATTGGTTTAAAGGCATGTTTGGGTAAATCCTAAATAGTTTAATGGCTTATTCAATTAGCGCTATTATATGAGAACTTATGTCATAAGCGTTTAATTTAATAGGCTTATTATGATAAGCTTCACCATGAAATTTATTGAAATAAGCTAAAAAGAACTTGTAGAAGGATCAGTCACTTTCATAAGCTTAACCAAGCACCTTAAATTTTTGGCTTAAGTTCTTATATGGTAAGATAAGCCCAAATAAATTCAGTAGAAGCTCTTCCAAAGGTTGCTAATAAGTTCTGGCAGACCTGCTTTTGACCTCCCAAAAGCAAATGACAAGTAAAACAGCTAAAATTTTTGTTTAGAATCAAAATTTTGTTAGCTTTGGATCATCTCCAACAATCAATTTATTTCTAAACTGCTCATGAAGTCCCTGAATCATCAATTAACATCCTACAAAATAGTTTAAAATTTTAGAGGAATTTTACCTTTGTTATCTTTTGCCAATGTCATCAATATGCTTTAATGAATCTGTGATTTTGTTTCTGGTTCAGAAACACCATATAGTGTATGCCTGCATGAAAAGTATTTATAGCCAATTTTTTTGTTGATATGGCTGCAAGGTAATTGGTGAAGATTCTAACCTAGGCAGCATAGTACATAGGTTTCTTTAAACTATTTTCATGTGTCCAACTTTTGAGAGCAAACTCTGATCAAATTCTTGTCAGCTATTTAGAACATTAATGGACGTTAATCAAATGACTGTTTGCAAATTGACGCTAATTATTCCATCCTCTTTTTTACCAAACAGCTTGAAGTGGTAGGACCTGGTGGACCACCTGATGGACATGGCGATGATCATCACCATTGATTGCATCCTTGAATTTTCCTTCAGGAATAAATTCTGGAAAGATGGAGGCATTATCTAGCATACACTCTGGCCTTTCAAAATCCTGTGGCCTATGTTTGGTTTTGATTCGTCTATACCTTCTTGTGGTGTCGCAACTTTTGAGATAGAAAGTTTCTGTGATTATTTGGACGCAGGATGCTCATTTTCTTGAGCTATCAACTCTGTTAGATTATGTTTTGTGCGTTGTGAAATAATCAATAGAACTTGATGATTCTTTAACTCGGTTTGAATTTCTGGACCCTTGAGCTCCTAAACAACGAAAGGTATTATGTTTTGAAGGGTGGCGAGTGGCAAAGAATTGAATGAATCAACTTTTAAAAATTTGTTTGGAAATTATTTAAAAGATGGGTGTAATGCCGAGGAGGGCCATCTCGGCATCCACAACCACATATTTGTGGATGTTTTTCCCCAACCTTTTTATTTCATTCTATTATGTATACCTTCATTTTGTCATGTGCAAAAGACTTAAAAATGTCTTAAAGGAATCATCTTATTGAGAATCTTTTGCAGATGAAAGGCCACATGAAATGTTTGGTTTTTTCCAACCATGTGGAATGTTCATCTGGCTATGCAATATCTAGCTTCAGAAATTGATGATAAATTCGTAGCATGTAATTCTTGTGGAGTAAATGAAAAATGTGAATAGTAGTTTGACTAAATTACGATTGATCTTTGATTTGAAATATCATTGAAAAAACTTTACAAGTTAATAGCTACACCCAGATGGTTGCCAAGAAAATAATTATAGGGAAAAAATTGGCATGTCTTGTTTCATTACAAGAGGCTTTTAAAGAACAATCATGTCTTTTACAAGAGGCGTGTTTGACTTGGTTCAAAATTACTTTGTCCCAAAAATTAAAATGCAGGAGTTAAGAAATTTATCATTCATAATCCATATTTTATACCAAAATATAGAAATGATAAATTGAGAGCAATCACATGAATCATGACACATTATTTTATTTTAAGAGAAAAATGAAACAGTGCGAAAGGCTACCAACTGACGAAGCAACGGAAAGAAAGGAACAAAAATAAACGAAAGAAAAAGTAACCACTGAAAAATAACGAAATGACAACTATATATTCTTAATTCTTACGAAGATTTATCCCAAATGCTTTCAGCCGTTTCTGCGCCCTTAAAAATGTAATATAAGTATACTGAAGTAAAGGATCCTAAAACAAGTAATTAGCATCTGAACAGAATAGATTCAAAGTCTTGCACATAACCTCATATTTATAATGATAAAGGACATATTTAGTCGCTTTCCTTTCAATTGAAGTTATAAGGAGTAACCAAACTACATATAGATTGAAGGAAACTTTGGGAACAGCTCTACCTACTATTATAGTATTATTCCTTCCGGCAGAATCATGTTTTCTTGGATGATGTTTACTTTATATATCCTATCATATATTTATTTTATAGAAAAATGTCTTATATATATATATATATATAAATAAATAAATAAGAAGGACACAGTCTTTTTAACAGTACAATTTCCCCCTCAAAAGTGTTAAATCATAATAATAATATTATTATTATATCTATGCTTTGCATAGATTAATTATAAATAAAAAACAAAAAGAATATCAAACTATAAGAAAATAAAGCATCCTTCAGAATTTTAAAATTTAAGAGGAAAATTTATAGAATATGTTAAGATTCATGAAAATGATATGGAGTGGAGAGAATTAAACGGATATTAATTGTTATTATTTGAATTATTTAAAATATGATTGAATGAGCTAGACTCCAATGAAATTTATTCTATTTCATTGAATTTATTTTATTAATTTTGTTAGTCATTTGTTTTAGCTTGAGCACAAGTAATTTTTTACCAAGATAATTCAACTCAAGTTTAGTAGAATCATTATGGGTAATAATTTTTTTAATTTTTAATACAGTTACATGTTTAAAACTTAAATTCAAAACTTTTAGTTAAATTAGATCAATTTCACACTCATTAATCTCTATGCTTCTTAATTTTTCTTCCACTAAACTGGAGTTGTAATGATATAAAATGACTATATTATTAATAATTTTTATTACAACCTAGGTACATATTTTATAATATTATTTAATTAAAATTTACTTATTATTAATAATCATTAATTTATATAATGATTATTTTAAAATATATCTGCAAAAGATAATTATTAATAATTAATAATATAATTTTTTTTACATTAACTGTATATAATAGAATAAAAATCTTCATGCTTTTATATATATATATATATATATTATATAATATGTAAAAAGATATCAAATTATAATATTTATTTTACATAAAAACTACAAAATAAATATTAATCATTAAATGTTACTTTAAATTAAAGTTTAAATATATAATTTTTAATTTTTAAATTATATAATTCAAATTTATTACTTTCATTTTAAAAAATATTTTTCTCATTCAATATATATATGCCGCAGGAATTATCGTATGAATTAGGTTTAGGAATAAAATAACTGAGGCGGGTCAGCCATATTTTTTGATGTGACGCACATTCAGCTTTGTCCAGGTTTGGTTAGTCACATTGATAAGACAATTAATTCGATCTATGAACAAGCAAAATTAAAAGATTTCATATATGTTTCGTTTCACGGGACCTTAGAGCACCTATATAATATTAAATAATATTTTTATATAAAAATAATAAATATATTAAATATAAATATAAAAATATTAAAATTATATATATTTTTACAAAAATTATATATTTTTAAATCATCGTATAACTTTAATTTTTAAATTTTAATATTATATATATATATATATATATATATATATATATATATATTCGTTAAGAAGAGGGTATTATCATCATGCTTGTTATTATATGATTTGCTGTACCTTGCTATTGTATAAAATAATAACCCCCTAAATATTTATAAATAAACCATTTTTGAGTATACTTCTTATATCTGGGCTTATACTCCTCAAAAACACGCATATATAAATATACAAATGAAGTGTATTTTGTTATAATAAAATGAAATTATAGATTTAAATTATACAATCATATATATATATATATAAATATATATTAAGATTAAATGTTAATTAATAGATATATAATAATTTAAAATTATTAAATCTTTTTTAATTTTAATTATTCAAATAAATTTAATAATATATATTTTTATTTTTATTTTTATAATAACTAAATATTTTTTACTTAAATAGTTATTAGATTAAAAATAATTACAGATAAAATGATAAATTTTATATAATTTTAAAATAATGATACTTCATATAAGTTATCTAAAATTTGATATATATATATATATATATATATATATATATACTAAATGTTAAATTCGAATAACTTATGTCTTTAATTTTTTTTAATATTAAATCTTTTCAATTTAATTATTATATTAAGATTTATTAAAGAATAAACTAAATTTATAAAATTGTATATAATTTAAGAACTAATTAATCATATTTGATTGTATCATTCTTATTTTGATATATAATATGTTTTTAATATTTTTTATAAATATTTATTAATAGATTATATCTATCAATGTGTAAATTGTTTAAAATTTGATATAAATTATTAGGATAATATATTTTTTAGAATTACATTATTAGTATCTTTTATTGGAAACAATCCTATTTAAACTAAATAAGATCATTATAAATAATAAATTTTTATGAGTATTTAATTTAGTTATAAATCTAGGACTTAATGATACATTGGTTAAGTTGGATTAATTATTATCATTTGATCTATGGGTTCAGTGATAAATTATAAGAATAATATTACTTTGCTAAACTATTTTTTACATATATAATAAAATTTAAATTTTAAATCTCATACAAATTATCTAACGTGTTTATTATTAAATCAAACCTTAATAGATTATATCAACTCAATAATTAAATTGATAAAATTAATATTTATATAGTTTATCAAGTGTAATACTTAATATATATATATTACAATCAAATAATATTAACTATTAAATTTGAAAAAATAACACTTTCAACAATTATATATAAAAACGTCTTGTCATTAAAATAGTAAAATTTATCCTTTTTTAAAAAAGAAAAGTTCTCATGTCAACTTTATTTCACTTTATAAGATTCAAAAGTTGTATTCTAAAATTTACTCAATACAGAATGCGCATCCACTCTACCACATCAAATGATTCCATAGTTGAAAAATCAGACAGAATGAAGAGAAAAAAAAAAAAAAGAACTCAATTACTTAGCATGGAGCCCAAACACATCACTCACACCCAGTGGTTTTGGGTATGAACCAAAGAACAAAGTGTGGTTTAGGTAATTTTATGGAAAAAAAATATTCACACACCCTTTTGAAAGGGTATTCGGCTTATATCTGGTTTGAAAACTATTAATCATATGTAAAATATTTTTAACACAACCCTATAGAGATTTTTAGTAAAAGCAACAAATTTTGTCGCAAAGAAAGCAAATAAAAAAAAAAGTATGGGTGAATCGAGCGGAATCATTTTGTTTTCTTTGTGATCGTGCATGGCTTTATCACCTTTTCCATGAAATTATATAAAGTTCGTTTTGTCCTAACAAAGATAGAGTAATTTATTTTATCCTCATCCGATAATTAATCTATAGTTGTGAATGACAGAAAGCGAAGCTAGAAACAGGATTGTTATTGTTCACAAATGTCTAGTCAATAGATGAGCACCAGCTTCGTAGCCTATATGAAAGTAATCCAATTAATACCACAAACGTAACGTGCAAGTTAATTTATAAAACAAATCCATAAATAAATTGTGTTCGTTCCCAATTTGAGGGAAGTTTTCAATTTGTGTTCACGTATTAATTTCTTCATGAGAAGGAATATTTTTCCCTGTGTGCATGCCAGCTTAATACAAATCATAGCTCTAAAATATTTGAAAATGGTCATACTCGAGTTGCACTAATTTTAGAATTTCCAAGTTTACTCTCATTTTCAATTCATATTATGTTCCATTGAGGTAAAGCTTTGCCTATTTAAGCAGCCTAATCACCAATATTACACACACACCCACCATACTTATTTCATCTTCAATGAGAAGGTGGTTCCCACAGCATATCTTGTCTGCTTATAAACAAATGTTCATCACTTTTACTAATGTAATTATTGTTTTTATTATTGTTAGTTGTGTCGATTTGAAGCTATTCTTTGTCTGTATTGAGTATGAGGCTAGGGAGAACTTAGGGGAAAAAAAAATTAAAAAAGTTGTTATATAAGGGAAAACGCATTAAGTTTTGGGACATAGGTGGTGAACCATTTATTGGCCATCCAAGTAGAATCGGCCATGTAAGTGGGTCGTACACGTATTTGAGGTTTTAGTCAATTAGTTTAATATTAACGTTGCTGTTGTTGTGCTAGCACCGTCTTATATGTAAGGAAAATGTAGCTTTCACATGATATTTGGAATGTATTGAGCGGAAATGAAAAGAGAGGGAGGGAAAAAATATGATATAATAAAAAAAATAAAAGTTTAATATATATATATATATATAAATAAAAATAATATTAAAATGCATGACGATTAAAATTGTATATCCAGTAAGTAAAGTTTAAGATTAATATATGTTAGGAGTGTTTAAGAATTGATTTAATTTAATATAAAGTATAAAAATTGAATTGGAAAGTTAAAAATTAAAGAAATAAGAAACTGAAATTTTTAATTTTTTTATTAAATTAAATTCTATTAGATTAGATTTTATATTTAATTTTAAAAATTAATGTTTATTTTAATTTAAATCAAAATTTGTATATATATAGTTTTATTTATTAAATTAATTTTTCATTTATACAATTATATATTTATGCAATTGTAATATTAAATATTTTTTATAATATTATTTTTAAATTTATATTTTTTATTACTTTAAAAAATATATCTTTTTATTTAATATGTTTATAAATTTATTAATTTAAATTTTCTTTTGCATCTCACATTTCTGTATTATATAAATTTATATTTTATATAGAAATGAATTTTAAACAAAGACGTAATAAAATGTTTTATTTACAACCTTTTCATTAAATTAAAAATAAATAATAAATAATACATAGTTTCAAATCCAATCTAAGTCATTTTAATCGGATTGAATTGAATTTAAAGTTTTTTTTAAACTAATCAGAATTAAACAATAATGTTTTTCATAATTGAGCTAGATAATTTTTTATATAAAAATCAATTTAAACTAAATTATGAAGATCCCTGATATGTATAAATCTTAAGTTGAAAGAAAAATTATTTTTATAAACTTTTATACAATAAATAAATAAAAATAAAAATATAACATAAAATAGTTGGTATGATATGAAAAATAATGTTATAAAAATAGTTGTTAAAATGTATTATATAAATAATATAATTCATATAAACATCTTCTCTTCAATTAATTCACAAATATTTTAACTCTCAAATCTCCATCTTTTAACTTTTTAACTCTCATAAATATTTAAATTTTGTCTACTCAAAAAGCTCAGAATACACCGATAAACAAAAAAATGGCTCGGAGGCTAAATCAGTTTCTCTGGACTCCAAGTAGAATATATAATACTTATATGGACACTGATCTATTTTAAACATAAAATGTTTAAGCCATGACATTAAAAAAACATTTTATTAATAGGCTGATGTAAAAATATCATTTTTTAAAAAAGAAAATATTTTTTATACTTTTATATTTTATATAATAAATACTTTTTCAACACAAAACTTTTTATTTTTAATTACTTAAAATTAATAAAATCAATTTTTTTATGTATTAGCACAAGAAATCAACTCTATTTACAAATGATGAAAAAAGATATTATTTAAGTTTCTTTTTATTTTTTATAAATTATTATTATTATTTTTTAATTTATATCCTTTTTATTTCATTTTTAAATATTTTTTTCACTTATCTTAAAAAGAATAATGACAATCATATTACAAAATTAAAATAATTTATTTTTAACTTATATGCTATCTTTAAAATCAACAAATAACAGTAAAAAAAGAAAGCAGTAACTTTAAACGAGATTCATCTTTCTTCAAGTAAGTTCTTGTTTTTTTTTAAAGGAAAATGGATGGTGGATATCTTTGAATTTATTTATCTTGAAAAATATATAAAAAAAAAGAAAAAAAAGAAAGAAGTGATAGATATAGTGAATGATGTGATGTGATAGAATAGGAAGACAGATAAAAAGTGATGAAAAATTGTTAAATGAGGGTTAATAATTTTTAGATGTCAAAATATCATGATTTTTAAAAAAATAATAAATGTGGAAGGTTTTAATTTGTAAAAATGATTTTTTCACGTTTTACCATGAAGTGTAAAATGGATGCGAAAAAAGAAAGAGATGGAAATTGAAAGAAAATGAGAAAAAATTATAATAAAAAATAAAGAAAAAGACAAAAAAAAAGTGTGTAAAAAAAATACAAGTGGTATCATTTCAATACTGATACTTTATTTTTATATCTTATTGTCTACCCTTATATTTTACACTTGCTCTTTAATGAAATAACTGTGATGTTTTACACTTTCTATGTGCAAGACCACTTGGAATATTAACCACAAACAATACTCAAGAGTGATGTAGGTAAAAGTATGATGTGAAATGATACTTTTTTGTTAATGAAAACAAAGGAAGACTTGCTTATGTTTCTACAAATAGGTGTATCATAAAATATTGAAAATTTGACATGTAAAAATAACATTGTTATCAACATAATAACAAGACATAGAAGCCATTGTATATCATCAAAGTTTGATTGACATTCCATGAGGCAAAAGAAACAAAAATGTTAGTGGGGGGTTCTTTTTCCAGGGCTAGATTAAATTCCTATATTGGGCATATCCAATTTAAATTGTTCACTTGTGAGTTCATACTCTCCATCAATGAAGAGGTAGAAGTAAAGAAAGAGTGGCACCAAAATAGAAACCAGTTAGGTGAAAGAAGATGCATACATATAACAATTAAGATTTCCAAAGTAAGCAGCATGAAAGGTGCATTTTATAGGTGAACAGACATAGTGGTGTACAATGAATGTACTCATTGACCTATGCATAGTGGCTCTGCCTCTGTATACTTCAAAGTTATCTTGCTTAGGATGGGATGGATATATGCCAGTTCCACTTTTCATAATAAACTACATATTTGCTTTTACTGTGAGAATCAAAGCTGCAAATATCTGCACAACTTGGGGACACTAAAACAGGAAACCATTATATAAACCATGCAAAAGAACTATCCAATTAATTGGAGTCAACTAAAGCTTTCTCTATTAGACCATAGAAAAGATAACCAGCAATAGCAATTTGCTTATAGTTAAGAAATGAGATTTTGTAAACAATGTGCTTCTTATTTCTTAATGTTCCTTCTTTTGGCTTAATGCTTGATGCATATATATATATTTATAAACAAAAAATACAAGAAGATTCTAGAATGTCATTTTTTATCTAAAATGTTTTAAGAGCTTATCTCTTTTTGTTTTTGTTTTGCCATAGTACTAAAGAGAAGCTCTAGTCTTTGGACTTACGCTGTTTCTCGTGACTAGAAACCAAAAAACTTTTCTTGTGGGGTTTGAGAAACTGGATTTAGTGGCAAACAAGAAAGAAAGAGAGAGGAAGGTTATAGTAAAAGGCTTGCATGCTTTTTCTTGTCACTTCCTATTTGAGATCCAGGTTACTCAGCTTAAATGTTATCTGTTAGGAGATAGAAAGTAGGGGAAAATACCTAGAAGCTCCGGTTCCCATTCCAATAGCAATTCTTGGAGATTTTTTCTTTTTAAAAAATTAACTTTCTTTTCTTCTGTGATAAATTGAGTACACAAAAAGTGAAGAAAAAAAGAAAGACTTTAGTTTGAGGTTAATGGGTATCCATCAATCAAGCAGGAATTCATAAACAAATATGAACGTAACAAGCATGGTTATTCTTTCTTGTTTTCAGTAATATTCTTCAGCTGTTATCTTTATTTCCTGGCCACTGCCCACAAGCATAGATTCTCTCTATGTGCGAGTCCTCTGTCCTTGCTGTGTGCCTTAGAAATGGATGAATGTGCTTTACACTGCTTGGATTCTCTTTGCCCATAAAAGGTTTCCTGCTTTTGTATGTCTATACCTCTCCTTTTCATTGATGCTTTCTTAGGCGGTTCTAGGCACACTCTATAGCTGGTGTGGTGTGAACACTACACGTACATAAGATTGCACACACACACACACACGCCCTTTTTATTCCAACTCCACCTTACCCGTCAGGGTATAAAGAGGCATCACCATTCTGCATTTTCTTCATTGCAGAACCTCTTCATAGTCCCTTGACTTGCTTCAATAGTTTGAGGTGCTTTGAATAGTTTGTAACAGCAAAACAGCAAAATGAGCCATGCACATTATCATATGGGCTCTGGTTAGTTCTTTTTCTCCTCTTCATTGTCCTTCATCCTTCCTTGCACCTTGCATGAACTGCGGTTTGTTATGAACCTTCTCTTTCTATTGAATGGTTGAGTATTTGGAAAGTCATTTTTATTATTCATGCATCTGTTTTCTTGTTCTATCTTCTTCTGTTGTTTAACTGTCATCAACGATAATCTCCTTGGTCCATTTGAGGATTATCATTGCTTTTCCCCCATCTTTTGAAATGTATCAGCTATCTTTAAACTTTATATGCCATTTGCAGGTAGTAGAACTGCTCGGAGAAGTTTGGAGTTTGGGAAGACACATGTGGTGAGGCCAAAAGGAAAACACCAAGCCACCATAGTTTGGCTGCATGGTCTCGGTGACAATGGTTTGAGGTATGGATACCATCTCTTTAATATTGTTATGTGCCTCATTCACCTACGAAGCATGTATTGTAGTTTTTCTAGTGTGAATCCTTCCATTTGTTTTCATCCTCTCTTCCTTGTCTACCTTGTCTTCTCATCATTACTTTCTTCTTTACCTAAACCCTCTTTTTGTGTTTCTGTTTCAATCTGCTCTTTCAGCGTTATGAGGTAAGTGTGGCAGTATTTCTTACAAGAATACTCTTTATAGTGAGCAGGAAAATCAAATATTTCAGAGGGATCCAAACTTGGATTTTCCAAATGTTGTATGTTTTCCATGTGGAGTGTCTTTTTTTAGTTGAGATTCTAAATGGAATAAATTCTGTTGGGAAAAGTTGTTAATTTTAATTGTTGGAAGTTTGATTTGGAAGAGTATATACTGGATTCTCGATTGGGGGACCACAAGATCAATTGTTTCTCTACTAAAATAAGCAAGTTGACATGACTTTTGATAGAAGAATATTATGAACAGAAAAAAAAAAACTTTCTAGATTTTTTTATGAACAGTGTGTTTAGAGTGGTCATAGAAAATACCATTGAGTTTGATCATTTTAATCCATGGATGTTTATCTACCAAATCCGTTGTTCCTAATTGATGTTTCCATTCTTCTCTGTATTCAATTTATGAGACAAACATAATAAACATCTTGAACTTGGTTTTGTTGCAGCTCATATCAGCTGCTAGAAGCCCTTCCACTTCCAAATGTAAGAAATGAACTTATCTATTTTACTTCTATACACACATATCCTCGCTTCATCCTTATAGTATTCTGATAAATCTATTTTCTGGTACTAAATATACAATGTTTCTTATGATGTGATATTGTGCAGATAAAATGGATTTGCCCAACTGCTCCTACCCGCCCTGTAAAAATACTTGGCGGTTTTTCTTGTACTGCATGTAATATTAAATCCCTCTTGTGTTTCTATTCTTTCTGGTAGAATCAGCACTGTGTAATGGTAAGAACACTTCTTGTCATATATATGTAAACCTTACTATCTAATTTAACATTGATCAGGGTTTGATATGGGAGAACTTTCAGAAGATGGTCCAGATGATTGGGAAGGTTTAGATGCATCAGCAGCACATATTGCCAACTTGTTGTCAACAGAGCCAGCTGATGGTACTTTCAAGGCTAAATAATAATTAGTAGTTGACTAAGTATTTTTCAATTGTATGAGGTTTCTTGACATCATTTCTCATGAGAGAATGATATTTCTTCATCTATAATCCCTCATTCATGTGAAATAAAAAATAATCAAACTTAACATCTATTCTGTTAATTTGCTACCTTTATGCATATCCAATTTGGGACCTGTAATTGATATTTTTAGATTCATTCATTCTGTTGATGAAGTTCAATAAGACATCAATCTTCTGTAACAGTGAAAGTTGGAATTGGAGGTTTCAGTATGGGTGCTGCGGTAGCTCTATATTCTGCAACTTGTTTTGCCATGGGAAAGTATGGAAATGGCATGCCATACCCTGTCAACTTAAGAGCAGTGGTTGGACTAAGTGGCTGGCTTCCAGAGTCAAGGTATGAATATTTTGTTTGTTCTGCAACCCTCCCTACCCCCTTAAACTCCTTAAATTTTATGTATATTAGGTGATCCATGCAGTCACATGCTAATGGTTTTTACTGTGGTTGGCAATTGCTGTTCCTGTAGGAGCTTAAGGAGCAAGATAGAAGTGTCACATGAAGCAAGAAGGCGAGCTGCTTCCTTACCTGTTTTGCTGAGCCATGGAATCAGTATGTATCTATACATCTTATATGTTGTTACAAACTTTCTTTTTCAGTTGAGAGGTGTGCTTATAAATTTAAGTACTATTTTTGTGCATTAGACTCTCAAGTGTGAATTTAAAGATTTCTAGTTTATGCAAAAAAATCTATTCCTTTTTCATTTATGTGAACTAAACTTATTGTCTGATCACCTATGTTCCAAAATCTTTACTACTTCACGTATCATTATTGTATCATACACAAAGTCATTTATTTCGCTGCAATTTTAGTGCCCTATGCTCCTCATGTCCAAGTCCCACGTTCCTCATGTATAAGAAATACAGCCAAAACTTTGCTTATAAAATCAAGTGTCGGTGCAGCATCTGTAATAATCAGTTTAAAGAATGAAATATGGACCATATGATATTAAATTAAATTTTTTTAGTAAGAAGGTATCGTGTATTGTATACACTGGTGTTATGGTGGAATTGATTAGGCACATACAAACCAATGGGCTATTTAATTTAAAATACTATTTATGTTAAATGACTACTTAAATAATGATGATCTATTTAAATTTAAGTGCACGTAAAGCTTAGACGTTGATTGAAGCCAAGGCCCAATGTTCTTTTTATGTGTAGGTGATGATGTAGTCCTCTACAAATACGGAGAGAAATCAGCTCAATCTTTAAGTTCAGCAGGGTTTCGATATATTACATTCAAATCCTATGATGGGTAACATTTTTTTTTTCAGCAGAAATAATGAAACCAACTCTGAACAAATCTCAGATCAGTTAAAGCAATTGTTTCATTTTTTGAGTGCAGACTTGGTCATTATACGGTTCCTAGGGAGATGGATGAGGTCTCCAATTGGCTTAGCTCAAGGCTGGGGCTTGGAGGATCCACATGAGTAACATAGTATCAACGAGGGCATGCTTGTAAAATAACATGTGATTACATCACGGAACGGTTCTCGGGTATATATAATATGGTATAAGAGGATTGATTAGTCTTGTGGGTTCTATTAGTCAGAAATAAATATCTGAATGTGTTTTCCAAGTAGCTCTCTCTCTCTCTTTATATTATCATGTAACCTAGAGACATAGTCCGCTGTACTATTGAAAAGATTTTGGTTTAATTAGTGTAACATTATAGGGAACTTAGCCAGTGTTATTTCTCAATTTCAGAGTGTTTTTTTCCTTCTTTTTTTGGTTAGGGAGGGGGTGTTTACAATGCTCGCAAGCTATGAAATCCTGCAAACTATTTAGATCCCTTGCCACTAACTCAGTCCTTCAATTTTTAGTATGTGACTACATCCAAATCCAGAGGCATATGAGTTTGATCTTGACTCTTATTTACTTCATATATACAATGCATGAACATTACATATGTGAATGCCCAAACTTACTTGAATATAATCCAGAAATTCAGGTACAAAAAATTCCATAATTACAATCTTTTAGAAACTTAAATAGATGATATGAAGCAACTTCTTGTAAAATATATCTTTAAAATTTCTTCACCTTTGGCATTTGTTTACTGCTTCGAAGTAATATCTTTAAGTTGTTCCTTCAATTCTCCAGTCTACATGAATATGAAATATTATGAATAGCACAAAATCAAGTATTTAAAAGGGAAGGAAGCTGGTGCATATGGAGAATAATATCTGATCCCCCAACAAACTCTCCCTTAATGAAAATTTAAGGAAATGTTGACCAGTTACTGCACAGAAAGAACAAGGATAAAACTGGGATATCACACAAAAACTTCTTATTTACTAATTATTAAACTTTTAAAGGAAGCTAGTAATTAAACTTGGAAGCACCTGCACTTTCTGGTGGTACCATGCTTAAGAACCAATCAAATACAAACTCAGTTATATCACATTAAATGCAAAGACATGATGACATATACCCACAAATATGCATACATATCTGCGGGCAGAGTAGTTTCCAGAGATTTGGTATGGCTTGTGGTTCAAATTCAGAGACTGGAGGGTTTAAGGGAAGAAAAGACAAATAACAACCGGTAAAATTCACTATAAATACAGAGAAAAGGAGAACAAATTTTGATCTTCAACCTCACCTTGATGACTTTCAGTTCATTGACAGGGCACTCATCCATTAAATTCCAAGGGCATTAAAGTGTTTTGTTTTGCTATTTCATTTTACTGAAAACTCTTCATTTATCATAAACATTAATAGTAAAGCCTCTTTAACTTACCTTCATACTCAGAAGATCTACTGATACTAATGATCAAGTAAGTATTTTTGTTTTGGTTTCCCAGGGTTTACCACGCCCGTGGTATCAAGAGCTGCTGATAATTAATGATAAAAAATTAATGCTCAAACTAACTCCATCCATTGCATAGAATAAAGAGAGAGGAAGAGGAAAGAAAGCAGTCAATAAATTAAGCCCAACGAGCAAAGTAACAAACTATGAGAATGAGTTATAAAAGAGAAAAATCACTGCAGAGCAAGGACTCGCATGAAGAAAGATTATGAGGTCAATAGGAGTTGATGACTACAGCTATTAGGTGTGCTTGATGTCAGGATTGTTGTCTGCACTGGCAGGGGAGGAATTTTGCTCATTCAGGGAGGAATTTGATGTCGTAAATCTTGGCCTGTTGGAATTAGATAATCTGATGTTGGAAATTGGAATTGTATTTTTAATTTCAGTTCTTAGTCCCAGATCTGAGTTCAGGGCCCAGGATGACTTCTTATCCCGCCAAATGACAAACCATCATTAATCAAAATTTCTTAGTAAACTATGAACTATAATTCTGGATGATGCTTGAGACTTTTTTTCAGTGTCATATGTGTAAATTTGTAATATGCTGGGAAGAAGAGAGTAACAAGATAAATAAGCATGAATTTTACCTGAAGGCTTTTGCAGCAGTTTTCAGTTCAGGATCCTCCAAAATGTTTCTAGCACTCATAGGAACCTACAAGAGCAATATATAATGATAATTGCAACTTACAGAATTGTTATTAAGTAATGTGAATTCATACTGTAACAAATTTCTTCTACAATTTCACCATAGAGAAACAGAAGGAACGAAAATATCAGTAAAGAGAAAAACTTGTTTTGAATAACATATAATACATAGGCTAATTATAAATAAATTTTTAAGTAGCAGACATAGTGATATTCTTCTCCTTTTCTTGCCTCCTTCCGCGTTTAAGAAATTACATTGTCATTTTTATGATGGTGAAATCCAAATGATGGCATTAAACTAAATCAGAGCATAGAGCCCTAGCCCAAGAGTATAGCAATAGAATAGCCAGCCGGAAATCATCCACCTTCAGCAAATTAATCACCATATTGTTTATTGCATTAGAAATGTAATACTACAGCCATACTGAGAACAAACTTCGTTCTTCCTTTAAATATTCTTGATACCAAAGTCTCATATCTATAAGGCCTCTTAAATATCTACCACATAAACTGCAAACCCACACCAAAAACCTTGTCTAAGTTGTCTCATGCTCTTTTCTTTAAACATACTTTTTCTATTAGTCATGTTGCACTATCTCATTCAGTCATTGCGCTCACACAACTCAACTATTATACATGCTTCCGTTCAATTAGATAGTTGCACACTTTCTTAAACGTGGGGACATGCAGCACTTCCACCTTGAAGAGACAACTAAGCAAGAAGATTGAAAATGGTATTAAAGTAAGAATGAGAAGTGGAGATGAGAGAATACAGAAAAATAAACTTGTGTTGTGTGTTCATCAAGAGGCTATAGAGTTTATATACACAGTAATCCTATAACTAATTGTTAACTGATAACTAATTATTAACAGATGGCTTTGAAAGAGCTTATGGGAAGTTTAGGAAAGTAACATGATTTTTGTAAATTCTTTTTAACTTATTTTAATAAATTATTTAGTATAACTTATAAAACAAGTTTTTTTGTTTTATTTCCAAAAAACTGTCCCTAACACCCTCCAAGTTCTACTTCTGTTTCCTCCATATAAAACACAAATTAAACTTCAATTACTCAATACCCCAAACGGGAAAAGAAAAAAAAAATCCTCAGAACAGCGTAGTTCGACAATTTAGCCAAGATGAATTGAATTCAGAGTGAAAAAATGACAAAACAAATGATATCCATTAGGCAGGGCTAAGTAACGAACGTAACTTTTTATGATTCACCCAAATAGCAGCCAAATATAAATCAGTAACGATTAAACCTGCTTAAACATTGAAGCTTGAAGATCTTACGGATCAGCCAAGAGAACGAGGTGTGATTCCCTTGGAGTGCATTATGATAAGGGTGTCGTCATTCTAATGCACAGAGGAACCAAAATCTGAATTCTCCCAACTAAACTCGCGTTTTGAATGCCACACTCGTTGGTGTCGAAAAAATAAAAGAAAGAAACTTTTTTTTAGAATAGCGTCGTCAGCGTTAATGGGCGTATACTAATCGAAAGGTCGGAAGTGCCCCTGAACATTCTTTCTTATTCCAAAACCCAAAACCCAAAACCCTTTTTGTTCCCCAACTCAACTGTTCCACTAAGCAGCCTCTTGCTAAAGACGCCATCGAATTCAGAAGCAGTCTCCTTTGATCGGTTTTCTTTGGTATTTTTGTTTGTTTTTGTTTAGGTTAGCTTTTTATTTTTCATTTTTTCCTTTACCTTTCTTTTCGATTTATTAAATTTCCTTCAAATTCTTCTGCCTCATTTTCATGCTGTTCACTTGAGAGTTAAAATCCATTTGATTGTTGATATGTTATGTGTGAGCATAGGTTTGAAAAAAATATTGATTTGAAATGTTGAAGTTGTGAAGTTTTGTGATGTATTGTATATTTGTTTCACCAGTTTGCTTTGGTAGTTGAAGTATTGGTAATTTGTGTTTGTTATGATAAAGTTGAGCCATGCCTACCCAATTGACCTCTTGGTTTGTACAGTTTGGATCTTTACTTGGTGCTGACCGGTTTATGCTCTGATTTAGGTGCTGTTGCTACCTCACCGTTTGCCTTTCCAAAGTTGTCTACTTGGAAGAAGGTTGACTGAGATGGTGAAGGACAAATCAAAGAAACGCATTATCACTGCCTTCACTCGTAATGGCGATTACCTGGCCATTCTGAATCTGTCTGCCAATGGGATGGTCAAAGTAAATTCACTTTTTGTTTTGCTATAACATATAAATTACTTTGAATTTATGGTTCTTAGATAATAATTAACTCTTGCTTTACTACTTTATATTCTACAAGTTTTCACATTTGTATGATACCAATTTTGCTAAATGGTACCTAATGAGATTTATTAATGATGTATTGTCAATCATCGGTGAGCCAGAATAATGTTGGACAATCTATATGCACTGCAGTTGCAAATGAGATTTTGTTGGATATTGTAATTCTATGATTGTACTTACTATGGTTCTTGTAAGGTTGTTAAGTTGATAACAAAAAGTCATCATGTAATTTTCAGATTTGGAACACAAACACTGGATCCTTATTTGCAGAGTGGAAGCCATCAGATGGATATGATGGTATTCTCTATTCTTGTGTTGCATGTAGTTTCACTGGAAAAAAGGTAGTATGGGCTTATGGGAAAATCTTTATATCATTAATGCTTTTTTATGCTGGAATCTTACTTTTTTTCCTCTTTGATGTGGTTTGTGCACTTTTGTAATTAGCGTAGAAAAGAACAGGGAACTTGCTTATTAGCTCTTGGCACAATTGATGGGAGCGTTCTTGTGGTTGATGTTTCCACTGGTGAGAGAAAGTGGACTACTAACCATCCCGGGTATTGTTATTACATTTTCTTTTTTATTCATGAAAATATTTCTGTATATTATTAAATTTATCTTATAAAGTCTCGAAACATAAACACAATAAAATTATCCATACAAATGAATGTTTTTTGGTTGTAAGTCTCCCTGCATGGCATCTTGTGCAAAAGCCATTGCTGTCTGATCTTGTAAAAGTGTTGCCTGACTTGGATGGTCTTCGACAAACTTGAGCTTCTACCTTAAAAGAGATTCTTTGGTAGTTGGTCAGCAAAAATCTGGTTGGGGGAACCAAAATACAAGAATGTCGAATTCAATTTGTGAACTGGACTAATTGAGACTGGTAGTTGGTCTGAAAAAATCTGATTACGGGGATACAATACAACAATGTTGAACCAATGCCTCTTTCACTGGTTGCATGTACAAGCAACTTCATATGCATGTCTACCCAAGAATTTCCTAGCTAACGATGCAATTTTTAACCAATTGCACTGTATATTCTCTATGTTCACAGCTACACTTTCATTGAACGTTTTAATGATCTTTCCTGACAACCTTTTCTACATTTTAACGTATTGGATTTTTTGGATCTTCTGTGTGTGAATAAGGGTATCCATATATATATATATATATATTGGAGGGTTTGTTCATTGGCTTATTGATAGAATAAATATCATATTGCATTTTGGTCTGTGGTGTATATGAATGAACATATAATATACAGATTTTATACTACCTTCTCAAATTTAAAAGTGTTTTAGATTCCTTAATATTATCACAAGTGGACCGTATATTAATATTTACACATTGATATGGGATTAAAATGATAATTAATACCCGTGTAAAATATTGTTGTTGTAATCATACAGGGGGGTTTGTGGACTTTCATTTGCACAGAAAGGACATCTCCTTCGGATTGCTGGACAAAGTGGGATGGCGTATGAGGTTAATGCTGAAACAGGAGAGCTTATAAAGGAGTTTAAAGTCTCAAAAAAGTCCATCTCTTCTCTAGCTTTCTCACATGGTGAGCACTAAATCCATTTGGAACTTGGTCCATCATAATCATTGATCTTCTTACATGACAATCAACACTCATCATTTTACTTATTTTTACAGATGAAAAATATTTAGCTATTGTCAACACTAAACTACGGGTTATAAGCTGGGAAATTGGGAAAGAGGTTTTGAAATTCGCTGATGATTTGGTAAACTTCATTACCTATGCTGGACGTGAATATTTGTCTTTACAAGCTCAAATCATTATCTAATTTTACTTTTATTCCTTAACAGGGAAATGTACAGTATGTTTCTGTATCCAGTGATGCCAAAGGTATAGTTACATCAGATTTTGAGGGTAAACATCTTCAAGTTTGGAGGTGTGATCTAAATTCAGGAACTGTGAGTAGAGGTCCTACACTTCCCATGAGGCATCCTCCATTAGTTTTTGAATGCCATCATGGTTGCAATGAAGAAGATTTAGTTGTCTTGGCAGTTACAAGTTCAGGTGCTGCTTATATGTGGAATATGAATGTCTCCTCCGAAGATCAGATACAGCCCACTAAATTGATGGCAAAAACAAGAAAAGGTGAAACTGATCAGGAGAACAGTGAAAGTTCAAAGAAAAAGCGTATGTCAATTATTGCATCCAGATTACAGCATGTAGGGGAAGACAAACAGATGGAAGCTCTTGTGACCTATGGCTCCGTAGATCATCCACAGTTTAGTGTTGTAAATATTAGCAATTCAGGGGAGAATATAGTATTTAATGTAGATGACACTGATTCTGTTCAGCAGCATGATAGTCCTTCTAGCAAAGGTCTGATAGACTCATTATGTTTTAACTTTTCTTAAACCCTCTTATTGCTTCCTTTTGAGTAAATATTAGGTGATTCTAATTTTTATTTTGTTATCAGGCTTACTAAATCTTAAATACTTTTCCTGCTCCAGTGGGAGTTTGTCATATTTTGTTCACAAGCTCATGAAATTCCTATTGGAATAAAATGTTACAAATTTTTAATTTGGACTTTTTTTCTTTATTTCTAAGTTTGTGCCTTACAAGTCCTCTTAATTCTCTAATCATTTTAAACTCCTACTTATGTCCCTCTGACTTGGAACTAGAAGCTGTAGTACCAATGGAAAGCAAGAAGGCTAGGAAAAGACAAGCAACATCTGATCCTGATCTTCCAACCACAATTGACGAGGTGGATTTTGGTAAGAAATATAATAATTTATATTGTTAATCAGCATGACTATACTTGTTCCAACTTCATCGAGTATCTTTGTGTTTTGAACCTCATTTTCTTGGTCTTGTGTTCCCATTGAAATTGAGATTACAGTTACATTCAAGGTTGTTTGTTCCTGAATTTTGAAAAGTACCTATACTTTTAGTGCAGGTGTGATTTACCTGACAAACTTCTAAAGTCACAATAGTTAGTATAGGCTATTGAAATCTGAATGCTAATACAGTTTTAAAAAAATAGTGCCTCTTTTACCATAAAATTCATGCTAAGGTCTATGACTATTTAATTTCCTTAAATTCATGGTCAGGTCTAATATGAAATTTTGATTTACTAAAATTTTTCATTCTGTTGATTTATGTAAAATTTACTCTTTGGCATGATCAGTAGCAGTACTATCACCATTCTAAGAATTGTGCATTCTATATTAAACATTGATTGGAATTTCTTGTACTGGTGTTTAATATAGATCAACATGAGGCTGTTGAAGGAGTCCTTCTCAATGATGATCTAAATGAACCAACAATGGGAGAGAAACTTGCTAGTCTCAGTCTGCTGGATGAGAACAAATCCAGGAGTCATGAAGAGCAAGAATCTTCTGTCCCAGCAAAGCCTCCAAGTGCAGACTCTGTACATGTTTTGCTTAAGCAGGCATTAAATGCTGATGATCGTGCTCTTCTGCTAGATTGCTTGTATACACAAGATCAGAAGGTTCTCTTTCTCTCCTGCTTCTAATGAATTATGTGTACATTTGAATGGAAATTGCCCCATTTGTTCAGTTTCTGATTTGTTATGCATGATGTAACTTCTTTTGCAGGTTATTAGGAAGTCAATTGCACAGTTGAATGCATCCAACGTCCTCAAACTCCTCCACTCTCTCATATCCATTATTGAATCTAGGTAACACATCATAACAATTAATCGGGCAATGTATGTTTAATATGCCTGTCAGTGTTAACTTATTTGGTACAAATCTTCTGTATGGTTGGCCACTTCTTAATTTTCATGTTCTTTCTCTACTTTCTCCCTCTCTTCTTTTTTAAGGGTGGGGAGGAGGGGGAGATAAAAAAAATAACAATCAAGTGATATTGGGAGAGAAAGCATGGGCAAAGAGATGATCATCTTGTGGTTAGCAATCAAGAAAATGGTCAAAAACTTCTGTTATTAAGTAAAATTGACAGAAATGAAATATATAAAAAGAGGTTACTACAAAATTGACACCACACTAACACATGATTTCCATTCACAGTAACTTGAACAGCAACCGATTGACAACCATAAATTGACCCCTTATGTATTAAAACTTACGTTATCATTAAAATTACGTTTTAGCCATCAGATTTTTCATCGACTGCTGATGAATTCTAAATAGAAGTTACCTTCTTTTTTTTGTTCTAGGGGTGCAATTTTGGCATGTGCTCTTCCATGGCTCAAGTGTCTACTTCTACAGCACGCAAGTGGAATAATGTCCCAGGAATCTTCATTAAAAGTTTTGAACTCCTTGTATCAAGTGAGTTCTGCGTATGAATCCACTTGATAAGCACATAATATGTCACTACTCACTCCCTCTTCCTTTGTCTTCAAAACTATAATTGTATGTATATCATATGTTCTTGCTGTGCTTAAGAAAGATACTTTTTTCTCTATTGAACTGCAAAGGACTTGAGCTTATGTTAGTGTGACTCTGCTACAGTATGAGAAGGATCTCCAATGGCATTTTAATTTTGGATATATATTTAATGCTGAAGGTTTTCGTTTATTGCTTTATTGAGTTTAGAACTATCTTTCCAGCCATTAGATTGTATAACCAAGATAAAAATGTAAATGTATGCCAACATAGTCTTTCTCACTTCAGAATTACCAAAATGACTATAGTACTACAAATTAGGTAGGCTGAGCACTTTTAATTATTATTACATAACATATTCGTTGATTTATTGAAACGGCTTGCAAGCTTTATATTTAAAGCTGAATGTCCACAAAACACGTTTCAGCTTATTTGTAGAAACATGAATGTGGAACAAGGTTATGTATCTAGAGAGTACACGTTTCCACTACATTAGATGTCAACTCAAGGAATGGCTATTAGCCAAGCAGCATTAGATTCCTGACAAGTAAAGATATTTGATTGTTATTTTATTTTTAATTCTTCAATTGAAAGATTGCATTATTAATTGGCCAACATTATACTTATTTTCTTGTAAAGATACAAGAGTTACGTTCAGTTGTTGAATACATGGGGGCCACAAAATCTTTTGAAAAGTTTGTAGAAAGACATGACATGTTTGTAAAAGGACCTTTAACGGTGGATCATGTTGGCACCAATAGTTATTTCCTTATTTGATCTTTTTTATTTATTCTGTGCAGCTTATGGAGTCTAGAGTTTCCACGTTCAAATCTGCCATCCAACTCTCGAGTTGCATAGACATGCTTTACGCAGGGGTATGCCTCTTTCTGCTTTCTAAAAGTGGTTAGCTGAAGTTGTGATCAACTTGTGTTTATTCTTGGCTTCTTTTGAACAGGTTATTGAGGACGAGGTTGATGAAGAAATAGTACCAGTTATCTTCGAGGATAACGATGATAGTGAAGAAGAATCTGAGGATGCCATGGAAACTGACCAAGATAACATAGACGAACAACAATCAGATGAAGCATTTGATGGGGTCAGTGACATTGATGGAAGTGACGATGGAATGGAAGATTGATAGTGTCATGCACACTTTTTTATTCTTTTCAAAACTTGTCATAACTTTTAAAGTCTTTGCTGAGAGAGCAATTGGTGCTGACGCATGTGCTTCAGTTGGCTGTGATTGGTCTTTAATGTATTCGCTGCTACACACTCGATCAAGTATTACAATGTTTTCACTTTTTCACTTCCATTTTGTGTATGTTAGACCATAAAAACACATTCATTTCTTTAAAATTAGTAAAAAAACAAAAAACAAAAAACATTTTTTAACAGTTAATATTATAGTTTTAAATCGTGATTCATAACATAATCGTGACCACAACACCGAAATTTTGAAGTCTCCCCAACCGTAATTTAAAACCTTGCCAATTGCTTTCAATCACCTGTACACAACTTTTCTACAACCACCTTCAAAATCTCAACATAACAATCCTTATGAAATTTACAAATTAATCATTATAATCAGTATTCCACCATCTGTAAAATGCGAAAACACACAACCAAAAACAAAAGCCGGTGAACAGAAAATTTCGACGCTATGATTAAAAGGTAAATTACAGCATAAGACACCGTTGAACTTGAAGCTAGATAGTAGAAAGTCGAGTACAAGGGAAACCCTAGTTATTGAAAAAGATGCTGCGTAAACTACATTTAAGAAAAACACACATTGGTGACTAGTACTCTCTGCGATTGTGGGTTCCGTAGTGCTCCTTCTCTTCATCACTCTGTGGTGCCATCCCAAATGTTTGTTTCACAGCCTCAGTAGCACCTTGGGCCATACCCTTCACCTTTTCCCCTGTCTGCTGCAGGAACCCACCTGTATTATCCTTTCCAGACTGGGCCGATTCCTTCGTTGACTGGCCCATCTCTGAGGCCTTTTCTTTCGTTTGACCACTCTTCTCTTGCGCCTTCTCCTTAGCATTTTGGGCCACCTGCTGGGTCTTGTCCTTTGCAGCTTGGGCCGTCCCTTTCGTCTTTTCCTTAGCCTCTTGGGCTTTCTGCCCCACATTGCTCATCATCTGGTTTGTCTTTTCCTGATCCATTAATCCATCAACAAATGACAGTTAATCCCCTTTTAATACTGTTTTATATGATAACAAAAAAAAAATACAGAATCTAATTTTTACATTTTTTCATAAAATTTTAAATTAATTTTTTACAATTATCGATCAAATAAAAAAAGAAAAAAGAGAATGAGGGTTGGAGTTTGCACGAAATAGAAAAGAAATGTAGAATGGAAGTTGAATGGTATTTGTTTACCTCAGTTCGGCCTTTGGCCTCACCGGCTCTGAAGTTCTGTTCATGTGATGCCATCTTTTTCTTCTTCAAAAGGTATGATTAGCTCACTCACCGTAATAGGAAGGTTTTCTTATGGTATCGCAAGCACTATTTGTTCGTGACGAGGTTTGAATTTTTTTTCATGCTTAATTTATAGTGTTTTCATGGATCGCATATTACTACCACGTGTCCAATTTTCTGACACGTGTACGACACGTGTCCCCCTAAGATGATGGATATGAATTTGATCAAAGTTTAGAAGTTAAATATTTGAAACAGGCGAATGAGCCTGTGGAGTTCTTCCATGTTTCCATCAGTTGAATGATGATGTAATGATAGTTAGATAATGTGATTAAGAAATGTTATTTATACTATATGCATATATAACAACTTATATTACAAAAAAGGAAAAAATATAACATATAATAAGTAATATGATAAAAAATTAAATATACTATATAAATTAATATATGAATTTATAACGAATATATTTTATTAATAGATAATTAATTCAAATTATATATATAATTTTTAAAATAAAATTAAGTTTATATTTTGTGAAAATATTTCTTATAAAAATAAATACATCTATCATTATATGAATGTTTTTACTTTAAGTGAAATGTTTTCAATAAATTATACTTATAATTTAAATAAAAAAATATATATCTCTTCTAATCAGTATTTTTTTTTTCTTTAAATCAAACAAAGATGACTAGAATGGTAAATAATGACTCGCTACCATAGGTAATGGCTTTTTTATGAAAAGTTCCTAACATCAATGTCTTTCATCACATGATTCCACCATTGAAAGTCATTTATAATTAAATTGCTGGTTGAATGGCGCAAGCCATAAACTATAAAATTTCATTTGAAAAATCCGTAAAAATATGATCTATTTAAACTCAATTTGTTTGTTTTATAATTAAGAGCTAGCAAAATAAATTTAAACAATTTAAAAAAATTATGTTCATTTAACTAGTTTGAAATTGTAAAACATGATTTTGAATATTTTTATATAAAGTAAACATATACAATATTAAAAAATTAAATTAAATTACAAAAGGGTTCTGCAAAGTATGAAAGTATGACTCTAAAGCAATTGAAGTACAATATTAAGAAAAAAGATATTGTTTTGTTTTTTCTTCCTGTAATTTCAAACGTACGGTGCTATTTTAGATTAAGAAAGATGACATGAGAATCAAGTGTCAGGTCTTCAAAGTTCACACATGTACAATTTTGTATTCTTTTAAAAAAAATAAATTATTATTATTATTATTATTATTATTATTATTATTATTATTATTATTATTATTATTATTATTATTATTATTATTATATAACTTGGACAGATTAAATGGAGTAGATTAAACAGAATTCAAAAGAACTTTGATCTTAGTTAGCTATCATGTGATCCTTAAAGGGATAATATCTCTCCTATGATTTCAAACGTGCAACAAAAGGGTTTTCCTTGGTATTAAAAAGAAATGAATAGAAACATATAAGTAAAATTTGACTAAAAATAGTTACAACACTTTGTTAACGTAAAAAAAAGGGGGGAAATTCAATTAGTTGCAATTATATGAAAAATGGAGGGGAGAGGAAGTAAAAAAGCAACGGCACAAGAAGCAGGCCAGCAGTTGAGTTAAGAACACTTTGAGAATAAACAATGAAAACAACACATAATAGTGACGCTGTGAGGCTGTGACCCAATTGCTTGTTATGCTTTCGGTCACTTTTTGGGTACCTATAACTGTTGATAAGCGTGCTTGATAACCTGTTATTTTTTGACAAATCAAATGTATGCAATTCACAATGTGCGGAAATATTTAAACGATATTCAAATCACTTTTGTTTTCCATATTTCATTTTTAATTTTTCAGACTAACCTAGGAATCTTTCACTCGGTTGTTAGGAGAAAAATTAATCAGATATAGTTACAAGTTAAAGCAAATCCCTTCTAATAATGTTTTTTTATAATGAAGATAAAAAAATTTGAACCAATAACATTTAAATGAGTTAATTATTAAGGTATATATGTGCCTTGAGATTTAAGTAGTGGTCATATCGCAATGAAATTTTAACAGTGATATTGTGAAACATAATTCAGTTGTTATTAATTTAATCAACTTTTATAGATAAAGACTTAAATCTATAGCTATAATCAACTTACTTCAGAAAATCTATTATAAATTATTTTGTTTAATATATTTTTTAAATAATTAAATTTATCAGTATAACAATTAAATTAATAGATTTTATTTAATATGTATAAATTTTTATAAAATTTTAAAAAAATTAATATTTTATTATATTATATTATTTTAATAAATAATATATTTATTTTAATATATATATTAATTTAAATTTATTTAATTAAAAATATTAATTTTTTTTTAAATTTTATAAGCATAATTTATATAATAAAATTTATTAATTTAATAGTTGAATTAATTAAAATTTAATTATTTAAAAAATATTAAATTAAATAATTCACGATAAAGTTATTTTTTAAATAAGTTAATCCATCCTTATAAATAAATTATTAAAATATTAAATTATTAAATCAATTTTAATATATTAAACATTAATGTTCAAGATTAAATCAGACTATTTTAAATTTCTAATTGATAAAAAAAATTATAAATCAATTAAATTTAAAAGTTAAAGATTAAAAAAAATTAAAACTACAAAAATTATAATTTTTTTTCAATTTTCATTGGTAAAATCAAGCCAAATGCTACCTATAATATGTTTGTATTGATTCTCTTATAATATATTGATGTAATTTTTTTTCTTCAGCTCACCATTCTTCTTTCTTTTTCCTCCTTTTCACCAAAAAAATTCATCATTTGTCATATCTTTAATTAACATTTTTTTTATATTATTTTTTATTCCAACAAACTTACTTCAATTTTAATATTACCAAATTACAACCCTCTAATCTAAATTAAAAGTCATATAACAATAAATAAATAAAATTAAAAATTAAAAATAAATCTAAATCAAATTGTAGAATATTTTTTAATTTAATTTTGTTATTATATTTAAATCAAACTAAACTAAATCATATATTATTTTTTATTCAATTTAAATAATTTTTCATGAAAATGGATCTAAAATAAACTATAAACACTCCTATTAACACATGCTGATTTATTTAAAAACAACTAATTTATTGGTTAATTTAAGATGGTTAAAAGTAATTAATTGTCACCTCTTAACGAGCTAACTATTTTGATTTTTAATCTCTACTTAATTGTAATATTTTAAAAAAAAATTGTTACCCTATTTTAATGAAGATAAAATTTAGATAAAATACTATAATATTTATATCCAAATTCCACCTTTAAAAAAAACTCTTACAGATACATATAAAAATCCATCTGAGTAATAATTGTAATGTCGATGTATACCCAGCAAATATCTTTCTATCCAAACTCAAATGCATTATTCGCATTTTAAATTAATTAAACAAAATTAGTCTCATTTAACGTATCATTTTATTTTGACAAACTGATAAAATGAAAATGTTATCTTAATACTAAAATAGTTATGAGAAATTAATAAAACAATAATTTTAGTTAAAATGATAATATTTTAACTTAATTAAAAAATAATGAAAATATTTCAAATCCTAATCATAAATATAATAAATATATAATTATATTTATTTTATATGTGTTGTGTGCTCACGTGTGGGTATGAATACGGTAAGCAACATGGTATTCAAATTAACATTCATATTTATAAGATTTTGCTAATTTAGACTCGATTACTAAATCACTTGATGGATATAAAATTTTTGTTCATTACAAGTAATTTTTATGAGAAATGTTAAGTTAAATTTTCAACCCTGTACGTTATAAATTCTTATATATTTTTTATTCTTTCAGTTTCTTTGTTTTGACACTATTAATTGTTTAGTTTCCAATGAGTATGTGAGTTTTCACTTTTTTCTTATTATTTTTTTTTTGTCAAAATTGTTATTTTTGTTTAGGTAAAACATAGCTTGATCTATGATTGTTTTTGGAACCCCTGGTAAAAGAAACTTGTTTGGTCCACCACGAGGTGGATCAATGCTAACCTAGTCCATTTTTGTGGCATGGCATATAAAGAGGAGGAAACCAAAACCATAATGGTGTTGTTACATCAAAAGATTAAAATCTCAAATCAATACACCTTAAATCCTGTTCACCCTCTCTGCATGCGAACATCCCCATGCCTTATGCACAATAAGACACTCACTAAAATTGGGGCGTGCACTTGAATGCTAAATATAATACTTTTGTAACATAGAGATTTTGAAACTTCTTCATGTAGTTCAACTAAAAAAAATTAACTTTTACATGAACTCTCTAAGCTTTATTTTATTTTATGCACTCAATATTTAACACTCACAAATATATTGATAATTGCAAATGAATATATTAAGCTTGACTCTTTTAAAACATGAGATGCATTTTACTAGGAAAAAAAGTGGAGTAATATTTAGCCATTAATTAAAAATCAATTAGACTAAGAAGTACAACTTTATATTTAGTATAGATTAGTATATATTTTATCTTTTAAAGTGTACATTTTTTGAGGAACCAAATCCAAGGGATAATTACTAAAATAAAATTTGTAAATGAGTATTCCTTCCTCAATATAGAAGTCATAGAAATACCAATAGATTTAGTGTGCTTAACTATTAAGTTACGCATAAAACAAACCATGTGCTATATAGACGATCTTCTCAATGACCAATACACTTACAAAATAGGAAAGAAAGTGATTGACCGAAAAAAAAGTGAGACAAAAAAAAAAGTAGAGATGGTATAATATTAAATAAACAAATAGAAGGGAAAAAAAAAGTGAGAGGATATAGTTAGCACTTAGCAGCAATGAGTAGTAAAGATTTAAGTATGAATATGTTTGCTTAGAAAAAGTACGCACACAATGAGACATAGCAGAGGAGAATGGAAATGATATGATATGGTCGTGGTCTTTGCATGGAAACGATTCCCAAGGAGAATCGAATCAGCCCACTTCCCTCTTTATTCTTCTTTACAGTTTGCCTCTATTTCCCTTTACCCTTCCCCAAGAGAATGGAGGCCAGATCTTGGCTCATTCATTCTTACCATTCAAGAGAGAGATAAAGCTGAGGTTAGAGTGAGAGAGAGAGAGAGCAGCAGCAGCCGCAGCAGTGCATCAAGCAAAGAATAGAAAAAGAATACAAAAGATGGTCAAAATCAAACCTCGAAGACTTGTTATTCCATCATAAGCTTCACCTATCTTTATTGAAACTCACCATTTGCCTTTTCTTTTCTCTTTTTTCCATTTATTTAATCTTCTTGTCTGTTTTGCTTTCAAACTTCTACTAACTTGCTTCCCTGCCTCCACTCACCATGTTCTTCACTTACACTACTCATTGCTACAACCATTTTATATATATATATATATACATATATACATATATACATATATTTATATGATACATTTATCTTCAGAAATTTGTTACTGTTTTTTATACCCCTCAAAAAATTCTTAACCATAAAATTAATGTGATATATATATATATATATATATATATATATATATATATATATATATATATATAAAAGATGTCATATTTAGTTTGTTTTTCTTTGAGAAAAAATTAATTAATATCCTATAATAGTTTTATCACTAAACTTTTTAGTCATTACCCTTGCTACTTTTATAAGAGAATAAAAGAATATTCAAATCAATTGTAAAGCAGAAACTATTTTAGAAACATATTGACAGTCAAAATTCTGTTGATTCCCAAAGAGTAATGGACATGAAAGAGACATGGATCCCCTGGTGGATGTTATTGGGATAATTAGTGGGCCGGTGTATATGATTTTAATGGTACGAATATCCATTACATGGTGGCAAATGCTGACTTGGATTCCACATTGTCCAATTAGAGGCCGCCAACTTTCTTTTCCTTTGTTTTCTTCCTACTGTTTGATTTTTCTTTTTGTTGTATACTTGGATTCTGTTTGTGGGGCTGCACAATTCGAATTTGATTCATATAACCAAATGCTGTGGTCAAAGGGACTTTCTAGGGCTCATGGTTTATTTGATTGATGAGATCTTTGGACACTGTCTGTTGTGCTATTAGGCTACATGCTCTTTCTGTATGTCTTGAATTTGTTGACTTGGCCATATATCTTGCTAGCTGCTATGCTATAGACCATGAGAAAGTGTTTGCTTATTAGTGCTGTGTTATGCTAGAACATCAAATAACATATTATAGTGCCGAAGTCCATAAATAATATTAATCAATAGCTTTTTATGACTAATGTTATTTACTGAATTTTTAAAATGTTTAACCGTGTTAGAGCTGTGAGAGTTTGCTTCTATTATTTTTTGAATAAGTCTTAGTTAGACTCAGTCTTAGTTAGACCCAGTCTTCGTTATTGTTGCAACTGTTTGCTCTCTATTTTTTCTGTTTCAGTTAAGTTAATGTAATCCCAATAAAATCTGATAGTGGTTGAGATTTTTTAGAAAATTTTTCAATTGATTGTAAGCCTATAAATAGGCATTCTGTTCTATGAACAAAAACACACATTTTTTCCTGAATGTTAACAGTGGTATCAAAGCTTTCTTCCTACGGACTGTGAGGCAAAGTTTTTTTCTGTGTGTTTGAGTGCTAAACACAGTGAGGTTGAGTGCAAACACCAGTGAGGTTGAGTGGTTCTTTTCCAAGCAACTACCGTATAAACATGTCTACCTCCAACAATATTTCATCTGCAATTCCAACGTTTAATGGTGAACACTATCACATTTGGGCTGTCAAGATGAGATTCTACTTAAGGTCTCAAGGTTTGTGGAATGCTGTAATGTCTGAAGCTGATCCAGCACCATTGAGAGAGAATCCTACGGTTGCTCAGATGAAAGCACATGAGGAGGAAAAGCTAAAGAAGGACAAAGCCATCACCTGCCTACACTCAGGACTTGCAGACCACATTTTTTCCAAAATCATGAATTTGGAAACACCTAAACAGGTATGGGACAAGCTCCAAGATGAATATGAGGGCAGTGATAGAGTAAAAGCTGTCAGGCTCCTCACATTGAAGAGAGAATTTGAATTGATGAAGATGAAAGACAACGAATTTGTCAAAGATTATTCTGGCAGATTAATGGATGTTGTAAATCACATTAGGCTCCTTGGTGAGTCATTTTCAGATCAAAAGGTAGTAGAAAAAATCATGGTTTCAGTACCCCAACAGTTTGAAGCCAAAATCTTTGCAATTGAAGAGTCTTGTGATTTGCAAAGTCTTACAATTACAGAGCTAACCAGCAAGCTTCATGCACAAGAGCAAAGGGTCACAATGAGAAATGATGAAGCTACTGAAGGTGCTTTTCAAGCAAAGCACAAGGGAAAAAGTTCTGAAAATCTGCAAGGAAAGAAGTTTTTCAAAAACAATAAAGGGAAAATTGAAGGATCTTCAACTTCAAAAAAAGGAAAGTTTTCATCTTGCTCTCACTGCAAAAGAACCAACCATGCTGAGAAAGATTGTTGGTACAAAGATAAACCTCATTTTCAGTGTAATTTTTGCAACAAACTTGGACACACTGAGAAGTATTGCAGAACCAAAAGAAAACAATCTCAGCAACAAACACAGCAACATGCAAATGTGACTGAAGAAGAAAAAAATGAAGATGAGCATTTATTTATGGCATCACAGGCAATCAGTTCTCATGAACTGAATACTTGGCTCATTGACAGTGGCTGCACTAGTCACATGACCAAATTTCTGTCAATTTTCACCTCTATTGATAGTTCAGTTCAACCACAAGTCAAATTAGGAAATGGTGAAGTTGTGCGGGCCAAAGGTAAAGGAACAATTGTTGTTGAAACCAAGAGAGGTACGAAAATTATTTCTAATGTTCTTTACATTCCGCAACTAGACCAAAATCTTCTTAGTATTGCACAAATGCTGAGAAATGGATATGCAGTCTCTTTCAAAGAAAATCATTGCTTTATCATTGATGAACATGGAATAGAGATAGCAAAAATCAAAATGAATGGAAATAGCTTTTATTTGAAGCTTGATTTAGTTAAAGGTCTTGCCTTTACTGCCAAGATTGACGAGAGTGTAGTTTGGCACAAAAGATTTGGTCATTATAATCTGAAGTCACTGAAGTTGATGCAAGAAGCTGGTATGGTTGAAGATGTGCCAGAAATTACAGTCAATGCTCAGACCTGTGAGAGTTGTGAGCTAGGGAAGCAACATCGACAACCTTTCCCTCAAAATATGAGCAAGAGAGCTACTCAGAAGCTGGAGTTAATTCATTCAGATGTTTGTGGACAAATGAGCACAACATCATTGAACAACAATGTTTATTTTACATTATTTATTGATGATTTTAGCAGAATGACCTGGATTTATTTTCTAAAAACCAAGTCACAAGTGCTGCCTATGTTCAAAAAATTCAAAAAAATGACTGAAACTGAAAGTGGACAAAAGATAAAAGTGCTCAGAAGTGACAACGGAGGTGAATATACCTCAAAGGAGTTCAATGTTTTCTGTCAAGAAGCTGGGATTGTACACCAGCTAACAGTTCCATACTCACCGCAGCAAAATGGAGTTTCCGAAAGGAAAAACAGAACTGTAATGGAGATGGCAAGGTGCATGTTATTTGAAAAAAAGCTACCAAAGTGTCTATGGGCTGAAGCAGTCAATACTGCTGTATACTTGCTAAATAGATTACCAACAAAGACTGTTCAAGGCAAAACACCAATAGAAGCTTGGTCTGGTGTAAAACCTTCAGCCAAGCATTTGAAAGTTTTTGGCTCAGTGTGCTACCTTCATGTGCCATTTGTCAAGAGAGGCAAACTCGATGAAAGAGCTGAGAAAGGTGTTTTTGTTGGGTATGCAGCAGAATCAAAAGGCTATAGAATTTATAGCTTGAGTGGAACGAAAATTATGATAAGTAGAGATGTACACTTTGATGAAAATTCTTATTGGGATTGGGACTTGAAGAAAGTTCATAAATGTGATCAGACTACTACACCAATTCTTGAACCAGCCGCAGAAACTACTAGTACTGAAGATCCATTTGATGTTGAAGCAACTTCGGACACACCAGTGCTTAAGGTGAGGCCATTATCCAATGTGTATGAGAGGTGAAATCTTGTACATACTGAGCCTACATCTTATACAGAAGCTGCAAAATTTCCAGAATGGATTGAGGCTATGAAAGCTGAAATCAATGCTATTGAAAGAAATGAAACATGGATGTTGACAGAACTACCTGAAGCTAAGAAGACAATTGGTGTAAAATGGGTCTTCAGAACCAAATTCAATTCAGATGGCTCAATCTTCAAGCACAAGGCCAGATTAGTTGTGAAGGGTTTTGCTCAAGTTGCTGGAGTGGACTATGGAGATACATTTGCACCAGTAGCTAGGCATGACACTATAAGGCTACTACTCGCACTTGCTGGTCAAATGGGATGGAAAGTATATCACTTAGACGTCAAGTCAGCATTTCTTAATGGTATACTTTTGGAAGAAATTTATGTTAAACAACCAGAAGGCTTTGAAGTTGCTGGCCATGAACACAAAGTATACAAACTACACAAGGCACTCTATGGTTTGAAGCAAGCACCAAGGGCGTGGTATAGCAGAATTGACTCTCACTTGATTCAACTTGGATTCAGGAGGAGTGAAGCTGAAGCAACTTTGTATTTAAAGCAAGATGATGGCGATTTGTTGCTGGTTGTGTCACTTTATGTTGATGACATGCTAGTGACCGGAAGCAATGTACAAATGTTGGCCAAGTTCAAAATGGAAATGCAAGACGTATTTGACATGACTGATCTTGGTATCATGAACTACTTCCTTGGAATGGAAATATTTCAATCCAGCTCAGGTATTTTTATTTCACAGAGAAAACATGCTATTAATATACTTAAGAAATTTAAGCTAGAATCATGCAAAGAAGTAGCAACTCCATTGGCACAAAATGAGAAGATTTCCAAGAACGATGGTGACAAACTTGAGGAGCCCTCCGCATATAGAAGCTTGGTAGGCAGCTTACTGTACTTGACAGCAACCAGACCTGACTTGATGTTTCCAGCCAGTTTGCTTTCAAGGTTCATGAGTTCACCTAGCAATGTTCACATGGGAATTGCCAAGAGAGTGCTAAAGTATGTTAGAGGAACAACAGATCTTGGCATCTGGTATTTAAAGACAGGGGAAGTTAACCTAAGTGGCTATGCTGACAGTGATTGGGCAGGAAGTGTTGATGACATGAAAAGCACATCAGGTTATGTATTCAAAATTGGTTCAGGTGCAATTTGCTGGAATGCAAAAAAGCAAGAAGTGGTGGCACAATCAACTGCGGAAGCAGAGTACGTCTCCCTAGCAGGTGCTGCAAATCAAGCAATATGGTTAAGAAAATTGCTTGCTGATTTAGGCCAGAACCAAAGCTCACCAACTAAGCTTTACTGTGACAACAAGTCAACCATTGCCATTGCTCAAAACCCTGTTCAACATGGCAGGACCAAGCACATCAATGTAAAGTTTCATTCCATAAGGGAAGCTGAATAAAACTCATTTATCCAGTTGCACCATTGCTCAACGGATGTGCAACTTGCTGACATAATGACTAAGGCACTACCTAGATCAAGATTGGAGTTTTTAAAGTTAAAGCTGGGCATGTCCGAGGCAAATCTCAAGGAGGAGTGTTAGAGCTGTGAGAGTTTGCTTCTATTATTTTTTGAATAAGTCTTAGTTAGACCCAGTCTTCGTTATTGTTGCAACTGTTTGCTCTCTATTTTTTCTGTTTCAGTTAAGTTAATGTAATCCCAATAAAATCTGATAGTGGTTGAGATTTTTTAGGAAATTTTTCAATTGATTGTAAGCCTATAAATAGGCATTCTGTTCTATGAAGAAAAACACACATTTTTTCCTGAATGTTAACAAACCGTACAAGATAACTTCAACATATTTTATGTGGCTCCAACAGAGTTTTTCTTTAAACTTTAGCTTTGTGAATTTAAGAGCCACTTTGCTATTACCTTATTTAGAAGAAAAATTTTAAAATTCAATCTCATTTTTTATATAATATCTTGCACAAACTGATCCTGAAAATTGTGAAGTATCATTATTAGCAGATAACAAATTCATAAGCCTAAAGCATTCATATTCTTGAACAGGAATATATTAATCCTTGTAGCCATGGTTTTAGCTCCCAGAGGCCATGTTATATATGAAAAATGTTTTGAAATTGAAGGTACCTTTTGTGTTTAAGCCGTAACGCATGTAAGCCTCTAAGCATTATGGGTTGGATCATAAAAATAAATAAATAAATAATAGAAATATCAAGATCAGTTCAGAGTAGAGGTGCCAACCCCCACCTCCTTCTTTGGCTGTGTCCAATTTTGGAGTTGAAGGACAAATGATTATCCTACATGCACTTTGCATCCATTACCGTACCATTATTATAACTTAAACAAAATGAAATTGTAGCCCACTGCCAAAGTATATATTCAAAATTCAAAGTGTGCTCTCTTTGGAATTGTAGCACGAATTTCCTTTATCTCTTTTCCCTCCTTTAGAATTCATTGATTCCATTTATCAAGGTTGCCACTCAAACAACACCAAAAAGTACTACAACACGGCCCTCCATTTATTCTCTTTTTTCTGTGGTCTCTGCCAGTATATAAACCATCCCCTCTATCACATTTCCTCATCAGAAAATCCTCTTCAGCTTCTGTATCTCTTACAGTTCAAGCTACTCCATTTTCTTGAGGTTGGTCTTTTTGTTTTTCACTTCTATTATCCTCCCTCGTTTTCTTTTTTTAGTCTTATCTAATCTTCAAAAACTTCTTCAATAACTAAATATCAGTAGAGGATGACATTTATCAGTAATGTGATCAAATTGTCCTCTACCCAAGTGCTGGATTATGTCAGCCTCGGAACTTGTTTTCATAGCTTTCAGAGAAGTTAATCCACAACTAAGTTTTTATTATTTTTTTGGGTCCTTGTATTATTATAATAAGCAGGACTCTAGCTAGCAAGCTAGTGCCTAGTACCATTCACAAATACTTATGCAGGCTAATGATATCAAGTTTGATTAACAAAAAATCTAGCTTCCTTAAAACAATGATATGGCATATTTACAATGTATTATTAATATTTGACACCTGCTGCATCATGATTTTCTGTTGGATATTGCTGAATGCAACAGTAATTTGCAGAGAAGTAAAGATGAGCAGGCCAGGAGACTGGAACTGCAGGTCATGCCAGCACCTGAACTTCCAAAGGAGAGATTCTTGCCAAAGGTGTGGTGATTCAAAATATGGAGATAGAGTTGATTTTGGAGGTTTTGGAGGAAGAGGAGGCTCTTCATTTGGATTGACTGGTTCAGATGTTCGCCCTGGTGATTGGTATTGTGCTGCTGCTAACTGTGGTGCACATAACTTTGCTAGCCGCTCAAGCTGCTTCAAATGTGGTGCTTTCAAGGATGACTTGGCAGGAGGCTATAACACTGACATCTTGCGCTCAAGAGGTTTTGGTGGTGGTGGAAGACCCGGATGGAAATCTGGTGATTGGATATGCACCAGGTGATTCATTTTGTATCTATCATCTTTTCATTATTGCTTCTCTCTTAGGGGACACATTATACTTTTTTGTTTCAATAATATCACCAATACCACACACCAAAGTTATAGGCATGCAACTTATATCTTTATTGGCTTCCCCTTTCTTTGACTGCTTTTTACAAGTTACATACTTTGAAAACTAGTTGTCATAACTACAAAATATGCATCACTTCACTAAACTGTTTTTTTAAATAGGTAAAAACACTAATCTTTTTTTGTTCTTGTCATGACAATATTTGATCTCTTTTCAATCCTTGAGCAGATCAGGATGCAATGAGCACAATTTTGCAAGCAGAATGGAATGCTTTAAATGCAGCGCCCCAAGGGACACGTACTAGAAATGAGATCATCCAAGCAACAAGACTGCATTAATTACTAGAGATGCTGCAAGATTTCTTTATTAATTTCTTTGGGATGTTAAACACAGCGTGAATTCTGAAAAGGAGGTTTAAAACGCCATGTTACACAGAAGCTACATCCCTTAGGATCTTTCTTGGATTTACCTCAAGAACTACAGCAATGTTGTTTTGGTGCTTTAAACTATTTTCTTTAGTTTTTGTCTTAGAGAGTTCATTTATTGTATGGTGCGTGGTTTTCTTAAATGAATATGAATCTCTTTTCCTTTCTCATGATATGAACTAGTGCTTCCTAAATGGATGTGTGACAGACACAAATGTGATGGAATGATCCATCACATATCTGACCCTCATAGTGGACCATGTTATTCTGTTTAATTGGTGAACAATATGTTAAGCATGTATGTAGCTCATGTTTTAAGCCATTTGTTACTGTTTTGCAACTGAAAAACAAAATGGAACTAGACACACAGAAGTCCACCAAGTAATTTATTTAACAAGGATCAACCTTTAAACCTTTAAGTTGACCAAAGGAATACTTGAAATAACTTGAAATCAGCATTGCAAACATTTCAGTTCAACTATAGGGGGTAAAATAAAAAAAGAATGAAGAGGAAGACCTTTGTAATGTAATTATTAAATTAAACATATTTTAAATAACCAGCTTATAAGAGTCCTAGGGCAGAGTAGTCATTACATTGATATTATTCCTTAATCTCTTTTCATTCTTTTATAAGAAATATCTGTAACTACGTCCTTTGTACCCTGACTTCACTAGCTGAATTAGCATACTTGAAACACAAATCGCATTGGATTCCTTGCACTGAATGTAAAGTATAACTTTAAAAAGGATGCGCATTGCGGATTCAAAAGATGAGCCCAAGACTCACATAACTACATTTTTGCTTTTATGTAGGACTCTTGTCTTCCTTTCAGGCAAGCTTTATGTTAGTGAAGTGTCTCCAATTCTTTTCAGGCAAGCTTTATATAGATGAAGTGTCTCCAATTTTAGACTATAGATTATTTACAAGATACAAGGTCTTTCTTGCATTACTATTATTTTATTATTCTCATTTTTACTATTATTATTAATATTATTATTTTGTTAAAAGCTACATGACTTATCAGTTGGAGGTCCCAATATGTCCTCCTAGTTGGATGCAGTTCGGTAACGGTGCTGATTATAAAAAATTATCCCCTTGAAAATCTATGCCACCTATCAATTCTGAAGTTGAATATTTCTGATTCTTCTTTCCAATAAGGGACATTATCATTGATTAAACAAGTTTTCCCTTTTCTTTTTGGGAGCCTCTCTCTTTGCGAGTCAGAATCCATTTCATTATTTTCTTTATAGTCATTTATTTGTCATGTTTGAAGAAAAAATAACTAACATTTTGAATAATAAATAAGGGAAATAAATTACATTGGTGAATACAAAAGTTTGCATTCATAAGATACATGATATCAATGAGATTACAAAAGAAGCTAACTAATGCAAAAAGAACCATAACAATCACTTTCTATTGTCATGTATTATCTCCAGAGGATCTTGCCCATTTGATAGTTGACCAGGCTAAGGCATCTATTGGATCAATACATTTTCTGAGAAGAGGATCATCTTTGGGCAATCGATCCCGCATATCATAGAAGCATCCATAACAGAGTTCACTGCCCTCACCAGAAGAACTTGAAGCGCAACTCTCAATAAATTGTATGCTCCTTCCATATTCTTTCTATTCAAAGCTTCAATTGCAGGTATCATTGTTCCTTCCATAGTAGCTCTGTCAGGCAGCACAACCTCAAACCCCTACATGTAAGTAAAGAAGATAAACAACTACCCACAACTCTATGTCCTTGCCAACACAGTTCAACATGTTCTTGCTTGTGTGGAATAAATATATGGATTGTGTTATTGAAGTCCATATGGACTTTAACAAGAGAATAAAGAAACAGACCAAGAAATACTCTAAAAAGTGATGTAGAAGTAAGCATTCCCCGAAAAGCAAAGGAATGAGTGAAAAAAGAAGAAATTTAGTCAAAAAATCGACTTGAGCAGCGCAGTAAAATACAAAGGCAGGGCTGAGCTAACAAAATTTTGCACATGAACATGTTAGACATATAAATTCCATGTGAGCGGTTACTAATAACAATGCACAGATGTATCTGTTGTTTGATGAAACCAAGTAGAATTCTTCCTTTATTTTTGCAATATTAAAAGATGACAATGTGCTCAAGCGTCTTAGTTCATGCTGGCATAGTGTCTCTTGGGAGACTATTTGATCAAAGATTCAAATCCCATCTTATTCCAAAGTATAGGCATAATAGAGGTTCAGATAATATAGAAATATCCAAGGTGTCACCAAACATGACTCTAACAGCTTATTGCAGGGTTTGGCATATGTCAATTAGCGTTGGCATTTGTTGAAAGAAGTTAAGAAGATAGCAATACAATAAATTACATCAGCTGCATACTAGGGCATAACCCAATGAGGATACCAATTAAGAAATTGAAAGGTCAAGATTTCTCAAACATTAAACTAGGCTTTGTATGTTTGACAAAATTTCAGGTTCCCCTAAATTTAACTCTTATGCAATTACACCAAAACAAAAACACCTCTGGCGCTATCACTTCCTTCAACCATACTTCCCATTAAAAATAGAAGCTTCCCTTTCTCTTTTGTATTATTGGGTAAGAAAATACAAATTTCCAACGAATTTCAATTTCATACACACAAATATGTTCAAATTCAAGTAAACCTGCTGCAATTCTTATATTTTTCATAATTCATAACCAACCTGACGCTAAAGTAGCATTAGTTGCAAGCACTCCAATCCGCAAAGGATTACCATGTTCAAGTGGCTTTAACTTAGTTTCCTTGAGCTTCCTGACAACAGAGTCTTCCATATGAAGAAAAGGAACGGAACATGGAACATCTCCAATGTGTGAAAACACTTTGCAGTTGGAGTTCTACAGCTTCATGATAAGTGAAAAATGAAGGACAGTGTAGCTTACAAGTTCAGAACTGTAATCCACCTCTGGAATCTGAAGAATCGGTGATTCATCTGTGTGTTCTGGAGTGTAGTAAGAAAGTTAAAGAACAAGAACCAAACTAAGTCTGATTTACGCCAAAATCGAAAGACCATGTGCTGTATTTCTATTTCAAGCAAATCAATGGATATGTAAAATTGGATAAAAGAACATCTTAAATAATTGAAAGAAAAATTATATTAAAACGTGTATCGTTAAATAATGTCAAAATAAATTTTCTAATGATAAAGCAGACTTAAGTCATGTTTCTAATCATCATGACGAAGGATTATTTTCATTTATCAGAACATCAAATTAAAGGTAATTTTTTAAGTTAGTGATTGGATTAAAAAATGAAACCTGAAACTTAATTAAAACATATATTTTAATGTCCGTGTGTAAAATGCTGATGCAATATCTAAAACCACGAAGAATTTTCGACTTTTGTTCGCAAGCAACACAGGTACCACAGTTATATCAGAAGACTTTTGTAATCAAGAAAAATTTCTATGAATTGTGGAAAAGTATAATTATCACATGTTTTCACTCAATGCATAATCTAACCCAACGTTATTCAATGTTACACTTTCAGCATAGACTCAATTACACTCCCATCAATGCATATATATTTTTAATTTATTATTTTTTGTTAAAATCACCCAGCCAATCATCAAATATGTGTTGGTAGACTTCCTTTACGGATATAAAGAATGGTTTGAGTGTTGAAAAATACATAACTAAAATTATCAAAAACTTCTTACTAACTTGGATGCCGGAAAATTTTTCACAAGCTCAATTCCCGATAAACTAAAGGAACTACTAAGGAAGAAACTCCCATCATAGCATCATACCGTATCTTGAACAATACTTCACTCCATCCGAAACAAGTTCGAGATAAGTTATCATAATTGATCAGAAGATTAACAAATTTTGGAACGATAGAAATCTCAACTATTTCTATTCAATAATTACTATTGTACTTCATCGAGGGGAAAAACTGTAACATTAGCTGAAAATATCTCATTCCAAATTACAAATTGTGTAGGCTCTTGTTCATGTGTTCGGCCCAGGCCCAATCCCAGGCCCATCAAGGAAGTAGTTTGCCTTTTTCTAAATTATTCTTGATCACCTAAAATGACAGAGCAGAGTACATGTTTAGGAGAAAATCACCATAATCTTTATCAGTACATGTTTGATTATTTTATTTTTAAAAAAAAAAATTATTTTTTGGGCTTGTTAAAAGAAAAGAATAATCCTAAACAAACACCCACCCATCCTCATTAACTGTGGAAATAGTTTGAAAAACTTGTCAAAATATATTTTTACCCAACGATTATAATAACAATTTGCTAGCAAAGAGGTAAAAGAGTGTGAAGGCTGAGGAGAGATAACAAAGGCTAGTTCTAAGCCATCCTCTTTTATAGCATTAGCTTAGAATTTAACTCCATTAAAATGAAAGGATATGTTAAGATACACTAACAATCATTAATTAAAAGAATTAACAGTTGAAATTGTAATAAAATACCAAGTATATATGCAATAAACTCTAAAGCTTTTATAATTTCAACTATTTATTTTCTAATTAATAATTAGAGCTGTGGTTTATCTTATAAAATATATTTTTACTTTAAAGAAGTCAAATTCCTTCGTAAGAGACACCCATGTCATTGTCACCGCAAGCTTCCTGATAGCATCTCGATGACTCATTGTTCCAAACATTATTATGATCAGGAGTGGATCTTTCATAGAGTAAACTGCACATCGTAGTAATAGTTATATTTTACTTGACCAACATTGCATGGTTTTCAGTATACGGGTTTCACGCCAATACAACTGACTCAAGCTATGCCAGTGGATTGACTATTTTGGGTGGTTTACTCCATGCTCGATGACATTAACCGGTGGCCTTTTATGATTGTTTTGTAAGATTACTTTTGATGAATGGTAATTTCTATTGGAGTATTTTAACATTTAAAAAGTTTAAAATATTTAAATATTTTTATTTTAAAAATATCTTGTTTAAATAAAAAAATTTTAATTTATTATATCTAAAAAGATTTATTTGGATGGTAAAAGTTAAATTTATAAATTTTTAATTTTTTTTATGTAAATTAAATAATTTAATTTTCCCTATATACAAAATTTTACATTTAATTATTTATAGATTTATCTTAATTTTTAATTTAATTTTTTTTCATAAAAAAATTTAAATATACAAGTATTTTTATTATGCAACATATTTAACCAGAATAATAATCTAACAAATATATATATATAATTAAAATGACAGAAATATATAATTATATCATTTTATATTAAAAATATTATGTTTAAATATGAGAGATGAAAAAAAATATATGAGAAAAACAAAAATAATAATAATAAATAAAATAACATAAATATAAAATAAAATAAAAACATAAAATAATTTTAAATTCTATTTATTTTGAAAAAATTTAAAATTCTTTCATTTTTGTTTCTCCTTTTTCCCCTCGAAACGCCCAGTAAATCATCATACACACAAGATATAGCAAAGAAAGTGAGAAACACAAGCATTCTACTCCGGCAATGAGTTAACAATTCTCTGCAATTTTTTTGGACAGAACAATTCTCTACATTTATCATCGTTAAACAAGTTCTTACTACCACGAATATACTTTGTTAATAAGAATTCAAAGAAAAGAAAAGGGGTTTTGAGCAACTGACAATAGGAAATCAGTATCAACACATCTTCCTGAATCAAACTACAAAAGAAAACTTTAGCCCAAAACATTTTTTTAGCTTTTTTGTCCTATTATTTTGTAGTTAACCCAAACATGCTTATAGCATACGGATACATAAATATTAATCAAACTGTTTTTATATTATTTAAAAACAACCCTATCCAAATCAGCCCTTGTAGTTAAACGTCCTGCTGATGCAACATGCAGCCCAGGGTTCAAATGTTCTAGTAAGCCTTAACAACAAAGAAAGCTTCATATTTCCTAAATGAGAACAATTCTAACGCCAAATTACAGTACTAATTTTCAACCAATTAACTTTTCACCTTAGAAAGACAATGCAGTAGTCTATCTGCGGAAATTGTCAAAACTGCATTACGAGAAAGAATCTGAGTTGAACAGGCAGTATATTGCAAATACTCAATAGGGTAGTTGCTAGTAGCTGCCAAAGAAGGCGACACAATTCCAACGAATCCATGAGTGGTTCCAGCTTCCCCAAATATCTACTGCCGCATGCCAACATCAATCTGGAAGGTAAAAAAATTTCCAATCCAATGGATGCGGACACTAAAGATGTTAGAAACCCAAAGAAAACATAGAACTAACATCTGGTCTCATCTACTTCAAGAGCAAATATAAATAAGAGCCAAGCCCACAAATTTTTGGAAACACATAAAGAACATATATATCATTGGCACACTAAAATTTCAAAATTGATGATTGAGAACCTTGTTGATGTTGACAACAAATCAAACAACAAAATATCAATAGAATGACAATATCATCTGCTTCAATGTATTATTTTCATCTTCGACATACCACGAAAACATCAACTGCAGTCAAACTCCGATGAAATTATTCTGCACATCATAATGTCTGATCTGAGGGTAGCCAAATAGAACGAGAACAACCAAGTCGAACTTGCATTGAGTAAATAGCCACACTTTTCTACCAGTGCTTCGGTCCACTTCACCAACAAGAATTTATGTTCGGGCAATTCATGCAATCCTTATTTGGTTTACATTCACAGGGTGAGGATTGATTGATTTTGTTAGGTGAAAGCTCGTTAATGATTATAGCTTACATATCTAGCATTGCCCAGTTCCATCAAGTTAGTCTTTCGTCATCAATAGCGTAACTAAAGCGTAGACTGGTAGTAAAGTTCCAGACCAAAATGTTGTTCAAAAGCTATGCGTCATAATTGATTTTTAATAAACCCTAGAATGTAAATTTAGAGAGTAATAAAGTGAGCAGAACTTACAATTTCAAGATTAACATGAGTATAATGCATGTGAGTGAATAGAAAACAAGGTTTGAAAGAAAATTTAGGCAATGAAGAAAAGGAGAAGAAAGAAAGAACGCAATAAATACCTCAGCGAGAGGGAATCATGCCGGTTTTCCTAGCATAGGCGAAGATGCCGCCGGCCTCAATCACAGGACCTGCATCGCCTATCGCTTTCAATCGATACTCTTTGCCGGTGGTGTGATTGATCAACCGACTCTCCCCGAGCTCAATTGTCACCACGTCGCCGGTGCGGCACTCCTCGCAGAGCCGACTCTCCGATTCTAGCGGATACAGCTCGCCGGTCGCCACCGAGTTCCGGAAGAAGATGCGCGCGTACGACTCCGCCACCACAGCCGCCGCACCGGATGCGCCGAGCGCGACGGGCGCGTGCTCGCGGGAGGAGCCGCAGCCAAAGTTGGCGCCGGCAATGATGATGGCGTACTTGGTTTTGGTCTCGCCGGGATCGACGAATCGGGTGGCGTAGGAGGCGGGGAGACCGACGAGGGCCAAGGAACCGAGCTTCTCGTACTCGTCGGGTTTGGAAGGGACGAGGGTGAGGTGCTCGGCGGGGATGATCTGGTCCGTGTCGATGTTGTCGCCGACGACGTAGCAGAGACCGTGGAAAGAGGCGGAGGCGGAAGGAGAAGAAGATGCGTGGGCGCGTGGGGTTTGAAGAGAGATGGTAACGCGACTACGCGCGTGTGATGGAGAAGAGGAAAATGAAAAGAAACGAGGAGAAGAGGATGGAGGAAGAGAAAAGGAGAGTTTGGTGGAGGAAGCAAAGGCGAGGATTCGGGGAACAGTCGCAGTTGCAGAGAACAACGCCATTCTTCAACCACACTTTTTCACTCTGCAATGCTCAAACAAGTTGCGACTTTGCTTATAGAAGTTTTTCAAACGATGCCGTTTATGTGCATCCAGGTGGCCGCGATTGTTGTTAGGTGATTACTTCAGTTCCGTCTTCTTTTTCTCTTCTAAATTCTAGTTTCATTTTTTGGAGTTAAATTAAAAGTTTTAGTTTTTACAACCTCGTCTTTTCTCCTAATTTGGTTTCCATGAAGAAGAGATTTTCCATTTCATCTTCATGAGAAAATAAAACTTTTTGAAAACAAATCTTTGTTGTTTAATTATCAGCCGTTAACAAATCATCTTATTTAAAATTTAAATTAATTTTATATTTTATATTAAAAATGAATTAATCTTTTAACCGTAGAATAAATAGCTCCTAGCATGATTAACAATTTATCACAAGATTTTGACTTGTGTTTGAATAATGTATTTTTTAATATGTATTTAAGGATATATAATAAAAAAATTATATATGATAATTTTTTATTAAAAATTATAAGATTTAATGTATTGATTATATAAAGTATTAATTTTAATAAAAATATTATTTTTATTATATGTCTTTAAATGTGTATTAAAATAATTTTTGTATAATTTTGTTAAGTAAAATTGTCTACCTTAAAATCACATATGCATTCTTAATTTAATTTATACATAAAAAAATTACAAAGCCTTTAGACGTAAAATAAAAAATATTCTCAATTTATTTTCAATCATTTGAAGTATGTGTAAGAAATTAAGTTTTTGAAAAAAGTTACTTTAAATAGATTTTATATTTTTCAACTTTTATTTGAAATATTTTTTATTTTTATCTTTAATATATTTTTATAATATAATATTTTATTTATCTATTATTTTTATAAAGTTAATATTATTTTTTTCTTTTATAATATTATTACTAATTTTAATAGATTTATTTTTACATTATCATGAATATTATATTTTAATCTGTTATTTATCTTAATTAATAATTTTTTATTTTATTTTATTAAAAATTTTGAAATATTTGACAAAATTAAAAATATAAAAATAATTAATTTTTAAAAAAACTTATTTGAAATTTATTTATGTAAAAATTAAAAAATAAATATTTTTATTTACAAGTTTATTTAATTAATTTTTAATATATTTTTTAAAAAAAATATCATACTTACCATATTTTATTCTGTTATTTACATATATCTTTATTTATCATTTTCCATTTATCGATTAATTTAATAATTAATCTTACCAAAAAGTTTTAATTTAATTGATAACATATCAATTTTCATTTGACATTTGATTTTTAAATTTTTAATTTTCATCTTTCAATTTTTAGTTAAAAAATAAAACTAATTAAGAGAATACTACATTACATATAAACAAGGAAAAGTAGAATAAGTCAAAGCATGGATGAATATTTCAATTTTTAACTAAAGGTAAAACGAATTAAGAGAATACTACATTGTAAATAAGGAGAAGTAGAATAAGTTAATGCATGGATGAATATTGAAAAAAGAGAAAAATAAAACAATGATAAAAAAATAAAATAAAATAAACATATTATTTAAATAAAAATATAAAAAATAAGATAATATTGTGATAAAAAAATCTTTAATTATTTAAAAATTTTAAATTAATTTTTTTAAAATTTTATGTTTAATATAAATATTTTAAAATTATTTTTAATTATATTTTTATTAGAGAGGGTAAACTTTTAAAAATTTCATAAAAGTGAGAAAGTATAAATCATATTTATAATAATATTTTTTAAAATTTTCTTATATATATCTATAACATCTCAAGTGATTAGAATTTTTTTAAAATCATAAATATATATAAAAAAATCCACATATAAATGTTACTCAATAATATTTAACTTATATAAAAATTTAATTAATAATAATAAATTTTAATAAAGATACTTAAATTTTAATTGTAACAATTTTAAATTAATTGAGGAGGAAAAAGTAAATTTAAAAAATAAAATTATTTATTTTCAAATTACCAGATGAGATTTTTTTGGTAACATAAGATGAATTTGAAAATTAATAGAAAGGTAAAATTTTAAAAGTAAAATGGTTTGAGACAAGGGGAAAAAGGCAATCTAAAAAAAGAACTTTTGAAAACAAATAATAATTTAAGGTTTTAAATAATGCCATGACCATGCAATAATGAGAAAGAAAGTATAATAAAAATTTGAACTTTTTAGTATATTCAATGAAAATTTGAATTTATAACATCAATATATGGTTATTTATTAATTAAATTAAATTAAATTAATTTTTAAAATATTTAAAATCATAATATCAATATATATATATATATATATGTTAAATAAATAAACAATTAGCTTGAATTGAAAAGGCAAAGAATAAATTAAAAACACAATTCAAAATTATAAGATGATATTTGAGGCAAACATTTAACATAAAAGGAATTTTTTTAAAAGTACTTAAAGATGAGAAAATGTAATAAAAGAAAAATCTAAACATGCAAAGGAATTTTTTGAAAAATTAAATAATTAATAATTTTAATAAATAAATAAATAATATTAATGAAATTAAATATAATAATAAAAATAAAAAAGGTAAGAAGATGATATTTGTGAAAAAAATTAATATAAAAAGGAAAATTTTACAAAGTATTTAAAGATGAGATTTAGGAAAGAAAAAGAAAATTAGAAAAATAATAATTTAACTAAAAATTAAAGTAAATTTTATACAATAGTAAAATTACATATCACAATGAAAATAAAATAAAACTAACTTTACAGTTAAAAATGAGGATTTAGATAATATAACATAGAAAAGTGGACATGAAGTAGATAAAAATTATGTTTAACCAAAATTGAACCAATGCAATAAAATTGAGCAAAGATTATTATAAATGACAAGTTTTTCCTTCAAATACTTAATATATTTATATATCGAGAATTTGAATTTAAAATCTTGAGTTAAGTTAAATCAACTCCCACAAATTAATTCACATTCTTCCAAATTTGGTTGCATAAAAGTTAGACTTTTTAAAACATTCATTTAGAAATTTTTCAATAAAAAAACTGGAAAAAGAAAAAAGAGTGTTAAATTAGATAGATTTAAAATCTATTAATATGAATCTCTATATAAACTAATCAAGTTTTTTTGCTTGACCCAACCTAATTTTAAAATTCAGGTCCAGTCAAGTTCACGAGTCTATCCAAACTCATGTCCATCCCTACCTCTAAATTTTAAATGTAGAATTAATTATTTTTACAGTGTTGGCTAAAAATTAAAAATGATTCAATAATGCAATGAAATAGACACTAAACATAAAATAAATGGACAATTAGATTTAATAATGCAATGAAATAGACACTAAAATAGTCTTGTAATCTCTCATAGAAAATGCTGGATTTGCTTTTTGAATTTTGGAAATAAACACCTTCTTGTGATTTAGATGAAATAAATGCAATTATAGATCTAAAAGTGCACATAATAAGCCGCATTATGCGTTTCCTAAAGAATTCTTCCAATATTCTATTCAAACAGCAGCATTGAAGTCGACAAAGAAAATTAGCATTCTATATCTAAGTCTACACTTCATTCTGTTTATAAATGTTTCTTCTTGTTTGGAGATTTGATAATGTAATGAACGAACTAAAAGTACACAACAAGCTGGCAATATGCACATCCTAAAGAATTCTGTCAAAGCCCTATTCAGAATAGCAGCAATAAATGAACTTGACAACGAAAACTTGGTGACTATATGTCTACAACTCATTCTCATTCACAAATAATACATAAGATTCATTCTGCATATTCACTACTTGCTAGTCTAAGGTGTTAGCAATAGCCTTAAACAGTAGCAAAATTCAAGCAACCATTGATGCATGCGTGTCATTGCCTGTCTCATTTCACCTTTACATTTAGAAACGTTTTGCCTTTATATCATGCTTTGGAGTGAAACTACGAACTATCTTTCTGACATCCTTTCTAATGGAGAAGAATGCTGAGACTAGTGCAATATACATAGCTGGATAGATATGGATACCTTTTGCATGAGCCAAACCAGTTTTTCCCATAATGGACTCTCTAATCAGACCCCACATGAGAAGAAGTATTCCAAAAAGGCTCATTTTCCCTGGTTTTATCAGACCCGTGATTGCTCCTGCCACACACAAATAGCTTCCAGCCAGAACCTGCAGGATGAACCCAACTTGAAAATGAGTACTAAAGTTTAACCTTTAAAGAGTTCATCAATACCAATAGAGGCATTATTTCTCAGTTACTGATGAACACCTCAAGGCGTTGGAGATCTGATACAGCAGAGATTGCCCTTGTATTGAACTTGTGCAACTTTAGGAGATTTTTGTAGCTTGGAATGGTTTTATGTTTGCAAATAGCCTTTGCAAGAGCTCCTGGATAGAGAAGAGCCTTCACCATAAAAAGAGGGAAGATCTCACTTGCAATTAATTGAGAAGATGTCACTTCTAAGGGTGTCTCACAGATTCCAATTCCACATGGAACCCTGGGAAATAAATGGGACCTTTGTGAGCATCATCATCACTATAATACAAATAGGATTTTCTGAGTTATCACTGAAACAGAATTGAAAAGCACTACTATTCCAGAACACTTCATTTCAAGTGTTTAGCTTTAATTATTGCAGCAATAAGAAGAAAAAATATAACTCTCCAATAATATGGCCCTGTCAGTTAGTGGTAGTGCAATCATGAACTCAATTAATGTTATAATTTTCCACATGCCCCTTTAATTGTCTTATACTTATACGTATGAGATCGATTCTGTACTTTTGTTTGTTAGTTCTTTAGTCTATGAGACCATATTCTAATAGCTTGCACTTAAATCAACACCTCGGAGAACTAACACAAAATTAAAAGATATAAGAAAAATTCTTATTTCTGAATGAATTCTTATTTTTATACACTTTTACAGTACTTCTACATTTTTTTCTACCTGATTTTTTCTTTATCACCATTTGACCTAATACATCTTTCACTTTTCTCTTTCTCTTTCTCTTTTCTCCGTCTCACTATATACCCCATGAACGTATACCAACCATTTTTCTTTCTGCAATTAATGATTCGTTTGATATCAATGAGGTTAGGATCCTGTTGTTGAAGATGATTAGAAAATGACAAAAAGCATTCTTTGATTATAAACAAAATTGACCAAAAAGGCACATTGGATTAACAATTCATGACAAAAAATACAAATAAAAAAGCACAACCGTATAGACAGCATTATAAAAATTGGAGGGGGTATAGCTTTTAATAAATAAAAAAAAGATTCCCTGATTAAAAACCTTCTTTTTACCATATTCTACAACCTTTTTTTTTTTTTTCTGGACAATATTGAATGTCTTGAATAACCAAACAAGAGGAATGAGAAAAAAAGAAGAAGGAAATAATACCTGAAAATGGGAACCTGAAAAATGATGATGAAGAAATATGTGAAAAAAGCAATGGAGCAAATGAGGCTTGCCCATCTCCTAGAAGAAGCCATGGCAGCAAATTTTTGAAAGGACCCTCTAAAACTAAAAGGTCCCAAAGAATGAAACTGTTGGAATAGATGTGGCAAATAGGGGTAACACTTTGACAGGTTCAATTTTACCCTAAAATCGCATTAAATCCCTTTCAACTTTATCTCTTGTTTTATTTACTTAGCTTACAAAAGACGGTAATCCCTCAACAAAATTTAGAGAAAATCGTACTGAAAACAAAGCAACAAGTATTCTTCGTTTTGGTTTTGGTTTGTTTCGTAACTATTTGGTCTGCATTGGACCACATCACATCAAACTCTTTCGTTTTTATTTATTTTTTATTACTGCCAAGCTCTCTACATATATCAACTTCGACGAATCTTTTCATATTTAATCTTTTGAATCCCGGTCAAGCATGTGACTCAACAACGATTCATCTGAACATTTTGATTTTAAAAATAATTTAATTATTCTAATTCTTCTTTTATTATATATTTTTTGCACAAGTTTTTTATTTTAAAAATTTACACATTTTTTTTCTATTTTGTACATATGATATATTTAAAACTAAAATCCTTAATTTTATAAAAATAAAAGAAATTTTATGCAAATCTTAGAAATAGAAGAAGTTTTATGTAAAAAAATAAAAGAGGTTGGAATAATTTATTAGAAATATATAATTGATAAGTAAAAACTTTTTTTGAAGGGAATAAGTAAAATTATAAACTACTTATAAATTGTTAAAAATATAACTAAACTAAATCAAACTTTTAGCAAATTTAAGCATAAGCGAATATCACTTTTATTTTTACTTATTCAAAGATTAACGTTGGTGTGAAATGATAATGTTTCTATTCAAGAGAGTGAGAGAGAAGGGCGGGAATAGTGGAATATCACGTGCCTATTGATTTCACCACTTGTCAAAATGGTTTTATTTGGGCCGGGCTTATTCAAAGGTGTAAAGCATAAAAATAACTAATAAAAAAGATGCTTGGATCATCATGTTTTGGACTACACTTCCTTCAAAAATTTGGGCCTACACAAATAGAGCACGTCACATCGTTTGTTGGGCCATCTAGACGATACAATTGAAAAAATCCAAGCCTGCTCGCAACAGTATGTCAGAGTAAGGGCCCAACTTGGTAAATCTATAATTAACCAAAAAAAAGTATTGTCTACTACAGAATATTGAAGTTAATATGATGCCAATTACTGACCCAATCTATATAGCACACAATTTTAAGACGCAACATTGTCTTTTCTGACAGTAACACAATCTATATCACCTTATCTTGACTATCTTAGTTGAGGATAAGGATCTAAGCAAAACCGTAATGATGAGTTAATTAATTAATAGATATAGCTTTTTCTTTTGTTACAAGCAATATATAGATCTATGATAACAACTTGAGAACTCACATTCCATAAAGCCATAGTTCATGACCGTTTTCTTTATATTGGTAATCATTATAAATAGTTATCCTCTTGTTTGTATTAAACCTTGACGTTAATTACAAACTTAAATTTATGACAATGTACTATTAAAGAAAAGAAAACCATTAATAGTTTCTATACAGCGTGTATGAATCTTTACATAAAAAACAGTACTATCTAGGTATAAAAAAATGGAGGATTTACAGTAACAAAATTTACTTTGAAAAAAGAGGAGAAGAGGCCAGATTCTTCATGTTGACGCTAAGAAAAAAAAGGTAGCTAGTATATGTATATATTCTCTCACCCTTTGGCTATTTCGAAGAAGCATCCAATCTAGGTTTGAAGGCTAATAGAAAGGGAAGAAGATATTAAATCGAAAAGGGACAAGTTCACACAAGTGGGTGACATGACAAAGCTCCGCATCACATGTGGGTCACACCTCCCGATGAATAATTGGCCTCTAATAATTGTATGGGGGCCACCAACTTTGTCGCCACTCACAACAACGTTAAATGGAAGTGAATAAAGTTTTTATTAAAATAAATAATATTTTTTTATAAAATTTTGATAAAGTTAATTCTGATCAAATAATAAAAAGGGTATAAATGAGAACAGATTTCAGCAAAAATGGCATTTACTATAGTATAGTTATATGAAGTAATTACTAATTTTTTTACAACCTGATAACGGTGGTAAAAAAAGGCAATCTAGAAGTGCATAAAATACATATTATGCTAACACATGACCCCTTCACTCTCTCATCCATGCTGAGATCTGCAGTGTTGAGGTATGTGTATGTGGAGCAACCTACCTTTGGATGTGTTAGCCAACATCTTCTCCTTTCTGTCCCCAGATACATTAGCTAGAGCAAGATCTACATGCAAGAATTGGCACACGTGTGCCAACTCTTATCCTTTGACTCCAACAACAACAACAACAACAACCTCTCCATGGTTCTTGGCTCTCCCAATTCGTAACCACAGACCATGGTGCTATGTTCACAACCCGGTCATCAACAATTGGCACCAACTCTCCCTTCAGTTCCTACCACTCACTTCAATTCGACCAATTGCTCCAATTGGGAGCCTCCTCCTTCTGAAGCTCACCAATTCCACCACCCTCCAATTGGCTCTTTGCAACCCTTTCACAAAGCAATTTAGGTACCTTCACCGATTGCATATTTCAAGGACTAACCCTGCGGTTGGAGTCACAATTTTGGAGTCATCAAATTCAAACCATGATTTTCACTTTCCTTCCTTCAGAGTCTACGTGGCTGGTGGCATGTCTGAGGCAGCACAAGGTGGTGCCAACTACGAACCCAACGTAGAAATGTATGACTCACGGTTTGACACGTGGCAGATTGTGGGGTCCATGCCTGTTGAATTTGCTGTTAGGCTAACCGTTTGGACACCCAATGAGAATGTGTACATCAAGGAAACGTTGTATTGGATAACCTCCGCTAGAGCCTACAGTGTGATAGCATTTGATGTTAGCACTAATAGATGGAAGGAGTTAGGGGTTCCCATGGCTGAGAGGCTAGAATTTGCCACGCTTGTTTTGCGTAATGGGGCATTGGCGTTGGTTGGTGGCACGTGTGGTGAGAGTGCTTGCATTTGGGAGCTTAATGAAGGGGATTTATGGTGCTTGGTAGATAAGGTGCCACTTGAATTTGGGTTGAGATTGCTATCAGGGAAGAGAAATTGGGAGAGTGTTAAGGGTGTGGGTAATGGGGATGTTATTTATTTGTATAGGGATCTTGGATTTGGAATGCTAGTTTGTAAAAGAGTTGGAGATATGAGTGGATGGGAATGGTTTTGGGTTGATGGGTGTGGTTACATTAAAGGGAAACAAGTGCACAATTGCCCAATAAGAGGAACGCTTATTCATCCTACTCTTGCCTCCTCTTATCTTTTGGAGCAAGTTGCAAATTATTGAGGTCAGATTGGAAAAGTGTGTGTTGAATGAAATCTTTATCCAAAAGTAACTTTTATAAGACTTTATTTATGTACAAATTTATTGAAATAAATATTATAAAATGCTATTACTTTCTGCTGAAAAAAAATATCTTATTCTGTTTCTTTCTTTTGTTATTCTTTTAAATAATGCATCTTTCTTTTTATTATTTTTCTTTCTTATCTTAATTAGCCAATGTTTCTTAGAAGACAGATAGAAAAGAAGAGCGCAAAGTTAAAACCGAGTAGCTAATAAAAAGACCAAAAAAGATTATTTTGATAGTAAATTTGATTTGGTGAAGAAAAAAGGAGAAAGAAGTGAGGGATGGCATTAGTTTTGCATAATTTGACTATAGAAATTGCATTGAGCGGTGGCCAAAATTCCCACCCGCATGAAATCCATGCCTTCAACATAGCCTGTGTGAACTCTGGACTTTTTTTTTGGTCCTTTAGTTATTTTGGGTTTTCCTTGAGTTAAGATGTCGCTTCTGGTCATTCCCTTGCGTTAAATTGTTAACAAAATTAAGGAGTTGGGTTTAAATTGACCCCAAAAAAAGCACTTGGGGATAAATATATCAGGAAAAGTAATTAAGATCACGTTTTATTTCAGAAAATATTTTATTTATTTATAAAAATATATTTTTTGTTCTATTTGTTATTTTTATATTCAAAATAATGATAAAGCTATCCACATATATAGTGTTTACTTTCAGATGTAAACCGCGTCATGCGTTTAAAAAATATTTTCGCAAACCTCACATAAGGGTATAAGAATCAGATATGGATATATAGGATTTCATTTGCAAATTGGCCAATGAAGTTATGGTTCACGGCGTAAAAATTCGTAGGCAATTGCTTTTAATATATCTTTGTTTATATCGAGGATTTGATTTGCAAATTGGCCAATAATATTATGGTTCTCCATGTAAAAACAAGTTGATAATTTTTTAATATATCTTTCCTTTATTGTTTATACACTCTAAAATGTTTTTTTTTTTAATTTTTACTTTTTATGTATTCTATATCACATTATATAAATTATACATCAATATCAAATCTAAGTTACTTACGTCCTAATATTATTAACTAAATTAAAATTTTAATCTAAGTCAATTATTTTTCGATATCTCTTAATATTTACTTATGATTCTTAATAGAAATTTCTAAAAACCAAAACATGTTATTATCCTTATATATCAATATATGTTTTAATAATCTCCTGTTATTTATATATCAACTTTAAATTCAGATTTATTTATATTTATAATTTTAATAAGTATTTTAACTAATAAGTACTAACCTTTTGAATTTATATTGACATTAATTATCTTCTACTTATATTAGGAAAATATTGAAGTAATTATCTACATAGTAAACTATATACCACATACATTGTTAGGAAAATAGAGATTTTATTAATGTCTTAAATTTAAAATATCTTTCTTATTAGTGTGTTCTCATCTTTAAATTTAATTTTAATTATAAAACTTTTCGAACTTAAAATTTTATTTTTATAAACATATTATAATCTTTCAATTTATATCGAATCATATCCTATCATCAACATCAAGACACATCCTATTTTATTTTGAATTGATATTTATTATAACACAAATTATTTTAAGTCAAATGAGATAGATGGGGAGTACAGAAACTAGAATTAAGAATGTCCGTAAAAGATCCCCACCTCTTGAGTCCGTAGAGATAAGTATTTCTAATTATTAGTAAAAAAAATTAAAACACATCTTATTCAATACTATTAATTACATAAAAAATCTTAAGTTTTAAAACGTGAGAGGAACGGGTGTTAATAATGTATTCCTTCAATATTTATAATATAATTTTGTTATTCTATAAATTAATTATATGTGAAATTTATTGAAGAGTTAAATTTATATTTTAATGAAAACATGATGAAATAATATTAAAAATTTGTCATCGTTTCTCTATGTAAAATTTGTTTCGGGACCATATTTGAATGTCAATTTTCATGGCTACTATATCAACTTTAATGGGCCATGACAACCCATCAAAAAGGGGATCCATTATTTGAGCAATCTTCCATTACGCTGATAACATTGATGATGTGACGATGATGATCATGACGATGACAACCTTTTATATTAATTTATTGAAGTTTTTGTTTTTAATAATTAAAGTTGGTTAACCATATTGTTTGGCTTCTTTATCCTCATCATATGGTAGCTTACCAAAATTGAAGAACATAATTACGAATGTCATTTCGTGTATATTTGTGGACCAAGCCAAATTTGTGTAAATGTTATTGTTACCGTCTGTTTTCTTAGAATTATCAACACAGTCGATTCAATTTTAATATTTTGGGTCATTTAATTTTCGTTCCTTAAGAATCGTAGGTGGGAGATGCCCATTTTCGAATATATAGTATGTATTAAAGAACGTGCCAAATAACAAGGTTAATTTTGTGGTTGAATGTCATATAATATGTATTAATACTTGGATAAAGGCAAATACATTGACGCAGATTCAAATCTTAATTATATTATTCACTAGGTTTATATTAAAATAAATTTTTAAAAAGGTTTAACAATTTTTTTATTCTCTTATTTCATACTTATTTTCTGTTTTAATTATTTTCATCTCTCTTTTTTTTTAATGTTTTTAGTATCTCAATTTATAAAAGTTATTGATTTTTAATCCTAGTTGTCACTGAAAAATAAAATTATCTGGATAAATATACAATTTAATTTTTAAAATTCGTAATGTATATATTTTTAATTTTAAAAAATGTGAGTATGCAAAACTTAATATTAAGTTGTCATATTTTGACAATTTTTATAAAAATAAAGATAGAAATAATATATAAAGAAAATTGGTATATTCAAAGATTAAATTTACAATTTGATATTTTTAAAAATTAAATAATTTTCCAAAATATTAATTGTGAACAAATAAACAAATTTTAAAACCAAATTATATGTATGCGTACTTGTAAAAATTAAAAGTATAACAAATTTTGATGATAAAGATCCAAATTAATAATTAAAAAATAAATAAAATGAAAAATAAAACATTAATGAAGCTTTTTATAAATCTATTAATTTCAATGTAAAGAATCTATTTTTAACATGACACTGATCCTAAACGTTATCATTCATAAATATTTTACAGTTTAATCGTAAATAATCGATGTAATTTATGAGATGATGTTCGCCTGTATATCATTTATTTATGTAGTATTTCTTTCAACTTTTTTTTTATTTCTCTTGAAATAGGGTATAAGTTTTTATTTATTTATCTGTTTGTTTTAATTTTTAAGAAAGTATTAATTATTTGTTTATTATACATATCTTTATATTTATTAATTATAATAAATGAAGAAAGATAAAATAGTATTAATTATTTTTTTATCATATATATCTTTCAATCTATTAATTATAATAAATGAAGAAAGTTAAAGTAAGATTTATGTATAAAAGGTAAAGTAAAGAAGAATATTTTTTTTAAAAAAAGTTAATCATATTAATTATATTTTTTAATATTTATTTTTTTAACAAATAAAAAATAATGGAGGGAGAATAATAAACAGATTCCATAGAATTAACAATTTTCAAAATCCTTCGTTATTTTGTTATTTTCTTGGATTACATAGTTTTGCGGAAGAAGACCTACTCCACATAAAGCATGGGGAGTCTCATTTGTATGTATGTATTATTATGAGGAAAATTCTCTGCATCTGCTATCCATTTTTTTTATTTTCTAATTATTTTGATAATGATATAAAAGTAGAGATGTCAAGGAAGGTGGAATAGCACTATCCATATGTGTATCTATTAAAATTAACAGACATGTATATAGATAACAAATATTTATAAATATTTGTCAATATTTAAAGTTTTTTTAATAAAAATAAACAACCATATAATATAATATTAATATTATTATAAATTAATATGTTAAAAATATTATTATGTAATAAGATAAATTTTATCTCAACATAAAACAATAAAAAACTTAAAAATTATATTTTATTACGGGTACAAAACAGAATAAAATAATATTCATCCTCATCTATTTTATAAATATGTGAATATTCATTATGATATATTTACAAATATTTATGTTTTGTCATTCTTATAAAAAATGGCATTCTTTTTATACTTTGTTAGGAGGCATGAGGGGTTATGGTGTTTAAAAATAAAAATAAAAATTTAAGAGTGTAAATATTATAGTTCTTGTTGAAAAAATGTTAGCAACTTGACATCAAATATAGAGATGAGGAAATGAATGCATTATCCACCAGAACTTAGAAGTAGTGCACCTGCTGCATTTGTGGACCCAACTCTCTGTTTAAGGTGTGCTCGCTTCTCCAGAGTCAACATTATGCTAATCAGTATTAAAGAAAAATAAAAAATACTGAAAATATCATTTAAGGTTTTTTAATTATAAATTTTAATGTAATTAATTCTAAAGGTATAAATTAGTAATATTTTTTAAAAATAACACCATGATAAAATTTTAAATTATTTATATTTTTATATCAATATTTTCAACTTCTAATTTTCAACCAACATCTTAAGTACATTTATTAGCATTCTCTCTAAAATAAAATGTGATATTGAATCTTAATTTACATAAATATTTTTATAAAATATTTTATCAACATTAAGTATTTTTATTTAATTTTATACAAAGAAAACATACATAATATATATATATATATATATAAATAAAAGAAATGATCACAGTTATATATGACATAACATGTGGATATATTTTTTTATGTTCAAATAATAAAATTTGATTTTTAATGTTTACCATTAATTTTTAATAAATCATATTTGACCATTCTATACTTTTTAAAAGAAGATTTGTTTTTTTTAACAATGATAGTTGTAGCAACGTTACTGTTACAAAAGAAAAGAATAATTAAGATGAAGAAAAATAAATTAATAGATGTTGATAATTAAGCTGGAAAGCGAAATTAGTAGAAATTATGATTTTTGGAACTAGAATAATTTTAAGGATTTTTTTTATAAATTTAAAACTAATAACTAATTTGAGAGTTATCTATAATCGGATTAAAATAAAACATCATCTACGTGTTGACTTTTCCATCCATGTGCTGAATTCACTCTATTTACGGATTAGGTACCGTATTTATCTTCCAACCTTGCAAAATCATCGCCTCTTTATAAAGCTATGCAACTATATGTTTTATCCACATGTAAATGTCCTATTAATTGATTATATGACGAACTAAAATATCGCTTTGAATGCTTGATAATCTCAGCCAAATGTAGCGATGTCACTCCTCATAAAAATTATGATATGTGTTCAACGGATGAAAAGAATTGGCAAGGTAGAAAAAGGATAGGATGATTTTTTTTATTTGGATTAATTTATTTTATATGAAAAAAGATAACCAATTTTCATAGATACCACATATTATGATCTCCTACTATAAGCTGAGAGTTAAGGATTTTAGTATTTTTACTAAGTTTTTAAAATAAATAATAAATAATTATAATATTAATAAAGAGTAATATAATAAAAATTATTTTTTTAAATTTAAGATAATTTTTAATTTATATAAAATAAAATTTATACTATTTATATTTTTTATATTTTTTAATTTATCTAAATAAAAGAAATATTTTTTATTTTATTCATCTAATTAACTTCATTTATTTTGTACGCGATTCAAATAAAGTAAAAGATGAGCGATACACTGTCTTATAAGTTATAAACATATAAATTTTAAATATTTAAGAAAAAGTATAGTATTTAATATATTAAATTGAAAATACAAATAAATAAGAAAGTTAACAGAAGGAAAGTTGAAATAACCTATTTCTTTTTATTTGGATTAGATTTCAAATATAATTTTAGAAATCATCTAATATAATCTAAATTGAAATATTTTCCAGTGTTAATCTATATTGAACGTATGCATGCGTATAGCTTTTTTTTTTTAAAAAAAAAACACTTAATTTGCACTCTTACAAAAGGCACACCATTCAATTTGGTCCTTCAAAAAAAAAACATCAATAATCTCTTGACGGTACAATCTTATGACATTTCAGTTTCAGTTTAGTTCTTCCCTTTTTAACACCTGATTAATGTTAAAAAAGGTGAATCGAATGCTAATTTAATCCAAGTCAAAATTATTAGCATCCCAGATTAATCCCTAAAAATGTTGGTGATTATATATATTTTTCAGTAGTAAACTGAACCAACTTTGTTGTTTTCAAGGAATGAATTAACTGTAGTTCTCTGTAGTCTTACTCTTTACATTATATATTATTTTATTGGTTCTACACATTGATTAATTTTTACGAGTTAAATTCTTTGACCTGATAAAAATTTTGCCCCAATAAAATTATAATTTTTTTATATATTTATACAATAATTTATTTAACATGATTCTTTTATCTTCTTTTATCACATTACATTTCTTTCTTGCTTTATTTCTCTTTTATTATGAATTTTGTTGTTAAAAGTTTGAACACGAAAACAAACTGAAAGAAAAATATAAATGATTATAAAAAGGTTTTTATCTCCATACCTCTCCATTATGTTGGATATCAGTATCATTTTAAGAAATCCAATTGCTATTAATTTTTTTTTCATGAAATTATATCATTATTTTATTTTAAATATTTTGTTTATCAGTATAAAATTATAATCTGTATAATAATTCATACAAATAAATTTTATATCCTAAAATTTAAAATGTAGTTTTACAAATTTATTATAGATATAAATATATTTACATTCAAAATAGTATAATTAATTAGTTCTCCAATTTTAAATCTATCATATTATAAATAAATTGGAAATAAAAGGTTAAATTCAACAATTGTAAAAATTATTAAATTATAATAACTATTAAAATAACTAAAACTATTATAATATTGTATAATTATGTTTGAACAGTTAAAAATTTAAATATAAAATATACTAACAAGTAAGTTATTCAAATTAAAAACAATAATAAATATATATCTAAATCTAACATTAAAATAATATTAAAATTAAAAATAAATAGGCAAAAAAATAGTTTATAATAAGAACTTGTCTGGCTAATCTAATTTTCACAATGTATGTTAAAAAAATTATAAATAAATAACTAAAATATAAATAAATAATTTAATGATGAAGTCAGAATAAATAGTAAATCATTGTTTAGTAGAACGTAGCTTATTATTTATATTTACATGAGACAAGTCTATATAAATAGTCCAGTCAACAGTATATTTAGGTTGAATCATCAATCAATCTTATAGAAAAAATTGTATAAAAATAAAAAAATATATAATTTCCACGCTAAAATATAAAAAAAAACTATAACCAAAATTTTAATAGAATACTTTTAATGTAAAAAAATTATGACGAATCTTAAAAAAAATTATCTATCGTATGATTAAAATATTTAACATAATTTTAAGTAAATTTAAATAAATCTTAATAAATTTATTTGAATCAATTCTAAAATTTAAAAATAAAATTAGTATAAATCTCAATAAAATAAACATAATATTTTCTTAAATTTTATATTCTTATTATGGATGGTATTTTTTAAAATTTATACAAATATAATTATAATCTTATTTTTATTTATTTCTTGGAAATTCATTTATAAAAAACTCAATCATATTTATATTTTTTTCAATCTTTTTTATCTCTATAAATATTCTCTTATACTTGTATTGTTTTAGCTTGAACTTATTATGTAAGCTAATGTCCGTGTTTGTATATGTTTAGAACAACTTATAATCAAATCATATTATCTTAAAATTTTAAAGTAATAATTTTTTTATATTTTTATAAAAAATTATTATATCTCAAAAATAAAAATAAGTACATTTCACAGTTATGAAAAATAGTGCACACGAATATATTAAAAATTAAAATTAAAATTCTCATAATATATTAAAATAATTATTATTATTATGATTTTTTAAATTATTACAAGGTTCAAAAGTTAATATTATTATTTAAATAATAATGATCAAATATTTTTCATGAAAATTTAGATAAAATTAAATTTTTATATTTTTCATCATTAAACATTTATTATCATTTACGTAAATTTTATGATTTTTTTTATAAAAATCTTGTTATAATAAAATAATAAAAAATATGTTATATAAGATTATCTATTATTATAAAGATATTAAAATATAATACGATATCATAATTAAAAATTAAAGTAAAGTACTCTATTAAATATGTCATACGAAAAACTAATAATTACAAATAATAGCTTTATAGCTTCTTATTTAAAGAATAAAAATTCCAAAATAATAGTTATATTAAAAATAAAAATAAATTAAATAAAACATATAATAATTTATATAAGGAAAATATTTGTGGTACGAAAAGAGGTGGAATAAAATGGAAAGAAGAGAAGATTAAGGAGAAAAAAAAGAAAGAGGAAAAAATATTAGAAAGATGAATATGATATAATAGAAAAAAAAGACATAAATGGAAAATTAAAATTTATTAAAATTGAGATACGATGAATGTAAAATGTATGATAGTGAAAATAGTTGGATATGAAGGTTGTGTTAAATGGATGTATGAGTATGATGCATGATAATGAAAATGGTTGGATACGAATGAATATCCTTTTAAATATTGGGTAAGATTGAATTTGGGTCGCCAAAATTACAAGAGATGTTGACTAGGACACTACGTTGCCTCGGTGTGAGCTTTTTATAATAGCGGCTTCCTTCACTAACTGTGTCTTCCGTTTCATTTTTCTATTTCTTTCTCTGTCATCATCATTATCTTCATCATTATATATATACACAGAAAAAGTCACACATAGAAATTCAGTCACATAAAGCGCTTTAAATTAAGCTAAACCTAGAAGGCTAGAAGAAGAATCCAGATACCTACAGATCCACACACCGTGTGGCTATGGCTGGTCTACAAAGATCTGCGGTATCTTTCAGAAGACAGGGATCGTCAGGGCTTGTTTGGGATGACAGATTCTTGTCAGGGGAATTGAACAAACTGGATCATCAACAACAAGAGCAACAAAACGCTGAGATTAAAGACCTTAACACAGGAACAACGCTTAAACCACTCAACACCATCGATAGAAGCCGTTCCAACGGCGGTGCCCGCCCCTACCGCACCGGAAAAGTCACGCCGGCGATCGAGCCTCCCTCTCCCAAACTCTCTGCCTGCGGCTTCTGCGGAATTTTTCTAAAAACAGGGCATCAGGTTCCCAAACGCTCCAGGCCTGGTAAGCATCGATCGAGGTAGGTCATTCAATCGTCGTTGCGGCTTTTCCGGTGACCGTAAATGGTGGTTTCGGTTATCGGAGATGTGTATGTTCAGCTTTATAGGTCGGGTAGAAGAGGTTAGGGTTCGGGTTCATGTATGGAAAAAACAGAACGCTCAATTTAGCTCTCTGTTTCTCTTTTGCGTCTCTGTGTTCAGGTTTTTGTTTTCAATTAAATTAAAAGATGGTTTGCGAGTAAGTTGGGTTGTAATTATGTGTATATTTGTTGGGTCCACGGGGAATTTTGATCTCTGTACAAAGCAAATCTTGAATGGGATCTTTCACATGATTATGCTTTTGCAAACTACACAACTACAAGGTTTCGTCATAATACTTGAACGTGATTGAATTGAATACACTTATTTTATGCTTATTAAGTTAAAGTATTGTATGTGATCATATATATTTGGTAAATATGAATAAATTTAATTTATACCATGTGTTTATGAACCGGGGTTACAGCTGTGGAAGGAAATTTAAGAAAACAAAACTCCAGCACTATTCAACGACATCGCCTCCATCATTCCGAGTCATCCCTATGTTATAAGAATGGCTCGGCGTCACCTAATCAATATCCCAAATTCTAACCCTAACAGTTTGGAGTGCTGTGGTGAAATAATTGGTGTTGGTGTAACTCGGATTAAATGTCTTTTTTGGCTATACCTATCATGTAGTTAATTTGAGGTAGCATCTCTATCCAATTGGGGTTGGGAACTGAAATGGTACTATGCATGATAGGAAATTCTTTATGCATACTCTTTGGATTTGGATTTGGATTCTCTACACCTTAAATTTTAACTACACAAATTCTCATTATTAAACACTGTAGCTGTACATTATTTTTTAATAAAGAAAAAACTTTAAGGTTAAAAATGTTGAATGGTTCAGATTGGAACTGCACGGTCATGCAGTTCATAATTTTGAACTGCAGGTGATCATGTTCGAGTTATTTTATTTATAGTATATTTTTATAATTTTATCTTGTTTTTTATGATCTCTTTCTTAATTATAAAAAGGTTATAAATAATATAAGTTTGGATAAAATTTCTCGATTAATCAGTATATCTCCGAACTATTTTTAATATGAAAAAGAATGGAAGCACGTATACGTACTATCTCCATCTCCATCCGCGTCCATATCCTTGTTTTAAGGTGTTGGATTTTTTTTATTAATAAACCTTTCTTATAAGTATTAAATTTAGAATGTATATAAATATAATTTATTATATATGTGTATAATATCAACGTTTTATAATATATAAAATTAGCATATTTTTATAAAAATATTTTAAAAATTTTTATGATTAATAAATTCACTCGGTAATTATTGCTATCTTTAATCGATCTTGTGTAATTATTTTATGTTTTAATAAAATTCAGTTAGTGATATTTTTTTTCGTCTATTTTGAACCGTCCTTTTGGTCAAAACATAAGAGTTGATTGGTTAATCGGTAGTAAGACTCAGCACGGGAAAATAAAAAACCGTTTAGTAGCAAGAAGAATCAAAGCCAAATTTTAAGTTAACCATTCAATGTCGGTGGTGCAAAGGGGAATTGATTATTATTTTAACCAGTCCATAATTGATTTCAAAGTTGAAAATATACGTGTATTTATCAGTTTCAATGGAACATCTTAGAACAAAGTAATGTTCCACCCACGAGAAAGGGAGGGCAATCACTTGTGACGTGCTTCTGCGATCAGTGATTAGTGATTTGTATTTCTAGGAATCATTGTCAAACATTCCCACTAACTTCTCCCAAACTTCTTATTCTTTTGTGACATCATGCTGCTTTCCAATAATTAAACTTTGTCAAGTTTTTCTTTTTCCCTGTTTGAATTTCACATTTTTATTTATTTTTATAAGTGGAGTGTACCATGCCAATGACCCAAAGCTCAATACTCTTCCTTTCCAGCTGGTCCTCGACTTATCAATTTTATTGTCACCAAATTGAAAAAAAATATTTTAAGCGTGCTTAAAAAATATGCTCCGACCAACGGTAACTGACTAATTTCTTAGAAAGATCAACGAAGTAGAGAAATTTAAATTATCATTAAGGATTAATATTTACGTGCTGTTTTAAAATTCTTATTACGCCTTATCATTGTTTTGATATATATATATATATTTTTTTGTTTTGACGCGATCGTTGTGTTGATTATTATTATCGGAGTGTAATTGCTTCTTTTTTTGGGATAGAATATGATTGATTATATTTTGTTTGATTGCTTTCTTATTAGACATTAAATAATGGATGTATTTCAAACATCGGTGAGCTACACATAATTCCAACATCGCAGCCAAATTGGACCATCATTGCTATTACATTGTACAACTGTTACTTTATTTCCTTTTATAATCTAATGCTCATCAAGACAATGTTCAATTTTACGCCTTTACCATGTCAACTTTTCGATTTATAAATTTTGATAGAATATATTTCGCTAAATTTTATTTAATTTTTACAATTTTAAATTATTAAATGTGATTGAGATAAATATTTAACTTAATTTAAATCATATATTGTAAATTAAAGCGTTGAAAAGAGAGATAGAAATTTATTATATATTTATGTGTTATTTTTAACTTAAAAAGGTAGAGATAAAAAAATGGAATAGGTGAGTTCATTTCACATTTGACATAACATGTAATAACAATTGAAATCTTATAAGGTTTCTTATTTTAGTCTGTCACGCTGTGCTTGTGCTTGCCGAGTTTCTGGTCCTACTTGGTATCCACTAGTCTTAATTAATCCTAAGAAAATTGAAAATTTATAAATTCATTTTGCAGTAAAATTTTTAAATTCCTCGTGCTCAAAGAAATTAAGGTGACTGTTTTATTTCTCAAAATGTTTTTTATTTTTATTTTATTTATAAAAATATTATTTTATTTTTATTTTATAAAATATCATTGTTTTCTATAAACAAATAAAAAATAAAAAATATTTTTCAAGTCAAACACCATCTTGAATAGAATAAATGAAGCTAGAGATATTTCATTGAATCAAGATATAACATAAATATTTAAAAGTACACAAAAATGGAGCTAACAAAATTCAATGAAAATGGTTATACAACATAGTTATTCGCAATTAACAAAATTCAAGAATAATGATGTAAATTTATATCCACTAGTCTTACAAAGAGGGAACATAATAAAAGAAACAAGAATAAATTTGCTGTTTTTTTCGGAAGAGAAAGGGGAAAAGTTACTAAAGAGAATATTCTTTTCCGGAGACCAAATATTGTTTCTTGTCAAAAAAATAAAATAAGGACCAGATATTGTTCCGCAAAATCATATGGTCATGGTACTGTCAAATAATTATTAATTATATTTAATTATTATTAAATAAAATAAATTATAATAAATATTTAACAATCTTTACTATATATTGGTTTTTTTAAAATGTTACAATATAAATTCACAACTTTTATATATCAATATCAATCCCTTTACATATAAATTTTAAAATAATTATAATGAAAAGTAACAATTTTTAATAATACAGATGATTTATAAATAATTAATATTTAAAAATATTTACAATATTAATATGTTTTAATAAATTTTATATTCATATTTTATTTTAAATTTTAATAATTCAACTCTTAGCTATAAAATTATTCATATTAATATTTAAAATATCAGCGATAATTTTATTTTACTTTTTTCACTTTTGTTATTCGTAAGGGAGTTTAACATAAGGGAGTTTCACTTTTATTTTATTTTTTTCACTTTTGTTATTCATTTATGTTTTGTTTGGTTAATTGAAAAAATAGAAAAGAAAAAGAAAAAGAAAAAAATTGATGAAAATAATAAAAGAAAATAAATTGTTTGGATATATTAAAATAGAAGAAAAATAATAATTTTTATTATTTGGATAAGTGAAAAAAAAAAGAAAAAGAATGTATTAATAGTATAATATTTAACTTAAAACATTTAAATTTTTTAATATATTTTGCTATTAATATATTATTATTATTATAAATATATAATAATTTTAACAATTTAAAATTAAAAAATAAAAATGCAAGATTTTTTTCCTTGTTTTTTCACTAATTTAAGAAATAAATTTTAATAGAATTTATGAAAAATAATTCTTTCCCTCTTATTTTTATATACAAATAAATAGAAAAAAAATGTATATCTCCTTTTTTTTCTTTCCTTCCTTTTTTATTTCTTTCTATTTTTTTCATCCAAATAAAACATTAGGATTGATTTTAACTTTATTATCAAATAAAAAAAGTTTCTATCAATGTCTCAAATGTTTATTATGTATAAAATCAAAATATGTCTTAATTTTAAACTATACCCCAAAAATTAATTTCTTATATTAAAATAATTTTGTGCGATCAATTTTTAAATTAATTAAAAAAATTAAAAATATTATGAAATAATTAAAATCTAATTATTTATAAAATAAATTAATAGAATAATAATTTATTAAAATTATTAGAGTTGATTACGAGTGATTGAGATAATTGCATTTAATTCAAAGTCCAATTTTTTTTATTGTATATAAAAAATAATTTATTAATTTAATAATGTTTAATACAAATTTATTATATATTTTTAAACATATATTAATTTTATTAAATTATTATGTTCTTTTCTTTTTGCAAAATTACTACTATGTTCTAGTAAAATAAAGCTCACCAATTTATTTTTTATTCTCCTATGGAACTTTATATACTTAACTTCAAATTTTTCATGAATCGTTCTTATCACATTCATCAATTATCATCCTCCTTTCCCTCTTTCATTTTTGTTAGCAGCAATGCTAGATATAATACTTAATTATTACTTGAGATAAAAATAAGATATTACTAACTCATTATATTGATGAATTTTTAGTTGTAACTTAAAATAGTAATTATCATTAATAATATATTATTTTTATGTTGAAATTAAATTATTTATTTATATATGCAAATTTAAGTAAAATAATTTAATTCACGTCAACTCAATTTTATTTTATCTATGTTTATTTTATTTAGAATTATACAGTATAAGATTTTCTTTAATTTCAAGGAAGAATTTGAATTTTAAAAATTAGTTTCGACAATAACTAAGATTAGATAAAAGATAAAACATTGTTAAAAAATTTGATGTGTTGATGAATCGGAGAAGGAAAAAAGCTAATAAAAGACACAAGTATCAAAATTCAGAACAAAAATATACGTATATATATAATGGATCAAATTATTTTATAAATAATTAAGAATAAAATTATTTTATTTCATAATTTTTTAAATAATTGAGTTTTTAACTATATAATTATTAAATTAATAGATTTTATAGGTATACATAATTTTATAAAATTTAAAACAAATTATATTTAATTAAATAAATTTAAATTAATATATATTAAAAGATATATATTATTCATTAAAATAATTATATAATAAAATATTATTTTTTAAAAGATTATAAAATTTTGTAAACATAATTTACGAATAAAATTTATTAATTTAACAGTTAGATTAATAAAATTTTAACTGTTTTAAAAATATATTAAAAATTAATTAGTTATAAATTATAATCATAATAATAAAAAACAAAGATACAATGATTTTTTAATGATTAAAAATAAAGTTATAAAAATTTTTTGATGGATAAATAAATAATTCATAAATTAAATTTAAAATAGTTAATAAAAAATTTTAAATACTTTAAACTGTATTAATAATGATAAATAATTTTAACTATCTAAAATCAAAATAATAATAATAATAATAATTAATGATAAAATTTAAATTCTTCTAAAATATTCAATTTTTATGATATACATTTCTGTTCAAGTAAAACTCTTATAATTGATGCAGTTTTATCATCAATAAAAGAAGAAACTAATTTAGTATTTTAAAATTTTTACTCAATATTCAATCTAGTTTTTTTAATCACCAAGTAATTTTTAAAAATGATAATTATAAGACATTTTAATTCTTCATTGCATTAAATATAAAGATTAAAATATCTTTTATATTTTGTTTTCAGGAAATAGATTGGATCCAAAAAAATCAGAAATTAAAATAATTGTTTTTTTAAGGATAAAAATGTTCCAAATATTTTTATTTCTAAGATCAATAAGGATATTATGCATTGAATAAAAATCTCACAGCACATACTTCTGATTGCATCTTAATATTGTATCAGATTCCACAGCATTTAAAAAAAATGTGGGAAGATTTGAGTGATTAAAATATGAATCTTTGTTAATGCAACATTATATCATGTTGTTCCCAATCCCATGGTGTGCCAGAAAATGAAGAACTTGAGATGCTATTCATCTTCAACACTCATCATTGTCTTGATTCATATAAACCTATCAGTGAGTTCATTCCTCACTCAAACAAAAGGGTTTGACTCTGTTATACGGCTTCCTCATTCAGCATTGACCAGATCTAAACGAGTTCTTTCTGTCACTGATTATGGCGCAAAAGGGGACGGTCTTCATAATGATACCAAGGTAATGAGTGATTCAATTCTATCACTTCCAAGTTTGCTTTCATATTTTGCATCAACTGCAATAAGCAAGCCTTTCTTGAGATTCTATTGCAAAGAAAGGAAGATAGATATAAGTTAATTTAGAAAGAGAATTTTTCCTCTTTTTAAAATTTAAGCAAAGTATTGAGTTGCATAAATTGTTTTTAGCTAAATTTCAGTTCTAGAAAAAAAAAAAATTGAAAAAATACATCTTACATGTAATAACTGGATTTTGATGCAGTCCATTTATAAACATAATGCACAAGTACCATGATGTTATTAAAATATTCTTTTTGACTTTATTTATTTGATCTTTTCAGGCTTTTCAGGAGGCTTGGAATGTTGCTTGTGCTCAATCTGGACGAATAAATGTTGTGTTTCCATTAGGGAAAACTTTTCTAGTCCATCCTGTTGACATTGCTGGGCCCTGTCGATCTAAGATAACTCTCACTGTATGAAACCTCTGGATTAATTATTTCAGTAATTTTTTGCATCCAGTTAATTTGTGATGTCTTTTATGCAAAATGATTATTTTATTATCTTCACTTTTTAAAAATATATGATATGATAGATCTTAGGTACAATAGTAGCACCAAAAGATCCTGCACTGTGGCATGGTTTAAATCAGCGCAGATGGCTTTTCTTCAGTGGGGTGAATCACCTTACCGTACATGGTGGAGGAAGAATCAATGGAATGGGACAGGAATGGTGGGCCAGATCATGCAAGATCAACTCCACAAATGTATGAAACTTTGAAATCTTAATTTCAATGTATTGTTAAAAGTCAATAGTATGCTTGTTGCAGCACTATAATTGTTAACTTTAGAATGTACCTTGCAGCCATGTCAACCTGCTCCAACGGTTAGTACTTAGTGGTGCTTAAGAAAGTGAAATGGTTCGTTTCCCTGATATGATCCGTTGCTTGAGTCTTCTATCAGCTGAATATGAAACAATGGTTACACTGTAGGCCATCACTTTTCATAGATGCAAGTATCTGAAAGTCAGAAACCTGATGATGCTAAATAGCCAAAAAATGCATATGGCTTTCACTAGCTGTAGACGGGTTGTTGCATCCAATCTTCAAGTACTAGCGCCTGCTTTCAGCCCCAATACTGATGGAATCCACATTAGTATGACAAAGGGTATTGTGATCAATCACACCTTAATTAGAACAGGTTGGTTATCCTCAACAAAATGCAACATTGACCAAAAAAAAAAAAGGCTTGTGGGGGACCTGTAACCTGTCATTTTAATTTGCAGTTGTTATTAATTGTTATATATTAAGTCAGATTTCAGAAAACATACACTGCTAATAATGATTGAATATGATATGCATAACAATGGACAAACCGAGGAAACATCTGAAACTTTTTTTGGCGTGTGGAAATGTTTGAATATGTTATGCATAGCTTTTTGTTAATTCCAGACTATGTTTGGTACAAATTCAAAGATTAACCATTCTTCCGTCTTGTTAAGTGATACAGATGAGTTCAAGGTAGATAAAAATTGCTCAAGAAACTTGAACAACGAACTAATAAAAATGTACTTACGATACATAGGACAAATATAAGGCAGTCACTTATAATAATAGACACGAATGAAAAGTAATTAATGAGTAATGCTTACTTTTCAGCAATGACTTATTTGGAGTTCATGAATAAACTTTCTTAAAGCTGTGTTTCAGAACAAAAAACATTGGGTCTTGTTCAATTTCAGGAGATGACTGCATTTCAATAGTTAGAAATTCTTCACGGGTCAGGATCAGCAACATTTATTGTGGTCCAGGACATGGCATAAGGTGAAAACAAATTTCATTTTCAGTTCACCAAAACACATCAAGTAGCATAAACATGTTAACTGATACCGGAACCTATTCTTTCAGTATTGGTAGCTTGGGAAAATCAAAAGCATGGGAGAAGGTGGAAGATGTAACTGTTAAAGGAGCATATCTTTATAACACTCATAATGGGGTGAGGATCAAAACATGGCAGGTACTATTCTTGATAAATTGTAGCATTTTCTTTCCACAGATGATCAAGTTGATAGATTTGCCTCGAATGCTTGTTAGGGTGGTGATGGCTTTGTCTCCAAGATCAAATTCCAGAATATCTTGATGGAAAATGTCTCAAATCCAATAATAATAGACCAATATTACTGTGATTCACCAGATCCATGTAAGAATCAGGTATGAAATGCTTCTAGGAAGTTTAGCTTGCATCGCTTGCCATTCTTTTCTGGAGATGGAAGAAGTTGGATGGTTCTTTAATTAATTATGCAATTGATTCTAGACGTAAACGGCGGAGTAAAACACCATTGTAATTTTTGAAAGATTTAAAATTGATCATATTAATTTTAAAAAAATAAAAATACTATTTTTATTCCACAAAAATGTAGAAATAATTCAACTTAGTTATTTTTTATCGTTAAGGATTGAGTGCATATTTTGTTCAATTTATTTTGAAAAAATAAGTAATGTTAGCTTACAATTGTAAGATATAAGATTTAAGTTAAACATTGAAAATATAGGATTTTAATGAAAATTTATAAGACCTTGAATTTTACAATTACATTAACTAGATTTTGTAATATAATTTTTTTCAAAATTCTTATCAACTTATTTTTTTCATTTTTGTATGAAAGCTTTTGAAAAATAACCAATTATTTTTTAAAAAAAATCTCAAAAATGAAAATAACAATGTTATCTTTTAAAAACTAATATATCCACATCAAATCTTTCATAAATCAAAATGATGTTTAACTCTAAACCTGTCATTGAAAAATATAACAGCTTCATAATTGGCACACATCATTATCATTAGGTACATAGTCTACACCTCTCAATATCCAAGGACGACAGTCCTTGATATTTCTTTCAAAATTCCAATCAAAACAATCCTGAAAGTAGTTTGCGTTTGAGATAGGAACATTTCGTTTTGTAGTAATTCTAACGATAATAACATATACCGCAAGAGTGTGATCTCCTCTATCATACGTGGATGCAGACTTCAGCTGTAAAAGTGGAGAGTATATCCTTCATTGATATTGCAGGAACTTCAGCTACAGATAAAGCAATAAAATTTGCTTGCAGTGATGGCTTTCCTTGTGAAGGACTACATCTGAAAAATATTTATCTTGTACCATGTTTTGGAGGAAACACAGAATCATACTGCTGGAAAGCTCATGGTTCTACTCGGGGATTTGTATACCCACCAGCCTGTTTTACTAGCAGCAATGACTCATTGACAGAAAGTTTGGCTAGTGATGGATCCTTCTTTCGTTCCACCTAAACAAACATATTCTATATGGAAATAAACTGTATTTAAAAACCTTAATAATGAGTAATTATTTATGGACAATTGTCAAACTGGAAGTCAGAAATGGTGAATGCTGTATAGAGTCCGCATAAATCCATATACTTTCTTTCTTTGTTGACTCAAATTTTTATTTTTAGTCTATTTTATGTTTGTCATATTTCAACAATCCGTTTTAAGGCTCTGGTAGTCTCTAAATATCATGACTGAATACCAACAGAGTTAGGATTAACATGGTGGCAAAAGCAAAGTCACCATAAAAATAGGTAAAAACAGACGGTTTAGAACTGATTTTTGTATTTAGAACTTGATTCCAGGGCCTTTCAACATCCATTCAAACATGCTTAATAATCCACAGCTCTGAAAATTTTTCTAGCATAAGGAAACTTACATGACGTGAACTATTCAGTAGGATAGCGCAATGACAATTCTTGGCAAAATGATGGCATTGAAAATTGAGAAGATTAATTTTGTCCCAAATTGAGACTAGTTCTAAAATATTGAATCTGGCCTTCATTTTAGGATCTGCAAACTGTCATTTTTTCACTAACATAGGTTAGAAACCTGCATTGATGGCCTCATCAGAGGCAAGCTCAGCCCCAAACCAGGGTTAGCGAGGACCAAGTTTGGGGCACCCCCGAGCAAGAGGCAGGTCCATGTTATCTACAGTTCTGAAAGTTCTAGGCACCATCTTATCAACATACAAAGTTCCATCCAAGTGATCGCACTCATGCTGTAAAATCCGTGCCTGCCAACCAGAAGCATTTATTTTGATTGGTGCACCAAAACGATCCAAACCTGTAACCTCAACGTCAAGGTATCGCTCCACCAAAGCTCTAAAACCATCAACACTGCAAAATGTTATGACAATTGAAGAGGTTAATGGTACACTGTATAAAAGGACAGAATATATATGGTTGCCCACGATATTGCTACATAAATCGCAAACAATTAAACAAGCCAGGGTTATTGGTTTTTTCAAAAGCTGCTTTCACTGTATTGAAAAAGCTACTAGCAACATCAATAATCCAGTAATGTCACTTGTGTCCTAACAGGTTGGAAAGAAATGTCACTCAAGTGAGGCATATTTACAATAAGAGGACTAGATGACATTGAGATTTCTCACTATACTGTTTTAGATGCCACTTTGGGAACCATAGCAATTTTCAAGCATTATACTCATGGCACTTCACCATTGACAAGTTATAATTTAGGAATGCTTAAAGTTTAGATCTCCACAAAGCTCGTGAATGTTGGAAATCAAATTATAAAAACAAAAATACAGGTTCACATCACAATACATACACTAGACTTGAGCAATACAGCAAACATTCAGACTAGTATTTAAAGAATAGAGCATTCTGTTAAATTTTGAAATCATTTGAGCATATACAGACAATTATCTTTAAGTTAATTCTATCAAAACTACTATAGCCCAGTATAGCTCATCAAGCATTTATAGAAGAAAATATGGAGATAAAATGAATAAAAAATCTCTCATAAGTTAAAAATCAATTTATGCACACAACTTTTGGAGAAATTAGATGAAATTTTTTTTGGAAAAGTTGGATAAAAAACTTCCAAAAAATTTGATGTTCATAAGTTGATTCTAACTTATGCAAGAAGTTTGATTTATTTTACCTTCTTACTTTCTTCTTCTACCAAGTACTTAAGGAGAAGTTTATCCAAATTGGGCCTATGTATTCATTGCGAGGATGCCAAACAAGCAGAATCACCAAATTGAGAAACATTATGAAATAAAGTTAGAATTAATACTTTTTATCTGTTTAGCAAAAAATAATAACCCCCTAGCACATCATCTCTGAAGCAAGTGTTGAAATGGAGATATATAAGCACTAGATGTGCATTAGGCATATATACACTTTAATGGAATGGGTTAAGAGGATAGCGTCAAATTGATTGCTTCAGTGATTGCATATTCCGATTGACAAAGTAACTGAGAGAAATGGGGTATGATCTCGGTCTCATACAAAAAATTTAGAGGAAGTTTAGCAGTTAATCATGAAAGGAAGACCAATACCTTAGTGAAAGTCAAGACAGTAATTACAGAAATTAAGATATGCACACATTTCTTAGAGTAGATAAGAGGCATGCAATAGCTTCTACTTGTCATCACAAATACTGAATCGATATGAGCACCAAAAAGTGAAGCGATAGCACAACAAAGCAAGAGTGGTAACAAAGAAGGAAAAAGAGAAGAGTCAATGATTGCCACACCTCAAGCACCCTTCAAAAAATAGGGCAGTCCTGTTGCTCTTCTTCTCTAGCTTGGGATTCAGGATGACCTGCCTCAAGAGAACTAATGAATGATGTATTAAAGCAACAGACCTTAAGGGCTAATAAAACTATTGTAAAAAACCTAAGCTTTCCATGGTTAAAACCCACAAGCAAGAGAGAAAAATTCAGAGAGGATGAGAAAACAGCATAGCTTGAATATTCAATCTTATTGAATCAATATAAGAAAAAGGTTATTCATTAAATCAGTATAGGGGATATATACGTACATACCTACATATATATATATATATATATATATATATATATATACACACACACACACACAAATGTTACTCGACCAAGAGCTATGTCTGTTAACAACTACTAGTTTAAATTGTATAGTCTCGTTTTCTCTGCATATGAACATACCAAAAGATCGAAAGGTCGTCTGTCTTGAGCCTTAGCCTCTTCCTTTGGGACATAGCTAATATATTCTTTGGTATCTTCCAAAACAATTATCTGCATATATGAGAAGACATTTTCATAGAGCTCCACATTGTGCAGTAACATCCAGAAGATTTTAACATAATAACCCTCCATGCTTTAAATTCAAACTAACTAACCCTCAAAGGGATTCCAATTTGAGGAGCAGCAAGACCAACACCAGGAGCCTTTCTCATGACCCGGATCATGTCATCAATGATCTTCTGAACTCTATCGGACATTATCTCATTAGGTTCAACTTCCTGTGCAGCCTCGTGCAGAACTGGGTCACCGGCTTTCACAGTGTCAGCCAAATTCATCTTCTTGCTGTCAGTTCCTCCTAGACCCAAAAACCACCCTGCTCTTGCAGTGCCAGTTCGAGAAGATCCTAATGCCAATGATGGCCACGTAGTGCCATTTGAGGATAATGGGGTCGCAGTAGAACGCAAAAAGAAACGGTTTTGAGTAACGGTTATGGGAAGCACAGTGTGCAAGTGCAAGGCTTCCATCATCCCCTTTCTGCTGCTTTCATATCGGCATATCGTTATCCATATCTCATTCTTCATCACTTCCCTTTCTATACTTTTTATGGGTTATGCTGCTTTTGGGCCCAAACAAAACCTTCATGTGAATGTAGTGGATTTTGGGCTCACATTTTGTTTTACACTCCAAACGACCCAGCTTAGAGTTGAGTTGGATTTGGGCTTCGGACCATAGAATTGGGCTGGCCGATTAATGCAAATAACTTCGCTTTCCTTCGTTTTTTTTTCGTTGGAACATTAGGGTCATAAGACATTATATATCAAGCTAGAAAAATGACTTGTTTCAAAAGTAAAAATAATAATAATAATAAAATAAATGGTTCGATCATTCAGGTACGATTATTTTTAAAAATTTAAAGTTACTATATATCTTTCGAACTAATTATATGAACTTTTAAGTAATTTTTTTTATTAAAAATATTAATTTTAATTTTTAAAGTTAATTTTAAATCATTAAAAATAAATTTTTATTAAAATGAAATTAGTTATATCACATTGAAAATTCAAAAACTGTTTTTTATTGGATTTATTACGTTTTCATTTTTTGAGGTTTAATAAAATTATATTTAATATTATTTTTACCTTTCATTTTAATTCAATTTATTTCTTTATATAATTATATAAAAATTAAAAATAATTTATATGATTAAGAAAATTATATAACACTATATTATTAGATAAATTAAGAAATATGTATATAGGACTAAAAGGAATGAAAGACATCCAATAAAATTTTGTTAATGAGTAGCTATCCTTCTTTTTTGTTCTTTACAATGAGAATGAGCGGTTAAACATTCTATTCTCCTAATTAAAAAAAAAAAAAAAAACACTTATCCCTATTGTCGAAGATTCGTATGTAGAAAGCCAGAAGCATAGAATAAAACTTTTGCTCTAACTGCGTCTTCTAGATAGAAAATATTTCTGCTGTGGCTTCAAGATGTCCCACAAGAAACTCTAATCAGTTTCACAATTTTGTACATGTAACAGTTTTCTTTCTATTGAATAAAGTTAAATTTCTTTTATTTATCTACTTTCAGAAGTCATATTCACACTGGAATCTTTATGTAGTTATGATAAAAATCTAGAAAAAAGAAAATTATCGTGTATAATGAATCTATTCAATTGAAATACAATTATTTATTTATAAATTAAAAGTATTCTTATATTATAAAATATGTAAATCAACTAACGAAAACTTAAATAAAAATTTAAATTTAAATTCTGAGTATATAATTTATTTAAATTTGATAAAAAAAATTATTATATATAATCATTTTATTTAACTTAAATAGAATTACAATGATTACTTTTAATAAAAAATAGTTATAACTTAAACTAAAAAAATGTTATTGTTACTTTAGTAAACTATTTGAATACGCCACCGTCTTGTATCTATTTTCTTTATACCGTAATCTGATGTCTATCCATTTACAAATGAAATTTGGATATGGATTATAAACCGTACCTATCTAGCGTAGGATAGAATCCAAGTCACTTTCAAGTTTTGACAGCGCAGGTGTATGTTTAAATTAATTTGAAATAAATTAATTTAATAATGAATTATAAAATTATTCAATTATTTTACTAGGTGAATATATTAAATAAAAATTGTTTTATGATAATATATTTTATTTAAATTATCTAAAAGAATTGATTTTTTTAAAAATTCGTTAATTGTTGAGAAAAAATGGAAAATAAAATTTAGTTAAAAGTAAATTATTAACTTTAATTATAAATTTCAAGATTTTATTAATCGTAGAAATAATTTACTTTGCTGGAGGAATACATTTAAATGGTAACATCAATAATTTTTTCTGTCAATCAAATTATAATCTCTAAAAATAATCTAATGAAAACACCCTACGAGTCCATACAAAAGGGGTTATAACGTGTGATCCAAATTCAATGTATGAAAAAATTAAAAAGTTCCACATAACTAAATAATAATTTTGATACATCGGCAAATTACTCATTGATTTCATGCTTATATTATAGTATATCTAGATTCTATAAGTTTTAACTTTATGTTCCCTCAGCATTTTCCTTTTAAGAATCATATATTTGTGAGCTAAATATACCAATGCAGCAATGCCACCACCAAAATGGCAACAAACAGCTGAGACTCTATAATTTTTTAAAAGGTGATTCTTTTTAGCATGTTAACTATAAAAACTATTAAGTATTTGCTTAGAACTTTAACATTTTAGGCATTTATTTCTTACATGGTATAGGAATCTAGAAGTTATTAAAAAACTCATTGGGATAAAAGCTTCCAATACCTTTTTAATCAATGCCAAGTATTAGCATCGTTTACACGAATCATGTTATTTTATCTCTTCCTAGGAGGAACTTCTTTGCATGCACTGTATCTATCACCTCTATGAATCAAAGGTTAGGCAGGTACGTATAGATGCCAGGTTGTCAATTATTCTTTATTAGTTTTAAGGAAACACCTAAGAAAATTTAATTACCCATGTATCACATGAATTTAATGCATAAGATATGTACGCTAATTAACATTAAACAATTCAGCATTTTTTTAAGATCCACAATTGTTGTATGAGATTTGCAAATATATATCTTTAAAATTCTAATTAAGAAAAATAAATACTTATTATGTCAAAACTAGTAAATAAATAATGTTTGATTTTATAAATTATTAGAAGTATTCAATTTAAAAAAATGTTAAATGAATCTCTTACTCATATGGTAATATTTTTTGAAGAACAAATCACAAGCAAACACATATAAACGTTGTCTGGTTAAAATTTATTGGGTATGCTGATAAGGAACATTAATTATATTATATTAAATAATTTTTGTAATTTTTTTAAAAATTAAACTTAAACGACTTTAATTTTTCTAATATTTTTTTTTACTTGTGTTTCTTTACGTATTAGAGTTTTGGTCAATGTTTACCATATTCTTAAAGTGATGTTATATTGACTGTCCGTCTTACATTATGTAAGGATCTTACTAATAAATACCTTACGAATATTAATTAGTTAAAAATGTTAAAGTACACTTTATTAAATATTAGTTAAGAAGACTGTAATAGATGACTTTTATATCTGTAATAATAAAGAAAATGTTAGCTTGATTCTTTAAAAATAATTTTTAGCATCTGAATATGACATATACTTTTATAAAGAAAGTAGTTTTTTCAAACAGATATGAGTATTCATTGCATAAAAAAATATATAAGTATAATAATATTTTTAATAAAAAATTATTTTTAAATAGTTAAAATGTACTTTAAAGATTAAAACTAGTAAAATTAATATAATAATTATTTTCATCTACAATCAAAGCTTTCAACTTTAATTTCCTATTTAATCAATATGTTAAAGATATTGGTTAATATTTTTCAGTAAATTTTAATCAATGCAGAATGCTGATTAGGTAAGAAAAAAAAATAAAAAACTTATTAATGAAGAATATAAAAGTTACGTATTCCACAAACAAGAAGCTTTGAAGGGTTACTACTTTCCGCCATTGATGATCATGTCTTAAGCCGCACCATGAAATTCAGTGGTCAACCATAGAAGAGGAATCTGTGTGCATAGTGTAGGCTTGTAGCAACTACGACCTCAGTCAAATAAATAGGAAGCCAATTCTTCTGTCTTATTCTTTTTTTTCTTTTCTAGATGACAGACATCATTTACTTTATCTGTTATATTGTATGTACCATAAATATATATATAATATGAAAATATTAAATATTTTAAATAATCATTTTAAAGATAATAAATAAAATAAATTATTAAATTATATAGAAACCTATCAAATTAAATATTACATTCTTTTAATAATTTTTTTAGGTAGCGTTTATTGATTTTTTTTTACTTTCAATGTATTTTTTCTATTTTATATTATTTATTTTCCAAAATAATGCATAGATCTTAGAAAATTATTAATTATACATGTTATAATTACTCTTTTCATTCTAAAGTGATTGTTACTTTAATAAAACAATTGCTTCAAATTATTTGTTATTTATAATATAAAAATATTTATTAATTTTCTAATTTTATCATTCTTTTTCTACACCTTTTTTCAAAGATTTAGTATTCATATTTCTAAAATCAATTTTTTTTCTTCTTAAAAATAAATATTAAAAAATAGTTTAAAACGGATAATTTATCCCTACAGTTAATTCTCTTAAGACTTATGTAAAGTTTCAAAGTCACAAATATTTCAAAATGGGGAGAGTATGACCAAATTATTTCCTTTAACTATAATGTTCTTGATAAACAAGTCATATACTAAACGCTCGCATTTTAAGAAAAAAATGTTTGATGTTTCTAATTTGAAAATAAAATAATTTTAAATTTTTTTATCAAAGTATTATAATAAAACATTATTATTATTTATTTTCCAACCAATACGATGGAATTAGGCTAGGCTACTCATAAAGGCCCAATAGCTTGAAGTACATTAGACCTAGACTAAGTTAGACCAAAATAATTAAAATCAATTTTTTTTTAAAAAGTCTATTTAGTTAAAAACGTTAGATTTTAAGTTATTTAAAAAAATTTAAACCTTACACAACCTATTTAAGCAAGTAGAAATGATATAATAATATATTATTTTAAAATTATTTATTTATTTTGTTTTAAAATTTTAATTTGCTTATTTGCATATAAATTTAAGTTCATTAACTTATTTCGTTTTTCTTGAGCATAATCTTTCGGCCTATTTAAGTGTAACCTTTTAACGTACTTGAAATTTTTTTATCACAAAATACACATTTAAACAAGCTCACAAATTAAGTAATTTTTTAAAAGATTCAATTTAGATCTTAAAAATTAATCTATATCAAATAAACAGATCAAATGCAGGTCTTAAATTTGAAACTTAAATTAGGTTGGAACCATGTCAAATTTAGTCCGGTCCAACCTATTCTTATTCCTATTAACTAGTTGATTAGGATACCGGCTATATTTTTTTAAAGTAATATTAAATTTATTGTAGTAATTATTTATCAAAAATTAAAGTATTATTGAAACATAAGCATTCTCTTTGTGATCCTTTTATAAAAAATAACTATCAACATATTTTTATTCTAAATATAAAAAACATAGTTCAATTTTTTAGTGTGTTAATAAATATATATGATCATTTTTATTAAAAAAAATAAAATTCAATATATATAAATATATGAAATATTATATTTTTTAATAAAACTTTATTATTAATTTTGATTACGTGCAATTCAACATATATTAAAAATATCGTCATATATAAATCACATGACACAAGATTTTCTTATTTAAAAAGATGGCATAGATGAAAGGGGAATATATAAACTATCCGGCGCCTGCTTAGAAATTTCTACGCATCTTGTATTTGTCACCATCTTTGACTTTGGTTTGAAGAACATTAAGAAAAGAAAATGAAAATTGAAATGTGAATTAGAAACCGCATATTCCATTTTGCTTGCTACACTATATATAAGGAAGCATACGAGCCATCCAGTCCATTCCATTCATTCCATTGTAAAACAATACTAACACACAGTAGCAGGCAATAGAAGCAACAATGAGAAGGAGCTATATCCAACCTTCACGCCACAACCAGCAAGCTTTTACAAATGAGTACGGAAGGGGAGAAGAGAAGAAAGAGGCCTCTCAGGCCCAAGCCCAAGCCCAAGCCCAGGCCCAGGCCCAGACAAAGAAGCTAGAGAGGATGCCAACCGAAGACATAAACGCTAGCGCTGATGCCTTCATCAAGAACTTCAGACAGCATCTACTGCTTCAGAGGCTCCAATCCATAGAGAATCACAAGCATAGGTTTGCCGGGGGACAGTAACTACCAGATAACATTTCATATCCTCAATTATTCATTATATACTAATAAATCATCATTAGTCGTATCTGGTCTTCCCACTAAGCCCAATAAATAATGTTATGTTTGAAGATTGTGTTATTCCTTGTTTCTTCTTCATCTCTTCATTGCACAAGGATAGTTTTATATCAAAGTGAGAACATAAATTAAATAAAGATCGTAGATATTTACAGTTCCTCGCCCTTCATTTCGTTGATGATTGTAATTAGTTAAATACAATTAAATTCTGTGTATAAAATTATTTTAAATTACATGTTTCTATTAATATATTTATATATACAATTAAAAAGTCCGAAAATTAAAATTCAACAACAAAATGAATGAAGCCTTAACGACTACATATCCCTTGAATTAAAAACACTGAAACAGGACGTTATAAGTATTTACTCTTTATGGATGAAAACTCGCCTTAACTCAACATTTGTTAACAAAAGCCGAAATGCTTGGAGATGATCGTAGCATGAGATGATAATTATCGTATTTTTCTACCAACTGAGATGTTTCAACAGATAAATTTTTATTTAATCGGTATATCTTATATGCTTTATATATAAGTATACTTGAAAAATGTTCGCAATTTATAATTTGTTAATAAAAAACACAAAAGTTGTTGCTTACAGAGTTACAGTAAAGAATAATTAATGATCATTTTATAAATTGAATTTTTTTTATATATAAAAAGGTAAATAGGATATGGCAGAATTATTTAATTTCGAGTTTATATAGTTGTCCTTAGTTAAAATGCATCCCATTGGCTGTCATGTCAACGTGGGTCACTTGGCCACAGAAAGTTACCACAAAACAAGTACTTTATAGCAGAAAATTATATATTATATAAAAAACAATGACCAACAAAGCAAACACCACTTTGGAAGAACACCCGAATAGTTGCAAAAGGACCACTCTGCTTTGATCAGTAACAATTTAGTGAATTGTTTATGATCACAAAAGGGAACAGCATTATACATTGACAACAGGACTAGTACATAAAAAAGAAAAAGAAAAAAAAAAAAAAGCAGTAAATTTCTTGCGATACAAAAGGATGTTGTTATCCACAGAACAGAAGGTTCACAATTGGTGGACCATTTTGTGTATCTGCTGCTGATTCTGCATCATCTCAAGATTCACACGCGAGCATGATCTTGCCACCTCACCCACCAAGGGGATCACAGGGAGGCTATCACAATTGCATATCTCAATCATGAACCCATCAGGGTCATGGAAGAAAAGCTGATCTACTTGGATCCCACCTTCCTCTACGGTTGCTCTCACATAATCTATTTCCATCTCTTTCAGCTTTTTCTCCACCGCTCCCATGCTCTCACACTGCATGCTCAATCAACCATCAATGCATGATCTCATCAAAACTGAATTTGTTTTTGTATGACTCATACATAACACTAAAAGACGCGTACAAGTAATTGCAAAATGCTTCTATATATAAGTTTTTTGTGTGTTTGTCTTTTCTCCACACATTTATGATAGTGACGGAAATTATTCAAGAGTCTGGACATATACAAACTTCTAAGTTATAATGGCCAACAATAGTGCATTGAATGTGTCATGGTTTTGTCTATTTTTGAACCTTGTCGTATTTCTATATACTATCCATCATTATCTCGGGATTGTTCTAGAGTTCTCTCTTCTCCTAAAATAACTCATTAATTGAATCATTAAATAATGTAATTCTTTAATTTGGTTCTTCCTCCAAACATTTCCAACTACGAAATTGAAACAATAATGTAAAGTTTGATCACCGTAAATGGATGTAAAATCTGACCTGGAAAGATATATGATTATCTTTTGGATTAATTTCCTTCTTCCTTGGCAACTTCTCCGGATTCTCTGCCTCTAACAGATGAATTCCAATACCATGGCCAAATAACCTGCAAAGTTATCACATGGTAAATTGAAAATCTGGTAAGAAAACCTACCAAAATTTTCTTCCTAGGAAAAAAAAACAAATTTAAGAGAAAAGTTTTATAGGTTTTCTCATGTTTATATGCCTTTTTTTTTTATCTTAAAAAGCAACCATGGCCTCGTTTTTGAGTTGAAAAAATTAAAAAATTGGTTTGTAATGATCATGCTTGTGAAATTACCATGCCCCATCAAAATCAAAAGAACCAGGCCTCCTGATGGGGAAAAACCCAAGAACGTTCTGGTAAAAGACCATTGATTCTTCCACTGATCTGCATACAAGGGAGATATGGTTCACAGACTTAAGGTGCAAAGGATTTCCCACACTTTCCTTCATTGTCTCCAAATAAATTCCCACCAACCCAGAAAGTTAAAGTAGAAGAAAATGATAACCCCAATAACAAAGATTGAAACTTGAGAGAAAAAACGAATGTGATTAGAAATAATTAAAGAGAAACAGAAAATTGGAAGCAGAGAATATACTGATCTAGCTTAGGAATGGAAGACTGTCAGTTTGTCACGGAAGTAGAGAAATGCGTACAGCTCTTTATAGAAACCATGAAGCAGCTGTTCTTCGCCACGTGTCCTATACGCTATACGTGTCAGATACGTATTTTTTCTGTCACATCAATTACACGTTGCTGACTAGGATCATATAAATGTTTGTGGGATCGTGACACGTCAGCTTCCATGTACAAGATTTATCTTGTTGCGGTAAGTGTGATTAGGTTGCTACCTCAATAATAATAATAATTTTATATGGCATCTCAATTATGCATATAGTTTAATTTATAATATATATTTAAATTTTATAAATTAATAAGTAAAATTTTTCTTTTTTATTATCATTAATTTAGTTATATTTTAACTATAATTAAATTATAAATTAATATATGTACTAATTTAACAATTAGTCTAATTTCAAAAGTGGAAATTTTATCAATAATGTCTATTTTTCTATGTTTATTTATATTTTCATATTTATTGTTTCTATTAAAAATGAAAAACTTTTATATATTTTTATTTTGGTTAATTATTAATTATTTACTTATCATATTTATTAATTTCTATTAAAAAAATATCTTATACGTTTTCTACTATTTTTTATTTTATAAAAATGATGGGAGTAAATGGCTGAATAATTTTTTCTTTAAATTTTGCTTTCTTGTTTAAGGACAAGTACAAGTTCTGAAGTACATGTATGTTTTTTATATGTTAATAATATTAACTAAATAACCATGTATAGGAAAAAATAAATAAAAAAATTGATTTTTTAAGTTAAAATTAATTTATACACCTTAATTTTTTCATAAACTCTCAGCCAACCTTTTAAAAAATTGGAAGTGTATAAATTAAAATTTTTAATATATAAGAAATTTTCTTTTCTTATAAGTGCTTGTTCAAAAAAAAAATTTACAACATATTAAATTCGTTATATGTATTAAGTATATAATGGGAAAAATTGTCTTCATTTATAAGTTATATATATGCCCTTTAAATTTGACTCCCTAAAATAAAAATTCTAACTCCGCCTGTAGTAGAAAATGTAGAGTAACTTCAAGCCTAAAATAACCATAAATAAGATTAAAACAAATTCATTCCCGTTAATTAAATAATTGATGCGGCAGAATATGTTAATATACACAGGTAAATTAATGCGATGTAAACTCAATTTCCACACGCAGCTTTTTTGGCGAGCCCCATGAAACAAGTATTCAGGTAAGCTCTTCATTTGAGATTTAAACTAGTGGTTATAAAGACACTTTTTTTTTCGAGTCTTAGCACGCTAAATCAATTTCCAAAATTAATATTAATATATAATGTGAGAATAATTTTTATTTTTAATTACGAATCACCCGCATTAAACTTCTATATAAAGAATATTTTTATATTGTTTAGACTTTATACTATTACTATGAAATGATTTTGACTAAAGTATTGAAAAGTCATTACAAATATTTTATTTCTTAAAAAAATTAATAAAATATTCACTCTCATTATTATTATTATACAGATTTTAAACATGGTTCTATATTTTTTAAAAAATATTACATTAAATTAACAATAAATAAATAACAAATTTATTTATAAATATTACAATAAAAAATTTTAAAAATATTATTTAAAATACGGTTATATAGAATTATTAAATATTAAAAATAATTATAATTAATCATACTTTAAATAATAAAAAAATAACATATATTATCATTTTAAATTATAATTAATTGGGATAACATCATTTGAAAATTAGTTGTATAGAATTGTTTTCCAAATGTCGTTTAAAAGATTGGTTCTTTTTAATGTGTGCACATGGTACATGGCTGGTACACCCTGATACTTAGATGATGTAGTTGGTGAAAGCGCATCCTTGGTGTATGCTGGTACCTGGCTAATGCACCCTTGTTTGGTTGGTGCTTAGCTAGGTGCATATCGGTACATGTTCGATCTCCCGAAATTTAAAAATTTTGATTTCTCATAAAGTGCCAGCAAAGTCCTAAAAGTAACATCTGTTGATCCTTGATCGGCATTGTTTATGGTTGAGACTAGAATGGTATTTGATCTCTTCGAACTCCCAACTTTTATTTTTAATTAATGACAACATTTTTGGCAGCATTTCAGTGCTTTCTCTTAGATTCTTGTGTCATTTATTGTTGAGATAGTATTCCTGTAATTTAAAATATATGTTCTATTTAGATATTTTCATAGAAATGATGGTAGATTTTGATCCAACTTATTGAAAAAGGCATAGGTATAAAAGAACATTGTGTGACATTCAGGTAAACGTGCCTTCAAAACCTGATGGCTCCAGGCACAACCTATGTTAAAAGATCTCATGATTTACATGATTCTACAATTCACACTGACTATTGGATTTGTTAAAGGACAAGTCTAATGCCAACCATCACAGTAATTTTAGCTTTAATAACATATATTTAAGTTGTTGCAGTTAAAAAATTTATAATTAAATCTTAGATTGAATAGATCGATTTGTCTTTAATAATAATATTTTATTTAAAAAAATTATGAAAGATCGTATTTCAAATTTCATTTAAAATGTAGTAAATATTTAATGATCTTTTGAATATTATTTTTAACAGATTAATCTAATTATTTTTTAAATAAAAAAATTACCACAATCTTTTATCATAATATTAACCGAAAAAATTACACTAAAATTTGCCAATTATGACTTTATAATCACTGAAGGCGCAATTGAATAAGTACATCGAATATGGTCCGAAAATATAATTTTTTGAAATTATTACTGTTTGTAGTAAAATAATTGAAGATATACTTGCTAATATGAGTGGAATTGTTCTACTTGAAAAATGCATAAATGGCCACCTAGAAGGACAAATGAAGTAGTTGGAGGTTTCTAGATTCTCTAGAGTATTATTTAAATCATTTTCTACCAAAAGGACGGTGGAATCATGCTATGTGCCCGAGAAACACTAGAAAACATTTTTCAAATATGTTTTTCATTAATGATTGTTATGTAAATATCTTACTAAATAACCTAAGCATTAGTGATCTCAAAAAAAGTAACATGACTGTTTTATCTTCTACTCTCACTTTGTTTTATCGCACTTTTCTCCTACATTTTCAGCCCTTTTAAGCAAACGAATTGCAAGTCAATTATAAAAATAGTAAGTACCATTATAACATACTTATAAAAATGTTTGCAAGTAATAACATATTTTTAATATTTTATTTATTACTAAATAAAATTAACATGGATCCCACTGTTTCAAAAATAAATATCATCATTTTAAATATGAAATTCATATAATTTAGTAAAGTTTATTTCCTTTCTTTCCTTATATTATATTATTCATTCATTACGTATATTCTTTTCCTAAAATGAATACAATGATATAAGAAGTGTGCATCAAGTATTTTTCATAATTTTCGAGTCTGATATCTATTTATTATATCAATATTAATCTATGCGAACAATCACATCATTGACCGTACGTCATATGCAGGAATTTGGAGCATAATTTTTGCAAAGGCGAATGCGTATCCCAACGGAGTGGTCCATGTTCAAAACTTCAAATTGATAGTGAGATCATGTCAAACTTTTTCAATTTTCACGATACCAACCTATCTTTATCTTATAATTACAACAAAACTTGTGCCCTTCATTCGTCCACATGTCATCATTTTCGTTAACCATTCCTTTGATAATCAATGGTAAGCATGCGATTATAAAAATAAATGGTAAGCATACAATCACGACTTCACGATTCTCTGGCAAAAAGCTATTTCAGTCTTCAGACTTAATTTACCAATAATTTCTCAACAAATTTACGCCATTTTTGGGGTGGGGAGGCCAGAGGGACGTGTAAAAGAGAAATGAATCATCCACTATGAAATATATTATATCATAATAGTTAAAAAGGGCATATTTAAAAAATATTTTATTTGGTTCTATTTAAATTTCTATACTCATTTCAACATTAAACAAGATGAAGACATATGTAATTAAATATAATATCATGTTGCATTTAACAAGTATCAAATATAACATAGAGCATAGAGTAGATAGTCTTGTTCTTTTATATAACTAAGAAACATAGTATATAAGATATTTTATGTTATATTCTATTATATTTTGTTCGTCATCAAATATTATTCTGGGGAGGTAAGTTCCATGATACCTCCATGATGTGGATATTTCTTTTGGGTATTGATAAGACATAAACATGTATATTTATAATTATTATTTTTATAAATAACATGAAATTGACAGTGTTTTTAGTGTATAATAAGTAATAAAATTTAAATTTATAATTTTATTAAAATTTAAAGTGAAATTAATGAAATATATATATGTTAAATATGAATTGAATAATATGAAAATATATAGATATTCAATTAAATATGAAGGTAGTAGAACAATAACCATACAATTGATCACAGATCATCATATACACACATACGTGGCGATAATAATTACTGCATGAGCAACTTGAAATTTTTAGTATCATACAGCTCACTACTTTACATTCTTCATTATTATATGTCAAAAAGTGATGTTCAAATTAACAAATCCCATTACATAGACAATCTTATTTATTTATTTATTAATTGATTGACGTACAGTTGATTATATTAACTTTCGAGATAGTAACCAGCTCGTTACTTTTCATTCTCATAATAAAGTACCTACCATGGTTATCATTTTCATTTTGAATTATGGTTCTGAACATGCTGCGCCTAATTTGATATTATACACATCGAAAACAACTAGATACATGTGGCTATTATTATATATAGTCGTTCCATTCCCAACTTTTTATCTGTGCTTTCCATTTTCTAAGAGAAATATATATTAATGTGAAGTTTTGTAAACGTTTTCTTTGCAAGAATAAGGCATATGATATGGGGGCAAGTGGCAAGGCAACCAAATTTAAATGACGGATAAGAGGTTAACTCTCTTTCTTGTTTGAAAGTGAAGCATAGGTTTCGTCGTCCACATCCAAGATGACAATATCCCAAACAAATGCTAGTGGCCTATACGACATTGTCTGCAATACCTACACCTTTACTGCAAACCAATTAATGTTGGGTAAACATATCATGAGAGAGATATGGAAAAGAAATAGAGACAAGGGATCCATATGTAGGATGATGTGATGTAATGAAAAAAATAAGAAAGATTAGATAAATGTTAATGTTTTAAGATGTATACAAAATTATAATTCTTAAAAAAATTTAAGAAGTTTGATTCATTGTGTATCAATAATTATTAGTATATATATATATATATATATATATATATATATATTCTCGCATCTTATTTTTTTATATTTATTTTTTATCATATTATTTTGGATGTATTCATCCTAATAAGAAGTAAATCTAATAATCTTTATTATATGATTAAAAATAACAATAATAACCATTGTTATTATATTTAACCATATGCTTCATTGTCAAAAGGGTAAGTAACTAGTTTGTGGCTAGTCTTTGTACGGTTATTTCTTTCCCTTTCATCCTTATTTATAATTTTAATATATATATTTCTTCTCTCATACAATTTAACGTGCCTAGTATGATTATTAGACCATTCTATACAGTTTTCGATGTATAGTGCATAGGGATATTTTATTTTGAAGAAAATTACAAAAGTTGAGAAGGGGTGTTTGTGTTTTTGGCCAAAAAAAAGTTGACAACCACTCTTATTTAATTATAAATTATTGTATTGGAAATGCTTATTATTTTTATAATAATTATTTTAGTTATTTTAAAATTTAATTTATTATATTTTTATTTAATTAATAATATAATTTTTTTGACAATGTGTCAAAATTAAGTATTAATAAAAATAAATATGCAAAATGTGATTATGTAATATTTATGTGTTTTATATTTTTTTTATTTTAAAAACAAAAGACAAAAAATATGTCTGATATGTGTAATGTTTAAAAAATATGTTTAAAATATCTTTGTAATTTTATAATTAAAAAATAAAATAATTTTAGGTTGTTTTCAATGTTTATTATTTATATTTTTTTATTACTTCACATTTTTCTCCACTTATCATTTACTCTATTCCACTTCTTCTAAAATATAGTTTTTATAAATATTTTAATATTACAAAATTAAAACGCAATCAAACACACCCCGTTTTTTTTTTTTCAATAAGCTATAAAATAATTTTTCTTGTTGGAAATAGGTATAAGTTATTGTAGTTATCGATACATAATTATAGTTATAGATATAGCTATATGATTGATAGCTATAAAGATTTTTGGTTTTTAGTTAAGCTACAAGAGTAATTTGAGTTTAAGAATTATTGTAAAAAGTAACAGGCCAGAATACGGCCCAAAAAGGCATGGGCAGAATGGCCCAATCCACTCTAGGCCTTTTTCCTGAAACAGAAAAGGAAATGGATCTGCGGAACCTCAGATTGACTAGGGTTTCTTTGTGTTTGGAGTGTTGATCTTTTCTTTTGTACCAGTTTTCTGATACTCTCTCTTTCTCACACACACACAGCAATGGAAGCAATCACCGAGGGAGTGAACAACATCAATATCTCTGATTCTTACAAGAAGAATCGTATTCAGGTCTCCAACACCAAAAAGCCTCTCTTCTTCTACGTTAATCTAGCCAAGGTAATCTTCACAATCATTTTCCTTTCGATATTGAACTTTCAAATTTGTGAAGATGTTCGGTTATGGCTCAATGTTTAATTGTTGCGTTCACCTTGGGTTTTGTTTAATTTTTTCGTATTTTTGTCTTCTCTCATTACCATTATTATTTTTCTACAGAGGTATATGCAACAGCATAATGAGGTTGAGCTTTCAGCACTAGGAATGGGTATCAAATCTTGGAACTAAATCCTCTTCTTATTTTTTGCACATTTTGTAACGTGGACTTCTCCTTTTAATCGTTTTGAGTCTTTTTTGGTTATATATTTCATGGATCACTTTAACTGTCAATTGAGAATTGTGACAAATTGAAGAATAGTATATAGGAATTTTATTGAACTTTAGATGCTAATTTTGGAACACAGTGCTGCATATCAGTCTAAGTAAATATGGCTTTCCTATAGGCAGTCTCTGTAAATGTTTCAAGGCGTTGGAACAGGTGGTTTAGGTGTTGTTTAGGTTTAGTTGACTACCTCTGTACATGACAGAGTAAAGCTAGGTATACTCTTATTTGTATCAGTCTATTAGGATCTAGTATGTTTCTTGAGAAGAAAAAAGTTTTTTTTTTTTTCTTTTCCGCTTCTGCTAAAGAGAATTTGAGATTTAAGGACAAATAACAGAACTTATGCATTGAAGAAATCATTTTGGTATTCGATTCTGAAAAGGAAACAGTTCATCCTGTTTATTAAAGTTAATTGTATTGAATATTGATGATGAAATTAACACCTGATTTCAGAGAAATGTAAGAACAGTACTTGCTCCCAGCCAATGATACTCTTTGGAAGCCACAAAGCTAAAAGCTGAAACTGATGGGTTTATTTTGCATACGATGATGTTCTAAGAAAAAAGGACAAATATGGTCTATTTTGCATATTTTTAAAGTTTATTAAAAACAGTGTCTATTTTGCAATATCTTAAAATAAGCCCTTTAAAATGTATATATTTACACTATTTTATTAAGTATCCATATTCCAAGAGGCCATTGGAGTGTTGTAGCACAAGCCATTCTCTTACATCTGTCTATTTGCATCTATATTGTCATCTACACTCCCGATATAACTAACTATCCCTGTGCACCTGTGTGTTTCCCTCCTAATTACAATTAAGCCCTGGTGGTCTTAGGCTTATCAGTATAAACTTTTAAGGCCTTCTCCATATTGGACATATCTTGAACAGTCCATGGATCCACAATTCTATCAGATTCCGTAGGACATGTACCATTTTTTGTTTTAATGGGAAGTTGGAACGAAAATGACAATGGAAGGCATGGAATTTAACTCTTGACTTTTGACATTGTTGATTTGTTTGCTGCATTACCTATTTCTGTCCTCCTTAGCTTAAAATCAGACCAACCCCAAATACCGAGTTTCTGATCACAGAAGGGTTATGCTTAGGTGTGTTGTGGCTTATAACCTTTTATGTTCAGTTTCAAAGTTTACTTATAATGCTGGATCAGGTCAACATAAACTTGGAAAATCTGATGAATTGCGTTAGCTATTTGTTGAAGCATGCTGTATAAACACTTGGGTGTTCCTTTGACTACTGACTTTGCTGAAGTTCTGCTCCAAAAGCCTTTCAAATTTAAACTCCTATTTATAGTTTTAGTCTACGGTTTAGGTATAATACATTTATTCCTTGGGATGGTAGTTCAAAATTAAACGAGGAAGAAGATTTGGTGTACTTCATGATTCACATATGGAGTCATTCCTTTGTATTTTAATCTTTGTCAACCTATTTCCCTCTTTATACTTTTTTCCTATTTCTGATATCTCTTTTTAATTGTCACAGCTATTGCTACTGTGGTTACTGTTGCTGAAATTTTGAAAAATAATGGTCTTGCTGTTGAAAAGAGTAAGATATCATTTTCTCTTTTTGAGTGATATGTCTTCCTTTGTCCTCTCTCTTTCTCAAATGATTATACAACCTATTTGATTCGTGATGGAATCTTTTTGTAGAGATAATGACATCAACGGTTGACATCAAAGATGATTCTAGAGGAAGACCAGTTCAAAAGGCCAAGGTAAGGATGAAAACACAATTCTTGCTGACTTTATAATATATTTTTATTAACACTTCCAACCTGTGGCTTTGGATTCTGCTTTATGACTTCCCTTGTACGTACTACATGTGATGTATCATGTTTTAGATTGAAATCTTACTGGGGAAGACTGCAAACTTTGATGAGTTGATGGCTGCTGCGGCTGCAGAAGACGGTGAGAATGGAGATGTTGAAGAGCACACTGCATGAAAGTTATTAAAGTTACACCTGTCTCGGGTGAACCGTGAAGATGTGTACTCTTTAATGAAATGCACTGGTGTTAGTAGGTAGCGGACAAGCATAGCATTCATTATTGACTGACCTGCAATGTTGAACTATGTAATTCCTTCATTTCTTTTCCCTATAAATAGAGGCTTTTCGTGTGTTCATTGTTGCTGGGTTCAGTTTGTGGTTTTTCGTTGGAGAGGATGCATCGGAACACTTAACTACTACGTTTTTAACAAGTTTTGGGATAGCACAGCACATAATATCAATGGTATTATATTTCACTGATCGGTCACATTGCTAACTAGGCACAAAGCCTCTCTCGTTCGTGAAACTTCCTTTTATTAGCTCAATTTGTATCTTGCCAATATAACTTCTCAGTGACATTGTATTGTAACATCTCCGCCCGAAATTTAGGTGCCTTTTGAATTATAAAAATGTTGTTTTATTATTTATAATATTATTTTTTATTTTTAAAACTTTGTATTAAAATACTACAAATACAAAAAAAATTTATTAATACAAAAATAAAATGAGAAAAAAATATTTTTTTCAAATCACGTGTTGTTTTTGAATGTTTCGGAGCTGCACTGCACATTGTTGCGAACATTTGGATTGAAAAAGAAGGAAAGAATGAAAGGGAAAAAAATTGGTATGAAAAAGTTTTTGGCCAAGGAATTATTTTTGATGAGTTTTATTAAAATTTTGTTTTTCCAAAAGAGAAAAGGAGGAAAGAATTTTTTTATTTTAAATTGTTGAAATTATATAATGTTTTAAATAAATAAATATTATGTTAATAAAAAATGATTTTTTAAAGTTAAAATTATTTTTTAAAATTTATATAATTTATATTTTTTTACTCATCTAAATAAGTGATAATTTTTTTCTTTTATTTTTTTTTAAAATTCTATTCATTCAAACAATATATTTTTCTTTCTTTTTAAAATTTTTCTTTCTTTTTATTTCAGACGGATTCTAAACAAAGATAACGGTGTGAATAATGAATATAGATGGCAGAAAATCCTTGCGTTTTGGGAATTTCCTATAGTACACTTTCATTTGAGGACCTAAATGCCTTTATTGACAAAAGGAAACGGATATAATTGATGAAGTTCTGAACTACCAAAAGATCAATTTAATATTACTGATAATTAATAAATTAATAAGATGTAATTAATCACCGTTAAAAGAGGTATTTATTTTTAATATTTTGTTTGAATGAAATAGAAAAAATAAAAAAATAAAAAAATAAAAAAAAGAAATAAAATGATAAAAATTGAAATGAAAATAGAATGAAAAAAATAAATTATTTGAATAAAGTGAAAAAAGAATGGAAGAAGATATTAGTAGTATAATTTTTTATTTATAAATTGTTAAAAAATAAAATTTAACTTTAGAAAAATTTAATTTTATTATTATATTTTTTATTGATATAGTATTTATTTTATAAATTTTTTAATAATTTAAAATGAATAAAAAAATTAGTTCCTCCTCACTTTCTCTTTTTTAGAAAGGTAAAATAATTTCTATGAACCTCATAAAATTTAATTTCGTCCTTCCATACAAGATACATGCAATAAAATAAAATAAAAATTATGCAAATTTTAGAAACAACTTCTTTCTTTTTTAAATTTTTATTACCAAATAACGCATAAAAATAAAGATAAAAATAAACAAAATTTATAAAATTTAAATTTATTTTATCTATAAAATTAAATACTGAAATACATTTTGTTTATTTAATATAAGTCTTGCTTAAATATTTATCTAGAGGTATAAATTCTATAATAAGATCTATTACATAAGATTATAAATATATTTTTAAAATAAGTTAAATGATCTATATAATATAAAGTAATAAATTTAAATTTTTAAATAGATTAATAACTTTTTAATTTTAAAATATTATATTAAAAATTTAATGTAATAATAATATTATTATTGTTATATTATATTATATTATTTATATTTATTTAAATAACTTGAATTTTTAAGTATTAAAAACTTTTTAAATTGTCTAAAACTTACCTTTTAATTAATTTTTTAAAAAAGTTTTAATCTAATTTAATTAGCAAATAAATCTGACGTGATATGATTTTATTGTAAGTTAACACATAGATTTCCCACAAGTAGTTGAACTTGTTTCGTTCCTTAATTAAGAGTGCTAATAAAGAATGTCTTATAGGTATTGATGAAGTATTAACAAATATAATTTTTCATTAAAAAATTATGGCAATAGTGTATTTTAAATCAGAATAAAACTATATTGTAATATTAATAATGTTTTTCATAAAATACTTTTATATTTAATGTGATAAGTGTCTTAGATACACTTATTCAATAAGTAATATTTACAGCTAAATTAATCAGTTTATCAACGGTTAAATTTTATTCAAACTCATCTCAATTGACCAAAACCAAGCGAGGAAAAAAGAGTTGCATTTATTTTCATGTGAAATAAAATAAACAGAAGACCGAAAATGTTAATGCTGCATACAGCGAAGCCATTTTTCACCGACATTCCATCATCGTCACAATCGCAGAGATCGATTATCATTTTCTTCAACGGTTCTGCGAAATCAAATGGTCGTTTTCTCAGTGAAACCCTTTTTCAGCGTTCTTGTCATCTCGCTCTCTCTCCTCCTCGTTCTCACATTGATAACTCCTCCTTCCCTTTTCTCCCAAAATCAACTTTCTGGGGAACTCTCACTGTATGTTCGTAATTTCAATTCCCTTCTTTTCTAAGGATTGAATCTGCCATTAAGTTTTGACATTAGCAACTGGGCATCTTCAATATGGAATTTAGTATCATGGGTACTGACATTTTTTGTTGTTGTTGTTGTTGTTGTTGATCTATGAACTGGTGGTGTGCAGAGGGGAGGTGGATATATGGAGTGTTAGGAGACTCGTGGAATGGAGACCTTGCAATTGGTGGCTACAAGGCCATCAAACAGGTACTTTTTACTTAATCATTTGATGTTTATTTCAACTACTATATTTAAGCTTTGGAGGTTAACAATCTGTTATTTTAAATGAACTTTTGTGATTACTAAATTCGGTTAGTGAAGATGAGTACGGGTTTTTTCTACATTCATTTAGTAATGTTTGAGTTTCATAGGGATAGCTATAAATGGCATAGCAATTGATGTTTTCTACAGTTCATTTAATGATGTTTGAGTTTCATAGGGATACCTATAAATGGCATAGCAATTAAAGTTTTGGAAATTACTTGGAATAGCTCTGCATGTGTTTGAATAATTGGAAGTCAGGGCATAGGCTTGGTTTTTCATTGCTGTGGGAACTTGGCATTTGCTATGGATAGGGTCAAATTGTGGAGGGTGAGGGTTGTTGATTGGCTTTTTATTTTCTGAATCAACCTTAATTGGCTTTCATTGCAGACAATTGCTTTCCTTTTTTTTGTTTATTCTTGAAATGGTGCAGCTCTACCATTAGAAACCAATGGATATATCAGAGTCGATTGCTATGGTGGTCTCAATCAGATGCGAAGAGATGTGAGTTCTTGAAGAAAGCTCTTGAATTTGAACACCAGATCCTTAGAAACTGTTCAATGCTCTTTTGCTGCGTTCTTAAAATTGAGATAAAATCTACAATGGTTTTTGCAGTTCTGCGATGGTGTGGGCATTGCTCGTCTATTAAATGCAACCCTTGTCCTGCCAAAGTTTGAAGTGGCTTCATATTGGAATGAAACAAGGCAATTTACCTTTCCATTTCTGTGCAACTGTTCTAATTTGGAATATTTTGTTAGAAACTATATTTATTGGTTGGTTAGTAACTTGTGTTGTTTATGATTTGATCTGCTATTCTAAGTCACAATCTTCCTCCTGCCTAAGATGGTTAGTCCTGCTAATCAGACTTCTGAATACTTGGTTCAATTACAGTGGTTTTACAGATGTATATGATGTAGACTATTTCATTCAACAAATGAATGGCTTTGTCAAAGTTGTCAAAGAGTTGCCACCAGAGATTGCATCAAAAGAACCCATTCAAGTGGACTGTAGCAAACGAAAAGGCCAATTTGATTATGTTGAAAGTGTTCTTCCATCTCTGTTAAAACACAAATACATTTCCATCACACCAGCAATGTCCCAAAGAAGGGACAGGTATGATTATGTATCTCACTTCATTAACTATTATGTGTTGACTCATTCTTTATTAGTTCTAAGATCAGAAATTCATTGCTCCTAAAATATAAACATTTTGGATACAGTTGATCCAAATAACTTCATGCTGAATGAGTTCTGCTTCCAAATATTCTTTTTTTTTTCCTTTCCCTGTATTTTGACAAGGACCTCACTTCATTATGCCAATCTTATAATGGGTAAATTTGTATCATTTTAGTATAACTTTGTAAGCAACTTCATCCATTATCAAAATTGTCAACAAGATATATGTAGCATCTGCAATTGCTATGAGCTTGTCCAAAAAGTTTGGTTTGCTTGATACCGGTGAGAATAATTGTATTGAGTTGTAATACTATGGTCCAATTTGGATAAACTTTTCACAAACATTAATAGGAAAGAAAATAAAAAAAGTAAAATGACTTACACTTCTCCCATAACTTAAGATCAACTTATGCATCTTAGTTTTTAAAAAAGTTAGATGAGAGACCTTCTAAAATAGTAGAGATGTATAAGTTATAATTATAACTTCAGAGAGAAATTTAATTTATGTTTACCACTATTTTCTTCTCCTATCAATTTTGTTGAAAATTTTATCCCAATTGAGCCTATGTCTCGGGTGACCAATGACTATGCAATCAACTTCAGTCCTTGTGAAGCCAAATCGCTTAAATTATAGAACAAGATAGAAGGAAGGTGATTCAACATCCAGAGCGGATAAACTGCAACAGAAAATGGGGGCTGTCAAAGATTATGTGTTCAAGCCCCTCGCCCCCCCAGTTTATTATTCACAATTGTAATTTTGTTTGTTTGTTCTACCTTTGCAGATATCCCTTGTATGCAAAAGCTGCTCTCTGTCAAGCTTGTTACAAGGCATTACGTCTCACCAGATCCTTGGAAACGAAAGCCTCTCAGCTTCTAGATGCAATACCTAAACCCTTTTTGTCTCTTCATCTTCGTTTTGAGCCTGACATGGTTGCATACAGCCAGTGCGAATACCCAGGGCTTTCTCCTGCTTCCATCAAAGCCATAGAAGCAGCACAAGTGGACAGAAAACCATGGACTGGAGAGTTGGCCCGCATTTGGAGACAACGAGGGAAATGTCCCCTTACACCTAATGAGACAGCTTTAATACTTCAATCTCTTTCCATCTCACCAACCACAAATATATACCTTGCCGCCGGAGATGGTCTGATGGAAATTGAAGGGTTAACAGATACCTACACTAACATAGTGACTAAGTCAAGCCTTCTTAGTGGGGAAGACTTCACTAGCATGCATGGCAATACAAAAGCTGCTTTGGATTATTATGTATCTATTAACAGTGATTCATATATAGCTACATATTTTGGGAACATGGATAAGATGGTTGCAGCAATGAGAGCTTTCAAAGGTTTGTATAAAACTCTATTTTTGAGCAGAAGAGGTTTTGCAGAATTAACCTCACAGGGCCTTAGTGGAAAGGAGTTGATGCAAGCCCTATGGAAGGTTCACAGAGATGATTTCGTTATGGGAAGAGGATCTGCTTTGCCTGAGTGTTTTTGTGAATTCAAGTTGTGATTCTGGGCCTCGGATTCATCACTTTTTACTTTTGGCATTATTAATTTAATTTTGCTGCATATAAATTTTTAGTGTTTTACTTTTCAGGAAGGCCCTCCTTAGCTTCTGTCAGCTTGTTTATTCTTTTGTATTCATGTTATGTTTTAATTTTTTTTAAACCCTATTATCACTAATGAATTTTGACATACCTTTAATTTATGGACCCTAGTGATGACACAACTAGAAATATCCATCGTATTATTGGTCAAGTTTTGGTAAAAGAAATTATTTAGTGTCGTATGTCTTATCATACTGTTGGATGACACAAGGCGTTCGGAAGGGGACAGAGAGGAAAGGGAGGAGCCGAAAGGGTATTTATTTGCATGATCGTGTCATGTACATGTTAGTTATTTCTTATGTTTTTCAAGTCATGAAATTAGGAAAATGTTAAAAGTATCTTTAAGGCATTGGTTTATTTTATTTTATTTTTTTATGAAAAAAAGTTACTGAAGTATCTTATATTTTTTTAATGCATCAAACCATTACTGTTAAGGGTTACCAAGTAGAACTTACATGGAACAAAACAAAACATTTATGAAAATAAAATAATTTTCCAACCTTTTCGCAAATCCAAAGGGCACACCATTTGAAGCCTTTCTGTGCAGCCAGAAAACCCGATAACTTTTACTTCCATGACCGCTACTTCTTTCCCTGCTTGCATAATGTGTCTCAACTTTCAGATTTAAAAAGCATGCTATTGAGACTTCTAAAATTTTAAATAAATATAAATACTTAAATTAAGTGTCATTAGAATAAAACTTCATTTCTGAAAATATTAGCGTCGAATATTTTAATTTCCAACTTACTAAAATATTCATGTTATCTGCCTCAACGACATGGGGACTAAATTGCCTATCTTTATTCTTTTTCTTCTCTTTCGGTTGCATTTTGGGTTGCGGTTGGGTTTGTTGTGGCTTGGGTTCCACTTGGTCCGGTTTTGAGGCTCGGTTTGGACAGGAACATGGTGGGTCTCGTCGGAGCCAAAAAAACCGCTGATGGTTACAATGAGGTTAGGGAGTGTTTGGCCAAAGCTATGCATGAAGGCGACTGGGGTGCAGAGATAGGTTAGGAACACCGCCGCTCCGCCAGTTATGCAGTGGTTTGTGACGAGGTGGGTGATTCTTTCGTTTCGGTATGGAGGTTCATGTTATTAAGTTAATGTCCGATGGTCTCACCCTTGGTTATTCACTACCTATGATTGTTCCTTTTTTTTCTAACACTTCTGAGTAGTAAAATTCATGTTAATCTCATAAGATAAAGAGATTCATCAAGAATTAAACCCACATCAATTAGTGAGCCCTATATTCGGTCCAATCTTATAGATTACTCAAGTGCGTATTAAAGAGTCTCTTTTACTGACATTTCTCTTGCTATCAACCACCCCCAACCTATTTTGCAATAACGTTCTACTAAAATTTCCCTGCACTGCACCGAACCAGAAAATCAAAACAATAATGGATGAGATTACACTAAACACTGCAAATAAGAAAAGATACTTCAGTGGCAACATCACGATCAAAGCACCATCCATCAAAAAGATGACGCAGCGAACTTGTCAACCATTAGTGTCTTAGACAAGCAGTGACATCTGATCTACCCCGGAATTACAATCACAAGTTCACAACCAATCTATTGAATTTTTATTCTTGGGGGATGGGGGGGGGCGTAATTTAATTCAAATTTTAAAACAGGAAGTATATAGCAAGTACCACTACTAAACATGTTCAACGAATGGATGATTAACAATACATTTATAAGCTACGCTGACTCTTTCGTATTTCTACTTCTAATAAAACGCGGATACAGAAACAAAAAATGTTGAATTACTAATACAGCTGCTCTCGGTCTCAGGGAGTCATTCAAATTGGCCAGTCTTCCTTACAGTTTAAAGAATAACATGTTTTGCTAAGCATTCTGTGTCAAAACATTCAAATTAACGAGCCTACTAATCCATCCCGAGTCGACCATAGATCCTTCGCATTCCGCATTTAAGTTGTCCCAAAACTCATCAGTTAGGCACTGCAGAAATTAAAAAGGATGTTACATTTATGACCTTATTTAAAACCTACTTGAAACCACAAAGCATCTCATTTAATCGACTCAAACGGAATGTTTGAAAGTACTATATGAAAACATCATACTTCAAGTACTGCTAAACTTTGTGCATCTACTTGAATATGATTGAAGTAATAAAGTAGTAAGCAAAGAGGAAAATCATCTTACTATATGTGGAAGTGTCAATTTGTTCAGGAAGCTCCTTTATATCAACCTCAAACCTAGATTGCACCTGAAATCATAGATTAGATTTTTGTTAATAAAAAACACTGTACGGGGAAAAGGTCTCTTTATTCCTCCTTCCCTTTCTCAATGACAGTACAAAATAATAGTTCCTAAATCTTCATGAAAGCAAGGCCAAACCTGATTAAGAACTTCAGAGTCAGCAGTAGACGACACAAAAGTAATTGCAAGGCCCTTGGTGCCAAATCTACCAGCTCTTCCCACCTATCAATTCATATGTTAATCATAAAGCATCCGATGATGAGGGGAATAGAGGTCAATTACAAGCATGTAAGTATACCACAGCCACATGCCAGAAAATATATTTTAAAAAAAAAATCTAATTATATGGGTCCAGCAATTACCCTGTGCAAATAGGTATCAGCAGAATCAGGCATGTCATAGTTGATAACTATATTAACCCGTTCTATATCAATCCCCCTTCCTACTAAATCTGTTGCCACAAGAATCCTTTGCTTCCCTTCTTTGAAGCCCTTGTATCGTTTCAATCTGAAACAGGCAAATGCATTTTTGTCAGAATAAAATAAGTTGAAGCTGCAATAACTAGATAACAGTCCACCTCCCTGCAAAAATCATCAAGTGATTTAGCTCAGACCAGCCCAAAAGTAAAAGGGTGTCCTGATTTCAGCCCACAAGCAAAGCCAAACACCAGTCTACCCTATGAGAACCAGATCAATATTTTAATGAGCCAAGGACAAGCACATTTTAACAGATTTCTACAGGTAAAACAATCAAAAGGATAAAGAATACAGGAGTGAAGACTATGCACATGCTAAAAAATTCAAAATAACTTATAAATACCTCTCTTCCTGTGACATTGCAGAATGTATGCAGATGGATGGGAAATTACATTCCACAAGCAATTTGTTCAACTCTGCAGCTCTGCTGACACTTTTGACAAAAATAACAACTTGGTTGAAATCCAGGGCATCAAGAAGATCATTCAATTTCCGATTCTTCTCTGGCTCTTGCAATTTGATGTAGTGCTGAAAAAGGTGACAAATGAATATAACTGAGCTAATAGACAGAATTTCATTAAAAAAATCAATTACTAAGAGAGAGAGAGAGAGGGGGGGGGGGATGTTGACAAAACACACCTGCACAAGACCATGAAGAGTCAACTTGGCCTCATCATCTACATAAATTTCCATGGGCTGAAAAGAAAAATATTATCAATAAGAGAATAAAGATAACATTCATTAAAGAAACAATTTTATATAAATTTCTGTTCTATTGATTCATAAAACAGAATAATTGCAATGACATGCCAAAGTTCAAAATTTATTGCAAATATATCCACGTCAAAAGCCAACAAAAATGCTTCAAAATATACTATTTTGATGACATTTAAAAAAGGCAACAATGTTATTCAACAATAACTGCAAAATAAACAGTAAAACAGAAGTTGAAAACGATCCCCAATATCAAGTAAATAAATCACCACATAAATAGGATATTACATCTTGCATAAATTTCTTGCAAACAGGTCGAATCTCTTTGCTGAGTGTAGCTGAAAACATCATCACTTGCTTATCATGGGGAGTCAATTTGAAAATCTCTTGCACATCCCTTCTCATATCTGCAAAGGACATACAGAAGATATGCTAGAAAATAAGACAAGAAGAATAAGATATCATATCAATTGCAAATGCAAATACACAAATTTACAGAGAGAAGGGAGAAAGAGACCAAGTGACTCGAGCATCTTGTCACACTCATCAAGTATAAAATGCCTCACATTCTTTAAACCAAGCTCCTTATCTCTAGCCAGAGCAAGAATCCTCCCAGGTGTTCCAACAACAATATGGGGACATTCATTCTTGAGCAACTCTTTGTGAATCTTGATATTGACACCACCATAGAAAACAGCAACCTTTATATCGGGAAGATATGTGCTGAATCTCTCAAATTCGTGGCAAATCTGGACAAATTCAACAGACAAATGAAGCTTTTGTTAAGAACACACAGGCATGTTACGTTCTTCAGTTAGTGTTTGGAAACACAAGTATATCCTTTACATATAGACAGAGACAGAAGATTAGCAAACCAATTGCTCCAGCAAAACAGTTCAGATATATTACATCCAAATTACTGCAGACAAACCTGATAAGCTAATTCTCTTGTGTGGCAAAGAACAAGAGCTGCAACTTGCCCAGGAACAGGATCAATTTGCTGAAGTGATGAAAGAACAAAAACAGCAGTCTTTCCCATCCCAGATTTTGCTTGGCAAATGACGTCCATTCCTAAAATGGCTTGAGGGATGCATTCGTGTTGCACTAATGAAGAAGCAAACAAAATTGTAGTGGACGAATCCTCAGTAAGTATATATGATCTGCCAGATCCTTTTAATGTAAAGGTTTACCAACCAATTTTTGTGACATATTCATAATATGCTAGTAGTGATTACCTGATAAATTAAGAAAAAAATATGAGAAAAATGATAACAATGAAAGTAAACTAGGATGCATAATTATTAAGGAGATAAACAAGTAACAAAGCAATAAATTCTCTAGTAGAGGAAATATGATAAAATAATGTGTCTGCATTAACATATTTTAAGGCCAACAAAAATGCTGAAAAGTTATGGGGAGAAAAAAAAATTATTTCTTCCTAAAAACCGAACCAAACATCTCTAAATTGTACAATGATCAATAAGTCACCCCCGCACCCCCCCAAAAAAAAGCCATAAGAGACAACTGAAACCAAATCCAATGAATTCAACATAAGCATAAAATATACTGAAAAAGGTAACAAAATGTACAAAATATCAGGATCAATAGCATTGGCGAAGGGAATGACTTAAGAGCACAGATAAACAGGCCATCTAGTATTACTAGAGAGACAAATACAAATTAATCAAAGCCCAATACATGATGAGATTATAGAAATTACATGATGGTCCACCTATATTAGAGTTATGCAATGACAGCATATACTAAAACTTGCCTTCTGAAGGATGCTCAAATCCAGAATCTACAATGGCTCGAAGAAGCTCTGGTTTCAACAGGAAGTCTCGAAATCCCGAACTATGGATCCCAACATAACCCCTTCACCACCAAAAAAATATATACACAACATGAGGAGGGCTAACATCAAAGCTTGGCTTGAGAAATCAAATAAATGTTTTAATTATGAAGTGAACCTTAAAGCCAAACATTTAAAAAATATAGTATATAGCATCCAAGACCCTTTCCGAAATTTGGGAAATAAAACATTTTTTGTGAGAAATCAGAATGACACTAGCAGGCCTTTGAAGCACAGATACTTGTATCAGTATACAGACACTATCCTACAAACAAAAATATTTCTAATTATATATGATATCATATCATAATTTGTGAATAAGAATTGTTATGAATTTTCATTCTTATAACATGTATCACATCATGCTTTTTTTTTAATTCAAAGTCAGAAATATGTGCCGCAATTACCAAAACCATGCTATAGTAGTATGGTTTGGCCATGGATGGGTCACTACAATGTTTAAAGAGTGGTTCATTTTCAAACAGTGGCTGCAAACAGAGGCCAAATTGGCGGATGTAGCAATGCTAGAATGAAACTTTTACTAAAACCCATTGTTGGGCTGAAAACAACATTGTTTTACAGGAATTTTTTAGGGGGAACATTGATAGTTCCATCCCCCTTTTAAGAATTAAAAAAGAAACTAATTGGATGTAGTTTATGCTTTTATCTACCATTTAACACCCATGCTACCGACAGCAACATTGTGTTGTCTGTTTCCTTGACTTCTATTGTTATATATACTTGTATGTTTAAGTGTTAAGACATGTCTTTTTATTGTTAATCATGAATGTCATGAAGTTTGAGCATTTTTTAAATTTTGACAGTTTATATGTATATAGTTGTCTAAATTATTCAATCTGTATATAAAAATTTCGAATAGCAGTCATCCCGTTACGTGCTATCCCGCTATTGCATTTTTAGGGTTGACCGCCACATGCAATTATTTGAGATTGATAACTATGATAAATGTCCATGGGCTGTGGTTGAACCATATTTATTAATGAAATGTCCAATAACTTGTTCCCTAGAAAACACCCGTAAACACTAATTATTTAAATAAATAAAGAGTTAAAAATCTACATTTTTGCTCCCTTAGGTAGCACGAGTTCATTCCAATTGAAGCAGATGACAACTACCATTGCTACTTCTATTGGATATGTCTTCGCTCTATTCATAGGGAAAATATGGCAATAAATGATTGGTACCAAAAAAATTAATATAAAAATAAACTGGACATAAATTACTTTCAAACAACTTTTTCTGTTGTATTGCGTTTATTTATTTATTTTTCTGTAGTGACCCGGGAAGTGCAGAAAAACAAGAAAAAAAAATCTAAGAAGCATGACATATTTCGATTTCTTATTCAAATAATTTTCTTTTTTTTAAAAAAAAAAAAAAGATAAGATGGAGAGGAAAAAGAAACTAACTTCTTCCCAGCTTCAGCAGCGTATTTGGCAGAGTCGGGAGCTTTTTCATCTTCTTCTTCGTAGTCGATGAGCTCTTCCTCGTAAGCTTCGGTGTCCTTCAATTCACCCATCCTATTTCTGTTGGTTAGCGTTAGCTTTTTCAGTTTCGGTTGGAGAGATTCAGAAAGAGTGAATTGAATTCAATTGGCTTTAAGAGAGAGAGAGAGAGAGAGGAGTTGATAGTAGCTGACCTTCGAACACGCGAACAGCTTAGAGGCTTCTTCAAAATAAAAAATAAACCCTAGATCTGGTTCTGGGGTTTAGGAAATGAAACAAAGAGAAACAGCGTATGAGCGAGTGACCGAGATGATATAACGTGTGCAACATTTAAATATACGAAAATGCCCTTGCAATTTCAGTTGCCGATCCTTCACACATGATTTTGGTACGTATTTGTTTGCGTTAGCTTCAAAAATAATAATAATTAATTGTATATTATTATTATTAAAATTAATTATATAAATAAATTTTATATTTAAATATGTTAAGTGAAATATGGTTTCAAAATAGTTTTGTTATTATAAATTTATAAAGATGTGAATTTATTTATAATATTTAATTTTATATTTAAAATATTAATTGTTGAGGTTAAAATAAAAAAATAATTTGATATTTTAAATTTTAAATTTACAAATTTTGTTTATCAAATATTTTTTAATAAATTTAAATGATATGATTTAAAGTTTTTTCACAATATTGCCCAAATATATTTAAATAGTATTTTTTAAGATTTTTTAGTAAATTTTAAGTTTAATCAATAAAAAATCATATCCAAACACATGTTTAGAAAATTATTATTTCTAAAATAAACTAAATTTTAATATGTTACTACTAATTCATAGTTTCTTGTTTTTTATAATCTTTATTAAAATATATTTTGCAATTTATATGAAATATTCATTATTTATTATTTACCATTAGTTTTTTATAATTAGAATTAATGGAAACTTAAATTAAAACTAATGAAAGTAAATGTTGGTAATGGAATTAAAGTCAGTAATATTAAATAAAGATAAAATTGATAAGCTATAATATTTAAAAAATAAAAACATAATCAACTATAATTATTTTTATTAATCTGTATAATTTAATCAAAAATATATTTTATAAATGATTAAAGAATATATTTCACTAAATATATCTACATTTACAAAAACAATGTTGGACCATATTTATAAAAAATTAATACAAAACAATATAGATATTTTACTATGTAATCTTACCGAGATTTTGTTTAAACTTTATAATAAAATTTATTTAAATAATAAATACATTTCAAAAAATTAAAAAATAACTTTTTAATAAATATTACACATATATTCTTGAGAGTAATATTTAAATATGATTTTCCTTTATTAAAAAATGGTTGTTATACATTTAAGAGTAGACACACCTAGTGAGAGAGAAGTAAAAACCGTGATAATGACGCAATATAACATTAAGAGAAAAATAAAGTTACAGAAGGACAAAAATATTGTTTAAATATATAAAAATCAGAATTCATTATTTTTTCAAACTTGTTAACGAAAAAGATGGTACTATAAAGAGAGAGAGAGAGAGAGAGAAATATTTGTGGGAAAAATTTTAATGTATACAGATTTAATGAAGGTAATGGTTATATTTTATTTTATTTTAAGAAAAACAAATGCGGATTAGTTGATAAAATAAAGCAAAATAAAATCACATTGCATTGAACATAGAATTCCAATTCCATCAGATTTCTTTTAACCAAGATGAAAGTCCTCATTCCATAAAATAAGTGTCGAATGGAAACATGATTACCACATAGCAAACAATATGCAAGTGATAAAATAAAAGCAAAGGGGAAAGGGGGGGGGGGGGGAAAGGCAAATTATACAAGGCGGAATCAGGCACATCCTTTTGGAATGGTACAAAATACAAGTGTTAAAAATTGAGAAGATTTTAATACAGCCATTGCAAAGCTCAGATATCCAGCACAAACTTCGGTTGCTTGCCTATATTCATTTACAAGATGCCACTGTGAACGCACGAGTCAGAATCATTGAACTATGACTGGATCTGGACTTCTCATTCAAAACTCTGTTGGAGGCTTTAACCTTATCAATCTTTTGATTCTATCTTTTTCGGTACTTTCCAAATATCCCTTCAAAACATACACAAAGAAAATGTCAAGTACACATCATGAAGAAAGTGCTTGGTGCAACAATTAACAGGTAAAAAAAAGGATTCGAGTGTCCCGTGGCGAAGCTATGTAAAGTTTTTCCTTGATCGAGTTCAAATAAATTCTTATATTTTAATTAGATAGAGCATTATTAGAACTAAGACAGTAGTACATAAGAACGTGCAAAGGATTTATTTGAGAGAAATAGTACCCTCACAGTTCCTCTAGATCGCAAGGGATCCAAAAGAATTTGCGTTAGGTCATCACACACAGCAGAAATAATGTCTAAGAAAGGCCCTAATGCAAAACACACATGACTTTAATCATCATATTTATATAACTAGATGAGCGAAGCCTGTGATGACATATATCATGTCAAAGTAATTAATGAATGAGTTCCAGTGGCAAGCAGATTGAGTAAACTGACTAAAAGAATTAATAATTCTGGTTTTCTTTCATTTTGTATAACTGAAACTATTCTGCATGCCTCCTTACCTTCCACACGATTTCATCCAAACACAAGCAAATTCTTCCATACTTGTCAAGGAAAACACGCTCAGTTGGGGGCTTCCCACATACATCCTTCACAGCTGAGGTTATCACAAAAATCACTTCTGACACTGGAGGAAAACAAAAAAAATTGGTAAATAGTAGTGGATATGTAAATTGTAAAGTGCTCTACAGCTTTTGAAATATCCATTTTCCAGCCCTTGGTGAAATGAAGTGTATTGTTGGGCAGATGCCATCAGAAGTCATTAATTCATTTTTTTGGTAAACCAAGCAAAAGCATTCACAAACTAATATAGAATCTAAGATCTGTCCCTTACCAATAAACGTGATCAAGCTATCAAATTAATAAAATGAAGGGAGAAGTTTCTAATCTATACTTTTTGTCCCAATAAGTATGATCTCAACTTATCGTAATGTTTGTTTGACAAACTAATAAAGATTAAAAGGTTATATTAAAAAAATATAAGATTGAAATTCAGTTTACAATAATTATATTTCATTCTCTCTCTCCGAAACCCTTATTTTACTCCATTTCTCCATTACTTTTAACTCATGTATTTCAATTTTCCCCTTTCCTTTTCATCGCAAATCCTCTATTATTTCTTATCATGTTATGCACATATGCTTATGTGTACCCCGCTTGCTAGTAGCAACTTAACTGAAGAAGCTTAGTCACTTGCGTAATCAGTTGAGCATATTCAGGTCAAGACAAAAAAAGAGCTAGTAGTTCTGCGCACATTTTCCAAATATCCCCTACTCAGCCGGTACTACAATCTAAAAATAAGTGAGCCTATCCTCTATTTAGCAGCTGAGATGACTCATTTCTATAGTTTTATTTTATGATAAAAGAATATAAAATATTGATTCCATGAATACGTACAGGCAAGTTCATCGTACTCATCCTTTCCCACAACATAGATGCTAACATCCCCAAGTACCGTGTACAGAATATAAACTGACCTGTACAAAAGAAAATGTATAAGTACTATAAGATCATAAAAGAATGAGACAAGCAATTTTCTACAATAAGGAATATGAATGAACAATAGTTGGTAGTGAAACAAAAAAAAAGTTAGAGAAACTCATTTCAAGTCAAACTTCTGACTATGATAAATGATGGTTCTAGTTTCTCAATACTGCTAAACATCACAGACCAAGTTCGCACATTTGTGATTTAGTCATATAGCTTCCTCTTCTACAATTCGTTTCTGATAATCCTGTCACCAACTACACCATCTGAAAAAGCTGTTTTGCCAAAAATCAGATCTATTCCAGTAACTAATGTTATTCAGTTTGTTAATCTTTCTTTTCTTGCACTAACAATGCAAGAGAATGGAGCAGAGTCCATCACGGTTTTCATTGACCATGACTCAAACAAAAGGGTTCAGCTCAGGGACAAATCTAGAAAATTAAGGAAGGGCCAAAAATCAGCGTATACAAATTACATATACTAAAAAATGCCATATATTTACAAAAACGAAGCATCAATTGTTAAGTTCTTCTTTATTAGTAAATGATTTATTTAATAGAGTTTAAACTTTAAGTATCAGAAGTAAACATTAATAGTTTAATTCATCACAATAATAATATGAAATACCGATGATATTTATCAATTACTAATACTAATAAATTGATCTGTTAATATTGATGAGGCATGTTATTTACAGACTTCATACAAATTCTGTTTAGATAAATAACATAGCAATTACAACATACTTAATCATTAAATTTTATTAATATATAACATTTTTTAATTTTTATATATATTTTATTAACATTGGAGGAGGGGGATCGGGTCCACCCTTGAATCGGTCCCTGGTTTGACCTCAACAGCTCATGTGGCTTGTCTACTGTATTCCTAGCAGCTATCCAAGGTTCAATGAACCCTCCCTTACATTTTCTTAAACTATGCCAGAGTGCTCTTAGACAAAGCAATTCATATAGGCACGCTTAGATAGATACATTATATTTCAAGGCATGTGATAAGTGACCAAAGAGAAGAGTATACTGACTTGTGGCAAGCAACTAAGAGTTCTTCATTTTTTACACCCTTAAGATTATCAGCTCCTAATTTAACCAAGAAAGAACGCCAATGTAGACGCTCCTCTGCAGGAACTCCATGAAAACTGCTATCATGAAAATCAAGATGTAAGAAAGCACGGCAGCATTAACAAAGGGGTTATAATCAATAAAATGTAGTCCAAATTTGCAAAGCAGGACTAATAATACCCCATAATTAACTACGTAAATAAATTAAGATTAATCTTGCATTTATGAAAGCTCCTGGCGTTGTTTTTAACATAGACAAAATGAGATCCTTCAAATTGTTTCAGAAAACAACTATGCATACTACTGTTATGCTACTACTACCTATCCTATCAAAGTCTAGGTCAAAACCATTTCAGATCTAATCAAAATAACAGGATTCAATTCTCAAAATTCAGTTTTAGATCGCAGAATGAGAAAAATGAGGTGTTGGAAGCGAATTGAAGAAATTGATGTGGTTTTGGTATAACTGAGAAGCGGCAATAATTGGAAATGGGAAGAAAGGATGGATCTAAGCGCACCGTTCGATGAGGATATTGCCCTCAGCGTTGGCAAACAGCACAGCGAGTATCATCTTTTCTCTGCCTCGTTTCTCAGTTTCTCTCCTTTTCTTCTTGCGGAGACCATCTTCAACGGTTGTGGTGCTTAATTACTTAAATGCCCTCTATGATATTCACTCTCTCATTATTTATTTTTTGAAATAACAGAATTTTTGTTAATCTGTTTAAGCATTTAGGTAAGATATTAATAAGAGACAAGAAGATGATTTCTTATGATATGTTAAATTTGTAAAATCAAAATATTATAATTTTTTTTAGTAAAAATATTATATCTTTATTTTAAACAATCTAAATAACAAACTTAAACTTTGTTTGGACGTGGATGAAATAAGAGAAAGAAAAAAAAGTAGATTTTTATGTTGTTTGCATTAAAAAAAATAGAAAGGGTAAAACTGTGATTTCGTTGAATAGAAAATAAATTATATTTTTAGTCCTTTTATTTTGTCTGATGTGTAATTTTAGTTTTCAAAGTTTCTTTAAATATTTTGGTCTTTTTATTTTTAAAATTTAGCAAATTTGATTTTTTATCAAAATTTTTTATTTAAAACATTATCATTTTTATTTTTTATTAAAACTTTTTATAAATTAAATTGAATAATCTATTTATACTCAAAATTTACAATCAAAATATTAAATTTTATCCAAAATAAAAAATCTTAAATTTTTCCTTTTCAAATCCTAATCCCACATCTAATAAAATCATGTAGATTTTATCCAAGATCAATAAAGTTTCTTCTTTTAAACTTTTAACAACATTTAATAATACAATGCCATTATACATCCTCTAAAATTTTGAATAATAAATAGTAATTCAAGTGTTTTAATTTAAAAAAAATAACAAGAGATCAAATTTTCTAAATTTTAAAATCAAATAAATTAAAATTGCTCAAAAAAATTGAAAAATAAAATTACACATAAATTAAACTAAAAAAATAAAAACTACAATTAATCATATAAAACAAATCACATATCAAATATCCTCTACCCTTAGTTTATACATAAAATAAGTGCAAGGTTCACATAAAGGTTAAGCGGTAGAAGAAATTCCAAAGTATAGATTGGTATCATTTAACACCGCTGGTACGTGACTGACTTCACTTGTGTACTTTTACATCTTCCCATAAGTTTCAAATAAATTGCTAACTTATCATATGGATAACAACTCACAATAAGACAAACCAATTAGAAGCTGCATCCTCTCTCTACAATAGTTCTCAATTGAAGTCAATTTAATCTTCCATGTTCTTGTTAGAGACACAAATGCCTTAACCTAAAGAACCTATAAATCCCTTCCACATGGGGTTTGTTACTCCAAAATTCATTAATTTATATTCAATGATGGGATATTTCAGCACCACACCCTTTATAGAATACAGATGAATTGCTTTTTCATTTTCCTTTGTCAAGCTTCAACATCATCCCATAAATTCAATGGTGAACAATGAAGGAAAATGTGAGAACCATGTCGCCTCTTATTTGTATGGGATCAATAGCTACACCAATAGCATGACATGACGCTGCAGGCTTTGAGGCATTAAATCCTTCATTTCTTAAACTATTTTCAGCGAGGGATCAAGGATCTTATTGCCCAACCGCAAATCATGACCAATTTAATCAACTATAACATTTGCTAATAGTTTTTTCTGGTAGAATTTTGCAAAAAAAATTTAGATACTAGAATAATAGAATGCATTATATTATCAATTAACACTAGTTTTTAAAACAACTCCAATAATAATAATAATAATAATAATAATAATAAGAATCAATTTACTAATTCATAAGTAAGTTTATTATTTTACGAATAAGTCTAATATGAATTAGCTTGATTTTAAAATCTTCTGGATCATAGATCTTGCCTTTTGGTACTAATTATTATTGTCGGCAGGAATCTTCATTTTGAAAACTCTTTATCCACCTAATGCTGAATCTTTAACCCGTCGGTATCATCTTGAATCCAGATCAAGAACTTTCATCTGTCATTATCAATTTAAATTCCGTGTATTATGCATATTGGTTTGGTAATTTATTATAGAACCAAAGCCACGTCGTAGTCCACGAAATTAGTATATGTTTTGCTACTGGTACTTTAATTAGCAATGTTTCTTTGATTTTGACAAAGCATATGCATAAATACCCTGGGGGCCTTCAACTCGTCATTAGAACATCTCCATTGATATTTCTTTTAGTTTTTTTTTTAACTCTTTTATTTATCATTTTTGTATAGGTTTCCTAAAAATACATTATTTTTTATATTTTTAATTTTTAAAATTTAAATAACACCTTTTCTCCATTTATATAACTGTAAACAACTTATTCAATAAAATCTATAAATTACCTCACATTTTCTATATTTCATCAATATTTATTTTTCTTTTACAACTATTAACTTTAGGACATTAAAAAATGTAAAATATATTAAAAATATGATAAAATCATTTTAACTTGTTTTTTGATGAAATAATTTAACAAAAAACATAATCAATTTTTATTAATTAACCTTTATTAAAAATTAAGAAGATTATATATAGGTAAAACAAAGTACAAATGTGTAATATTGGGTTACAAAATAATTTAGAAATATGTCACAATTTCATATATTTTTTCCAACTATATTACATAATATCTCACAATTTTTGTATTATCTCTTTGTCATACTAGATGCATCCGTAAGGAGAACTTCTAACTTCTTTAGTTTCAATTATTTGTCCTTCAATTTATTTTATTCCTCCTTGTAACACGTTGCTTTTAATGAACATTAATAAATATTAAATAATTTTAAATTAATATAATATTTTAAATAAATAATTTATTTGATAAATTATTTTAATAACAAGTTTTAGAAAAATCTAAAAAAAGATTAAATAGAAAAGGACAGAATATATTTATTATTAATAATAAATATTTTTATTTTATTGGATATAAATAAATTAAAGAAAAATAAATTTGAAATTAAGGATTATATTCTATAAATAAATTATTTAAATTAAAGTATACTATCTTTATATCTATTAATCTGATGTGATATTATTATTTTAAAAATAAAAATTGATATAATATGTCAAAATTTAAAATTAAAAAAAATTAATTTAAGATTATAATAGTATTGAAAGTTAGTTTATTAAAAAAAATTCATTTTGATGTGGTGTTTCAAGATTCATAATTCAAATTTAAATTTAAATTTAAGTAATAGTACTAAAAATAATAAAAAGTTCACAAAATAAGTGCTATACTTAATTTAGAAAAGAGATAAGATTTAATACAAAAAAATAAAAGATAGTTATAAAAAATACCCTCATTGAAGAATAGGTATTCATAACATAGAACTGGACTTGTATTTATAGAAGACTACAGTGTCGAATAAAAAGAAAATAGAAGACTAAAGTACGGAAAATAAATAAATTAAAGAACTAATTTAGCGACATGTTGAATGGAGAATTATTATATTTTAGTTTTTTTTTAAATACATGGCAATGTGCCAAAAAATTGATAATATAGTAACATCTTAAATATTTTTTCTCAAATTATCACCAAATTAATTTTTTAATTTTTTTTAATTATTTCAGTTTAATTCTTCATAAGAAATAATATGAGTGATATTTTATATATTTAAAAAACAAATTTAGTAATAAATTAATTTTTTGAAAAATAAATTTAATGATAAAACCTTTAGAAAAGCTAATATAGCGATGATTTTAAATCTTTTGAAAAATTAAGTGTTATTTTATTTTATTTCTATCTCTGTAGGAAACATTTTATTTATCTTTCATATTAACATCATGATATTATGAAGAAGATAGTTAATGGGAAAGAGACTTCAAGACCCAATCTCTCTATTCATAGAATAAATGCAATGTCTTTTTAAAATATCTTCTAAATAATTATTTTAATATTCAATAAAAAAGTATTGAATAAAATAAACCCAATATCTTGAAACATAAAATGCTAGCTAGTCACCAAACTAATTTCATGAAACACCAATGTGAGTCAGATTAACCTTTTCTTCCGATTGGTGCTACTAAATATAATAAAACAAAGGCTCATTCATGCATCTTTCTCATTTTCTTCTCTTTGCTTCCACTCTCATGTAAACTTTTCTTTAGGCCCAAAAAAAAGTATTTTATTATTTCATATATAAAGATGATGTAAATTTATGCATGGAATGGAACACAAGTACATAGCTATTCCAGATCCAAGGAATATATTTTACAGAGAAATCGAACTTTAATAACGACAATGAATGAAGGTAGACAACTACAGTAGTTACACACATGGGGGAGCATTGACAGCCACAAACACTAGACATCCTCATTCGTGACGAAACGATATCTTAGTTGGGACCAACGAAGAAAGAAAATAAAATAAAACGAAGTGGGAGGGACTTGAAACTGCTTGAATGAATGAATGAGCCCCATGTGAAGAAAATAAAAAAGCATATTAGAAAATGAGTTTTAATTAATTAAAATTCAATTCCTATTGAGAAGTTCCTCTATCATCTGCAGGGCAATTCTCTGCTCATCATCTAAGCCATTCCCTTCTTCAGGCTTTATCTTTTCTGTGGCATTATCATCATCAGCATGTTCTGGCAATTCTGAATCACAAGGACTATTACCCTCATTCTTCTTCCTTTCTAACTCAACCATCATGATCCAATTTGAGTCTGAACGAGGACCAGCTCTCTTCTGCCACACACCAATGTGAGAATTTTCAGTGTCAAGCCTTAGACATGTGAGGGAAGGTGAAGGGGACTTGCAACACTTCCTAAGCTTTGCACTCAGATCTGCAGATATTGTTGTGGAAGAGGAAGCAGTGGTAGTAGAACTGTGATTTCCCATTGTGTTGTCACTAACTGGGAAATTTGTTTTGGCATTTCTTCCACTCATCAAAATGGCTGCTTCATCATATGCTCTTGCTGCCTCCTCAGCTGTCTCAAATGTCCCAAGCCACACCCTCCTTTTCCTATATTCAAAGTAATCCCAACAAAGTCAATTTCACATACTACAAACATCTTAACTAATATCTCATGGGGCAAGGAGTGTGCAAAAGCAGATTATGAAAAAGAAAAAAGAAAAAAAAAGTTTTTTTTTTATGTTTTTGGAGAAGTGAAACAAAGAAAAAAAATGTTAAATGAGTTGAGTTGATGAGAGTACAATAAAGGGTGGCGAATCTCGGAAACCCACGAGCCCCAATGGCGTTGCCTCACTCCTCTGAATTTCTTTGATTGCACCATGTTGGTTAGAATTATTTTGTCTTACCAAAGAGGGTGTGTGTGTGTATGTGTGTGTGTGTGTGAGAGAGAGAGAGAAGGAGGGAAAGAGGGTGTATGGAATTTGTGACAAGGAATGTGAAAGTCATGCCAAGTTATAGAGCACGGGGTGGTGATGATGCAGCAATTTAAGGCTACTTCCACACAAGGGTACACGTGAATTTTGGTTTGGTAGGATTTCCACACTGCAAGAGTAAACCAAAGGAGCAAATTGTGTTACCCTCTTTTTACCTGATGTTGATATTCCATGGAATGTCCGTAATAACCTATAGTTAAAATTAGAGTAAGGGTTAACCTATAGTTAAAAAAAGTAAATAACAAAAACTGTTATCTTATTAGGTTAGCTTCAATCGAAATCTTACTCCAATCTTATTAGGTGGCCCTTTATCAAGTCCTATATGGATGGCAACTTGGCCACTGTGATTGTTTATGACTTCATGATTATGTGAGTAGCACTAATTTTCAACTTATGAGATGCTTGACTCGTTGATAATGACATCACCACCTAAGTTATCACTTAAGTTCAACCTTCAAAGAATATCATAATATAGGAAGATGAGTATATAATTCATAAATACAGAGGCTGCTAATCCAAGCGGTAAAATCTGCATAAACATCCATGCATGATGGACTTCACTGTATGTATGTGTGTGTGAGTGTTAATAGGTTTGGCGACTGTCCTTTTCTAATGCTTCAATTCAGCATATTTGGAATTGGAAGCGACTGAATTGCATCAAAGTGGCAACCATTAGTCCTAGCTTTGAAATTTCCATTATTCTATGAAAAAAAAAATTTACACACACAACGAGTAGTATACAGTTAAGAAAAGTTCAAAAACCATGCTGTAATTTTGAATATTTACCACAAATCATGTCTCGGTTCCGCATATGCAAAACTCAGCAGCGGTTGGTTCTCATAAATTTAATGCATTTTGCATTTTACAAGTAGAAATAGGACTATTTTATCTTTTCGGGGTTAAAGCTTATGATCCTAGGTTTTTAACATTCACTACAGATAATTTCTTTTAATTGACCTTTAACTTTCTAGTGCATGATGAAACAATCATAAGCTTTTTCAGGGTTGCATTATCTCACAAAACACCAAGGACAAAAGGACACAAAATGCTCACAAAATTTCTAGTACATCTCCGAACGCATAATTAATTTTTTATAGTAAAAAACAGAAGAATCTGCGTCTTTCAATCTACAGTGTCAGACCAACTTATATCTTGTGCTATTTCATTCCACATCACTTTGTGTATCTGAAGAGGTGTGCACAACTCAGGAGCTATTGTAAAGTTCAAGAGTGTTCAAATAAAAATATTGTAAATCTAGTTAATTTTGAATGCTTGTAGATGTACAGGTATAAGAATAGTATGGAGTTCTAGGCATGTTATGTTATGCATACACCATTCTCCAGTGCTTATTCTATACAGATTCACCTAGTATCCTCTGGCATTCGGTTGCGTATTCAGTTTTCATACTAGTTATAGCCAACATTGATTGATCAAATTTCACCTTTTCAGTTATTAGTACAAATGTTACTTTTGAAGGAAATGGAGGTTGAGTCCCCAGAAAGCAAACAGAGGCGTGAGAACGTGCCTTTTTTTTCTCTACAAATACCTAAAACTATAAAATCAGTGTTTTAAAATGTTCTTATTATACTTAACTCTTTTTAAATTACTATTTATACCTCTTTTCATATTTCATTGCTGATTTCATATTCTTTAAAATTATGAAATTCTTCGTTCAAACATAATTAAATTTGCCTGTAAATATTTTAAAGAAAGTTCTGATGTATTTATTTACATATTTTGCAAAATTGAAGGTAAATTTGCAGTTATAAGAGGTGTAGGATTTTGTCAAATGTGATTTTTAATAATAACAAAAAAATTGTTAATTTCCAACATGATATAGCACTCATTAACAAGAAACAAAGACGTTCCCTTCCAATTTAGGAGATGCTGCCGCTAAAGAGTTAGCACTGACAATCAGGATTGAGAAATGCACGTGCATTTTTACTTGTATCTTTGCGCTAGATTCTTGAACTGAAAGTGAAAATGCTGGATACATATATTTATATATTGACTTAAAATTACATGAAACTCAAATTGCAAAAATAGCCTAGTTTCACTTGTAAGTTTTTTTAAATGTTATGGATATTCAGAGTTTTTGTCAATTTATATTAACCTTGTGGTAACAGAACAGTGGTCCTGTTTCATAAAGTGGGATGTTGGATCAAAGTTAATGGTTCAAAAGGAGTAACTACCTAACTCAATTGAGCACATAGCGTGAGTGTTTTCGTTGTAATAGAAAAACTAACAGCTCATATGATGTAAACATGGAGTGGTATAGTACAAGTCCATAGCATTATTTATGGCGACATATAGAAGCTAGCGGGGTTGAATACCCCAAAGCAACGTGCATGCTTCCTCATAGCTACCATGGTATGTGCGAGGCCTTTATTACAAAATGGGGATAGCATTACACATGTGCGCATTTTGCACATGCAATGCAATAGGTCTTGATGAGCTTCACTTCAAAAGTTTAACTATTGTTAGTGCTAACTACTTTTCATCTCTCTGGTGGAAATTAAGGGTATCAACCACCCTGCCATTTTACTACTAAACACAACTCATAGAGATGTAGAAACTACAGTGTTTAGGGTCATTGCCTTGCTTCCACAATCTTGCCTAACGCTTTGCCTTGTCCAAATTTTTATTGATGATTCAGACAGCTATCTCCCTCTTCTTAATAATCAAGAACCAAAAAATATCCAAAATTTTATACTCTCCCAATTCTTCACTTTTTTGTTCACAAAACCTGCAGAACTAACATTTTAATTTTCGTAGAACCGGAAAATTTTCAAACCTAATGTTCTTTCTTATAACATAGATCAAATGTATTAGAAGTTTCACATGATTTAGAGTAGATCATCTATTTGTAGATGTCCAATCCTATAGATTTTATGGATATGTAAATTAAAGACCAATCCTATCTTACTATAATTTTTAACTTGAGTTAAATCCAACTTCAATTTTTAATAAAATATTTCATTCAATTTCTAAATTCAATCTTTTCCCTCTTAATTTATCTTAATTTTACATGTTTTAAGTGTTTTATTATTCTCTCAACCTATGTTTTGTATATCATTTACATTTATTACTAACAAAATTCAGAATAATTATTACTATTACATAATTATATTCATTAAACATATTGATAGGAGTTTAAATCATAATAAAGTAAATAAAAAAATTATATTAGATCAAACAAAATTTATTTTGTGATCTCAATATCTTGAAAAAATTAAATGTTGTTTAGTATGTAAAAATATTTTTTATTTTTATTTTAATTACAAAATTATTATTTTATTTTTTAAAATTTTATAGAAAACTATAAAAAAATAACTTTATTTCATTTTTATTGTTGTCCATACAAAGTATTAAAAATAAAAATAAAATAATATATCATTTTTATAAATAAAAATTAAAAATATTTTTACTAATCAAACAATATTTTAGTTATCAATCCTTTAACACAGAAAAAATACATCATCTTTGTGTCCTTTGTGTGTATGTATACTCATGAGGTAATTATAATTCTGTTGCCATAGCCATCAATCCACATTTTGTATATGTCCATAAGTGGTTGTAATAGCATTAAATAGTTAGTACTAAATATAAACCCACACGTTTTGCGATTGGTTATTTAAAGCATGACATATTAAAATGTACTAAAATTAAAATTATATATACGAAACAAGTAGAAACAGTTACTTACTTAATAATATGCAAATATAAATTTTATGTTCAAAAAATAAAGAATTCGAGCATCTCATTTGAATGTGATCACGGTGAAAGTTAACATTAATTTTTGAAAAAAATTATTTTAAGGTTTAAAATTGAAACCCAAAATCATAAATTCAAAGTAAAGTAGAGAAAATGTTTTTTCTGAAAAATAAATAAATAAAGGTTGTAATTTGGGATAGTGGTTATTCACTCAAAGTATCATTATGACAAAAATAATACTTGATGGAATAACTGTAGTGTCAATGTTAGAATTCAACTTTCAATTAATGTTTTTAAAATTGTTTATTAGATTATTAAAATTTCACCAAAATATGAAGCTGCTATCTTTGTAATATTATTTCTATTAGATTTAATAATTTGAAGTTGCAAGCAAACGTTGTCTTTATGCCTTCTCTTTTTCTAACCTTTGCCACCATTGATAAATTACCAATTTCACACGACCACCTTAATTTTTAATAAATTGACATTTTGGTTTTTAAAATTTGAATGTTATTTGTTAATATGATGATATTATAAAATCTATTATTATTTACGCAGTTATATTTACTTTTATAACATGAAATTGTTATGTCGATAATATGTTTATTTGTGTTAGATTTATTAATTTCATGCTTTAGGAAAATGTTATGTATTTAGACGAAGTAATTTCATCTTGCTCATTTTATATTGTTTTGATTTTAGTTTTTCTCAAAATTTTTTATTTTTAACCTCTCATTTTATATAAAAAAAATTTAGTTTTCGTTTACACCATTAAAATCCGCTATAAATTTAATCTTAAAACTGTCTCTGTGCATTATTTGTTTGACTCAAAAATTTGTTTATTTATTCATATTTTGATATTATAGATGGTTATTTACATTTAAAAAAGTATTAATTTACATATTTTAATTCTTCTCATGTGTTAATTTTATTTGTATGTTATTGATAATTTTGTAAAAAATATTAAATTAATATCAAATTATATATATATAGAACCGTTTAGGAACTTAAAACATATAAATATATTTTTATGGGGTAAAATATATAATTAATTAAACAATATCATCGCTTAATAAAAAAAATTTAAAATAGAGATAAAAATCTACCAATTTATGAAATAAGAAATAAAAATGACAGGAAATAACAGAATTAAAACCAAAAAATAAAAAAAAATTATTAAATATAGTTATTTAAATTAACTAAAATTCAAAATTTAAAATTATAATGATGGTTTCTTCCGTACTTTATAAACTTAGAAATAATTTACTCAAACCAATAAAATAACTATATTTATCTATACATATTTAATGTGGTCAATATTTTTTATTTATTTTTTATAATTATTTTTTTTATTAAACTTAAAAAATTATATATAAATTATTCTGTTACTTCTAAATTTATAATTAATTTATTTTCATTCTTTTCTAATGCAATGGTTTTAATTGTTTATTTGATCTATCAAATATTATTTTATATTTTACTATATTTTATATAAAAATAATATTTTTTTATATTTTATAAAAAATAAATAATTATTTTACTAAAATTAATAAAAATACTTAATATGTTACTAATTTAATTTTTTAAAAATATTATTATTAAATATTTAAAATGATAATATTAAAATAAAAAATATTTGATTAATATAAATTTATAATAAAATAACAGGATCAAAAACTTAATAATTAATATATTTAAAAGTATATTCATATTTTATAATAAGATAAAAATATTGTTAATTATTTTATAAACAATTAAAATAATATTAAATTTGTTATTATTTTTATATATAAATATGATTAGTTTAACTAATAATAATTAAAATAAATCAATAAAATAGTTATAAATATTATATTTTTATACAATTATTTTAAAAAAAAATTACAAAATCTGATGAATTAATCCATTTGATTTATATTTTTAAAAATAAATGTTATCATTTCATCTAGAATGAAATAAAAATGATTAAATATTAAATTATTAATCCATTTGATTGAATTGAATTATTTAAATAATTGAAAATTTATTTATTAACATTTTAATATTAGATAAATTTTGACAGTATTTTTTAATAAAAATTACTGTTAATATAAATATAATTTTATTTTATAAATAAATTTATTATACAAAAAATACTTTTATTGATACATATATTATCCATGTCTTAAATATTAAATGTTAAGTATAATAAATTATTTATTACTATAATTTTTTAAGATTTATATGAATAATTTAATTTTTAATAAAATATATAATAAAATTTATCTTGATATTTGATAAATTTTTATAATAAATATTTTTTAATAATATTCAATAATTGATAATTATAATTTAGCTTGAAATTAACTCGAAATACTTAAAATATCTTTCTTAACAGATGAACTCTTAAATTATGTATTCTCTATTACTGTTAACAGTTAAAAAAATTATTATACAAAAATATAATATTTATAACTATTTTATTAATTTAATTTAATTATTATTAATTAAATAATCATATTTTATATATAAAAATAATAAAAATTTTAATTTTTTAACTTTTTATAAAACAATTAACAATGTTTTTATCTTATAAAATTAATTATTAGGTTTTTTATATAGTTTTTTATTTTAAATTTATATTATAAAATATTTATTTATTTTTAATATTATCATTTTAATTATTCAATATTAAAATTTTTAAAAAATTAAATTAGTAACATATTAAGTATTTTAATTATTTTAATAAAATAATTTATTTTTTATAAAAAATTTATTTTATATAAAATATAATAAAATATAGAATGATATCCATTGGATCAAATAAATGACTAAAATTATTTTATTAAAATAAATAGAAAGAAATTAATTATAAATGTAGAAGTAATGGAAGGATTTACATATAATTTTTTAAGTTTAATAAAAAATAATAATTATTATAAAAAATAAATAAAAAATATTAACCATATTAAATATATAAAAATAAATATAAATGTTTTATTGATTTGAATAGGCTACACAAAATTTACAAAACTAGCGAAAAAACCATCTACTATAATAATCACATATGGTAACACCGGTAATTTATAGTTTAATATTCCGTAAGGTTTTAATAGAATGGCTTTTCGTTTGGGATTTGATTGAATGTAGCCTAATGTTAATAAAAATTGAGTGGTTACAATCATGAGGTAATGTTCAACAGAATAAAGATCATTATTCCTTCTGCTCAATATTGATATATGTTGTCAACTTGTGATAAATCTACTACAAACACTAAATTTGTACAAATCAACTTGAGAATTTTCCAGAAAAGGTAAATATTATAAATGACAGAAGAGAATGATTTATTTTTTCAGTAAAAAGTGAAAATGGCAAAGGATGACAAGATGCACGAAAAAAGTTAAACTTTATAGGATTTAAAAAAAAAATTATATGAGTTGTATTTCAAAAATTTACAATCATATATATATTTCAAAACTTTAAAAATTATTTGCAAAGATACTTATATATCATCTATCAACAAAAATTTTGCTTCCACTATAGAATTTTAAACTCATAATTTTTTAAATTACAAATTCCATTCTTACCTTTTGTCCAAACTATCTATGTTTAACAGAATGGATTCTATCAAAGGAACAAATAGCTTTTTTTATTAAAAAAAACTTTGTACTCTGTTTTTTTCAGTACATCAGATAAGACAAAGGCCCAAAAGACAGAATAACACCCACGATGGGCATAAAAAAACTAAACACCCTCTTATAGTTATAGCATTTTTCGGGTCAACGATAGTTAGATTGTAAGAGCCTGAACCAGGGCTAAAGAACCAACCCCAGTGAACAAGTCCCAGTACCCAGAAATATAAGGCTTGTTTGGGAATGAATTATTTTATAAAATAACCACTTTCAACGAACTGAGAAAAAATTATTATTTCTCTGAAATAAATTAAACCGAATACACACGTAGTCATAAAAAGACTTTTTTTATGTCAACAAAAAGAAGGGTTTATATAGTGTAACTACTCACTTCGTGAAACAGAGAAGAGCTAAATCGGGCCAAACGTTTATTTATTGGGCTCATCTTCATATTTATAGGCTATTCAGACTTAGATACTGGGCTACAATCATGTACCCTACTTTGGTTGTTATTTTTTTTGGCGTTTGGTGCGTATATAAATTTCTTTATTTATAAATTATGTTTTCATGCACCACATTTTTTAAAAAACATAATTATAAATATATTATTATATTTGAAACATTCTTAGAAAATTAGCATGATTATAAATAAAATGAATATTTTTAAAATCAGATAAACTATTCAAACGAAAATATATTAATTTATAATTTATTAGTTCGATCATAATTAAATTTATATCAAACCAGCAATAATAAAATATATAATCTTAACATTACATAATTTATCACATGAAAATTTCGTTAATCATGTCTTATTTACCACATTGATGTTATAATTCGAGATAAGGAATAAAAATAATGATTATTTTAAAAGTATTTTATATATATTTAAATATTCATTTATAAAATTATTTCACACGAGAGCCAAATAAATAAAAAAAGGTTTATATACATGGGCATAAGTACTTAAACATTTTGTTAATAAAATTTTCCTTATCAAAACAAAAGAGATGGAGATGAATATGAGAATAATGATGATTTGCAGTATGTATTATCGCTGTTATGCCTCTACGTGTATTTCAAACAAATATCTCCATCACATTTAAAAATAAAAAATTGTTTTCATTGAAATTATGTTTTGTTTATATGTTGACACGTACCATTGTCCATTGAATTAATTAACATACAGCTGAATAGAAAGTGGGGCCTAAGGCTTGAATCTGACTGATTCATTTCCTACCGACATGAACGGATAATAATTGCTGTTTCTTGCAATTAACGATACACGGTTTGCACTTTTTCTTTCGAGATCAAAGATAAATAATTGATTTAATTTAATTTGAGATTTTCAAGTGTACTTATGGATCACATGATCTTTTGTTATGGGAAAGCTTGGTGGGTAAAAATTGTACAAGGAGGATATAATAATCTTTAGTTTTATACCGGTTGGATATCTAATTTTTATATTTATATTTATTTTTAATTTAATTTTAAAATGTGAATTTTTATTTTTATAAGATAATAAACATAAAAAATATCATACACATTTTTTTATTAAAGTTATAAATTCATAAATAGATTAATTTCTTTCATAAATTACTGTCAAAATAAAAATCATGAAGTTAAGTTATTTAAATTAAGAGATGTCGTTTTTATTGTTATAATTCAAAAAAATTTAAAAATTAAAATAATCTAATTAAGATTGTAATAACATTAAAAATTTAATTTATCTAAAAAGGAAAAATGTCGTTAAATTAATGTAGTGTATAGAGGTTAAAATTGAATATTTGAAATGAAATTCAATTTAGGTAATTATGTTTAAAAGGAATAAAAATTATCAACAAAATATTAAATACTAAATATAGAATATATTATATGGCTTAATAAAAATAATTTTAATTATTAAAAACATTATTAATTTAAGAACCAGTGTTGAAATTTATAATATAAAAATGACCGATAGATTTGTATTTAAATTATTATTTTGTTACAGAATTTTTAAAACTGTTTTATCAAAATAGTAGAGATCCTCTTTAAGATTAAATAAATTAAATTTATTAATAATTGTTTTTAAATGATAATCAACATACTTTAGCACCGTGCTTCATTAAAAGGTAATACAAAGAAAAAAAGGCACTTATATATATATATATATATATATATATATATATATATATATATATATATATATATATTCATTTGATTAAGAATTTTAGAAGGAATGGAAGAATATATTATTTAAACTTTCTTTAGAAATTGGATTTCAAAAATTATTTAAATTTTATTTAACATAATAATTATTTTAATAATTACCAATATTTTTAAACATTATATTTAATAATATTTAAAATTTCAGCTATTAATTAAAGTTATTTTTTATTTTTAATATATTTTGATAATATTTAGTATATTATGAAATATGATATTTTATATTATTATTTAATATTATATTATTTAATTTAATTATTAAATATTTATTTAATTTGCTATAATAAAATTAATTTTTGTTAGCAAAAAATTTAAATTATAAAATAGTAAATATTTTTATATTAATACTATTTAAAATATTTTTAAATTTTTTTTAAGTTTTAAATAAAATTATTTATTTAATAATAGATTTGTTATTGAAAAATTAAAATAATAAATAAATAAAATTATTTTTTAAAATAAAATATAATCATCTAAATAATTATAAATTTACTTATATTGTCTTATTTTTATTTAATAAAAATACATAGTAAATAGAAAAAAAAATTAATAATTATTTTACTTGTAATATAATAATTTAGTTTAAATAAAATATTAAATTTTATAATTAATAAAAAATATAATACTTATATTTTAATCTAATAATTATTAATTTTTATTTTTTTTATTAACTAATTTGATCATATATTTTTAATTTAAAAAAATGAATTAACTTTTTAATTTTTATATGTATTTTTTTCTTTCAATTGAATTTTTACCAAACATATCTTTAGAACTTTTATTTATTTTATATTAAAAGTAATACTCTAAACTGAATGTATATTAATTAGATTAATTATTTATAGGAATATAATAATAAATTAGATAATTCTTTTTTATTTTTCTTACTGTGAAACAAATAATGCGTTTCTCTTTTTTAAAAAAATTAAAATTTTCCCTCCCCTTAAAAGAATCAAAAAGTGCTGAAAATATCATTATTTTTTAAAAGCAATGATATTGCAATTTTTTTTCTTAAATCTGCGTACAGTTTTTATCCATTTTTTTTCTAAATTTAACTTTATTAAAAATATTCATAAAATGTTAGTTTACACCTCTATTTGGTTTAATAATTTTGAAAATAAGCATATAAATAATTGTTAGTCGATAAAAAAATGAAAAAAAGAAAAAACAGTAGGAAGAGAAGAAGTCAAGTGAAGGAGATGATTGTGCATTCCCACGAACACGAAGAGATTAGATTGCAATGTAATGTAATGTAATAATAATGTGAAAAGGTTGAAATTTAAATGTTATTTCTTTCTTTGTTAAAAGGAGAGACTCACTCACTCTCACCTCCATTGTTACTGCTCATTTCTCGGATCTCTCTCACACCCTTTCCCTCTTTTCTTCTTCTTCGTCGCTTCCCCTCCGCAAGTTAGTGTCTTTTCTTCTCTCTCTCTCTCTCTCTCTTTTTCACACGCTTGTTTCTCGTCCTTTCTATTCAGAAATGCTCATGCTCAATTCTAAACCGTTTCGATCCATGCTGTGATCTGATCTCACTCTTTCATCTCTCAAAGTCTATATCTTTGCGTGTCATACTCTTAAATTCAGCTTGATTTTATTTTGGGGTATGCTTTTCAAGTGTTTTCAGTTGTGTTTTTACCGGTTTATGTGATCTGATGCTAAGTGGGGTTGTGTGAATTTCTGTTTTAGGTGAGAAATGGCGCAAATTCTGCTTCATGGAACTCTCCATGCCACCATCTACGAGGTTGATAGGCTCAATGTCGGTGGTGGCGGCAATTTTTTCAGTAAGGTATACTTTTTATGCATATTTGGATCGTGTTGAATCTGATGATTAAATTGTGGATTTTGGGTTGCAATTATGGATTTTGAAGTGTATGTGGTTCTATTTGTGTTGAAAAATCTTAAATCGAAGGAATATCTTGGTGGTGGTGGCTCAGTAGATTTAAGCTTAAAGTGGACTCTGCTTCCTTTGAAGGATCCGGGATTTGTTTGATTGTTACCTGTAGTATTGCATATAATTAAAAAAGAAAAAACTTCTCCTGCTATTGTTTTCGGTTATGTATGAGGAAAAGGAAGTTAAAGATTACAATTATGAGATTGTCCGTGATCCACAGTGCTAATGATTCATCAGTTTAAATTTCTAATCTGGTTTCTACATCTGTAGCTATAAGTGATTTTTATAGTACGGCCAATTTATTTACAAACCTTAATGTGAATTCTATCTGGAAATGACTTGTGATGGTATCTAAGAGCTATTATCATAAAAAAGAGAACAATGTTAATCTATATTAATATTTGTAGTCAAGGCATCTGGAAAAAATTCTTAATAACAAATTGTGATTTAACTGCTTGCTCAACATGAATCAGATTGTTGGCCTTACAGTTGAAATTACCTTACGTTCATTCAACTGATCTTTTACCTTTGGCCATTGATTTTATCTTATCTAACCTATATTACACATATGCAATATTTAATTAAAAAATTGAGTATGCTTGAGCCTTAGTGTGGATTTTGTTTAGTGACTTAACTTCATATCTGTAAAAACTGGATTAAATCTTTTTAGGTGTGAGTTAAAATGTGTTGCTTTATCTATTAGTTATTCTTTTGGCAACCCTCACTCATTCAATCGTGGAACTTTGCCCCCATTCCCTCATTTCTGCATCATTACAGGCATATTATTATCATTGACTATTCATGAATACTCGCCTACCTATATACACACCTGAAAGGAGAATATTTGAGTGCTTTACTTTTGCTCCTTTATCTTCCTTATTCATTATTATCGACTCATTTAATGCTTAATCTATTACAGCTCAAGCAAAATATTGAGGAGACTGTCGGTATTGGAAAGGGAGTTACTAAACTCTATGCAACCATTGATCTGGAGAAGGCAAGAGTAGGAAGGACTAGAATTATAGAAAATGAACATAATAATCCCAGATGGTACGAGTCTTTTCACATTTATTGTGCCCATACGGCTTCAAATATTATATTCACTGTGAAAGATGATAATCCTATTGGAGCGACTTTAATTGGAAGAGCATATGTGCCTGTTTCGGAGGTCTTGGATGGTGAGGAAATAGATAGGTGGGTGGAAATCTTGGATGAGGATAAAAATCCAATACAAGAGGGTTCAAAGATCCATGTGAAGCTGCAATATTTTGATGTCACCAAAGACCTCAGCTGGGCTCGAGGCATTAGAAGTGCTAAATTCCCTGGAGTTCCCTATACTTTCTTCTCACAAAGGCAAGGATGTAAGGTATCTCTGTACCAAGATGCTCATGTGCCTGACAACTTTGTCCCTAAAATACCTCTTGCCGGAGGCAAGACTTATGAGCCTCATAGGTGTTGGGAGGATATTTTTGATGCAATCACTAGTGCAAGACACTTCGTATACATTACTGGCTGGTCTGTTTATACTGAAATTGCCTTGGTAAGGGATTCTAGGAGGCCAAAGCCTGGGGGAGACGTAACACTTGGTGAGCTTCTCAAGAAAAAAGCAGCTGAAGGTGTTAGGGTATTGATGCTTGTTTGGGATGACAGAACATCAGTTGGTTTGTTGAAAAAAGATGGATTGATGGCTACTCATGATGAAGAAACTGAGAGGTTCTTCAATGGTACTGATGTGCACTGTGTTTTATGCCCCCGCAATCCTGATGATGGAGGGAGCATTGTTCAGGATTTACAAATTTCCACTATGTTTACTCATCACCAGAAGATTGTGGTGGTTGACAGTGCAATGCCAAATGGAGGGTCAGATAAGCGAAGAATTGTTAGTTTTGTTGGGGGTCTTGACCTCTGTGATGGAAGATATGACACCGCCTTCCACTCTCTTTTCAGAACCCTAGACACTGCACACCATGATGATTTCCATCAACCTAACTTTCCTGGTGCTGCAATCACAAAAGGTGGTCCCAGGGAACCTTGGCATGACATCCACTCCCGGCTTGAAGGACCCATAGCCTGGGATGTGTTGTTTAACTTTGAGCAGAGATGGAGGAAGCAAGGTGGAAAGGATCTCCTTATTCCACTGAGAGAGCTTGAAGATGTCTTCATTCCCCCATCCCCAGTATTGTTTCCTGAAGATCAGGAGACATGGAATGTTCAGTTATTTAGATCTATTGATGGCGGGGCCGCTTTTGGGTTCCCAGAGACTCCTGAAGAAGCTGCCAGAGCTGGGCTTGTGAGTGGGAAGGACAATATTATTGATCGTAGCATTCAAGATGCTTATATTAATGCTATTCGACGTGCAAAGAATTTCATCTATATTGAAAATCAGTATTTCCTCGGTAGCTGTTTTGCCTGGAGTCCTGATGATATTAAGCCTGAAGACATTGGTGCCTTGCATCTAATCCCTAGGGAACTGTCACTTAAGATTGTTAGTAAGATTGAAGCTGGGGAAAGGTTTAGTGTGTATGTTGTGGTCCCAATGTGGCCAGAGGGTGTCCCAGAAAGTGCATCAGTTCAGGCAATATTGGATTGGCAGAGGAGAACAATGGAGATGATGTACAAGGACATTATTCAGGCACTCAGGGCTAAGGGAATTGAGGAAGATCCTCGGAACTATTTGACGTTCTTCTGCCTTGGTAATCGTGAAGTGAAGAAACAGGGAGAATATGAGCCTTCTGAACAACCAGATCCTGATTCAGATTATCAGAGAGCCCAAGAGGCTCGGCGCTTCATGATTTATGTTCATACCAAGATGATGATAGGTAAGTTGGAAAATTATACTTCCATAGTTTGTGAAAAACAATCTTACAAATAATTTACAATTTGGAGCCAAAATATTGGATATTTTTGTCATCATTGCAACAATCATATATGTTTTTCCTTTGCAGTTGATGACGAATACATAATAGTTGGATCTGCCAACATCAACCAGAGATCAATGGATGGTGCTAGGGACTCCGAGATTGCCATGGGTGCTTATCAGCCCTATCATTTGGCTACAAGGCAGCCGGCACGTGGCCAGATCCATGGTTTCCGCATGTCATTGTGGTATGAGCATCTTGGCATGCTTCATGACTCCTTCCTCCGGCCAGAGAGCGAAGAATGCATTAACAAGGTGAACCAAGTTGCTGACAAGTATTGGGACCTGTATTCCAGTGAGAGCCTTGAGCATGACCTTCCTGGTCACCTTCTCCGCTATCCTATGGGGGTTGCTAGTGAAGGAGATATCACAGAGCTGCCAGGATTTGAATTCTTCCCTGACACCAAGGCGCGCATTCTTGGTGGCAAAGTTGACTACCTCCCACCTATCCTCACTACTTAGTTTGATTTTCATGCTTGTGTTACAAAATTGCGATTGCTTACATCCTAATCAATCTGTGTTTTCATTTCTGTTTAGTAATAATCATATTATAGCATATGATGTGGAGATGTTTGTATTTTTGTGAAGATGCCAATGACAGATTTTAGTTATCTGATGTTGTTACCTGATATGACTTTAACTGCTTTCTAATCTGTTTCTTTTCTCCCACAATGTCTTTCTTGTTTTTCTTGTTTGGGTGGTCTTAGCAATCCATATAAATACAAATTATAAATATTTTTAAAGACTTAAATACACAATCAATTTTTATTAGGTGGGTAGGGGGACAAATGTCTTCAAAATTGTGGACACAAGAATGGAAAATGTGGGGGCAAACCTTCCAATGTAGGTTCCCAACTGTGTGGTTCTATTGGATTCCCCCTCTTAATGCTTCAACTTTCATCTCAGCAACCCTGTGGAAGTCTGCAAATCGTAGCAAGTGTCTTTATGATTATGCTGACCTCTATAGATCAAAGTAAAGCACACATGGTTTACAACGAATTTGTCATTGTCACGTGTCCCACCACCAAACCCTTTGTTTTGGTTTAAAATGTTATGCTATGTATACATGAACTTGTATAACATTTTAGATCATGTTTGGTTTGTAAAAATATATTTTTATTTTTATTTATAAAAATATATTATTTTTATTTTGTTTTCTATTTTAAAAGTTTTGTATTAGAAATAAAATTTAAAATAAAAATAGAATTTTTATTTTTATTTTTGCTGTTTTCTCTATAAAATATTAAAAATAAAATTAAGGATATTTTTACGAAATAAAAGTAAAAAAAATAAACATTTTATGCAGATCAGACATTACTTTATTTTTTCAACTATATTGGATTTTAAATAAATATTGAAAGAAAGAAAAAAGTTATCAAACATATAAATAATAATATATATTAATTTATATATAGATGTAGACTGTTGGATCTATTTTATTATTTTTATTTTTATATTTTTAAAATCTGTAAGATATTAAATAAGAGATATAAATAAATAAATAAATAACAATATTTATATGTAAAATAATCAAGAAATGTGCTGAGACATTTATTTTAAAGTTTTTCTTAGATATGATATAGTAGAGGTTCTTATATATGATATTGTAGAGATTCTATTGCCTCTTTTCTTCATTGGTGTGTTCGAGCTCTATTTTTAATTTTCGACTTTTTTAGTTCTGATCACACTTTTATTTTCACTGAAGGAACCGTTATAGTCAGCAAACTGTTAAGACTTTTGGTACAATATTACAGAGTTTAATAAGATTATGAGAATGCTTACTTGGTAAAAAAAAAAAAAAAGGTAAAAAAGGGGAAATTACCATGATGAGTTTTAGATTTCTTCTCCGCTTTTCTCTTAAAAGAAAATTTGTATTTCTAATGAAAAGACAGATCCACACAGTATGTGGTTCATTCATAAAATAATTACGTCTAGAAAGCTTTGACATTTGGCAATATGAGACTTCGATCTGAGCATAACATTTCTTACAAGAGAAAAGGTCAAGTTATTTTATGTAAGATATTTTTTTCTTGACATGGAATGTAGGACCCATCTTGAAAACACGAGAATGTGGTAATAGGAGAATATTCAAATCTATAATATTGTCATTTTCTCTAATCATACTTCTAAAAAAATGATTTCCCAAAGTCAGAATCCGGATGAATGATCCAGATACTAAAAGGAAATTTCATCCCATAATATTTTAAAAAATAAATATAAAAGTGTATATTAATATATTATTGGTTTCATTTGTCCAAGTTGGGTGTGGGTCAAATTTGTTCGGCGAAGTGTTCTTGTTCAATTCAACAAAGTCCGAATAATTGAAGGGAGGTACAATCTTCAACAGTTAGGGCCTCCATGGCTCAAGATTCAAGCTCTGACACACCAATGCATCCAAAACATGTTATGTGGTCCACTTCTCATTTATTTGTTGCACATCATTCGCCATGTGAACATCTGTGTTCATGAATCACGTTGATCTCTCCTCACTACACCGTCAATTATTTCTATTCCTCTTTATATACGAGGAATGTATGAAGCAATAGGGTTGCTTTTATCTGAAAGAAAAATAACTAAATATTGACAGTATAATTATAAATAAACGATTGAAAGTAAGATTTATTAATGGTTATATAATTTTTTTTTTACAAGTGGAAAACGAAATGGTTTGAACTCAAAATTTTTATATAAAATTAGTCTAATATTTAATATTTTATTATTAGATTAATTCTAATAGTTTATAATATTGAATAAGAGGATTATTTTTATATAAAATAATAAATTTTCACAATAATTATATGAGGTTCAAAATAATTAAAAATAAAATTCATTTAAAACTTTACATAATATTTTTTAAAAAAATGATATGATTTTATATTTTAATAATAGTTATTTATATAGGATATAATGGTCAAAAGCTTTTTTTTTTTCTACGACCACTTGTATTGGACTAATACGGATCTCATTGGATTAGTGATGAAATTTTAAGAGTTTTTAGCGTAACTGTGTTTACAAATATTTGAACCCAAATTTTGTAGTTAAACTAAAATAACTCTTTATCAGTCAATTCACGCGTTTGAAGGTGGCCAATAATAGTCTTCTCACTTTTGATAGTTATTGTTTATGTGGGATAATTTTTTTAGAAAAATATTAACCAATATTTAAGATGACACCGTTTAGAAACATTTATATGAAAAATTGACAATTGCTTAAACATTTACTAAAACTTTGCTAAAATAGATAAAAAGGTGATATGTTAAACCTTTAATGCGTCCATTCTTTTCATTAAAAGCAATCTCAAACTAAATTTAGTTTCAGTTTTATAAATTGTTTTTGGTTTTATTTATAAATTTAAAATATTTAAAATTAATTTTTATTACTACTTAATATATTTCTAACCGTATTACATTAACCATCATTTTAATGTATCATATGATGTAATATATTTACATACATGATATATCATCCAAAAATAATAAAACAATTATTTTAAAATTTATAAAAAAATTAACAAAAAAATTTAAATTATAAAATTAGATTTAAATACATTTTAAATTATTTTTAAAACATAAATAAACCTCTCATATATATATATTGTTTGGCTGTGTATTTCAATTAAATAAAAAATTAAACAATTAGTTAAAAAAAATTTAAGATTATTTTAATTTTATTTAATATGATAAGATAAATATTTTGATTTTTTTAAAAATTTATATTCATTAATTTTTAAGATTTTAATTACTAAATAAAAGTTATCATTTGATTATTATAAAAAGGATAATATTTTTAATAATCAGTTATTTATTATTATTATTATTATTATTATTATTATTATTATTATTATTATTATCATCATTTAATGTTATAGCATTTGGTTTAATTAATAAATATTTTATTAAAAAATTTATAATAAAATTTATTTTTGTAAATAAAAATTTAAAAGATAAAATAAGAACATTTTTATAAAAATATTATTTATAATTTATTTTTAAAAATTTTAAAGAAATATTTTTTATCTTCATACAAAAATTATTTACGTAAAAAATATTTTTTTTATTAAACAGTACATCATATATAATAAAATAAATATATAAAATAATCAAATATTCCTTTTTTTGTTAATATTCAATTGTCAAAAAGTTATAAATAAATTTATATGATTTTTATAGAAACATATATAAATTAAAAATTTAAAATGTTATTATTATTTTTAACATATAATTTAATTAAAAAATAAAATAATAAATTATAATATTTAAAGTATAGTTTAATGATAATATTTTTTAATTTTTATTTTATTTTTATTAAATATTTTAACTGCTAAATTTAAATGTTTATACTTTAATAAGCAAATTTTATAACTTTATTTTTAATTAACTTATACACTATCGACTAGTCTTATAAAAATATTTATAAATTTTAATGATAAGATATCTAAATTTATTTTATTTCTTCATCGAGTTAAGTATTTCTATTTAAGAAGTTTGATAAGTGATTTTCCTAAAAATAAAAAAAAATCATTAAAATTTTTAATGTTTAATAATAAGATTATATTTTTTTTAATAAAAAATAACTAGATATAATTTGTTATTATTTTTTGTAAAAAAAACTTTAAGATAAGTTTAGTTAGTATAACCCTTAAATGGGAATAAATTTAAAATATTGTATTAATTTTTAAAATTAATACATTAATAATATTATTACATATTTTTTAATATATATATATATATATATATATATATATATAATCTGGTAAAAAAATCATATAAAAAAGATTAAGAAATGTATATCTTAACAAACACATTTAAAAAATATATTACCACATTATTAGATCATTAGTTTTTTTATCTTTAACGGAGTGTTTAACATTTTTTAAATATGAGAACAATCTTCTCTCAATCGTGTGATAGTATGAATGAAACTCTAATTTAATGTTTTCATGCTCCCTTAAGTCTTACGGTTGCCAATATGCAAGTATGTTTTTTATATATACACATATAATAAAATATACAATTGTTCAAAATAAGATCAGCCACACAACAGCGTATTAAGGTAGTTTGTATAAAATTTAAATTTAAATATTATTATTATTATAATAAGTAATCTATTAGTTTTATTTAATAATTGTAACTGTTCAATTTATTTTATAAGATAACTTTTTTATTAAAGGAGTTAAATAACTTATTTTTTAACATTCTTTTAGGTTATTAGTAGAAAAAATTAGAAAGGACTTATCAAATATTTTGAGGATAAAAATACAGAACTTAGATAATATATATATATATATATATATATATATATTTATCACATCACCTATTCTATTAATATATATATATATATGTGAAAGTTTGTTGACATTAAATAATAAATTTTAAAATTATATTATTTAATATTTTTATAAAATGTAATATTCACTATTTTATTTGTCGGTTTAAATTTTTTTATCAACTAAATGACTTTTATAAAATCTTACACAAAATAAAAGTTAATATTTTATTATATAATTTTATTTTAACATTTAATGCATCATTGCAATATTAATAAATGAGTTATTAAATAATATACTTTCAAATGTTCAAATTATTTAAAATTTAATATAGATAATAATAAATACATTATTGTATAGATTAATTGTATTTGTAAATTTTATATTAACAATAAAAAATATTAATTAATATAAATACCTAAAATTTAATACATAATTTCATCAAATTTTAATACTATTAGGCATAACAATAATAGTTAGACCCATAAACAGTTGCCAACTCCGAAAAAAAATTGTTTTTAGCGAGTTTAGGAAGAACTTATACTCCAACTCATCTAATTTGCAAACACAAGGTTTGATTTTGGAATACATATACCTCTCACTCTCATCTAAAATCCACCAATAACTATAATAACATTTATTCAAGAAGATTGAATTCTTATAATTTATTATAAATATAATTTTATTAATTTTTAAAATTTTTGAATATCAATTTTATATATTATTAAAAATAAAATATACTTAATATTATATATACATATAAATGAATAAAAACTATAAAAAAAATAAACTTTTTAATTCTTCATCCCCAACTTTTCTAAATTTTCTGCATTCAAACAAAAATTGACCTAATCTATCCTATTACTATGTCTATATATATATATATATATATACTATTAAAAGAATAGATAAAAAATATATAAAAATATATTTATTTTTCTCAGTACTCGTAAAAGGATGAATAATCGAACAAGTCTGAGTACAGTTTACAACCACACAAATACATCAGATTTTTTTCTCCTTCCATAAGCGGTAGTTCTAACTGCTGCGGCGGTTAAAAAGTAAGGTGAACATGCCCGGGGCAAAAATAATATTGTGTAATCCATTTTAATAATATTTTTTTATCTAAATATGTTTATTTTTTACATTTTTTATATTATATATTTATCTTTTATTTTCATCAATCACTTTTTATCTCATTTCATTCATTCTTTTATGTAAAGCAACAATTTTCCACCAACAATATTAACATAATAAAATTCATATGAAAATTTTATATTTATTGAATTATTTATAAAATTACAAATTTCAATGGAGCCTTAAATGTAAAATTTTATCATGGAAGACTCCGAATTGGGGATTATTGATTTAATCAAGCCGCTGAATATTGGTAATAAGCTATACCCCTTACCCCTGCTAATTATATTGAAGAATTGATTTGTGGCTGCACATTACAGGAGTAAATTTTAACTAATAGAGAAAAGAGGGAAGAAGAAGAAGAAGAAACAGTTTGAATTAACAATCTATCCCCTGTTCCAACTTCAAAAACAGAGCAGAATTTACATGAAGAATCATTGAATGATCAGTGACAGGACGCAATTCTGTGCACTCGATCCCTTAAAATCCCATTATAGAGAGCAATTCGGTTCGCTGGAATTCGACGAATTTCCGGACTATCTTTTCTGCATATGCTGTTGCTTGATACTCTGTTTTTCTCCCCCTGTTCTTCTCTGATTTTTTCCTTTAGTATTACATTTTCTGCAAATTTCACTTTCTTCTTATGCTTCTTCCTTGCCCTTTTCTTTTCATCTGAAAAAAAAAAATACAAAAGTTCAGTGAATACCACAAAAGACCACTCGTAAACAAAGGAAAAAGGAGGGAAATGGATTTAGATTTACCTGAGTATAAGCAAGAGCGTAGATTTTGTTTGTTAGAGTGTGGAGAATTGGAATTACCGGGAATTCGAAATGGAGGGGAAGTCTTTGGCCTAGAGAAAGCAAGGTAAAGCGCAGTGGTTGACAAAACCACAGCTGTGGTGAAAACGAGACCCTGTGAGATTGAAGCCATGTTGTGGGAACAGAGCACGAGGCAACACGTTGCCTTGTGAGAACTGAGAAGAATGAAATGAGGAACAGAGGACTTGTGTTGACCATGAAATGAAGAGACGTATAAATATTGAAAAGAGAGACACGAGTGGAATGGTACCTTCTTGCGAAGTTTCATAGGCAAGAGGGAAAAAATAAAAGACTATACATATTAATAAGTGTCCAACAACAAAAATAAAAATAAAATATAATGAAATATGGCACTGGCTGATTGGTTGATGATGATACAAAGATAGGTGTGAATATCTATCTACATTTGGAAATTTGCTGTTTCATATTCAAAATACGTGAAATGTGATGAAAACTAATATATATATAAAGAGATGTAATATAAAATATATTATAATTGGAAAAAAATATATAGAAAGGAAACATGAAATGTATTATGATGAAAAAATTATTAGGATATTAAAATATATTATAATTATAATTTTTTGTTTATTAATTTTTTTAAGTTGTGTCTAAAAACATAAAATAAAAATAATTTTATTTTTAATATAATATTACTATATATTAATTAATTAAAAGTCATAATAAATATAATTTTTGAAAGTATCTATTATAAAAATTAATAATTTTAATAATATACAACAACTTGTGATATGATATTCATATAAAAAAAAATACTTTATCATTACGTTTCAATTAAACCTTCTAAAAAAACTACATAGGTTGTGCCAACTAATGTCTCATTGCATTTTTAGGATTTAAAAAGAGTTTAATGAATTTTTTACATATCATTCACCAACAAGTTCATTTATAAATTTATCCAGTAACGTTTTTTACTTTTTATTTAATTTTAATTATTTTATGAGATCAATGAATAATTGATTTTTTTATCAAATTTACCTTTAATAATCAATCAATATATATTCTTTAAAATAATGTATTGACAATTAATGAATAAGAATGACAATAAACAAAGGTTTTGCTAGTGGTGTCCAAATTTTTATTGAAAACAAGTCGTAATGCATTAAAAATTACAGTGATAGTACATTTATAATATTTGTATATAAATTTTTTTACTTTTAGACCGGTACTCTAAAGATATTAATTAGTATTTTTAATAAAAATAATAAATTTTTAAAAATTTATAATATCAATCATATATCATAATTTTCATGTATAACCATAAATGCCAAATAAAAATAAAGAAAATAAAAAATAATTTATTTTATTAAAAATTATAGCATTTAATATTATCTTGAATTATACAATTTTAGCAAACAATTACTATATATAAGTTTTTATATATATCTTTAAATATATATTAAAAAACACTTTTTGGAAAACTTTATCATAATAAATATATTTAGAAAATCTTAGATGACTTCAAAACTAATTAATTTATATTTCATTAACATATATTAAAATTAATCTAATATATTTTTAAAATAAATAAAATATATATTCATTAATTATAATTTTTATTATTTAATTTTTACAAAATTTTATACAACCAATCAAAATAACATATAATTTCAATTTAATAACTAAAATAATAAAAATTCTACCGAGGTCATTTCAAACAAAAAAAAATTATAAAAAATTATAATCTTACCCTAATATTAATAGATTTATTTTATTTCAATGTACACAACTTTTTAAATTCAAATTTACCAGTAAGTACCACGTCTATTGCATTCACAAACACTTTTTAATTTAACAAAAATAATAATATTAATTTGAAAGCTTGAATAAATGGAGTTTGAAATAAAAAATAATATAAGAAAAAAAAAAACAAAATTGATTGAAACCAAGATTTGACGGAAAAGGAAATTTTAATGTAATAGGAAAACATGAAAACAATTAATAGTTTGACAGTTTTTTAAAAAATATATGGTAAAAAGACATGCATCACAAATAACAAAAATATAACAAAATATTGTCTTACATTTAAGAATAAGAAAAATTTAGATTCATAAACATGGAAATCAATGTTGGCTAGTTTTGCTATTCATTACCCCAAATTCTTTAAACATTTTTTAAAGATAATGGTTAACAAAATTGATACAAACACCTAGCACATGATTATGAAATCGTGATTATGAAATTTTCTGAATTGGGAAAAGTAAAGTAGGTCTTTTGTGTGAAGTAGGGGTGTTTATGTGATAAGTCGGGAAAGGTTTATTTTAGCATCTATGTTACTCAAAAAAATTGAGAGTTATTTATTTAAATTTTAAATTTAACTTTATTAAGATTTGATAATACATAAGATAAATTATATGTTATAATAATATAGGTATGCTTAGTTAAATTAACAAAATAAATTGGGTTAAAGTTTAAAAGTTAAATTAAATTTTAAAAGTTAGGCGAAAACAGGAAAATTTAAGTAATTGGTAGTACTAACTATTAAACTAATCGATAAGATAAATAATAAATAAACAAATAATTATTAAACTAAAATTTAAGTATTATAATTTTCAATAATCATAAATAATATTTTATTATTTAAAATAAATTATTATATGAGAAGTAAAAGTAATACTTTTTTAACAAAATTATATTTTCAAATGAATAAGTTTTTATTTCTTTAAAATAAAAATATTTATTTTATTTTATAAATAAGTTTTAAATAATATTTTTACAAAAAGATATTCACTTTATTTTTATAATTTGAATTTGTATGGACAGTTAAATATTTGATTGTAAATAATTTAAATAAAATATTTAAAATTAAATTAAAATTATAGCACCAAATAATAATAATAATAAAATATTTTATAATAAATCATTAAAATATATCAAAGATAGAAGATAATAAATAAATGCTAAGAGATAACATTCAAAAGAACATGGGAGTTATCAAAATATGCCTACGAAAATTAATTACAAATTATAACATGTTAAATGTAACAATTTGTCACTATCTTTAATTTTAATCATTTTAATTATTATTATATATATATATATACACTAATTTTATTTTGATATATATTTTTTTTATTTTTTTTATCATACCATAACTCCTGCTTCTGTATTTTTTTCTATGTATTCTATTTTTAACTTTTTAAAATATAAAACTATATTTTCTATTTTGAATGAATAGAGTAGAAGTAAAAAAAAACTATGCTCCTAATAAACCATTATAATTAATAAAAATAAAAATAATTTATATAAAATTCTAAAATCAAATTTTATTAAAAGAAAAAAAAAAGTTCCCTTTCTAGTTCTAGGAAATGAAAATGGTCAGAGGCGGGTTTATAACTTCGAATTGGGAGACCATGTAATGCAGGATTAGGTTTGTTTGACGTTCAACTATTTAATATTTTACGGCCTAAATATATTTTATTTATTTTAAATATTTAAATTTAATTTTTTTTTAGGTTTTTTATTTTATGAAATATTCTTATTGATATTTGATGTTAGCTTAAATTATCTTAAATTAAAATAAATTATTTATATTTAGAGAACTATAATTAAAATATTTTATAAAATAATTAAAAATTTTTCTAAACAATAGTTAATTTAACTTAATTTAATGTTATTTAAATTAATGCAAAAAATTATAATTAAAATATTTTAAAAAATAAAAGATTTAAATAAAAAAATTTAAATCTGATTATTTTAGATAGACTAAAAAAAACATTTAATCCATATTTTATTTGATTGAAATATTATTTTCTCAGGCGTACTGATAATATATTATACCATACAAACTTTTCAGTAAAACTTTTCAGAAAAAATTCACGGGAAAGACAATGAGTATGTAAAGTTATTTTCCCGTGAGTCCTAATTAGAACATTATAAATTGGATATCATGTTAATCAGTCCTTTAAAATATTAGTTAAGAAGTATTAAGTATTTTTATTCATTTTAAAAATGTTAAATAATTGTATAGTGCTAATTAACGTTTGCCCTCTAAATTATGTGTCGTATTGATGTGTTTGACTAGGAAACCTCACAATGTTACTGAAAGCTGCTTTCTTTGTATTTAGACTTCAACCTACTCACCAAATGCATGATTTACTATACTGTAACTTTGACTACTATATATATATATATATATATATATATATATATATATATATATATATATATATTTAGTTCTATTCAACTGCCATCCCACCAAAAATAATGGTATGTTGCAAAAGTATTTTTTGTTTTTATTTATAATATATATTACTTTTATTTTTTTCATTTTTAAATTTTATTCACAAATGGTGAAAATAAAAATTATTTTGACTAATTCTTGTACTAATTTTTAATAAAAAATATTATTTATATAAATAAAAACAGTAAACATTCCAAGAATTAAATAATTCTTAACATTGTTAATTAGATTTTGTTTTTTTAGAAAAAAGGTAACATTTTGAGAAATAAAGAAAATATGTTAGTCAGGTGACATGTGTCCTAAATTATTTGTACTTTTCAGCCTTACTACCGAAAACATATATCACAGGTGGGTGGCTATGAATTTTTTTAAAAAAGACATCATAATAAGCCTGCATGAGGGTGAAGATAAAAATATCAATAATATAAAAAAGACAGAGTACAATATTAAAAAAAAATTATATTTACTCATAATTTATATTTTATTGGTTAATTAAATGAACGAAATTAAGGTGAGTAAATAATCCGGTATTAACCAATTATATGTATGAAGTTTTGATCATAGGAGCACGTGGAGACATTTGAATATGTTTAATTTTCTTAATTTAAATATAGTGAGGTAATGTATAATGGATGGCTAATTATTATAATCAAATAATTATTTTTTATTGTACTTAATGATATTTTCATAGTTTATTGACCAAGTGCATCTAATTGTTAAATTTATGCACGACGAACCTTCCCATATTAATTTGATTCAAAACTTTTTTACACGTGTTAAGTGAACAAGAACAAAAGGCTTTTTTTCATAACTGCGCAAGGGAATGCATTGCATGTACGTGTGGTTACACGTACACGATACGTAATTATTATACTCCAGAAATTCGGTACGTGAACGCTTAGAATTCTACAGTCTACACGGTACACGGATGATACTTGGGAGTTGGGATTTTCCTAACAAATATTTTCATGTGAGTATTAACATATTAATGAGAAAATTTAAAATAAAAATGTTTAAAAATCCTCCTAATATTAGGAACGATAGTAATTTTTTCTCCAGTTTATTCAAGGAATGACTTTATAGTATAAAATTATTTTGTAGTTGAATTTTATTAATTTATTCGTTAAATTAATTAATTTTATCGTATAAATTATATTTAAAAAGTTTTATAAAATTTAAAAAATATTTAATATTTTTCTATATAAATTTATTTTTATGGATATTAAAAATATATTATCTGTTAAAGTAAAGTTATATAATAAAATATTATTTTTTTAAAAATTTTATATATTTAACTTGTATAATGAAATTGATTAATTTAATAATTATATTAATAAAATTTAACTATTTAAAAGAATTATTAATAAAATAATTTTATATTAAAATTAATTTTAGAATAACATAATTTATTTTATATATATATATATATATATATATATATATATATATTGTTCTTGACTAATTTATTTGTTTGAAACGGAGATTTTCAAGTTAGTAAATTTGAAAATGTTGTGTTAAAAATAAAATAAGATAACCATTATAAACGAATTTTTTTTTTAATTTTAGAGTGTAATTTTGAGATATGTGCATATTAAAAAAATAAAAATTTATGTACAATATTAGGTTTTCAAATAATTAAATTAAAAATGATAACAGGGACATAATCTGCCATCCTAACGAATATTAATATTAAATAATTAAAAATAAAAATATTTATTGATAACATGCCCTTATATTATTGTTCTTTTAATTTATTTTCTCTATTACTTTTGAATCTCAACATTACAAGTTTAAAAAATGAATATTTGTTCAATTTAGTGAATATTTTGCATATACAATCAGTATTGTTTAACACACATTAAAAAAAATTTAATAAAACTTTTTAACAGTTCTATAAATTAATATTAAATATATTAAATTGATATAAAATATATTAAATTTGGATGATTATATTATTTAAATCATCAATAAAATATATTCTAATAGATAATTTTTTATAAATATAAATTTATATAAAAATTACTGAAAATTAAAATTATCAGATTTATCTTTTAAAATAATTATTAAAATAACTTATTTTTAGTAACAGTATAAGACTAATTTTATAACAATGATTGAGAAAGTACGAACTTATAAAAGCATAACAATGATAGAGAAAAAAAAGTAAAATATAATGAATGATATAATAAAACATGTAATATAAATTTATATAAATAATATTCTTTATTTAATTATCAAAATTTTAGAATATTTTTTGGCTATTAAAATATAAAAATATTTATTAATATAATGCTTATAAATATAATAAATTAAATGAAATGTAAAATAAATTTATATTAATTTACTTGAAACATTATAAACGAATATTTGATTACAATATGATAAATGATTTGATAAAATGATTTTTATAAGTTCAATTGATAAGACTTTAGATAAAATATATAGGTCGGATCATTGATGTTATGCTATTAATTATTTTTCATATATATATATATAAATTTATTTGATAAGAATGTAAGGAATAAATATTGAATATATTATATATTTTTTATGAATAATTAAAATACAAAAATTATGTAATTATTAAATAATTGTATTTTTTAAATTTTTTTAACTATCTATATATAATTATATGATTTAAATTCGTTACTCTCACAACTATTTACTTAAGGAATGGTTCATTAAATATAAAAAAACAAAAAAGGGATAGTCTACTAGTTAAATGGCAAAAATATGGGTTATATATGAGTAAAAATGGTGTTAGATATCTTAATTTTTCAATTATAATTTTTTTTATAAAATAATTTTATGAATGCATCAGTGGACATAATTAATTATCATAATTAAATTTAAAATAAATAAAATGTTTATAAATCAATAATAAGAAGCAAATAAGATACGAATTATTTTCCTAAAAATTTATATTTGTAGTTTTTTATATAAAATTGAAATTATAAAAATTTATTAGGTTTGGTATTTTTCAACATCAGCCTAAATTTTGAACACACGTTGTGTGACTTAATCCTTTCATGAAATAAGTAGGTACAAATGTAATTTTATTTTTTTAAATTTAAAATATTAGGTATTCTCTACTCCCTCTTTATGCGTGTAACAATCCTATTACCATATAATAAAACACTCATTCTTATTTCGTCAAACATTATATAAGATGTCATTTTCAGCAATGTAATTGTTAAATTAAACTAAATATTAACAATAATACGTTAAGAAATATCATTTATTAACACTTTAATGTTAAAATAACTCTTGTTAATATATACATTCTTTAAAAAATTATAATAATATAAATATTATAAGTTTATACTAACATTAACATATATTATATTAAAATAATTTCATTAATATGAAATATTAATATATAGTAACGATATATAAAATGTTAATATAATATATCATTTGTTAATATAAATTATATTAATAATTTAATTTTTACTAAACAAAAATTATATTATTAAAGATCATGTGAACACTTTACAAATTTTTATTGATTAATAAATAATTTTAATAACAATAACAACAACAATAATAATATATCATTAGTATATAGGATTTATATCAAATATTGTGTAAATTGAATAATGTTAATAAATAATTAAAATAATTTTTATTTTATATATTTTATAAATATATATTACGTTAATTTTAATTTATGTGAATGAGTTATTAAAATTTTTAAATTAATCTAAATATAAGCTGACTAGTAGATTTTAAAATGAAATTATCTAATATACTTTTTTAGCAGTGTAAACATGAGATTTTTTTTTTCGTTTTTCACTTGAGACTAGCCAAACAACAAATCTCATGCAGAATTTACATTAGAATGTTCGACTTTCCTAGGCTTTCCTGCTCCAATGAATCCTCCACATTAAGAATGACTTCACAATACAAAAAGGCCGAAGCAACTGGACAAAAAAAAAAGGTTTGATTATTATGCATAAATTAAGCATAATAGTCCTCTCATAGTTGTTATGCATTTACTCAAAAAAATTAAGCATATAGCACACTATGCCCATTATGAGAAAACGAAAGAGAAACGCATAAATTATAAATCGCTTCCCTTCCTAGCTAACTCCTTTATTATTTTCTTTGGTACGTGTATCGGCATGACATTATTTACCAGTTATGACTCTCATTTCTTGTTCTAGTTCAGAAAAGTCAAGCATTCACGTGAATAGATAAGTTTTGGACCCATGGAAATCCCGTGTTTCTGTTCCCTACCAAATTCTTAAAAATATATGTATGTTGAAAAATGAAAATATTTCAAAGATGACATTATATATTATGCAATATTAATGACTGACATTTAATTTGTAATCAAAGCTGTCTTTTTCTTTTCTCCATATAACAAATTGATGGTATCAGTGTATAAGTTACATTATGTGTGAAGTCACTGTTAATTGTTGAATGAGTTAATGATTTTTTGTCATCTATTGTTTCTAACTTTTATTAATTTTGCTTTAGGTTAAATTCAAGGACGATATAGTGTGAGATTTTGATAAGCAATTTGATGACTTTAGATGAGAAACACCTTGGAGGCATCTCCAGATTGAGATGTCATAGTCACTATAGGATAAAAAATTAACCTCTTTTAAATATAAATAGAACCATTTATTTATCTATATCTTTCAAGAAAACAGTTGATAGATTTTAAAAAAAATAAAAATAGAACAAAGTAATAACTTACGAATGTAAATAAATATATATTACTATTTATACTTACTTTCATTCTTTTTATGACTTGCATGGATATAGTTTTGCTTCTCAATGTTTTCAAATTGCACTCTTCTGGATTCACCAAAATGAAATGAAAACAACAAATCACTGAAGTGTATATTTCTCCTCTTGTTGTGTACAATTCTGACCAAAGAAAGCTACCAATATAACTATAAGCTAGAATCTTTGCTTAAGGATATCACAGACCCTACCCAATTCAGTTATTATTGTTATAATATTTGAGTCAGTTTGTTATTTTTTTTGTTAGTTAGTTAGAGTTTCCTTATTCTATTCTATTGTAAGATATACACACACCTCACTTCTTTGTATTTCAAGATAAAAAAATAACAAAAACTAATAGTATTATAACAATAGTAACTAAATTATGTAGGATCTTGTAAAAAAGGGAAACCAAGACAAAAAAATCATATAACTTATAATTAAATAAATAAATTAACTACTATATACATAACGTATGTAGTGGCTTTGATATACAACTAATGTATAAATCACTTCAATATATCCGTAGTTAATTTGTCAAGCATATATATCACAATATATTTACTTCAAAAGTTGTTGTACTTGCCTTTGAACAAAAGAATAAGACAAAAGAAACGAAATATTAAATAAAAGACTTGATTTAGTTACTTAATTTTTTTTTATTGTTGTCTCCACAAAGTCAAATTTGTTTAAATAAAAAATTAATTAATTAACTAAATTAATATAAAAGTACTTTTTTTTTAATAAAAAGTGATAAATATAAAAATTCAAATAAACACATGTGGGCACCACTAAAAACTTATTCTCCTTTAAAATACAACTGATAATTTGATATTGTTAACAAGTGCTCTCGGAACAATGTTTAAACTAAGAATAAAAATAACTTTTTTATGAAAAATATTTCCAATGCACTCTACTATGTTTCAACTTTTAATAAAAAATATTTATTAATTAATTATATTAGAACATTCGTTATCAAAACCTTAATAAATTTACAATTTTTAAAATTAATTAAAGGAACAAATTTTTTAAATGGAACTGATTATTAATAAATTAATAAAAGTACTGGTTTATAATTTATTAGTTTAATTCCACCAACCTGTGGTTCAAAAGATAATAATTAAATATATGTTTTAATTTTATTTTATATTAAATATATCATTTAAATTATTTTATAGTTATATGGAAAGACAAATTTAGTAATGACAAAAAAGTTTAGTATAAAACAAAATATTTCCAGTATCTTAAAATGTAACAATTATATATCATACTATACATAAAATTCGGGAGAAATAATGCTTGTACATGTTAACTTGTAGATGCGGACTTGTCTTACCTAATACATGAAATTGAATGAATATTATAAATTATTGAAAATGGATATCTACACACATATAGAATAATATTTTATTATAGTGAAAAATAAAAGTTATAAACTTAGACCATATAGCTATATGTAAATAATTAAAATTAAAAATTAAAAATTAAATAATAATTATATGATCATTTAAAGGTATTATATACCTTTTGCCTATGTGAGCAACAAGTTAATAAGGTAGTGCTACAATTTTTTTTATAATATATAGTAGTATTTAAAAAATTAAAAAATTAATAGATAATATATTTTTTATAATATTTGTTAACTTAAATTTATTTAATAAAATATTATATTTTTTTAAAATTTTATAAAAGTTTTTTAAAAAATTTATATAATATAATTTATTAATTTAACAGTTAGATTAATAAAATTTAATTATTTATATAAATTATTAAACAGAATAATTTAAATAAAAATTACTTTGTAGACTTAATTTTTTTTAAAATATAACTAATATATATTAAATATTTTTATCAATGACTTAATTTATTATTTTTCTATTATTTTAATCAATAAGTTAAGTTTTGTAATTATTTATCTTTATATGTATCCTACTACTAATTAATTTGTTAAATTTATGTATCATGCATACTCTTCTTCTTATCCCAGGATCAGACGCCCTTCTTCATTATATATCCTATAAATTTTTTTGGCGTTGTAGAGAAGATCTCATTGGGATTATTCAGAATCTGATAAGATTGATTTTCGAGACACTCTATTCCTGATCTAGCTTCCACTTCGATTTGAGAATTACTGTTATCCTGGAAGTATAGTTCTATTTATGTTGCATTAACTAAAGCAAGAACTCTTGTTTCTTCCTCCTAATTTTCTGATTAAATGCAAAGTTTGGTGATCATATAAGCAATGTATGGCTTCATTTGATAATTTGACTAACAATTAAATTGAAATTCCTTGTTCGGTGATTACAAATTTAGTTGAATTGAACAGTATATGCTTTATTTGGTTGATTTAACAAATTGCAGAAACAAATTGAAATTCATATTTTCTTCATGTATACTTGCATCATTGAAGTGCAAGAAACAACCATTGACAAAACCTTTTTTTATTATTTCTGGAGAAAAAAAAGCTAATTTAACTTAAAACATAATAAATTAAACTGTAAAAAAAAACACATTAAAAAGGTTTTTTTTATGTGTCTATGTATATATAATAAGAAGTTAAAAAATAATAAAATTATTGAAAAAGATAATTTTTTATTGTCTAAAAAATATAAAAGTCATTTAATCTTTACTTCCTCAACTTACACCGAAAAAAAATAATTTTTTAAATAATTTAAGATATTTAATAAAATATGTTTAATAATTTTACACTGTATCTTTATAAATATACGATAAAAAAAATTCTTACTTTTAAAAAAACTATTATTTATTAACAATTTAGCATTGGATTGACCTTCATTAATATAATTTTTCTAATAAATATTCAACTATTAATATACCCATTTTAAATTTATATTAATAATAAAATATTTATATTAATTAATAATATAAAAGTATTCAAAATTTATATAAATAATTTAGCTTTTCTTAAAAGAGACTGTGTTAAAAATATTCTAATACTTAATGATTTTTATTTATTAATAAATAATATTTTTTATAACGTTGTGGAAACGATGTCAACTTGTTAGGATGACCCGAATTTTCAGATTCACAAACAGTTTAATTCTGCACCTACTATTTCTGGATTGGTGTACAAAATAATGGGAGCCACCTGTTTACATTGCAATAACGTTTTGATATACATCTATATATATATATACATATATATATATATGTATATATATATATATGTATATATATATACATATATATATATACATATATATATATATATGTATATATATATATATGTATATATATATGTATATATATATATGTATATATATATATGTATATATATAGAGAGAGAACAATTTTGTTAAAATTTATAACATTAATCATTTTATTATACATTTTTTATTTGTAAAGATGTAGATTTTTTAAAATATAACTTTTCAAATAATTTCTACTCTATTTTTAGGTTCGACAAAAGTAAAAGGAAATAAGATATATAAAAAAAAATAGAGACATAATAATAATAATAAGTGAATAAAAATTAAGTATACAAAATTTAATTGCATTTTAGTTCATTTATTTTGATTTATATGTAATTTTATTTTATTTTTTAAAATTTAAAATAATTTTTAACAATTTACTTTTAGAACTTAACAAGTTCAACTTCTTATCAATTATTTTACCTAATTTTTTTAATTTTTATTTAAAATTTCTATAAGTTAAATTATATTTTATTTAAAACTTATCAATTCAATTATCAAATTTCACCAAAAATAAAAAAATAATTTTTATTCTCTTTAAATTATAATCTTATAAATTATTTCAAATAATATAAAAATTTACCAAAAATTTTTACATTTAAACTTCAAAATTTATTTCATGCCCCAATACAATTTTAAAATCTTCCAAAATTTTGAATAAAAAATAATTTATGGGTTTAAATTTTAAAAAATCAACAGGAAACTAAATTTATTAAAATTTTAAAAAAATTATGAAAAAATTAGAAATTAAAATTATATACAAATCAAATTAAAAAAAATAAAAAAGAGAGTTAAGCTTGTAAGAAAATAGTATAAAGAAATCAAAATTCTTTACCTCATCGTATACACGAGAAATATCTTGTTTGCATACAATGAAAATGACCCTTCTTTGTTACCATGCATTCTTCATTTAAATATTGCTTACTTCATTGAAGACAAACAAATAATTTAGTTGTTATGGACCTATCGAGCCATCAGCGGCCCGCATCTAATGTGGTGAATTCAATCAATAACTTAATTTGAATTTAACTTTTAATAAAGTATAAAAATATATTTTAAACGATAAATATAATAAATTTTATTAACTGTAAAAGCATCGGTTTATATAAATTTATAATATATATATATATATCAATGTTAAAATTCAACAATTATTATATTATTTATCATTATATTTTTGAAATCCAATCCTTTAAATTCCTCACCAAATTTTTTTATTACAATATTTGATTATGTTAGATAAGAATTTACTATCTTTGAAACCCACAGGATATCTTTGTCAATAGCCTCTTTGACCAACGCAAGCTCACAAAGAAGGAATTAGAAAAGACCAATCATAGAAACAAACATCTATATTCTATAACAAGTAACAACTCCAATCAAATTTTGCTACAACTCATAATGCAATATACAAAAGCACACCCCTGAGTAACGTATGCAAATCAACCATAATCAACATCAAAAGAGCTCCAATTACTTTTTATTGTAATAATATCCACAGGGATGTTCCTTCAATTTTATGTATTATTATTTTAGGGGTAAAGGTTAAAAAACAATAAATAAAAAATTACTAAAATTTGAACTTTTATTATTATTATTACTTTATATTTATCATAATTTTTAATAAATATTATATTTATTAATTTCTAAACATTGTTTTAGTGAATTAACATTAATCAAATTTTAATGCTTTCATCACTATTAATTATTCATTAGGTAATTTTTATGAACTATATCTATAGAATAAAATTTAATAATTATTGATACAGTTTTTATATCTACCTAAAATCACATGTATCTTTAAAAAAATAACTTTTTAAGTTAAAAACATCCAATTTATAATAAAATTAATTTTTTAACAATTTTTAATATACAAATATGTGAATTCAAAATGTTATTTTGAAAATTTTAAATACATACCACTTAAATCAATTTGATTAACTACTGATACGATTAGGCTAACAACACATTTTTGTTAAAATTATTGATCAACGGTTAAAGCTTAAAACTACATGAGATGCACTACTTCGCAAGTGGTTTAGACTAGACACCATCATTTATTTATTTATTTGGTTGCACACCAGCATTTTAAATTTATAAGATAATAAATAAAAATGAAATTATTGAAATATTGTTGCTAAAATAATCCAGGGATGCGTTATATTAATGTTTTGGGTTTTGTTTGTTATTTTCTTTGTTTCCCAATTGCGAGAGAGGACGAAGAAGAAGAAGAATCCAAAAGCAATCCCATCTGTGTGTCTGCACATCAGAAGGGAGGGCTATCAATTTCATACCCAAACAAACACACTCTCAACAACGCTATCTATAACTCAAAGGTTCCTTTTTTCTACATTTTCTCTCTCTCTTCCTTTCACAATTTTTTTTTCCCTTTTTTTTTTTTAGTTTTTGCCTTTTGAATTGGTAGGATTGCAGCGGAATCGGGTCTCGTCTTCTTCGTTTTTCTGTGAATTCTTCGTGACAGATCCAATCTAATCAGGCTTTTGGGTGTTTCACACATTGCATGCATATGGGGTATGTTTTCTGAATCCAACCATAGCTGAAGAAAGTTAACACCTTTTTGCCTTTCCCCTTTCAATTAGCTTTTATACCTTTATGGGTAGCACTTGTTTTTCCCCTATATTGATTCATAATCACGTGAATGGATGATGATAACCTTGAAAGTTAACCTTTTTACGGTTGTCTACAAAATTGATGAAAACGTTTCCAATATAGATTATAAATTCCAATGCCAGTATTCTTATTTTGGGATGAATTTGCCAATCAATTACCTTAGGATTTTTAATTTTCTTAATTAAAGTGACTAGATTGCAGTGTGTGTAAATCAATTTTCATTTTGCTGCTATGAAATTGAAGTGTCTGGATTGTGATGGTTGCTTTAGACAATCATATGATTGTAATGTGGTGCATAACCGAAATTGATTGTAACAGAGCAGTGGTTGTGTTGGATGCTATAAAAGACCTACACTGAGAGCTACAGTGGATGTGCCATCAAAAGAGTTGGCATCACAGGGTAAGACAGTGAGGAAACCTAGTTCGTCAGAGGATTTCTGGACCACAAGCACGCATGATATGGACAACAGTGCTATTCAGTCTCAGGGGAGTATCTCCTCAACCAGTCTAACAAACCAAGCGGTGGTTCCTCATGCTGGTTCTTCCAAAAGCAGCAACCCCCCTGAATTTGTAAATCATGGTATTCTTCATTGCTCTTATTGTGCAGATATGTTACTAAATAAGCATTTCATAGCTTGATATGTTTTTTCTTTTTGATAATAAAACTGAAAAAAAAAACAAAAGAACTGTTATGGCCTTGCACGGTGGGAGCTGAAAGCATCTGCTGCCTGTTGGTGGTTGATTAGCTCTTTTTTCAAATAGACTAAATAAAGAAACACATGGTGTATGTTGGTTCATGGCGTGGTTAAATATTGATTACCTTAAGCTGATATCTCTGTAATGTAGTTACTTCACACTTCCCTGTTTCCTTTATAGGAGCTGGCTATTTTTGGTGTACTATGGCAAGATATACCTGTTGCTGCTCATATAAGAAAGGAAATATATCTAATGCATGTTGTTGCTCATTTAAGAAATGTGGCTTGATTGACATGGTGATTTAGTTTGTATTGAATTATCAAATAATATCTTTTCTAGGTTTGACTGGCGCGGTTCATATAATTTTCCTTTGGGCCATGAGGTCATTTATGAAACACTGCCAATGTTGGCTAACTTCTTTCTGATCTGTTGTTGGAAACCTTTTTATTGTTGACTAGGTTTCATGGAAATTTCTAGCCAGCTCTGCATTTTATTGTCTTATCTAAATCTCGTTGGCTGTAGTAGGAGATTTTGGTAGATAATTTAGGGATGCAATCTTTGGTTCTTTTAATTTGCAAGTGCATTTATGAAAATATTTTTGGTCACAGGTCTAATTCTTTGGAATCAGACTCGGCAACGTTGGGTTGGAAATAAAAGGTCAGAGAACCGTATGCAGCAATTACGCGAACCTAAATTAAGGTAAATTACATTCTTGGATTGGTACAATTGGCAGCAGCTTCTTTTTTTCCTTTTTCATTTAATTTTGTTTGTGTTAGGATTCCTGCAAATCCATTTTCTATAAATTTTAGTACTTCTTTCTCCTTGTCTTAGCACAAGTTGACATTGTGGTTATACATTTTCTTTGGATAATAATCTTGGAAGGAGTCTGCTTTTCCTCCTTACCACCAATTCCTGGGGGCTGGGAGGGAATCAACATTGATATTAAAACTTAGCTAAATAATTAGAAACCCAGTTGTAGCCTCAAATGTGTGTAAGGGACTCATGTAAATTGAAATCCATTGTGGTAGCTATGTCCTTGCTGCCACATCATAAGGAGCAGCTCAGCTTATTTTTTAATTGTAGGCTTGGTCAGTTCTGGAATGCTAAATTTTTATGTTGGTAGGGTGTATAGCAAAACTGTTGAAATTGGGCAATAAGATTTCCATGTGGCTGATGAACTTTTTCTGTCAGTAATTATGAATTTGTTTCTTTTTTCCTCTATCTTGTCAGAACTTATTGTCTGTGCCTTGCCAAAATTTATTGGCTTTGCAGTTGGAATGCAACATATGAAAATTTATTGGGGAGCAACAAGCCATTCCGTCAGCCTATCCCTCTTGCTGTAAGCATCTACTTCAAAACCATCACACAGTTTTGGTAAAAAATGATGATCTAATGGTATTGTTATGAATGATTATAGGAAATGGTAGATTTTCTTGTGGACATTTGGGAACAGGATGGCCTATACGACTGAGCTGTTGAAGCCTGAGAAAGTGGCACGTGGTTTGATCCTTGAAATAATTTTAGTTCTTGTCTCCGTAGGAAGGAGTATTGGGCATATACTGTAGTTTGTAAATCAAGTGTCACATGCCTATGATGAGGAAAATTTCTCTCTTTGGGCCCCGAGATAATTGTATTACACTTTATTTAATTGATTGCCTTGTCTGCCTCTACTGTGAGTACTATATAAGGAGGCAAGTTTTGAAAAAACTCCTCCCTTTGTTGACACCGTGCTATATGAATGGCTGCAGCTTTCATTTTCTGCCTTTCCGTTGAAGTAGGCCGAAATTATGTAGTATAAATGGTCAATATATACTATCTCATTTGGTTTCATATTCATTGAACTTGAAAATTTTAAATTCATGGCTGTCTTGGTGGAATCTTTATCTAGACAATATGCAGAATTGTCAATGCTTATTTTTAAAGGGGGTCAAACATTGAATGTTTTTTCAATGGAAGTGACCTATTTAACTTTGATTCCACGTTCGGGTATTTTATATTGGTTAATGCTACATATATACAAAACTTTCTCGTAATTCATTACCATCATCTTCCTTTTTCTTCTCTGTCAATGTTGCGCAATTAGAAGGATGCATACACTCTAATGAGATGTTAGGCTCATTTTGGCAAAGACTTATATTCATAACTTTTACCCATCACTATGATGCAATCAGAAACCAGGGTGCAAAAAGTGTAATGATATGTTAGGCTCATTTTGGCAAGACCTATACTAAACCGATCAAATCCAAATCGGTTCCTTAGACAAAAGTAAACCATGATCCCCTTTTTGTGGTTTGGATTTCATTTCTCTGATGTTAAGGCAGTACCATTTTTGGTCAACATAAGGCAATATATTATAAACAGGATTAAAAAAGTCACAATTTGGTCCAGGCCCAACATACTACTTTTTATGGACCAGGCCCACGAGAAAAAATGAGCCCACAGCTATTTGTATAATTGTTTTCCTCTGGAAGACTCTTGTGAATGGGTATCATCATGTCATGTCTGAGAAAGAACGAGAAGTCTCCATTAATTTCTCAAATTGCATGTGTATCCATCCACTTTCTGATGTGTCTTACCCTCGTATACTATACTAGAATCCCTTGGACACTTCTCCAAGCATCCAAAGACAAGTAACAAATAGCAACTCCATATCTTTATTTAAGCTGTCTCATTTCCTTCAATCGTCAGCAAAAAACAAATAAACAAACAGAAACAAGTGGTAGTTCAAGTGTTCAACATCAAACTCATCATATGGCTTTGGCACGTTTAGCTTCGAAAAATTTGCAACAAGGAGTGTCATCCTTGATAGGCCATCAAGGTGGTGTGCACAGGCAGAGATGGAGCAATGAGTTGCTCACAAGATTTTGTACTGCAGCCAGTGAAAAGGGGAAATCTGAAGGCACTGAATTTGCTGTCTCAGAAAGAAAAAAATCTAGTAGGTTGTTCCCTAGAAGAAGGGGTAGAAGATGGCCTTGGAGAAACAACGACCGTGACTTTCCTCCTGCTCTTTATGGTACTCTCTCCCTCTATCTTTCCATGCTTTCTAATCCTTTACTTATAGATACACATTGAAAATGAGATTTAACTTCAATTCCAAAACCAAAGGGAGAGATCTAATTAGCACACATTGATAATATTCAAAATGTTTTAAACATTGGTAATTGAATTTGAATCTAACTTAAAATTTAATTGATCATAAAAATCTTGGTATTGTAAATAAAAATTGTCATGAATTAGAGGACATGAAAACAGTAGCTTACATTTTGTGTTTGGTTGTTAGAATTCTTTCCTTCAGGGCTTGGGAATGCACTGATGCAGGCAAGTGAGAACATCAACAGGTTGTTTGAGGATATGAATTTGACACCTTGGTCTCTGAGTGGGCGTGTGAAAGAGAGGGATGACCACTACAAACTGCGGTATGACATGCCAGGGATAGCCAAAGAGGATGTGAAGATAACCATTGATGATGGAGTGTTGACAATAAAGGGAGAGCACAAAGAAGAGAAAGAGGAAGGGGAAAATGATGAGTATTGGTCATCAAGTAATTATGGATACTATAATACAAGCTTAGTTCTTCCTGATGATGCCAAGCCTGATGACATTAAGGCAGAGTTGAAGGATGGTGTCCTAACTGTAACCATTCCTAGGACTCACAACCCCAAAAAGGATGTCAAGCATGTCACCATACAATGATATTGTGCATTTTCTAAGAGTCAAGTCAGGGTCAGGTTGTGAACTTGAGATGGATTTGTGAATAGTTCACCCTATGCCATTGGCATTAATAATAACTTATGTATGATTTCGGACCTAACATAAAGAAATAAATAATTAAATCTTCACACACCTGTTATGTCAATATTTCCATTTGGGTTTTATCTTTTCTTTTTCTGCTAATGACTTGGTAAATATGAGTGTGTCAGGTTTTCATTTATCCTTTTCTTTTTTATTATTATTTAAACATCCATTTTATATATATAATGGATATTTAAATAATAATTAAAAAAAAAAAAGAAATTCTTGCTTATGATGAGGCTACATGCTAGATATCTTGTCTTATCCTCCACTCTCAATGAAGAAAGAAAGCATTTAAGCGATTCCATATTCTTGTAATAATTATTATTGCCTCACTTTTTTATCTCTTTTTTTTTTTCTTCTTTTTTTAATATTTCCTTTTTCTTTTTATTTTTTTCACCACATTATTTATAACCAATTTTACTTTTTCTCATTTCTTTCTATCTTCGAAACACTTGCTATTTTGGAAATTTGTTAATTTTGTTTTATCCTACGCTGATTATTGAATTGGGTTTCGAGGGTTCTTTTACGAAATGGTGCAATCTTATCAAACCAGTGCAATTTTCAAAAAAATTATCAAACTAGGATAAGTCGTACTTATAAAATATGATTTCTGTCTAAATAAATATTTTGTGACAGTATTCTAACAATCACAAAAATTCTGCAGTTGTAAACTAATACAGACTTTTAAGACGATTTTTTTTTAAAAAAAATAAAATCGTACTCATATATGTACGACCCACCCCGATTTGGTAAATTTTTTTGAGAATATAATAATTACATAAATCCAAAAGAAAATTGCACTATTTTAATAATAGAACCTTGTATGTGTATAGTAGTACAGTATTTGCAACTTTCATTTTACATGGCGTTGCTGTCTAAGAGAAACGCTACATATGTCGAGATATGATTTAGAGTGAGGATCGGTTATGAAAACAAGTATATTAGTTTACAACTGCAGAAAAATAGAATGGACATATGAGAAACATTATTATAGAAATGGGCTCGTTGTCGTTGGACTAGAGCCCAGTAGAAGTTTTTTTTTTGGTATGAAGTGGAACTCTTTTTGTGTATGGACGCAGTGGAACTCATTTAGAAGAGAGAATTGTTTTTTACATCTTCTTAAATTTATTTTTAAATTTATTTTTTTTTATCTTAGATAATATTTTTTGTTTGTTTTTCTTTCATTTATCATTATTGTTCTTTTTAATTGAATTTAGGTTGAGTTACTTCCAAAGGAAAAACTAACTAAGAAAATGAACAGAAGAAGACAAACGAACTTTATACTTTATAAATTAATTTATAAAATATTAAATATTTTTTGAAAATTAATTTATAAAATGTATTAGTATTCTGTAAATTAATTTCAAAATACAAAAAATTATATTTTACAAATTAATTTATAAAATATATTAATGTATTTCGTAAATTAATTTGTAAAAAAGATGAATATTTATAAAAAAATTTAAAAATAAGAATGCTGAAGATAAAATGATAATAAAAAAATTTTCAAAAAATTAAAAAGTGAAAAAAAGTAAAACCCTTTGGAAGAACCTTTAATAGCAGACTTGGGTCTTGGGCCATCTTCTCAATAAACTATGCATAGCTAGTAACGAAGGCTCTGGATATCTTCTCCAAACACGATATGCAGCTGTTAAAAAATAAACGTTTTGTAATTGTCAAATTAAAACATTTTTTCCTGACCAAAAACATAATAATAAAGCATTTTTTTTTGTTTGCTAAAACAATTTATGGATGTTTTATCGTCAAATTTTAAATTATTTACTGTCACATACAATTGTAAACATAAAAATAACGTTTAATTAGTAGTTAAAATTTTTAGTTTACGAATAGTGATTCTATAAAATTATAATACGAGTATGGACACGTTATTTTTGCTTACAGTATGTAGTGGTTAACCTCCAACTAATGGTAGTCACATAAAAAAAATATATAAATATTTTTAATTTAAAATTAAATAAATCATATAGATTTTACATGGATTACAGGTAATATATATGAATTAAATATATTTTTTATCCCTCTAAAATTTTAAAATTTTGATAGTAGTCCTTTATATTTAAAATAATTTTTTTTATCTCTTATTTTTTAAAATAGGTTAATTATAGTTTTTTATGGTTTATGTGTTAAATATTAATATATGTCACATGTTAAACAATTATTATTTTAAGAATTAGAAATAATTTATTTTTAAAAAAATATCAAAATTAATAGTTTTAAAAATGATAGATTAAATTTAAAATTTTTAAAAAATTAAAAATATATTTAATTTTATATATAATATTATAAAAATGTTTTAAAATTATCCACATATATATATATATATATATATATATATATATATATATATATCGGTACGTGTGTTTGTGTATTTAATTTTACTTATTTTTATAGTAGTAACATGAATTTAAAAATATATATAAACAATTGTTATACTCAATAAAGATGGATAAAATTAGTAGATAATTATGTAGTTTCTAACTATGTCTATGCAAAAATATTGTTAAATTGATAATTTATTTTTAATCATTTTTACACCTAAAAGATATTGTTAAATAGATAATTTAATTTCAATCATTTTTACATCTCAAAATTATTAGTTTTTATTTATCAGTAGATAAATACAAATGATCCATATAAAAAACCTTTCATATGAGTTTGTATATTATACATAATTATTACTTTTCTAATTTATCTTTTCAGGCATTAAAATACAATACAATTATTTATTTGATATAATAAAAAAAATATAAATGCTAAACTCTTAAACTATTTTTTTATAATTTGAAATTGGTTTGGAATACACGGCAAAAAAATTATGTTTAAACATGATTTCAAAACAAATTTATCCTAGATGTTAATAGAGTCAGTCATTTTCATCCTTACACTTGAAATCTCAACTTTCAACATACTTTATGAGAAGAAAATGATTGTGCAAATTAGTTAGGATAACAAAGAAGTTTCTTTTGATCAAACATTTATGGTTACTTAAAAGACCTATTCTCCCCAATTAAACTCAATTCTGTTGGTTGATGTTAAGTAAGTCATTAGAATTGAATCTTTAGTTTTTATTTATCTCATTTTTATCTAGATGTTGTTTCTGATAAAAAACAAAAAAAAATTAATTTAAAAGAAAATAAACCATAGTGAATATTTGTTTTCTTATTTTTATAATATTGTAGTAGGTTTCTTTCTATTTGGGTCAGATATTGTATGAATGGGTTTGTGGGGGTCCACGTATGGATCTGCCCAAAATAAAAATTCTCTTTCAAAATCTTTGGAAAGAATGGACCCGCTATGTTAGAATGCAACCTCGAAATTCGGGATATGTCTTATTGGGCCCACTGGCTATCTTTCTTCATCATAAACCGAATATGTAGAAAGGCCCTTGCCAGGGGAATGGTAAAGGAAAAGAAATGTGCAGAAACACGAATTTTAATAAAAATGTATATATATATTTATTTATCAATTTTTAAATGAAAATAAGGAAAATGATAATAAAATAATATTAAATGAACATCTTTTTATAAAACAAGTTTATACGAATTTGTATTAAAACAATAATATAAGCATAAAATCAGATTAATACTGCAATTTAATTTTTGTACAAATTGGATGAAAATATTTTGTAAACATTTTTCTTAAATATCATTAAATATGCAGAAAATTATTTATCCATTCAGCACTTGAAGCTGCTCCCAGTAATCTGCTATGCATAAATGGAAACGAGAAAGAAACATAGGTAGCTAGAATGCTACATTAGGTGAAGTGGTGAAGAATGAAAAGACTCGACAATGAAAAGAGAGGTAGAAGAAGATGTGAGAGGTGTACGGTGATGACGTGATTGTATTGATCTGAACAGTTACGTGCATGTGCAAGCATGAGACCTTTCTAATAATATACAACTGTTTCTGTTTATCACTTTTTCTCTTTCTCAGTACACCTTCAGCTTTGTGGGACCATAATCATCAACCGTACGATCTGATAAGAGGCCATGCACAACCGTTGATTTGTCCAACTGGGAAACAAACCCTTATGATCCGTGATCTTGCGCTGGTGTACTTGCTGCTACTCCCATCTTCTAGGAGATTGTGCACCTCACTTATATCTATGTCATCGCTGGGAAAGCTTTCAAATTGTATAAATACAAATATATTTTTCATTATTTTAAATTAAAATATTTTATTAATAAAATTTTAATAACTTCATTTTTTTTAAATATGTTGATGGATATTCAATTTTTATTCATGATATATTATTATTATTATAATTTTAGTTATAAATTTCATATAATAATAACTCAACGCATAATTAAATAAGTAGTAAATATAGTATTAGTGTTTGGATTGAATTTTTTAATTATAATGAATTAGTCTGTGCATGCATCTTAATTCATAGTGGAATTTAAATCAAAATTTTCTTTGGTGTATGCAGACGGTTATTAAAAAACTGATTTTAATGTAAAAAATTAATCAATAACTTTAAAAAGTGAGTATCCAAACATGTTGCCAAACTGAAAACAACTTTCATGATAAAAACATTATTTTCCTGAATAAGCAATAAAACATATCATTGCCTGTTCAAACAAGAGCTAACTCTACTTTAATTTTTGAATTGCAAACCCCGTCATTTGTTTTCATTTTATCACTTTCAACGTTTATGGCATAGCGTTCCAATGAGTATATTAGTTAAAAATCAGGTAAAAGTGTAATTGAAATAAGGGTAAATTAGTTAAAGATTATTTTATTTATTTTAATTTTTATAAATTTTTAATCATAATTCTTATTATTATTTATCAAAACCATAAAATATATCTAAACATATTAGATAATTTATTTCACTAAAATACTATAATTAGAAATAATCATGTTATTATAAAATAATTATTATTTAAAAATTAAAATTTATTTTTATAAAAATTAAAATAAAATTTATTCATATTTTTACAAGTAAACATGTATTTGAAGTCTTCCAAATTAAGTGAGATCCGGTATACAAGGATCAAGTAATTTGTGAAGTGAATGTTGTTTAAACAGCTACTAGCTAGATTTGTAAGAAGGAGAAGAAAAGGCTATTTTTTTTTCTCCACTATCTTATTGTTTATAGTATTTACTAATTCGGAATGCAAAATAAACAAGAACATTGTCATTAACATATTATTTTCAACACTTTTGAAAATAATATTATTTATTATTTAAGTTGCGTTTCATATTTAATTTAAAGATAGTTTTTAAATAAATAATAAAAACGTGTCAGTAACTTTCCAGAGTCAACAGTATACACAAGTCAATTTACAAATAACTAAATTCGTTTATGAATGTGTGTTGGAAGAAAAAAGCAACACTGGGGTTGGCGATTACTACTACTATTCTGCAATAGTGCATACCATCAGTTTCTTTCTTCGGGAAAGGGTGGTTGCTGTTTTCAAAAGCTGTTGAATTTTCTGAATGAGGACACTGAAAAAGTTGCTTTACAAGGAAAGTGTGGGGTAAAAACTGAAAATGGATTCTACCCCAATCCCATATTAAGCAAACTTTAAGCCTCCAAAGTCCAAAGCTTACCATGTCAGCACCAACAGTAAATCTTAACACACACTGTCAGATCTAGAAGCAAATCGTCTTTTTAGATCACTTGCTAAGTTTTTTTCTTTTTTCATTTACTTGGTTAACCACATAATTTGCATGCATTGTTAGAAGGGTTTGAAGTTTGATACTTGTTTTGTAGTTTTATACTTTACATTTTATGATAAATTATTAATATTTATATCAATAAAGATGAATTTTTTTATAAACTTATTAAAGACGATCTTAACATTCAACATTGTTTATTCTTTAATATATGATTTTTTAAAAACACATGTTAGCATCGGTATTTTACTATTTTATTATTTTAAAGATAATAAATACAAGGAAGTTGTCAAAAATCGTAGGGACAAACTCAAGTAGGCGAAAACCTTCTAAGAGTTTGTTTGCTTTTACGTATACTCAACTGGAGTTTGCTGTTAATACAAGTAGGCCTTTAATTTGATTTTGTAAATTGAAAAATATAAAAATAACATCTATTTGTGGGTCTGTATATTCATTTTTTATGAAATGGGAAGAAATATAAAAATTTAATTCTTGAATTATATTATGTACATAGCTTTAAGTACGTCTGCAAAGATTTTAAACTAAAGATCACATCTAAATTTCTTTATTTATTTTTAATCTCACATCCAAGTAAAATCTTTCATGTATATATTGTTACTAAAGACATTATTTATGGCCCAATTAAATATCCTGAAACAGAATTTGTTCACTTAGATTTTAAATCAAAACCACTGAATTAAAGTTTTATGGTGAGCATGATCAAGTTTCATACACCTCCAATTATAAAAGAGGCAGTTAAAATCAATTTAGAAGCATAACCTTAAAGATTATTATAAATTTGATGGCATGAAATAAATAATAAAGGGTAGATAGGTAATTTAGAGAATAACAGTAAAAGCAGTGATCAATCCAAGGCAAGGAGGGGGGGGGGGTCGCATTCAGTATTATTCAGTATCGAAAATGTGTTCCCAAATTCCAAAAAAGAGTGAAGAAAGGCATTCTGACTGTGTGAATTTGATTTTGATTGGCGAAGAAGGCATGAAATCAGAAAACTGTCTCTCCCACAGGAAACATCCCTCAACTTTGTCCAACACATTTAAATCTCTTATTCTTTTGTATCTTAATAATAATATTTGTTATTTCATATACTACTCCACCCGTCACTTTCACTTCTTCATTCTTTCTCAAACACCCTCAATACCCTTACCCTTCTTCACTACTGTGACTTGCATCAATATCCAACACACGTCAAAGCTTCTTCCTAGACCCATCACTGATGATGGCTCAACTTGCTAGATCCTATCCTCTACATCCACGACTCAATCTTCCAATCACTGTGCTTTTCATCTTTTTCCTCTCCCTTCTACCTTCCAAATCTGGTAAAAAGCCTCCATTCCCCTAATACCCTATTTAACTTCAATACTGTTTCAAACTTCTGTTCAGCTACAAATCCAAATACGTCTCTTCAAATAATCCTTTTTTACTTTCATATCTTCAAATTTAAATATATATATATTTATATGCTTGTCACCTATTCTCATATATATATGCTTTTTGAATAGGGTAGCTTCTCTTTTATGCTTTAATGAATTGAAATGTACATGCATGTTTGTTTGGTTGAGCAGGTGGATCATTAATGTTGGAGACAAAGGAGAGATTGGAAGAAAGCAAAATGGTGATAGGGTCAAAGCCTCCTGCGTGTGTTAACAAGTGCATGAATTGTAGGCCTTGCATGGCTACTCTGGTGGTTCCAAATCACCAAAAGAGGAAGGGTACTTTCAAACCCTCATCTCATGGGGAAGATGATACCTATTACCTTCTTTCATGGAAATGCAAATGTGGGAATAAACTCTTTCAACCATGACTCAACCTTCTACTATTACTTACATCTTAATTACTTTTCATTAATTCCTCTATGTGTACAAAGAAAGCAGAGAACACCAACTTTGGTTGGAGCTTCCTTCTTCAATCTCTCTCTTTAAGATGTTAAAAATTTGTGGACATGTCAGGTTTATCTTGTTTTCATGTATATCCATCCACCTTCCAGATATTCCAATTAATTAGCTTGTTAATTGTTTCAAATAATCTCATTTAATTTCGAAATTTAACTCATTTTCATCAAATATATATTTTAGTCACACAGACTGTGATATGTAATTAACTAACAATCTCAAAAAATTAAGCTAATTAAGCTTAATGGTCCTTATGAAAAAAAAAATTATTTGATGCCACTCTGTTATATGGCAGCACAATTTAAAGTGGTAGTTATTGGTTATTATGATACATTGAATTACAGAGAAATGGTTTAGTGGTTTTGTTTGTTTGTGTTGTCTGGTTTCAAATCACAAGGCATGAACAAGGTTAAGTACATCAAAAGAATACAAAAAGTGGGATAAGGTCTTATCTCCTGTCTTCAGTCCACGCAGTTGACGATGATCATGCATAGTACAACCACAGTGGAAGAGGGGGCCAGGATTCATAAAAAACAAACACAAAATTATGATATAATAGAAAAATATATAAAAAATCTTAAAATAAAAATATTTTTAAAATGTATGATAATTATGAATTATTGATAAATCATATTAATATTTTATTATTTTTTATACATAATATTTTAATTTAAACAAAATCAAGCATATACTATTTGAATTAATTATCATCCATAATATCAACTTTTATGTATAATTTTTCTTAATGCTTGATAAAAAATCTATTTAATGAAAATAGTGTATTATATATACATATATGCATTAAAAAAATTTAATTTAATAAACAAATAATGCGTGTTAATTTGTTTTGTAAGTGCCCACCCTACTTTTTTTTTTCTATTTGATAGCTTTGTGCACCAAGTTCCCTGATTCCCGCACTGAACCCACCTGATGATGCAGACCCTGACCCTCAATAATAAGTATGCATTATTTAGATTAATCTTTTCCGAAATAAAAATAATGTTCCTTTTAAAATAATTTATTTTAAAGAAAAAATATTCTCAAACACATGCTATTTTTATTAACATTAATTCATTTCTTTCAAGGATCAAAATCTGACATTGACGCACGCATCCAGCGACACGACTCAGCAATTTTAAGTTATAGAAGTGATACAATTACACATATAAATATGTAATATTAAAAAAATATATGGCACTTTTAAAAGTATAAACAGCTCCAAGGTAAGGGGAAAACTATAATGTTTCCCATTCTATTATGCCTATTGTTTTTTTAATATATCTTACTTTAAAAAAAAAATTGAACATTATTTGCATGCTGGACTGCAAGCACAATTTTTTAGAACCCCAAAGAGGTACGGGTTAAACGACAACTCTAGTAAGTGGATGTTGTCTGAATTCTGAAATTATACGCCTGTATCTCAACCTTTGGTGAAACCTACTTATCTACCTACATTGATTTATATTTCTATATATTTTTAATTTAATAACTATATTTAAAAAAATATATAAAATAAACTTATAATCATCAAAGAAATAAATATAAATGTAATATTCTGTATATATTATATGGAACAATCATTTCAGGTAAAAAATTAAAAAATCACAACCCTTTGTTGGCTTGTCAATATCCTGAGAATAATTTGCAGCAAAAAAGTGTTGTTGGTTGAACTAAATATGAAGTCGTCTATTTTGCAACTAAAATAGTCGAATACAATGATGCAGTGTTCGGTATAAGAGCATTTCTCCTACTAGAAATAGAAAAGAAAGACTGAAGAAAATGAGAAAGGAATGAGCCAAAAACGAACCATTTGCAATACCTAAATAAATGAAATATTTAGGAAGGAAAAGAAAAATGATGGGTGTCAATCCATGTAGTGTTTTTTAAAACAAATAAATAATTTTTTGTTGTTGTTGTTAAAAAATAAATAGCACTGTACGGATATTTAGATATCATTATTCATTTTGGAAGTAGTAGGTAGAGAAAAATTAAAAATCTTTAGAGAAATAAAAAGTTAAATAACATTAAATAGGGTTAATCTAACACCTGTTTAGTTAAAAGTGAGATGGTAATAATAATAGATAGATAATGCTATTTAAATATTTTTTTTATAAAAATTTGTATGGAAGAATGAAATTGAAAGAGAAAAGACATGTACATAATAAAATAAATGATATAATGAAAAAAAATAAAAAAAGTTATAAACAAGCGATATAAAAATTAACTGTCAGAAAAATATTATTTATAATAGATTTCCTTTCCATCTAACCATTGGTTTGTAAGATGTTTTCTACGGTGCCTTTAGTGAATAGTAGTAACTTGAAACAAAGTTCCTTCTTGTATACAATTTTAACTTATCCAATGTAACTATATATAGGAAAAATTTACATTCAGTATTATAAATTGATTGTATTTTATTTTTTTTAATAAAAATTAAATATTTATCTTAAAATTAATATAATTTTTATCAATTATTAAAATAAATTATTATGTCAACTTTAAATTTTTTTTATATAGATTAAATAGCACAAATCACTAAAAGCAAAATTAAAAAAAAAATCATTCTACTAAACAGATCTTAAAATAAAAATAAAAATGAATAAAATTATTCAAAAACAAATTTAGGTTTGATTTGTTTAACAAATAAATAGGTTCAATTTTATTAAATAAACAACTCAGACTTAAATTTATAAAAAATATATTTAACTTATTAAAAAATTTATTTATCATTATATATTATATATTTATGTTTATATTTATTTTAATATATTTATTTATATAGTATATATATATCTTGTATGTTTAAAGTTTAAATTTTTTTAATCAATTATTTATATAAATTTTAAATCTATTTATTAATATTTTTTGAAATATAAACTTTTGAATTCGTAAATTTTATAAGTTTTGAATCAGGTTATACTTTAGCAAAAAAAAAATAAAATTTAACAAATATCAGACTAACCTCAAAATTTTTAAACAAACTAAACTTAAACACTCAAAATTTATCTTAATTCGATCTACTTTCATTATATTTTAAAAACTTCAAAAATCATAACTGAATACACCCAAAATAGTTTTTAAATAAAAACTTCATATTATCAAAGATGATATTCAATATTGATATATTTTTTATATGGATTATTTTTTTATAAATCAATTTTTTTATTAGTTTTTGATAAATTAAAAAAAGGCAATTATTTGTCTAGAAAAGAACTCATCCAAATATATACTTATATCAATACTTTTTCAACCATATTATTCAATAAGAAAATTGTTATTTCAGAAGATTCATAATCAATTATTTCCTGTAAGAGTTTTAAAATAAAAATAATAAACACAACATTTTTTTTCCGTTTTCCAGTTTCACATTCGTACCATTAATAAACACAACATTTCTGGTGGTTCTTGTAGGTGTTTTTTCTTTTTGTCAAAGTTTTGTACTTATTTGCTTTCGTGGAGAAGTCTTGTGGTTGTTCAGATGCATATGAAATTGTGGATCCATATAAGTAGGCCTAGCCAGGCCCAATTGGGGTCCTAATCAGAATGGGTATAATCATCAAAGAGCCCAATAACTGATCTATTCACTTAACCCAATAACTCACCGTACAAGACAATACATATAACTCAAATATAGCCGAATACTGATCATTCATTTCGGTTAAACTTGAAATGCCTCCAAATGGCTCTTTTCTCAGTCACCACCGCAAAATCCTCGAAGCTCAATCTCTCGTTCACTCTCTCTCCTTCTCCCACTTCCACTTCCTCCTTCTCTCTCCACCGTCAATTTCAACCACTCTCTTCTCCCTCCACCGTGCTCCGTCTTCCCAGGTTCCGCGCCACCACCCCCGGCTCTCCACCACCACCACCCCCCGGAAACGATTCAAGGCACCTTAAAGGTTTCATCCATCCAAAATTTTTCATCTTTAATTGCATAACTTAGGCTTCATTCCTGTTTTAGCTTCGTTTGTTTGTTTGTATATCAAGTTATTACCGTTGTTCTATTTCCTGAATAATTTTCCCCTTACGTTCTGTATTAGAATAGCGTGTAGTAATTGACCTTTTTTGGCTTTGAATTGAAAGTGATTAGGATTACTCTGATGTTTAAAGAGTTTAGTTTAGGTCCATGAAATCAATTTGATTTGTTTTTGTTTTTGGGAATTTTAGTCTTTTAAGGGAATATGGATGATATTCAGTCCCGTGATAATTGTCACAGCTATGGATATGAATGAACTTAGCTATTCATGAATTGTTTAAAGCTGAATTGGTTAAATGAGCTAGCAAATTCTTCATTTAGTTGAACAAATAAGTTCAATTTTAAAGTTAGGATAGGTTACTTAAATTACTCAACAGCCAAGTTCAGGCAAGGTTTTATAGGCTCGTGTGCATTATCTAGAGAGTTGTAATTTTATTTATTATATTAACATAGATAGTTGTAATTTTATATATTATTATCTTATATCTACTGGATACTTAAACTTCAAATTTCATTAGTCACGTTTAAAATAAGAGACCATCCACTTTCTTCAAACAAAATTCCATCATTTATATTATCAAATATTTTATTTCCGATCTTAAGTTATCTTTGTGAATACAGATTAAATTCATTTTTTTTACTTCATCTTCTAGCATTAAGATGCTTTTTAAATGCTAAATTAATAGACATAAAATAATTCAAGAAAGAAATTGATAAAGGAAACAATGATCAAGTCATAAGCAAGTAAATCATCTAAGCTTGAATAACGTTTTTCTTCCATGCAAGTGAAGGCTGAACTTTGAGTACCCAGTTTGCCGATCTCATTTACATCTGTAGTCACTAACATTAATAATTCCTGATCCTTCCCTCCTTACCTTGTCATTGAAATATTTGTCTGGTCACACTGTTTTTTATGATGCTGCTATTGCCACTCTGCTTGATATTTTGATGGTCAAATTATCTTGTTATCATCAATTCTAACTATTTTGGCCATGCTTTCTTCGATATAGCATTAATTGCCAAATCCTTTGCCTTGGTTTGTGTTCTGTGAGTTATCAGGTTTTGTATTGAGGTTTTTTTGAAGGGATTTGTTTACTTTCTTGAGAATAAGTATTAGAAGTTCTCTAGGGAAGAGAGATAGAGAGAGAATGGGTTGAAGAAAGCCCAAACGATGTCTGTTCTTTCGAGAATAAGCCTTTGGCTCATAAAGGGATATTCAAATTCATTCTGGAAAATTATTTGAAGTTTTCAAAGTGCAAAGCTAACTATCTAAATCTTTAGGTGCAAGAACCTAAAATAGGTCTAGATGAAGTCTTCCTATCATGCAAAAAATTGTTTGAAATGATGTGGTCTGGTGCAGCATTGAATTACATTAGATGTGGTTAGTTTTTCACGGTTCTCTTGTAAAAGCCACGTTATGTTTTGCCAACTATATTTGTATTTTGTGAAGCGTTGATCTTTATTCGGTCGCATTTTGTAGTCTAGTCTATACTTAAGACACACATACCATGCGCTTTGATTTATAAAAGCTTATTTGCTTAACTCTTGCATGTTTACTCAATCTTTTATCTGCCTTAGAGTATTATTTGGTATAATGATGCTGTATTTTTTATATTAAAACTTATCATATGCCCACTTTCTATCATTTATGTTTTGATTTGGCGTTTATGCTTCTATGGCAAGGTGCGACTTTTGGTATTGACAAGACTTTTTGGTGTTTTTTTCCTCTAATTGACAAGACTTTTTGGTGTTTTTTTCCTCTAATTTTTAAGGTGAAGAAGATCTTGCTACATCTTTATCCAAACTTCAGGATAGAATACAAATCTTCTTTGCTGTTCTTTTCTGGATGTCTCTATTCTTTTGGGCTTCTGCCTGGGACGGGAGGAATAGGCCGAATAAGGGATCAAGATTTAGAAGATAAAAATAGTAAGCATTTAATTTGATTTGTATATATTAATTATAACTTAGGGGGACCGAATTATACGTCAACAGAAAAAAAAAGAAGGGAAATGTGTGGAATAAATATTGTGATTCTCTGTAAAATTTCTGCTTTAAAATATTCCACGGACTAAAATTACTCCGGTCAAGAGTAGCCTATTAGCTATCGCTCTATTGCCTATTTTCTTTCTTTTTTATTTCCTAATTGCTATATCAGTTGACAAGATGTTTAAAATTGAAAATATCTTCAAATTTCAAATGTCATGGATTACGTCTGAAGTTCAAAGTTGCTTGTAGATAGAGGTGGCAGAGGAAATTTTAGAACTGTGACTTGAGAACATATTTTTTATTTTTATTTTTACTTGCATAAATGTCATTTTATTTTTTATTTTCAAAAATTTATATAGAAAATAGTAAAAGCAATTTCATCTTGTTTTTATTGTTTTCTATTTAAACTTTTGAAAATAGAAAATAAAGTAAAAATAAGATCACATGATTGAAAATAAAAATGCAAAATATTATTTTCTAAACAAACTACTCTTTATTAATTTATTTCTTATGTCTTTGCATTAAAGTTTATGCACAAATTAGGCGCTTAATTTATAGAAGCATTTTTACAATATTGATGAAGTCAGCGTAAACTCATGTTCTGTTTGTTCTGGTGTAATTATGGTGATGGAGATTGTGTAACTTAATATTTTTATGTATTTTATGCCGAATAGATAATTGATGACGGGAGTAAAATTAACAATTTTATAACGTTTTGACATTATTGTGAATGACTGAAAGTGTGAAAATTTAGAGGAACTTACCTCCTTTTTGCGTATAGAATAATGGGTCTATTTTAGCAGTCTCCAACTTTTCAATTCAAATACAAGGAAAGGCGGCGTTCAGCTGATTGCTCATGCTATCCCATTTCAGTCGTGACAAGTACCTTCAAGCTGTTTAAATTTTATAAATGTTTCTCTTCTCTTTTTGGACGGACACGTGTTTCCTTTCACAATAAATGGTGTATCCTTTCGGCCCAAACCATGAAACCCTGAAACAGTAATTGAACGGCCGACTATTATGTTGAAACGAGATATTTTCTCAAAGTTGTTCTTTTGTTCTGCCTGAACCAGCTGTTATGGTCTGCGTGAAAGAAAGTGGCTTTTCTGTAGTGAACATTATTCATTTACATATGGATTAAACGCCGTCTTCCGTGATTCAAGGAGGTGATATTTTCACTTACACTCGCTGATGCATATATCATCCTTTCATTTTGTGGATTTACTTCTCAAGGAGCAATGAGCGAATATGGCGCATTTTGTTGTTTTTATTTCCTGAACGTAGCAGTAACACCAGCTGGAAATGGAGATGAAATTTGTCACGTAATAGGGTCAAAGAGGACTCATTACGTAAAAATATAATCATTTCTTCGTTAAAAAGGCCTCAAGATTTTCATTCTGGGTTGAGGTGTAATTGTAGTTTTAATTGTTTGTTTGTTTTTTTTCTTATTTTTAATAGAGTAATAGGATTAAAATCTTAAACTTTAAATCCTAAACTCAATCGGGTTAGATTTTAAGTATTTAAATTTAATCATGAACTTGTTACATGTAATTATTATATATAAAAGATGTTTTTTTTATGAAGGTATAATCTAATTTAAAGTTTGTAATTAAAAATTTATATTTAAAAAATAATAATAAATAAATTAAAAAATATATATATATATTATGTAAATAAAATATATTATAATAAATAAATATATAATATATAAGGATAAATAGATTTTTGAATAGATTAAAGAAATTTTTTTATAAATTTAATTTTGATTTATTTATCTACATTTTTTTAATAAATTAAAATTTATTTATTTATTAAATAAATTCAATTCAATTAAACTTTAAATAAATCAAATTGTATACTCAAAATTTGTAAATTCTCCTCCTAGTATTTCTCATGGTTAACTGAAGAGTAAATGTTATAACATAATCTTACCCAAATATAATCAAATGGGTCTAGTTTCTTCCGTTTCTTGAAAAAATTGGTTCAGTCACCAAAGTCATCTAAGGACTTGGGGATTTTAATGGTTTAACCACGCAAAATATATCAAGTAATAACATACAAGCAAGGGAACTAATTTTGTTGTTGTTTTGAACTTCAATTAATACATTTATGTTTAGTTTATGCGTGGTAAGAGATAATAGCAGGTCACCGTTCACGTGATGGATGTGACACAAATTAAGGAGTGTAGTACAATATTCACTAATCTCACATCCACGTCGCTTCCACTTTTCCACCCTCTAGTTATAGAAGTTTTTTACATTATTAGCAAACCGCATATGGAAACAAAATATGCCCATAGTTCGAAGAAGCAGGTGTTCATATATGGTTGGTCGCAGTTGGGGAAGGCTAAGGAGATGGCGATACAAAACCAATTTGTGGCCGTTCAAGTTTGCAACTTACTGCAAAACAAAACCGCAGCTTGGGTCCCCCCACTTCGTGTCATGCAACCAACGTTCAACCCCATAGGTTAGTCTCCCACTTGCTAAATTCCTAGCTTTGTATTGGACATCACATTCTTTCAAGTAATAATGTCTTGTGTTTCTACTTTCTACTATTTGTTATATATTGACTTTCTCGTTTCATGCTTTCTATTCCATGCTTCACTTCTCTCACTCTCCACCACTTTGTTTTCCCAATGTTCCTTTCATTGATTCCTTCCTTTTTTAGTTGAGTGCTTTTCTTTCACTTTTCGGTCCATAGCTGGCTTCAATGGTTATTTCAAGTTGCACCATTTCTTTATTCTACATCTGCATTGGCTAGCTCTCATATAAACCTAACTTCTTCATTAATTTTCTCATTGCTTCTCTCAACTGTAGAAGATGTTACTTAGAAGCTCCTCGGCACCAATTCTAAGTTCACTGCTACTCCATTCCAAAGACTCCTCCCCCGAACCAGAACACATGCTTCAGCTTACTAGAACAATATCATTTTCAAGTCTAAGCCAAAACTTGGCGGATATAGACCTTAAAAGCTCATCAAGTCCTAAGAAAAAAAATCATGTTCCACTGCCACGTAGTAATGTTCCTAAAAATCAACTGCATACAAAGATGAAAGAAAGCGATGAAGTGAAAGATTCAAAACAAAAAACTTGCATGAAAGCAAAACCTTCAAGTCAAGAACCGTTTTCAAGCACTTGTTTAGATAAGGGAGTCCTGGATCATGAAGAGTGTTGTGTGGGGAAGAAGGATGGTAAATTGCAGGCTTCGGTGATGGGTGGTGGGATGGGGAACAATGGTGGTTGTAATGGTAGTGGAAGAGGCTCAGACGCTGGACGTGGAAGAGGGTGGGATTTCCATGAAGGAAATGATCATGGTAGTGATAGGATGGATGCTTATTACCGGAACATGATTGATGCAAACCCCTGTGATGCTCTTTTGCTTGGAAATTATGCAAAGTTTTTGAAAGAGGTAATTAAATTTGTTTAAATGGCTACTTGAGCAGTTGAACTTGATCATGTTTTCTTTCTCTAAATTATTAATTTAATCGGTCAGATCATTCACTGATTAAAAAAATTATCAGGTTAGCTAGATTATGTACCTTGTTGATACATAGAAATGCTAGGAAAACATAACCTTACAAACACAGACACAACATACATGAAATTTCATATTTCTTTATATGGTTGTTCTGATATTCAATTTGCAAATAGGTTCGTGGAGACTATCCTAAAGCAGAGGAGTATCTCGAAAGGGCGATTTTGGCTAATCCTGGTGATGGTCATATTCTGTCCCTCTATGCAGATTTAATATGGCAAACACACAAAAATGCTGATCGAGCTGAAGGATATTTTGATCAAGCCATTAAAAATGCCCCAGATGACTGGTACAATATATAACCAACAATTCAACATTGTTTATGGTTTTTCTTGAGATTATTAGATTTTATATCTTTAAATGACAAGATTTTTTAAAAAAAATATTATAAACTTTTGTTTGAGTAGTTTTTATATCAAATGGGAAGAATTTCAAATAACCTCTATTGAGAGAGAATTTCCAAAATTCTTTATTCTATTAGTTTCTTCCTGACTATCATTCATAATTATTCTCATGTTTCGCTCTTTTTGAAATGATTAATCATTTTTTATTCACAAATCTCTAAAATTCTCAATCCAAATGCAAGATAATTGTTAAGCATGTGTTAATGTTTCTTTCTGATCAGAGGCCTAGCAGGTAGTCTATAATATATGATATAATCTCTTGATGATTTGATAATCAAGAAAATTAGAAATTATTCTGCTTTCTTTTTCTTTTTATGTTTCCCAAATGAGTAAGATTTTAATCTCATTTCTCTTGTTGATGAAACTAATGTCTAAATCTTAATCCTGTGCAGCTATGTCCTGGCTTCATATGCTAAATTCCTTTGGGATGCTGAAGAAGATGAGGATGAAGATAAAGACTGCGGAAATAAATCAGATCGCAGCCATCCATATCCAACTGATCTCTTTCAAGGAACTAATAGTCATCACCCTCATTTAATTGCAGCCTCAAAAGCCTTACCACTATCTCTTAAGTAAAGGTGACAAATGAAGTAATAGTCTCAAACAATCACATTATAAAGTGATTGATCACTTGGAAGGTTTGGTTTAGTAGAGATGACTTGCTATTGTAAATAGCTTAGACCATAATAAGAGAAAGCAGCTTTGAGTGCGTCTTGTTCTAGTAAGTTGTAAGGCTTCCACTTTGAGAACATAAGGTTTTGTAGATACCAAAGAGTAAGGAGCAGCCTAATATCATATCCGTATCTCTTTAATTGTTTATCTTCAACTCGATTTCCCAAAAAGAGCAATCACCCAATACGATGAGATATGATATCATAATTTGTAACTCCATTCATATTGGCCTGCATTGCAGGGGTTCCAATGAAATTTTTCCTTGTAACAAAGGGTGTTGAAAACAAAGTGACAAATAATAATCCATAAAATTCTTCTACTTTTCAATTGCTTTGTGCTTTTGTATAAATTTTTGGGACGATATGTTTTTGTAAATCTTTCATCAGTTCATACTTTCATTTTTTAAATCATTTCAATCATTGAGACATTGCAATTTTTAAATCATTCCAAACATTAAAATATAATATCATGCTTTTAAATAATTCAATGAAGTTTTGAATCTATCAAGCAGGCAGGTAATCTCTATTGATCAATGGGTTGAAAAGAAAAGGTTTTGAAATCTTGAAAGTAACACAAAAGGAAAACAGGAAAGAAAGAGACTAAAGCATGTGGATGGAGCCATAGACAAGAACAAGAGCATTCATAATTACATGTATCCCAAAAGATAATGGTGGGTTTGCAATTGAATTACATAAACCTATGGCTCCAAATGTAAGTGGGTCTTAAAAGTTGAAACATATTGCTCTTTCGTCAGCTATTGTACGTATGGGATTCTTGTCTTCCTCTCCGTTTGTTTTCACTTGTCAGTGTTTGAGAGTTCGTCCTTTTCAAATTCCTTCTTGTCATTATTAGTGAGGCAGATTATGGGAAATAGGGTCGCTATTATTTAGCCACAACTTGCTTAATTCAATGTATGAATGGTAGTGACTAGTGACTACCCAAAATTACTCAAATTGGTATAGTTTTTATCCTTTCAAGGGATATACTGATCATTCATTCGCATCTTGTTTTTTTTCTAAGTAAGGTTTATTCGTTGTCTCCTTCATCACCGTAAATTTCACTATTTTTCATGGGATCGTGGTGACATTATATAAAAAATAGTGTATGCACTCATGAATATCCTAAACCAACTCTAAAGCTGAATATTTTGTGTGAGATAAATAAGCAGTATGAAGGTGTTTCTACGAAAACTATCTAGGTAAACTTTGGCAAGATTTCGATCAAATTATCTACTTCTACCCTTCATTTTTTTATTTATTTTCTATTCATAAAGATGGAGAAAAAATATGTTCTTATTTACATGTTTACATAAATGTTGAAAATAATATTAATTATGAACTGTTAGTAATATATTCTTTTATGTGCATTTAACATTTTTTATGAATTAATGGATGGCTTGTTGAGGCTAACAAATTATTAGAGCATTAAAGTGGAGAGATTTTTGTTACTCCTATAAAGTCCTTACCAAACACAGGCTCAGGCAGTTGAGGGCCCATTTAGTACTACTTGCTGTGACATTCCTCCAATTAATTTCAGACTTTACATTCTCTTTTGAACAATAATTGTTTTTGGAAGTGTTTGGAAAATCATGAAACTTTCGTTTTTGTTTCTCACACAAAGAATATATAAATGTTGGATGCAAAGCCATATTCAAGAGTTATATATCGTTAATTTAAATTAAATTATCCTATAAATTTAACTAACTTTAACTTAACAATAAATCTATTTTTAATAAGATGAATCAACTTTAAATTATCCTATATATTTCACTTTACACAATCAACTTAGACAAGTCAAATTTAATAAGATGAATACATTCGGATTTACTTATTTATGGGTTTTGTAAAAGAATAATTACAGATTTTTGGTTCATTTCAATACTCTTATCAAACAAAAGTATTATATTATTTTAAAATTATAAATATTAGTTATAAATGTTATCAGTATTTGTTCTGACCTATATTGAAAATATTAAAGTATTCAATTTTTCAGAACATAAGCAAATTGTCACCGAGAGCCCTTTATTCCTATCTAGTATGGATTGATGAACATTTTGTAAAAAAAAAATATTACATCCACATATATTCTAAACTTAACTGTTAGAATTTTTTTTTTAAAATAAAAATCTAACAATCATTAATTAGGTAAATCCAAATAATATTTCTCTTTTTTCCATATCAGTATCATAGTTTCTTCTCCTCCCTTCAGTATTTGGGAAATCATCTAACTCTGCTAAAAGTGTGGACTATTACTCCTCATTGTCATCCCTTAATTATATTTTTGCTCACTTTAATTTAACTTACGATGTCTAATTCTAGTCTTTGTGCAACTCCTTTTTTTTTTTTTTTCTGTAAACAATAATAAATAAGTAGAAAGCCGTTCATTATGTAACACAAAACTGATATCAAATATCATGTGAGCATAATTATAAAAAAACAAATAGTGGAGTCAAAATGGTCCATACCAAAATGGAGTAAGAGAAAATGTAACTAAAATTTAAAAATAAAAAAGAAATCAATTTATGAATCAGAAAAAATTAAAAGTCAAACTGAATTATAACTTACACTTCATAATTAATAGATGAAAAACATTTAAAAATAAAAAATAAAAGATAAAACAATTTACATTCTAATATAATCAAATATAAGTTGCTACAGTGCTTTATGTGACTCAAGCGGTGCTCAATTATAAACATCCCGACAGAGATAACAAAAGTGGACAGAACATTCCGTGTAGATTCTGTGTTTATCCTGCTTAGCTTTGACTTCACTTCTCAGGTATGAAACAATGTACAAAAACAGTGTGAGTGTTACTAGCATGGTGGGTTTGAATAATGAAAATATATTCATATAATAACTAATATATATTTATTTTAAATTTAACGATTATAAAAACAAAATATATTATATTTAACTTATGATTATATGATCTATTTTATATTATTTAAAAAAACAAAAAAGTTATAACCTATACATATATATATATATATATATATTACTATTTGTAAATAAAAATATCGATATCTATTATAAAATGTTTATTTTTATTTTTTAGAAAGAATAATTAGATGGATAATCATAGAATGTAGGTGGATGATAAATAGTCTTCCGATGTAAAGTAAATATTTCCCTAAAATAAAACTTGTTTGGTGATAATAGGATAGTGAATAATAAAACGTATGAAATAGATTAGATCCAACATCTGATACACATTAGTGGTTTAAAAGAATAAATAATAATAAAATTAAATACAAAATTATATTAAAAAATTAAAATTATTTTTATATTGAAAATAATATACTATTTTATTTTATTTTTCAAATTTTCAATAAAAATATTAAAACATGTAAATATTTATCAAAAAAATTATAATGATATTGATATTTTGATATTGAAAGTATAATAATTTTTAAAATTTATATTTTTGAAAAATCATAGTTAAAAGAAATAAATTGTGAAAAAATTAAGATTACATTTTATAAAATGATAAAATATTTTCATAAAAAATATTTTAAAATAATTTTTTTTCAAAAAATTATATTATAAAATATTCAAAATAATACGAGACAGAATAAGGAGGAAATGGAAAAATTCAGTCTATTATGATAAATTATAACCTAATATCCTCTTTTTTTTTAAATCAAACTAAAAAATAGAATACATTAGTTTAATAGGATAAAGTATTTGATTTGATAGCTCAACAAATATTAACAATAAAATAGAATACTATGAATTATCTTATATTTTTATTTTATTTTATTAGATTTATCAAATGATTAAAAATTTTAAGTGTTTAAATATAATTAATTTAATTTTGTAAAATTTATTTTATTTTAAAGTTTACAAAATTTACAAATATTTAAAAACATATAATACACAAAGATTAATAAATAAATTTAAAATTTATTAAATAAATAATTAAAAATCATAAACTTTAAGATCAATAAATTAAAAAATCTGTAAGCTTAATTATATTTTAAGCAAATCAAGCTATAATAATGATATTAAAATTAAATTAATAAATTATTTAATGTATTTTTTTAGTTTTATAATTAAGTTCTTATATTTTAAAAAATGTTAATTGAATTTTTGTAGTTTTAAAATATATTAATTAAATCCCCACAACTAATTAATAACCCGATATATTTTATTCTATTTTTAAAATTTTAATCATGGTATATGTTTAGAAAAAGAAATATAAATATTAGAAAATATAATTAATTTATTAAATTTTTAAAATAAAATTATTTATTTTAAATTATATTTTATAATTTTTTTTATCTATTTTCATTTTTTATAATTATAATTTATTTTTTATATAAAAATATTAGAGTAACAGTTTATTAATATTTGATAATAATCAAATAAATATAAGAATATGTATGAAAGAGAATTAACACTCTTTTAAAGATGTAAGTAAACATATAAATAGAAATTATATTTTTGTTTTTTTTACTAAAAAAATAGAAGGTATTATTATTGGATAAATATCAATAATTTGAATAATTTTATCCATAATTCTTCCAAACTTTTTAATTTATGAAATTTAATAAAGTTTATAAGCTGGACTGTCCATCACACCATATACAATGTTAAGACTGGTTAGAAAAAGTATTCAACAAGTTGTAAATTATTTATAACAGTTTTTTTTTATAACATCACCATAATGATACCTATCGCGATTACATATTTGTCAATTTTCATGCAAAAGTTGTTTTAATAAACACTTTTTCCTTTTTTCTATTAAACCAAATTGAAATATGAACTAAAATATTATCAACAGAAAAAAAAACTCATTTTTTAACAAGAATATAAAGATTGAAGAAGATAATAACTACATTAGTGGCTATGGTACTTTTAGAGAAGTTGTTTAATTATATCATTAAAATTTATTTCTAGCAAGTTTCTTAATTTTATCGTAAATACAAATCTGAGTTGAAAGATATTTTACCTTTTTACTTGTGATATATAATAGTTTATTATGTAAACATAATAAATTATTACTGTTGATAAATATTTAATTAAAAATATAAAAACTGTAAGAATCGAGTAAATTATTTTAAGATACGAAAACTTAATTTAAATTCTAACAAAATTATACAAAATAACTTATAAACTTAATCGGTTTAAAATTAATAAACCTTACATAATATTTGATAAAGTAAACAAAATCTATGTTTAGATAAAAATATTGTACTGCCAAAACAACTGAATCAAAAGACTTCCAATTTATTCCATTAATTCAATTAACTTGTTTTCTAATTTTATTCACATGCAATTTTAATTTTTCATTTTTTAAATAATATTAAGTTTTACTTTAAAATTTTAATAATTTAGATCCCATGTTAATTATCTTTAAATTAAAGCTTTCAAAAATATAATTTTTATCCAGATTTTTTGATAAATTATTGGAATATAAAAATTTTAAAATTTAGAAATAAACAATATTGTAAAGACTGTGGATTAAGCTACAGTAAAAACATAATTTATATTCGATTATATTTAAATGTAATCAATATTTTATTTTTAGTTTAAAAAATTCAGCGACTGATCATAAAATATAAATTATTATATATATATATATATATATTAATATTTTCTATTTTAAAACATCAATTGAGCTACATATAATACAGTAACTTGCAAAAAAAAAAAAAAAAATTATTTTTGAAAATTTTATTTACATTTAATCATGAGATATAAGGAGTTATAACTTGGTGTGAGTCTCTGTATGATATATTTGGTATGGCCCTCGAAAAATTTGAATTTAAATTTGAAATGTCATTGGTCGGTGAGTTTCGGATTCCAAATAAACATTTAATTCTGGTTAAATGTTAATAGAACGTTATCCAGAAATACAAGCTTTTCACGGGTGAGCGACACTTGCCCCTCCCCACAGCAACCTTTCACGTTCCCCACTCCACCACTCTCCACAATTTTAACTTTCAACCATTATGCCTATTTCACCTTTTCAACCTTTAAACTACTTCTTAAAAGTTTATGTTAAAATACTATTTATTTTTATATTTTATTGCAAGTGAAATATGTAATATTTAAATATGAATAAAATTATGAAGAATAAATTTAAAAAATTAAACTAAAATAGTGTTACTTACGTAGATTAAATTTACAATTTAACTGTAAATTCACGTAATCTTTAATTATGGAGGTGGAAAGAACATGCATGAGTGCGTGAGATGAACCTTGGGGGAATGTTATTGATAGGATGGAGTAATATATATTTTAAAATTTTGAAAGTAAGGAAGGTTAACTAAAATGAATGAATAATAAATTAATAATTGAACGAAGCGAGGTTTATAGGGGGACAAGAAAGGAGATTTGATTGGAGGGTGAGGAAATGGGGTGAAGAGAGAGGTGGGTGAGTTTATCAGAGCCCAATATGGAATTGAATTTGTTGACAGTTTGAAGTAGAAAGAGGCACACAAAACCATATCCAAATTCCACGCTTTATGCGCTCTTCCCCCTTCCTTTTTTGTGTTGCAACTTGCAAATTGCTTTGCATATCAGTTAGTACTTTGCAAAGTCAGAGAGAGAGAGAGAGAGAGAAAGGTGGAAATGGAGAATGAAGCAAACAAAGATGAGGTCTTATCACTTGAGCTTTCAGCTCCTCCTGCTTGGAAGAAACTGGTCTCTTTCATTCTCTCTTGTTATTATTATTTTATATTATCTTCATTTTTTTAGCCACTTCATATTTTCTTCTTAACAGATTTTATTTTTTTTTCAATTTCCTAGGTTTTCATTGTTATGGTTGTTATATTACTGTTATTATTCTGTTTATTGCCTGCCTTATTTTTTTCACTTTTTCTTGCTTCAATTCTATTACCAACACAATTTTTCCTTTCTTTCTTATTTTATTTTATTTTATTTTTGTAGCGTAAATGTTTGGAAGATTCCAGTGCTAATTTCTGTCTCTAGGGTTTTCCTGGAAGGGCTTAACTTGTAATTGTACTAACTCTTAGTCTTAATAAATTTTATGACAGTGCTAGTTTTTATAATTGCAATAACAGTTGGTTCAGTTCGTTCCAAAATTTGCCTAGTTTAATTTTTTTATTTTTATTTTTTAAATACCTTGGCTATCTTCCCCTTTCTTTCTTTCATCAAAGCCCCTGTGCAATTTTCCTGGAAAATTCTAGAAGATTCTGGGCATCACATTAGAAGACAATGATTGATTGCTCAGTTTGATTCCTTGGATTTAAGGTTGCTTTTATATCTGTGCCTTACTCTCAAGTGTCACGGCTTTGAGTTTTTCAGCGTGTTATGTTGTGTTTCAGCTAATGTTAGTTTGGAATTCTCTTTCATTGCTGCACCTTTCATACTAAGTTGTAGAATTTTGTCTGCCTGGATTCTGAAATGCATCTTTCCTACTTGTTAGAAAAATTCCATAATGTTGTGTTTGGATGAAAAATTTTAAAATTTCAGTGATTTCTATATAAAAAATGAGCGATTATTAAAAAACAAGTGAACTATGAGAAAAGTTATGAATGATAATATACGAAGAAATCAGGATAATGAAGGATTTTAGAAATCCTCTCTAAACAGGTGTTATACAAAATTCTTCCTATTTTGGCATAAAACCTACTCAAATACAAGTTTATAGTATTCTTAAAACTCTTTTATATAAATTCTAGTAATTTTAAATTACTGTATTCAAACACAAGGTAAAGCATACACAGGAAAATTATGAATTTTGCGGGAGCAATATTGTTTGATTTATTTCCATCCTTTACATCACTCTGTGAACTCATTCTACAGAAATTCATGAATTTGGAGGAATATATTTACTGACTTATTTTAGTCTCTGAGCATCTTGCAAACAAACGCATTGTGATTTATTGATGATTGGGTCCTTTTGATTTTTTTTTATTAGTTATTATACAAAATTTTATTTAATGTTGATGGTTCTTGAGAGCACTGTTGAACTTTGTGTATGATGTTGGGATTGCTTGCCATTGTATGCTGTATGGGAATTGTTTTGTAATGCATTTTTATTTCCACTCTGCAGTTCTTCCCTAAGAAAACAGGAACACCCAGAAAAAGTGAAATTGTATTCATAGCTCCTTCTGGGGAAGAGATCAGTTCCAGGAAACAATTGGAGCAGTACCTTAAGGCACATCCTGGGAATCCTGGGATCTCAGAATTTGACTGGGGAACCGGCGAAACCCCTAGGCGATCAGCAAGGATTAGTGAGAAGGTCAAATCAACTCCGCCAGCTGAGACCGAGCCTCCAAAGAAGCGGTCTCGAAAATCACCAGGTTCAAAGAAGGATAACAAAGAAACTGAATCTGCCACCGAAGAACCCAAGTCCGACCCCAACGACACCTATAATAATAATGATGAAACAAAGGCTGATACCGAGGAAATTAAGGATGTTAATGTGGAAACTGATGATAATAATAATAATAATGAAACAAAGACCAATACGGAGGAAATTAAGGATGGTAATGTGGAAGAGGAAAATGCGGCTCAGGGAGAAGAAGTATTGTTGGTGAAGTCAGGGGAGAAATTTGCTGAGGAAGCTCTGGATGCTGCAGCCACCGAAGGGATGATGAAATCAGAAAAAGAAAATGGCACAGTTGAGAGTGAAGTGGATAAAGCAGGTAGTATGATTGTTGAAGCCAATGGTGGAGCTGAGAAAGTGAACCCTGGTGTTGAAGAGACGGATGGTAAGAAAGAAAACCCAGTAAGTGATGGAAAAAACAACAGCATTCAAGCTGAGGAGCAAGTAAATAAAATGGTTGACAATGGGCAAGTTATTTGGAGCTGCGCTCAGTGAAAGTGTAAGCTGCTGAAATGTACTTTACTAATAGCTAGGGCTCTTAACTTTTGTAATGTTATTGGAGTTGTTTTAGTTATTTTGTGACTCCTGGATGACTGTAGTCTCGTATTATGCCTTCAGATTTGGATATATTTAGGAAATTGAACTTGTATCCCCTCGTAGATTAGATCTTTTTGCTTTTGCATAGTGCAGTTCTGAATTGTGAACACATTTGTAGTATTGTGAACACAATCTTAAATCTGCCTTACCATATTCATGTTCGTGTTTCCTGGCATGGCATCTAACACCTCCAGGAATTTCCGAATCCAAATTTTTCCAAACACTCATTGTATATTTTCAACTCTACAAAGGACGGCAAAGATCGAACCTGTAGCTTAACATTTCATCACAAGAGCTATCATCAGGACAAATAAAACTACCAATGGTATATTTTTCTTGGGTCATTTACAAATGATATTGATTATATCTCAGATAATTTTACAATAGGAATAAGTGGGTACGAATTTATGGTAGGTTGGGCTATTTGCTTAGATTTATACGATCAACTCTAAAAAATTTTGAACTGGTTAAATTGGTTTAGATTAATTTTAAATAATTAGTTTATTTTGTGTATAATTAACTTGAAAGAAACCAATTATCATTGATTTAAGTGTTGGATTAATTACTTTTCAATTAGAATCCCAGACTCCGAACCTTATGATATGATTATTTATTATTGCTAAGCTTTTAAAATTGTGTATTTTAAGCTTCAATAATTTGATTACTCGTTTCTTTTTGTCTCTTCCTCGTTCATTCTGACTCCCAAATTATTACACAGTTTTGGTTGTTTGATGTCTAATTATGTCATCACGTTTTTGGTAAATAGATCCCTGGGGAGGTAAAATTTAACCTACAGAAAGAACTAAATGTTAGTGAAATGTTTCCACCCATAAAAAATGTTAATGAAATATAATATTAATCTTTTGGATTTGTTTGATTACTACCTTGGGTCATGTTTGAATACTGAAATTTGTAATTAATAAAATACAAAATTTTAAATGAAAAATTGATAATGAGTAGGGATGAAAATTTAAAAAATTACAATATATGTTTTTCCTTTAACTTTAATTTTTAACTCAACAACTTGAAGGGTGTTAAAAGGAACCAATTTGATCTTGGTGGAATTGATTTAGTTCGTATTGACTAAAAAAGATTTTTTAAAACCCAAATTAAACTAACACAATTCAATTTAATCGGTTTAGTTTTTTATATTCTCAAACCAAACCGATTGATGAACAATTCTGGTGCTAAAACTTTAGAATAGAATTTAAGAGTATTGGTTCAAGTAACACTTTTTTTTAAAGTTGACCTCGAATTACTGCTATAAAATATTACTTTATACGCTAATATACATTACACATTATCAGCCTATTCTTTATTATTATTTGCAATACAATAACCATATACATATGATATCTGTCTATGTAGTTTTTTCCGTTCTTTCAGAGCAAACATTAAATTGTTGTGCAGGCAGGACCTTGCGGTCTTTCCCTTACCCATGATTCATGAGGCCACGAAAAGTATTGATGACCCATTTGCATATCCTTTGTGTCTAACTACCCCTATGCTGGAGACACATCAAGTTGATGAAATTAAGGAAAAAGTTGAAAACAAGAGTAGAAAGTAAAAAAGGTATACTTTATGGAGGAGTTAAAGGAAGAATCTATTCTAAGCCGCTGAAAACATCCTTGTTATATTTCAATCATCTTTGGTTTAAGGCTAGGAATCTTATTCAACATTTTAGCCATCCTCTTTTGACATTAAGCTAAGAATCTGCAGTTTAGGAGGAAAAGTTTTGCATCACCCTTAGGATTGCTTATGGTTTCTTCCCTCATGACGTTACCGTTATTGAATTACATAATACAGGGAACCCACACCCTTTCTACAACTGGAATACTCTCCCATTCTTAATATGCTCACATCACAGATGATCTTCTCTTCTTTCTCCTCTTTCTTTCTTTCCCTTCTCCTCATCTTCTCTGTCACATTTTCTCACGGTGTGTATTGTTTCTCTTTCAAAACTCATCCTTTTCACATTCTTTAAAAAAAAAAAATTACCCTTCTTTTTAATATTAATACTATGCAAAAAAGTGTGTTTGGCATGTATTTTGTATATTCCAAAAATCTGCTTGTTGGGGTTGGGAATGTTTAACCTTAGTAGATAGAAAGGTTGTGTTATTTTTATGCATTGTGCATTGTGTTGCATGAGATGGATTTTTAAGCAAGTTAATTTTGACATTCTTGTGTGGTGCAGTTGAGGGGAGTAAAGCATTTACAGGAACATATGGAGTGAATTATGGTAGAATAGCAGACAATCTGCCTTCTCCTCACAGTGTTGTGACACTTTTGAAAGCCGCAAAGATTAAGAACATCAGAATATATGATGCTGATCATCAAGTTCTGAGTGCCTTCAAAGGGTCAGGAATACAAATCATTGTTGGACTTCCTAATGAGTTTCTGAAAGACATAAGTGTTGGGGAGGATCGTGCCATGAATTGGATCAAAGAAAATGTTGAGCCATTTCTTCCAGGGACTAAAATCTGTGGCATTGCTGTGGGAAATGAGATATTGGGAGGCACAGATTTAGAATTGTGGGAAGTTTTGTTGCCTGCAGCCAAAAATGTTTACAGTGCCCTTGATAGGCTTAATCTAGCACATGATATTGAGGTGTCAAGTCCACATTCAGAGGCTGTGTTTGCAAATTCTTATCCTCCATCTTCATGCACTTTTAGAGAGGATGTGCTTCCTTTCATGAAACCTCTCTTACAGTTTTTCTCACAGATTGGTACTCCTTTTTACATCAATGCATACCCTTTCTTGGCCTATAAGAATGACCCCCAACACATTGACATTAACTATGCTCTCTTCAAAAAAAATCCTGGTATTTATGATGCCAAGACTAAAATACACTATGATAACATGTTTGAGGCCCAAGTTGATGCTGCTTATGCTGCTTTAGAAAAAGTTGGATTTGACAAGATGGAGGTTATTGTTTCCGAGACTGGTTGGGCTTCTCATGGTGATGAAAATGAGGCTGGAGCAACAGAGAAGAATGCAAGGACTTACAATAAAAACTTAAGGAAGCGCCTACTCAAGAAAAAGGGCACCCCTTATAGGCCCAAGATGGTTGCTAGGGCTTATGTCTTTGCTTTGTTCAATGAAAATTTGAAGCCTGGCCCAACATCCGAAAGACACTTTGGATTGTTCAAGCCAGATGGAAGCATTGCATATGACATTGGCTTTACTGGTCTTGTTCCTTCCTCAGCACCCTCATCTTTTCTTTCCTTCAAGGTATGTATGTACATTGTGTTATTAATATAAAATTGAACATAATTTCTTGCAATTCTGAACTAATTAGCTTTTTTATACAAGGGAAATAACCATTGCATAATTTCATTGATTTGACTCTATGAAACTTTGTTTCCAGCTTGTTAGTTTTTATAAATTTCAGATATTATATGTGAAGTTGCACTTTAGAACCAATTATACTAATTAAGAATAAAAATTGTCGCTAGCAAACTTGTCAGTTGAATAATGTTGGTACCGTACTAATGTAGAACTTGTGTGCTTGATTTTTTCTGTTATTCCAGTTCCAAGTTTCTAACAATTCTGTATAATTGCAGGGTATTGGATCTTTATACGCAATGGTTTCTACAAGTTGTGCTGTTCTTCTTGTTCTTGTAGCATTATAATCAGTCATAAGATCAAATGTACAAGTGAATTCAATGATTCTTTGGATCTTGTAACAATTTTCATAACTCAAGCATTTCAAATTGTGAAAATTCCAAAGTACAAATGTGACATCTCAATGTTTAGCTTATTAACCTTTTTATTCCTCTTTATGGACACTTGGCAATTTACTATAGCCTTAAGTATCCGTTCCATCCTGTCTGTACTCGTAGTTGATAATCAAGTATTAATGTTGTTTTTCCAATGTTATAATGCATTGAAATCACTTGTCTTGATTTCCTATTTTTCTTTTCCCGTGTTTCAATTGAAAAATGACACAAGTTTTTTTTAAAAACAAATTTAAAACTAGTATTCTCTCTTGTTGCTAATATGTTACTTTTTTATTGGACAACAAAGAAACAAACACATAAAGAACGGATGAACCATTAGTGGTGAAAATAAGGTAACTAAATTAGGCTTCTTTTTTTTTTTTACCATGAGCTAAGTTAACCTTTTAAAAAGTTTAAATTTGCCTTGCTCCTAAAATTAAAGATACAAACTTAATTTATTTATAAGATACAATTTTATTCTTTAAAAAAGGTTTACCTTTATTAAACATCTATTTATTTAAAAACATTTTATTGTAAAATCCACTTAAATAGGAATAATTATATTATATACTATTCTTACACACTTTATTCTTAAAAATAAATTATACATGCCTCCTTATTTTTATGCATAAATCGTACATATAATACCCATATAAATAACAAACTATGGGACATGCAATGGAGATATGCGTAATTTCCAAAACAAACAGGATTTGTATGTAATTACCGCTAACATCAAGAGATGTCTTTGTAATTATTATTTTTGTAAATAAGATTACAAACATTCTTCTAAATAAGCTAATGAACCAACAATCAATTATGTGTATCCTAACAAGTTTGAACTCTTAAATAAATAATAAGAATATAATTTTAAAATGTTATACTAAATTATTATTTATCTAAATATGTCAATTTATTAGGTCTAAAAAGCTTTTTTTTTTTTTACTTCAAATGTTAAATAAATAAATTTTAACCTAATATATTTAGTAAACAACTCTGATCTAGCTTAAATTAAATATGAGTTAAATCGTAAAGTTCTCAACAAAACAGTCTTATCTAACTTATTTTGATCCCTACATTTCAATAACGTCAAGCATGTTTTACAGAAAGATGAAAATAAGTAAAAAAACGGAATATGGTTAACCTAATAATGAAAGAAATAAAATTGTTAATTGTCATTTATCTGGATGTAACGCTCGAGGAATATAAAGAGCTTGATCAATTACTGGAATAAAACAAGTGTTGTACTTTTACTTGACCAAAACTGCAAATTCATTTCACAAACTTCCTTTCATCAAGGCATAACGTGATTTGCAGGTCTATTAGGTTCGAACAAATCAATGGGAAATCAAGACTAAATGAGTCATATTCCATAATTCAAACCCGTTACAATCAAAAGGGACTAGATTTCTAAGATATTTAAATGTGGCATTTTCTTATTGGCCCAAGTCAATCTTTCATATGTAGACCTGTGTTAAGAAAATAATTATGTAGACAAACCTAAAAATGGAAGATAGAAGATTAATGATTCAATTAATTTGTTAAATAAAGTAAATGAAATATTATACGAACTTTTAACTGTATGATAAGAATGTTGGAAACCAAACCAATCTGATTTAATCAAATAAAAAAAATAAAAAAAAAATTGGGAAAGCTTGGTACATTTGTTTGATAAATTGATGTACGAACCGAACCGCACACTAGAAAAGGACATTTCAGTTTGTGGGAACTGCGTATGAAATGCACCCAAAGACTTTTGGTTCCTCCATGAAAATCTCTCCGGAATTGGTAGCATTTGATATAATAATGTTAACAATTTTGTATCAATATTTTTAAAATAAAATTTATAAACAAAAATAAATTAAAAATACAAAATAATTTTTATTAATAATAATAAATTAAACAAATAAAATTTTTAAAATTATTAAAATCATGATAAATATTTTTTTTATTAATTTGATATATCAAAATCAGTTTATTTGATCCTGGCTAAACCCGCTCTGCACGCAATATGTGAATATTAATCAGATGGAAGCAGATCTTGAATTTCAATTAAGATTAAGTTGAAATGCGAAATGCAAATGAGAAAATGGAAAGAAAAAGTGAATTAAGAGATTGTGGTTGGTGTATATGAAGAGTTGGTAGTTTAAGTGTATATTGGTAATGGTTTAAGAGTGTTGAGCGTGATGGAGAAGGCGAAGACGAAGACGAAGACCGGCGTCTCCACCACGCAGCTTGCAGCATCATCTTGTGACTTCAATTTGTTCCCTTATTTATAGCTATTCTCCCCATTCCGTATTGCACACATCTCTTCACTTTGATTTGAAACTGTTGGATTTATGCTAAGAAAACATATTTGAGAAGAAATGAAAGTGAAGAAGATGAACAGTGTTGGAGGAGTTATGGCAATATTAATGGTTATACAATACGCAGAGGCACAGACGGTGCACGTGGTTGGAGGCAACTTGGGTTGGAGAATTCCGCAAAATACCTCTACATACCAAAATTGGGCTTCTGATAATAATTTTAGAGTAGGAGATACTCTAAGTAAGTAACCATTCCCATGTGACTCTTTAATTTTATTATAATTAATTAATTAATTTTGATGAAATTGATTTGGGTTTGCAGCGTTCAACTTCGGGACAGGGCAGCATAATGTAATACAAGTGACAGAAGAATCATTCAATTCATGCAGTTCAGGAAATCCTATAGGAAACCCATGGAACAATGGCCCTGCCACCATCACCTTGAACAGAGAAGGTCAACATTATTACATTTGTGGTATCGGTCAACACTGCTTGAATGGCCAGAGGTTAGCAATCAATGTGTCAGATTCTTCCTCTGCTATTCCGCCTTCAACCGCCATTCCACCGCCACAACCTTCTTCTTCTGCCACTGTTTCTTTCCCTACTTTTATTTCTTTCCTCTTCCTCTTCTCCGCGTTCATGATTATGGCCTTCTAGACTCCATAAGTATGAACTGCTAATAAATATTTTGTTATTCATTCACACCTTCATCTTTGTTTACGGATTCCATTCTCCAGGGTGGCTTCATCAATAAACACTTCCAATTTTCTAAATGTTTTCATCCTAATTCTATTTCTTACAACCTCTTCCAATTACATTCTTTTTGTTTGTCTATTTAAAGAGTAAAAAAGAGTTGCTTCAATTTCTCTGTTTACTAGATATTTAAACACTTCAGATTTACGTTATAATAAAAATAAAATTTATGAATGGTAAATTAAAATAATAAATATTAATTTTAAAAATTAATAATATTAATTATATTTTTCAATATATATATATTTGTATAGGTAAAAACGGATCGAGAAAATACAAGATATTATTTATGAGTTTTATAACATTTAAAAAAAAATGTGACATATAATAACAGAGTGGAAGTGGAACATTTTTTATTTTCTCAAAAAAATGGAACTATATAGAATAAAATAAAATTTTATTAAGTATTTATTAAATAAAAAATACCACAAATTATTAATTATTATATTTTGGTATTTGGATGTCTTCTTTTATCCATATTTTTCAATGCTTCAACAATTCAATGAAAAAAAATCATATATTGAATTTTTTAAAATTTATATTCAATATTTTAATCATATATCCAGTAATATTTAAAATATTTTTAAAAAATAAAAATGTTAGTATTTTTATAATTATTAATTAAAATAACAAATGTAGAAGCGTTTTCATAATTAAAATTGACTCTTAACTGTAATAGGATGTTCAAGATGTTCGCAAAAATATGGAATTCATTACAATTTTATGAACATTTTTACCTATATGTTTCATGTTGTTTTTGTCAACCATATATTTTATTTATTTGTTTTCATTCGAACCATTTGTTTTATTTTTAAAATCAACGAGTGTTTGTTAGTACTTTGTTTCCCCTCTAGTTCGTCAATTCGGGCTCCAAGCTCACTACTGTGGCTTTTAAATCTTTAGGCCCAATAGAATTTTATTTATGACATTCGACAATAGAAACACTCAAGTCCCATAAAAAAAAAAAAACCCCATATTACATTATTGGGCCTAATGTCTATATGATCTAACATGAAGCAAAATTACTACTTTTCTCTTTTATCCTGTCATTGGATAGTCAGAGTCAGATCCCCAAGAAAAGAAAATATCTTGCTACACTGTTTCAAATTTAAAATAAAATAAAGAAACAATTAGTCTAAACTTTGTCACAAGTGACATAAAATTTTCATCAAAATTGGAGAGGTGGATTAAATACTAGCAAGGAGTGCTTCAACGTTAATTAATTTTTGGTTGAAGCTAATTGTCCAATGAGCTTTTGTATTATCGTGGATTACCACACATTATTATGACATATATTGCTGAATGTGTGACCAATTGTCAAAATCAAATTAATTCCCTGGTTACTAATTCCCAGCTTGCGGTCTATGTACCAAACCAACAACTCATTAGTCATTATAGTTCATAAAGAGATAAATTTGACAATAAACAACACCTTAACCCACTGAGAATGACTCAAATTACTAAACTATGTCGTATTCTCAAAACATTCAGTGCATGAATATGTGTCATACTTAGCATCCGACTAATGATTCCTGATTTCAACTACAAATATAAATGGTAAAATGTTTTCTTTAAATTTTTAACATTGTTATATATTTAAAACTTTAATTAGAATCTTTTGGTTAAGTTGGATCCACGTACTTGATGATCAGGTACTTCTCATTTTACTTAGCATGGAAAAGTATTTTTATTATAAATTAAAAGTTTAATTTTGATGATATAAATTGTAAACAATTCTTATAAAAATTAATAATATTCATATGGCCATTGATGGTTTAAAAAATATAAAATATATTTTACCCATTAAATATATATATATATATATATATATACATACATATATATTCATAATAAAATATGGTCCTCACAATCACAGGAATATGATTCGTGAATTTAAAAATTTGACGTTCCGGAACGAGGAGTTAATATGATCCTCACATGGGTTCCCTATGCAGGTCCAAAAGGTGGGTCTAAACCATGGCTGTTTGGTCTAGATACTAATTATATCATATTTTGTAATTTATATCTGTATATTATTATATAAACATTGCCACGGGGAGGCACGGGGTAGCAATGGGCAAATACCCATCATTGATTAAAAAGGTTTAATCTAATCCTGAAATTAATTTAAAGAAAAGTTATTATGAAAATTGTCAATTTAATTAACCAGGTTGTTATAATTTTAATTATTTAGTATTCAAATTCAAATTCAAAATTGACCAAAATAATCATTTACTTTGTTTTTATATTATCAGTTTTCAGTATTAATTGAGTAATTTGGACTATACCTGTATTTCAGGTTTCAAATTAACAACATTTCCTAAACTTAATTAAGGAGAGCAAATGGATGATCCTATGTCAGGAGCTTTAATTCATATTTAAATTGTTATATTATATAAAACGAAGCTGAAGTTAACGACATGCGTTAATTGTTATATATAAATTTAATAATAAATAACACTATATTTTTTATAATAAATATGTAAATTATACTCTCTTTTCTTTTATTTTAATATTTTATTATTGTCTCTTAAAATTTTAATATGGAATTCTAATTATTTTTTTTATATGGATGAGTCTCTCATTGATTTTGATGCTTTAAAGAATAAAATAATTTTTATAAGGTTTCAAAAATAATAGTAAAATAATTTAACACTTAATTTATTTCATCTTTTAAAAATATTAATTAAAATATAAAATAGTATTTGAATTTAATCGATGATGACAATAGAAGTTGTGAAAAGGGGTAAATGGAAAAAATGTATTTAAGTAGTTTCCTTCATAATTTCTCACTATTAATAAAAAAAATTATTTACATTGAAATAAATTAAATGTAACATGTTTGATTTTTCATGAGAGGAGTATAATTTTTACAATTATAAGAAACCATAATTCTATTTAAAACATCGCTCAAAAAAGTATAATTTATCCTAAATTTAAACATACATTTATTGATTAATTTAATTTTAAAATTCAGAATTAATACATATAATAAGTCCCAAAATAGAAAAAAAAACATAATTCTTGAAGTTTAATGTACATCTTTAATAATAAAATTTAATATTATGTTCGTCCATCTTTGTTTTAAATCGTCATCATTATATTAATATAGACAAATATATTAATTTGGTAATACATAGCATAAGATTAAATATTTCTCTCTTCAAATACCTATTACAATAATTATATATCCTATTGTAATTAATTCATAAGAACAACTTATAATATTTGTAATTATATATATATATATATCATTAAAAATTAACTTATAAAAGATATTATTATATAATTTTAAAAAATAAATAATAATAATTTTTATTTTTATTTTTTTAATAAATGTATGTTTATTAAAAATTAGTTATCAAAAATTTGAAATGATATAATTATCAAAATTTAATATATTTTATGTTAATTTATATATTTGTAGATAAATAACCGTTAAAAAATTATTTTTAATATATATATAATTAGTTCAACTTAAGAATATTATATAATCAATCTATGATAGAGGATTTTTTTTATGTTGTTTTAATGATGACACAAGCTTAAGCTGGTTAAAGGAATAAAGGCAAAATGGGATCTCCATGGCTATATATTGCAATGTGTATGATATGAATATGTATCGATCCTTAAATTAATTAATGATGGGATTCAATCAATTTGTACATGCTTGCCCGTAGTGTACCAACTGGCCTGGACAGATTTCATTTCTTGATAGACTGATAGTGATATCTGAACACGAATTTAATTCCCTTTACAGTTCACCTCTTCCTCACAGCATCTCTGTTAATGTTTGGTCCATTTATTTGGTTGTACCTTTCTTTATTCATGATTATTCAAAAGTAATGAAAATGAATTCATGGTATATAACATCTCACTTTTATTCCTCAAATATATAGCGGTCGACATGTCACGGCAAAACTTCTTCCCTTTTGTTTTATAACTACTTTTATATATATAATATATATCTTTTCTTTCATGGGGCATGGTATGAACACATTATTCTGAAGTTTTTTGGTCAAAGAGGAAAAAAGATGGATCATACTATCTGATGTGATATGTTATGCATACAAACAATTTATATTTATATTTTTATAATTCTTTTTAATTTTTTATTTTGTATCCATTATATTTTACTCTCTTTTTCTTTCTTATTGTAATAAAATTTATATTATAGAATGGCAGTAAAAATATTGTTTCTCTTTTCTGCCCGCTTCATATCATCTCCACAGACGAATTTATTCAAAAAATATGTGTAAGAAAGCATGAGATGAGGGAATATGAAAGTACTTTATCTAAGAGCTTCGAGTAAGATCAGCACCGTTTTGAACTAATCATTCAGGCAGAAAAAGAAAGAAGGAATTTAAAAGTGAAAATGGTTAATTAAATTTGTATAGGATGAAATTTTCACATCATATGTACGGTTAAGAAATTAAAAATAAAAAATTTATTAAAAATTATATTCAGGTGCATTGAAGATCATGAGAAAAAAAATATTAATAATATATATTTTTAATTAAAATGTATTTAAAATTTTTTAATCATGATCTTTAAAGTATTGATTATCATTTTAAAATAATTTATATATATATATATATATTATTAGTCTTTGCCTCTAAAATTCTGAAAATAGGTTTATTTTTATATTCCCCATAAAGGAATAAAATTTAATTATGAGATTATGAAGGTAAAATAATTAGAATAATTCTAATTTTTTATTCTTACAATTTTTTAAAGCACTAAATAAAAATATTAAATGTTTTAAAATAATAAATAGATAAACTTTTTTAATACTTATTTTACAAGATAATAGTAGGATTAGTTGAAAGATAAATAAGAGAATATACCAAAGGTTGCAAAGCTGATATAACTTTAACTAATTAAAAGTAAGTTACTTTGAATAATCAATACATCTATTGTACTTTTTTTTCTACCTTTTAGAGAATTTTGCACACACGTTGTGTTTGTGTTCTTCTAGTGTACTAAAGAAGAAGCCTTGAAGATTTTTCATCTTTACTTTTTATTGCAAGGTCACCACCCACCCGTCGCTAAAAAAAATTATTGCTTTTAGTTGATGTTTTAATATGTATGTGCTCTTTTAAAGTATTAAAATCGAAACACTTCAAAAAAATGTATCTTTGCTTTTTGTTTCAAAGTCTCACCCTTCCCCCAAAAGAATGTATATATTGCATTTGGTCATTTTTTAAAGATATAGGTCAAGATCATATAACAAAAATGAAATTATAATCATTTTTTATTAAGAAGTATAGAATTGAATGTATTAATAATATTAAATATAATTTTTTAAAAATTATTTTTATTTTTATTTTATGTTCTTAAATACATATTGGTAAAATTATTTAATAAATTATTAAATTTTTCATGCATACAAATATATAAATGAGTATTCAGCAATATATATCTGGCTTATGTGAAAATGTGTTTGCTTGTCATGACCAACAATTCATTGAGCTTTTATTTTTAATAAAGCAGATAAATAGTAAACAAAACTTTACAATTTTAATATATCACCTCCAAAATTAAGCAAAAATTTATACCAACAAGATGAAAGAGTACATGCAAGAGAGAAAACAAAAATAGTTTTTATTTCCCTGGTCTATATAAATGAAAAACATACTTCAAATTGAAATATATATTTTGAAGTGTGGACAATTCTTCCTAGAGGATGGGCAGTCTCATGATTCTGTTTAAAATTGCTAACCATGTTGATTTTTCTTCTTTTTTTTTTCCTTTTTATTTTATTTTTTAATCATATATAAATTAGGCGATAAAATAAAATTCTCTAGCAAAAAAGTGAAACAGTTGAGATGGACACGTCACTGACAATATCTAATCAATACGTATTAATTGGAAATCGTTGGTTAAGCAACTTTATTATATTATATGATACTATACGAAATACAGTAAAGGCACAAAATTAATAGAATAGAATAATAATCAATTTATTAATCCGGTGTGCAAATTAAATATGCGTCGTATCTGTCAAATATTATATATATATATATATATATATATATATATATATATATATATATATATTAATTATAGTGTTAAACTAAATTTTTAAAACCTTTTTAACCAAAAATGTATATGTATTATTTGTTATTTGTTAAACTCGTCGGCCAAGAGCAGTTTAAAAGTTTGTGGCTACGATTTTACATCATTAGTGACAGTTAAGACATGGCCGATTAAGTATTTATCATCTCTCACAAGTAAACGAGAGTTTTCCAAAAGCTGATTTCATTATTTTGTAATTATTTTTGTCTGCCATTTTATTATTACAGAATATCATATTCTTATTATTTATTTAAAAGAATATATGCTAAAAGTATCTAATGGGGTCTCGTAAGAGCACCCTTCGATATTTATTCATTTCATTGGCATTTTAGTTATGATAATTCTCATTTAGGATTTAAATTTGATGATCTTATTAAACGAATTAAGATTTCAGTGTAAGTTATTGTTAAAGATCGTGATTTTACCTAATTTTAGAATGAAGGGACCTCATCGTACAACGAATTTTAAAAAAAAGTTTGGGAGCTGAAAAAACATTTGCGTCTTCTCCAAAATCGGTTGAGTTCCTTGTCAATGCGAGATATTTATACATAAAACCGTATTTATTCTTAAATTAAATAGTAAATACATTCTTCATTTATAACATAGTTAAAGGATAAAAATTATAATAATTTACATAAAATTAATAAAATTTTGATTTTTAAATTCTATCATTTTTTACTATACATTAAAAAAGATAAGTTTATTTTTTAATCAAAAAAAACTTTTTCTATACGAAACATTCTGTGATTTATGTATTCCCTCCTGATCTGGGTAACTATATATATATATATATATATATATATATATATATATATATATATATATATATATAATTACAACTGTTTTTATTTTAAATTTTTTTATTTATATTTTTAAAATATACTTGTACAATATATAAAATACTTTGAATCATGATTTCGTTGACGTTAATATTAAAGTTAATATTTATAATAATTTAATAAATTTTTATAAAATATAAAGTTATCGATTTAATTATTAAATTATATTATAATATTTTTATGATGATATATATTATATTTTAAAAAATTTAGATATTTATAAATATATTATTTAACTATTGATATTTATATATATTTAAATAATATATTATACATTATAATAAAATTATATAATAAAATATCTATTAATTTTATTGTGTATAAATTTTATATATAAATATAAAAAAATTAAATGAAAAGTTAAATTGATAAATATTATATTTTATAAAATATTATTAAGTTTTATAAATATTAAAATTTTAACAGATCGTAATTTTTTTATATATAAATAAATAATTTAGATTTTAAAAAAAGGATATTTTAAGAAGTGAAATGAAATAGTTTGAAAATTGAGAATAAATAAAAAATAATATAAAATTTTAAATAATAAAATATTTATTTTTAAAATAATATTAATTAACGTTAAAATCACGTGTTAATTGAAAGGAAAAGACAATCATAAATGTTACTATTGAGATTTTTATTATCATATTATGATAGATTGAAAATATAATGCTATCCTATCAGAAATTAATCGGAACAATTATATTAATTAAAAATATTTAATCTTAAACTGAATAGTTAGGTTAATTAATATTAATCTAACGGATAGGAATCGAATTAGTATTTCATAAAATTATATATTCAAATTTTATTGTTAGTAGTAAAAATTAGATGGATCATAAATTTAAATTTTATTATTGATATTAAAAAAATTTAATGAATAATTTATATTATTTTTATAAGTATGTTTTAAGCTTTAAAACAAGCTATGATCTTGATGAACGATCTTTAAGACTCAACTAACTTCAATTTAATATAAAAAAATAATTAGCTGTCTTCAAAGAACACTCCGGTTATACCTTATAAGAGTAACGTTTTAATAAAATAATGATACCTTTTGTAATTATGTCAGCTTTCTTCCTACGCTAATTTTAAAAAAATATTAAAATAAATTTTATTTTTTATATAATTAAAAATTAAATTTCGCTCAATGTATTTATACGATACAATTACCTGTTAATTATGTGAAACTTTGTTGATTTCTCAAACTTCTTAAATATTGTATAGAAATGTTTTGTTAATATAAAATTATAAAATAAGTTATTAAATTCACCAATGAAACTTTTTAAAGTTATTCCGTTAGAATAAAAGAGTAAATAATTCACTTAAAAAATAAAATAGCATAGTAAAAAGGGATAAAGAATTATTTTAAAATATGTTTTAACAACTCTCACAAATTGATTGGATGGAGATGAAGTTACTCTTATCATCTTGCACATCCATGTTAGAGATTTAATAATGTTATAAAGAATATTGAGTACACAGCTCTTTAAATGTTTATACCTTGAAAGAGATAGAATGATAATTAATATAAAAATAATGTAATATAGTAGAAAAATAAATAAAAAATATATTAAAAAAGTGAGTATTTTTAAAGTGTAAAAAAAAATATAATTATAATACTATACTGCAGTCATTTTGAGACAGCAGTACTGCTTCAATCGATCAAAATAAAAACATTTCACAAATTTTATTTATTTAATTTCGATGCTAATGGTGAGAAATAACCAGTGTGGTACCTTTTACAATTTCCTTGCCATATCATCTAAATTTATGAAACCAGTTGTGAAAATGGGAACAGAGAACATCAAGTATAACTTGAAGTTTGAAAGGTAGAATTGTACAGCATAACAAGTGATGAAGGATCTTCTGTGGCAGGGTGCACCGCAGGCTCCTTGATTTCATGATCAAAGTGATTCTCACCGTTGATCTGATCAAGTACCAAAACCAATCCCATGGCAAAGGACCCATCAAAACCAGGCTTGACGCAGAGCCAGAAGACTTCCTTCCCAAGCATAACGCTGGTAGTGGGGTCCACTTTGCGACGAATCTCAGCCACCAATTCCTTAGCGGCGTTGAAAACCTTGCAGCACCGTTGCGGAAAGCACCCTTCGATAAGGTACTCCACACTGGGATTATCGTACACCTCCACCGTCACGCTGGTCCGTGACCGTCCGATGATTGACGATCTCTTCACGCTGAACATCGGTTTATCACCCTCCGATCTCTCCCCTTTGAACCCTTCCCACCGTTGATGAAGACTCGGTTTCTGCATCACAAATACATTACCAAGTACCGCGTTAACTCATTAAATCGCACAATATCAATGTCCGTGTTCATTAATTAAAAATGTAAAACTAATATACCAAATATCTCTTTAATCCAGAAATTTCAATTGATAACACTATGAAATACGATCTCATTAAAATTATTATTATTCAATAGTAATTTAATAAAGTGAAAAATTACAGGGAATAAATTGTACCTTCCGGCGAAGAGTGAGAAGAGAACGGCCATGTGGATCCATGAGAACAAGTTCATCCTTGTCGCGAGTGTGGGGTCCATAGGTGTCGAGACGGAAGACGAGTTGGCCCTTGCAATCGTAGACGGCGAAGCCATCACCGTTAAAGAAGAGAGAAGTTTTGAGCACTGTGAGATTTGTTTCTTCTTTGAAGACAAACTCATCTTGTACCACTAACTCCTCCTTCATTCTTCTTTACCAGAAGCCCTTTGATTTCAATAATTTGCCTCACCTGAAGAAAAGGTTATGTATGTGCAATTTGAAGAAATGGAAACGTTGAGAGGAAGATATATATATATATAGATATGTGTGTGTGTTAGTGAAGAAGAGTGGAGAAAGGGAATTCACTCCATCCGTGTATAGCTTTACATGTGCTGTAAAGATACTTAGTCTTGTTTAATGGCAAAGGAAAATTGAGTTGAGAGATGGGAAAGAAAAAGGTATCACAAATCTACATCATCATCCATCCTTTTCTGCTTTGCTTTTTCTTTTTTCTTAATTTCTTTCAGCCTTCACTGTTCCACTTGTAGACAACAAAAATTAATTAATAAAAGTTTCCATTTGCGTCATCCGTGTTGAACCAATATAGATGTTTGCGTAAACTTTTACGTATGTCTCTGCTCCACATTTGTATTTTCGTTTATTTATCTCCTTGTTAATTAAAAAGTTTGTTTAAGCTATCCTATAAAATAAATAAAAATTGTAAAAAAAATATATATTTTTAATTATAATTCTGTTTAAGCTTTTAACGAGATATATTAATCTCCCCTACATATCTTTTATTTTTATTTTCTTAATTATAATCATCTTAAACAAACTCACTAAGATATAAAAAGTATTTATTACAAACATTTGTAAAAATCATTTAATAACATACGTTTCAAACAATTAAAATATTTAATATTTGATTGTTTTAATTTAGTGTTTGAATAAAGATATTCTATTCCAGCTTTATTTTAGTCTTATATTTTTAATTATTATTATTATTAGGATAATAAAAAATATATTATCATATTTTCTCATTTTTTTTAATCGAACCTTTCTATAGAATACAAATCACGTTAAAATAATAAATGATCAGAGAATAATAAAATAAACTTAACATCATTTATTAGTAAAACAAATGTTAAAAGATAGGATAGTCAAAATTATCTTATCTTTTGCCTTCTAATTTTACCTCCAAATATAGAAGGAGGGATCTTCTCCAATATTTGAAAAGTTTATTTCAAAAAGAGAAATAGATGATATATATATATATATATATTAAAAAGGAAAATATAAAAAAAATAAGAAGTAGAATAGAGAATAAAATAAAATAAAATATCCAAACAAGCCATTATACTTCAACATGTGAGGGTATTAATATATATATTTAAGATACATAAAAAAAATATTAACTATTCATCTATATTTTAGATCAATGGTTTTTTAACGTTGAAGTACTAAACATTAAATTAGGAAAGACGATAATTTATTATTAAAATATATTATTTATATTATATATTTACGTAATAATTTGTATTATTTTTAAATTTTATTATATCACCTATTATATTTTATATATTTATTATTAATTAATATACAATACTAATATAATCTCTTTTTTAATTGTTAGTTTCAGCACAGTTATATCATACTGTAATAAAATAACACAAATCCTAAAAAGAAACATATAAATAAATTATTCAAACAGAGAGAGATGTGCGCAAATTAGGGGGAGTACCTGATCTCATACCTTGTTTATACCTGAAATTCTGAACATCATGGCATAAACGTGTTTTTGTAACTTGATTGATCCTTTTTAACAAAAAACAAACAAACTTAAACTATATCTAAGTTTTGTTTGATTTGGCGTTGGCGCTACTGCTAACTTCATTTGGTTCCAGCAAATAGAAATCCCTGCCATTAAATCAGCTTTGGCATTTGTGCAATGAAGATTGAGCATGCTCTTAGCACCAATGCTTAACTAGTTCAGCATTTTTTCCTATTTTGATTTTTTGAAATATACAACACATTATTTTCAATACAATCTTTTTATTATTAACTAATTAATGAAACCCATAATACGGTGTAAATCTCACTCTTTCTTTAATTATTTTTCAGGTATAATTTTTTGTAAAGCCAATAAAGTTTAATTAATAATAAATAGTATGTCAAAAAAAAAATATCCTTGAAATTTGTGTTTGATTCTTTAACCATCTAACACACAAGTTACTTGTTAAAAACTTTGACGTTAAAATATTGCAGATAAAATTTGGACAAAATATAGACGCACTAAACAATATTTTTTAATATTTTTAAAATTTCCTATCTCAGCATTGTTCCAAATTTTACCTTAAGCTTTTGTAACTTGACGGTAAGCTTTCACTTGACACTAAAAAACATATTTAGTTGAGTTAGGATGCGACTATTTTTTCTATTTTTAAAACAATTTTTTATTTTAAAAAAATAAAATAATTATTTCATAAGATTAATTTCTGAAAATTATTTTTAAAATATTTTATAAATTTTAATTTATATTTTTTTATTTTTTTTTTCAGTTACTTTTTTAAAATAATTTTTTAAAATTGAAAACATAATCAAACGTTCTCTTATTATTATTATTTTTCTAAAAAAAAGTTCCAAACAGATTCACTAACACGTTTTGACTAGTATGTTGTTATTTGATTCTTTAGACATTTAATTTTGTCGGTTGAGCAAACAACTCACGTTTCACTGATTTACAGGTTTTCTGGTCGACAGATGACTGATAATTTTTTTCAACCTTGATGTGCATAGTTTTGTATGCAGAAGATTTTGTAAAAAAACAAAATTACAAATAGGTGTTGTGACAGTTATTTTTTATTTGTTCGTCCTAGAATTAAATGTTGCAGTTTTAATTTATATATAAAAAGTTAATTCTGTTTGTGGATTTTTACAGGGGCCAAATATTTGTAAAAATTTAAAATAAAAAAATGATAAAAATTTGGCCATCAGAATAACCCAATATGGTTTTGGTTGTCATGCCTTTGAAATTGTTGCTTTCCAAGTGTGGTTGAGTTGTTTGATATTTTGGTTTGGACCAACTCGGAGCCATTTGGGGTAGCCTGACTCCAGATGATTTGGAAAATTACAAGAATCAGAAAAATTCCACCAACTTATATGTTATACGGAGATTGGATTCTCAGCAAAATAATTCATGTTTTTCTTTTTTTCGCGGTAAGGATAAAAACAAACTAATGAATGACTTATGTTTAATTTTTTTTTATTATATATATAAATAATAACTTACATCTATTTATATTAAAGTAGAAGCCGTTAAGTTTATTTTTTATTTTAAAAATTATTAATTATTAAATAAATAATATAAATAAATAAATGATAATATTTATATATAAAAATATTAGGATTGTTTGTGTTTTCAGTCAACGGCACAGAGGAAGATATTATCCTGTGAGAGGAAGTTATTGACGCGAACATTTGTTAGAATAGTCTTATATATGATATAAATTCTAGTTGCGTTTTAATTTAAATTTTTATTAATTTTAAAAGAACTCCAAAATCAAAACCACGTGACAACTCGTTAGTCATGGTCCTTCTCGAATTCCACTGAAGATTTTGATTTTGGAGTTTTTTAACATTGACAATATCCCAAATTTATACACACATGTTTGCTCACTTAAGTTGGTCAGCATTTTTGGGACCCAATAACAGATAATACGACCTTAGGTTAGTATTTAGGTGAAATTTGGTCAACTTAAATTAAATTTCCTAACATCACCAAAATTAGAAATCTACAACCTTAACTGATTAAATTAGAATGGATCTACATGCTCTAAATGTCAAGGTCTTGTGTATACTTTTTAAGATCTCATTATTTCAATTGAAAAAGCAACCTCTATGGTAGGGGTGGGGTGGGGGAACAATATTAGCCTAAAAATGCATGATTAATAGGTTACAGATGAGTCGTGCACTTTACAATTTAAACTAAAATATAAATTTATATTATTAAAACAATAAAAAGGTTAAATTGAAACAAAATCATAACACAAATATTAATCACAGTTAGAAATATGAATTTAATTAACAATTATAACACTATATTTCAATCTTTAAATTAAATTTACAGTTGTACTTAATGTTTCTTTTTCAAGGAAAAGAAGGTAAGAGATGAGATCTTAATGGAAAATAATAAAAAAATATATATAAATAATTTTTTTAAAAAATTTACTTTAAAAAAGAATTTTAATTTTTATTTAAAAAATTCTATAAATATTTTTTTTATAATTATCTTCTCACCTCCAACACATTATGAGACATCTAAACATGAACATATTTTTTTAATTATCATATGAAGGATACAGGAATAAGGATGTTTGGGTTTGTATGCATAAAAATCACCATTCAATTATTTTCTCTACTTTCTCTCTAACTGAAGGATAAGAAAAAAGAAGAGTATAGAATGTGCGGTGGAAGAGGGAACAAATCCCTGATTGGATGATGGAAATGGCAGTACCAAACTTTGTTTCCCAGGTCGGCACGTCCCCACCACCCATCTCTGTCAAATCCAACCCAAAATGAAAAATTATAATGGAATCCAATATGGAAGACCAAAATTCAATTTACAAGCTCAAAAACACGCTATCTTGGTGGCCTAGGGTACCACTTCCACCACCCTCTCCTATTGTTACATTCTTCTATGTTTGCTATAAAAGCTAAGTATATTGACCTCACTTTATGAAAGATTATATTTCTAATCTTTATTTCAAAGTACATCACATGCTAACAAAATTATAATTCTAAAAAACACTACAAAAAATATCATATAGTACAGCATTAGATTAGTCTATTGATCAAATATTTATTTTTAAAAACAAATTATTAATATAAATATTATAAATTTAAATTAACAGAATAATGTATTATATCAAATAAAACAGTTTTAATACTTGATAATATAAAATATTGAATATTTTTGAAATTTTAAATGTTTAAATACTTTTATTTCAGTTTTTTTGCAGCCCATTATATATTGAATGATTTAAAACGTATATAATGGTTTATCTAGTTAAATAATACTATTGCGTTGAAATATACACATTAATAATAGTGGTTTATTGAATGATTTGAAAAGTATATCATCCTTTATCTAGTTAAATAGTACTATTGCATTAAAATATACCCATCAATAATAGTGGTTCAAACTAAACGTGCATTTAATTCAACGTGTTTGTCTAAACAAATAACCTTAAATATTACGACTTTATTGATCACATTAATATTCTCTACTTTTTTATAAAGTTTTTTTAATTAAACAAATTTTTAAATATATTATAATTTATTATTTTTATTTTAATTTATTTTATTTTATTATCAGTATCCATTAAAGATAACCAAAAAATAATAAATTGTTTTATAAAAATATCACTAAAATATTTCGGAGTATATCTTATAAAAAGATTTTAAAACTATAATAAAATATGATCTTACTCAACAGTATCCTAAAAATATTGATTGAAGAAGTAAAAATAAGTTTTTATTAAAAATAATATTGATATGTATTAAAAATTACAATATTGGAGGATTAGATGTATATTTGATTATTTTTTAAAAAATATTAATTTATTGAACTAAAATTTAAAAATAAATGATCATTCATAAAAAAAAAAATCATTTGCAAACTCTCTAATGCTAGTCGATTCTTTTCCCAAAATCTGTTGTCTAATAATTGTGCTTGACTCCAAACGTAGCATGATAATGTCTTTTGGCAAATAGCATCCAAACGTGTGACTTTGTAGCAAATCATCACCGACCAAATATTTCTTTGTGGACGAACATATACCACACCAAATATATTGCCATCAAAGTTAAGTTGGCATTTCATTATTACAGTTTGGTAAGCTTTTTGTTTTTTGGTGAGATATTATAATTTGGTAAGGTGAGAGTGAAAATAAAAATCACATAAACCTAATTTACAGGTGGGGTGGTTGATAATGGGCTTTACTTCATGGGCTTTGAGAGACACTATCTTTTATATTTCAAAGGAACACAGTGTGATGAATTGTTCGTCTGTATTGACCTTCTCATGAAAGTTCCTCATTCTTTGTAATTTGTATTGTTGAAAAGTAGATTGGGATTGCTGTGTTTTGAAATTGGGGTTTCTTTTGATCAAAAAATAAAATAAGGGATTAGAGTTTAGCTTAAATTTTGAATTGCAGAATTCAAAATAATAAAATTAAACTTTATACATTAAAGTATGAAATGAAATGTAAGTAAAAAAATTTATGACTGTGGATTTGTTTGGTTTAAAATTTTTACACCATTAAATTTGAAATTGCATGACCATGCAATTTTTTTTTATAATTTTGAAACTACAGGTGACCTTGTTTGGATACAGTCAACACTTTCTTTTCTTTATCTCTTTATTATAATTACTTTCATTTTTTTATCTTAATTTTTTTTTCTAATATATATCTATACATAACTATTCGATAAAGTTTATTTTTTAGAGTTTTCTTTGTTCCTCATCAATTTTTCACATATTAATAAAAATATTACTTTACATTATAAATGTAAGATTTTCTGTATGATTATATGCTAATCAATATATTAAGTTTACCTTTAGCTATAGCAATATATAGGCTCAAAATAGATTGTAACTATAATTATAGATATAATGTTTTATATTATTAAATTATAATATGCAAAAATAACTAATATTAAAAAAATACATTTTATGTTGATAATATAATATAATATAATATGTTAATTAATCTGCATATATGATTTGAAGAAGTTTATTTTCTTTTCTTTTATTTATGTTTGACTTCTATTGTTTTCTTTGCTCTTTGATTTTATCACTTTTTCTTTCACTAATAAAAAAGTTTACTTACTTATAGATATAGTTTTACTTGTGCATTATCTGTGGCTATGAACTACATAAATGAGTTGGGTTTTTCTATAGTTAAATTATACATAAACACAAAATAAATTATAGATATAGTTATATGGAAGATTTTTATTATTAAAATAAGATATGAAAGTGTTCACTATTTTTTGGAATTTAATTTTATTTACATTAATAGCATTAAAATATTAATTAACTCGTGCATGGTGTACTTAAAAATTATTTTTTTCTAGTACTTTTGTTTTCTCTACTGCTCTTGGATTTGGGTCCGATCATCTTCCGCCAATGTATTACACTTAATTAGTTGCCCAAAATTATTAATATGGTAATGAATGTGGACCGGACTTGAAATAAAAAAGAGATACATGTGGCATCAAACGTTGGATCCTAGTTCTTAACCAGACCCATTGGTTTCTTTTCTTAAAAAGATTAAAGATGCAAACAAAGAACATCAGTTTTCCTCTTGTCTGAATGGTAATTGTTGAAAGGCAATACCACAAAGACTTGGGTTCAAAACTGATAAGAAAGAATAGGCAAATTATTAACTATTTCAGTTGAGGTATTCCATAATACCTTTCTTTTACTAATTATTTCTTTATTCATAAATAATAAACAATAAGTTCTCTTCCTTTCTCAATTAAATTTTATTAGTGGTTAAAATATCCTTACATTTAGCAATTGTAAGAATAATTATGTTACCGCAAATAAAGGTTTTCATCTTCCATGCTTTAAAGGAATTTATTATAAATGTTAATATATGTGTGTTAGTAAAGTTCTTGTTTGCAGCAGTGAAATATAACATTATAATTTTACTTATTATCTTTGACTTTAGGTATAAAATTTTATTAAAACCTGAAAGCAATTTATATATGAGATGCACTCATCTAAGGATGCATATAGGACCAGAGTAGGCTACATATGTAGGTTTACTTTGCTCTTGGTTGATTTTTCTCACATTTTTTACTAATAAATTTTTTTCCTTTGAGTTATAGACTCAGATTTACTTTTATATTGTCTTTAGTTATCAATTATATAAATATATATTAGATTTATCTATATTTAAAATTACATACAGACTTGAAATAAGCTGAAACTGTAATAATAGATATAATATATTAAATTATAATTATTTCACTTGAGGTTTTAAATTTCTCATCTAAAAAAATATATATTTATGATTTTATTTAGGTTTTTCCCCCTTTTATGTTTCCAAGTAAAGTAAAAAAAGTTATTTTAATTTATGTCATAGTTAACTCTGCATATAATAGGTATGACACTACCTTTGACTTTTTTTAGTACATTAATCCTTACAAGTTTGTTTTTTATAGAAAACCTATTAAATTTAAAATTATATATCACTTATATGCACTACATCTGTGTAGCGTATGAAATAATATAAAATCAGTGGTTTCAGAAATAATAAAAATTGATAATTTAATCTTTTTAAATAAATATAATTATTTCTCTGATCTAAAAAGTTTTATTTTTTTTATAAAGTCAAATGTACACGCATATAATGAATTTATATAGGGAAAGAAAATGCAAATATAGCTGGTTATAAAAAATAAATATTTTATCTATGTTTCAAAACAAAATCTTAAAGATAGATATTTTATTTGATGTTTTAAATATTTCATAAAAAAGTATTATTTTATGTAAACTGCATTTAAAATTTTCAAATAAATAAAAAAATTATTTCAATTTATGTCATTTCTAATTCTACATATTACGTATGTCACCACCTTTCGTTTTTTTAGTAATTTAACCATTAAAATTTGCAAGCTTCTTTTATAGAAAACTTATTAAATTTTAAATTATATATCACTTTAATGTATACACTACATCCACGTTGTACATGAAATAATATAAAATCAACCGTTTTTTAAATAATAAAACTGATAATTTTTGAATTTTTTTATAAAATATAATTATTTCATTATTTACCTAGAAAATTTTATTTATATTTTTCATAGACTTACACGTATGCACACAAATAGCTGAATTTATATTATAAAAAAATGCAACTATAACTAGTTATAGAAAATTAAAATAAACAAAAAAATGTTTTATCTACATGCCAAAATAAATTCTTAAACATGGATATTCCATTTGATCTTTTAAATATCATCAGTAAAATAAAAAGGATTTATGATTTTATGTAACTTTTACCGCCTTTGAATTTTTCAAGTAAACTAAAAAAAAGTTATTTCAATTCATGTCATTCTTAACTCTATGCAATACGTATGATACTACCTTTCGTTATTTAGTAAATTAATCATGACAATTTGTTTACAGAAAACTTGTTAAATTTAAAATTATATATATATATATATATATATATATATATATATTCCTATAAATAGAATCATCAACAAATTTAACAATCAATGACCATTGTTTTAAGAATTAATATTTTCATTTCTAAAAATTTAATTAATTTTTTTCTTTTATAAAATTTTGCTAAAATATTTTTTTAATCTTACCGTTAATTTTTTTCTGTTTAGAAATATTGTTAAATTATATCACATCATTAGTTAATAGAGAACATCTAACAATTATAATTAAAATATATATTTTAATAATATTACGGGTTGAATATCTACCACTATTGCCTGGGTTAGGCGTCTTCTTCTCTGTTTGTATTTATAACAATAAATTGGAGTAATATTTATGTATTGATACTCATAATTTTTACTCTCATATATAACTGTTCACTCTCAACTTAATGAAACTTTACTGAGCCAGTTTTTTTTGTTACATGATAAAAATAAATCGTGTAAAGACATATTAAAGTTCTCTGTGTAAACAGGTATAAGGCATTATACAATGGTACGTTTATGGGCACCCATAACATAAGGGCTTCTAACTATAAGGTGCATTGATACACGCATGGTGGAATCCTTCATCTTCATTAGGTTTTATTGGTTTCTGTTAAATATTTAAAAGGTGGAATCGTGTATCACCAGCTTTTCTGGTACGTATGGTAATTGTTGGGAATTAAAACCTCAATCTCTCAGGTTCGACTACTGGTGGAGTTGGTGGTGATTGTTGATGAGGGTGATGATGATAATCTTAAATGAGGTATTCTATAATATCTCTCTTTTTTTATAAATATATATATTCATCCTTTTATCTGTAATAATATTAATCCGTTTTATCATTTCCTATAGTTAATTATATTATAAAAAATTAATCAGCAAAAAGTATTCAATACTTTGAAATATAAAAAAAAATTAAATTTTTTTGAGACAATAATACTTTTTAATTTGATATTCAGGAAGATTGATAGAAAAATATAGCGAGATAGTTTATAATTATTCTTTAATCATACTAATGTGTTATGTAATAAATATTACCCTATTAAATACCTTTTGAAATTCAAAATATTAAATGCCCTATTTAATTTAATAATTTCATTAACCTTAATCTTGAGAATGGTTAAGTTGCATCAATATTTGTATCTTGATTTAATCTTGACAAAGTTGCCCCCACTTTATTTAATATTGACAATGGTTGAGTTGTATCCATTTTTTTTATTATTACAATTCAGCTTGTTCTAAGCGGTAAATAGCAAGTTAAAGTGGGCAAACCTTTGATAGAGATAAAGATGGTCTAATATCTTCCGTAAAAATAGTATTATCTACCAATTTATATATTTTATCTGATCGTTGATAATTTTTTATAAAGTTAAATAAATAAAAAATAAATTCAACCTACAAACAAATAAATGTATGTTTTCCATGTGTATGGATGACAATATTTTTTTGAGATAAGATCATGCAAGGAAAAGTGTGACGGGTGAGTTACATGAAGGTTAGGTTAGGGTATATACAATGCGGATCAATTATGGATGAATCTTTCCAATACTCTCTTGGATCTAGCGGCGAAGTGCGTGTTTCTTTAAATGTGTAGTTTGGATTTGGTCCTTTAATTTTATGATGGAAGACTTACCATAAGCAGAACAAGAAAAAAGTTTTAAAAAAAAGTGTGTAATAAAATGCAATAGATAAAGATGAGTGGGTTGTTGAAGTAAAAATCTAGTGGTCCAATATAAGAGTTAGATAGGTAGCTACGGAATGTTCACTGTAGATGAGGAAGACTAGACGCAGTGGTTGAGTTGTGCGCATTATGTGTCTGTGTGCTTCCAGATTCAGATGCAGTGTGTGTTGTTCTCTGCACTGTCCACAGCCACAGCCGGAAATGGACTCTGATCTCTTCTGTGTTTGCCTTGTACTTGGGTCAACTCAACAATTTGACTCCCTTTCTCTCACCCTCACCTTATAAAATAATCAATCAATGTTCCCTCCACTCACTCTGCTACCTGAATATTGAGTAGTAGTAATTTGTCTAATATTTTATGTGCCTTGGGTTATAGCTATATAGTACTACTCAAAAACCACAAGAGACCCATCAATTTACCCACTTCACTAACACTTCCTATCCCACCTGTGACTCTGATAACTGATAAGAATGAATGAATGAATAATGCGTATAATGTGACAATATATATAATATATATAGCTAGCTAGGCCACGGTTCAAGTTTTGAATGTGTGCAGTAGGGCAGTGGCTTTCAACTTTTGACCGATCTACATACATAGATTCTCCTGCAGGCAGAGACACATTGTGGAAGTGTTTGCTACAAAAAGAAACGGAAAGGAGCTTTGGGAAGCGTTGCATAATGCATTCAACCAACCTATTGATATTGCAACGCTTCCTATGTTTGGTACTTGAACCTACCAACCTTTCCCCTTTTGTACCCTTACACACTCAGTTACACCACTGGGATTTAGTTTCCCATTTCTCTTGTGTAAGTGTGTAACAATATCTCTACCATTACCACCCCTTAAATTCTTTGTTTCTCTGCATCAGACCCGATTCCTAAAATCAACTGCACACGTCATATCTTGTCTTTCAAATTTATTTTTATTCTTTATATTTCAACTGTCTTTACTAACGTCAAGACGCAAACTACATTCCAATCTAGGCTATATATATATGCCAAAGGTAATTAATAACCGTTTGTACATCAAGTTCATTTTTTCTTTGCTTCATCTTCCACTCCAACAAGTCTCACTATATATATTTGTACAACATCAGGTATAAGAAGGGAAACATTTTACTTTTTTTTTTTTTTATAAAGTTATCCTTCTTTTGACTTCTTTCATTTTTTTTCCGTATTGTAGCATACTTTTCTGTAATTTTCCTCCACAACGTTGTAAAAATTAATAATGAGTATTACTTTACAAAAGTTACACAAACCATACGTGTCAGATATATATAGAAAAATAATTTTTAATTTATATTTAGGATATTAAATAACATCCTGTATAAAATAAATTTTTATTTAAAATTACAGAAATGACGTTACTGAGATACAAACACAGCATAGGATGCAGTTTTAAATTAATTTACTGGTCGACAATTAGAATTAACTAGAACTATATTTTATCATCAATTATACGTTATTCGGCATAATGTTCTTCATGGTTTAGATTTCTTGCTGTTTCGTTTTTCTATCCATTCCTTATCTTAACCCTTTTCATTCCATTTCCCTCTAATTGAGATACAAACACAGCATAATTTCTAAGAATGGTAAACATCAAAAGACCACCAACTTTGAAAAGATTTGATCCCCTTAGTTAAAAAAAGTAAACAGGTTTACAGCGAAGCATAGTGTAAGGAAGAGCATGATGGCACAACGTACAGAAGAGAATCCAAAACGCCAGAGGCGGTGATCCCTTTTTTCTATTCCCTACACAACCAAGTACAAAAGTTGGGTATCGCTTGGTTTGTCCAAAACCGGAAAGACGTGCCCTTAGCCTTACGAAACCAGAAAGGAAAGCAAAGGAAAATAGGAAAAAATAATCCTACAAATATTTTATCATCATTTCATTTTCTTTATTAATTCTGCACCGGGTACCTCACTCCTGCAGCCAAAGCACGTTGCTGCTCAATCTGCTCATTACCAAATAATAAGCATAAGGTACCATAAGTTGACTCCTACATCCATCAAAATAATAACAATTTGCCTTTCATAATATCAGTTCCCAATAAATTGGTTATTTGGTATATTTGTTAACAAAATCAATATGAATTTAACAATTTAGTTTAGTTAAATAGTTTTTTTAATGTATACGCTGAATGATATATAATAAAAATTTATTATAATTTTGGACACACATTAAAAAAAACAGTTAATTAAATTAGGTTGAGTGCAACTTTACTTGGAATAATTCATGCAATTTGTTCTTGAGATAGCAATATTCATGCTCCAGCATCTCCAAGGCTCGCAAGCAACTGCAGTCGAGTAAACATTGAACGATGACATTATTTAGAATCGGAGATAACAGTTAAAAAATAGAAAAATAAATATTAAAAAAAGTTACTTAAATAATAGTTTTGTAGTATTTATAAAGGTGCACATCAAAGGTCAGATATCTGACCAGAAATTTTTGAGATATGACAAAGCCATCATAAATATGCAGTTGTATAATATTCGCGAATATAAGAACGTGAGAATATAAACATTGTTAAAAAGACTATTGCAATTGCAACGAAGGGATAAAGTGTGAAATGATTAGAAAAAAAGGATAAAACTTATCAATAGTTTACTTTATACTGTTTTTCGAAGTTAAAGTTGCATTCAAATTATTGATATCCATCAATTATTTATATATATATAGATATATACCTTGAATTTTTATTAAAAGCAACATCATGACATAAATTTACAAGACTTAACCTAAATTTTGTCCTTAGAAAAAAAGGGGAAAAAGGATGCAGAAATTTAGAGGGAATGTTGGGAGGCAGTACCGACCCAGCACGGTTGTTTTGTTCAGTAGCGGCACGAAAGGCAACACAAACGTTTCTAACTCTCTTGGCGCCAATGCTGGAACTGCTTCCCATGAACTGATTCAAATGAATCCCCATTTTCTTATAGTCCAAAAACTCCCTCTCCATCCTGCATTTTAATTTATTCGTCACGCCAACCAAGTTACAACAATTCTTTTATTATGTAATTAAACTAAATATATATATATATATATATATATATATTAATTCATTATTTTTAAAATTGGAACGTAACATAACAATAACATACATAAATAATAGTTTATGAATGGAAAAGGGAAATTAATTAATGAAGGAAGGAAGAAGAAGATTGATTACAGCAAGGATCTGAGATTCCTGAGAAGCTTCTCGGACTCATGGAAGTAAATGTTTACAACCTCAGAGACGAAGTTTGGAGAGGTATCATCCTGCAGTTGCTGAAGCTGCAAGAATTGTTCATCCAAAACTCCTTGGTGGAAGAGGAAGCCCAGAAGACGGTTCATGTCGGCCCACAAGAGGTCCGCACCCAAACCAAGCATCCACAGAGGGAGACCCGTTTTGGCTAACTTCCACGAACCAACAATTAACCACTTTATTTCACTTCTAACTACCCCAACGTAACCAACCACTTTTTTTTTTTTTTTCTTCTTCTTTTCTTCTCACCGGAGTACATCTACAACTACACCACTATTTAAAGCCTTCCATTCTTTGCTCCTAAGCTAACTTCAAAATACTATCAAATTATTATTTTCATCTTTTCTTTTTTCAATCTTTAACTTATACTCTTTCAACACAATTAACTGCCTTATTCTATTCCGTTTATTTTATGGTTCAAAGTTTTTCACCGAATTTTAAATATTCTTAATTATAAAACAAACTACTGTCCAATCTAAAAAGTATTGAAAGGTTTGTTTTATTTTTTAAGTTTAACTTTAAATTATGAAGTGAATAAAGTTTATTTATGTCTGAAATTCATTATTTTTTGTACTTATGTTTTCACTTTAAGAATAATTTGAATTTATTTATGTAATATTATTTTAAAAAAAGAAAATGTGGATGAAAAAGGGGGAACTGGGGGAGTGCGTGCAGGTTTTTGGGTTATCGAGGTGAATGTGTGTTATCTGCGGGATCATCCTATTCCTACATAGTCGCAGGCGAAGTGGAAGTGAGGGAGGGTGAGGGTGAGGTATGGTACCTGCTGTCCCCGTCCCCGGTCACTTGGCATGCGCCTGACCTTTGCAGGTTGTTGCGCCGTTGCACCTCTTCCACCCGACACTTCCCTGTACCCGGTAACCTGTCACTCACCATCCCCCGTCTCTTTAGTTATAATTTTTACTATCACACATTCTAATAACATTCTGATTTTAATAGAATTTTTATATTTTTTTTATCGTGTCAGATTTTATATTATATTTTTTTTTATCCTAATCTATCTATTAACATCTTTTTAAATTACCATCTACAGTACTTTTTATTTTACGTTTGAATTTAAGTATTTTCTTTTTCGATTTAAATTACAAATAATTTAATATTTTTATTTTTAATTGAGTTTCATTTTTTAGTTAATTAAATTCTTATATTGTTTAAATTTAACAGATTTGATATTTTTATTTAAAACTTAAAATTTTTATTTTTCTAACCAAAATATATAAGAATTTACAATAAAATTGAAATATAAAATAGTTTGAAATATGTATAATTTAAAAATTTAGTACAAAATTTGTAAAATTAGATAAAATTTAAAATTATGGCTTAAAGAAAAAATTACATTATCCTATTTTGAATAAAATTTGATGTTTGACTTGTGAATTTTTATATAAAATAATTAAATTGATTCAATTTGAAAATAAAAAGTTTTTAAGTCAAAAAAATATACATAGATTAGATTTGTTAAATTAAAAAAATAATAAAAATGAATGCATGTGTCTAGTTGGAGTCAAATGAAGTGCAAGGAATGGAGGAAATTTTTTAATATAAATTTTATATTTTCATCAAATTTTCGATGAAAAGTAAAGGGAAGAGAAGAGATCAAAATCTCTCCTTACTTAATTTTAAGTTCCCTCCAAAACTAGAAGATTTTTTTTAAAAAAAGAAATTTTAAGACTAATTTAATAAAATTATTCTTAATTTAATAATTTTAGTTAACTATGGTAAGTATATTTTGGTGAATCAAGTAAGATAGCTTTATCCTATATTAAAATTTAATCTCTCCCCTTCCCTTCCCTCTTCTCTTTGTTAATTTACCCTTCTCATTTGAATGCATTAATTAATTCCAACTAAAGAGAAAAAAAATACAATTAAAACTTACATACAGCATAATGAGTAAATTTTATGTAATTTTTTTACGAACAATAAAAATAATAAAATTTAAAATTAAAATTTGATACAGACTATCAAAACCTATTATCATTAAACTAATATTGGTGAATTAAATTTTATACAGTTTAAATTAATATATGTGTAATAAGATATAGATAATTTATATTTAAAAAAAAAGAATAAAATATTTGGCATGAGATGATAGACGATTCAAAGTTGAAAGCCATGCAGTCTGGCAAAAGATGTGGAACCCTTTTTAGTGGTATTTGCGGTGACAAAGGCTCAACCACTATGAACATGATTCACCTTTCTCATGTTTCCCTCTCTTTCTGCTCGAAACCTTTTTCTACTTTCCCGAGGAAAAGAGGATGAGGTTAAAAAATAAACGCTTGCTCCAGCCAGCTAGCTGAGTGCCCGAGTTAGTGAGTCACCGTGAAATGTGAATCGTGATGCTGCATCGAAGTCAGGGCTCAATTAGCCTTCAACGTTTACAGGTGCGACTCAGTGGTGAAAACTGCAAAGTTTACACCGATTATGGGGTAACTTCGATTTTTGTCCGTTTCTGTAACATTTTCTTTTTCAATTATAATTTTAAAGTTATTTTACCTCTTTTTTAAAATTGCATATATTTATAAGAAAAGCTGCAACTGCAATGACGCATCTTAAACTTACGGTTATTTTTTTGTTAGCTCTTTTTTTTTTTTTTTTTTCTAAATCCCTTTGTTAATTAAATTTTGAGCAAATCGATCAGTATAATGTTAGAGACCATGGATGTGCTTGCTACCGTGTGTGTATGTATGGAATTAAGAAGAGAATTGCATAGATGTATCTTTTTCGGGGGTTTATATAGTTTGCATTGCTTATTTCTTGTGAAGAATGGAGGGAAAATTAAATGGTTAATTTCTCTAGTTCACATTTATTTCTTATTTTATCCATTACATGTTTTTTTTAAAATACATCATTATTAATAATATTTAATATTATTAACATACTAATTTTTATAATTTTTAATAAAATTTTATTATATATAAATTTTTAATATATATTTTTTTATGTATAAATGATATCATTTATTTATTTATATTTTTCGTTAAAGGGTTGATAAATTAAAAAATAAAATAAAATCCAAGAATGTTCATGGCTTTAAGCAAAAATCTGAATTTGTATGTCATGTTTTTAGTATGTCCACTGGCACCCACACATGCAACCGATAAATATACACTTTAACCGTACAGAAGTTGAAAGCGCGCAGCCCAATGTAGGTTATGGGTTTACCCATACTTCAATTTAATTAACTTTATCAACCAAAATAAGCATGTTCATTTTTTATAATAAACTCAAAATGCTTGCTCAGGCATGCTTTCTACTGACGTAAGCAATTTCATTACAATTTGACCAACAAATAAATAGTAAGGTTCTTTTCTTATATCACCCGATTAAAAGATAAGTTTTATTCATATAGCAAAAAAAAAATCATTTGCTAAACAGTAAAAATGATTAAATATTAATTAAATAATTTTTTGATAATATAGATTGATTTACTAAAAATTAAATTATTAATATGAATAGTTTCTGGCACTCTTTTCAAAATATAGTTTATACTCATGTCTATAATCAATATATAAAGAAAACTAACCTGCAATATCCAAATTATAGTTAAATAATTTCACATGAATGGTTATTATTTTACACAAAGAGATAAGTTTAATTATTTATGTAAGATTTAAGGATGAAATAAAATAGTGAATTTCTCATACCCATTAAAATTATTAGTTTTTGAATATCAAGCTTATAGAAGTTGCCTTCACGGATAAAATATTATCATTGCAGGTCACCATGGCAATATATGTATTAATTTCTTAAATGGGAATGTGTAAATGAGTAATTGGAAGCACGCTTTGTGTTGACGTAACCAGATACAGAATAAACAAACAAAAATACAGAGAAAAAACTTGTGAAGGCGATGATACCTATGTTACAATTAAATTGGTTAAGCATACTCTATAAACTTCATAATCGTGCATTTTACTCTCCCGTGCTATATTCAGGCTATTATTCAATTTCTGCAGGCAATGCCTTTTCTTTGTCTTCATATGATTATTATTTCATTCCCCTTATGGCTTCGAAATTCCAAATGATATGAATAGTATTTCTCTTGTTCTTGTTCCATATAGAAGCCAAAAGTTGAAATCATGCTGTTGTTTTATTCTGTTCATGTTCATATAATTGACACAACTATGAGGTCATTAAGGCATGGTGATTATGCTCTAAAGGTAATGATGAAAATTTGGTGGCTTCAATGCTCGAGGTTGTTACGGTTATTTTTACTTTTTGAATAATATTACTTACCTTCTTTTCTCTCAGTCGCTGACAATTTCGAGTATCGGCCACATTCCATAAACATAGTATTATAAAATGAAACTTAACTCATAAACAAAATATAAGATATGGATGTAGAAAAAAAATACTGTGTTTTTCTATTTCTTATTGAAAAGAATAAGGAAATAAATGTTGTATTTAAATTATGAAAATTTTCATATAATAAATTAGACTTTTTACTTATGTATTTACCTTAAAATAATAATTAATTTTTTTTTGTTAAAATATTATTGCATTTGGTTAAGAATTAGAATCAGAATATGATATTATAATCTATTCAATTTTAATGTTATGTTCTTACAATATTGAATCTTTTAAATTTCTTACATCGATTTTGAGAGGGAATATAATTTTATTGATAAAGTTAAATTATATGGGGGAAAAACTACTCAGAATAAGGTTGAAGTAAAAGTTGTAAAACAAAACTACCATAAAACCAATATATATTTTTGGTCTGCATAAAGTTAATATTGATCGATAGAAACTCTCTTCACATCCTTAAATTATTATAAAATAGTTATTTAATTGAAATTAAAACTCTGTCCAAATCCTTAAATTATTATAAAATAGTTATTTAATTGAAATTAAAACTCTGTCCAAATCCTTAAATTATTATAAAATGCGTATTTAATCGAAGTTAAATCATAGGTATCATTTATATAAATATTAGTTGGGTTTTTATAAAAAAAATATACATTTTATTATTTTTTAATTAGTTTAAAATATACAAATTTTAAGGAGAATAAATTTATTATAGGTGATAATTTTTATTTTATTTTATTTTATTTTATTTTAACACTACTAGGTATATCAAAATTTAAATCTGAAACTTCAAAATTAAAATTCAAAACTTCTGATTAAATTGAATGAACCTCCGCTTCCACTAATTAATATATTGAAAAATCAGTATAAGAAAAATGTACCCTATAGTTTTTATATGAAGTGAATCCTGGAAAATATTATTGAAAGTGAGATATTTTAGGTATTGGAACAAAAAATTGTAATATATTTTAAAAGCCATTATTTAATTACCATAAAATCCATTTATCCTCTTTGTATAATGGATTTATTGGTTTTAATTAGGTAACCCCTGTAGCAGAGACACATTTCCTGTACAAGGTAACCCCTCTAGAATATTAGAATCATATCTATATTGCCAACAAAAAAATATTTACTAACAATTTGTTGTTAAACTTATTCTCCTTATAGATTTTATGCAACAGAAGTTAAATTATTAATATAAAAATTAATACATACCATTATTATATTCTAATATTAATGATACACTATTTTTTATTAATATGCACTCATAATAATTATATTACTAATTTATTTTTTAATAAAATCTAGATTAAAGAAATCTAACCAAATGACAAACTGTTAGTACATGAGTTTTTTTTCTTTTCTTGGTGCGAAGTAAGTAATTTAACGGGTAATTAACGTTTGATAGGCTGTGTATGTAAAAAGAAAAATTAAGATATGTTAAATATCATTTTGGGAAGCAGCATTGCAAAATTACCAAAATATTTCATTTTCCTTTTATTTTATTTTTTGAATAAAGGGGTCGGAGCCCAAAATTGCCAAAGTTTTTTATTATTGCTTCGTGTAACATCGTTATCAAGGTGAGGATAGTAATTTGAGGCCTTTAAGAATAACTATGGGCTTCTGCCGAAAACAACAAGGAGTTATGGGCCTAACGACCCAAAAAACTATGAGCTGATTTTGTTGCTCTGTGTTAATCCCTCTGATAAGTGATGTAATAGAAGGATAATTCATTTTTTACTTTGGTTAATCCCTATGCATACAAAACAATCAAATTGCCCTAATGATATAATTTGCAGTTTTATCATTTTATGCATCATCCCATATTCTTTACCTCAAATTGAAATTGAGAGAGATATAGCTCCTGATCTTAACCAAAACTTGGAGAAAGGTATTCCATTATGTTTTTAATTCAACTTTTAAAATTATTATCAGTAATCCCATTGGAAGACTCTAAGCTTGTCTTCAGCAAAAATTAAGATATATATATGCAAAAAATTTATATTATCAACTAATTAAAAAATGTATTAGGTATAAATTTTTAAGTAATTATTATAAAAGTCAATGATTTTTCCTCGTTCTAATCAAAGAGAATCATTCAAGATATCATTCATTTAACATCATATGTCAATAATCCATTACCTGGTTTAACATGAAAGTGATTACCGTTTTATTATATCAGGAACTAATGTCTTGTTTTATAAATTTCAAAAACTAAAATAAACAATCCTTGAAATATCGGAGACAAAAGCAATGACTTAAAAAAATTATTATAAAATGATAGAAAATCAAGTTTATCTTATCTGAATAATAATAATAAATTATAACATATATATAAATTTTAATCAAATAATAATATATCTTATAATATTTATATCCACTCCCATCTCCAAAGTACTTTTGCAACCTTTAAATCTGCTTATAGTGATATGTTCATATCAACATATTTTGTTTAACCAAGGAAATTTTGTGTTGTTGAGGTCCTCTATCTAAAGAAATTTAGCGTAACAAGTTGCAGAAAAGACAGAAAAGCAGTAGTTAGTGGGGGTATCTGTGTATTCTTATCCTCTCACTGAAGTGTTTGCTCTTTGAGATCCACCATCAAGACGTTCCTCGTGTAGCACATGATAAATCGACAATCGTCCATAGTTAACTGGTCGGTTAAGCCTAAAAAACCCAAAAAAAAAAAATGGACGGTGCATCCTTAAACTAATTAAAAACCCAAGTATAAGTTTTCATTAAACACACATTTTAAATAAATCTCCTAAACACTTCAATCAACAAAAATGTTAGTCGACTTATCTACCTCCAAATTTCTTTTGCATGATAATCGATTTTCACAAAAAAAACCGTAGTTAACAGTAGTATAAAAAATAATGATTAATCAATTACACTTTTATTTTTAGATATCTATGTATATATAACAGAGTTAATTACTGGTAAATGTTTGGTTAGAAAATTCCAAACGACAATGCCTTGAATGTTAGTGGTACCAATACTATAAAAACGTTTTACATTGTGTTTGGAAATCTATTCAGGAAGAGCCCAGGTTTAGTAAGAAATTACTAGTTATTACTTTCTATTTACATGTTGAAAATTCAATGTCATCAGCATCTTTGTTTTACAGTTAAGAATCTATTTTCATAATGTAAATTTACTTTTAGCTTCAGAACCACAAAATACAAGTTAGGTCTTTTCATAGAGTGAAGATCAATTCCCATCAAAATGCTAGGACTGTGGAGCAAGTGGCCTTAGTATGAACAAGGAGGCATAAGAAGTCATAGTAATTAGGGAGGAGGAAGAATGTAGCAAAGATAATAAATAAATATTCTTCTGTGCTAATCTAATATTTAATGTTATTATACTATTATTTATAGTCTCATATACATAGTCAAATCTAGCACTCATGATACATGACGGCTGAAAGTAACACCCAAAAGAAAAATTGGCTATCAAAACCTTGTAGCATCCACAAGTGCCTCTAAAATCCTTATCTCACATTTTGTGATTATGGTATTTTTCACACCCTTGGCCGTAAATAAAGAATTGTGTTTCATGTGGCTATTGCATCATTATTCAATGCCATTCTCTGCTTCTGACTCTCAGTGGGTACCTTGACATCAGTGGCCAACCCAATAGCTTGGAGAAATTTCACTACCAACCAAGTAAGGTCTAGTTGCCACCACTCTAGGCCATGTCGAGCTGAATACTCAAAAGCATGGTGGTTATTATGCCAACCCTCGCCAAATGCAAGCAAAGCCACCCACCTATGGAATTTTAGATTATATAAAGAATAACCTGTGAACTCAAACCAAATACCAAAAACTATGAAAAGTTGAAAGGAAAAAAATACCAATTATTTCTTGATAAGTCCCTGGTGTTCCAAGCCTGCTTCCCCCAGACATGGCAAGCTGAGTTTACCAGCCAAGTGATATGGTAAACCCAAACAATCCTTACTCCCTACGTTCAAATAAGTTTATCAAAGAAAAGTGTGAATTGGAATTGCCTTTCAATAAGACTTCAATTTTCTCTGTGCCATTATGAGAAGAAACATTTTTTTTTATATATATATAAAATGAAAGAAATTTGCATACCATTCCCCAAACAAGGAAAGGAAATCCTCCTATGGCACACAAAAGGCCTCCCAAAGCAAAAGGATGGAGAAGGTAAGTGCTTCGGAGAAATCCATAGAAGGGTTGTTTCTCCAAATCACCAACATTGTTTGGCTCTCCACACTGCACAAACACATACCACAATAAATTTTCAAGCACATTAAGATTGTCTGCTTCTTGAGAAAAGAGAGACAGATAAAACAAATGAAAGAATGAAAGAGCATTGTCCATACCCTCTCCACCACAGAATTGGAATCAAAGAGCCAGCTCATGTGGCTGAACCAGAATCCTTCAGCAGGGCTATGAGGGTCTCTCTCAGAATCACAGAACTGGTGATGGTACCTATGTGTGCTCACCCAATCAATTGGATTGCCCTGCACACCACAAAACAGAAGTTAAAAACCAAAACGATATTTCTTCTTTTTCCTTTCAGCCAAAAACCAAACCATAAAATGAAGAGACAGAAAATTCATTTATTTTTTTTAAAGAAAAGGAATGAAAACTTTATGAAGAAGCAAAAGTCCACCTGAAGAGCCAGCACCCCACAATAGGCAAAAAGATATTCAAGACATTTGGGAAGCTTGAAACTTCTATGAGAAAGATTCCTATGGAAAGATAGAGTGATACCAAAAAGACCTGTCACAAAATACAATGCCACAGCCACCCAAAAAGCTTGCCAATTGAATTGAAAAGGAGCAAAGAGAGAAATCACATGCATAGCCAACACCATTCCTGCAGTGCCAACATCCAGTGAGTTCCATTTCCTCCCAAAGAACACTTTCCTCTCTCTCTTCACTTCCACATCAGACAACAGAATTTTTCTATTCTTCAAGGGCCCCTCCAAAGCTTCTCCAAATGCTGCATTGGCATTCGCATTGGCCTTGGCTATCACTGGCATGTTATAGGTAAAGGGGTTGTTTTTCAGGGAAATTTTGCTTCTCTTTAAGTTAAAGTTACAATTTTTAAAGGCCCTGGCATTATCAGAGAATGACCCAAGACCAACCACGGACCTATTCAACCCTGGAATTGCACGGTGAACGGTGGTGAAGCGTTGGAGAATGGGGTTTTTGGGTTGGGAGGTGATGAGAGCCATGGAGATGGAATGGAAGCAAGAAATGGTTTTGTTGTGTCAATGTGTGTGTATATAGTTTTGGTACTTGAATAGGACTTTGCAAATTGAACCAAGGTTTTTATGTGGTGAGGTTGATTGTGATGTGCAAGTGACCAACCACTTGTGGTGTGGCCGCAATTGGGAAAATGGGTTTGGTTTTGAAGCAAAGAATCATACAAAATTGTGGGCTCAAGTTTAAGTAAGGTTGTTAGAGGATAAGGCGGTGTAAAGGGTATTGGCCTATGAATCTCATTGCTGGGATCTGCGAAATAAGGTCCAGATATTTTCAATTCTCAGATAAAATCCCATGTTTCTGCCTTTGGCACTATTACAACTTCAAATATAATCACTTATCTTCTACAATTCTCAATATATCTTTAATTTGAATACATTTATCTTCCGTGAAGGTCTAGAAAAAAAAAAAAATCTTGAGAAATAGCGCACTCTGTTCATCCTATTAATTGCTGAAATGTGGAAATTTGTACAAGTTTGTGTCAATTAAATTCGTTCAAGGTGTGACTAATTAATTTGTTTAAAAAATATATACTTTTTTGGTAAATAAAAATTATACATATTTAAACAAAATTGTAATACTTTTTTAGATTTTATTATAAAGACATTATTTAATGAGTAATATTTCATATAAATTACATTAAATGATGTTAATTCTTCAAAAAGAATAAACATTTTAATCTAAAAAATTATAAAATTAACATTTGCTTAATTTTTGTGTTCCAAAATATGATTCCAATTATTTGTTTTAATATCTTCTCTTTTTTTGTTTTTTTTTGAGTTGGTACCGCTGAGGCATGCCATTTGCCACTCCTCACGTTCCACACACACACTGAAAATATCATCTCTCTCTTGTTATCTCTTGGTTGCTATAACTTTGGACATGTTGAGTTGGTAGATTGAGCTACGACTCTTCTCTCCTATTTAGTTCCTTTCCTCATTCCAATCCAATAGCAAGAAGGCACCAAAAAAGTGTGATTCATGGCTACAACGAATGCGTCAATCTTTGCACCTTCCACGCAACCATGCTTGCATATGTCTCCTACCATTTCAAACACGCTTGGTCAGTCTCTCTTCTATGCGTTTATTTCATTTTTATTGCATCCTTCTCTCCAATATATTATATGAACCATCACGATTTAACAAAAATAATATTATATGAACCGTTATAGGGACCAATTCTATATGCATAATTTTTCATAGATTTAATTATAGAAAAATTTATATAATTATATCTATGTTGACTATGGTTCTTTGTTCGGTGAGAATCCTTTGATTGCCACCAGGAAGGGAAAGGCGTTGCTAAAATATAGTATACTCATCAAGAAACCTTCAAATATTTTACTCCGGTTAGATTTCTGCATAGAGATAATGTCAATTTCTCATCTTAAAATTGAGTCTTGTAATTTGAGGACCCCTAAAAGGAGTGTGAAACCACTTTGCATATCAAAATAGCTAAAATAAATTATTCTCTTTCATATGTAACAATTATCATTTCTGATGCAGCTAGTCCTTTTCCCAATGTTTCGTTACCAAGATGTTACCTTGTGAAGAAAAGACATGTGAGACTTAGCCAAAAAATCAGTGCTGCTGCTGTGGCAACAACTCCTTCTGAGGAAACTCAAGAGTATGAATTCCCCTCTTAACACCATTTTCTATTTTTTGTCTTTTGTTTCAGTTCACTTGTTCTTTGAGTTAAAAAGAATTATAGTGAGAAATATTTTTGCTTAATCTTACAATATCATTATTTACCATCAATGTTTATAGGTACAAGCTTCCTTCATGGGCTATGTTTGAAATTGGGAGGGCCTCTGTCTATTGGAAAACCATGAATGGCCTCCCTCCTGCTTCAGTAAGTATAAAAGTATTCGGTTAATTCATTAGGAGTTACTTCATTGATTGACTTTTAGTAAATATTTTTACAAATTTTGGCAGGGAGAAAAGCTTAAACTTTTCTATAATCCAGCTGCAACTCAACTTGCCCCTAATGAAGAATTTGGAATTGCTTTTAATGGTAATTTTTGTGATGTCTCTTGGTTGCCCAAAAATGTCATTTTCCACTGCATTTGTAAGGCAAAAGATTTAAATTCATTGCAAAAAACACACAGAATATTTCAAGAACAGGTGATATAAATTACAAATTGTAATTCAGAGTTAGCATGGTATGTTTTGAATCATTGAAGTATTGGAAGATGTTGAGCCTCAGGAAAGGTTCCATCATACCACCAGAGGCCAATTCTGCTATAAAAAAAAAATTTCAATTGGCATTGACTGGCAACATGTACGAGATAATGTAACTTTGCCTTATATCTAATTGTAATAAATATATTGTTGTCTTTGATTGTGGAAGTTAAATATCATGCTTTGTCATTTCTTCCTTTTGCTGGCCATGTTTTTATCCCATTGACTTCTAATATTTCATCCATTCAGGTGGTTTTAATCAGCCAATTATGTGTGGCGGCGAGCCAAGGGCTATGCTTAGAAAAGACCGAGGCAAAGCTGATTCTCCACTATATACCATTCAAATATGCATTCCTAAGCATGGTAATATGGTACACTTATTTCTCAATATATTTTGCTCAATGTTCTCCTGTTAACTTCTCTTTTTGGAGCAGCTTTGAACTTGATCTTCTCATTTACAAATGGAGTAGAGTGGGATGGTCCATATAGACTACAATTTCAAGTTCCCAACACTTTTAAGAACAAGCCAATTGACTTCTTCAATAAGGTAAATGGGCACAATTTTTCTCTCTGAATCAAGTGTCTCTAGCTTAATACACAAATCATTCTAGCCTTAAAATCAAACTCACTTTCTTTTGAAGAAATAAGAAAAGTAAAGACTAAATCACTTACACAACCGTAAACTAAAGGTCCACATATGCTTCACGGCAAAACTATAAAAAAATGCAGCCCAAAAAGAAAATATTGGTAAAATGATGAAGGAATGAGTCTGATCTATTGTTTTTATATGACAAGACAAGTAAGTATATTCGAGCTTATGAGAATTTAATACAGCAATTTTGACACAAATGAGTGATAAAAGAAACTGAAACCACAATGGAATCTTTTTGTGCATTTGTTAATAAGAGGCTGATGGGTGTATTATTCTATGGTAGGGCTTGGCAGATGAACTGAGCAAAGAAGGAGCATGTGAGAAAGCAATCTTTCCAGACACAAGTAAAGTTATAAGCAGATGTGCCATGATTGGTAATTTATCAAAAGAAGGGGTGAGAACATTTTTCCATAATGTCTTTTACCCTTTGAATTACTACTACTCCTTAGAACATTGTAAATTTCTAAATAATGAATGAAAACATCCCTGCAGGGTGATCGCTGCGATCTGAATTTTGTTGTAGGATGCACTGATCCTAATTCGCACATGTACAACCCACTAGCCAATGTAGATGATGGGTCCTGTCCTATTGAAACGGATTCTGAGTCTGAGGAATAAGCATAAATATTCATTTGGATCACACATCATGTTGATTTCAAGTACATACATAGTGTATATTGTAAATTTCACTCTTTGCATTGAACATACATAGTAGCTGGCTTTAAAAAAACTATGGTCATGCTACCTTATTTCTCTATGATATTTGAGAAAAGTATAAAATATTACCAAGCTACAATTTACATGTTCATAAATATACATTCAGCTTCATGGTAACATTTTGAGTGTTTGGGTTAAGTGTCACCATTGAGCTCTGCTGCGATTTCATTCAAGGGATAGAACTTTTATAGTTTGAATTTGTTGGTATCCGAGATTAATAGTTTAATTGCAAAAAAATTGTTGGTTAAGTAGCTCTGTATATTATTTATCGAAATTGAAAAATATTTAATATATATATATATATTAAAGAAAATATAAAAAATAATAAAAATTTGCAAACATTTTTATATTAAGAATAAACAAAATTTTCTAAAAAAATTACAAATAGACCAAAAATAATAGCTTATTTGACAAACATACAAGTTTATTTACCCAAAATGTTTCTAAATAAACTTATATCTTGTACTTATAACATTATTTTAAAATATAGAATTTAAGGTTAGTATTGTATACGAATGTTACACTTTATTTGAAATCGTCAAATTTGAAGCAAGACATCTTGCTGATTCGTAGAACATACTTCTAAATAAAATGTCCCTCATTTAGAACCATAGATAGATAGGTAGGGAATTAGCAATATTTTTTTAATATAGTTTTGAATTTATATTTTATAATCAGTCAAATTTTTTAAAAATCAATAATTATGAAAAATATGTTTAAAAAGTATGTTGGTTAGATTTTTTTGGAGAACAGAACTGTGGGCCTTGCGTCTAATTTGCAGAAGAGGAAAAAAAAACTTCGGTAACTATGGTGGTGCCTATCTTTTCATAGTTAAATTTTTTTATTTTTAACTTTATAAAATTTAAATTAAGAAAAAAGGAAATGTTTGATTGTGTTTTAATTTTAAGCTTTTAAAAAATAATTTTTAGAATTGCTTTTAAAAGAAAAATGGAAGAACACTAGTGAAAAGAAATAAAGTAAAATAAGAAAGAATACGAATACTAAAATAAAAAATACAAAAAATTAAGAGGTTGTATAATTTGATTTTATTTGAACTTAAAAAATTATTTTTGAAAGAAAAGTAAATCAAGCAAGGTAAATGAAGAAAAAAAATAAAGTGATACATGGTAAAATATGAAAAAAATTGAAAAAAAAAACCAAGATAATTAGAATTTTTTTTTTAATTTTAAAAACTGAAGATAGATATTGTTTTAAAATAATTTTCAGAAACTTTATTTATAAAAAAAATTAATTTAAAATTAGAAAATAAATAAATCCTAAGATAACTTAAAATTATTTTAATTTTTTAGTTTTAAAACAGTATAAGAGATATTATTTTTTAAAACAATTTTAAAAAACTATTCATTAAACAATAATTTATATTTTTAACTTTTGAAGGCAAAAAATTCTTTTAAATAACAGAAACAAATAAATCCTAACTATATAAAAATGAATGTTTCTATTTTATGAGAAAGAATATATATTTTAATATTACTCAAAATAATTTGTAAATATTTTTTAATATATACTTAAGAGAATTTCATAAAAATTTATATAAAATATTTATTTAAAATCATAAAATTTAATGTACCGATAACATTGTCATTAAATAGTATAATTTTAAATAAAAATTTATTGTTTAATATTTTTTAATAACAATGTTAACTTTAATTTTTAGAATTGATTTTAAATATTTAAAAATAAGAAATTTATCCTAAAAAATAAGTATTTAATATGTTAAAAATATAATGAGTATAATACATATTTATTTTTATTAAAAATTATTATTTTTTATATATAAAATTAATTCTAATATACTGTTTGGTGCAAAGGAAGACAGATAAGGATAAAAATAAAAAGGAAAGATGAATTATTTTATTTCTTATCATATTTAATTAGAAAAAGAAAGAAATAAATAATTCTGTTTTTAATTAATTTAAAAAAATTAAAATAAGTTTGTTTTTATTATTCTTAGAAAATATTTTATTTTAAAATTATTATTTTTAAATGATTTTACTTTTATAAAAATAAAAGGTTAAGTTAGAAGAATTAATCATTTTTAATTTTTTTCCAAAAAATTATATTAAATAAAATAACTTAAAAATTTCTATCATTTTCATTCTCTTCAACTTTTTTCAACTATATAACATACAAGTATGGAAGTTAACAAAATCGAATTTTTTATCCATTTCATTATAAAAATTGTTTTTTCTTAAGATTAAAAGTTTATGTTTTATTGGGATAAAATAAAAAATAGAAAAAAAATAAAAGAAAAAGAATATAAGAGTAAAAATAAAATAAAAAATAAATTATTAAAATGAATGAAACTATGAAAAAAATAAAAAGAAATAATTATTTTCTATTATTTACATAAATAAAAAAGAAAAAAAATATTTTAAAAAATTAAAATAAATAAAAAATAAAAAAGTTTCTCTCATCTGTTTTATTAAAAAATTAACAACTTCAGAAAATTTCAATTTCATCCTACATACAACACAAATACAAACAAACAAAAATAAAATAATAAAATCCTTCCAATTCATATAAAATAATTTTTTTGGTTCTTAAATGCGATATGGTTGCAAACTTTTTCACAGCCGTATTTGTAGGCTTTGATAGAATGGAATTAATGGCAATGGGGTTGAGAGGCATGATCAGCCATAATCAATTCAATTCGCAAAACGCGTATGAATATGAGATGATGGGGATTTCAATAAATGTGAATGAATGTACGCTTCTCATTCAATTCAATTCCTTGCAGAATATACGCTTCTGTACTCTTCACAACCCTCCCTGTCCCATACACAGGCAAACTTAGCAGACTAAGTAAATGAAAGATTAACTAAAATTAATATAAAAAATACTTACCATTTTTCAAATAAAATATTAAAATATTTATTAAAAATTTGATGAAAAATATTTAAATTAATTTTGTAATAAATATCTAATAATTAATAAATTATAATGTTATATTAAAAATTACAATATAATCTTATCAATATATTTAATCATATATTTTTTAATAAAAAATTTCTATGAATCATGAGACAATACTAAATAAATAATAAATTGATATTAAAAGATAAAATATTTAATATTATCAGCATATTGAATCGTATAAATTTAATAAAATTTTATTATATTCAATCATATATAATAAAAAGTGAATACATAATAAATTACATTAAAAGTTGTAACATTTAATAATATCAATAATATATATAAAAAAGTCAATGCATAATAAATTTACATGAAAAGTATTAACATTTAATATTATGAATGCATTGAATCATGTAATTTTTAATCAAAATTTACTATATACAATGATAAATAATAAATAATAAATTTATATTCAAAATTATAATATTTAATATTATGAATACATTAAATCATACAATTTCTAGCAAAAACTTACTATATAGAGAGATATTTACTGTGCCCTTTACATACATATTAAAAAATTAATTTAAATTAAATTGATATTATTTAAATATACATAAAAAATATCTTAAATCATTTTGTGAAAATTTACAAATTAAAACAAGTTTTTTTAATTTCTAATATATCAAGTGTCATATTTGTATTAAATAGTTTTTCATTCTTTAAATATTTTGTTTAGCTAAATAAAAAATAAGTAGTTAATTTAATAATTAGATAAAATAATATTTTTTTCAATGCTAATTTTACTATTTTTTATTTTTTGTATATTTTGATAGTCTTTTATTTATTATAAAATTTATTTTTTAAAATTATTATTTAAAACTATTATTTAATATTACAGTATTTAAATTAGTTATTAAATATTCTATTAAAATTATTTATAATAAATATTTAATTTTTATTGAAAATTTAAAAACAAAATAAATATTTTTTTATAAAATACTATTTAAATTTTTATAAAAATTAAAAATAAAATATTTTGAGTTTCAAATAAGTAAAACCTTAATTTTTTTATAATATATAATCATTGAAATAACTATAAATTTATTTATATAATTTTTAATAAAAATAAAATAAATTGAAAATATTATCCTTATTTTAACATTATAATTTAACTTAAATTATAAAATTTAGAATTTAAAATTAATAAAAAGCTATAATAAATAATCGTATCTTTATTTATTATTTTATTTTATCAACTAATTTAATAATTAATTACTAAATTTTTTTAACCTTAATCAACAAATTTCCATATTTTAATTTTGAACTAATTTTTTAACTTTTATACATTTTTTAAACTTCCAATTAACTTATCTCCTAATTTTATCACACACATCCTAAATAAAAACAAGATTGCAGGAAGGAAAAAATTATCCGTTATCTCGAAATGCCTATTGGAAAACAGGGTAACATACAAATTATTCAAGTCAGCACCCATTTACTCTTCCCATGCGTCCATTACTCGGCTGAATTATTCAACTTTGGAATTTGTCCCCCCCTACTTTGTCTTCTCGACTTGTCATTACAAAAACCACCATATTCAAGTGAAAATCAAAATTTGATACATTGAAAAATTTCCAATCAGTAGGAATTAATAAAAAATAAACCTTAAAATTTGATGTCACTATCAAACACCTTTATCAGGCAGTGGCGTCCACGAGGTAGGAGCAACAACACCGAGGGCAATATGGCAAAGGAATTCCAAGCCAGACTCCACTAAAAACTATAATTTCAAATTACAAAACTAGTGAAATAAATCACATTACAAATTACATGGCAGTGATAACTGATTATCATCCCTTTAAACCTTTTTTACCTTTACAGTTGGAAGTCATCCCCTCTTTTTGAATTTGAAATGAAGACTTTGGAAGGAATCAATCAACACCTTTTATTGACCCTAATGTTAACTTGTTTGGGGTCCTATGATAGGTATGTCCAAATTGTTGATTCATGCAATTGAAGTTTGTTTTGAGGGTAGAGGAGGATGAGAAGGCATTTTCCTCTTGCTATCTTCATATTGACCAGCTAAAAAATCAAAAAGAATGCCAGCACCCACACCAACAGCCAAATCAATAGTGTAATGGCCTCTGGTACCAAGCAACCTCACAGCTTGCAACACATTAAGCACATCAAAACTCCATGCTAACTCCCACCTTCGCATCCTCCTCATGTCCAGAGACGCAATAACTGACCCAGCCACATGACCAGAAAAAAACAAAAAAAATGACACGTTCCCGACAGGGAAGTCCACACCCGAACCCAAAAACCCCTAATAAAAAAACAAAGGAACTCGTTAAGGACTTAAAATTATCAAAAACCCAAAATTGGAAAATAAAATTGATTAATTAAGCGAATGAATCACCTGAGGCAATGGAAGCTGGGTGGAATAACCCAAAATCCCACGACATGTGAACATGAAAAGTGCGGAGATTGTAGCTCTTGGGCGTCCTTCAATTAACCACGTCCATAAGATATAACTCGTTTGCATTCCCACAAACACCTACCGATGTTTAAAACCATAAATGCAACAAAAATTAAAAAAAAAAAATATCACTTTTTTACACCAACCCATTTGCATTTCCTTCAAATAGATTCGATCCCCCAATTACCCACAAAGAAATCCGGAACAGATAAAGTAATGAGATTTTGGGTCAGATCTGATGAAAAGCAAAACGACATACCGTATTGAGGGCAGCCAAGACAGTGTTGAGGTGCGGCGATGACTCGAGCATGCGATGGAGTGATCGCGTGGCGAGGAAACCCAAGTCGAAGGGCGGAGACGACGACGGCACCATGCGGAGCGTGTATTCCACGGCCATGAAGAAGAGAAGTCCCAGAGCGAACAAACACGGCATCCAATGGTATGTTGCCACGTGTACCGCGTCGGCCACGGTCCATTTCATGAACGAGGCTTCGGAGTAGTGCATAGAGTTCTTCCCCATCGCCTCACCAACTACCTTAACTCCGTTAACGGAAACGGTTTTGTGGCCACGCCTGCGCTTGACGGAGGCCTCACCGGAGGGAGGGGCGGCGCCGCCGTTCATGACCGTTGGGATATGTTTTAACTTTAAGTGTTGAAAACATAATGTGGCGAAGATATAAACTCAGGAAATGGGGAAGGAGTGACGGAGTTTCCAAAGTTAGGTTGAGGTTTGTTTTATAGATCTTGGACTATGCAATTTTTATTTTTCGGAAAATTTTCAATTTTTTTAATTCTATTTTTAAAGGAAAAAAAAAATAGCAAAATGGTCATTGCCTCTTTTGGTCTTGTTGCAAGTGGGTGTTGAATTCTGTGGTCGGTGACGTTGGTTATTTTCACGTTCAGGGAAGATGCTGAGAATTGCTTGGAGGAGGTGTGTTATGAGTTGTGAATTTTGGCACCAAGCTAAATATAGTGCTGGATTTTGGCATTCACCATGTTTTGGGATAAATTTTTAACTTTTTGACTTCTGATTATTATTAATTGCTTTTAATTATGATTTTAAATTACTCTCAATTCATTATAAGCAAGCAAATATAAAATGCAATCAATTAAAAAATTCAATGGTTTTGGATTAACTGACTGAAAAGATTATATTGCGTTACATTTTAGATAAGAAGAGGCGTCATTTTGGATTGATATGATAGCACTAGATCCTCGATTTTGTTTGAGAAAAAAGAAAGTTTGTTATGTATTATCCTAAAAGTGATGACATGTAGTTTCTCTTTGTTTGCTTATAAGAAAGCGCAGTGGTCAATACCCTATGGTAAGATTACATGGGATAATTACAACAATAATATATATATTCAGTTTGACAGTCATAGTCAGACACCTAACCCAGTTTTTATGGAAAAATATTAAAGCTTATTATTTAAATATGTAGTTGGTATTATATATTATTCGAACTGATGATGACAATTTTCTTTAAAAGAATTTTGGGTAATTTACAAAAAAGTGAAAAATTAATAATCATATACACTTGTACTGTTGTAATTTACATCTTTTTCCTATTCTTTGATTTATTACCACATTTGAATCAAGTTTTGGATGTTTTTGTGGTAAAACAACGGGGCCAAAGGCCAACAATACGTACAGAACAAGGTATTTGATGTATGAGCTAAATAAGCAAATAGAAACGGAAGCAGGAATATGGATGAACTCATGAAGACCCAAATTAAGGTTGTGGCCAATGTTAGCCATCCCATCAGCAAGTGAATTTACTTGTGTCCATACGTTATACATGACACCATTTAATTTCCCCACCGTTGGTCAATTAGTTGAGAATCTCGCTGACCAAAGGAAACACGGACCCATAAATCTTATCGAAAAAGATAACATCACCTTATTTAGATATATCCCAATATAGATTATTATTATTATTATTTAAAAAAATAGCAACGGTTTGATGAGGATGTAAAGAATGAATATACTGTTTTTATACAGAGAGAATCGGGATCCTAAATCGTATAACACAAGTTAAATGAGACTCCTTGAATTTGATTTAGATGTAAAATTTAAAATTTATTTTCTATATTTTAATAGACTTAATTACACCGGTTCAGTTGGGCCAGCCTAACCGTTATGAAGGAAGGGTGGGCCAAAAAATTATAAATTGTTATATATAATTTTAAATGAGTTAGTTGCAGATTATACAATTGGGATATTTCTACCGATTTTCTCCCCTTCTTCTCAATAATATATCAAGAATCAAAAATAAAATAGAATGATAATAAATTATTTTATAATCTATTAAGTAATTATTAATCATTTTAGTCACCGGCAAGAAAACTTAGGAATCTCATTTATTTCTCATCTACTAACACCAACACTGTTAAGATATATGCCTAGCTATAGGTAGTATAGTATCTTGCTTTAAGTTTTCTTACATTCTTTGATTTGTTCTCCAAACAGGAATTTTTTTATTATTTTACAATACTTTTTAAAAATATATTCCATTAAAAAGAATCTTAGGAAAACGCAGCCTTGGCTTAATTCCGAAGGTTTCTAAGTGAGTGTCTTGATTCAACCGGGCGGGCCCAATATGCAAAAGAGAGAGGAAGGAAATTTACTATGTCATAAAATAATTAATTTATTATTTGTTTTTAAAACAAAGTGGATCTAATATATATTTCCCGAAAATCATAGATAATGCGAAAATAGTAACGGAGGACGTGACCTAATTATAATAGTATTTTATTGATCAATTAATAAAATACTTTCATGTTTATTCATAATCGCGGTAACTAAATTTTTCTAGTATCAGCCGTGAGGAGAGTATGAAGTTTTTTTTTTCGAAAATGTGAAGATTTTTTTAAGAAAAAATAATAGAATGCTGACATACATACATAACAATAGTGAATCCATATGTTTACATCTCCAATCAAACTAATAAAATTTTATTTAAATAAATAAATAAACGAGTTACACTTAATGTAGTCGAATATAAGGCATCGGACAAGTGACTGATATTTTTTTCCAAAAGAATACTCTATATGATTGAAAGAGTGATTGAGACATCGTTAAAATATGTCAAAATCCGCATAACCATATGTATATGTATATATTGTGTGATTGCGTCCAGACTTACCTCATTGTTTCATATTTTTCCTTGATATTTTCAATCCAGGCTTGTTTAACCCAATAACTTAAAGCAGGACTGCAGGAGGACTCGCACTAACCAAACTCACATAAAAAAAAATAATGATTAAATTAATTTGTTAAATTTCTAATTTTATTAAATTATCCAAAATAGTTAATGCAAAAAACCTTATTTTTTAGAAATATTCCTATTGTCAATCAAAAAGTTAATATAGAATCATTACTCAAAATAAAGTTTAGAAATTTGAATATATATATATATATATATATGAAAAATCATAAAATGTTAAAAAATTACAATAATTAGGTAAAAAAAAGTAATTATAAAAAATATCATATTATTCATGCTTAACAAAAATTTAATAATGTTAATTATTAAAATTTAACTACACAATTTAAAAATTATAAGAATTTAAATATTTTTTTAATTAAAGTTTAATAAATTTAATAAAGGAATATTTTATTTACATCTAATTAACATTTTATAATTTAATTTATATATTATCATTGTAATTTTTTTTATAAAATCATTTAATGTTGTGCTGTCATATTATTTAAATTATTTAAAAAAAAAATATTTTATTTAAGTCATTTAACATAACATTATATCATTCGATAATATGATAATCATTTATATTCAAAATATAGATAATTTTTTCTAGTAGATTAAAATTTTAAAGGTAATTTATTGGATAAGACTGAACATAATAATACATTAATATATATATATATAGGATAATAAGGTTGGATGGAATGAGTTTTATATATTTTTTTTCCAACTTCCATACTTATTCTTATTCATGTTCCTATTTCTATTTGAGTTTATTAATCAGCTTTTATTCTTTTTTTTAAATGGGTTTGATAAAATTTGTCTTACATTTATTTTTGGTTTTTATATTTATATTTATATTTTTTAAAATTATTAATTTATTAATTTTATAATTTTACTAATTTTATATAATATTTATATAAAAATATTTTAATAATTTTATATATTGAAACGGATATTAGTATTTCTATATCCACTTCTGTTTCTACTTTTTAAAATTAGATTTTATTATAATACGTCCCTAGCCTTAATCAATTTGTAGTTTTTTTTTTATCAAAATCATGATTTTTATTTTTGTTATTTCTATTAAGAATATAGGGTTAAATATATATTAAACTCTTATTTTTTCAGATAAGGTATGTAACTATGATTCTTTTTGAGGTTATACAAATTATTTATTAAAATATGTATTTATAGTATTATGAATTTTGAAAATGTCCAGGCTAACCTTTCCCTTCCGAGATTTCAACTTATTGGACCTCAGCCAAAAACATTTCAACAGTTTCAAATCCATCCTTTGCGAACTATTTTTTTATTTTATAAAATGTATAATGTAATAGAAGGGCCTTTAAAGGCTGAATGCCTAAAGCTAACAAACCCAAGACATTGGACCAAAAAAAAAGGGACAAAAGCCCAAACTAACCAAAAAAAACTATTTTTTAGTTCACTTTCTCAGAAAAAAATTTAAATTTTGGTGAGGCTCTGCTTAGCCATGTATGCTTATAAATTTGGGCATTGCTTTTTGCACCCCCCAGAATTTCTTTTTGCACCCCCCTTGTTGGTGAAAAGTCAATATTGCCCCTAGGACTATATGTTATCAGCAGAACTTCCTTCTTCGTTCTTCAATCTCATTTTTCTCTTCATTTCATTTGTTGAATTGATAAAACTCCAACGAAAATTTGTTAATTGAGTGTAAGTTGAGCTGCTGTTCTTTGTTGGCCGAGGAAGTGAGCTGAAATCCGTCGGAGAATAGCCGGAGAAGCGTCGGAGAAGACGAGGTGAGCTGCTGCAGTTTACGTTCCGCAAATTAGTTTGCGGAATGTTAAATACCTTCCGTAAATTAGTTTGCGGAATGTAAATTTTGTTCTCCGCAAATTAGTTTACGGAAGACAAAACATTACATTCCGCAAATTAATTTGCGGAATGTAATTTTTTGTCTTCCGTAAACTAATTTGCGGAGAACAAAATTTACATTCCGCAAACTAATTTGCGGAATACATTTATGTATTCCGCAAACTAATTTGCGGAATATAATTTTTAGGTTCCGCAAACTAATTTTACGGAATAATAAAAAAATTACATTCCGCAAACTAATTTGCGGAGTACAAAAGTGTATTCCGTAAATTAATTTGCGGAATGTAATTTTTATGTTCCGCAAACTAATTTGCGGAAGGTTAATTAAATTAACTAAATAAAAAGGTTGAAAAATTAAATGCTTATGGTATGTGATATGTGATATTTTTGTTCCTTTTTTTTATGCAGAGATAATTATGCAAGATTCGGTGAGGTCGACGAACCATGTTTCTGATGAAGTGGACATGCCAATTTCTCTAGAGGAGGATGATGTAGTAATTTTAGTTTGGAGAAATTGTTTTTTATTTTTTTATTTATATAAAAGTGTGTAACGTGATTTAATTTTTGGTTGTGTTATCTCAGAATAAGTTAAGTGTTGAAGAAAATAAGTTGGCTCTGATAGAGAACAATGGTGATTATACGAACGCATTCTTGACTGATATGGTAAATGCTTTTTAGATTGAAAAGTTTAATTGTTATGTTGTTTATGATTTAGTAATATTTGGTTGTTTGTATGTTATAATTAGGTTTTTCCTTCACGTGATGATTTAATAAATTGGACTAGAGCAGTGGGTAAAGCTCATGGATTTGTTGTGGTTATTATTAGATCTGACAGTGGTGGAATTGGACGGAAAACAATGTTAATATTAGGTTGTGAAAGAAGTGGAAAATATAGACAATACAAGAATGAATTAGCGCGGAAGGTGAGTGGAACAAGAAAATGTGAGTGTCCCTTTAGATTAAGAGGAAAACCATTAAAAAGTGGTGAAGGGTGGAAGCTTAATGTTGTATGTGGGTTTCACAACCATGATGTAGCCGAAACATTAGAAGGTCATGCATATGCTGGTAGACTAAGTGGTGAAGAGAAGTCTTTACTAGGTGATATGACAAAGAATATGGTTAAGCCGAAGAATATTTTGTTGACATTAAGAGGTCATGATGATCATAATGTGACTAACATCAAGCAGATCTATAATGCTCGCCATAAATATCGAAAATCAGAAAGGGGTCCTCGAACGGAACTCCAGCACTTGATGAAATTAATGGAACGTGACAAATATGTGTATTGGTATAGAAGGACTGAAACGTCTAATGTTGTTCGAGATATCTTTTGGACACATCCAGATGGCATTAAATTGTTGAATGCATTTCATATTGTGTTGATCATTGACACCACATATAAAACAAACAAATATCGGTTGCCATTACTTGAGATTGTTGGAGTAACCTCGACAGATTTGACATTTTCTGTGGGTTTTGCTTATTTGGAATCTGAACGAGAAGATAATTTCACCTGGGCATTAGAAAAAGTTAGAGGTTTGTTTCTCAGAGATGAATTAGTACCCCAAGTGATTGTGACAGATAGAGATATCGCCTTAATGAATGCTGTTGAAACAGTGTTTCCATCTGCAACATACTTGCTTTGTCAATTTCATGTTTCTAAAAATGTGAAGTCAAAGTGCAAGTTACTAGTATCTCCAGTGGATGAATGGGATTGTGTAATGGATGCATGGGTTATTCTGATGGATTCGTCAACTGAAATTGAATATGAAGACCGTTTTCTTAAATTCGAAACTAAGTGTTCAAAATTCCCTATTTTTTTGGATTATGTGAACAGAACTTGGTTAAATCCTTACAAGGAAAGATTTGTGAGTTGCTGGATTGATAGGGTGATGCATCTTGGAAATACAACCACAAACAGGTATCTTTATTATTAAAATTGCTTTTCAAAACGATTTTTGTATGATATAAAAGGCTCATGACTTGTATCTTATTCTTTTTCAGGGTTGAAAGTGCACATGCAAGGTTAAAGAGGTTGCTTCAAGATAGTAGAGGAGACTTGTGTTCATGCTGGGATGCAATGAATAATATGATAATACTGCAACATAGTGACATAAAGACGTCATTTGAAAGAAGCATGATCATTGTTGAGCATAGATTCAGCAAAGGGTTTTATGCCAAGCTACGGGGCTTTGTATCAAATAATGCTTTAGGCCACATTGCTAACGAATATGAGCGGGTAAAAATTGTAGGTATTGACAGTATAACTTGTGGGTGCAGTCTTAGAAGTACACATGGATTACCTTGTGCATGCGAGTTAGCAAGGTATAGTGTGATGGGTAATTTTGTACCATTGGAGTCAGTTCATCGTCATTGGAAGATATTGACATTTGCTGATCAAGGAATGACAGAGCAATATGGTGATTTGTCGTTGCAACCAGAATTGATAGCCTTGCAGAAACGATTCTCAGAGCTTGATGTTTGTGGAAAGATAACACTAAAGAATAAACTTCATGAGTTAGCATTCCCCGATACAACTTCAATGTGTCCACCTCCTGATAAGGTAAGAACAAAGGGTGCAATCAAAGGTAAGGCATTGCAGATGGAACGATCAACCAAACGTGAACCATCCTTCTTTGAATATGTTGATGGTTTGTATTCTGTCCATGATAGTTCATCACCTCGTTTGTCATCTGATGTTAAACGTCGCATCAACAAGAAGAAAAAGGTTATGCCTATGCTAGACTTGTTTCCTGTTCAGTTACAGACCTATATTGAACGCATTGTTGATGTTGAAGCTGATGGAAACTGTGGATATCGTGCAATTGCTGCATTGCTGGGAAATGGTGAAGAGTCCTGGGCTCAAGTTCGACTTGATTTAATTCGGGAGCTTGGTCAGTATCGTCATGTGTACGTGAATCTGTTTGGTAGTGAAGAAAGATACATACAGTTAAGGACTTCTTTGTTTGTTGGGAATGAAAAAATGGTTTCACCTGATAAATGGATGACGATTCCTGATATGGGTTATGTAATTGCGTCTAGGTATAATGTCATACTTATTCATATTTCCATTCACGGATCAATGACATTTTTCCCGCTCAGAAGTGAACCACCACAATTGATGAACCATCGTATTATTTGCATCGGATTTGTTAATGGTTGTCATTTTGTACAGGTATTCATCCACCTATCTATTATTATTTAACTGAAAGTTATTTATATTTACATTGATCTAATGTATATTATCATTGCAGGTTTTTATGGTAGATGGAGCTCCAGTCCCTCCAACTGCTTTGCAATGGCATAAATATTGTGATGACAATGCTCGGATGTGGGAATGGCCATATATTAGTCGGATGGATTTATTTAGTTCGTTATTTAAAAACAATGTTGATAATGTATATGACATCACAGCCGATTAGTTGTAATATCCTTTCTAATGTTGATTCTTGACATTATTTGATATGAACAGACCCTGCTAATCATTTCCCTGTTTTTCATCAGTTCGAAATCATACACCGCTTAAAATGAACAGTAACCTGCTAATCATTTCACTGTTTTTCATCAGTTCAAAATCATACACTGCTAAAACTGTGATATATACAAAGATCATCATTTATCAAATACATATAGTGTTCAAAACTGTGATATATACAAAGATCACTCATAAATGCCTAATATATGACATCAACTGCTTGGATGACTCCTCTTCCTCCGCTGGTAGGTAAGACCATCACCACGACCTCCAACACGTGCTATGTTCAAAGCCTGGCGTGCCATATCAGCTTCTGATGAATCATCCGGGAGTCTTCCTGAAGCAATGATGCCTTCTAGTAGTTCAACTATTCTATCAAAACGATCCTGAAAAATAAATTATATTAGTAACAATATCATCTACAACATGATTTTTCAAATAAACAAATGGATTACCTGCGTAGAAAGTGAAACTTCTTCCACTGCATGAGATTGGCTAGCCTCTGTGACCACAACAGGAGGTTCAGGTTCACCCTCACCCACACAACTAATGGGTAAAAGGTATGGGTGGGAGATCCTGCGAAACCACTCCATGTACGCAACAACACATTGCCCAGGAGTGGTAGCAACAGAACCTCTAACCTCGTCTGCCACCAATGATAGTTCATAGTTTAAAAAACTATCATCAATGGACTGAGGACTTCCAACCATACCCAAACTATCAACAATAGGCATAGGGATCCCCTGAACATGCCCAAACTGACGAAGCACTCTATCAGGTGAATGAGGGTAGACCAAATCACCACATCTAATCAAACCTCTGTACCAGCAAGCGTCGGCGAAGGGTCGATGACCTCTGAACTCATCATATGGTGTCCAAATGATGTCATCCACCTGTATGCGATCAAGAGCCGCCCTATATGGTCTCACATCCCCAGAACCGCGTAGCATCTTCAACCGCATCGCCACGGGCATATCTGGGGTAAAGTCAACCCTCAGCTCACGTCCTCCAACCCGTGGGAAATGCTCAACAATCCATGCCTACACTTATATTATAAACAAATAAGTAACAGTTTATCTGGGAAAAAACCCTTAAATGATGTACAATAAGTGACATTTACCTGTAACAAAGTCAAATAACCGCCGAGACACTTAGTGTTGCGAAAACTCGCATCACTAAGCTGATCGTAGAGGTATGCCAATGCAATAGCACCCCAAGCATACCTCCCGATGATGTGAACATCCCTGAACAGCTCCAAATATGACACACTCACAAGGGTGCCACTCTTGTCAGCAAAAATAGTGCACCCAACCAATCGCAGCAGGTAAGCACGAGCAGCTGCATCCAACTGACCCTCTCGAATGCACAAATCACACACATCCTGCAGCCAACTGAACCTGACATACGCACCTCGAGTGTGATCTGTCTCTGTGTTTGCCTCCGAAGCAGAAACACCAAGAAGATCTGTCAGCAAGTCGCAAGCGGAATCTCGTGACATGGACTGAACAGAGCACAGCTCCCCTGTGATCGGTAGATGCAGCAATGATGACACATCATCCAATGTGATGGTCATCTCTCCTATCGGCAGGTGGAAAGTGCATGTGTCTCTATGCCATCTCTCCACAAAAGCAGACAATAAGCCCTTGTCTGCTATCGAATGACTGCACCGTACTAAGTCGGCCAATCCACCTTCTTGTACGATGCTCTGGATGTAAGGGACATCTATAGGAGTGACCTTTCGTCCATGGGTCAACACCTTGAGAGCAGGACGATCCTAAAATAACATTCAGACAAACCAAAACAATAAATTAAATAACAAATTATTTCTTATAATGTCATATACATATACAGTGATGACACTCACCTGTCCTGTCCATATGTAATAAGCTACATGCTCCCTGTATGATCTAAGTACAGAGACATCAGTTGGACCACCTGGGAATGTCTCTTCTACATCATGCATATCACCTCCAGCATCAACATGCTCCTCATCAATGGCTTGCCGAACACGTCGACTGCGAGCAGAGGCAGTTGGTCGAACGCGTACATCATCAGTATGGGAAATACCACCTCTGCTATGTGAACCTCTAGTCCTGGCCATATCTAAAATTCACCAAATAAAATACAGTTCATTAATTACTTAACCACACTTTCTCACTGTAACTTAAATTATAAACTTAAATGAATTAACATAATGAACAAATTAACATAAAACATGTTTTTTGTAAACCCTAAACCTTTTAATCAAACTTAAATAATGAATACTTAAACCCTAAAAAACATAAATTAACTTAAAAGGTAAATATACAAAAATAATTTCAAAACTGATGCATTCCGCAAACTAGTTTGCGGAATGCAACGGATGCATTCCGCAAACTAGTTTACGGAATGCATCAGTTGTATTCCGCAAACTAGTTTACGGAATGCATCGGTTGCATTCCGCAAACTAGTTTACGGAATGCATCTGTTGTATTCCGCAAACTAGTTTACGGAATGCATCAGTTGTATTCCGAAAACTAGTATGCGGAATACAACTGATGCATTCCGCAAACTAGATTGCGGAATACAACTGATGCATTCCGCAAACTAGTTTGCGGAATACAACGGATGCATTCCGTAAACTAGTTTGCGGAATGCAACTGATGCATTCCGTAAACTAGTTTGCGGAATACAACTGATGCGTTCCGTAAACTAGTTTGCGGAATGCATCTGTTGCATTCCGCAAACTAGTTTACGGAACGCAACCGATGCATTCCGTAAACTAGTTTACGGAATGTATCGGGTCGTCTTCCTCAGCAGCCTAAAATCCTACATTTACCCTATCCAATGGAGAATAGCAAACGAGTTTAAGGTTCAGAGGTGCTAACCTGAATGTAGAAGCTTTGACCTTGGGTTGTTTCGTTTAGCTTTGCACAACTGAAGCAGTACCAGGCAAGCAGAAGACCTTCAGAGATGCTGGTTCAAAACTTTGCGGAAGATGAGTTTTTTTGCGGAAGAAGAGTTAGAAGGTAAGGGAGGGGAGGGGGGTGGTAAGGGGTAAGGGTAAAGTTGGAAAAAAAATTTTACAAAAAATTTAGGGGGGGTGTAAAAAGAAAAAAGGGGGGTGCAAAAAGTAAGGCCCTATAAATTTTAGCAACACTAACATCCCAACCCATTTCTAAAGCCAGTGTCCTTCACGATCCTCAAGGAACCTCAATGGGCTAAACAACAATTTGCCAAAAATATATGGGCTTTATTCTGTACAAAACTACTCGAATTGATCCAATGCCTAAAAACCATAGCTTCTCGGACCACAGTGAGGCGAGGTTGAATCTTGAACAGAACAGTTAACTGGGTTGGTTTTATTTAAGTACAAAAATGGTTTGGAAGACGAAAAGGAAGCTTAGGCTACATAAACAAAATTAATATTATATATTTTCTAAATTATTTAAAATTATAAGTATTAAATAAAAAAGTGTTTTAATATTATTATTCGGGTGACTGGAAAATTGTGGTATTGAGGATGATGTCGGTTGCACATTTTTGGGTACAGATTTGTGAGACTGGTTCAAGTTAAGTTAATATCAGTACTGTGCAGGATGTTTTATTTTAAGGTCAAGGGGAGTGGTATATTTGCATATAGCAGGATTGAACACTGCTCCTTACACATTATGTCCCCCTAACATATCACTCAGCAATAATCAAGGTAGGGACTTACAACACCTTTAAATCAATAAAAAGTTAAATAACACACGCCAACCAGGTAGGTGCACCAAGTCATCTAAATTTGTTCCCTACATTTCCCAAGTTTTACACTTTATCTACTCTTATTTGTGTCATTTACTTTCCCATCCACAAAATAATAATAGTAATAGAGAGAGAGAGAGATATCATGTACATGCAAAGACTCAAAATGTTGTAGCCAGGCTGTGGGAAACCTGAATTAATGCATACACATTGAGGGAGGTTTAACCAAAGTACGGGCATTATCGATGCATCTGACCCTCTTAGTCTATGATTTATTTCTAGGTGTTGGCTACGTGTGTTGGAAATGAATGCTAAAATAATTAGCAACTAGTATATGGTTCTTGTTGAGGCTACAAAAAATAAAATCAAGTTTGGTTATGAGAAGTAGAGACCAGTTTGAAGCAGCAAACCATAGCCCACCCTTTAATGTTATCAATTTAATACTATGTGATAATTATTACAATTTAATTTTCTGTTGTCCAGCTGTATTATTACCAACTTAATACAAATTTATCTTTAATAAAACTAAAACTTAATCCATCCCTTTGCTTAACAGAAAATAGCAGCCAGTGGAAACTGCATTTGAGAATTATACATGACCTTTTCAGAGGCCTTTTAAATACTGACCAACGGGTTGGTAATATTCTGAACATGGAAATACCCTGCTCTGAAAATTTATTTGTATATTATGTTACCATATTTGAAATTATACAAGTTAATAAAAATTTGACTCTAAAAGATTTTGATAGTTCTTTGTCAACAAAAGTAGCATATAAGCCAGTTGATTCACAAAAAAATTGTTGAAAGTTAAAAGTTAAAATATGAAAATTAAAAGTTTGAAAATTAGTTGAATATTGGTAAGTTAACAAATGAATCTGCTAGTAGCTCTCAAAGATCTTGCTTTGCATGCAGGTTCTGGTTTCTTCTAGCTGGACCAGACCCTAGACTTCTAATTGGCATGAAACCTATCTGTGCCTCCAACTAAACAATTAAGTAATCATTTGAGTAATAAAATGATGGGCCCTATATCGCAGAGGCTATAAAAACCTATTACAGCCTTTTTGTACAACAAGAAAAGGAACTTGTAAGCATATGAATTTTAAATTGGAAAATTATTTTGTGGAAGAATTTAAAATATTTAAATAAAAATATCAGAATTTACAATATCATTTAAACAGATGAAAATTTTAAATCCACTTATTGTGAATCTAACGGTTCTCTTATTTTTTTTATTGAAATATTTTGAAGATATTTTTTAATATTAAAATATTTAAATTATTATAATTTTAATCAATCTTAATTTCAATTTATTTTTAAACTTTAAATTTTAATATATTATATCAATAAAATTATATGTTATTATTAATAATTTATATCTTTTTAAAAAATTTAAATAAACTATCTCTTTAATTTTTTATTATTACAATATAATATTTATAATAACATTTAATGTAATTTTATTATAAAATTTACTTAAATAAAAAATACTTATGTAATACACAGGAAATATGTTTATTTGGCAACACATCTAAACTTCAAATCTGCAGTAAAATTTATTTAATTCAAAACTATAAAACATACAAACTTTTATTTATTCTATCCAAACAAACAAAAATAGTCACAACAAAAAAATTATATAATGTTTTCGTTGTAAGTTTATTATATTTAATATTTCTTTATAATAATATTTTTATTAATATAAAATAAATATAAAATTAAAAAATAATTTTATTTATTTTTTAAATATGTAAAAAATATTTTTTATTTAGTAATTAAAATAATTTATAAAATTTATGGTAATCTAGAACTATTAAATGTGTTAATATAAAAAAATTTAAACTATCCTATCCTGATAAGTGTAAAAAATCTATTGAATTAAAATTTTTAAATTATATATTTAAGAATTAATTTTTTATTTTAAAATTATAAGTATGAATACATATAGAAATAAATTACCACTAAGTGAATCAAGTGGTGAAAAGTTTGGATAGTTTATAAGGAATTTTAAATTTAATTTTGTGATTTTTAATATATACTAAAAAATATATAAGAATGAACTTTTTTTTATTTTTAAAATATTTATTTTATTATTAATATTCTTCATTTTATGATTTAAAATTAACATAAGAATGAAATTAAATCTATTTATATAATATTTAAATATTCATACCATTTAATTATTGTTATTATAAAATGCACTCTTATAATATTTATAAACCAAATATCACAACAAATGTCTTTTATTCTCTTTCTAAATTCCTATGAATTAAAATTGAATTTTTTTGAAAAAATTATATTAATTATGTTAAACACATATATTTTTATTTTAATATAAATGATCTTTTTATTATTATTTTTAAATATTAAATAAAATAATATAATATTATCTATTTTGTTATCCTGAGAATTAACAAACAACATCAAGCATAAAAAAATTATTAAATAAAAATTATTTAAAATTTTATCTGATCTTATTTTTATTTAATCTTTATATTTTATATTTAAATGGATGACTAAAAGAAAAAATATTTTTAAAATTTAAATATTTAATTTAATTTATTATAAATTTTTTAATTTCAAATTTTTTAATCCGAAATCTTCATATATTAATATGGATAATTTCAAATTTTAATTTTATAAAAATAAAATAAAATTTTTAAAATTTTGCCTGACCCTTATCTCTCTTTTACCTTGCAAGTTGCAACCTTCTGTATACTGTATTCTCGCTCATTTAGTATATTTAAAATTTTCAAAATTATTGAAATATAATTTAATTATTTTATAAAACTTAATTTTAATATTTTATAAAAAATATGACATAATTTTAAAAAATATTTATATAGAAAATATTTCACTTTTTGTAAAATATAATTTTAAACTTTTATAATTTAATTATTTTATTACAAAATATATTCTAAATTTTAGTTGTTAAAAAAAACTTAGAAAGCAATCACAATTTTAATACCAACTGCTCAACGTTATTTATACATAAAAATGATTTTTTAACAATTTTTTATATTTCTATTTAAAAATAACAATTTAAAAATATTATTTAAAGTTTATATTAATAAGTAAATTTTTATTTCAAAAAAAGTTATAAATTATTATATTATTATTTTGTTCTTCTCAAATATAAAATTCGACAACATAATAATATTTAAGTTATTATCTTAATAAAAAACATCAAACATGAATAAAATAACTAAATAATAATGTATTATAATCTTATCTTATCCTATAATTTTGTTTATAAATAACAAAATATTTTTTAATATTTTTTAATTTTTCTCTTGCATATATCATTTATTAAAATAAGACTGAATACCGAGTATTATATTTTTTTAATAAAAAATTTAATATAATTACTTATTTTATTTATTATTAAACTTTATTCTAAATTAATTATTATTATAATAATTAACTTTTTTTTCTTAGTTTTTTTAATCTAAAACTTTCGCATTTTCATTTTCTATGTAAATATACTGGAAATTACGAAAAAATTTGAGAAATAATATTTTTTAAATGTTCTAAACATATAACATGTTGGATAAAATTAATAAATAGACTAACTAAAAAGCTTAAAAGATAAAAATTAAAAAGTGAAAAAATAAATGAAAATTGATAAGCTATCAATTAAATTAAATATGCTGTTAAACTATTTATTAAGTATAAAATAATAAATAAATACATAGTAAACAATAAATTAAATATAATAAATATGATATATTTTTTTATAAAAATATTTATTTTAAATTTGACATAAATGTACTTTTTTAAAGTATTTATTTTTGTAATTTAAATTTTTATTAAATTGTTCAATATTTTTAATTTAATAATTAAAATAAACATAATTTATTAAAACAATAATTTATAATATAATATTTTTATAATAATATAAAAATAAATATATCAAAATTAATAATATTAATATGAAATAATATAAATAATAAAATTGTAAAACAAATAGATAAATAAAAAATTATAATATAAATATTTATTAGAATGAAAATAAAAAATATTTTAATTAAAATCTGAAAAATACGTTAACAGTTATTAAAATAAATTATTTTATTAAATATAATTAAAATATTTTAACATATTTTTAACCTAACTTTAATCTTAAACTATCAAAGAATATGATAATATTAAAATTATAAAAATAAATAAATATATAAAAGATCATATTATAAAAATATATTACAATAAAAATTAAAAAAAATAATTAAAAACAAAAATATATAAATATTATTTAAAGTAATTTTTAAAAAATATGTTAATAATTATTAAAATAATTTATTTTATTAAATAGAATTGAAATGTCATATCGAATTTTTTAATCTAATAATTCTAATTTTTAAATAATTAAAAAATATATTCTTAGAATATAATTTAAAATTTAAAATTTTTGTTAGTTTCAAAGAACTTGAGATTTTATTATGGTAAATAAAATTTTTGAGTGAATTAAAATTTAGAATAATTTAATTAAACTAATTCATTTAAATTTTGTGTAAAAAAATAATCAGAGAAAATTAATTTAAAAATGGTGAAGATTTTTATATAATCATTAAAAATTGAAAAATTATTGAAAAACAATTAATGAATTAAACTTGATTTAATTTTTAATACATATGTAAAATATATAATAAAAAACTTATAAATAATAAGTTAAAATATTTAATTTGATTAATATATCAAATCTTATAATTTTAGGTAAAAATTTGTTTTTGTATTTTTACTATATATTCTTTGACACACGCTAAAAAATTCTTTAAAAAATGATAATTACAAAATAAATAATTATTTCGGCAAAATAAAATCAACTAATCATACAGGAAGGTATGGCAACAAATCATAAATTTCTCTTCATTAATCAATCAATTTTCCCCCCAAAGCACAATTAAAACTTAAAATCAAATGGGCCCCATTTGTGTGTGTGGAGTTTTAATGTGCAAAAAGTGAACTTGTGCTTGAGAAAGGAGGAGTAGCAAGAAGAAGCCTTAGCTTACATTCACATTAAACAGAAACTCTCTTTCCGGATTTTCCCAAACAGCACAACGTTCCATAACATCATTGTAGCAAAATTATGCTATCATTTGCCATCTCATCAACACTGTTATCTTTTCTGTTACACACACCTCTTCATTTGCTTTCACCTGAAACAAGCTAAGCAGAGAGAGAGAGAGAGAAAAGGTGGGGCTGTTGGTGGAAAGGTTATGGCTTTTTGGTTTTGTTGCGGAAAAGCTTCCGATCGGTATGACAATAACTCATGAATCTATAGTTCAAAATAACTGTTCTTTGTTAACTAACTGTTTTTCTTGCTCTGTTGTTTTGCTTTTGGATTGGATAATTGTATAGTGTGATTTCAAGCTTATGTGTTTAATTATGAACAAAATGAATATTGGAGAGGGTTTCGGATTCTGAGTGTACCTCAGACTCCTGAGATTAGAAAAAATAAATAATCTTGACTCGAGTAAGCAGAATCTATTAAGGGTTCGTTTGTTAAGTACAATCCCACCGGTAAGCAGAAACTCTTATGCATGATTAACTGCTCCAGTTCCAAGCATACCTAGGTGCTCAATGTACCTTTTTTATATTCAAACTTTGGCCTCAATTTTGTTTTTTTATTTTATTTTGTTAACTCAATGGATAGTTGATAGTAGTGTTCTATTCATGCAGCAAAAGAGGGAAAGAACAACCTTCATGGCGGGTGTTTTCTTTAAAGGAATTACATTCTGCTACAAATAATTTCAACTATGATAACAAGCTTGGAGAAGGGGGCTTTGGTAGCGTCTACTGGGGCCAACTTTGGGATGGATCACAAGTAGGATTGCACTTTTAATTTTTATTTATTTACTTCTTATTACTATTGCTGTTACTATTGTTCTGCATCTTTTCAAATCAGCTGCAGTCTATGCCTTTTTATGATTATTTTTGGCCATTTTAGTTGTGGTTGCTATTCTGTGCGGAAGGGGGTGATCTGGTGTTACATTTACTTTCATCATATATTTGGACAGCCTTTTTATTTTTCCCTTAACTGCATATTTTGGAAATAATGAACCGTATAATGAGTTTTCTCATATACATGTTCTATTCAATAATGATATACCTAGACGGCTAGACCCCTCTAGTACAGTCACATAATTCCATTCCTTGCTAATTCCTTTCCAGTTTCCATCCTTGCCGAGATTTGAAGATTGATTTTGATTTGACATCCATGCCATCAAAATACTATGCTCATCACACCATCATTTCCTTGTATCTACTTTAATGAAATAACATCTTCTTATTTTGGCCCCTGTCATATTGTAAATGTTAGATAATCTGTATCCAAAAAAACAATCATAATTAATAATGCAAATAGTTTACTCACAAAGTATGAACTATAAAGCATTAGTAATTCAGCACAGTGACTTTGTGCCTGCTTACGTATTTTGGAGCAGAGTAAAGTTCATTAGTGGCATCATTTGTAAACGAAGATGTAAAAGATTGTATAAAATCCATTTCTCATTATCAATTATTTTGACCTTTTCACATTCTGACGGCTGGCGAGGTCTGCTTTGATGGTTTGAAAAACTCACAAATTTCTTTATCTTTCTCATTCTAACTTGACAACTAGTAATGATGATTCTTTCATTGATGCTGCAAAGACTCAGCTTGTGAGGGATCTGTGTCAGTTGTCAGAATATTTTTCTTTCAGTCAACTTGGGGTTGAATGGGAGGGAAGCAGAGACTCCCCTCCTCCCGGTGGCTTTGGTTTTCTGTTGTGGCATTCTTCAATATGAGTACACCATTTTCCTTATCATGGTTTGTGAGTGAGCCTAAGCAATATGATGCCCTGCTGTTGATAATTTTTTTTACTATTCATCCTTAATTGTAGCATTGAATTATAATAGCCATCGATTGTATACTACAGAAGAGAGTGAGCTTGAATTATGTTCCTTTATGGATTATTCTTTAGACTTGCAGGATTTGATTTGACCATGTGATGTGACATACAAAGAATATGATCAGAAGTTTCCGGGGCTAATGCTGCAAAACCTCTGTTCAAAACATTTTATCTAGCGCTTTAGAATTGAAGCTACTGAAATACATTGATGGCTGACAAGTAACATAGCTGTATAACCATTTTATTGTTTCAAAAAACATGCCATTCCAGATTGCAGTGAAAAGATTGAAAGTTTGGAGCAACAAAGCAGAGATGGACTTCAGTGTTGAAGTTGAAATATTGGCAAGAATACGGCACAAGAATCTTCTCAGTCTACGTGGCTATTGTGCTGAAGGACAGGAACGTTTAATTGTATATGAATATATGCCAAATTTGAGCCTGCTCCCTCATCTTCATGGACTTCACTCATCTGAATGCCTTCTTGATTGGAAGCGGCGGATGAATATTGCAATTGGGTCTGCTGAGGGAATTGTGTGAGTACTAACTTTCCTTTCCTTGTAAGCTTCTTCTACTATCATTACAATACATTATTCCTAAATTTTATTACTTTCAGATATCTTCACCACCAAGCAACACCACATATCATCCACAGAGATATTAAAGCAAGCAATGTGTTGCTGGATTCAGATTTCCAGGCCCGGGTTGCTGATTTTGGGTTTACTAAACTGATCCCTGATGGGGCAACACATGTGACTACAAAAGTTAAGGGTACCCTGGGCTACCTTGCACCAGAATATACTATGTTAGGTAAAGCAAACGAAAGTTGTGATGTCTATAGTTTTGGTATTCTCCTTCTAGAACTTGCCAGTGGCAGAAGACCAATAGAAAAACTTAGTTCCACAGTGAGGCGATCAATAGTTGATTGGGCATTGCCATTGGTTTGTGAGAAGAAATTTCGCGAACTTGCTGATCCAAGCTTAAATGGTAACTATGTGGAGGAAGAGCTTAAAAGAGTTGTTTTTGTTGCACTTATATGTGCTCAGGATCTACCTGAAAAAAGGCCTACCATGCTTGATGTAGTACAGCTACTGAAGGGAGAATCAAAAGATAAATTTTCTTATATAGAGAATAGTGAAATGTTCAGAAACCCTCTATCTGTAGAAAGCAATGATGAGACATCAGTGGCTGAAGGAAGTTTAGACTACATCTCAGAAGAAAAAGAATTAAGCATGAGTTTGATACCAAACCAAAAAGAGAATACTGAACTATGAATGATACCAAAAAAAAAACAAATAGAAAATTGCGTTTGATATGTTTAATACAGGTTGTGAAGCTTTTTTATCTTTTTTTTTTCTGGCATGTTTACTGCATGTGTGATTGTATGAGTGCTTGGGATTTGCCTGTTTGTGTAGAGTGTTTTATTCTCCTTTTAGTTACCAATTTGATATATTGCTATTAAATTTTGTCAAACTGCCATATTAGAAATTGTCAATGTTTTCTCACTTTTTTTTTCCTTCCAAAAGCTTCAGCTTCGCCCGATTCGCAAGAGCTAACTCTATTAAAAGATTGTTGTTAGTTGTTACACTTTTTTTCTCTCCATAAATTAGTCTCTAGATATTAATGAATGTTAAAATAGGTCAGACTCATCCAAATAAACATAATGTGGGTTCGATTTTAAAAATTCAAATTAAATCTTTATGCGACTTAGCTTAAGCAGAAAAATGAGATGTTCAAGTGGGCTTGACTTTGTAATAAGCAGGACCAATTTGTTGGCTCAAATTTTTTTATTTTATTTTAATAATTATTTAGATATTTATTAATTTGATCTGTAAGATATTAGGTTACATCCCCGTGTTAAAAGTAATAAATAAAAAAAAAGTTTAAGAGTTGAAAGTATTTGAAACAAACTTCATCAAATTATCAATATATTAATGGTTTTCCTAAGGTATGTTTAATGGTATATAATAAAAAACATGTAAAGAAATTTTTTATTAAAAATTATATGATGTAATATATTAATAATATTAAATGTTAAATATTTAACAAAAAATTATTATTAATTATTTTTATTGTATATTCTTAAATATATATTAAAAATTTGATATATTAAATATCAAATAATGACACACGTAAAATGTTATTACGAGTGCATTATAATGCAAAAGAATAATAGAAAAATTAATAATTTTATATAGATATTATATGCATGTTGATTATTATATTATTGATATAATTGTGAAGGTTTGTTTCAGAGGAAAAAAAAACACGAAAGAGACCCCATGCTCTGGTGTTCCAGCTTGTAATGGATTAGGCTAATAAATTTTGTTAAATTTTGTTGGAAATATAATTTGCTTAACCTAATCGAACTAAAACAAATAAACAATCAATCGTCCCCAACGGGTTAGCTTGAATGAGTTAGGCTAGCTTGAACTGACACTTCTAAAAAGATGAGCTTGTTACAAATTGATTGATAACAACTCATTTCCTCTTTTTATTTTTTTTATCTGTTCAGAAGTAAGAAAATTATTTTTATTTTAAAGAAAATATTAATTATATTATATATATCTTTATATTTATAGATTATAATAAATGAAAAAAAAATTATAATAAAAAATAAATTAAAAAAGTAAATAATTTTTTTAAAAAAATAATATTAATTATATTTTTTAGTACTTGTACATTTTAATTTTTTTTTACAAATAAAAATGGGGGGAGAAGTTCATTTAGATGAATTTGTTTACACACTAGACAAGTTTAAAAGCAAATTTGTATAAATGAAAAATTGAAAACATATAAAACCCGGCACAGGTAACGGGTCTGATTGATTTCACGTTTGCATTACTCGAAATTTTGTTTTTCCGTTTCGGGCACCGAAAATAAACTATGTTCATGCAATTAAATTTTTTAGTCACGTCTTCCGTGTAACGAAACTTTCAAAGATAAACCAGCATGTACTAAAATTATATATTTACTCCAATTTAAACTAACATCCTTGTTAATAAGTACTCAACTTTCTAAACGTCTGAAGGTCTCTTAAATTTTAAATAAAAAGCAAATTGAGAAGTGGTTGATTGCAATTTAATAGACATTATTCAGGTTGAGTTTAGCCAAGTATTATAAGGTTTGAACAAATTTCTTTTAAGAAATTAATAATAAATTTTTTAATTAATTCATTTTAAAATAGTACAATTTATATTTTATCTTTTTAAATTTAATTAATTAAAATATTAAATTATCAAAGTTTAATTTAATGATTTATAATTTTACACTATATCTTATCCGTTTGACAAGTACTTGATTTTAACTTCACATATTTGGTTAATTTTGGAAGAACTATCCCAAGAAAATTCATGACCATGTTAGATCTCGAGAAGTTATTAATCATGTCAATCGAATAGTTACATTGATCGCTTTTTATTTTAAAGTCAAGATTTAAAAATAAAAAAGTATGGATAAGAAATAATCCTATATACGTATAAATATTAGCTAAACTTAAACAAAGTAAAGCAATATATCACAGGATTCACGCATAATTAAAGGATTACTTGGCTGGTAGTTTTTCCTAATTCTTAATTATCATCTGTATTTTATTTTTTAAATTTGTATAAAAAATAGTAAAACAATAAAAAGTTATTGGAGAAGCATGCAACATTCGAAACTCCAAATAGTAAAAATGATAACACCTCATGATAATGAGTAAATGCTGATTACTCCAAATATATGAATTATTTGCAGAGAAAAGCCTCAATAGAATGGTATTGCTGAATTAATAAATATGTAACTTTATCGAGACTCCAATTGCATGATTATATATAAATATAATGTTTTAAATCTCCTTTAGACTTCTTGGTCATGACTTTAATTCAACAATGCTAATGTTACAAAGAACTAACAAGGCAAGGATTACACTTTATTGTATTCACTCGAACACTCAAATTACAGTATTGAAAAATAAAGAAATATGCATATCAATTAGAATCTATTTGTATTTATATTTAAAAAATTAAAAAATTTAAGATAAAAAAATAAAATTACTTTATTTTCAGATGAAATAAACAACCATTTGAAACACGACAAAAAAAAATACATAACATATATTATATTTTATTTCATATTGAAAAATAATAACTTATTCACTATAAAAGATCGGACTTCTATAAATGCCAATTAAAATATCACACATCATAAGAGATTATGCATACTAAAAACATATATATAAACTATTCATTAATGTTAATATATATATATATATATATATATATATAATTAAATAATTTATATTAATAGTTTATTTATGGTATATATATAATATTTTAAAATTGATTAATGTTTATTTATTAATTATTAATAAAAATAATAATAAAATAACATTATACACTGTTTTCTTAAATATTTTTAGATAGATAAATAACATAATTTGAATAATATACTTTTATTAAATTTTTTATTTTATATTAAAAATATAAAATTATTTTTTAGTTTAAAACAAACAGACATTTGATTTTTTAAAGTTAAAATTTAAAGATATTTGATTTTTTTAAAATTTTAAAAACCATTTAATTAAAAAATTTAGAAATAAATTATTTAAAAATAAAATAAAAATAAAGTAATACATGAAAGATAGAAAATTAAAAGTTTTAAAAACAAAAAAATTTTTTAAAAAAATTTCACTTGTTAAATGATTTTTTATTTTTTATTCTTAAAGGATAAAATATTAAAAAATAATATTCTTTTAATAAACAGTTGCTTAGAGTTTGATTTTAGAATAATATATTAGCATGTGGTAATCTCATGATAAATCTTTGCCATTATGATCTTCTTTATTTTGCACGGGATTAATTTTTTACAATAAATTCATTGATGTTAGGATTTACATATAACTGGTGAGTTAATAATTATACGATGACCTACCGTAACAATGATTAAACTTCAAGAAGCATAAAGACTGCACTGGTTTTATACATTTTTTAATATTAAAAAATACAAATTTTCATTCGTTCTCAGGCTAGAAAAAAAACAAACCTGAGAGTGATGAGTTTTTCTAATATTTTTGTTTTGAAACATACGAGAAATTTATTTTTAACAAGTCAATCCAAAAAATTTAATAAAATATCAAAATTCATGTTATTTTAAAATATTAAATTACATTAAATCTACTTATATATATACATAAAGTAAAGTTTCTGCGTGTGAATTATGTATCACGTGTGATTATTCTTTTTTCCCTTTAAACCAAGCTAGTATAGTTATTTGGTCTGTATTTTCTTAACTTAAATTGCCCGTAGTTTTAATTTATCATTTAAATTAATTATGTGTATTTATCTGTTAATTTTAAATAAATATTTTTGTTCTAATTTATACTTTTTTGTTTTTCAAAAAATAAAAAAAAATTATGCAATACACAGCATGATCAAGAAATGTGGCTGGTCACCTCCAAATTTTTTATTTAGTTTTAATTTTTTTATATATTATGTGACCACCCTTAGTTTATATATAAAATATTTTGTGGCCACATTAGTTTATAAATATATTTTTTACTTTTCTCCATCTATTGCTCCCTCTATACATTTTTGAAATGCATACTTTCTAACAAGAAATTAATTCTGTTTTCTCTCTTTCATTCTTAATTAAGGGTCTTCTTTATACTTTTTTTTCAATTTCTCATCTCATCCACAATGGAGTGTAGAGGAGTAGTGTAGTGACACCAACAACAAATATGTAAGATATTTGGTCAGAATCCCTTTTACTAAATATAGCTATACTTTTTTTATGCTTATAAAAAATATTAGCTATATATCAAATTAATTTATTGTATATATTATCCATATAATAATTTAATTTTTCTTTATAAATGAGCGTATATAACTATATCTTCTTTAGTTTTGATCTTCCTTGAAATAATTTGATATCTTATCCATATAATAATTTAAAATTTATTTATTTATGAGCATATATAAATATATATTCTTTAGTTTTGACCTTCCTTGAGATAATATTCTACTTCTATTTATAGGTATAATTTACTAGTTTTGATACTAAATTTTATCTCGTCTCTGTTTCTGGATATAATTTGTTAGTTTGATTCTAAAATTTATGTGTATACAAAAAATAAAAAATAAATATTTGTCTTAACTAATAAAACTTAGTTCTATTGATATATATTTAATTTTTTAAACATGATATTATAAATTCAAATCTCATGTATGAAAAATTGTTAAAAAGTTATTTCTATCAAAGTATAAATATTTTTTTATATACAAATATGAATATTTTTGGAATCTTTTATAAAAAGGAATATTAACCTTTAATATGTAAATGAATGTAAGTTTGTAAAGCTAAAAATCTGATTATCTCTTAACAAGTACAAGCATAGATAAATATATATTGTAAAAAAAATATATAATTCTAAACTAAAAAAGGTAACATGATACAAACTTTCTTAGTTCGTCTGTTTTTTATTTATAAAAAATATAATTAATATTATTGTTTTTTTAATATTTATTTATTTTTATCTTTTTTATCTATTATAATTAATAATAACTAGAAAAACATAATAATGTATATAGAAAATTGAATTAATATTCTTCTACAAATTAAAAGGAACAGATAATAAAAATAAATTTTTACCTTTTTTAACAAATAAAATGAAATGAAAAAAGTATAATTTTTTCATTCATTCACATTTGGTTATATAATTACTTTATCATTTATTCAGTAGAAGAATATATATTATGTGGAAAAAAATATAATTTAGTTTTTTTTATTAGAGTTCCATCTTATAAATATATTGATTTGATATAAGTTTTTTTTCTTTTTAAAATAAAAATGATTCAAAATATATAATATTTTTTTGATATTTTTTTCTTTATGTAAGGTTATTTATTTTGTGATTTTATTCCTTTTCTCTTCATTGAATTTAATTTTTTGTTTTATAATTTTTCCTTTGGATCTCTCTTGGCATAAAATTATATATATATATATATATATATATATATATATATATATATTAGTTTTAATACTAAAATTTTACTAGGTTTCTATACTATGATTTTATTTAGTTTTCTATAAAATATAAATTCACAAAAAAGTGATAAAAAAACAAAATAACAAAAAGTAACTCACGAAACTTATGGTATGTTTTTATTAAAACAAATTTTCAAAATTACAATCTTTATCATTCAAAAAGTGATATGGTACCAACATAGTTCATTTTTTTATGAAACAATTATAAATTTATCATAATATTATTTATTAATTATTTTATCTAGTAAATAAATAGTTTTTTATTTTATTAAATATTTTTATTTAATATTTTAAAATATTAAAAATTAATAAAAATAATTATTATAAAAAAATTAAAACTAAAACTAAACTTTAAATATTTAAATTTAATTTATTTAAAAATTTTAAGATATAACTGTTAAAAGGCATATGACTTAACCTACGTTAAAAATTTATGTTTTAAAAGAATATTAATAAATTGGTTCAAAATTTATATAAATAATTAAATAAATTTTTTTATAAAAATTAACATTTACAAGATAAAAAATTATTAAATAAATTTAAAAATATATATTATATAAATATAATTTATTAAAATAAATATAAATATATAATATATAAAAATAAATAGTATTTTAAATAAGTTAAATAATTTTTTTATAATTTTAAATATAATTTATTTATTTAATTTTTTTAATTAAATTAAATCTATTTATTTATTAAATATAAACAATTTTATTTTTTTATTTTATATTTTTAAAGAAGATGTAACATTTTTTGTAAAAGAAAAGCAAGTAAGTTGAAAATCTATTGGTTATTCATTAAAACATAATAAGAATTGATAGATAACAAAATTTTAAAAAATAAATAAGTGAGGCTCCCTCCTTAGGAAGAAATTCGGCAATATACAAATTTCGGCCTTTTCGTTTTTACGGAAAATTTCTGACAAGAATCGTTACTTAGCAACGCGCTTGCAAGAACGTGGAGCACAGTCTCGTCTCCTTTGTGGCACAGCACTATAAATATTCCTCAACTTTCCACACCTTTCTTCCCAGCAGGAACAGCGGAGAACCTAACCCTTACGAAAACCCCTTCTGATTCCGAAACTTGAATCTCTGAAACCCTAACCCTAATCCTATTTCCTTTCTTAGGATTGAATTTCTGTTTAGGGAGTCGATCGAAGAAGGATTGATTGATTGAATATCGTAGTTAGCATTGAAGAACGATGTCTGCTGCTGTGTGCGGAAGCAAGAGATCCTTCTTCGAAGAGCTTCCTCCTTCTCCGCCACTCTCCAAGAGGCTCCGTTGTTCCTCCTCTCCGATTCGTTTACCTCCGCTCTCTCACATCGACCAGCTTCGCCCTCTCTTTCCTCACATGGATGACCTGGTATCTGCATCCTCTTTATTTTTTCACTTCATCCTTTTCATCTTTGGTTTTTCCGGTTTTTATTTCAATTACAACGAAAATGCATTTTTTGGGGGGTCTTGATTCTATAGTTCAATGCCTGGTTCGTTTAATCTTTTTGATTTTAGAGTTGAGAGTTATAATGATATCTGAATTTGAATTGGGTAACTGATAATTTACTAATCTTTGTAGATGGGTAATTGCTGGGTTAGAGCTTAGGAATCATCACTTCGGGGCGTATTATTCTTAATTTTTTTTTTCAAAATAGTTGGTGGTTGTAACTCGAAAAATTTTGTCTTTCACCGATAGAAGAATTTTTACCTTCTATTTTTTGTTTGTTTGTGATGTTTTGAGTTGGTGTTTTTTGAAAGGTGCATAACTAATAGATGTCCCTCTTCCTTGTATAACTTGTTGGTTGATATTTTCCTTTCAGGTTCTTGAGAGAGCTCTCCAGGAATGTGGCAACGATCTAGATGCTGCCATCCAGAGGCTGAACGAGCTTTACTTGGGAACTGCGGATGGAAACGGAACTGCTGAAGAACTAGACGTTATTATTAATGTGGACGCAGGTACGGTTGACTGACATCTGGAGTTGAATGTTTTAGTAGACTAAAACTGATCAAGAAAATCATGCGTTTTATGTGTTCTCCAATAGGGTATTTTAACTGTTAGTTAATAACCTTATGATCATAGTACTAGTGCACCATTCTTATATGCTGACCTGGATAAGGGCTATGAATGATAATTAGCTTAATTGAATAAGTTGTGATTAGGTTTTGATTATGAAATCAACTGATAAATTTACATTTTTTTCTTTGAGAGACTTTGCAGGTAAATTGGAAGATGAAGGAAATGCTTCTGCTTCTGAGAATCAGCCTGCTTTAAACAACCTTCCTGCAGATGGAGCAGAATGGATTGAGTTTTTTGTTAGAGAAATGGAGATTGCTACTAGTGTTGATGATGCTAGAGCCCGTGCAGCTAGAATGCTGGAAGTTTTAGAGAAATCAATTAGTGCACGAGCAAGGGCCGGGGCAACCGATGCACTTCAGAAGGTATTCATGCTATAATCATTTAAGATTCATGTTATTAGTGAAACTCTAATGTCTTGCCTGTTACCCAGAACAATATATTTATATAATGTATGTTATTTGCTAGGGATTACTGAAGTAGCAGTTAGACAATGCTGGTTTTAAGACCTTTTTGTTTGTGGAAGAACTGTTCTGTTGACCTAAGCTGAGGATGGTTCATCCTATTTTTCTTGTTCTAATTTCTTTACTTTGTTGCTGTGTGTAATGATTCTATGTGTACTTTTTTAGTTCACTTGCTTGCACGTGAGGATAAAAAAGAAAATAAACATTCTATAGAACCAGGTGTTGGGTGGTAAAAAGCCAATGAACAATAAACTCAGTGTAGCAGTTATGAGAATGTTTTGTTTCCATTAGAGATGAAATTGAGGGACACTCGTAGGAGAAAAAGTTGGTAGAATCTCAGCTTAGTGGTTTAGGCATGTTTGGAGAGGACATCTAGGAAGCCCCAAGAGAGTAGATCAGGCGGAGGTTGCCTTAACAATAGAGTCAGAGGGAGACCAACATAAGGGATTTAGGGATCAATGGCTTGTCTATAGATTTTTACAATGGAATGTGATGATATTATTTAATTTCATGTAGCTGAGCCCACCTAGTGGGAAAAAAGCTTCACTGTTGTTTGTATGAGAATACCACACTGGAGAGAGGATGAAACTTGTGCTTAGACAATCTGTTTATGGTTCTTCTTTGAATAAACATGCAAAGAACACGTTTCCTCTTGATACTCTTTAGTATGTTTTCATGTCATAAAGATTATGTAATTTTCTATTTTAAATGAATGGTGGTCAGAAATATAAAGGTTAGGCCACATCTTTGTTAATAGCTTTGTTAGGAATGGTATTTGTGTTCTATCGGAGTACTGGGTTTTGGGTGGTCTGTCTATGCTTATGTATGTTGATATCCGTATATCATAGAACCTAATGATTTGGGAATTAATGCATAGCGTTTCTTCCTTGTTTCCTTAGGTTGAGCTTGTATCTTAATTGTTCTAAGATGTTTTCATTTTCAGGAAAATTTGATGCTGAAGGAGCAAATTGAAGTGTTGATTAAGGAGAAAAATTCCTTTAAAAATGCTTTTAAAATCCAGCATGAACGTTTTTCTGATTATGAGGTTAAGAACCAAGAGTTGCAACATTTGAGGCAATTGGTGTCTCAATACCAGGAGCAGATCAGAACTCTTGAGGTAGGAATCTGTTTTTTCGGTTACTTAGATTACCCATTGGGTGAAGGATTTAATAATTCTCATAATTTGGTTTAAAAATTTTATAGAAGATTGGAAATTCATTTATTTCGTTGTAATATGGGAAATTCATTTACGTATAAAATGTGTCCATTGTTAAATTCAAAGACGAGCAGATTAGTAGGGGAGTTATGGATGAAAATCTGAACTCAAATTGTAACGTCTACCTTTTGCTCATTGAAAATTGTTTGTGCATGCTGATGAATCCTTTATCTATGGATTTGCTGACAGGTAAACAACTATGCTTTGGCAATGCATTTGAAGCAGGCTCAACAGAGCAACCCCTTTCATGGGCGTTTCCCACCTGATGTCTTCTAACTGAACGAGTGTGTACAATGTCATAATAAAGGCGGCAAATAGCTGCATAAGGTTAATTAATTGTGTACTGTGTTTCCCAAAAAGGTCTAGTGTTGTTGTAGTTTGCCTAGCTTCATGTTTGATTAAGGCGTGATTACTGTTTTTTAGTTCAGGAGTAATTCTATAGAATCCTACATTATAAGAGTATTTGTCGATTAATTCAATTATCCGCTTGGCATTTATCATTTTATGTTATTGTCACCACCAAGTACTGAGAATGTGCAAGATTACCCTCGTACCGTCGCAATTGACCCAACGATGAAGTTCATTATTTTTTCTCGATTCCAAGTTTAGTAATTGATTTTTTCTGATTTGTGTTTTCATCAAAAGTTCTATCGTGATTGAAAAAACTACTATAATTTTTTAAAAATATGTTGAAATGTACACGCAACAGAATTATAATTTGGAATCAAAAGTGAACTTCTTGTAAAAACTATGAAGTATATGCTTAATTTTATTGATTAATTATTGACTTGTATAACATTACATGATTAAATTAGTTATACGGGATTTTAGCCATAAATGTATGAGAACAATTTTCTACACTAATATTTTCTAATTTTCTAATTTTAGAGCAACCTCTAAATCAATGTCAAACACGTCAAAACAAACTAAATGTATTTAATAATGATATTTAGATAATCAAGTAATATTATAAAACTGTTTTAAATAAATAGGAAAACATTGAATTATTATTCCAAATATTAATTATATTTAATTGAACAATAGTATTCTTCAATACTAATTGTAGTTTACACTTTCCTACATTTTTAGTCTAATGATCGATTTTTTTTTTTAAAAAAGGAGATTTAATTTTTTTTCTATTATATTATATTGTATATTTCTCCTAATAATTATTATAATTATAATTTTAAAAAATTTATTTAGGACATTATTACTCATTTTCATTTCAAGCTTAATTTCAAGAGATTGTCATGAATCAGAATTTATTAATGCAAAACAAAAATTTATTTATTGATTTTGTTATATATTATTATTTATGTGAAAAATCTATATTCAATTCAAGATTAATGATTCCTAAGTACTTGTCCAAAATATTATGGGGTTGAAATGATATTCTTGAGTTTTATTCAAGTGAAATTAATAATAATAACAAATTTAAAGTAGTAAAATGATAATTGAAAATATATAAATTAAATTAACTTATACTTAAAAAATTGTTTGAATAGTTCAAATTATATGACTTAACGACGGTTATAACACCGTATATGTCAAAAGTAACCAATATCTTCATACAGAATACTTTTTATGCATATGTAAAATGAAACTAAACTTATTTATAGGTTTTGCTTGTACGATAACTTCTAACAGCTTTTCTTCCTAGACCAATATTTTATTATTTTATTGATTAATTATTATTTTATTTCATTCGTTCCATTAACATTTTTTTAATTAATACACGCATTGCATTTTTCGTTAAAGAATTTGGTATCAACCATTAGTCAATATCAATATTTTTTAAACAGATCCAATCCTAAATTATCAGATTCATTCAGGACCATTTTCTTAATTCATGTCTAAATAGTTCTTTATTTATTTTAATAAAAATAATTTTATCCCATTATGGCATTATATAGGAATTTGCCTTTTGCTTTATCCGGTTGTGAGAAGGGCATGCTCAATTCAATTGGTCATATCTGAAGTGCATTAACATACTTTTTCGTTTCCCACACTGCAATGACCAATAACAAGCGCTTCTTCCTTTTCTCTCAGAAAAATATACTGATTCATAAACGGCGTCGTATCTTCCTCATTCAATTCAAATCAATGGCGGTTCTGCCTCTCTCCCTTTCTCTGTTTCCGCCGTCTTCGTGCTTCTGTGGTGGGTTCTACCTTCCACTTCGCTCTCTTAACAACAACCTCCTATCTAATTGTATCATTGTTTCTTCCAATTCAAACTCCAAACTCTCCTCCGGCAGCAGCAGGCGCTTTGCAACGGTGATTGCTGCTGCTTCTGGGGGCAATTAAGAAAAATATCAGAACATATAGTATGTGCCTCTGTTTTCTGATAGAAGCCAGTATATAATTTACTTACTCCGAACGAGTTCTTTGGTTATTTAGAACACTTGTTAATTTGGAAGTTTTGCGAAGCTAGAAGATGTGATGAAGTTTGACACTAAAGTCTGCTTGATCTTGATATATTGTCGTCTCTGACAACTGCATTAGCATCTCCAACTAGTACCATATTGAAGCGGTTGATATATTATCCAACATGTTCGATACATACAATCGCAGATTTAAAAAGACGGGTTGCGCAAGAAACTTCTCCAAAATTAATAGGAAAATGGGGGGCATTTTCTTCTTGTTAACACTGAATACTTAGTTGTTAATTTTTGTGTGTTTTAGAGTAGTGCTATATTCTTGAAAAAAAAAATAATAATTAAATGCTAATGTGACGCAGCTAATTTATTGGAGCAATTAAATTTCTTTTCAACTAATTTTAAGGATGCAGATAAGGATACACACATTCTAGGTATTGTATTTGGTTGCTGTAAAGTGAGAAGTACATTTTAGAAGATAAGAGTACAGTAATAATTGAAAACTCAATGGTTAATACTGTGGTGAAAATGAAACACACGTTTATATAAAAAAAATGTTAAAATATATTATATTATATTTTTTTAATTGAAGATTATAACGCCATCCTTCCTAATATATAAAATATACTTATGAGTAGCCAAATTTCTTTGTATTAGCTTGATGAGGGAACCTCATAAATCAAACCAATTCATTTTGAACTACAAAACTGAATTGAAAAAAAAAATCAAAAACTAGAAATAAAATTTTTAAATTCATAACTTTTCTTATAATTCAATTCGATTAGTGGTTCGTTTGTGTAAAATTGAATCGGAACCCATGTAATTACATGTGTATTTTAATTTGATATTGCATTTTTTTTAAAAAAATTGATATTCAAAATGTTTGAATTGTTATATTTATTATAACTTTTTTTATAGATTTTAAACATTTTTTATTGTGTACTTTATTTTTCTTTTTGTTTTTGAAGAGAGCATCTTATATTCATTTGATAATATTTTTTGTTGCTAAATTTTGTTAAAAAACAGTAAAAAATCAAAATAACTATAGTGAACCGAACTATCAAAAATTGATTTAATTTATTTTTCATAACATATTCCATCCAAATCAAATTAAGCTCCAAATATTTTTTATAATCAGTTTAGACATGTTTTTTTTATCTAAAATATAAATCGAACTGCACCACAGACACTTCTTTAATCATTAAGAAAACAAATAATTTACCTAATAATAAAATACAGTTTGCGGTTATCTAGATTGACAAATTCCCCTCTTATAACTAAGATACCTTGTTATTTGTCTCGATAAAAATATTTAGGAAATATTTGAAAAAAATTATAAAAACTTGTGAAAATAATGAATAAACATTTAAATAAACTATTTATCCAAGGTAGATTGTTTCGGTACGGTGATTATTTTTTGGATAATGTATCCATCGAGCAATTTGTAGATTTTTTAACATAATATTAAACAATTACCATTCAACAAATGTTTCACACAACTTATCCTTAAGCATCATACCCTTACCATAGCTACTTCTTGGTGTTTATGATGACATTAACAATTTTAGTAAAACAAATTTAGTATTGAAGTTGACAAGTTCATCCAGGCAACAAAGAATATTCATCAAGTGCTCAGACTCCATACAGTATATTAAAAATACTTCTAATAACTTTGCACAAGCTGCAAAACAGCCTTCTTTAAAAGAACATGAGACAGTAGTGTCACATGACCATTTTTAAAGAAGCAGCATAATCTCTTGTTCTAATCTTTACATCATTTGTTTAAATCTAGAGCTCAAAATTCATTTTTCACATAAGGATTTGCTCAGTAGATTTATACTACAAGATAGAGAATGCTCTAATGGCCATCAAGTGTTGCTAGGGACTCGTTAAGTAGCCTCCGTGCTTCTTCTCTCCTCCTGAAAATAGAATGTATGTTGGGAAAGACTAACCACAAGAACATAATAAATTTCATCCTAAAAGTGTATTAGAATGAAATGAGAGAAAAATATCAGCTCAATTTCACCAAGGAAAAACTAGATAAGCAAGGGAGAGAGGTTTCTAGATCTGCTAACCTATCTCCTAGCCACACAAACAACACCAAAAGTAAAAAACACTACCTAATAAATACTAAGAAATTATGGTTGATGCACATTTCAAGCTTTTGCCTTTCATCAACTTTTAGAGTGCCACAACTATAAAATCTTAAAATTCAGACGAATCAAGTTTCAATCGCATTGTAATCGTTTTTTCACCGACAGCTCATGGAACTTAAACCAGGAAACATTGAGAATTGTCTTACAGGTACCAAAATTTTAAAAGTAGGAGGGAAAAAAACAGACCAATATGAGCCCATTATGAATTCTGGTTGTCAAAGTGGAAAATAGACAATGAAAGTGACTTAAGTACTTCCCTGGAAAATTTTCGGCAACAGAAATCACCACAGGAAGGATAGATGATATCTCTATTGTCAGTTTTAACTAGATCATTAACAAGCCCAACTTTTTAATGATCTTCCATGGGTTCAAGAAGGTGAAGTGTACATTGCTGAAAGCATGAATCTTAAAAAGGGATACAATGTGATGTTGTCAGCTAAGTATATTAAAATCCATTTGAACATACAAATCTAGAGAGATATAAGGTAATTATTAAGGTAAGCAGGCACAGTATATGAGCCTATGAGGAAGGACCATCAAATTATGGGTTATTTTTAAGGCATCACATATGTTATTGAAGGAAATCAATTTAATTAAAGGGCTACCTTCCATGATTAAAAGTTGAAGTAGCAAATTTCAAATTCATGTAGGACTTAGCTGTCCACCACAGAAAAGGGGGGAAAGAAAAATGGTGTGGACTGTGGGGGTGGTGGGTAGAACCAAAAGGAAAGAACTAAATTGAGGATTAAGTACATGTATGAAAATTACATGCATTATACATTAAATGAGCTATAAAGGTTCAGACTTCAGACAGATATCACTAAGCACTTCAATTATAGTAAGCATGATAAAAATATGACACCAACTACATTGTTCAAAGAACAAAGACATTTCACTATGCTGGTACTAGTGCAAAAAATTCCTTAGAGTTCCTATGCAATTAAGAAAAACATCTGAACATATAATACCTCTTTATGTCTTCCACTGCTTGTTTACGGCGCTGTATCTGAAGCTCCAAAATGTGAATCAATGTTGCTCTGGCCTACAGAATTAATCCAAGATTTAATGAAAATTCCAAAAAAGGAAAAAAGAGAAGCAGCATGCCAGTTGAATACAAGTATTTCTCCTTATAGTTGTATAGAAGATTGTATACCTGATGAGGACGCAGTGAATTTAAAAGGTGATGTAAGTTTTTGAATACAGTTGAAATTTCTTCAACTCTCCTTGCATACTGTGATGGTCTCTCAATAAGAATATCAGCAAGCTCCAAAATGTGTAGTTGCAGCTCTCCATTAAGAGACCTCAGCTCCTTCTTGAAATCTACAGAAGATCCAAATCTTTTACTAAAAGATAGAAATAAAAGATTTGGAGAACTTTGTAACTGGTTATGCAAAGGAAACTTATAATGAAAGAAAGAATACATTATGGACACTTTATCCTTTTGAAATCACCCACTTTAAGCTATGGATTTAAGGTGGACATATCATTCTGGAATAGTAATAATTTAGGCTAGTACCAAAAATATCACAAACAGTAGCTCAAAAGGAAAAAAATTGTTATAAATAGCAAACTGTGTCCATTGTGGAAAAGCAAAAATCTGCTATGACTTATGGTGGATCATGTTTCGGGCAAATAGTAGAATTATAGTGATCAAGACAAATTACACATCGCGCACACAAGCTGCATACAAAAGAAATGGCTATATTATATAAAAAAACTAAAAAGGATTTATTCATTCTCAATTCTATTAAGTTGATATAATATAAACTTGAAAGTTCAAAACAGAGAGGCAAAGGCCTTGAGAATTAGAAAACAAAGACTTACCAAATCGAAATTAAAACTGAGATAAAATTGAAACAAAATGAATGAAGATGAAATAGAATAAGACAATGAAAAAAAAGGCCAAACAAAGATTATGAAAAGTGTAATTAAACTAAAGGCCAGTTGCAATTATATCAACTAGTCACATCTTACAATTAAATTTATTCATCTCCATAATTAATATTTTTAGTAAATCAATATTTTATTCTGAATAATTGATTAATACTAGTCTCAAATAAATAATCCAACATGCAATTGATATTGTATCTGCTATGCGTTTGTCTCTTAGGGCTTCCTCTTTCCCATACTGAAATTTCAATATTGTTGAAAATGTAATTTAGTATTTTGCAACGTAATAATATAATATCTTGCCTGTGGCAACAGAGAGTAGACACACAAGATAAAAGTTTGTTATCTACAATACCAGGCAAAAAATCAGCAAAAAATTCATAGGTTAAGGCAGAGTTCATGATGATACTGCCAGCTTTCGTGGAGCAAGGAACAAAAATCATATTATTTATTGTTATTTTGAAAAGATAACTACGAGTAGATAATATTGAAATAGAAAACCAAACCTGTTTGTAACAGCATATATGATCATTTGTTAATATTATAAAATCAAATTGTCATAAATAGAGCTCAAAGTAGCCTACCAACATTAGGCCCCTTGGAATAGAGCTGACGCACCCCTTGTTCTTCCAAGCTTGGCAGAACATCACTGGTCTGTGCATAGAAAATAAACAAAGAACAAGGTTATCATGGCAAGCAGATGACAGCCTAAAAACACAAATAGATCAATATCAATTTAGTGAAAACAGCTAATCAGACCTACAAGAAGAAACCTCATTTCACAAGCTTAAACTCAACCACTCACTAATTCCTACTTTGAAAGTGCACACTTAAGAAAGATAACCTTAAATCACTAAAAATAACTATAAAAAAAAAAAAGAAGAAAAAAATTATAATGAATCAGCACGGCATCCAATCTCACCCCTCTGGCCATGTTTGGATGAGCAAATGAAACAGTTATTTTCACAATCTAAAAATCGAAGTTCGTCAAATTTGCAAAAGCTTGACAAAAAATAATAATTTAACACTAAAATGACCCATAAGTATAGTTAAAATTTCATTGGAGAGCTGTTTATTCAAAAAACACCGTTGCAGTTGCAACGGCAGATGCTTATTTGAACAATATGTCCTCAAAAACAGAGACATAGAGTAAAAATCCTTACAGTGTAATTGCCTCCAAAACAAACATAAGTGCCTTCAATAGGTGGTGGAGGCTCAGGAGCAGACTTAGGGTCTTGCGTGTAATCTTTGTAAAGTCTGTAATAAGGCGGCGGTGGAGGGTATGTTGCCGTTGCCATAGCTAAAACTTTATCTCAACTTTAATATCTGCACATAAAATTCAAAATCATAAACAATTTGACACATAAAGAAATGCGGAGAAATTAAATTCAATATTAAAAAAATGGAGGGAGTTCTAAAAGCACATACCACGGCAGCGCAAGAGAGAAACGACGTCGTGGAGTGAATGGAGGGAGAAGCGAACGCGACGATTGACGTTGGAAGTAGCAGTGAGTGTGTCCGCTCGCCGGAGGAAAGAGGCAATCAAGGGTTCAAACTTGCAAATTCTAATTGCCTAACATTTTGCATCTCGAACCCTTAACAGTAATAGGGTTCATAAATGATACATCATATCAGATGGAAATAAATATTGGGTTGTATTAAACAACATAATGTAATCCAATCTTTATTTAAAAAAAAAATCACTAGATAATAGTAAAAGGATAATGACAGCGAGGTATTTGAAAACAAATTACAATGTGTTTATTTTACAATAAATAAAAAATAATATTTTAAAAACTTTAAATTTAAAATAAAATATTATTAAAAATATAATTATAATTTATTAATTACTCATTTAATTTTTAGTAATTAAACATTTAATTATAGATTTTGTAATTATTTTTATTATTAATTTTAATTTCTTTTAAAACATGATTAAATATATTGAATTAAATTAATTATCAATTTTAAATATTTATTTAAATTTAAATTTAAATTTTAAATTAATTTAATTATAAACTTAAAATAATATTTATGAAGAAATTAATTTTTGAAAAAATTATTCTTTTTATTTTTTATTTTATATCTACTTAAAGTATACTTGTCGAAATTATTATTAATAATGTTAATTTTTTAATTTATATTTTTTTTCTCTATTCTGTTCCCTCACGTGTCTCGTCATAAAAGATTAAGAGATAATATCTAAATTATTCCACCAAAAATTTGATTCGTTTTTATTTCTACAAAGTATTTGTTTTAATTATTGAAATATTTATTTTTTTATTAATATAAATACTATTACATTGATATAAATTTAATATTATTTTTATTTAATTAAAGTTAATTTAAAATAATTAAATAAATTAATTATCTTCATAAATATGAATCAATATACTTTAATAAATATTAATTATAATTATGTTTGTTTATACTTATTTGTTTAGCTAACATATTTTTTTATTTGAGTTGTCTATGTTTCCGATTTTTTTAACAAAAAATTAAATATTTATCATTTATGAAAAAGTTATAATATTTTATTAAAATTTAAAAATATTTATATGAAATAAATAAATGAATAAGTATTATTTTTGCATTCCACCTATTTTAAGAAAATATTTTAAAATTTATACATTAAGTATAGAATTTACTTTCTATTTATGACAAATTATGGACTATTAAAGAGCTTATAAATATGTTTATTTGATTATGACTTTGATATAAATATTTGAAACTTGAAAAAAAATGAGATGACTTTATGCAGAGTTTAAAATTAAATATTGAACTGCAAACAAAGTTTAAGATCTTATTGAATTTTATGAGAAAAAAAATATCTTTTTATATATAGATGATATGTAAAAATAATCATATTCTATTTTGCTAAATTTAATTTGGTAGAAACTTATATTGTGATTATGTAGAAGAGTTATAAAATATTTGAATTTTTATTGGCATGTTATTCATATATCAATGATTATAGCAATTAAGATATAAATAGATAAAAACAAAGTTACATAAAAAATTTGAATAAGGTTATGCAGCATGAATACATTAATATGTCTATTATATGATATAATTTATGTAGTAAGATGAATTATAATTTTGGATAATTTATTATCTTTGACATGTTTTTTGTAAATTAATTTTTATACATGCCATAAATTTGAATAATCATAAAATAATTGAATTTATTATGTATCGATAAAACAAATGATATTTTTAATTAATTTTAAAATTATTAGTTGTATTTTTTAGAATTTCTACAATGTTGATATGTAACGAAAGAAATATATATATATAATAATAATAATAAATTCATAATATTCCTTGATCTTCTAAAATATATACTTTTTATGATTGTGATACTTATTAAATGTTGGAAGAATATTATAAACTATGGTATTAATGAGTTTTTCACTATGTTATATATAGTAATGATCAATAAATTTGATTTATATAAGAATAAATCGTAAATAAATTTATTTTAATCTAAAAAATATATTGTGATTTAAAATTTTTAAATATATAATAAAATACATTATGGAAACCAGGTTATTATTATTTACTTGAAAGAAAATTTGAAAACAATTATTAAGAAATTATTTTAGTAAATATATTGTATAGATATATTATAATTGATAATAAGGAATATTGAAAAATCAATCAACAAATTAAATCAAGATATGTATATGTACCTCAAATTTTGTGAATAATTACTAAATAATTATAGATTCTGATTAACGTTGAGTCAAAAATTAATTTAGCTGTATTTCTTGTAAAATAAGGAGAATGTAGGTTTAGTCAACTAAAATCAACAATAATATAAAATAATAAATTATTATTGATATTATGGTACAACTATTTATTGTTGGTAGACCTCTAACCTATGTCACAATGTTTGTAGTTGATAAAAGTTTTGTTTATTATAAATTAAGTTTATCTGTTTAAGATATGATTTATAGTGAAAAAGACATTATATTTAATGCATTGCATTCATGATGTAACAAATTTTATTTTATATATTTTATTTTATTAATTTTTTAAAAAAACTTTTAAAATATGTGAGAATTATGTAAAAAAAATAAATATTTTAAAAGACTTTAAATTTAAAATAAAATATTATTTAAAATATAATTATACTTTATTAATTATCTGCTTAAATTATGATAATTAAGCTTTTAATTATAGATTTGTAACCATTATTTTTATTACTAATTTTAATTATTTTTAAATGTGATTAAATATATTGGATCAAATTAATTACTAATTTTAAATATTTATTTAAAATTTAAATTAAATTAATTATATTTATCAGAAAATTAATTTTTGAAATATTTTATTTATGTATAAAATAAATTACTCTTTTTATTTTATATATTTAAAATATATACATTAAAATTACTAATAGTCCTAATTTTCTAATTTATAATTTTTTATTTTTTTATTTTTTATTTTATTGTAACTTAGACTGTTTAATCATAGAAAATTACAAAAAATATAATTATATGCTTCAATTTAAGAGAACAAAAGAATAAAAGATGATATTAAAATTATTTCAATAACAATTAAATTAATTTTAATAATTAATTTTTTTTTATTTAAGCTAAGAAAGCAATATTTTCATAGTAGAATTTTTTGTTAAACTTAAATTTATTATAAACTTTAAAACATTTTCTATGTAAATAATATCTTTAAATTCTACTTAAATTTGTTTTAGGCATAATATAAACGGACTGTTTATTTGTTTAAACTTCTTCGAGATGTAAAGAAAAATTACTCTAGAAAAAATATAAAATTAACAATATGATTATGGTTAGATGAAAAGTATTTAATTTTTTTTTATTAAATGTCAATTTACGATAGATAATAATTAAAATAAATATATAATTAAATAAAATTAAAATTAAATAAAAAATATATTTTGAAAAAAAAAATATTAATGGAAATTATTTTCTAATAATTATTATATTGATTAATGTATAAAAAATATATTAAATAGTATAAATATTATTATTATTACACGTTTATCTTTATTATTGATTTTAAAATTCTTACCTTAAATAATTAATAATAATAAGTATGTTGTGTTTATAATTTACACGAAATGATTAAGTAAAAAATTGTAATTAAAAATTAAAATTAATTTAATAATAAGAAATTAAAACAATTTATATAAAAATTAAATATTTTTTTTTATTTTTAATATTTTAAAATAGATTAATTTAATTATTCATTATTAAATATATTATATATAAATATCGATATATATATCATGTGTTAAATATAAATTATATAGATTAAAATTAGCTTGTTTTATAATATAAAAAAATTAAAATTAAATATTTTAAAAATAATAAACTAAAATTAAAATTTTAAAATTTTAGAAAAATTAAAAATATATTTAATCTTTTACATACAAAATAAATAACTTATAATGTAGAAACATAATATATTTCAATCTTGTTAAACAAATTATTTTTAATACTTATTTTCTTTAATTTTTTTTATAACATTTACTGAGATAAGTTTTAGTTTTAAATTCTAAACATTTAAAACTTAAATTTGGTTTAAAATTTGAGTTTTGAGTTTTTTAAAAAAATTTAGTGCATGAAAATAAAGGTTAACCTACTCCATAAAATTATTGCAAAATCTGAAAAAAGTTATAGTAATATTTTTAAAAATTGAGTAAATATTTTTTTAATAAATTATGTATTAAATATATTTAATTTAAAATAACATATAAAACAAATATTTTTTTAATAAAACCAGAAGTTTAATAATAAAAATTTTAATCTTAATAAAATATAAAAATTTAATAATATTATTTAAGTATTATTGTAGTTATTCAATGATACTTGATTTAAATTTGGATTCTTCACAAATCTTAACAAAACAAAACAAATTATCAAAGTTGAATTAAGATCGAGCTAATGTTTATAAATTTAATTTTAATTACAAATACATGCAGCATAAAATATACTATGAATTTGTCCACAATTTTTTGTATCTATGGTTGAGATATTATGTACATTATATACATAATATTTATATTTGAAAATAAACTTAGAAATTATAAATATGTTTATTATTAATAATAAATGTTATATTATACTAATATTAAATTAAAAAATAAATTTTTAAAATTATAAAAAAATTAAAATGTAAAAATAAAAAACATATTATTTATCAATTATATCAAATTTTAAAATTTAAAAAATAAATTTGAGATAAAATTAATTAAGATTAATAGTTTTAAAGTATAATTTATATAAAACAATATCTAATTTTGTATATAATAGATATTAAAAATTTAACAAATTTTAGAACTTAAAATAATTATTTGGAATAAATAACAGTTAGCTAAAATAAATATTTAATTTAAAAAATGACGTTATCTAATAAGAGAAGAAAAAACTCATTAAAACGCTTAAATAATAAAATATCAGGATTACAATGTGGAGGTAGATTGAATACGGTGAAGCAAGAAACATAGAAAGAGGATATTTGCCTAGGCTATAAAATTTACCGGCGGCGACGGAATCCTGGTTCTGCAAACCCTAATTTAAGAATTAAGACTGTGATCGGAAGAATCGAAAGGTGAGGGAAAATGGTTCTCGCAGAGTTAGGAGGGAGCATTTCGCGTGCTCTTCAGCAGATGAGCAATGCGACGATCATCGACGAGAAGGTGCTAAACGATTGCCTCAACGACATCACTCGTGCTCTTCTCCAATCCGATGTGCAATTCAAGCTCGTTCGCGACATGCAGACCAACATCAAGAAGATCGTCAACCTCGACGACCTCGCTGCTGGTCACAACAAACGCAGGATCATCCAGCAAGCCGTCTTCAACGAACTCTGCAAAATCCTCGATCCTGGAAAACCCTCTTTCACTCCCAAAAAGGGGAAACCAAGCATCGTCATGTTCGTCGGTTTGCAAGGATCTGGAAAAACCACAACTTGCACGAAATATGCATATTATCATCAAAAGAAAGGTTGGAAACCTGCTCTCGTATGTGCAGATACATTCAGAGCTGGTGCATTCGATCAGTTGAAGCAAAACGCCACCAAGGCTAAGATCCCATTCTATGGAAGGTATCCGTTGGCTTTTGTTATAGTTGAATTAAACTGCAGATTGTTAGACATGCTGCATATTTACTTATTGATAGTGAAGCTAAGGTTGGTTGTAGTTGTAGATGTCGATGAGGCACGATCACAGTTATATTTTCTTTGTAGCTCATGCATTAGCTAGTCATTAGTTTCAATTATAGATTTTGAAAATATTAGGTGAATAATACTCCTACAGAACTGGCGATTCTTTTTTCCAGACCCGGTCTGAAGATTTACTTCTAGAAAATTGAGGATAGTGGTTAGAGGTAGGAATTGCATCGTAGACTACAATTTTATGTTGTCTTAGAATTTAATAAGTTATTTTTCTAATAAAGAATCTGGCCTTCTAGTGATTAATGACATCACAAGCTTGTTTCACTATCAACTTTCGTCGTTCAGATTCCAATGCCCACAAAATGGTGTACTCTTTTTCTTAATTTTTCATTTTCTTGTGTTATTTATTCTAAAGAAGGGTTAGAAGACTGAGGAAAAAGTGGGGAAAAGAAACTGAGAAAAAAAGGAAATTGATAGCCAATTAAAAACATGATTGGCTGGCAACTAATTACAATCTTTCCCATGGGCATGCTATATTGTTGTTCCATTGGAAGATATTATAATTCCAACATAAAACATGCATGAAACCAATAATTAAAAGAATTATTCTTTTTTCATTCACCCAAGGATATATTTGGATTTATCTTGTGATTTTTCTTTTTATATCTTTTCATTTGGTGGGTGAGGATATTAGTCCATAGTCTATTGTTTGTGACATCTCCTGGCTTCTATATCAAATGCATTTCATTGCCGATAATTTTCATTCTCAAGTAATATTTTGGTTGCCTTGCCCATTCTTCTGCAGCTATATGGAGTCAGATCCCGTAAAAATTGCCGTTGAAGGTGTTGAAAGATTCAAGAAAGAAAACTGTGATCTTATTATTGTTGACACCAGTGGACGGCACAAGCAAGAAGCTGCTCTTTTTGAAGAAATGCGCCAAGTTTCAGAAGCAACGGTATTTTCTGGGGATACTGTATTTGTTAATGTATGATTCCAAAAGCCAATATTCTCTAATATTTTTCTTTGCATTGTTCAGAAACCAGATCTTGTTATATTCGTAATGGATAGCAGTATTGGTCAGGCAGCTTTTGATCAGGCTCAAGCATTTAAACAGAGTGTTGCTGTTGGAGCCGTCATTGTCACTAAAATGGATGGCCATGCAAAGGGTGGTGGTGCTCTTAGTGCGTAAGTATTACCAGGATAATTGTATTAGATTTGTATGATTTAATATCAATTCTTGTAAATATGATGCGTGTTGCTTGTGTGTGTATGTTATGGTTTGAATCTTAGTTTTTATTATTTGTGAATCTCAGTGTTGCAGCAACAAAGAGTCCTGTCATATTCATTGGAACTGGAGAACACATGGATGAATTTGAAGTTTTTGATGTTAAACCATTTGTCAGTCGTCTATTAGGTGTGTACCTGTTGCCTTTTTTATTGATGAGTATTGTAAGCCCCGCCTTTTCAAGTGTATGCTATGGATGTGTCAGTTCCCCTGGATATTAATTTATAGTCTTGTCAAATGACTTTTAAATAGGCATGGGAGATTGGTCTGGGTTCATGGACAAAATTCATGAAGTTGTTCCCATGGATCAACAGCCTGAACTGCTTCAAAAGCTGTCAGAAGGAAACTTTACCTTGAGGATTATGTATGAGCAGTTTCAGAACATACTTAAAATGGGTCCCATCAGCCAGGTTACCTCTTTATTATGTTTGATTTAATTTATTATACCCACACACAAATTTACATTTGATGCACTAAACAGATACTGATGCCTGCTCAGTTACTGTGTAACGAGGGGTTGCTTGATTTCTTTTAGTGACAATTTATTGGTTGATTTATGTAGGTCTTTTCAATGCTACCGGGATTTAGTGCTGAGTTAATGCCAAAAGGTCGTGAGAAGGAAAGCCAGGCAAAAATTAAGCGTTACATGACAATGATGGACTCAATGACAAATGAAGGCAAGCATTGGTTTTCTTTTTTTTTTTTAGCTGTTTGAGAAGATCAATTTTTTGTATACAAGATTCATTATTCTCATTGAAATAATGTACCTTCAATTGCAAATGTGTTTCAGAGTTGGATAGTTCGAACCCAAAGCTCATGAATGAGTCACGAATGATGCGAATAGCTCGAGGTTCTGGTCGTCAAATTAGGGAAGTAATGGAAATGATGGAAGAGTACAAACGTCTTGCAAAGATATGGAGCAAAATGAAAGGGCTTAAAATACCTAAGAAGGGTGAAATGAGTGCCTTATCCCGAAATATGAATGCTCAGCACATGAGCAAAGTCCTTCCTCCACAGATGCTAAAGCAAATTGGAGGCATGGGTGGGTTGCAAAGCTTGATGAAGCAGATGGGATCTGCCAAAGATATGATGGGAATGTTTGGCGGTGGTGATAAGTAGATTCATTGTGGCATATGAGCCGAGGATTGTTTCTGACCACAATTACATACTCTTATTCTTCTTAAGAGCTAGATTCATCGTTGCACATTTTTGCTGTTCGCATTGGATTTGGATGTACCATCAATCAATCTGCAGCAATCTCAATAGGTGGAGTAGTTCATTTCAACCTTACCTTGGCAATCTTTCTTCTGTAAAACTAAACCCCCCTCTTCCTTTTTCTGTATATTTATTAGTCTTTAGATAGAAGTCAAAGTGATTTTATTGGAAATTTTCTTGTAGGTGTAACATTAAAAATAAATTATATATTGCTCCTCTCTCAATATATTGACAAAGGAGATACGTTCTGATAGGTGTGTTTGCAGTTCATGAGAGTGAAATATGGTAATCACATTAGCCCAACCAGACATTAACTCAGTCCAATATTATATCCATGTATCTTCAGTTACTTCACTCCTTTCTTGTTCTATATATTTCTTTCCTTTGGACTTCCACTGTTGCTCCCCCGATGCTCTTCATCCCATGGAAATCCCCCCTTTCTTGTTCACCGTCAGGCTGCGCCACTCGTCAGCTTTCAGCCCCACCCTTTTGACCTTCGTTCTTATTTGAAGTTATCTTTTCATTAGTTATTATCTGGTTTTCCTCTCCGCTGGTCTCCTCCAATGTTGGTTTATTGCTTGAGTTAAACCTTAACCATATGACAGCTACCATGCTCTGTTATGCCTTTTAATAGCTTCCTTTTGTTACTTCTGCTTGGAGTTGATTTTATCGGAATAATGCTACCTGGTACCTACACTACAATATGCATATTGTCGGCATAATTTTAACCAGCTCATTATACTAGTTTCGCCAAAATTTCTGTAGACTTTTATTTCTATCGATGCATCCTAAACAAAAAAAGTAGCAGGACTTGGCAACAAGCCCTGTGAAACTTGTAAACTGAAGGCATAAAAAAAAAACAGAAAAAGATGAAGGAAATTTATTTTTACTAAAGCAACTGATTAGTAGCTTCTGCTAAAGACTTTAAATAAAACTGAAAATTTTAAAATGTTACAACACTTGCACCATTTTCAAAGATTACCGAATTTATCTTTAAAGATAAGTTCATAACAACTTCCTAAAAATGTTTCAAATACTACGGAATTTATCTTTAAAGATAAGATCATAACAACTTCCTAAATATGTTTCAGTAAATAAAATTCATTCAATTAACAAAATTTGATAAGACATACTATATGAATTCTCTCTCTTGCTTCGGAATTCCTATTAACCAAATGAAGGAGGTTGATGCTTTTAAGCTTAGATCATTCCATCTAACTTATTTTCCCAAATTTGTTACAAACAAACAAAACCTAAAGAAGGAGGTGAAAAATTTTAATGAACGGCAAGAAAAAAATTTAATATATACATTATTTTGTAGTAATATTAACTGTTAATATTCCTTTTAATGATTGAGAAGTTTTTTTTTTTCATTTAAAGTGAATTTGTTACTTTAAATAGTTAGTTAATTATCATTAAACATGTGAATTATTTGGTGGATGTTAATCTAATTAATAAATAATTAAGTTAGAATTATATTCAAACAAAGATTGTTACACCGTTCATAATGGTGTTATTTGACTTAAGTAGAAAATATTTATATTCTCGTGATTTCATAAAAAAGTTATAGGTATTTGTTAAGTCGTTTATATAAAATGCTATGTTTTTAAAGTAAATAAGTAAAACATATTTATTTTTAAAATTTAGTGAATTACGATTATGATATAATTTAAATTAAACTAAAGAAGACGAATCCTTATTTGCTCGTTTTAAAAATAAGTTTACTTTAAGTTTTAGCTCTATTTAAAATTTTAAAAATATTACCAAAGAAAAAAATATTAAAGATATATATATATATTTATTTATTTATTTATTTGTATTAACAAAAATGGAACACATACATGTGTCTAGCCTCTAGATTATAAGTTATTTACGTCAAATAATTTTAGATAAATTATATATACAATATTTATTACTACTAATTATTTACAATAATTTTGATATATTATTAGAAATTTTTTTATATCATTAACCAATTAAAAATTATGATATATATATAGTTTTGAAGTAATTATTATAAAAATTAATAATTTTTAATGATATAATAATATATGAGTAGATAAGAGTATAAATTTTTTTACAGTATTAATACTTTCTAATTAAATTTTTGCGTAAATTTTAAAAATTTAAATAAAAAGATAAACTTGCAACAATAATATTCGCTAGTTAAAATTTTGATACATTAGTCAACAAATTATTATTTTAAAACAATTTCTATTAATAATAAGATCTTTTCTCAAATATTTTGTTTCCTATTTAAATTAGAGAAAGCATCTAATTTTATATTTGTTTTAGTTATTACCTATCGCAAACGCACAAAGAAATAATCTCTTTCATCTAATTATATTTGAAAACCGAATATAATGTGTAATTGTAACTTTTTTGTATGACAAACATAGTGTAAATTATTTCCAAATACCCTGGTATGGTGATCCTTGTTTTATTATGTTGACTTCTATATACATATATACTTGGACTACATTAGGCTATTTAATATAACTCTGTATTTATTTACATTGTTGTTAAAGGTTGGAAATACAAAATGTTAAGCAGTTAGAAGTTGCAGGTTTGAACCCTTGATTGCCTCTTTCCTTCGGCCGCACGGACACACTCACTGCTGCTTCCAACGTCAATCGTTGCTTTTGCTGCCGACTACTACCTCTCTAAATAATCACATAACCCCACACACACACGCACGCGCGCGAGCATACACACGCACACACACATAAGAACTCCATTGATTTGCTTCTCTCGCCATTCAGTTCACAACGCCGTTTCTCTCTTCCGCCGCTGTGGCACGTGCTTTTAGAACTCCTCGCTTTCTCAAGGTCTCTCTCTCTCTCTCTCTAGCATTTGAATGTAGTGCAATTCATTCGTTAAGCGATTCAAGTCTCTGTCTCTTTGTTTTGGTTGTACTCACTATTGTGCGTTGTTTATGTTTGATCCCTAAACAAAAGAACCAAAAATAGAAGAAGCAAACCCTATTTATGATTTGAACCGATATATCCTTTTCAATTAAACATAATTCCTAGTGTTTTTAATCGTCTGTGTCTTCCCCATGCATAGTTATTATGATGTTAAAACTGAAACATTGTTAGTGCATACTTCAAGATTTTGTTATTTTCTCCAAACGAAATAGAAAATCGTGGTCTTCTATTTTTTTTCCCTTAAATTTGGTATTGTTTGCTATGTATATGACGCGAATATATGTTTAGGGAGTTTAAAATGCAAATGTGAGTGCCTTGTCAATCTACCCTATCAGAGGTTTTGACTATCTAACCATATTAGATCATTTGTTGATGTTATAGAGAAAGAACATGTGATTACTAACTTTATGTCATGGATGTAACTATCACTGTTGAGATGATAGAGATAGTGAACTGCTATTTGGCTTGAGCCAATTTTCATCAAACCAATACGAATGAATTTGCATATGATACGAATTGATTGGCATCTGATTTGGTGTCTTACTGGATGCCACCGTTCATCTTCTTTTTTTTAAATTGCCATGTGGTCTGAGTGGAAATCATACAAATGTTTCAAATGTCTAATCCTTTTCCTCGCTTCATCCAGTCTTTCTCCTTGCTGCCTCACCATTCATCCTCATCCTTTGGATTCTTGTGTGTTTTTATCTTATTAAAGGTGCAAATCAAAGTCATGAGGGACACTAAGTCTCATCCCAAGAATTATGGACCTGGTTTTTGTGCCTGTTATGCAACTCCTTTTGCCATGTTTCTCAGCCTCAAATGGTGATTCACAATCATGAACTTTTTTTAACCTCAATTTGATGTTGTGATGATTATTAATTTTTTGTTTTATCTTCCTCCTCTGCCAAATAAACCCTGTGTCTTTGATTCATTGTACATCTTCCTCACCCTGCTTGTAGGTTTGTGACTATTCCTCATCCATTAATTTGCCGTGCCTTCCTCCATTCCTCCTTTGATTTTCTGCCTTGCTTCAAGCTACAGTGCTTCTTCTCCTTTACCAGCCATGGGTTTCTTTTCTCCTTCAACTTGAGCTGCTTACTTTACTTGTGAGTTCCACTAGGGTTGTGCAAGATAATCGGTTGTACAAACCATGTCTAATCCAAATAAAAAAGCTTGATAATTAAATAAACCGGAATAATTAGTTCATTTAATTTTTGAGACCTGATTATTAAATATAACTGGATCCAAAACCGATTGGTCAAGTGGATCCCCAATGTCCAAATGTATTCTTCAGCTTGGCTTAGAGTGTCTAAGAGTTTGGGGGTGTTGGGTTTTGGCTGCCTTGTCATCGTCTATTCCCCTGTTCTAATCCCCTGCTTCTTTATATCTCCATTACATTTTTTTATTAGTCTGTGATTGGAGTTTTGTGTTCTTGTGCAAAGGCACAGATCAGAAAATGATAGAAACTATCCAAATGGTGCCCCTGTCCCATGGCATTTGGAAGCAGTGGATGCTTATATGGATTGCAATTAATTCTGATTATGTTTGGAAACTGATTTAGCCAAAACAAACTGTTCTTTAGTAAATTTTGGTGGTAATTCCTCTGTTTTATAATTGTCTCATTTGCTATCCCGTCCTAATCCTGGCTGTGATAGATGACAACTTCATTGGTGACTTTTCAAGAGTCAAGCCTAATCTAATTAATTGTGCATAATTTCTTTAACTTCAATTATGCTTATTCCACTTCTTTTTTTTTGTTTTTTATTTCTATTTAAGTATTTGTTTATTTTTATTGTAAATATTTGCTTGTGTTCATTCTATTTGTATATATTGAATGTTGTGAACTATAGGGTAGAAGACTTTTATTGCTGTACATTCTTGGTTATCTGTTTATCTTGTACATGTGGTTGGGTAATCTTAGGACTGAAAGTTTTATGCTTCCTAAGCACACTTCACCTTAGGACTGAAATTATTTACATAATCAATATACAATTGGATTTGGATTAGTTTTATACCAAACCAATCAATGCACACCCCTTGCTTCCACCGGTGTTTCCCATAAAATTTCCCAGGACACGGGTTCTTCTTTATTCACCATAAAATTTTCACATTGATAGAGATTGAGCTTTGCAAGGTCTGCCAAGCGGCAATGTTTGAAGCGGAAATGTGAATTCAGATTTGAAACCAATTGCTATAAACTGAAAAGAGAAGAGCTAAACTTGATGTGAGATTTATTGTGAAGGGTTGGCAGTTCGTAAAAGGCAGAGAAAACAGAGCTTTGAAAGTTTTTGTGGGAGAGAAAAAAAAAGGATTTCTGAGCTTTTTTTTTATTAATTGATTTTTTATTCTTATGAACGTAGAAACCTCATCATTTATGAAATTTACACAAAATATTTTTGTACTAAATAGTAGGATTCATAGAGATAAATGCAGACAAGTTATGTGGTTACTCATAGGCTTGGCTTTAAGTTGGTATATCTTGCAAAGTGAGGTCAAGAAACATGATGAAGCTAGGATTGATAATTAAACCACGGATGGATGATTTTAATATTGTTCCAATACCCTGCTATCTTGGTTTTTGATAGATTCCATCTGACTGATCCAATGGGAAAAGGATTTTGTTGGACGCTGTTGTACACCATTAAACCCATTAGTTTTATTTTAAGCTTGAGGTTAGAAAAGTTTCCCTTAAAAATGTTTTTCATTTGTAATCTAGTAGCTGAAAACAAACAAAAAAGGATGTGAAGGAAAGACTGAAAGTAAAAAAGATTATGCCCACTTTTTGAATTGGTTATTAAATATGTTTGAGTCCCAAGGAAGTACTACAATGAACTAGGTGAAATTCTTTAATCTTTCCTGTTGTGAACTGTGTTATGTTTGGCAGTATGAGTGAATTTGTCAAGTGATGGTTTTCATTTTATATGATAAGGTTGAACCTTCCTCTGAAAGTCAAGATTGTCCCACAAATTTAGAGATTTGGCTTCTTTGTTTAGCATTATAATTTCTTTGTTACTTATATATTGTTTATCAAAATTTATCCTTTAGCGGCTGAAGTTCTATGGCATGTTAATTTCTTACTCTTGTTCAGTTTGTTATTTATGTTCTGTATAAAATATAATTTTTTTCCTGCCCTGTTCATCAATGAATTTGGCTACTTATTGATACCCTTCTGATGTACGATTCTTTTTTTGGTTTCTAGGATTATTCGTGCTTCCATGGAGTTTGATACTTGTGTTACCCCTGTCAATAACAATGAGAAACCTGATTCAGGAACACTAGCCAATAAGCGGAAGAGAAAGAAGTCTATTGTGTGGGAATACTTTACAGTGGAAACTGTTAGAGCTGGATGTACCAGGGCTTATTGTAAACAGTGCAAAAAATCATTTTCTTATATAACTGATTCAAAACTAGCTGGCACAAGCCATCTGAAAAGACACATTTCTTTGGGAATCTGTCAAGTGCTTCGGGAGAAAAACCAGCAAAGCTCATATCCCAAAACTGGTGGTTCTCGAGATACTGCCAATCCACCCAAGAAACGGCCAAGAGCAACACCTGGCTTGGCTGGTAATGGTATCTCATTTGATCAGGAGCGTTGCAACCATGATATCGCTAAAATGATAATTTTACATGACTATCCTCTTCATATTGTGAAACACCAGGGTTTCATCGATTTTGCCCGGACTCTTCAACCCCAATTCAATCCCATATGTCTAAATTCTGTTGAAGGGGATTGTGTTGCTCTGTACCTCAGACAAAAGCAAAATCTGTTGAATCTTATTAATGGGATTCCTGGGCAAGTCAACCTGACACTGGACTTATGGACTTCAAACCAGGCAATGGGCTATGTTTTTGTTCGAGGACACTTCATTGATGGTGATTGGAACGTACATCGTCCTATTCTCAATGTTGTTACAGTACCGTTTCTTGATTCTGATGACTCCTTGAACCAAACTTTAGTGACCTGCCTATCTGATTGGCATTTGGAGGGTCGGGTATTTACCCTTGCACTTGATAAATCCATTTCCAGTGAGACTGTGATGGGAAATCTGAGAAGCCTTCTCTCTGTTAAGAACCCTGTGATCCTCAATGGTCAGTTATTAAACCAGAATTGTTATGCTCGTCTTCTTAGTCGCCTTGCAGTGGATCTACTATGGGCAATGAGAGAAACTATTAGCAAAGTTCGTGATAGTGTAAAGTACGTGAATTCTTTCGAATCCCATAAAGAGAAGTTTATTGAGCTGAAGCAACAGTTACAAGTACCTAGTATGATGGACCTTTCAATTGATGACCAGTGTAAATGGGACACAACATACCATATGCTTGCAGCTGCCTGTGAATTGAAGGAAGTCTTTGCTTGCCTTGATACCACTGATCCTGATTACAGAATGACTCTAACTATGGGTGACTGGAAACGGGTTCAAACTCTGTGCACATATTTGAAGTATTTGTATGATGCAGCTAAAATTTTGACTGCACAACCATACCCAACTTCAAACTTATTTTTTCCTGAAGTGTCAAAAGTTCAGGAGGAGTTGACCCATGCTGCCTTCAGCCAAGATCCTTTTCTTAGCAGTTTGGTTTTGCCTTTGCATGAGAACTTTGACCAATATTGGAGAGAAAGCTGCCTCATCATGGCAATTGCTGTAGCTATGGATCCAAGGCATAAAATGAAACTTGTGGAATTCAACTTTGCTAAGATATTTGGTGTGAATGCTGAGCCATGGATAAGAATAGTTGAGGATGGTCTGCGTGAACTATTCATTGAATATGGCAGCCAAATGCTTACTTTTACAGCAACAAATGGCGATGAGGGGGATGACATTATGATAAAAGAATCATGTCAGGAAGGGTCGCTTGATGGTTCGCTTTTCGTTGATGAAGATGGACTTTCGGATTATGAATTTTATATATCTGATTTTACTGGTAACCCACAATTTAAGTCAGAATTGGATGAGTATCTGGAAGATCCTCTGCTGCCCAAAGCAGAAGAATTTGATATTATGAACTGGTGGAGAGCAAATGGATTGAAGTACCCGACATTGTCTAGAATCGCATCTGATATTTTGTCTATACCAGTATCCACTCTGCCTGCAGATTCTGTTTTTGACACAGAAATTAGGAAAATGGATAGCTACCGGAGTTCTCTAGACTCCTTGACTCTTGAGGCCCTTATTTGTGCCAAGGATTGGTTGCGGTACGAATAACTAAGATATTTCAATGCACTTGTGAAAATGGAAGTTTAGGTATAGGTTTCTACTTGTAGGGATAGATTCTCGAGGAGAGTTTAGGTATATCCAAGTGTTGCAACCATGATTCAGGTCTGTTAATTCGGCTGGTTGTCAGAATTTTCGTCACATGTTTATAGTATATAGATTAATTCTATTCAAACTTCATCTTTTTGGCCAAAATAACCCTTTTGTCCCCTAAAAAACGATTGTATTCGTAGTTTCATTGCTTCAATGATAAACATGGAAGATTCTTAGTTTCAAATTTTGAATAAATAACTTGGAAGATTTGCTTTTTTTGGGGGGTACATTGGAAGATTTTTATTCTGCAAATATAGACTCCGACCTAATTATTCTTTACTGATTTCATTGGTGTGTTTGATAGAAGAGAATATGCTTCATAGGGGTCGATCAGTTACACTTGTAGGTGTGGTTCATGTAATCGTCTCTATTCAATTGGAACTCGGAAGTGGCGAAATTTCTGAATCATATAATTAATTATGATATTTTTAACCGGCTAAGTGCGTATTTCATTCAATTTATTTATTTTATAAAAAGTGAAATGTTACTTTTGTTTTTTTATTTTGTTAATGTATTTTATTTTTATTTTTAATTTAAAAAAATTAGATTCTTAATTTTTTATTTTATTATTTGTATTTTATATTAATTTTTTAAATTAATTTTAATAAACAAAATATTGATATGTGAAAAAAATTATATAAATTATGGTTGTAAAAATGAAACATTTAACTATTTATAAATAAAGTATAAAAGTGACAGTTTATTTTTTTTATAAACAACTGTTCTTTTTATCAAATTTAAAATATATATTTTTTAAAATAGATCATAAATCAGGATTTCTTGTTAATAATCCTGGTGCCATTTTCTTATAGGTCAAACTTTTACCATAAAGTAACTTTATCCATGGTCTATGAGGTCAAAACCACCTTTCAGGTCTTGTGTGCAACAGTGCTTGCCATTTTGTTTCTCATCATCTCAAAATTTAAACTCTTTTCAAGTAGATTAATCACAAGTCCTCCCAAGATTTACATGATTATAAAAAAATTCTATCATCTATAATGATATCAAGCAAAAGAAAATTTTCGTCAATATGCCTAATTTGTATCATATTGTCTTTTAAGAGGTCTGAGATCATCCAAACACCATCAGGTGGTCCAGGAGAAGTGTTTTTCATTGTCGCTTGTGCAAAGAAAATCATAGACATTGTAAAAATTGAGCATAGTTCACTAAATTGTCTTGCTCTAAGCCTGATTTATTATATAGGTGGATATCCAGGCTTTCTTGCATAAGCATAAGCAATTGGTTGAACGGATTAATTCACAAGTTGGTCTCTTTTTAATTATTTGCCTGTTAAATTCTCTTTATTTATATTTTTTACTTTAAAATTATTTTAAAAAAACCATTTATTAGTTATAAAAATTACATAGCTTTGCTATTAAATAGACCAATTAATAAGTTTAGGCTTACAAAATTGCAAATTTTTTGAGTCAACCCATTTGCTAAAATCTATATACCTAACACTATTTCACCAAATGCTCCTCTTCTGAAAATTACTTATATTCTACAGATAATTTTTAGTTAAAGAAGAATAGTAATGATGATTCACGTAAGTCGTTTACTTTAGAGATAATTTATTCGGAGTTTCTCCTGCAAAGGTTATTAATTTACGTCTCATAAAACCTATCTTTTAAATAAAAATACTAATTATGTACTTGGTTATTTAATTTTAAATTAATGTCAATCAATTTGTGCAAAAACATATACCATTTCAACAACTCCTTTACAAACATGTTTCATAACGCATAACTTGATTTACACATGTTGCAACACTCTATTGTCTTTTTCGCCTAAACAATTTATTTTGACAAAATGATAATTTTTCTTTAACAATTTTTTAAGAATTAATCTATACTATACATGCAGTACTGCGGTTAGATTTGTTTCATTCTGCAATGCGTATCCCAATACTGAAACATGTTTATATCATTACCATACAATATATAGTCCAAAAATAAAGCTTTATAAAGCAACTATAGAATTTTTTATAGAGTTTTACTATTCTTATTACAATAAATATTAAAAAATATATGTAAATAATATTTTAAAAATATAAAAATCATTTAATATTTTTATTTAATAATTATAAAGAGTTGTAAGAATGAAAAATAAGAAGATTTATAATTATTTTCAAAAATATTGTTGCCTCGAAAACGGTTTTGATGAAATCAATTCTTATTTCGTTTTTCCTCCACTTTGCTCTGATGGTTTTCTCAGATCCTGTTGGAATCGAACCATGGTTATATTGTCTTGTTGGATTGAGGTAGAATCACGACAGAGCACAAATCATTAATGGGTCGTTGTGACATTAATCTTACATAGTTACAATATAAATGATGTTACATTGCTGATATAGCCTAAGTGACATGTTTTACTTGTTATGTTTGTCCACTCCCTTGGCAAGCTTAACACTCTCACTTTCCTGGTTCATCAAGAGAACGATTTCTAACGCTCCTAAGTGTTCTTCACACTGCTTTGGAGAATCTCCAATCTCTTTGATTGAAATGTGCAATTCCATGTACCAGTTAAAGCAAATTCATTCCCGCACCATCACAATGGGTCTCTCTTCAGACCCTTTATTCCGAAATAGAGTTATAGCCTTCTGTTGTGCCCAGGAATCAGGGGATATGGACTATGCCCGTCAGATGTTTGACACAATTCCAGACTCAAATGTGTTCATTTGGAATACCATGATCAAGGGCTATTCTAGGATCAACCGTCCTCAGAATGGAGTTTCCATGTATCTTCTAATGCTGGCTAATAACATCAAGCCTGACCGTTTTACATTTCCTTTCTTGTTGAAGGGATTTACCAATTATATGGCTTTGCAGTATGGGAAAGTGTTACTTAACCATGCAGTGAAACATGGGTTTGGTTCTAATTTGTTTGTTCAAAAGACTTTCATACATATGTTTTCCTTATGCGGCCTTGTGGATTTGGCTCACAAGGTTTTTGACATGGGTGATGCATGGGAAGTGATTACCTGGAATATAATGCTATCTGGGTATAACAGAGTTAAGCAATTTAAGAAATCAAAGAAGCTTTTTATTGAGATGGAGAAGAGAGGAATATCACCCAATTCAGTTACTCTAGTTTTGATGCTTTCGGCATGCTCCAAGTTGAAGGATTTAGATGGGGGCAAGCACATCTATAAGTATGTCAAAGGAGGTAGTGTTGAACCTAATCTCATTTTGGAAAATGCCTTAATTGATATGTTTGCAGCTTGTGGAGAAATGGATGCTGCAGAAGGTGTTTTTGATAATATGAAGACTCGTGATGTGATTTCTTGGACTTCCATTGTTACGGGGTATGCTAATATCGGTCAAATTGATTTAGCTCGGAAATATTTTGATCAAATGCCTGGAAGAGACTATGTTTCCTGGACTGCTATGATTGATGGCTACCTTAGGATGAACCGTTTCAAAGAGGCTTTGGCACTTTTCCGTGAGATGCAAATGTCCAATGTGAAACCTGATGAGTTCACCATGGTTAGCATTCTGACAGCATGTGCACATATGGGGGCACTTGAACTAGGGGAGTGGGTAAAGACTTACATTGACAAAAACAGTATTAAAAATGATACTTTCGTTGGGAATGCTCTAATAGACATGTACTTTAAATGTGGGAATGCTGAGAAAGCAAGAAAAATATTTAAGGAAATGCATCAGAAAGACAAGTTTACCTGGACAGCAATGATAGTTGGTCTTGCTATCAATGGCCATGGCGAAGAAGCTCTGTCCATGTTTTCAAACATGATAGAAGCTTCAGTTACACCAGATGAGATAACCTATATTGGTGTCCTGTGTGCATGTACACACACAGGCATGGTAGAGAAAGGAAGAAAGTTTTTAACCAACATGACCATCCAACATGGAATAAAGCCTAATGTGACACATTATGGATGCATGGTTGATCTCCTTGGTCGAGCAGGGCATTTAAAAGAAGCCCTTGAAGTCATTGTGAATATGCCTGTAAAACCAAATTCAATTGTTTGGGGGTCACTTCTTGGTGCTTGTAGAGTCCACAAAAATGTGGAACTGGCAGAAATGGCAGCTAAACAAATTCTTGAGCTAGAGCCTGAGAATGGGTCTGCTTATGTCCTGTTATGTAACATATATGCTGCCTGCAAGAGATGGGACAGCTTGCATCAAGTCAGGAAAATGATGATGGAGAGGGGCATTAAGAAAACACCAGGTTGCAGTTTGATGGAATTGAATGGAAATGTTTATGAATTTGTTGCTGGGGACCAGTCTCATCCCCAATCTAAAGAGATATATGCACAGTTAGAAAACATGATGCAAGACTTGATGAAAGTAGGGTATTCACCTAATACATCAGAGGTTTTCCTTGATATAGGGGAAGAGGATAAGGAGACTGCACTTTACCGGCATAGTGAGAAGTTGGCTATTGCATATGCCCTTATTAGTTCAGGGCCTGCAGTTACCATCAGAATAGTGAAAAACCTTAGAATGTGTGTGGACTGTCACCATATGGCAAAGCTGGTGTCAGAGGCTTACAATAGGGAACTAATAGTTAGGGATAAAACCAGATTCCATCATTTTAGGCATGGTTCATGTTCATGTAATGATTTCTGGTAAACATTTTAACAAATAAAAAGATCCAAAGAGTAGCTACAAGCCTACAAGTACCAAAGGTCTAACTTGACATTGAAATAGTGCATGTTTGGTTCAGCTTATTTTGAGAAAACAATCATTTAATATTTTTTTTTTCAACTTCGTGGGAGATTTTAAAAAATAAGTGATTATTTTACTAATAAAAGTTGTTCACAAACATGCATTTAGATCTTTATCCAACTATTTCAGAAATTGAATTCTACGGTATTATATTCATTTCATTACTTGATAAGGTCGAGAAACATGCTAATCTCGATGGAGTTGATCCATCTATAAACAATAACCAAGTTTTCATTGCCAACTTTGAAAGGCTTTAACCTAGCAAGATGTTGGTTTTATGGCAGAAACAAATTAACCAAAAAACAGAGAAAAAGATGTTATATGGAGGATAATTTAAACTGTTATTGCTTGACTCTAAATAGAACTAAAGTGTAACTGAAACTTCACATTCATCCCAATCACTAATATCATTTTAATCTTAAAACAAATTAACGAACAACCCAAACTCTAGATAAGATAAAAAACAGAATTAACAAATTCCAAAAGACTAAATTTTCCATTTCAAATTAGAACTGCTGAGACATATTTTCAACACAAGACTAATGACACTTTGGGATTACATGCCAGATTAAGTAAAGAAACAGAAGAAAAGTACAGGCAGCCAATTGGCCACTTGTGCAATAAAATTAAAGATAACCAAAATTCTTCTATTTTATCATCTCACAAACATTTTCTCTGAAATGAAGAACCATAAATATTGAATGTATGTGCATGAGATTTTATCTCAACAATTGTGATACAGATTATGTTCATCAGTCCAACTTCTTTCTAACTAAACTCAGGTCATTACTGTCATAAAGTCATTCATTCATACTTCGGGAAAACCAAAAGAACTTTCGTTTCCAACATGAAAAATTGTGAACAGTGTGAAATTCAAATAGAACGTTGGTCTGGCACAGGAAGCTGGCAATGCAAAGATAATTAATTAATCCTTAATTTCTTTTCTTTTCACCTTTTCCTTAACTTATTTTCATATATATTGATAAAAAATAATTTAAAAATGTTTCAGGAAAAAAGTTTTTTAAACTGAGGAATGATAAATTATATTCAGATATAATCATCGAAATAATATTAGTGAGGAATAAATTTAAACAATCTTAAATATTTTGTACATGATTAAAAGCTTTAACTTTTACCGTATGAATCTCTCACATGGTTTAGGAGAAACAAGAGAGAAACAATGTGAGATTTTAAAAAATAGTAAAGAAATAATCATTTGTTTGTTTTCTTAAGAAAGCTGTCAAAATAAAAACTTTTTTTTTACCTCAATATTAGCTAATTCAATATAATTTGACCGTTAATTATTATTTGATTGTGAAAAAGAAGAAGAAAAATATAAATCTACCTAAATATTAGTTAGGGGGAAAACTATAAAGAATAGAAATCTTGTTCAAAATAATATTTTTACATTTAAAAAATAATCACTTTTTTTAAAGTTAGAGACTAAAAAAAGAAATATGTTACATTGTATTAAGGGTATATAAATCATATAACATGATTATATTCTTTTGAAAGAAATAAATTTCTATATTTGATTTCTCACAATTTTTTTTTCATTGAAACAATGGCAATAAAATGAAATTTTCTCTTCGCATTATTTCTTCTGTCCATCCCAGCAAAGGGTAAATGTTTCTTATCAAGACTTCCTAATCCATTTTATAGACGTAGAATTGTGGAGCAGAGAGACCCAAAACCCTCACTTTTTTCATTAAATTATTACTATTAAAAAAAATGAAGGATACTATATTATATGCCACAGCTTAGGTGGAAATATATGAGGACTACGTTGAAGTAGGGACATCAACCGCAATTTATGTAGCAACCAAAAAAGGAGGTTAAACAAAAAAAAAAAAAACAGTGGCTAGTTTTGTTGGTTATGTTCAACTTGAGTCATTGAAGCTCTTTATCCTGCAACAATTCCAAGTCACCTTTGTTACTGATCACAAAAACAACAATGGCCTTTTCTGCTACCTTTTCTCCCACTCTCAACCTTGCCAATTCTTCCTCCACCTACTGTGGTAGAAGAAGAATATCATCAACCACAAAAAAAGTTACAGTGAGAGCTAGTTCCTCAGAGAAGGGTGAATCCAAGGACAAAGATGCCCCTGCATTCAACCCTTTTGGGTTTGTCACTGATAACCCTTCAAGCCGCAGTGCTATTCAACTACCCGAGAATCCTGCTGAGGATGGCAACGTTGGTCAAATGTTATATGTACTAATTAATCAATCTTCCTTTTCTCCTTATAGTTCTTTTGAGTCTTTATATTACAAGAGTTTCTGTTGTTTATCATGACATGACATGATACTTCTCCAACTATATATGTTTGATTGAATGGTGATGATAGTATTTTCATTAAGTGGGAATGTAGTAATATTTTTTGTGTTCCTAGAGGATAGAAGACAAGGGCAAGGAATTCGGGTCATACGTTAAATCTGGCAAGTTAAGATGGTTTGTGAGAGAAACTGGTATTATTTATTCTTTGCTGAGAAAATACTTGCTATTTTTCATTTTCAAGTTTTAGAAACTGTTGGAAAAATACATGTTCTTGGTTTCTTTTTTCTTCTCCTTTTTTTTGCAGGATCAGCACAAAGCAGACGAGGAACAATTGTCTTCCTTCATGGGGCCCCAACGCAATCTTTTAGCTACCGAGTTGTTATGTCTCAGGTTCTCTTGCTATCTCTGTGATGTAGCTTCTATTTTGTATACAACATGTGAAAATATAGAGAGTAAATAGTCATTTTGATTTTTGAATGATTAGAGATTGGTCGTATTAATATTCAAATGACTCCGATTTTTTATCTTTTATGGACAATAATGATGATTTCATCTTTTAGGACTAATGCAACAGATCCTTAATCTTCCGGACCAAAATAATTATTTACTTAAATATAAATAGAAAAGTGAAAAGCAGGACATGAGAGAATAAAATAATAAAATGATTTTGACAGTCTGATATACAATCCAATTCTCAAAACCCTTAAACTCATGAGTAGCCAATAATGATAAGTTGTTAACGCCTACCTATCTGCTTAAGTAACTCAAGCAATGTTAGAAGGATTTATTCTTCCCTTCTTTCTTCAGATCATCAGCAGGCCAACATGTTTCTCTGGGTCTATAAATTTCTTAATATTGTTTGTTCTGGCTTTATTGTGATTTTAACTTCACTACATGTTTTGCAATATCTAATAGTTAATACTGTTTCAGTTTTCTATGGTTATTATTTATTCTAATTTTCTTCCTCTTAAACAGTTATCAGATGCAGGGTTTCACTGCTTTGCACCTGACTGGATAGGATTTGGTTTCAGTGACAAACCACAGCCAGGATATGGTTTTGACTACACAGGTAATATAAACATCTTATTTCATGAAGAATTTTTCCTGCGGAAACCTCATACTCATCATAAATGATGTTCTTTCATTTCTCATAGAAAAGGAGTTCCATGACGCATTGGATAAACTGCTTGAGGTGTTGGGGGTCAAATCTCCCTTTTTCCTAGTTGTTCAGGTACCTAAAGAATGAAGAATACAATCTGTGGCAGCATTTTTTGTATTAATAATTCAGTGAAATGAATGGAATAATGCAATAAATTTACATATGCAACAGTGGGAAGCACCTCTAAGAAATAAATGTATACACTAGTTGCATTTGAGTTTTGTGAACCCCTTACTAAATACTGTGTCTAACATATGGTCACACTTCTCCTTTAAGGGATTTCTTGTAGGTTCGTATGGACTGACTTGGGCCCTGAAAAACTCGAGCAAGATATCAAAGCTAGCAATACTGAACAGTCCATTAACAGTTTCATCTCTCATTCCTGGACTTTTTCAGAAGCTAAGGTTTGCTTCTTCTAGTACCAATGAATTCATAGCTAAACTTGTTAGCTAGATATGTACTATGGTTTTAGATTGATCTCTTGATTTTATTCACTTGAAGGCTAAGGACAAGCACTGTGTTCATTTCAATAGAGATTGTAAATGACAAAAAATTCTTGAAGATCATGACATAACATGGATCCAGTAACTGAATATTTCTTCAATTAAAGAACATCCTCATTCCTAATCCATTGAAATTGACTATATGAATCCTTAAATGAAGCTGAATGAGGTGGAAGGTGGATTCTCTGTTGCATTCCTATATAGATTTATCACCTTTTGCCACACCTCTTGAATTATGTACTATATAACCTCTTAATGACGTCAAAAAAACTTCATGCATCTTGAAAATTTTAGTTTAGTAAATTTCAGTGCATAATTTCTCTCCAGAAAGATGGTATCCGCATTTCTGCTGAATGTGATCTACACAAAGCTGGTAGTGTCTACACTGCTGATGGATTTTAAAGTCATCATATTTCTGATGGATGATTAGTGAACAAGTCATATTTTTGAAAAATTATAAGAATGTTCCGTGATATTTTTTTAGCCATGAATTTTTGTAGACAAATGATATATGGCCATAAGTAATTATCTTCTACATGTCACTGCACAGCTTAATTTAATGCTTCTTTTGTCTTTTGAGACATGTCTGTTTGATATATTATATTAACTCCTTTGAGGCCTTTTCTTTTCTTTCTAGAATTCCTCTATATGGTGAATTTACATGCCAGAATGCTGTTATTGCTGAGCGGTTTATTGAAGCAGGTAGCCCGTATGTATCCAAAATTGAATTCGACTATTGGCCGGTAATTTTATGAATTGAAGTTGTAACCTGCAACTTATAATGTCATGTTTACAGCACTGAAATTTTCTTGTATTGTTTTTGCACATCTTTCTATAAACAATTTTATTAGCTTAGGAATATAAATTAACAATTTTGCATCTCTATGTAGCCGTTTCCTTGACTTGCTTTATAAACATGTTGCTCTTACACTGTAGTTCTGTAAAGTGTAAACCAAGAAAAGTTCATACCAGGTTCTAGCTCAAGTAACAGGAGCAAGAGTCTCACAAGTGATAAGATATCTGAAAACGTCCTGGTTGTTCATTTAATACATTGCTCAAAGACTTGGGAGTGATATTGCAATGTTAGTGCATGGAGCATACAGCATACAGAGTCATTGTTGTATTCAGTAACCCATTGTAGTGAAAATTATCCCAAGTTTTCTTGTCAAAGCATAAAAAATATCAATTGAGGAAATAATCACCTACTCTAACTATTATTTAATAAGGTACTTGCTCTTATAGATGCATTATTTTGCAGTTATGTCCTGAAAAATGAAAAAGCTGACGTGTACCGGCTACCTTATTTGGCAAGCAGTGGACCTGGATTTGGTAAGTGAGATCCTTTTTGTGGCTTGAATTTTCTGCATGTAATATAAATTTTAAAAAAAAAGTTTATAAAACATATATATGTTGTATTGAGGTATTGAAGAAAAATCACTTCGGGCTAAGTAATGAAAAATTTTATTGTAGTTTTATAAATTCCCCTTTACCCGTATCCATGAAAAAACATATTTGTTATATTTAGCTCAGTCACTAGAAAATTTGTGGTCTATTCAGGAAAAATTTATGTAATGAACATGAGTAAACTAGTTTGCTGACTTACTAATATTTAAGTTTCTGATGTTGAGTTTCAGCTCTACTTGAAGCTGCAAGAAAAGCTAACTTCAAAGGTACTTTCAGTGAAATAACAGAAGGATTTGCAACTGAGAGGTATATTTATTGAATTTAAGCCCTCAAGAATTCATGCTTTTTAGTTTTCTGGAAATGATGTTATTCTTGATAGAGAAGCCTGGGGAACACAACATAAAGACAGTGTTAGTGAATTAAGAGCTGTTATTTTACTGTTATTTGTTGCTGTTTTTGTTATTCAGTTACTGCTGTTTTTAAGTTTGTTTTTGATATCCTAATTCTTAGGAATGCTGGTTGTTGTTGCTGTAAGTTACAGAGTTTTAGGAATTCAGTTGAGTCATATTTTCTATTTATTCTGAATTTGACAGCAATGAAAAGTATCCTTTTTACTTTGTTCATTTTCTCTATACCTTTATCATATACCTTGAAATAACAGTGGTATCAAGAGCTAGGTTATTCGTGAGGGACCCGTGAGAAAGATCAAGAGGTTAGAAACTTCACCTTTTCTTCATACAAAGTTAGAAATATGGAAGCAGGATCTTTTTCAGCCATGACTCCTCCCGTGTTCGATGGTGAAAATTATCAAGCCTGGGCAGTGAAAATACAGGCTTATCTTGAGGGTTGTGATTTATGGGAGGCGGTGGAAGAAGACTATGAGGTTGCTTCTCTTCCAAACAACCCGACTATGAATCAAATCAAGTACTACAAGGAAAGAAAAACCAGGAAAGCCAAGGCTAAAACTTGTCTGTTTGCTGCTGTTTCACCTGCCATTTTCAGTAGGATTATGGCTTGTGTTTCAGCCAAAGCCATCTAGGACTTTCTCAAGGATGAGTATGAAGGAGATGAGAGGATCAGGAGCATGAAGGTGCTGAACCTGATTAGAGAGTTCGAGAGATTACAGATGAAAGAGTCTGAGACGATAAAGAAATATTCTGATAAGCTAATTGAGATAGCTATCAAGGCAAGGGTCCTTGGCACTGACCTCTCAGACAACAGGTTAGTGTAGAAGATTTTGGTCTCTTTGCCTGAGAGATTTGAGGCGACTATTGCCTCCTTGGAGAATACCAAGGATTTGTCTCAGATTAAGCTAGCAGAACTCCTTAGTGCTTTGCAGGCACAGGAGCAAAGGAGATTGATGAGGCAAGAAGGAAGCATAGAGGGTGCTCTGCAGGCCAGGACACAATCTAATTTTGGTGGAAAGTGCAAGAAGATAAAAGGGAAGAAAGGGAATGACGGTAGCTCAGAAGCTGTTGTGGGAGAAGGCAGTGCAAATAATAGTGGAGGAAGGTACTTTCCATGCAAGCACTGTGGAAAACAGAATCATCCTCACTTTAGGTGTTGGAAGAGGCCAGATGTAAAGTGCAGAAGATGCCATAAGCTTGGACACATAGAAAAGTTCTGCAAAGAAAAGAGAGATCAACAGCAAGGTGAAGCACATGCTGCAGTCCAACAAGAAGTAGATCAACTATTTGTTGCTTCTTGTTCCAGCTCTAGTACCTCATGTGAAAGTTGGCTTATAGATAGTGGTTGTACCAACCACATGACTTGTGATGAAAGCCTATTTAGAGACCTTGACAAATCAGTGTTGTCAAGGGTGAGGATTGGGAATGGAGAATACTTGACTGTGAAGGGTAAAGGGACTGTAGCCATAGAGAGTTGTGCTGGAACTAGGTTGGTTTCTGATGTGATGTATGTGCCAGAAATTGATCAGAATTTGCTGAGTGTGGGGCAGCTGGTAGAGAAGGGATTTAAGGTGATATTTGAAGAGGGGAAGTGTTTGATTTTTGATGCAAGTGGTCATAAACTGTTCAGAATTAAGATGCAGCACAAGAGCTTTTCTTTGAATCCACTTGAGAAGGATCAAGTGGTCTTTAAGTGCCAAGTCAATGTCTCTGAGATATAGCACAAGAGACTAGGTCATTTTCATCACAAGGCCTTGTTGTATATACAGAAGAATGGGTTGGTATATGGACTACCAGATTTGGAGGAGCAGTTTCCAACTTGCAAAGCTTGTTTGTTAGGCAAACAAATTAGGCTTCCATTCAAAGGAACAACATGGAGAGCCACTCAAAAATTGCAGCTGATACATACAGATGTTTGTGGTCCTCATGCAACTCCATCTCTAAATGGCAGCAAGTATTTTATTATTTTCATTGATGACTATACAAGAATGTGTTGGATCTACTTTATGAAGCAAAAATCTGAGGTTGCATCGATCTTTTTGAAGTTTAAAAGGTGGGTGGAAAATCAGAGTGGCCATGAGATTAAGATTGTTAGATCTGACAATGGGACATAATACACTTCAGAAAGATTCAACCTTTTTTGTGAGGAGGCAGGCATTGAGCATCAGTTGACTGTTCCCTACTCTCCGCAGCAAAATGGAATTAGTGAGAGAAAAAATAGAACCATCATGGAGATGACCAGATGTTTGTTTCATGAGAAGAATTTGCCGAAGCAATTTTGGGCAGAGGCTGCAAACACGGCAGTTTTTCTGCTAAATAGATTGCCTACAAATGCCATTAAGAAGACACCATTTGAAGCTTGGTTTGGTGTCAAACCAATGCTAAAAAACTTGAAGGTGTTTGGTTGTTTATGTTTCTCTCACGTTCCTCAAGTCAAAAGGGACAAGCTAGGGGAGAAGGCTGAACCAGGAGTGTTTATTGGCTACAGTCTGATTCCCAAAGCCTACAAGATTTATCAACCACAGACAAGGAAAGTGATCACTAGCAGGGATGTTCAATTCTTGGAAGACGAGCAATGGGTCTGGACAGACAAGCCACAAGACAAGCATAAGAAGGTCTCACTGGAACCGGATGAGCTGGTAGATGACATTCCGATTAGAGGCACCAGATCTTTAGCTGATGTATATCAGAGGTGCAATGTGGCTATTCTGGAACCAACAGGATTTGAAGAAGCCAAGAATGACCAGAGATGGATGAATGCAATGAAGGAAGAATTGGCTATGATAGAAAAGAATCAAACCTGGGAGTTAGTGGAGAAGCCTAAAGATAGGAAGATCATTGGGTTGAAGTGGGTATTCAAGACCAAACTCAATCCTGATGGCTCAGTGAATAAGCATAAGGCCAGGTTAGTGGTGAAGGGCTATGCACAGGTTTGGGGAGTAGATTTTTCTGAGACTTTTGCACCTGTGGCTAGATTAGATACAATCAGAATGATCCTTGCTTTAGCAGCTCAAAAAGGTTGGAAGGTGTATCAACTAGATGTGAAATCTGCATTTTTGAATGGAGTATTGCAAGAGGAAATCTATGTTGAGCAGCCAGAGGGATTCATCACACCAGGTCATGAGGAGAAAGTTTACTTGCTGAAGAAAGCTCTATATGGTTTGAAGCAAGCTCCCAGAGCTTGGTACAGCAAGATAGATGAGCACTTGCTAGGCTTGGGCTTTGAGAAAAGCTTGAGCGAATCCACACTCTATGTCAAGAAGCTTGGTTCTAACATAGTTATTGTATCTTTGTACGTTGATGATATGTTGGTGACAGGGAGCAATGCTGATCAGATTGATACATTTAAGCAGGATATGATGAAGATATTTGAAATGAATGATCTTGGTGAGATGTTCTACTTTCTCGGCATGGAGATTAAGCAAACTCAGAATGAAATCTTCATATGCCAGAAGAAGTATTTGAAGGAGATTTTGAAAAGATTTAATATGGAGGAGTGCAAGAGTATGAGTACTCCTATGGGTCAAAAAGAGAAGCTGCAGAAGAAGGATGAAGCTGAAACTGTAAATGAGGGTGTCTACAGGAGTTTAATTGGCTGCCTAATGTATCTCACTGCAACCAGACCTGACATCATGTTTTCTGTAAGTGTCTTGTCTCGATTTCTTAATTATCCTAGTGAGTTTCATATGGTAGCTGCAAAGAGAGTATTAAGGTATCTACAAGGTACAGTTTCATATGGAATCAAGTTTTGTAAAGTTCAAGAATTCAAACTACAGGGCTACTCTGATAGTGATTGGGCTGGATCAGTTGATGACATGAGGAGCACCTCTGGGTACTGTTTTACATTTGGATCAGGATGTTTTTCATGGTGTTCAAAAAAGCAGGAGTTGGTCGCTCAGTCAACTGCAGAGGCTGAGTTCATTGCAGCTACTGCAGCTGTAAATCAAGCCCTGTGGCTGAAAAAGCTAATGGATGATCTGCATTTGGAACAAAAGGATAGCACAGAAGTCTTTGTGGACAACCAAGCCACTTTGGCCATTTCACAAAATCCAGTATTTTATGGAAGGACAAAGCATTTCAAAATTAAGTACTATTTCTTGAGGGAGGTGCAACGATCAAGTGAAGTAAGGCTGGTGTACTGCAGTTCAGAAAACCAACTTGCAGATATATTTACCAAGTCATTTAATGTTGGTCGTTTTGAGACTCTTAGAAATAAGTTGGGTGTGTGTAGCTCATAATTCAGGAGGAGAATGTTAGTGAATTAAGAGCTGTTATTTTACTGTTATTTGTTGCTGTTTTTGTTATTCAGTTACTGCTGTTTTTAAGTTTGTTTTTGATATCCTAATTCTTAGGAATGCTGGTTGTTGTTGCTGTAAGTTACAGAGTTTTAGGAATTCAGTTGAGTTATATTTTCTATTTATTCTGAATTTGACAGCAATGAAAAGTATCCTTTTTACTTTGTTCATTTTCTCTATACCTTTATCATATACCTTGAAATAACAGACAGTTATATATTTGGAAATTTGAATATTTCACAGTAATGCAGTATATATAGTATACTTCCAATTTCAAGTATTTGATTTAACTCAAGTATCATAATACGGATAGCTAATCAGTCCTCTCACTAGATAATCTATGCAGAAACTTACTCTACTTTTTTTTATTGTCAATGCAACATTTTCCTTGTATTGTGTTTTAATCTAATTTTTGTTTTAAATACTTGATAATGATAATGATTAATTATGAAGCAAATATGCTGTTCTTCTTTCCCAATCCTTGGTTTCCTTCCCAGCCATATGTCCTGCTTTTGTATTGCCATGCTTGCCAAAACATTGAGACATGAATTTTGATTAATAGAGAAAGCACATTTTCCATGATATTTTTATGCAAGAGTTCAATGTCCAACTCCAATTAGTGGGAAGGGATATAAAATGAAAATCCTATCTTGAATCTGAAGTGATAACTTGGTTTTGTAATTTGTACTTCAGATGGGACATACCAATACTACTTGCTTGGGGATTATCAGACAAGTATTTACCCCAATCTGTGGCAGAGGAGTTTCAGAAAGGAAATCCAGCAAACATCAAGCTTAAATTGATAGAAGGAGCTGGTCATATGCCACAAGAGGACTGGTGAGTAACTTTACTATATACAATATTGTAATTAATAGTACAATGTTTTATTCAACCTTTGTATTTTTGACAGGCCTGAGAAAGTTGTTGATGCTTTGAGAATCTTCTTCTGATTTCAACAACCAACTCACCCTGCAGTCATCCAAGTGTGTATTTGTTTATGTTTTTCCAAATGAATTTGTACTCCAATTCAAAACAGAAAATGAACACTAATATAGTCTTTTAAATGAGAAAATGTAGAGACAAACACAAGTTTTAGAAAAATGAGGAGGATGCCAATCTTTCTATTTCATTAAGGAACTATGGGATGACAAAAATATTTGTTCTTCAAACCAAACATTCAACCATCCATTTCCATCAAAGAATCACAAATCATGGAACGTTGGTTGCAAACCAAAGCTTGGGATGATATTTAATGACACATGAACTTCATTAAAGGAACGTAGCGCCACTGCACGACCAAAGAAGGAATAAAAGTTAATTTTTGTCACATTCTTGCGACGAGATATACATGTGATGGTATTTATGATTTACTTATAGTTTGTTTCGACAAAAAGAAAGGGGGAAAATATAAATAATGACGAGTTTTTATTTGATTAAAGAAACAAGAGAAATTTCATTTAAATTTAGTTTTATTTTATTTTTTAAAACAAATAGAGGATTAATACATCAACAGGTAATTTATTCATTTAAGGCATGTTTGGTTATTTTTTCAAAACAATATCTCAAATTTAAATTTTATGTATAAAAATAAAAATTTTACTAAAGCTAATTTTATAATTTTTGGCATAATGTTTCATTTATATGTATATCGCCTCAAATTCGTAAAAAAATTTGATGGTATATTTTCTTAAAACTCTAATTTTTTAGTAGTATAAACTAAGAGGTGTTGCACTTCCATTTCAGACTTGTTTAATATTGTGTTCGTCGGCCAAAAAGTCACAGGTAAAATGTGGTATAAAGGCTAAAAAATGTTTGAAGAAAAATACTTTTTTCTCACAAGTTTTTTTTCAATGCTACTATCATAAGCATTCAAAATTTTAATTATTAATTAAAAGTAATTTTTATATTTTTATCCTTAATATATTTTAATAATCCTTATTTATTATTAAATATTATTATTTTTAATTATTGTTTAATATTACACTATTACATATTTTATTTAAATTATTTATAATAAAATATTTAATTTTTGTTTATTATAATTTTAAATATAAAATAAATATTTTAAAAAAATATTATTCAAAATTTATTCATAAAAATTAAAAAACAATTTTATACAAAAAAATTATTCAAAATATATTTTTATTTAAAAATACATCATGGATAAATAAATAAATAAAATCAACAACTCTCTTTTTATATAATATATAATATTTAAAATAATTATAAATTTATTTATATAATATTTTTAATATAAATATATAAAAATAAATTATAAATTATTATCCTTATTTTTAATATAATAATTTAATTTAAATAATAAAATATTAAATTTATAATTAATAAAAAATTATAATATATAAATTTCAGTTTAATGATCATATTCTTATTTATTATTTTATTATTTTTAATTAAATTAATATCTAACTTTATCAAATATATTTTTTATTTCATTCAACAAGTATTCTAACTTCTAGTTTTTAACTAATTTTTCGATTCTATATTTTCAACTTTTTTTTAACTAACTTTTCAATTTCAACTAATTTATCCATTAAATTTTTAAATATATTATATAAAAATTATACAATTTAATATATTAATAATATTAAAAAATTATAACTTTAATAAAAATAATATTTATTATTTTTTATTATATATCCTTAAAATTGTATTAAAAAAATTGTTATACCTTCTCCAACCTTTATATCTATAGCAGTAAAAGAGAAAAATAAATATAAAACTTAAAAATAATAAATAAAAAATAAATTATAATTTTTAAAAAATTAAAATTATTAATTACATTCTTTAATACGGGTTCTTTATATAGAAAACGACAAATAAAAAGAATAAAGTCAGACTTTATTATTATATTTTATATAAAAAACAATTCTAGCGTTATATTAATTGAAGAAAAGTTAAAATAATTTAATTAATGAATGATAAATATGAGAGAAAAATAATAAATAAATTTAAAATTTGTAAAATATTTTGAATTAAGAATGTAAAATTTTTTTTAAAAAATCTTATAAATAGAAGTATAAGACTAAAAGTAGTATTTGAGAAAAATAATAAAAAATTATATATATATATATATATATATATATATATATATATCACAAACATCATTCATTCAATCTTATTTGAGATAGAAGTATTTTTAATATGATTATATTAATTTTTTCATCAAATAGTTCTTTGTATATAAGATTTAAATTTATATTTTATTTAAAAAAAATTAAACATATAATAACTTAAAGTAATTGAAAAATAAAATAATCATAATTCTTAAAAAAAATTAACAGAGTGAAATAGTTCATTGTATATGTGGTAAACACCTTTAAAATATATGATTCGTTTAATTACTCTTTAGGTGACTTTATATTTTTCAATTATTTTGAATAAAAAGATTTATTCGAATTATTTTTTTGAGTAGTCTATTTGTTAAAATTTATAAATGATTAATTTTAAATTTTATATTCATGTCTTTAGGACAGAGCACTTTTGGAATGATTTTTGCTGATTTTAATTTGGACGGTTATCATTAAAGTCAAATGAACCTTCATTACTTCTAGGTAATCATGTTTGAAAAGATTGGTCACCTTAATCACCCAAAGTTGCATTATTATCATGCATGAATTTAAAGTCGAAGTTGTTGCTTAGGTTTAGAAGCCTTCGTGGAGGGAAAGGAAATGGTGTGATTGGGGTAGTGAAGTTAATGAAAATTCATGAATATTACAAAGATTATATTAAATACTTTTGTTATTTTAAAAAAATATCTTAAATGTTCTCTAAAATTTCAATATAATCTAAAGTTTACGAATTTAAATTACAATTTTGGCTTCTCAATATAATAATATACAAAAAAAAAAGTTCTCATTATAATAAAATAGTTTTCAAATATTTTCTTATTTTGATTCTTTAATCAATATTGTCAAGATAGTATTTAGTATTTTGTTTGTTTTTTACTAGTCATTTTAGAGATTTTTTAAACTTCCAAGTAATTTTAATTATTATTTTCTAATTATACCATTCTCTTTACATGTATTAAGAAAGAGAGAAATAATGATGTAGAAAATATTATAGTAATACTTAAAAAAAATAAGATATATTAAAAGTATCTAGATAAAAAAGAATATTAATTATATTTATATTTCATACCTTTTCTATTTTTAATATTAATAAAAATTAAGAAAACGTATTAATATCCCTGTTTATATTAAAATTATCATATAACTTTTTATTATGTTCTCTTTATATTTTATTGTTAAACTTCTTTCGTAATTAATGTTATAGTAAGAGTATAATAAAAACAAATAATAAATATTGTCTTAGATTTTTAAAATAATAACTAAAAAATAATTTTAAAAAAAGATGACAAATAACAAAAAAACAGAAAAATACATTATAAGTTAACCTTTAATGAGAAATAAAAAAACAAATGACATGTTTCCCCACATATAATTATTTTTGACAAATTAAGCAAAAGTAAAAATATTTATCCAGAAAATACTGCACCAAATATATAAAATAATTTAACTCTCTTGGTAAAAAAAGAGAGGTGAATTTGTAAGTTTTATTATATATTCGTGTATATTTTCATTCTTTCTTTATAAAACCAAATTAAAAAAAAGAGAATCGTAAATTCCTTTCTATTAAACAATGTCAAAATCAGACAACAAAACAACCAACTTTTCCATTTATTTATTCATTTCTTCCATTAGTCCAGAAAAGTTTCTCTCACGTTTCAATAATATTAATATTCTAATATACCCTAAACACATTTCTTTCATTTAATTCTTTTTTATATTTTTTATTACATTATATATTATATTCTATTCTATTTTTCTATCTTTTTTCTTCTTTTCTATTTTTCTTTTTTTACCACTTATTATATATCACATTCTATCCATTGTAACTCATTTTCAATACTGTTATTTTCTTTTTGTTATAAGATATTAAAAGAAGAAAAAAAAAGAAAAATATATAAAAAAAATAATGTTTTTCAATTTATATTTTTTATTGAACGATTGAGATTTTTTTTAAAAAAAATGAATAACTTACATTGGAATAGAGATGCAACCGGATATAAATTGGGGTAGAGAAAATGATTGAAAGTAGGGAGCAAGAAAATAGAGGCATATTAAGTGAAGTGATTGACTAGATGGTAAAACTACAAATGGTAGCAACCAATAAGAAGATGACAAGCTTGACTGCATGAGCTTCAATAATGGACTTGGCCCTAAGATTCTATGCGAGGCAGATCAACGGTCCACAATTATTCCTCACAAGAGGAAAAACTGAAGGCCCAAACATGTGATAAAACAAAAAAATATCTGCCACATAAATTTCTGCCACGTGGCAAAATATCAACGGTGATCTTCCCCCTACCACTGCCTGTTTTGTCTTTAGCTTCAGCCCAAGTGCATGGGCTCCTCTACCCTCCTTATAAGGTTCTTCACATGGTTACACATATAGAGAGAGAGAGAGAGAGAGAGAGAGAGAGAGAGAAACTTAGAGAGAGAGAGAGAGAGAGAGAGAGGGCTATCAGCTTATTAGCAACAAGGAGAGGCCAGAATTGCTCTCAAATCCTGAAAAGGTTAAAACTTGGTGACCCTTATCCTATCTTCTTCAAGACAATTTACAATATATCATTCTCTTTTCAGCAGCATAAATTTCTTGTTCTCACACATATAAAGTCTTTTCCTTCACTCTCTGCTTCTTTTCCCTCAACTTATTCGTTCACTCAGTGATTGTTTATCTCTTTCAAGCCCCTCTTTCAGCAATCAAATTTGGGATTGTTAATGATTTTTTCAAACTAATTGTTCTCAACTTTCTCTCCAAAATCACCCTTTTGTTCTGTGGCAGTGCTAAAAGGAAAACAAAATGCCCCCAAGATCAGGAAAAGGGAAATCAAATAAAGCAAAAACAGAGAAGAAGAAAAAGGAAGAGAAAGGTTGCACCCTTTTCCATCTTTTGACACTCAATATCACTATATAAGATATTGAATTGATGTCTGATCTTTTTGCTCTAAATAGGTTAACTAAATCACCTTTCTCCAACGTTTGTTTCTTGTGTTTTCAGCAGCAGCGCCTTCTCTTGTTGACATCACTGTGGTCACTCCATATGACACACAGCTTGTCTTAAAGGTACATATTTTATTTCACATTCTCCAAAATTGTTATTACTATTTAATCACACACGTTTATCGAATGTGGTTCTATATCATTAACTATTTGTATGATGAAATTTTTCCAAAAGGGTATCTCTACTGATAAGATACTTGATGTAAGAAGGCTATTGGCTGTAAAGGTGGAGACATGCCATTTTACAAACTATTCTTTATCTCATGAGGTTGGCATTTTTTGAGTTCAATTGAATTATTTTTCATTTTTGGATCATTAGTTTTATTCCTTATATGCCAAACCCTGCAACTTTCTTTATTTTCTGCTTACATATACTCAGCTGATTCAGTGTTATTCGTCCTTTAGGCCAAAGGTCAGAGATTAAATGACAGAGTGGAAGTTGTTACCCTAAAGCCGTGTCTTCTCAGAATGGTTGAAGGTAGGTGCAGTCAGCATACTTGTCATTCAGTATCAACTACCATTTGTGTCTCATTTGCATGTGCATTTAGTTGAATCTACTAACATTTGTAGGTATATTTTTTGCGCAATTTAATGTACTTTGTTGTGTTTTATCAAAGAGGGTAATGAGGGGGTTTCGGCACAAATTATGCATTGAAGAAAAATATTTCCCAAATTTCTTGCTTATTTTTAAGGCTCATTGAATGGTTAAAAGGGTGAATATAATAAATAATGAATGGAGGTACTACTATATAAATTATAGTCAATGTTGCCCTATCATTTTAGCTGAAAATTTTGGTATCTTTTTAAGTATGAAGGATAATGCTGGCAATTTTTATTTTTTGAAGTAGTATCCTGGTAGGATGGTAGAGAGTTTAGATGGGAAAACCAACAAATTTCATTGGAATCTCAATCTCATGCCGTAAGACTTTGTCTATGGCACTAAAGTCAAAATCTGTAAACCATCGTTTGAATAAATTATTACAGCGGTGTTTGTGAGGATTGTCCCATTCATTAATCACGTGACTATACTAAGTTCTCATTTACGTAAATTATTTATTTGTTCTTTTAGATACTTAGTCATTTGCATCTCCCATTAGGCCAAAAAACATGTGGAGTATCATGCCACAAAAGTTATGATTCTGGTGCTCTTTATTACCTTCCATATTGGAGGAGACATTACTCTTTAGGATGTAGGATATATTTCGTCTCTTTATCTGTTTATTTTTTAAATATATAAAAGAATATTAATTAGTTTTTATATATTTTTAATAATAAATAAGACATAAATTAAAATTGTACTAAATACAAAATTAGAGTAAATTTTTAAAAAATTAAATAATATTTGTTAAAAAAGAAATAATATAAATTACTTTTTTATTATATGTATTTTTTTCTATCTAGATAGATAAAAAGAATTGAAAGAAGGATATGTATCTTTCTAAAATTTCAAGATAGTAATACATGTATTCTTTATTTATTGCTTACTTTATAAAAGAGGAAAAAGATTTGTATGAAAATTAATAATATAATAAGACTTTTTTTTGGGTAAAAATGTAATATTAAAAATAAAAATTAAGATTATCTTAAATTTTATATAAATAAATAAAATTTATCTTCTCAGATAAATAGAATTGGAGATAATATTTTATAACAAAATAAACATGCCGACCTTGGTGCGTCTTAGTGCTTAAAAAGCATTGATGGTATTTGTTAAAATACTTTGGAAAAAAACACTTTTAAAGCTCCAAATTGCTAGTATTTAAATATTTCTTTTATTTGAAAGGTTATTAATTATATAATTAACTAAACCTTTTTAAATATATTGTTTTTTTTGTTTTCTAATGTGTTTCATATTGATTGTATTTAATGCAAGCGAAAACTACAGCACATCAACAATCTATCATGTGTGTACCTATTGCTCTCACGTTATTTTTATATTTTCATTCTTGAAAATATTTTGAAAATTATAAACATTATTGTCATTTTCATTGTCGGTGGTAATTTATTTTTGTGTGATACTCGTATATGATTCGGGGAGAATTGTTGTTGTCATTTATTCAAGTTGCATTTCGGTGGAATACCGATCCCCCACTTTTCCTTTGCCATCGCCATCTCATATTTATAGCTTTACGTGTTTGTATAGGAAAATAATTTATTTTTAAAATTAAGAGAGATTCAAAAAGCAATTATTTTTTAAATATTAAGTTTTGTAAAATAAAGTTTTTTACAATACAATTTTTTTTTGTTTTGAAATATTGGGTATGTTTATTTTCAGAAAATATTTTGTTTTTATTTTTATTTATAAAAATATATATATATTTTTTAAATTTTGTATTGAAAAGTAAAAATAAAAAATAACTATTTTTTTATTTTTACTATTTTCTGTACAAAATGATAAAATAGAAAATAGAAAATAAAAATAAGAAACATTTTTTCAAACTAAACATCATCTAAGTTTTTCTAAATTTTAATTCTTCATTAATTTTTGTCTCCAAAAATTTTTAGTTAATTAAGTTTTTTTTTATTTTTTAAACTAAGTAAATTTATTTTGTTGTTAATTTTCTTCTATTTAAAAATTTTAAATTAATATTTTTATTTAAATATTTATGGGGTTACAATAAATTTAAAACATGAAAAAATTTTAATACTTAAAAAATTTGATAAAAATTTGAAGGATTTTATAGAATGAGAATTCAGGTTTTAAAAAAATGATATTTTCTTTTTATTTTGAGTGAAAGTGTTGTTTTGATTAGTAAATTTTGCATAAAAAAAGGTTTAAAATAGTTTATAAATATTTTAAATAAAACATAAAAATTTAGGAAGAGTTTTAAGGTAGAAAAAAAAATAGAAGTAGAACTAAATTTGTTAAGGTAGAAAAAAAAATAGAGGTAGAACTAAATTTGTTTAATTTAAAAAATGAGGGTTTTTTATTCCAATAAAAATAAAGGGACTTGACTCTTGACATGAAAAAATTTAAACATTCAATTACTGTAATTAAACAAAAGTGTATTGGTCATTGAAAATTTATGGTATTAATAATTCTTTTTCTTTTTTTTACATACAAATCTCAAATGTTATTTTTTGTGGGGAAATATTGATTGTACAATAATTAAAAATCATCATGCAACATTTCCTGTACCTATTCTTCCACTTTTATCACTCCATGATTTAAGTCTTTTTTCCCCAAATATCAGTGTCACAGTCACAGATGTGATTCACGCAATTTGTGTGGTATTTATTTCACTTTTTTTTTTTTTTGGGTCAACATGTTTGGTTAAATTATTTATATTTTTCGGGAAATGCCACAGAGGATTACACGGAGGAAGCCCAAGCAACTGCACACGTGCGGAGGCTCTTGGACATTGTGGCCTGCACAACCAGGTTCGGGAAGCCCAAACGAAGTTTGTTAAGCCCAGATTCAAAGCCCAAGAAAAATGGAAAGGCCCAGCATCACAATAAGACAAGTTTGAGCCCACCAGCGACGCCTAATGGGGAAACCCGGGTCGGGTCACCATCGTCGGAGGCGCCGGCGTCACCGATATCGGATAACGTGGGCATGAAAGCGATTCACCCAACGCCGAAGCTCTCAGATTTCTACGAGTTCTTCTCGTTGTGTCACCTCTCCCCCCCGATTTTAAGTGCGTTTGTATTAAGTTGTTTAATTCATAGAAAATCACAAGCTTAATAATAATTGGAACCATGGGTATTTTTCTCTTTTTCAGATTTGAAGAGATGTGAAGTGAAGGATGAAGATGATAGACGCAAAGGAGATTATTTTCAGCTTCTGGTTGTGGCTTTTTCCTTTTTCCTTTTTCTTTTTTCTTTGGTCTCTTCACATTTCTCATTCTAATAGTTTATTGATTGTTACTCTTGGAAGGTTAAAATATGCAATGGGAAGGTAATAGAAGTTGTTGCATCGGAGAAAGGGTTTTACACTGTAGGGAAGCAGTCTCTGCAGAGCCACACTTTGGTTGATCTTCTGCAACAACTCAGTCGAGGTTTTGCCAATGTATGTTTTTGTTTTTTCACGAGGTTGTTATTTGCCAATGTACGCGTGCTGACCACAGTGTGTTATAGATTAGGGTAATAGTTATTCTCAAACGTATCTGGTTAAGTAAATACTAAATAGTATAGAAAATGCTTAACTGAATTATCTATCTGGTTAAATAAGTAATTACCAAAATATATAATCGATTATGATGGATAAAATTTAGGATCTAGATGGATGTATTTGAAAAAATTATTTTTCATATTAAAATGAGAGATCCTGACACATTCTTTTCAAAATATATAATATATTATAGGTTAGGAATTAGGATCCTAATAAAGTGAGACATACTCTCTCACTCTTTTTAAAATATATAATATATTATTATGGACTAGGATTCTTTAAAATCATGCGTCAATCTTAATATTTATATTAATTTAATTATTAAATTATTTAATAATATATTTATAATTTTATATAAAATTTTAAATAACTTAAATATTTATAGATATATTATTTAACAATTAGTATTTCCATAAATTTAAATAATATATTATACATAAATAAATTTATATAATGAACTATATTAATTTTTGTTTTATATAAAATTTTATAAATATTATTTATTTAATAAAAAAATTTAAATTAATTATTAAATTGATAAATTTTATATTTTATAAAAAATTACGGTTGATGAATTAATCCATATATTATTTATAATTGATCAACTTTTTAAAAAAATTAAAATTGTTTTAGTTTTTTAGAAAATTGATAAAATTATAGAAAATATATTAAAAAATATGTTGTTAATATTCTTTTAATTTAATTTAAAAAACTCTTATTCATTAATTAACTTATTTATAATTATAAAATTATTACTTTATTTATATTTTTCTTTTTATTAATGGTAAGGTGTTAATTTTATAATTATTAGTAAAAGAAATAAAAATATTTTCTTAAACCCTGTAAAATTTAAGTAACCACTAAGTAAGAGTGAGGTAAAGAATGCTTTACTATATCATTTTATCCTTGTCATTATTCATTTCATAGTGATAGTCATGACCTTGCATTACATACATGGCCATATTTACGCTAAAAGAACATACGTGATGGTATCAATTGGTTTCTGTATTGGAATTTGTTGAAGTTGGAAATATTTTCGAACTGCACCATTAACTTATGTTGATTGATCAATATATTTTAATCAAGCGCCACTTTTCAAGCTTCAATTTCTTGATTGAAATTGGTTTCCTTGTGAACTAGTTGCCAGTTTTTTCACAAACTTATCTGTGTAGCCAATGACTGACCAATTCAAGTCATCAGAAAACAGCAAGCCTGATTATTTATCCAATCATGAGAGTTTTACTTTAATGTTTTAACTAGTGACTCTAACAAATGACTGACCAATGCAGGCATATGAATCGTTGATGAAAGCTTTTTTGGATCGTAACAAGGTTCACTTTTGATTCAATAAATTGATTATTTTCCTTTCTTTTTAAAAAATGTGTATCTCTAACCACTTATCTCCTCCAGTTTGGCAATCTTCCCTATGGATTCCGAGCAAATACATGGCTTGTTCCTCCATCTGTTGCTGAGTCTCCTTCAAACTTTCCTGCCTTGCCCAATGAGGACGAAAACTGGGGTGGTAATGGTGGTGGCCAAGGAAGAAATGGTGAATTCGATCTTAGACAATGGGCAACAGATTTTGCAATATTGGCATCTCTTCCTTGCAAAACTGAGGAGGAGAGAGTGGTCAGAGATAGAAAAGCTTTTCTGCTTCACAATCAGTTTGTTGACACCTCAATATTTAAGGCTGTCTCAGCTATACAGCATGTCATGGAGTCCAAGTCAAATATGAAGAATGAATTGAATTCTTCTCTGGATTCTATTCTGCATGAAGATCATGCCGGAGACTTATCCATTGTAGTCAAACGTGACATCCAGAATGGATATAGAAAGTATGACTCTATTATGGATGAATCCAACATGCACAAGGAGGATGCTCAGATGAATTTAGTCAAAGGGTTGACTGCAGATGAAAGTGTAATTGTTCATGTAAGTCTTAAACATGTCTTGCAAGCTTATAAATGTGTATGCATATGTAGAGCTGGGTTAATTTTCTTATCTCTTTGTTTCACATAACACTCACAAATCTTGTTGGTGTCTAAATCTTATTTCTATGATCCTAATTATTATGTTAAATGCCTCATTGCATGCACTCTCAGCCCTTTGAAATTCTAAAACCGAATGTTAAATTGGTTTTGAGTTTGTGTTGTTAAAGCTTTTCACATTCAAGATACTGAGTTTTTTTCCCGCTTTTCTGCACCTTGTTGATTACAGGATACTTCTTCCTTGGCTGTTGTTGTCGTACACCACTGTGGATATACTGCAACAGTAAAGGTTGTGGGTAAGGTGAACTTGATGAAACCTAAAGTTCAAGATATTGAAATAGATGATCAGCCAGACGGAGGGGCAAATGCTCTCAACATCAACAGGTTTGAACAATAAGCTATTCTGTACATGTCTGCGGATGATCTAAAGGGCTTTTCTGGATTACATAATATGTCAGAGAAGGCATTTCATTTTGTCTATTTCTATTGGTTTGTGGTATCATGGAAATGCAAGCATTTCCATCCATACAGATTAATGATTGCAAATTTGTGATGAAGCTTGACACATTTTTATGATCTTTGCAGTTTGAGGCGACTGCTTCACAAGTCTGGAGCTGAGTCATCAGAAGGGACTTTATCATCCCAAACTAATTTGGATGACTTAGATGCTTCTAAATATCTTGTTCGGAAGGTGGTTCAAGAATGCATGGAAAAGATAAAGGAGGAGCCAAGTGTTTCAAAAAGGTCTATTCGATGGGAACTTGGTTCCTGTTGGATGCAGCATTTGCAAAAACAGGAAACTTCAACTGAGAACAGTTCCAAAAACAAGGAAGTTGGCAATGACGTTGAGCAAGCTGTAAAAGGTCTTGGAAAGCAATTTAAATTTTTGAAGAGGAGAGAAAAGAAGCCAAGTAATCTAGATGGTGCAGATTCTGTGGAGCAAAATGACTATAGACCTGAAAATGTGATTGTTGCTGCTGATAAAGTTGAGCCGAACAATGAAGACTTAAATAACTATAACAAATTAGAGAAACTACTTTCTAAAGAAGCATTTTTGCGTCTCAAAGAATCTGGAACTGGTCTTCATATGAAGGTTTGTGAAATATCTTGAAGATTGTGATACTTCATGTTGGTGTATTCACATGTTGCTACCAGTTTTGCTTCTTTTCTTCGTTTTGAAAAATAACTAGTATTTTGTTACTTCTCTAGTGATTATTGTCATTTTCCAATTTTTAAATTTTTTTTAGCATTTATTCTATATTTTAGCTTGTTTTGGGTAATATTTATGTTGTTATGTTTATGATAGTGGGTCTTTTATTTTTTTTATCTATCATTTTGATTAGTGTCTTCTTGCAACAGTCAGTGGATGAGCTTATCAGCATGGCATACAAGTTTTATGATGAAGTTGCCTTGCCAAAGCTGGTAACATTACATTTCTCCAAGGATTTTACATTTATTTGAATAACATGAAGGATTTAGACATGAATTAAGAACCAAATGTATTACTTTTTTAGGCCACGGACTTCAGATCGCTTGAACTTTCTCCTGTGGATGGTCGTACGCTGACCGACTTTATGCATTTAAGAGGATTAAAGATGCAATCTTTGGGTAAAGTGGTGAGAAAAATTCTCTATTTCCTTGCTTCCTCTGGAAACATCTTTGCAAACTGAGAATGGTGACCCTTAATGAATGTTAAAACGTTCCAACCACTCTACTACTTGATAGCTGCAATTGCAGTCTAAATGCCATTGCTAGTTAAATTAGTTTTGGATATATAGTTTGCTTTTGTTGATTCTAATTTCTTGAATGAATCAGGTTGAACTTGCAGACAATCTTCCACACATACAATCTCTTTGTATCCATGAGATGATTACTCGGGCTTTCAAGCATCTACTTAAAGCAGTTATTGCCTCTGTTGATGATGTAGCAGACCTATCTGCAGTCATTGCATCAATGCTGAATTTCTTACTAGGAGGGTGTCGAACAGAAGACACTGACCAAGGTTTACGTGATGACCATAATCTCAGAATTCAGTGGTTACGTTTGTTTTTGTCCAGAAGATTTGGATGGACATTAAATGATGAATTTCAACATTTGAGGAAGTTATCAATTCTCAGAGGGCTCTGTCACAAGGTATCAGCATTTTGACTTATTCTTTTTTGTTAGACATGAAGCTTTTATTAATTGCAATTGTTATGTTTTCTCAGGTTGGGTTGGAATTGTTCCCAAAAGATTATGACATGGAGTCCCATAAGCCCTTTGGAAAGTATGATATTATCAGCCTGGTTCCTGTTTGCAAGGTGAGATCATGTCCCCAAACCTGTTCTATGTATAAATTTATAATTCAATAACTTTCATCCCATTGAACCATTTACTAACAAGATTTTTTTATTGTACAGCATGTAGGGTGCTCCTCAGTAGATGGACGCAATTTATTGGAGTCATCCAAAACTGCTCTTGATAAAGGAAAGCTTGAGGATGCTGTAAATTATGGAACAAAGGTACAGATCAGTTTTCTTCAATCGTTGTATGATGCGCATTTCTATGTTTACCAGTTATGAATATGGCAGTGTTTTGACAAGACTATCATAATGCAGGCACTGACTAAGATGATGGCTGTTTGTGGTCCTTATCATCGAAATACTGCAAGTGCATATAGTCTTCTAGCTGTGGTTCTCTACCACACTGGAGACTTTAACCAGGTAAAGAATATTGCAGATTTATGTCTCAGCTATTGTAGAAATCTGAAAGACTGGTGATGATGAAAATATTGTTTCTTTGTCCTAAGCTACCAGGGGAAAGAGAAGAAAGAAAGAATAAAGGGAAAAACCTGTTAATAGACTTGCTAAATCTGCATGTGATATGGTCTTGGGGAAGTGTAACATAGTTGTGTGGGCCTGGGTGGTGTCTTTATGTAAGGGATGGTAGAAGGCTGGTATTGATATTAATTTTTTATATTCTTTCTTTATTTAGGCTACCATTTATCAACAAAAAGCCTTGGATATAAATGAGAGGGAGCTTGGGCTTGACCATCCCGACACAATGAAAAGCTACGGGGATCTTTCTGTATTTTATTATCGTTTGCAACACATTGAGTTGGCTCTGAAGTAAGTTAAACTTTCTTGAATTGGTTTAGAAGCTTATGTCATGACTCTCTGCTTATTTTTCAGAAATTTACTGTTTTCTAATTGAACTTGATGTATCCTTTGACAGGTATGTTAATCGTGCTCTATTCCTTCTTCATTTTACATGTGGGTTGTCTCATCCGAACACAGCTGCTACATATATAAATGTGGCTATGATGGAAGAGGGCATGGGTAATGTTCATGTGGCACTAAGATACTTGCATGAAGCTCTTAAATGCAACAAAAGATTGTTAGGAGCAGATCATATACAGGTCACACTCTCTATCTGTCTCTCTCTTCCCTCACCACCTCCTTCATGGATGGAACAGTGTTTTTTACAGTATTTCTCTTGTTATAGACTGCCGCAAGCTATCATGCCATAGCTATAGCTCTTTCATTGATGGATGCATATTCTCTGAGTGTGCAACATGAGCAAACTACACTAAAGATACTTCAATCGAAGCTTGGATCAGAAGACCTTCGTACACAGGTCATTCCCTTTCTCATGGCATTATTAGTGTATGTCAAAGAATTTGCAATTTGATACCTTTCTAGGATTGAATTAAGGGTTGGTATAATGCACAGGGGTTGATGGATGGTATTGGTTAGTGTTACCATTTATTAAAAAAAGTGTTTTTTCCCAATGCAGGATGCTGCCGCATGGCTTGAATATTTTGAATCAAAAGCCATAGAGCAGCAAGAAGCAGCTAAAAATGGAACTCCGAAGCCAGATGCATCAATTGCAAGTAAAGGTCACCTTAGGTACTAATATGGTATCCCCGATTTACTGTGTTTCAAATAGATTATATTTCAGGGTGCAAATTATATTTTACCTTTTTCATGCAGTGTGTCAGATCTCCTGGATTTTATAAGTCCTGACAATGATTCTAAAGGAAATGATGCTCAGAGGAAACAGAGGCGTGCTAAGGTGGGCAAATATTTTTCTAGATGTTAGTTTATCTTAAAAATAACTTGATAGCATTTCCCTTCGGGGTCATGCTTGTAACCAACGGATCCAGTACTCATTTGATTAAATATACACTATGTTTTGATGATTTGCTAAGGTAACATATGCTTTTCTCTTGAATAAACACCTCTTGTTCCAGTTTCATTGCCCTCATGCCTTCCACTAAGTACTGTCCTTAAGGGACACAAGAAGACTAAGTTCCAAATACTTTGGATGTTTTTAGCTTTATTAGAGTCAAGTTTGATCGGCATGCAACCTATTACATTCTTTTGAAGTGCTAAAAGAGTTTAATTTCAATCGGAAGTAATTTTGATGCTGTTTTATTTCATTTTACCTTGTTTTGCATTTAACTTGTTGCTTTTATGTTCCAGACACTCCCAATAAATGATAACAACCGTCAAGAACATGATGATGCAATAGCTAATGAGGGCATTCTTTTTGATAACTCAAAAGATGCTACAAGTACAGAAGAAGGCAATATAGAAGAAACAAATGGGTCGCTTGATTCTTTAAAACCAAAAGAAAATGGTGATTTCACTAGGTACAGGCCAGTGACAAGTGAAGGTGTTTATGAGACATCATCTGATGAAGGTTGGCAAGAAGCCAATTCAAAAGGGCGATCAGGAAATGCAGCTAACCGCAAGTTGGGACGCAGAAAGCAACCTCTTCTATCAAAGCTCAGCATTAATGGTGCTGATAATTACATTTACAGGGAAGGAAGTTTTAGGAATGACATTACTTCACCGCCACAAAGAGGAGTTCCAAAACTCATATTAGACATGTCATCTCCATCTAGACAACCAAAATCTCGAAACTTTACTTTGAATGAGGATTCTGTTAATCATCCAACAAAAGCTTCTCTTTCAAAAATTTCATCTTCTCCGGCTTCTCTAAGTTCTTTAGCTTCAAAGTCTGTATCATACAAAGAAGTGGCCTTGGCACCACCCGGTACGGTTTTGAAGCCATTGTTGGAAAAGGCTGAGATGGAGAAGTCTAATGCTGAAAATGAGATATGCAGCAGTGCACCTGTGATATCAATAAATGAAGGTACCTGTCAAAGTTCCATAATTAATACAGTTTCTCAGGAAGATGAAACAGAAGGAAGTAGTGAAATTGAACATAAAGATGATAATTCTGCATCAGAACTTGAGAAGGTTTCACTTGCTTGTGATCAGGCTAAACCAACAGAAACAAATGGTAGTAAGCTTTCAGCTGCAGCCAAACCATTCAATCCAGGAACATTGTCCGTCTCCCCCCATTTAAACTCAGTTTCCTTCACAAACATGTATGATACAAATGCTAGTCAAGGCATGCTCATGGAGCCAGTGCTACCCCCTGCTGTTGCCAGGGTCCCCTGTGGGCCTAGATCACCTCTATATTACAGAACCAACTATACTTTTCGCATGAAGCAGGGTTTAAGTAAATCCCAAACCCCTATCAGGGAAAGAAGTGGATTTGGGTCTCCAAGAATAATGAATCCACATGCACCTGAGTTTGTTCCCAGAAGTGCTTCTCAAATAGAAACCAGTGATGCCAATTCAAATGTTTACAATGAGCATAACTCTTTGTCTGAATTAGACGCGGCAGAAAAAACTAAACTTGATGAAAATCTTGTTGAAATCAAGGAAAGTTCCAGAAAAAACAGTATTTCTGAATCCGAGAAGTCAGAGATAGCAAGGCAGATATTGCTCAGTTTTCTAGTGAAATCTGTCAAGCAAAATATTGATTCCACAGATGAATCTAAGGATAGTGAAGGAAAGACTGAGAACTCGGAAAATTCTTGTGATGAAATAGCCAAAGACAGTGCAGTCATAAAAATTATGTATGGAAATGAAGAAAAGAATAAGACAGTGTCTCATTCCAGGGATAGTGATCAAGAAAAATTAGATGCAAGTGACAAAAAGAATGGAGACAGTGAAGGGTTTATAGTTGTTACCAAAAAGAGAAAAAACAGGCAGAAGATCACAAATGGAGTCACAGAATTGTACAACCAACAGTCCATCTGTGCTTCTGTTCGTTGAATAGAGTTATGAAATGAATAACCAATGCTTCAATATATTCTGTGTCCATCTGAGTGTTTGTCTGGCCAAAGCTCTGGACATCATATTGTTAATAATAGTATATAGCTCCATGGCTAGAATTTTGGTCATTCAATTCATTTTGTTTTTTGTTAATATAATGAGTCCATTCCGGATTTGTTTATTCTCTCTATGTTAAGTTTTGTTTTATCAATAAAAGGCTAATTGGCTAGTTCATCTTAGTATTATTGGCGAGAATTGTTTCATCTCTGGAAGTGAACATAGCTGCTTGCTCTTTATTCTTCCTAGGTTTTTTTTTTTGTAGCTGAACATAATAACCATACCCTTGATCCTTTTTTTTTTTAGTTCTCATGGGCTTTGTTAAGAAGAAAAAGCCTAGCCCGTGTCTTTCAGGGCTTTAAATATACATGAACCATTCCACATGGTTATGTCACTTTTGTACCATGATGAAGGTGAGCCAATTTTGTTAAGTATACCTTTACAAATTAGCTGTTAATAGTTTAACATAAATTTTTATTTTAAAATATCTCTCAGGTGTGTTGATTGAGATTTTTTTAATCTCAATTATCAAAAGAATTCTACATTCTTATCAAATGGCTAATAAATTTCGAGGTTATGAATATTATTATGATTTATGACTCGAAGGTTGAACTTGACTCAAGAGGTGGTAGCAGCAACATCTTTTGTTCAGTCATTTTCTCAAGTTTACAATCCAAGTCCATATACAGAGTATGTTTGTTAAATACTTGAATATTATCTACAAATATAGCATATATAGAGTGGAAATTAACTGCAGTTCTGTGACTAGCTCCAGGGTATCATGTTTCAATGGACTCAATGCCCGAGGGATGCTCGTGGGCAATAAATCATGCACCAAACTAAGAGCAAAATGAAAATCAACACTTAACCCCATTTGAAGATTATGATAGTTAACCAAATCAGTCATGTCACATGTATTGTTATTTGCACTCAAATGTTGAAAGAAGAGAGAATAATGCAATACTATTGATTTCACTTACCCGTTTTTGGATCAGAGAAGGGTGAAAGGGAATCGGATTAAACTAGAATTTATATGTTCCACACTTAATAAATTAAGAAAGTATTGAAAGTTTATGACGATTTTAAGATATTAAACGTATGTTTTTTATTTAATATTTTTTAATACAACAACAATATAAATCATATTTTCATAGATGAAATTGGTCACATTTAATATTGTTATAAAATATTAATAAAATAATTTTGCTAATTAGTATTTTAAGAATAAGTTTGAAAATTATTAAAAATTATATAAAAAAGTATATTTATAACATTTTTTTATAAAAAAAAGTCCTTAAATCACTAATTAGCTTTTTTCTAAAAACATTATAAAGAGACAAATTATACTCTTTAGTAATTAAACAAGTCTATGTTATTCTTTAGCTAAATTTAACTTAAGTTTTGGTAGGCTCTTGATGAATGGGTGGATTTATTTTCACCCGTGGACATGAGAGCATAGTTCCACTTTAATTATGAAGATATTTAAACAATTTGCCAAATAAAGATGAGGCACATCACATCCGAGTGGGTTATAACCACTGCATAGCAGAATAGCTTGAAGGTGAAAACACAGAGCAATCATTATGATTATCATGGTGCATCATATCAGTTTGCGACTTTTGGATGGTGGATTCCCTAAATAAGTAAATATGTTTGTCAAAAAGAGAGGATCAAAAAGGGCCAAAGTTATTGGAGTGATTAGCATCAAAATATTTTATATTTATATTATGCACCTTTCTTTGTGGGATTCTGGGAGATACACTTATTTGATTGTTCAATCACTGACAAAGCCACAAAATTCGCAAAAAATATATATATATTATGAATCTATGCGTACAACATTGTACAGTATCGGAGTGGAATATGATTTCGTTATCATCATTTTAATTAAGAATATGTATTGTCCAATTAGTAACATGAAAACCTTGAAGTTGCAATAAAAATGTGATAATAGATCATATACTTTCTGATTTCAATAAAGACTTTTGATTTCCTCATCTGAGTTAATTAGCTGCACTAAATTAAGCAAGATTTGTTAGTGCCTATTCTCCGCTTTGAGCACTAAGTCAAAATATGTCAAAAATATAATTTCCAAGCCATTGCTAGGCAATTTATTTATTTATTGTTCAAATAATAGATTTTCTCATAAAAAAATAATTTTATTTGAGTTAACAATATTCATAAAATTATGAAACTAACTTTTTTAATAAGTCATTGCTAGACAATTGGGACAATGAAAATTCCACCCCCATGTTATATAGTTGGGGAAAAAAGAGTGTAGTATATAATGAACCATTCTGACATACTGTAGCATAAAAATAGTAGTAGAACATAAAGTAATAAGATTAGTTGGTTTAACTCAAATTAAAAAAAAACTACCACGTTTGAGGGAAATGCAGGAGTAGCTACAAGTAAAATTCATAATTCTAATTATGATGAAACAACTAAGAAGTGAAACATGTGACATAACAAGGTGAATTACATAGCACCAGGGTTGTGTGCATGCATCTATATATGAGACTATGTTACTGATTTGATGACTAGTAGGACCCTAAATTATGAAATGCTACCCAAACAATCAGGGAAAGAATACGGTTCAAGGATTGTTTTCTCTGTTAAAATGCGATACTATATCACAATCCAAGTGAAGAGAAAGGTTCATTTGTCACATAATGTTGATCTCATTATCAGTTCACAACGTCCATATCGTGTTAGCATGCATAACAAAAGATCACAACTTATGCATTACTTTTCCACTCCAATGGAAATGGATAAAAGCAGTGACAAGAAATATTTAATAATCAGAAATTTTGTGGAAGCCAAATATCACTTTCAACGAAAATCCGTACTTTTAGTTTTTTCTTTCCTTTTTTTTATTAAGAAAAAGTACACAAACATTCAAGAGTGCCATTATTTTTCCAGAAGAGTTTCGTACTTTCGCTGTCCAGCTTCGTTGTATGTTATAATTGTGTAATGTAAATCACATATTGAAATTTAAATAACTCGTTAACTCAATAATAATTCCACTAAAGCGAGTTCCATTACTTAATATATTTGATTATGTTTCATAGATAAGTAAAAAGAAAAAGGTTATAAATGTATTATTTGAGATGTGTTCATATGCAATTTATTTTAGAATATTAATATTTTTTTTAACAAAAAATACAAAGTTAGACCAAACAAAAACCAATCCAGAAAGTGAAAACCGACATAATCCTACTACGAAAAATGATCCCACATACATTGAAACATTTAAACCAACACAGTTCAGAGTACTAAATTTCAGTGGTTATATAAGGATATGGTATAGTTTCTAAAGATCCAGAAATTATCATATCCAAATCTATAAGAAGATGGAGAGAACTATACTAGAAATTCTAGAGCAATAGATGAGTATAATACTTACAATAACACTCCAACATCTAAATCAATAATGATTTTATTAAGTAACAATATATGAACAATGCATACATGTGAGTGTTGCATGTTTATTAGGACCGTAAGATTTTAAACCCTTAAATATTTTAAACTTTTTTCAAAATTTACTAAGCTGGAGCTAGTTGATCTTATGTAAGAATATTTAGGATTTTCTGTTTGTTGCCTAACTATTGAGTTTTAGACTTCAACCCAAGCTAACCCAATAACTAATTGAATGCATTAACTACAAACTATTATATTAGGATTATAAAGATTGAGTTTTTTTTATACAATCAAGAGGGAAATTCGAAAGATTGAGTTTAAAGTAAAAACTATTATCCAAAACACATGGTATTAATAATAATTATATTAGTAAATTAAAAAAATCAAAACACAATTCTTTTCTTTATATAACTAAAACTAAAGTGTTATAATATATTTCTATACAAATTTTATAATATAAAAATTATTATAATTTTAATCTCATCACAATATAAATTTTTTATTTAAAAAATTTTCTCTAATATTTAGGTTATTAATGTTAGGTATTCAATTCTTATTTCAAAATTTGTATTGTGAATTCTTACATCATTTGCAAGACATTTTTAATTTTAAAGGGTGCGGGAAATAATATATAATAATTGGTTTGTCTTTAATATATTGTCTGGTACTGTGCAGCAAAATTCAAAATGAGATTTAATTTTTTTACGTCTAATTTATTAATTTCTGTTCTGCTTTCAATTTTTTTCAGTCCCTCTTAACTTGCGTGTCTCTCGTTAGTTTTGTGAAGTTGTGAAATAAACATTAATTAAAAGCTAAGTGGAAATATACTTTAATATTTTTTATCATATTATATATCATATTCTACTTATTTTATAATTTTATATTTTATATTTCTCTTTTATTTACCATTTTAGTACCTTCAAAATAAAATATATTACTACCATTTTCTAATTAAGAACACACATTTTTCTTTATATTCTGGTGTAAGACACCAAATAGAAGTTGGTGGTGCAATGATTGTGAAATGGACATGGTAATGATTGTGTAGTCTAACTAAAAGGAGAGACCTTATACCTTGTTCCAATAAAATTAGTTTAGCGTAGTATATCCATATTAGGGATGAAAATGTCTTATGAACTTTATTTCTGATACATTCAGAATGGAATAAAATAATCTTAAATGAATTTAGAAATAAAACAAATAGGGTAGAATTAGCTAGTAAAACGTCCACATATATATATTATTGAAATTTGATAGTTTGAAAGTAAAATTTTTAAAGTGTAATAAAAGAACTTCAATAATTTTTTTTCATATGTATATTCAGACTTTGTAGGTAAAATGAAAGGAAATGCGTTTCAGGGAATTGTATAATAAGTTACAAGTAAAACAATTTGCGTTAGTGGTTAACAAATTATAGTAATGTAAATAAGTGAAACTAATAAGTAAAAAAATTTAATTTAAAGTTAAGTAAAAAAATTTATAGATTTAATATAATTATTAAAGTTAAGTAAAAAAAATTTATAGTTAGTTTAACAATCATATTATATAAAAAACATTTTGATAATTTTTTTATTTGTGATGTTATTTATTTTATTTTTAATAAAAATTATATTATTAAATAAATAAATTTTTTGAAATAATTTTTTTTCTAATTTATATAAATAATTTTTCTATAAAAAATTGTTTTTTTTTGTAATTTTAAAATTTTATCAATAAAACTTAACTCTTTTATTATAAAAAATATTAGCAAATAAACTAAATATTATAATATTTAATAATAATACTAATAAAATAATATTTTATAATAAATAAAATTATTAAAATACCTATTATAATTATTTATTGAAAATAAAAATATAGATAAAAGTGAACAAGATCGTTCGATAAGAATCTACAATTTGATTTGTTAAAGTCTATTTAGATTCAAAATTCGTTTAATAAATAGATAGGTTCATGCTTGTTAAAAAATCTTTATAGATAAATAAATCATACTCAAACTTATAAAAAATTTTATTTAACCTATTTTCAGGAACCTATTTATATTTATATATTATATATTTATATTTATTTTATATTTTATTTACATAATATTAATATATATATATATATGTTTTAGGTCTATTTAATGGTCTTTTATCTTATAAACTTTAAATTTATAAAAAAAAAATTAATTATTTATTTATACTGAACTTAAATTTATTTATTATTTTTTTTTAATATAAATTTTTAAACAGATTTATAAACCTTATAAATTTTAAAACAGATCAAATCTTAATAAAAAAAAATTTAACAAATAATAAACCCAAACTAAATCTATCTTCCTTTCACCTTTCATCCCTAACTAAAAATGACTTAATACATTCATCATTTCACTGCTTTAAATTTTACTAACTATATTCGTAAAAGAATGAGAAATAGCCAACACCTTCAAAGCTAGTGACAGATTAATCAAGCTTACAAATTTTGAAAATACAACAAAAACGGTACGCAACAAACAAAATTTGAATCATTACGAGAGTGTAACCACTAACCAGCAAGGTTCAAATAGAATCTTATAATATATTTAAAATATCATTTATTAATAATTAAATATTAAATTAGTATTATTAAAATTAAAAAAAAATATTTATTACTATTCATATCATAAAATTTATATTAAAATAAAAATGTTATATAAATAAATAATTTTATTAATATATTTTTCACAGTATAATTCAATGAGATATTAAACTATTAATACATAATAAAAGTTATTATACTACTTGATATATTTGTAATATATGACATTTTTTTATAATAACATCTCCCACAGTATTGTTATTTTTTAACAATATTTAATAATTGTTATGCCATTTTTATTTTTTATAATTTAACTAATTCTTCTTTTCAGTTTATAATTTTAGAAAATTATTAAACAGGTCTCATTTTTATATTTCATAAACATTTATTTTATTATGAATTACAATTAGTAACACTCCAAAATGGGTCTATTTTTCATAAGATACTGTTACTTATTAAAAGTATAATGTGTTAAAATTGTTTATTTTAAATTTTGTTAAGTTTGATTTTAATAAAATTAAATATAAAAAATTATTCTTATTTGAGTATTACATGCTAAAAGAGAATCTTATTTCATTAATACAATAAAATTACTTTTTTAAAATATAAAATAATCAAAAATTAATTTAATTTATAAATCAGAGGCTTAAATTTGCTTACTTTTACCAAACACAATTTTTAATCCATTATGAAATTAAGTTTAGAATCCAGAAAAAAGAAAAACAAACAAAATGAATTATTATAAGAATAATTCCGACGATTGATGCTAAACCAGACAGGTACAAAACTAATAGACTATTTTAACAAGAAAAAAATGCCGTTCAGCTTAACCAAAATGATCTATTCATAGATAATAAGAAATACAAGATTCATCAAAGTTTATAAAACTTCTAACAATTTTCTTTTTATAAAAAATCTAAATCAGATTTACTTACAGTATGTAGCAAAAAAGTGACCCTAAGAATTCCCCCAAATGTATACCAACTGATATGCGTAATGAGAATGACAATACAAAAACTTGGCATTATAATAAGAGAGACGAAAGTTTGATAAATCTCATACAATTGTTGAAGAGATCAGTGTTCTCCACACATTAATAAAATTATTAGTATAGATTAAATTAGAAGAGAGAAAGTGTAAGTGTGAAAAGAAAGAGTGTGCTATGCTAAACATGTTCCTTAACGTAGAAACAACAGAAAGAGTGACAGTGGAGCTACACATACACAAGATGGAGTACACCTCTATTGAAGCAAACAGAAAAGGTGGGAAATAATTAGTAAAAACAATAAAAATAAAATGCTCACAAAAATAATATTAACAATAATAGTAATAATAACACTTGAGAATAATAGTATAGTAAGAACAAGAAGAAGAAGAAGAAAAAGGGGTTAGGAATTGGTGTGGTTGTGAGTAGGAGAATGCAAAGGGAAAAGAGGCAATAGTTCAGGAGGTTGAGAAGCTCTTGGGGTGGAGAGAGGAGTTGGGTGCAAGTAAAACCCTTTCTCTGCTATGGCACGCTCCTCTTCTTCTTCCTGTGGTGTTCCTGGACTTCCACGCGCTAATAACTCTAACGGAGAAACAGGAGAAGCCATAACCATGTTCTCACCCATCAACGCTCTGTTTCGAATCAACGAAGAAGGTGAAACGCTCATCATCATCATCTTCATGTTCATCGCCCTCTCCGAAACGCCGATGTTCAGCTCCAGCTTCTTCGCCCGTCGCTCGTGCAGCTTGAAGTTCGGTTTCTTTGGCCCTATCACCTCGCCGGCGGCGGCAGGACGCTGTGATTGAGCGGCCAGCCGCGACGGCAGAGTGAGGGGAAGTTTCTGAGCCGACGCCTCTTCGGATGCTCCGGTTAGCTTCTGAACCACCGCCCGGAAGTTGGAGGGGTCGGCTTGCACGAACGTGGTGTTCGGTGTGGTGGGATCGGATCCGTAGGTGGGTGAGTGAAGGGTGGTGTTGGAAGCCATATGAAAGAAAAGGAGAAATTAATTGTTAATTAATTCTCAGTTCTAAATTCTAACAATGTTATTGGAGACCAAGCGGGCAGAAGGGAATGAAATGAGAGCTTTTATACACAAAGAGAGAGAGAGAGAGAGAGAGAGAGAGAGAGAGAGAGAGAGAGAGAGAGAGAGAGAGAGAGAGAGAGAGAGAGAGAGAGAGAGAGAGAGAGAGAGAGAGAGAGAGAATAAGAAGGGAAAAAGAAGAAAGAAAGGAAGGAAGGGTTTCTTTCAAGTTTTTCAAGTGGTAAATAAATGGTAATGTTACTTTGCTTTATGGAGTGGCGTGTGGAGAAAGTGTGCGGATATGAGGGAAAATTAAGACTCTCAGGATTAATAAATAATTCATAATTGATGCTGGTGTATAAGGTGTACATGTAATTTAATTAATTACTCTTTTTTTTTTTAAACTGTGTTAAGTTTGTAATGTAACCGGTGGTGTACTGTAATGAAAAAGGTAGATGAAAAGTTTGGGTACTTTTCTCATGACTGCAACTCTGTATCTTTCTTTTATCCTTGTAAGTAAAAATTCATTATCATGAGGTTAAGCTGGGTTAGCTTTTTAATGTGAGTGTTATTCTGGTTTACCGCAAATGTCACGTGAAAGCTTTGTAACATGAAATTATGGTTTAATCTCATCATTGCTTGCTACAGATACACAAACATTTTTTCTAATGTAATCAATCAATTTATTTATTAAATGAGGGGTGAATGAAATTCGTGAAGAGGAAGGTGGTCCAGTTTGAATTTGAAAAAGGAGCAATGAATGAGCCTAAGCTGGCATTGAATGATGAGTCATGCGGGGTCAGCGGAGCATTGAAACAAGAAACAAGGTGAGAAAGAGAGAGAAAGGAAAACTATTTGCTGCAGAAGGCAGAGTCTGAGTTTTGGTCAGAGACTCAGAAAACCTGATGTGCCTTGTGATTCTGTCTTTCTTTCTTCTTCTTCTTTTTTATAATATATATAATAATAAGACATAAGCATATGTATCTGGTGGCCTTGGGTTGGTTTCTCTTTCTGGGTAGTTTCCTGTTTGCTTTACTTAGTTTGCGTGAGGAAATGCACTTTGACATTGACGACAAAAGATGTCTCAGGTCTTCCTTAATTCTGGCTTGGTTCGTCGCAGTTTCTTTGCTTTACTCTTTGTTCCTCTTGGATTGCTTTGCTTTGTTGGATGCTTTTGATTTTTCCCAAGTGTGACCCCTTTTTTGACATGTTTAGTTTCTTGCCTTTACAGGAGTCTTTTCCACTCTCTCTTCTTCTTCTTCTTTTCAAACTCTACTATGCAATCAGAATCACAACCACTTCTATTCTATTCTTTTTCTCTATTGCTGCCTTCTTTTGTCATTAACTTCTCTATACGCCTACACATCAAGCATTCCCATTAGGGAAACCACACACTCATTTCCACTGAGAAAAAAATAACTACATTTTAAAAAGTGTGCACATTCCTCATATATCCATTTTCGTAATAATACACCACCCAGAGGAAAATAAAATGTCGGTCATTTATATTAAAAGTGCCAATAAATATTACATAGTTATTAAAATGATTAAAAAATTAAATTTTTTTATTAAAAATATTATCAATATATTCTTTATTTTTTAAATAATTATTCTTAATTTAAATAAATACATTAATTATGAGAGATGTTAATTAATAAGATAAAAATAATAATTGAAAGTTACTTAATAATTTTAATTTAAATAAAAAATATTAATTAAATTTCTATCTAAAAAATAAAAAATAAAAAATTATTGAAAAAATAAAATTTATGTATTGATAATACTTAGATGTTATAATTTATAATAAATTTATTTTTTAGTTATTTTTTATTTCATAAAAATCAAGAAAATTAATTAATTTTTGTTAAAGTTATTATATAATTTTTATTATGTTTCTAATTTCTCTAATTAATTTATTTTTTATCAAGTAATAGGTTTGTGAAGATTAAGAGTATAATAAAAAATTTAAATTACTAATTATAAAACATCCTTTTAAATGGTTATAAAAAATAAAAGAAAATAGTATTTATTGATTATTTATTATATGTCATCGAACATGTATTAGAAAAATATAATTTTTTTATATTTTTTATTTCTGAATTAATGCTTTTGACACATCACTTAAGGAAAAAGTATTCAACTTTTATAGACCATTGTTATGAAATTATTATAATATAAATTTTAAAATAATTATTATAAAATTGACAGAAAATTTATAGTTATTTTTTTTTTATAAGCTACAAGTAATATTTAAATAAAAAATATAAGGAATATTCTAACTCATCAAAAACAAAAGTTAATACAAACACGAATTGAAAATTAGGTCTAATGTTCTGCCCTAATTATATAAAATGAAACACGTTTAAATAAATTTAATCAGCTCGTTACATCTCTTAAAGATATTAAATCTTCACAATATGCGACAAACAAATTGAAGTCATATTTTATAATTTTTTAATTAATTTAAAAGTTTAATAAGGTAGCATATTAAACATTTTTGGACTGATCTCATTAAAATATTAAATATCCATTAACGTGAACTTGTATTTTATTTTGTACAATCATGTTTTGTTAGATTTCTTTTTACATGTGCAAATAACAGATTATTTTAAAGAATGTTTTAAAGATCATAAAATAAATAATTGTCTTTTCAAAATAAACTAATCAAAAACTCACCTACATGGTTCAACTTTATACCGCGTGTCATCTGGCAACTTTCCTAGTTCAAAATTAATTTTATAATAGTAAATTAAATTAATTTTTAACGGCATAAATTTTAAAAAAAGAGAAAAATTAATTCGATCTTCTTATTAATAAGAATGAAATTTTCGAGGTAAACCTCATAAAACATTTCTATCTTGATATTTAAAAGCAAATTTATTTTATTATTCAAACAAAATTACTCATTTTAAGTCCACTTTTAAAAAAGAATTAAGCAAAAAAGAAAACACATTCTTTAGCTAAGAAACATGTCCTAATGAGACCGTTAAGATGGGACGTTTGTAGGAATGGTAATAAGTCTTATATTTATTAAATATATGTAAGAAATACGCATAAACTTATTTGATAAATTAAAAATTTGGTATGAATAAATATGGTCAAAATTTCATAAATACGCATAAAAATTAAAATTATCATTCACATAAATATAAGAATAAATAAAAATAATTTTGTAAATTATAAATATGAAAATAAATACTACAAAACCTAATCCATTGTGCTGCCTAACCATAACAACACTATGGTTCCCACCGGCTGGGCTTTTCCCATGAAAGGGACAGCAAGGCTATCCATTTCTCCGGTAACCATTCAAACAGATTTTTAAAAGAATAAAGATTATCATATATATCATAGTAATATGTATTTGTTTATATTTAGATGTAAGAGTTATTATAATTAAATTTATTTTTTATTTTAAAAAAAATTGTCAGTTATTAAAACAATATAAATGAATGAATAATTATATTTGTATATTTATAAAAAAAATATTGTAATTGGATTTCTAACCTGGCGTTAAAAAGAATCTATATTTAAAGCTGATTAATATTTCTTACATATGCTAGGTACAAATAATGCCGTAAGCATGATAAGTGAAAATAGAACTAATTGTTAGGACCTGAAGCTGTATAAAACCAAGACGAGCCAGCTTCATAATCACCTTTTCGTTTGTCTGTAGCTGATTGTTAACTTGTACCCAGAAAATAATGTTTATATGTTTTTTAGATAAAAAATTCAAAAAGTTAATTGGGTTAAGCCAACCTTGGTTAGGCATGCTTTGTGTAACCTAACAACTGATTAATCAAGTCATATATATAATATCTCAATTTTGTTCCTGTTATTTTTCATCATTATTCTTATTGTAAATACAAAATGGTAAATAATTTTATTTAACTACCTGTTGGGAGATAACTGAAACATGCAATCTCTTTCATACTTCTTTTGGAAAAGAAATGAATAAAATGTTTAGCTGAAAAAAACACGTAGACATATAAAAATTGATAGAAAAGGGAAAATTATAGAAATAAGAAATTTATTTATTTACTTACCTGCTCATTATTATAATAAAATTATATAAAAGTTGATCTGATGTAATTTTCATGAAGTTTAAAGTAACAAGATATGAATCAATCATTTAAATATAAATGTGAATGGGTCATTGTATGAGTTAGAAAATATCCCCACATGATGATATACTCAGTGTGTCAATGGGACTTCTAATTGCTGAATTTTTTTGAACCTATAACATGGATGACATGAATTTATAGTAATAATTTCCTACATGAGAATGTATGAGTGTATATTATATGCATGCAAGTTTAGTGAAGTCTCATATGGAACCAACCCAATTGTAGTGTTGATTAATTTGTGTAGTCGATATAAAGCACCTAATTGAACTGGATGCAATCCCAAAAAATTTGTAACTAGAACAAAAGTTAATAAATTAAATTATTTTTTTGTTTTTTATAAATCAAATAGAAGAGATAAAAAAATTTTGATCATTTTCCTTTTTTTAAAAAAGAATAAAATATAAAATTATTGAGAAAATTATAATAATATTCCTTAAAATTTTATCAAATTACGCAGAATATCTTTATTTATTAAACATCTACATAACTTCATTAATTGTTTGAGACAAGTGTAGCATTCATGAAAATATAACTTCATTCAACCTAAAATATATGTGATTTTTAACATATTCTTGTTTCCAAACTACCATTTCCTTCATCTTATTAATATATAATAAAAAATAAGATAAATTATAATGAATAAGAAATAAGTTATTTCAAAAATAATTAATATTAAAATTATTTTATGTAATAATTTTTTAAAATATTTAATTTTATTAATTTAAGGATAACAAATAAACTGATATTCATAAATACTGTCTCGTTTCGAATTTTAAAAAAAAATCCAGTTAATTGGGTTGAGGACAAATTTAGATAAAATTCAATTTTTAAACATAGGAATATATATTAGAACAAAGATACCTAACTCATTCCTAAATCCATCCTAATATATTGAATTATAAAAATATTTTTATTTTATATAAATATTAAATTAATTATGATAATAATAATAAAAAAATAAGATATATAATTTAATAGATTATAAAATAATTTTAAAAAATGAATACAAAGTAAATTTTTACAATCCTAATTAAGAACGGAGATAAAATTTAATTTTTTAATTCAAACAAAACAAAATTTATTGTATAAATTAAATTTGTAAAAAAAAATTAAAAATTTATTATATAATTTAATTTATCATATAATATATCTGTCGAAGGAAAGGATAAGGTGCAAGAATTAGAACATATGTTCATTAAATTCGGTAACGCAAATTGAGCAAACTAAACAAAGAATATTTGAGAATAAGCTGTCCTGTGTTTGTCTGAAAACTGCATGTGATCATCAACCTACCAATGAATAGCTATGCCTATATAGAATGTTTAATACTTTAATTAAACACCGATCACGTGTACATTTCACAACCTTAAGATAATTTGATCTGGTTGTTCCAATTTTCCGATCGATGGCCCACTTTGAGAAACTTTTGGCATTGCTTAAATTAAGCGAGCAACGTAGTTATGATTCACAAGCTAAAATAATGCCCCAAATATTTATGAAATTGACAAAACTAACACTAATATTCTTTTTGTAGTCAAAAGGGGCACTTATAGAAAACCATCGTTTTCAATTCCATTTAGAGCATTTGAATGATGCCAAGGGAACATTCAATCATAAGAGCCGTCTGTGGAGGACACTATGATTGCCTAGGAAGACTGGGTAACTAGGCAAATGTGGAGTGCTGTGTTAACTCTAATTCAATTTTAATACATTTATTACATTCTTGCCAAACAAACCCCACTATGTTGAACAATTAAAATGATAACGAATTAAATAATTATAGCCAATTTGATTACTAGTTTTATATACTTGTTCTTTTCTATCATATATATGCTTTTAGTAGATGGTTTTTGCTTTGGGTACAAGTGGAGGATACCTTGAAAGAACAAAGCATAAAATCATGGGCTCTTGAATTTTAGTGGACCAAGCTATACAACGAACCAAAGATTAACATTTAAGGATAAGGCGACGCATAAGATGTGTTTTTGTATCTGAATTGCGTATGGTTGATAGTGAAATTAAACTCTTGGGATATAGCATCTTTCTATCACTCCTAAATTTTGTCAAGGTGAAGCCCGAAGGATAACCTAAACCTATATAATATGCTTCACATGACAGAAATTAGTAAAAAAGCATAGCTACATATAATGTTCAACAAAAAGTAGGGTTTACTATGTAAATATGATGTGTTCATCAATCTAATTTGACAAGGTCTCGTAATTTTAATTTATTTATTCTGCAACTTCTGTGTTTTTATAGTGAGATTAAGTTGTTATTTAGTTATTTATAAAATAAAGCATTAATAAATAAAGCTATTTTTTTATTATATATATGTTTTTATTGATATCTTGAGGTACAATGGAAGGTACAATTTTTTTATATATTAAAAAATTAATTTCATAAAAAATATACAAATCATTAAAATGGACTGTACCTCTTCAATAAAATATCTTTTTATATTCACCGTCAGAATTTAAATCTCTACTAATATATTTAAGAAAACATAGCTATGTAATAATTATGTCAAAATTTTGTTGGTATAATGGATATAATTAAAGAAAATAACTCTAGTAATTATAAAATTAAATCGGACAAGGGCCACAAGGCTGCTTTACCTTACTTTAACTTGAACTTTTCATAATAAGTTTTTTTCTCTCTTAACAGTAATTTAATAATGTTATTTAAATACTAAATACATTAATTGAAATGCATGCTACGAATAGAATTACTTTGTAACTAAAAAAAAGTAACATGATGAATGATTATTTCAGCTTAAGATCCGTTTGTGTTTATCTTTTTTATGAGAAAAATATTTTTTTACTCGATAATTTGTTTAAATAATTATAATAAGCATGTAAGTTTTTGTTTTAAAAATCAAATATATAGAAAAAAATTTGTCTCAATATTTTTTATTATAAGATTAAAATAATATAAAAAATATAAAAAATTACTTTTTAAAAAATGAAATAAACATTCCCCTATTTTTGAAAAAAAAAATATCTTTCTTACAGTTATAATTTTTTCATTTAATATGAATTTAATTATTTATTTTAAATAATAAATATATTAGTTCAAATACTTTTTACACAACACACTTACTTTGTAAGTAAAAAAAATAACATGATGTATGTTTATTTCAGCTTAAAAAAATCCATTTGTTTGAGCTTTTATGGAGAGAATTAATTTTTAATTAGAATATAAATTTTAAAAATTAATGAGTATTTATTTTTAAAATTAAAAATATATAAATAAAAATTAATTTAATATTGTTTTTACAGCCTTAAAATAGTAATTTCTGATTTTAAAAAATATACCTTTTTTGAAAAAAAGAACTGATATAAATACAGTGCAGAAAATGATGAAGGAGACAATGCGAAAGCCCAAAGTGAGGTAAAGCCTAACCCATTAACGGATTAATCATAACAGATTACAGTTTCGTTCGAACCCAAGTACTGTTTGTTTTATATTTTTCCCTGGAAACATGGCTACAACATTTTTTTTTATTTAATATTTTGGATAAGGTTCACTATTATGTTTTTGAGAACATAAACGGGGAACAAGGCCCAATCCAATATATAGCCATGGCTCACCAAAAAAAAAAACGAAAAAGTTCTCTCAATACACACAAACAGTAAAGTTCATCCTTTTACGTCAAGAGATATTATTAAAAAATTAACTTATTTACATTCCAAATCAAATTAAAGTAATTAAACCACTAAAATTAATTTAGTGATAATAAATTATAAATTAAAATAGTTATAAATAAGATTCTACTTCCAACCTCACCGTTTTTTTATTTTATAAAAAAATAATAGTAATTAAAATGAAAAAACTTTGAAACATTTATTGCCTTTTGAAACTTTCAAATTTGATTATACACAAGTCAATGGCTCTACGCCTTTAGTCAAGTGAAAGCAAGAAAGGGGAAGCAGAGTAATTAAAATAGAAGAAACTTCCAATATTTTATCGCCTTTTGAAACTTCTAAATTTGATTAGCAAGAAGGAACAACCAGAGTAGTTAAAGTAGAAGAAACTTTCAAACTAATGTGGAGAAGATTCAAAATGGTTTCGACCGGCCAAAATTAAAACTAGTAATATATTAAATTAGTTGCTAAAATTATACATATTAGTTAATTTAATTTTTAAATTTATAAAAATATTATTTTAGTTCCTCAATTTTTATGCATGTTATTTTAAATTTTATCGTTGTGATTTTAAAGACTAAAACAGATGTTCAATTAAGAACTTTAAATTAAAATAAAAGTTGTTTTATAATTTTAAGAATTAAAATTAATACGCGGCTTTGAGGTTGACTTAGTTACTCTCTCCAAGTACCATATACATCATTCTTTGCAAGTTACCACTGAAAAAGCAGAAGAGGAAAGAGCTAAATGGAGAGGTTCTTAGTCATGTGTTTTATTTTGTTTGCTATGAAGGAATTGTTAGTAGAAGGGTGTGTGGAAAAAGAAAGGTATGGTCTCTTAAAGCTGAAAACATTTTTGAATTCAAACACAAGCAATGGGGAAGATAATCTTCCATCATGGTCATTGGTAGATGGCAATGAGAGTGATGATTGTTGTGTTTGGGAGCGTGTGAAGTGCAATCATACAACAGGACATGTCACAGATCTTTTCCTTGGAGGGGTTACAGAATTTGCACATCTCTATCGTCAACATTGGTTCCTCAATTTTTCATTTTTTCGTCCCTTCCACCAACTAATACGTCTTGATTTATCAGTTAACTCCTTTGAGGGTTGGGTTGACATTCAAGGTATTTTAATTACCATTAGAATGTGTCTGGTTTTTTTCATTTTTTTTATTATAACTCTTACAAAAATATTACTCCTTTTTGTTACACTACAAAAACATTACTTTTTTTTAAGTTTGTTTGATATTTTTAAAAATTAGTATGAAAAATTGATGAAAGTTAAATCAAAATGGTATTTTTATATGGAAAATGATTTCATATATTTTTTTATAGAAAATTTAAAATAACATTTTTAGAAAATATAGTATTTAATATTATCAATATGTTTATAATATAATTTTGAACAAAAAATATTTTTTAATTTTTTAACTCATATCTTTAAAAACTTTTTATATATGTATTAGTAAAAATAAGAAATGAAATACTATCAAAATTTAAGAGATCACTTGAAGGAGTTTATGAAAAATTAGAATTTTTTAATGTATTTTTAAATAAACACTTAAATTAAACTATGTTTTCAGGACTTTGTGAAATGAAGAATTTGCAGGAATTGGACCTCAGCAGAAATGGAATGAGTGGAGTTCTTCCTCAGTGCCTTAGTCACTTGACAGAACTAAAAGTACTTGATTTGTCCTCAAATAATTTGAATGGGAAGGTTCCATCCTTCATCAATAGTCTCAACTCTCTTGAGTATCTGTCTCTATTTGATAACAAGTTTGAGGGATTTTTCTCATTAAGTTCATTGGCCAATAAGTCTAAACTCAAGGTTTTCCTATTGTCACCAAAAACAAATAACTTGCACGTGGAAACTGAAAGTTCATTATGGCTTCCCACGTTCCAATTGAAGGTCCTCCAACTTCGAAATTGCAATCTGAATTCAAGGAAAAATGGAGCTTTTCCTACTTTTCTACTTCATCAGCATGAGTTAAGACTAATTGATCTTTCTCACAACAAGCTAGCAGGAGCATTTCCCTCTTGGCTTTTACAAAATAACTCAAAGTTGGAGACCTTGTATTTGATGAACAACTCATTCACAGGAACCCTGCAGCTTCCAACCTTCAAACATGGTTTATTGGACCTACAAATTTCAAATAACAAGATTGGTGGTCAACTTCCTGAAAATATAGGTGAGATATTTTCAACTCTATCTTATGCAAACCTATCTAGGAACAGTTTTGAGGGCATCCTTCCATCTTCAATGAGTGAAATGCAAACAGTACACACTCTGGACTTATCCAATAACAACTTCTCTGGAGAGCTTACCAAGCATTTGTTTTCTAATTGGAACTCATTGTTACTATTGAGGCTATCTCACAATAGATTCCATGGACCTGTTATTCCAATTTTTTCCAACACAACAAAATTGAAATGGCTGTACTTGAACAACAACTCCTTTAGTGGAGAAATTCAAGATGGTGTATCAAACAAATCTTTAGATACCTTGGACTTATCAAACAACATGATATCTGGCAGGATTCCTAGATGGATTAGCAGCTATAGAGAACTAAGGGTTCTTTCACTGTCTAAGAATCAGTTACAAGGTGACATCCCCAATGAACTTTGCAACCTTTTTTCCCTTAGCTACTTAGACCTTTCTGAAAATAATCTATCAGGGTCTTTGCCTTCTAGCTTTAATAATATTTCATTCATGAAGTTCTTATATTTGCAAAACAACACTCTTGAAGGTCATATTCCAAATGCTTTGTCTGAACTCACCAAATTAGTATCACTTGACCTAAGGGACAACAACTTTATTGGAAATATTCCACATTGGATTAACAGGCTCTCAGAGTTAAGAGTGCTTTTGCTGGCCAGAAATAAACTAACAGGTCCAATTCCTATCCAGGTGTGTGAACTACAACATGTCAAAATTATGGATCTTTCCCACAATTTGCTTACTGAAACAATACCTTCATGCTTTAAAAATATATCATTTCAAATGGTGCAACGTAAAAGTGTTTACGTGGGATCAAAGGCAATAGGGTATTACTCAAATGATGTAGTACAATATTATTTCAACACTGCACGTTCTATATTTCTTGTGGATGAAATTTGGTTCTCCCCTGGCAATACCTTCCACGTTTACTGTAACTTCTCTTTGAGCTTGAACCCTCTTGATGGTGACCAATACATGATATCTTATGAACAAGCAGAAGTGGAGTTCAGAACAAAGAGTTATTACCTTTCTTACAAGGGAAATAATTTGGACTTGATGACTGGATTGGATTTGTCAAACAATGAACTTAGTGGTAGCATACCACCAGAGATAGGGGAACTAAGAGAAATTCGTGCATTGAATCTTTCACACAACAGATTATCAGGGTCTATGCCCGAAAGCTTTTCCAATTTGATAACTATAGAGAGTTTAGACCTTTCCTGCAACAATTTAAGTGGTGCAATACCTACTAATCTCGCTCAGTTATACTCTTTAGCCATATTCAATGTCTCTTACAACAACTTGTCTGGGACAGTTCCAATCACAGGGCAGTTTGCAAGCTTTGATGAGAACAACTATAGAGGTAATTCAAATCTTTGTGGATTGATTCTCAATATAAGCTGCAGAAGCATCATCCCTTCACCACCAGCACCAGCAAGCAAGGCAGCAGAAAATCAGAGTGCAATTGATATGGTGTCCTTCTATTGGAGTTTTGCTGCATCTTATGTCACAGTGGTCATTGCGGTGGCAGTAATTCTCTGGGTCAATCCTCATTGGTTGAGAGTGTTAGAGATATAAAATTTAGTTACAGGTTAGTTTCATTAGTTATAACGGTTAGATATATAAAATTACTTTTGCCCATTTTATTGAATACAATTTTACTTTTCTCTCAACTCTATTTTCATTTTCTCTTCTAATCCATGTTTCTCAACACAGGGCTTGGTTCCATTTTGTCGATTTGTGCATATTTTATTGCTTTTCAAGGTGTTTAAAGAATGCTTTTCACTAGTGATCCAGCTAAAGATAGAAACATTTTTGTACTAAACTAATGTTTTACCTACTTTTCTGAATTATGTTTTAACTTAGTTGCTTCTAGCACTTCAACTGTTTTACTTTCCTCTCCTCTTACTTTGCCATTGCGACATTTCTTTCTTTTGTTACAAGAATTTACTTTCGTTTCCTTGTTTCAGGTACGTGAGTTCTTTATGAAAGACATCCTAAAAGCCGAAGGTACTATGTTGCAGAGGAGGTTCCCTTTTTCAGCTAACAAGACTTGTGTGTAATGAGTAGGAAGATGTGATGGGAAATAAAAAACTTGTTATATATATATCAAATTCTCTTCCACTAAACTAATCTTAGTAAGTTTCATTCTTTAAAGCTCTGTTAATAATGCACCTTCTAATCAATATTATACCTGTACAGTCCATTTCAATATCAAGTGGCCTCTATAATATGTGATTTCAAATTTGATACAGAATTGACTGGTTTGAGAAACCTGGAACTACTAATGTTGCCGGATGGAACCTTGCCGGTTGGCCAGTAAAGTAATCAATAAAAAGCAAAGTTACTTATTTCATCTGTTATTCATGCCTCGTGCTTCTAATTCTTTATATGCTTGGTTTATCGTGTTGAATTGAGGTTTATACTGTCATACTTTGGTTGTCATGATGAAAAAAATTGTGTTGCCCCATGTTCATGAGTGAAGATACATTCTTATACTCGTTGCCACATTTGTTTCTTTATCACTTTATTTTTTGTCATAGGGCTATGTGATTTGAAGAACCTCCATATGTTAGATCTCAGTGGAAATAAATTGAGAGGCAGCTTACCTCCCTATATTGGCAACTTGACTTCAATTCATGCTCTAGATCTTGCAAGTAATCAATTAAGTAGAAATATATCATCCTCCATATTTGCTAGACTTACATCCCTAGAGTATCTTTCTCTTTCTGACAACTACTTTGGAGGCTTATTCTGGATGAGCACCTTGGCTAATCATTCAAGACTTGAGATACTAACTCTAGCAATGTTTAGAAATGGTTTTCAAGTTGAGACAGAGAGTCCCTCTTGGTTTCTTTCATTTCAGTTAAAGGTTCTACACATGCCCCAACTGTAGCATAAATACTAGCAAGAGAACTATTACAAGCTTTCTTTTCTACCAACATGACTTCATTAACATTGATCTCTCATGTAACAAGATCACAAACCATTCCAGCAATAGTAGCTACAGACAAGGCCCTCTCTGCAAGTGCAGCACTGGTTGCAGCAGCAGAAATTGGCTAATTGTAAGCTGCCACAACATTGCATCAATTAGGTTTTATTAGTAAGAGATGAGGCAAGTGTAACATCTATAAGTCTACCTTTGCCAAGACTTATGATGCTCTTGATGCATCATATAAAGAATTCTCTAGGGTACACAACATAAGAACACCATCTCCATTGGCTAAAATGTTAATTCCATTCTCATTTGCAGAGACAGCTAAAAGAGTTCCATCCTTGTTGAAACGAATACATGGACTTGTCATGTCACATCTATAATATATTTGATGTTCAAAATCGGATTGATATTTTTTTATCCCATTTTAGATCCAAACTGAATCATGCCCCCTAAAAATCTTCAATTCAAATGTCAAAACTCTCTTTTTCTCATCAAAAAGAAGAAAATTTTGTTTTTATTTATTTATATAAAATTGAAGACATTATTAATTATTATTTTCTCATTAATTATCTTTTATCTTTTTTAAGAAATAAAAAAATATAATATATCCAACCTAAATAAACAAGGGATAAAAATATATTCATACATATAATGATTATCTATAGGTATTTACAAGTTTTTATAAATTTTAAAATATAAAAAAATAAATTAAAATAACATTATCTAATGTTATGTATTTTTTTTGTTAAAAATTATCATGAAATAATGAAAATTTTAATATATATATATTATAATAAATAAATATTCTTGAGACGCTATAGCTATACTACACATTTTATCCATCAAACATTCATGTCTTAATGTGTGGAAATATTGTTGAATGATAAACGCAGATGGCATATCTGTGAACACGATCAAGTACAAACTGTTAGCATAGAAACTAAGAAAAGGTTGGTAGAAGAGTAGAAGTGGAAGTGAGGAAAGAAACATGCGTTGGAAAGGAGAGTGAAGCATACTTTGGCCAAGTATTGCTCTTTAATGATATTCACAAACATGGACCTTTTGGTGTCGATACTTTGCTTCCAACTACTGAACTACGTACCACTCTATGGCTTCCTAATTCCTATATAGGACTTAGGAGAGTATGTTCTGTTCTGTTCATCCACGAAATTTGAGCCATCCAGTTAATAAAGCATCCCATAGTTACTAACCAATCCCACTTTTCATATCTGCATCTCACAGAAGTTTTACACTTAAAAGGGGAGTAAAAATATAGATTGGTTCCTAAAATTTTCCAATGTCAAAAGCTGTGTGATTTCCTTGAACAATTCTTCATTAAATGTAGTAAACACTTTCAAATCCTTCACTAATATTTCTACAGCCTTGGAGCGCAGAGGCAATCAAGGAAAATTGAGAAATTTGTGTAACATATTTCTAGGAAGGCTATCAAGGGAATGAAAAGGAAAAGCAGACTGGTATAAGAAAGAAGTTGACAAGACAGGCAGAAAATAAGTAGAAGACAATGAGGAAGAGTGCAGGGACTATCGAATACCGAGTGTTATATCTTTTTTTTGTAATGCAAATACAAGGGAAAAAAGGAACAAAATAGAAACAAAATGTCGAATTTATTTGATAATTAACATAATTATTCCCTTCATTTTAGTGACTAAGGCTAAAAGTAAAATGGTATACTCAGAAGTAAAGGACATTAAAAAAAAATAAAGAACTACAAAAAGACCATCAAAGAGTAAGATCAGCTAGATCAAAAGCTCTATTAACAGCTTTGCACCAAGAGTCGACTTTCTTTTTCCTCACTTCCTCTGTCATTAAGGGTCGGAAAATATGCGCATTCTTCATCTTCTCCTCAGATTTGAAAATATAATCTTCTTTCCAGATCCCAACAGCTAATCCAGCAGCATAGGCAGCTCCAAGTGCTGTTGTCTCTATGTCAGCAGGTCTAATTACTGCACCTCCCAACAAATCCGCCTGTAGAACATTATTAACAAAATTTTATCAGTTACATGAAAAATAGCAAAGCTTTGCATAACATATCAACCTGAACATTTCAGTAACTAATAATATATATCAGCTTCACACAAGTAAGCAAATTTTGGGAGTTCCATAGAAGACAAAGAGACACCAAATCTAACATTTTCAGGACCAATCACCCCATACAAGCATTTTATCAAATAAAGAAGCAAGTTTTACAGAAATTGCTATATATATATATATAATCACAAAAGAAGCATTACAAACCCGAAATCATATAATTTAATTGCTAGAGCAAAACGAATACAGCAATTAACAAAATTTTAAAAATTAGAAATATAGGGAATTAGATGAAAGAGTTTTCCTAAGAAAACAATGCAATAATTAGTCCAAACCTGAATCTGCATCAATAGGTTGTTAGCAGTTGCTCCACCATCTACTCTAAGGAAAAAATCCTTTTTCTTGGGTTCAACTTCTCCTGCATCTTTGTGCATTGAATCTAAGACATCTTTCACTTGGAAAGATATGCTTTCAAGCACAGCTCGAGCAATGTGAGCCTTGCTTGTAAACCTTGTTATTCCAACACAAACACCACGAGCATCATCCCGCCACCATGGGGCAAACAATCCATTAAAAGCAGGAACAAAGTAAACCCCACCTGTAGAGTCAACCTGCAATGCCAAATCTTCTATCTCTGAAGCACTAGAAATGATCCCAAGACTGTCTCTAAGCCACTGAACTGCAGCTCCAGCAATAGCAACTGATCCTTCCAATGCATAATTGGTTGGAGCTTTTGGGCCAAGTTTGAAGGCTATAGTGGATAGAAGACCATGAGTTGATTTAATTATCCCTTCACCAGTATTTAGTAGTATGAAAGCACCTGTTCCATATGTGCTTTTACCCTCTCCTTTACGGCAGGCTTGTCCTAACATTGCAGCGTGTTGATCCCCTAGACATCCTGCAATAGGGACACCAGCAATTGGCCATCCAAAACCAATCTTTCCTATAATCTCAGAATTACTAACAATTTTGGGCAAAATTTCAGGAGGAATTTTAAGGGTTTTTAAGGTAGATGCATCCCATTCAAGGGTTTTAAGATTCATCAGCATTGTCCGGGATGCATTTGAAACATCAGTAACATGCAATCCCCCTTTTACCCCACCAGTTAAATTCCATATCAACCAAGTGTCTATGGTTCCAAACAGGGCATCCTTTTTCTTTATAGCATCCTTCACAGCATCCACATTTTCCATCAGCCACAGCAGTTTCACAGCACTGAAATATGTGCTAATAGGCAAACCACAGCTCTCCACAAAATGGCTTTTACCGCCGGATAACTCATTTTCCAGTTTCCTGTTTCAAAACAATTCAATAACATCTTATCTATGAGCCTATGACAATTCTGACCAAAAAAAGGAATGAAAGAACGATCTACTTCAAAACTGAACATATACTGGATATGCATGCATAACATAGCGTTGGATATGCCCATGACATTAAATACAAACTGATACACATCAACCAGAAGCAGAATCAACACCACTTAAACTTCAACATTTAAAATATTTCATCTGAAATGAAATAATCTACGATACAAATCCTTCAAAGGTGGTCTAATGTACAAATGATCAAACAGTTACACACAATGATTAGTGAATGAATTGAACTCTTAAACTAATAAGAACAAACACATTATACAAGTACATGCATAGGATAGAACGATTTGCTTTAATTTAAAAGGACTCAAAAATCACAAAACAACAACAATAACAAGAAAAAAAAATGAGGGAGGACCTGCAAATCGAAGAAGTACGAGCATCCATCCAAACAATGGCATTGTAAAGTGGAGCACCGGTGGATTTGCTCCAAACGAGAGTGGTCTCCCTCTGATTGGTGAGACCAATGGCTTTCAATCCGTCATCAACATTGAAGCCATCAGCGGTAGCCTTGTCCACAGCCTTCGCAACACACACCTTCACGCTCTCCAATATCTCCATGGGATCGTGCTCCACCCATCTGCCACCGCATCAAGTCATCAACAAACAATCACAAACCCACAAAAATTTTGATAAAAAGATTTGAACTTGAAAGGAAAAAAAAAGATGGGATGGACTTACCCTGCTTGGGGATAGAACTGGGTGAATTCGACATGATGAACTCCAACAGGGCGAGCCGAAGCGTCGTAGATTATGAACCTGCTGCTGCTGGTTCCTTGGTCAATAGCGCCAATGAACACCTCCTTTTTCGACATCTCTTGAGACCAAGACGATGACGATGACGATGACGATGCTGTCGTTTTATTTGTTAATTCTTGATCAGAAGCGAAGCGAGGAGAAGTCCTTTGCCACTGCCAAATACCAATCAATATGATCTGATTTGTTCTATTTATCACAGTTGACCCGTTTCTTTGGGAATGACGATGCAATTCCTTGTTTTCAGCAAAATGGATGATTACAGAGTTTATCCATACTAATAATGTACTCCTATAAGTAACGTTGTTATCCATTCCAATATTTTTATTTTTCAATTAACAGATTTCCTATTTTCCCTAATGTGCTCCTCCCACGTGGAGTATTGTCAGACAGATCAAAGTGTATAATCTGTCTCCTTCTTTCTTTGTAACTTTCTACAAAAAATAAAAGTCAAAAAGTATTATTATTGTTATTAATTTTTTTAAACACTTATTTACTTTTTAATTTATTATTTATTATAAATAACAATAACTAAATAGATATACATGTATATCTTATAAAAAATTATTATTATCTTAAAAATTAAAATAAAGATATAAATATAAATTAATTTTTATTTTTTAACAAATAAAAAATTACTAAAGGAGTAGTTAAGATTCTGTTACAAACAAGTCATACAAAAACACTCCAAACTAATAGAAAATTACCCAATTCAAGTTTATAGTACTTAAAATTTTCATATAATTATTAATATAATTAATTTTCTTATTATATCATTAAATATAAACATAATCTTTTATTTTTATATTGTTCCAAAATTAGAACAGTTGTTATGTAATTTATTTATTTATTGCTAATAGTGGAATTGAATAAAAAAATTATGGATCTATTTGTTTTAGCTTTGGGAGTTATGAGGTTTTAAATTTCATTAATCCCATCAAATATAAGTTTTTCCTTGTACAACTTGAGCGTAGAATTTAATATTAAGTTTATTAAGCAAAATCTATTTAATTAATTTCTAAGAAGTAATTGCACGATTTGGCCGCATCATAGAGACCCAATCAAAATTAGAGGAATGATCCAGCCGTCAAAAGAAACCAGGATCTTGACAGGATTTAATTAGTTGTGTTTTTTAAGAATTTTTGTTTCAATTTAAAAATATATTTAAAATCGTATTATAATTAAATAAATTAAGCTAAAGTTATAAAATATAGATTTAATACTAACCTTTCACCTTAGAATAACTTCCAAAAAACATATATCTTAAGAGTTATTTTTAACTTTTCTTTTTGAAATTAGAGTTACTTCTAACTTATAAATTTTTGGGAAAAAATATAAATTTGATAATAATTATTAGATATAAAAAAAAACTAGTAAAAACACTTATCCGGGTAAAAGAAAAAAAGAGGAAGATGAATGAAAATTTACGGTATGATTCTTTTTATTTAAATTTTTTAAAATAAAAAAGAATTATCAGATGAAAAAAATTAAGTCTAGAAAAGTAATTAAATATAAAAATCACTTAAATGTGAAGGGAATAGATCAGCCAACACATATTACCATATTCTACATCCAAATACATTGAAATGTAAATTATTATTATTTTTAATTATCAAATAAAAATACAGGTAGATATTTGTATTTTTATAAATTACTACGAAGGATAATTTCGTGGGGTAGGGAATTGAATTCTGTGACGGTTCCGCGAATATTGGTGAACGATGTTCAAATCTGATATGAATTCTCCACAAAAATCTTCTTTGATCGGTAAAGTTGTTGTTGACCTTCTTGCCTCTAACCATTCACACTGCACACCCACCATTCTTGTGAATATCTCACGGACTTCGCTTTTTGGTTCACCACTCTACCTCTTTTCATTGGATTACCAAAATGTTGCTTATTTTCATTCAATTTTTTAATATTTTTCTTTTAAAGTACTATTGTCTATATTTTATGAATTTTTTAATTAATTGAAATGTTATACATACCAAGTTGTATTGAAAAATATTAGTGTATTTTTATTACTTAATGACATTTATGTGAATATCATTAAAAATATACATTTATTTTAATAAAAATATATATTAAAATATACTATTGAATGAAATCATATATCAAATTGATTAGAACGTGTTGTTTTATTTTATTTTATTTTTGTAATTTATTTGGATTTGTATTCAAATATATTGTTTTTTCATTGGATAAAGGCCGAATATCATGTTATGTAAGTCCGTGTAATTGTAAATTATCATTATTATTATTAGCCTTTTGTTATTATTTTTTTAGTTTTATAGTCCTTTTATATTTATTTGAAATAATAGTTTGATGTTATGATTTTTAATAAAATTTATTGTTATTATTTTTACTAAATATATTTTACTATTAGGAATATTAGTAGATCAAATTAAATTAGCTTTTATGTTTAGTTGTTTAAAAATTTTAAAATCTAAAGGTAGCTGTTATTTATTAATTTTTTTTAAATCTGTTTAAATTTAAAATCTACAAAATCTGTAAACATTTAAAATTTTATATTTTTAAAAATTTAATAAATAGACTCAAATCATATATAAATAATTGATTAAAAATTTATAAAATTTAAATTTATAAAATAAAAATATCATTAAATATGTATGAAATATATATATTATGTAAATAAAATATATTATAATAAATATAAATATGTAATATATAAATATAAATAAATTTCTAAAAAAATTTTAAAAAAAATTATAAATTTGAGTTTGCCTTGTTTATCTAAAAGCCTTTCTACCAAACTTGAGTTTATCTATTCATTAAAAAGTTAAGTCCAGATAGATTTTAAACAAATCAACTCCTAAACTCCATTGACAGTCTTATTCACTTTCATCCCTATTCATCATATAAAAAAATATACAAATGATAATAATTTTTTATACAGGAAAATAAAAAAATTATTTTTAAATTACATTATAATGGTTAAAATTAAAGTATAAACTCATGTAATTTTTTAAGTAATTATATAATTTAAAAAATTAATTTTAACTATTTATATATAATTGAATATTCAAATTTAATAAAATATTAATTTTATATAAACATAAAATAATAAATCTACAATCATATATCAACGATCAAAATTTAAAAAACTTATATATTTATTAAAAATTATTTAATTTTCATATTCTAATCTAAATTATTTATAGTAAAATTTTTAATAATAAATTTTCAGTTTTTCTTATTAAAAATGCATCTTATTTAGTATATTTTACGTATAGAGAATATATATATATACTAAAAATCACATTATATGTAATTAATTTAAATTTTAAAATCTTATATGAACTTTAATTCTTCTTTGCTAAACCGATTATAATAACTTAAATTCCTTAAAACTAATAAACTTTGATGTTCTTCTCATTTCTAAAATAATATTGTTTTAGTACTATTATTTTGTACAAGTTTACATCTTTCCATACACAGCTTGGTCTTTTACAAAAATATAATATTTTAATTTTTAAAATACTTCACTTCCAACATTATTTTTTCAAATTGCTTTTCTTATAAGTATTAGAAATTTGAATCCTGTGATCCTTTCATACCGACTTATTAATGTTTTTTCATTTTAATTATGTTAGAAAGTTGGTTATTCCAATGAAGGGAGGAAGTTCGAGGTTTGACTATTCCTTTTAATTTTTATTAGAATTATATATATATATATATATATAATCTATTTTCCTGTAAAAAATATATTATCTAGTAAATTATTAATATAATTATATATATTAAAGTTTACAAGAAAATAATAATCTAGTCTAAAATTAATTTTAATTATTTTTGATTATTTTCTGAATCCAGTTACTTTCAACTGATATTTTGACACCGTGTATTTTTGGACTTTTTTACATGTTAAAAAAAACTAAAGATGGGTCTTATAGGGAAAAAATTCACCCCCTTAACCATGAAATCGGGGAGAGAAGAGCTCAATTTTAAATTTTAATTATTAATTAATATTTATATTAAGAAATATAAATTATTTATAATAATTAAATATTTTTAAATTTATTTTTTTTTATTTTTTATTTATTCAAATAAAAAAATTATTTATTTATTTCTTATTTCTATCTATCCTAACAATATATCTTTCCAATTTTTTTATATATTTTTTTACTTATCATTCAAAAATACCATAAGGGTTTATTTGTATAGAGGGAAATGGAAAAAAATAAATCTGCTTTGCTAATGGCTTTCTGATCTTACTGTTCTTAATTGCATACATCCAAATGCCTGCTGGACGATCGTGATTTTTTATTTTATTTTTGGTAAAACGGAGTTTGATGGCAAGAGAACGTTAAATCAATCAGGTGAATAATATCCACACACATTTGGGTAGGATAGTATATAAATCGTTTTCAAAAATTGTTTATACATATCCATATAATTTTAATCTTTATTTCACACTCTCATGGATAGTGATAGTTAGATATTTATATCCAAATCCATTATCATACTTAAATTTTAAAAAATATTATTTTATATCTTAAATATTTAGATACAAAACAATATTTAATTACATTTAAATTACGCAATATAACGTACAATAAGTATATGTAACAATTAAAATAATTTAATTAAGCTTAAATTTAACATAACAAAATTAAAAAGTATGAAATTATCATTAATATTTTTTTAGTTGGGTGTATTTAGGATTATGTATAATTTTAATAAGTGTAATTTTAATTTAATATATTTTAAAATATATGGTGGCAAGACAGGTTGGATATTTAACTTCCATACTCTTTCTACATTGATAAACTAATATTTTATTATTTTATGGGTTAAAATTAATGTTTAATTTTTATTTATTTAATATGTTAAATATTGTAATTTTTTTTTTATTTTCTTGCAAGAATGAGAATACAGATTTAAAAATCTAAATTGGAACATAAAATACCAAAAATGACCAGAATCAAGATAAATAAGCTCAGAAAACAAATTCAAATAATTAGCAAAGGATAGGCAAGCAAGTAAAAAGAGTCATATAAGTAGGAAGCCCAAAAGACAAAGCAAAAGAGGCCCAAAAACTAAGTAGGAAAGCCCAGCATTCACATAAATCTAGGTACTATAGTGAAGACACCCCTATTATGCCCTTGTTGTGGGAAACATAATTAAATAATCAAAGTTATTTGGAATTTACACCGAATAAGAAAGTTCTATTCATCAGGGCTTGAACTTCGAGTTTGAATTTAAATTTAAATTAAGTAGTTAGGATGTAACTCGTTGGTTAAGAGATTTACACGCAATAAGGAAATATTAACCAATTAATCAAGAGAACAAATAATTAAATAATCAAAGTTATTGGTTAAGGTATACAACAAATAAGAAAATTTTAGCTAATAGTCTTTAACTTGTGTTTGGATTAATTATTTTAAAGAGAAAAAGTATTTTTTAAAAAAAAATCAGAAAAAAAATTATAAATATTAAAATATTTTGTTTAAATAAAAATTAAAATGTACAAATTTTAATAGAATATTATAATAAATTAAAATAAAATAATTTAAAATTATTATAAGATAGGTAAATTTTAAATTTTTTTAAATCTTCTAACTTATTTTTATAAATAATAATTTTTTATTAATTTATCTTTTATTATTCTTCTCTTTTCATATTATTGTGTTTTTTACTGTTCCGTCGCATATTTCTTTTTCATACTTTTTCTATTTTTATCTCTATGCAACAACAATTTAAGGATTTAAAATATTCATTTATTATTTAAGAATATAATATATTTATCCATTAAAATATGTTCAACCTAGCATGCATTATTCGTTTCAATTGTTTTTTTTTTAGATAAATTTTCAAATACTTATATTTATACTTATTTAGTAGATAATTCTCCTGTCTGTCATGAATTTTTTATTATTATTATAAGTTTAGGTCTAATTTTTATATCTAACAACCAAACTATTAATCTGTCTATTTTACTTATTTATTTTTATGAAGATTTGAAAAAAAATCATTAAATTGGACCACAAGGCTCGTATCAGGTGGTGCTGACTTGTTTTGATCAATATCTGTACTCAAATCGCATGGAATAGTTTATTGAACTAAAGTTCCCTATCGAACATGAAAATAGGGGCTGAAGAATTTTCCTAATGGGGAGAGGCAAGCCTTGTTTGATTGACATGTAGCTGATGGACACAACTTCTTTCTCTATCATACCCACTCCTTTTTTCTTTTTATGAACTTCATTGGTAAAGCATCTGTGAATGTTAATGTGTTGTTGTGTGAAAAATACTGCATTATTTGTAACTTTGCCCTGTTTCATTTCTAACGTGACTTGACACGTGATTATTTTTTTCTTTCTCACGATAATCCTCATTGCCTATTCCTCATCACAAAACTTGCTTTTGTTTGAATTAAAAGGAAACATGTGAATGATTTTTAGCTTTAATTGTTTTATATTTATCCTTTTTGACTTGTCAATCGAAATGAATCATGTTTATTTAAAATTAACTAGTATCTGCAGTGAATAAGGATGAACTCTTAATTAAAATTTTAAATAAAACTATAATTTTAGCCTATTAGAATTTAAGAGTGAAATGACAGATATATCTTTACCTATTTTATAGACAGAGTCAGTTAAAAAAAAATATCCCTATAAGAAACAAGATTTAGTTATAGATTATCCCTGGCAGTTTTAAAATTAAATTTTGAGTTTGGCAATTTGGGGCACTTAAGGATAAATACATATGGGATGTTTGATTTGTTTTAATTTTTACTTTTTTAAAAACTATTTTATAAAATAACTTTTAAAAGAAATGTGGATGGAGAATGGAGTAAATGAAAAAAAAAAAAAAAGGAGTATTGGAAAGAATATGGATAACAAAAATTTGAAACTAGAAAATCATAATCAATTTTAAGTTGTTTTATTTTTTTAATTCTAAAAAATGAAAATAGACATTATTTTTTAAAATAGTTTTCAAAAAATTTTCTCAATAAACAAAATTTTTAATTTTTTTAATCTTAACTATTTTATGTTTAATTATAATCCTATCATAGGTTTCTTATGACATATACTTTTCAAAGCTAGGAAGTGTTTAGCTTGGAGAAAGCGAAAGTAAGCACAATAACATGTCAGGCATTACCATCGTAATTAAAAGATGTTCAGTGAAAATATTGAACCACTAAATACTTAATTTGAAGCGGGTGATTTGTTAGAATAAAATTTTTAAGCATTTGATTAAATTTTTACAATGGGAATATATATTACTTGCTTTTATATTTGGTCCAATAAAATCTTCTTCTTTTTTTTCAACATGCTTTAGCGAAAAATGAAGCGTTTTTTTTTTGTGTTCAATATTGATACTTCGAGCTTGAAGGGCCCATTTAAGTGTAGAAATGGGCTTATATCCCAAATTCAGCTTTGACCCATCTTATGGACATTTGAAAAAACAAATCCGTAGACTGAATCACCGAGGATTCCGTTGCCCACTAATATTAATTCCCTTCCTTTTAAAAAAATATTATTTCCGTAAACATGCAAAACATATTTTCAAAAATTAAAGATCCTTCGGGATGTTTTTTAGTTTTTAATTTAAAAAATTTTAAAAATTAAAATTAATTTTTAATTTTTAAAAATTATTGTACAAAATTAAGAGAATCTATTATATCATTTTTATTATGAATTTATAAAAAATATATAAATAAAAATATTAATTAAAAACTTAAAATATATCAAAATAATATAAATTTAAAATTTTAAAAATAATATAATTAAATATTATAATAATAATAAGAATAAATTAATATTTATAAAATAATAATAACAATGTGATGGTTATAATATTAAAAATATTATATAATTATAAATTTATATTTTATATATTATTTGATTATCAATATTTAAAATAAATAATTTTATATATTATTATTATTATTATTTTATATTATTTAATATTTATTTTATATAAAAATAATATATATTATAAGATTATAAATTAAATATAATTTATATATTAAATAATATTATTTATTTTTTAATATTTAAAAATTAGATAAATAAAAGATTTAAAAATTTTATTTTAAAATAATAAAAAATATTATTATTATTATTATTATGATAATTGTATAGATGATATTAATCATAACAACGATGGTTATAATATAAAAATATTATATAATTATATAGTTTTATATTTTATATGTTATTTAATAATTAATATATAAAATAAATATTTTTATATATTATTATTATAATATTTTTTTATTAATATATACTATGTTATAAAAATTTATAATATAAAATTATATTATAATATTATAAATTAAATATAATTTTAATATATCAAATAATATGATTTATTTATAAATTTATAAAAAAGATTTAAATAATTAAATTCTTTTAAAATAATAAAAATAAAAATTTTAAAAAAATTGATATTATTATAATAATGATAGCGATGATACTAGTAGTAAAAATAAAAATAATATTATAAAATAATAATAATGATATAATAATTATAATATAAAAATATTATATAATTATATAAATTTTTATTTTACATATTATTTGATTATTAATATTTAATTTTTTTTATATATTATTATAATATTTAATATTTATTTTAGATAAAAAATAATATATATTATAATATTATATTATAAATAATTATATAGTATAATTTTAATATAATTTATATATTAATTTTTATTATTTATTTTATTTTTATTATGTAAAAATTAGATAAATAAGAAATAATTTTAAAAATAATAAAAAATTTATTATTATTATTATAGGATGATGGTTTAATAATGATGAAATTAGATAAATTTAAAAATTAAAATATTTTAAAATTAAAAATAGTATTCAATAATTTTTTTGTTTTAAAATTTAAATCAGAACTATTTTTAAAATACGTTAAAAATATTTTAAAATTATTTTTATTGAACCAATTTTATTAAAACTAAAAACTCACAACTATTTTGGGATCTAAGTTTTAATGGTTTCATATTCTCTAACTAAATTACTAAGATTATTTTAATAATAAAAAATTAAAATAATTTATATGAAATGATATGTTTAAATTTGTTTCTAATTATAAAAAAATAAAATAGTTTATATGAAATGGTATATTTAAATTTGTTATTTAGATTGTAAAAAAAAAAGAAAACTCTCTAATCACCTGTGAGAATAAGAGATGAGTTTGATTTTCCATTAACCACCCGTACCCTTCTTTAGTCCCTACCCACAATCCCTCTCTAACAAAAAAAAGAAAATTACAGATTAATTGCGCTGTCTTATCTGCAAGAAAGGACACACTAACAAAAAATAGCTCTAAATATGCTGTTTAAAAGAAATCACCTGCTTTGTCTGTTGGTTTGTCTTAGATGTTATGGATGAAATTTCATTTGGAGGAGCACAATATTTTGGATGATGAAAAACAAAAATAACGAAATTGCGTGATGTACACTATACTCCACTAATTGTTGCTGTCACGACTCATCCTCTTGAGCTTATTTATGCCCAATCCATGAATCCAAAATCCACCAAAGTATAAAAAATTGGGCCCTCAAGGTGTGGGTACTGCTGACAGTATATGATCCAAATAGTACTATACAACCCACCAAATCATGGGGGGATCATTATGCCACGCAACCTTTTCAAATTGAAGTACTTATTTTGGCATGGTAGGCCATGTTAAATCCATGCTTGATTTAATATTTTTTCCCAAACGGTAATGTTTGTTCATATACATTATGGCACAAATCTTCATGAAAATCAATAGACAAATATCAATTTTAAATTAAATGTTTATGAATATTTAATTTATGTAATTTTAGTATGCATTATCAATAACATAACATCATATAATCAAATGGTTAGATTTATTAAATTATATATATATAATATTATTAAATGCAATAAATATTTGAAACTTATTCCTACAATAGTAAATCCCTTGTTTATATTGGTTTTTGACAGTTTTTCTTCCCAATTCTAATATCACCTTCATACCTCCTTACCGCATACTACTTTTGAAAGGAAATCGCCACCGGAGACAAAAATTTATAGTAATATGGCAAGCTTAATAATTTAATTTTAAACAAATTAAAACCTGTAATAGTTTATATAATAAGAAATATAAGGGTGTGTTTACTTTTAGAAAATATTTTTTATTTTTTTTATTTATAAAAATATCATATTATTTTTATTTTTCAAATTTTATACTGAAAAGTGAAAACAAAAAATAACTTTATTATTATTATTATTATTATTTATAAAACTAAAAATAAAATAAAAAAACATATAAATATTTTTTAGACCAAATACCATCTAAATTTTTTATAAAACATTATTTATTTCATTTAGAGGTTTGATTAGTTTTAAAAAGAAAAATCATTCAATTTAATTTTAAGTAATTTAGTCATGAATTAGATTTTTGCTTTGTTTTTTTATTAGAAAGTAAGAAATAAATTATATTTTATCTCATTTATATTTTTATTAGACTTATTTTTAATATAATAAAAATATGAGACATATAAATAATTATTAATTAATATACGTTGAATGTATAAAAATATTGTAAAAATTGAACATTTAAAAGACTTTATTATTATTATTATTATTTAAATTTTAAATGTATTTATTATTCACTAATTATTAATAGGTTGATTATCCATTCATTACTGAATTTAAATTAGCTTTTAAGTTTAAAATTTGATTATGATGATCGGTCTTATATATTTATATTTATTGAAAAAAATTAATATATTTTTTATTAATTTGTATCGCTAATCAATATTATTTGTATAGTAATATCTAATCATTAGTATTTATTACGATTTAAATTAAACTCATTTAATTATTTTAAAAACATGTTCAGTTACATTTATCATTCAATTATCTTTCAATTAATCTTACTTTTTATGTATATTGTAAATAATTATTTCCATTTTAAAATAGAGATGCTCAAATTATTTCTTTGTTAAGTTCGCTGATTTTCATTCTTTTAAGTTCTATTTTTTAATGTACCGTTGAATCTTTAAGAATCATGTTATAAATGCGTAGATTATTAAAGATAGTGCTATTATATATTTTATCATACCAAATTATAGAAAAAATTTCAATGTAAAAATAAGTATAGTTTTAATAATAAAAAAAATTAATACAAATAAAACTATTATAATGACAAAAATGAGATACATAAATAATTATTCGTTATTCTAAATACAATATACTTTCAAATATATAAAATAATCACAATTGTAGTTTAAAGAATTAGATCATAAAGTAAATAAATTGATATTATAATTTCATAACTTATTTTTTAATACAGGTATGAATGATATGTTAATTTTATAATAAAATTATATAATCTTATGTATATGGATATATGTATGTAGATAGATATAATATAGGATTTAAATTAGATTGGATTATTTTAAAAAATAAATTTAAAATTTAGCTCAACTTAGATAAAAAATTTGTTTTTTAAAATTTTGGTTATTTTATTTCTAAATAAAATAATTTACTCTTCATATTTTTCCACAAATTAAATATGAATGTTATCGTTTATTATCATTTTTGTTTGAGTGTCATATTTTCTTACAACATTTTTCTAATAATTTTCCGATAATTTTTTAAAAATATTGAATGAAATGAATATATTTAATATCTTAAAATGAAAAAAAACAAAAGTATTTTCTTCATCTAATAATTAGAAATTTTTTTAAAAGAATGTTACTGGATAATTAAAAATTATTATTTCTACTTTGACTGAACATTATTTACATTTTACTCTGTTGCATATATGAATGTTACTTTAAGTTATTTACAAATATATAATACTAGCAGATATTTCGTGTTAAAATTGGAAAAAAAAAAGAGAATTCGAATGATTGAATACAATTTGAGATAAAAATATATATAAAAACTTATAAATAAAACCGATAGTTCAGAAAAAAAATTATAACATGAAAGGAAGAATTTTAAAAACTATTACTTTTGAAATAAAAACATAAAAATATTAAATAACAATAAATTTATGTGTCATAATAGAAAAGACAATACAATAAAGACATCATATTTTTAACAAATTTATAATATATAAATATGAATTACCAAATAATGATTGCTATTTGTTGAAACTGTTTATGCACGATAAGGAGGTAAGAAATTACTTGTAAATCTTTGAAATAATCATTCTCCCCAAAATTATATTTTTTAAATATTATATAGTGTGTGTTTGAGGGTGTATGTGATTTCTTTTACATTATTCCTATAAATTTATACACTTAAAATTTTTGAATCCGACACTAATGGCAAGGGCATACAGACCCATTACAGAAAGTGAAATTAAGGACTGAGAACGGTGCTTCTGATTAGCCGACAATATAGTGAAGCTTAACTGAATGAGTGAATATCTATGGTTTAAAATATACTTCTTTCATGATCACATTATTACTATGTTTCTCTGTACCAATAATATATATATATATATATATATATATATATATATATATATATATATATATATATAAAAGTAGCAGTTAACAAGTCGAAATTAAAAATTATTATGCTTTCCGTGACAAAAGCCAAGTGCAATGGCAATTATAGCTACTTTGTGGAATTTATTTATTTATTCTCTAGTGCGCTCCAAGTGGATGGAAAGACCCATCTTTGGATATTCTCACCTCTCACATTTAAAATTTATACTGTGGAGTTTGGGATATTACAAAGGATAAACATTTTGTTCTTATTAAATGAATTGCTTTGGTCACTTAATAACAGCTATAATAGCATATTCATACGGTACCAACTCCAAGTAGGTTGAATCCACACACAAAAGGGGGTTCAAGCATGTTTATCGATCATTTCTGGCGATTTATGTTCAGCATGCATTTGAGAAGAAAAGATTAATTGAACAGGTTGGTTGCAAAACAAGATACTAACAAGTAACAAATGCTAGCTAATTGACTATTTTTTTACAATCAATATTGATTTGGTATAGTTTTTGGAGAATTCCCTGACCAGGTTTAAAACTTGTGTAAGTATAAGAGTTGCTACTTAATTGAAAAGTTACACATAAATGATAGAATATTTGTAATGATAGTTCACTATTCAAAATTTATAGTAGGTACTTTTATAGAGAACAATTTTAGGTGATACATCCTATTCGGTAATGCAGCTTCTAACCTTTGAATAGTTTAAAATTTGGGATACCAATAGTGTGAATCCTAAGCATTGATTTTTTGTGTAAAGACGTATAGAATTTATGACCGCAGATTTAATTTGAATCTCATGTAAAAGCTTACTCATATGATGATACATTGTTAATGATGACCAAAAGCGTTCATTCGTATGGTATGGATCAGATATTGGTTGAATTGATCTAAAACCAAAATTTATTTTAATTGCAACCATTCCCTTTAAACTGATTTTTTAACATTATTAAACGAAAACAATATAATCAAAATGCATATTATGTCAAATGATCAATGACTTTTAAGAACAATTTATTTTTATTCTTAACTTTTTTAATAGAATGAGATAACATATTATTGCACAATTGTATTATATGAACATTAAAAATTTATTTTTCATAACAGAGTTCAAAAAATATTAAATTTTTATTGCACCAATATTTTTTTTATTGTTTTAATTTTTTACCTAATTTTTATGTATTAATATTTGATCATGAACATGTCATTAATCGAAATTTTTTAATAGAATGGTATTTTAAATGCTGCTATTAACACGTAAAATAAAGTCAGAATCAGATTATATTTTGCTGAATTTTTTACTTTCAATGCAACGATGAATACTAGAATAAAAAAAATAAAAAAATAATAGGATAGAAAAAAATATTAAAATACAATTAATATTAAAATATATAATGATAGATTAAATTAACATGATGAGAATCTTCTTTTTTGTTTTTACTTTTTCTTTTCTTTACTTGTTTATTTTGAACTCTCTCTTTTCATCTTCTAGTTCCTAAAGCGGAAAGTGTATAAATTCTGGCAGTTGAGAATGCGCCCAGCTTCATAAAGCATAAAGATGGAATGGGAAATTTTATCTGGATATGAAACAAGATTCGTGATCCAAACTTTTTTCTTATAATTATGTATTATAATAAATTGCTTTTTTTGACAAGTAATTATGTAAAATATTTTGGAATTATGAAAAGTAGAAAGATAATTTTTATTTTTAATGAAATGGTAACCATAATATAAACATTATAATTATGAGCGTTCATCGAAGATCGGGTTGGATTTAGAGAGTATTTTAACACCATTCTTCGTGGAATTAGCGGATTGAGATAGTTTTTTATTTTTTTTTAAAGAAAAATAATATTCTTACATTTTAATGAAATGTTTGGATAAAGAAAATAAAGAGAGAGAGAGAGAGAAAAAAGTTGAAATTTTTTTATTTTAATCAATTTATTTTATATGAAAAAAATAATTTTTGAGTTTCACATATATATTTTTCACAATCGGAGAGAACTGGGGAGAAAAATGTGTTTTTTCTAATTTAGTGTTTTAATTATTCATTTAAAAATAAAAAATAAAAATTTTATAATATGAATAAATGAATAATATAATTAAAATTACAAATTTAAGTGAATATTATTTTTAATTTATATAAAAATTATTATTATTAATATATATTTTTTTTACTTTTTTTATACATCTAAATAAATTTAAAAAAATTCTATTATTTTTATCTATCTAAAAAACTTTTTTTATTATTATTATTTTTTTCACATCATTCATATCCATCATTCAAATAAAGTAAATAAAGAATTAGATAAGATAAAGAAAACATGTGAAAAAAAAAACAAAATATAACATATAATATGATAAATATATATATATATATATATATATATATATATATATATAATAAAAGGATAAAGGGAGATTGTATAAACATTCTCTTACACTCATAAAAAATTAATTTTTTTAATTATTTTTTATGATACCTAAATCTTTTTATTTATATAAAAATATAATATCTTATATATTTATTAATTATATAATTTTATGTATACCATCTTTAATTTTTTATAATATTATTTATTTATTTATACATATATAAAAAAGGTTAAACTAATAAAAAATTAAAAAAAATAATATCAAATATATTTTTGATAAATCTTAAAATAATTATTATAATTTATCCTAAAATAAAACATTAACATACAAAGAAAATTTAAAATAAACTTTAATTGATAATATATATATATATATATATATATATATATACTAAATGAGTAATTCAGTTATTTCATTTAATATATTTTTTAAAATATTAAATTTTATTAATCTAATTATTAAATTAACAATATTTATTATATAAATAATATTTATAAAAATTCATAAAATTAAAATAAAAAATACTTGATAATTTGTTATATAATTTTGTTTTAATGATAATATATGTTGATTTAATTTTTTTAGTAAAATATCAAATTTTTAAAATTTTTAAAATAATTTATTAAATAAAATATATTAATTTAGTAATTAAATTGATAAAATTTAATTATTTAAATTAATTATTGAATAAGGTAATTATAACATTAATGATTGCTGAAATAATTCATAATTTTTTTAAAATATTAAATTTTATCAATTAAATTATTAAATTAATTGATTTTATTGTGTTAATCATATTTTATAAAATTTAAAAAATATTTAATATTTTATTAAATAAAATTAAGTAAAAATATATTATCCATTAAAATAAAATTATATAATAAAATATAAAATCTATTTTAATTTTTATAAAAATTTATAGAAATGATGTACACTATAAATTATATATTTATTTAATAATTAAATCGGTAAAAATATAAACTTGTAACGTAAATTACGGTTAGATAAACTTGTTAACTTTATATATATATATATATATATATATATATATATATATATATATATATATATATATATATATATATATATATTATAGACTAGCTAACAATCATAGACATTTATTTGGGTGCAAGACAAGGACAAATAAAAAATATCTTACATATTTGTTTTAAATAAACTTTAACATGTAGGCCTTCTTATCATCTTGACATTATTGAGGGGCAGCTAACTCATTCCGTCATTCGTGTCTTTCGTGACTTGCCTGCTAATATTTTTTGTTTAGTCCGTTTCATTTTCATAATTCCATTACCATATATAGAGCCAATCTAGTGCACCAGGTTGTGAACGTCTTCATCATCATTAATTCGAATTCAACACCCAACCAACCAGTAATATCATGAGTGATTTTACAAAGTAAATGAATTACTTTTAACTTCAAATTTTGTTTTTGGTAGTTTGTAGTATTTTAAGACGTTACTTAAAATGTAACTTTTCCTAGCACTGAACTTATATTAAATTACAAATGTTTGAAATGTTATATTTATTATATTTCTTAACTGCCAAATTAAATTATAAAAAAAAAGAAGGACTGGACATAGATCAGGTTAATTAGATCGCTTTTTACATTCTTGCATCTTAAACCTAATCCGAACCAACCGGTCAGATCTGGGTTGGATCAGGTTAAAGAACAAATGGAGAAATATAATAATAATAATAATAATAATATATTTTTATGTTAGAAATTAAATTTAAATGTTACTTAATTTTAAAAATTAACTATAAAATAAAGGATAATTTTAATTTACAAACTCCATCGTAGTTAGTCTTTCTTTTACACAGTATGAGTCCTGCAAATAATGTTATATACAATTATTATTTTTAATTCTATACAAACATAGCGGATCACTGGAACACTTGGGTTGGGTCGGTTTTATTGTTGGTAGACCCCATGCCAATACCTGCCTTGACTAAATTGGGGTTTCGCAATTTCTCACTTGAACCAATCTGCTTACTTTGCCACATGTCGTGTCAGGATGATTGAATTGAATAGGTTTTTCAGCAGTTAATTAGCTTATCAATTTTTTAACCAAACATAACTTATAACGTTTCTCATATATTTTTGAGAAACGATTCAATCATATATAAAATTTATTTTCCATCTAATTTTATTTAAATGTATGTTTTAGATTTTTTTTAAATAAGATTCAACAACTTACAATTGAATCTAATTTTTTTTACATAATTCGAACATTTTACTATATTTTTTAAGACCATATATGATTTTAAAGTATTTTTTAATTTTTATCATAAATATTTAATAAAACACATCCTCTAGTTCTTCATTTAATATTGAATATTTTATTTTAGTTTTTAATATTTTATTATTTATTTTAAATGTTAGCAACATAACATTGCGATTTTTTCTAATCTTTAATGCATTTTTATATAGATAAGAGAGGTTAAATTATTATAAAAGAATATAAAATGTGAGTTTATTAATTATGAGGGATATGAACGTAAATTAGTTTAAAAATTATATAATTTTTTTTTTGTTATTTATATTTTTTAACACTTCGATTATTAATTTTAGAAAATCTTTTTTAATTTAATAAATTAACATTTTCAACTTTTAATTACTAATTTTAACTATTTTTTATTTTAATCAATTTTTTCCAGTTTGTAACTAACTTATCAATGCACTTCTATATTTAAAAATTATGTATGTTTGTTAAATGATAATACTTTTAAAACTATTTTTATAATCATTAAGTTGTATGACTTTTATACATCAACATTTTAATTTTATTATTTATTTATAAAAGTTATTTTTAAATGCTATTTAAGGGTGAAAAGAACGCCTTAATAAATAACTAAAATTTAATATTATTGTAATATTAATCTATCATAATTTGAGTTTATTTTTAAAATGCTGACATGCTATATTGATATAAAAAATAATCTTAATTATTTATTTCCATTATTGACAATAAGAATATATATTAATTTTTATTTATATTTTTATAAATTTAAAATATCATTATAATACATGTAAAATTTGTGAATTATTTTTACGAACACATCCAACGTGTACCAAAATAGATGAAAATGTGTTAAATTAATAAATTGTTTGGAAAACTCAGTGAAAGCAATAAATCTGGCGTCGCCACAATTTAGATATTAACCGTACAGTATTATTAATGACTGTCTGTTTGGATACCCTACAAAACTCTGTCTGAGACTTATTTTAAATTTTAGGCAAGTTCAAACTACGTCTGTTTAAACAAACAAAAGTATACAATAAAAATTGAATAAATACAATATTATTATTATTATTATTATTTATAATATTTATATTATTTATACTAGATATTATAATTTTTTATAAAATATTATTTACATACATTTTTTTTGTTTATTAATATGTTATTAGTAGATATTAACAAATTAATTAATATTTGTTATATCCTTTTATATATTACTTTATTTTTCTTTTTTTATTTTATAAAATAAATATTAAATAAATATTTGATATAATTATTTATTAAAAATATAAAAATTTTATCATTTTTATTTAAAATTAAGATAATTTATAGAAATAAAAGATAAAAACGCAATAATTATTATTTAAATTTTTTTATCCTTTAATAAAAATATATATTTAACGAACACCTGTAGTTTAAATTCATTTCAATCATATTTAACAGCTTAAACTAAATTTGATCAAATTTTAAAAAATAATTTGTATAAAATTATTATATTTTACTTTAAATTAAACAAACTCCTGATTGTTGTAGGATGTAAAATGGGTAATTATGTGTTCATCAGTTCCTTTTTATATATAAAAAAATATTAAAATTTAAAATAAAAATCTTATGCTTATCATCTAAACTTTTTTTACGCTAACTTGATCTTTGTAGGTTGAATGCTTCGTATATTTCATGAATATATTGTTTGATTTGTATTATATTTATTAATATTTTTGTATTATAAATAATTTAATTTTAATATACTCATTAATTTTTTCATCACTAATAAATTAAAAATACAGTAAATATAAATTTTAAACTAATAATTATAAAAAAAAATTATTGATATCACAATTTACAATAAAATAAAATTTTATAAATATTTCTTACAATATTGTTTTGGATCTTCCTTGTAAGATTTGGTTATTTTTTTAACTTTATTTTTTATGACATTAATTAAATTTAAATTTAAAATGTGGTATAAATTATCTAATTTTTTATAATTTTTACGTTAAACTATATAAAAATATAAATATTTTTATATTATATTTTAATATGTTAATGAAAAATAATTGGATCAACTTACATCCATTATAAGTAAGTATTTTTTGTATGGAACTTTTTTTTCTACTTATAGAAATGTTATATTATTATAAATTTTTATATGTAGTTCAATTATTTTATTATATTAATAAAAGTAGTTTAAAAATAAAAATTGAAATAAAAAAATTACTTATATAAAATTTTGAATTTAAAATTTATTATTTTTATTATTAAAAATTTTGATAATTTCTACAATATAAATTTAAAAATTTCACTCTATCATTTTTAAATAAATGTTGATAAATAAAACAGAAATCCTATAAAAAGAGAATAAATTTGATTTTTTTATCTATCTATTTCACTTTTTAAAAGAATATAAAAAATTATATATATATATATTTATATTTAATAACTGTAATAAAGACAAAGATAAAATAAAATATATAAAAAATTATCAAAATAAATTTTTTTAAAAATAAACAAAATTATTTATTTTTTAATATTTTCCTTATTCTCTTTCTGATCAATAAATAGGAAAAGTAATTAAAAAAACTTGTTATCCGATAGGATAGGATGCTTTGCACGCAGTTCAACACATGTTACGTCAGTGTCACAAAGCCGTTCCTGAAAAGCTCCCACGATATTCTCTCAACCAAAATTTACTCCCTTCGAAAAATCACAATCCTCTGTTACAGAGCGCACTGAAACCATCGAATCACACACCGTTCCCACTTCCATCAAAAATATCACCGACACCATAACATCCAATTCCAAACCATGTCATGAAGCCCTAGTCCCACTTCCACTTACTACCTAACGCATATAGAATATTCCTTGATGCGAACAGTGAAGGAGACACGTTAACCAACGGTGCCGTGAATCAGCGCAAAAGGCACGCGCCAAACTTATTTCAAATCAATTTTATTTAATTTAATATAAATTGCAAAGTGCATCAATTAAAAAAATATAACTTTATTGGCAACTTTAATTAATTCTAGCCTATAATTTTAAAAATCAACTTAATACAAATAAGTTCCAATAATATATATATATATATATATTAAAAAACATTTAGATGAATATTTACTGAATGTATTTGAACGTATAAAAAAATAACAGTTATAAATCATTTTTAATTTATTGTAATTTTTTATAAAATACCGAAGATCATACTTGTCAAGCTAATAATAAATTGAAATTTATATAATTTTTATTTTTTAAAAAAAAACATAATTTTAGGTAATTATAGATTTAGACTTATTAATTCTGAAATTTTTTTCATTTTATATAAAAATAAAACATTGTATAAAATAATTAAAAATAAACATTTATTAGATTGAAAATATTTATTAAATTATTTAATTAGTTGATAAATATAAAATAATATAATATAATAAAATTTACTATTTATTTATATGATTTATATTTTAAACATAAATATATAATTTTAGTTAATTATAGATTTAGACTGAGTAATTCTGAATTCTTGCCGCTTTTGTGTAAATTTAAAATATTTGAAAAATAAATTAAGGATAATGTAACTAATACGGTAATCAAAATAAATAGTAAATTTTTTTTAAAGGAGACTGTACCGGTCTTTTATAATAAATTATTAAATCATTTAAATAAAATATTTTTAATTATAAAAAATGGAATGCACATTTTTTAAAAAGCTATTAAGATTGGTTATGAAACGGGTTCTGAAACAAGAAATTAAGAATTGTAATAGTTTAAATAAAATTTTATTTTTATTTTATTATAAAAAATATATTTGATCTGATTCTTTCTTTAATTAATGTTATTATTAAGTTAAGAAAAATACTTAGTAATTTTTAATATATTTTATTATTGGAAAAATTTATATGAATTTTATTATTTTAAAACAAATATTTATATAATTTAGTAAAAATTACACAAGTTTTAAACGGTAATAAATCATGCGTTAAAATAAATATATTAAAGAATATATTATTAACATTTAAAGTTAAATATAAATGATAGTTGTCTAGGACATAATTGGTTTGGATTCCAAATAATTATATCTTTAGAAAAAATTTCCGGTTTCATAATATATATATATGTCCATTTATTCTATTTTAATCATAGTTTTTATTTTTAATTTCTATATACAAATAAAATATATTGTATTTAAGAAAGAATTGAAAAGTTAGAAAATATAATAATTTTATAATTAAAAATTCAAATAAAGAAAAAAAAAATTCAAATCAAACAATCCTTTTAGTATGAGGTGTCTTGAACCTCCTCCCAGTGGTACCACTGCTATAAATACTAAAATTATGGTCATGTGCCACATTTGATTATACCCTATTAGAGCATTTGGTGCTGAAATTGTGATTTATTCGTATTTTAAGTCTTATATAGGAGCTAGTCATAATATTTGAAGGTAAGGACACTTTTTTCATACTATTGCTTTAATGGAACATACATTTACTTATGCGTTGTTGAAGCATCTTTATTGAAGACTCCAACAAATTTATTGAATTAAATTATTTTGGTGAACCAAGCTTCACACTCAATGTGATTAAATTGGTTGAGAAATTTCATACATTTCAATTTAACTCAAACCAAATCAAGTAAACATAATATTTATTGGTTTGACTCATGAATTTTTTTTAATCAGACAAATCCAAATCATAATGATATCCACACCACACACACAAAACGTATCATGCAAAATTACTTGAATATAATTAGAAATAAAAATATTAACATATATTATTAGATCTTATTTAAATAATCAACATTAAAAGAAGGATGTACATGACACTTTAAATTATTGCACAATATGAAAACTAACTTCTAACTTTTACCATATATGTATGATTGTATGATCCAAAATTATCAGTTTTTTTTATTGTATCTCAAATATTTTTATAGAATATACTTTTTTTCTTTATTTATATATTTTTAACATCTGATGATTTTTTCTTCTATAAACATATTATAATTAAAATTCTAAATTAAAGGATCTCATTCTTATTTTTAATAATATATTTTTGTAATTTTTTACAACATATCCATGATTTTTATTTTTATTTAAATTTAAGATTAAAAAAAAAATACAAATCATTAACTTGGTGACCAGAATCAAACCAATAATTATTGGGTTGATTTGGTTCAGATTTTTTTTAAAAATTTAGATAAAACTAAAACTGTTTAATTTTGATTGATTCGATTTGTTTGTTATTTCAAAAGTTGAACTAAACTAACTTATTTACTCTCCAACTCCTATCTACATCAAAGAATGAAGACTTTATTCGTTAAAACATTTGACATATCAATAATAAATATAAATATTAGTGTTATTTTTTATGACTCATAAAATAAATTTGATATTTTTTATTATATACCGAATTCTATATAAAAATTCAATAACATCCGATCCAGCTAAATCTAATTATAGTTAAATTGAATGATATCATCATATCAACATAAATTTGAACAAAATTGATTAAAAAGTGCAAAAGTATAAAAAATTAACAAGATTGAACTAGATGACTTTTGTTTTTCCTATAGTCCATAAATCACAGTCCTCGAAACAGCTGTAATTTAAACACCTGTAAATTGTTTTCATCAATCTAACTTTATAACCTAGCACTTTGGATAATTTAAAATTAAAATCAATTTAATTAACGGTAACTTGCTTGACTACATTTCTAGATAATTAAATTAATTTTTTGGAATTACTTTTTCTCTTTTACGTTTCATATATTAAATTCAATTTTGGATATGCAGCATTTAATTTTAAAAAAAATATACATATGTTTATTCTTTTAAAGCGATCTAATTTTTTATTTTATCATCCATGTAAAATTATTCTAAAATCACTTTTAAACATTAATTGAAATGTTTAATTCTTTCAAAATTAATTCTACCTAACCCTTTTTTTTTTCTTCACAAGTTAAACCGTTTCTTGATTTATGTTACATTTTGATTTGCATTTGTAGCTGTCTCAACACAGGTTGAACTGTTCTGCACCAAAACACACACACACGTTGAACTATTGAAGCATTACAAACACGATTTTGTCCAGAAAGGAACATGTTTAATTGTTCTCCACCAAATTTAAATTTGTTCTCAAAACAAGTTTTACTATAAGTTAAAACAGAATAAATTTCACGTTAAATAAAGAATCTTATATTAAACTCTGCCTAAAAAAACTTTATATTAATTGCTATTGCAAAACTAATTTTAAAGTAAAAATTTATAATTATAAATCACGAGACTTTAAAATCATTTTAATTTTATAAAATTAATTTATGAAAACCCATTCAAAATCATATGAAAATAACGAGTTATATGATCCGATAAAAAAAATAAAACAACAAATTTAAATAATTTTATAATTCATCATTGTTATTATGTAGGCTTATAATTTCAAACAAATAGTTATAAAATATTCACTTTTTATTATAATTTTGAAACAAATTTTATACTTTTTTTTAAAAATATACTCCACTTTAGAGTAGTTTGTTTTGAGAACTAGACACTTTTTATTTTAAAATATTTTTGGATATGTTTGGCAAAATAAGTTAGTTTGAACTTAAAAATTTAATTAAATTATGAAAGATAAAATTAAAGTTAAGAAGTTAAATATAAATTTAAATAATAAATTATAATTTAATTAATTTTTTTTAAATTAATAGTTAAATCAACTTATAAATATCATGATAAATAAAAATATAATTAAATAATAAATTAAAATTTAATAAATATGATATACTAATTTTTTCATAAAAATTAAATTTAGTTAATTAAAAATTTATTTGTTTAAACTTCAAATAACAATTAAAAAATAATTATTTATATACTGATAAATTTTATCAAAAGGTTTAATGTTTTATTAATAAAATAAGTAAATAAATAATATATAGTAAAATAATTATTTAAAACTTTATATTATATGATAATATAAAAAATAAACTATCAAAATTAGTAATTATCATAAAAAAAAATATTATTAAATTTATATAAACTAAAAAATAAATAAAAACTAGATTATAAAAATATATTAAACATAAAATTTTAAAAATATTTTAATTAAAATTTGAAAATTTATTTAAATATTTTTTTAAAAAGGTTATTAACTTTTAAAATAAATTATTTTACCAAATAAAATTTTCAGTTTATAATTTCACCTTTTAATTATTTGAAATATTATACTAAATACATATTTTATGAAAAGTGTTTGTTTGATTTTTAAATTGAACAATTATTATTGGATGAATTGCTTGTTTAAGTAATATTTATTTAATTAAATAATTAATTTCAAATAAAATATGAATATTAAAGAGTTTGTAGGATTTATTTAATATATTTTTAAATTTATACCATTAAAATAGAAGTTATTTAAATTATATAAAATAAAAATAATATATCATAATCAAATTTACGAAATAATAAATTTAAATAACTTTGGGAAATTGTTGACTTGAAGATAATGTTAAAACTTAAAACCTTACCTTTTATCTTGGAATGTTCCCAGGCATCCATCGTCGGATGACTGAAAACCTCGATGGAAACAATCCAACGGTAGGAAACACGGGAACAACTTAACGTTCAGACATTAAATGCACCCTAAGAGTCTCTCCCCTAATATAAATGTTACCATGCCTCGCCGCACTTGAACTCACCTCACCTCACACGTTCTCTGTGACTGTCTCTGTTCCGCCGAACGTTACGTTTTTTTTTATTCCGTTCAGGTCATCGGCGGAGGTAGGTTTCCGGGGAGGATGGGTGCGCCTCTGTTGTCGGAGCTTGCGACGGAGATAGTCGTTCCGGCTTGCGCCGTCGTGGGGATTGTCTTCTCGTTGGTGCAGTGGTTCCTGGTTTCGCGCGTCAAGCTCACGACGGACCGGCATGGAACGTCGTCTTCCCCGCGCAACAACAAGAACGGGTACGGTGACTATCTTATAGAGGAAGAAGAAGGCATCAACGACCACAGCGTCGTCGTGAAATGTGCTGAGATACAGAGTGCTATCTCTGAAGGTAAGCTTTCCAGTTTAGATCTGAAGGTCTACCATTGAGATCTGGTTATGCTTCTATGCGTATTCTAGTCTCTGAAACACTTAAATTTGAACCCGTTGTTTTCATGATTATGTTCTTCGTGGTTGTGTTAAGCCGAAGCCAACATTTTGTTCTTCGTGTTTTTGAACTTGTTATGCTTATTTGTTAGAAATGTTTTCGGTGTTATAACGAGGATTCAGGATTTGCTTTGATAGCTCTGTTAGTTGAAAGTTGAAACTAGTTTATTTATTTATTTATTTTTCAAGCTTCTGGCCTTTTGCTCAAGTTCGGGTTTTTTTTTTTACCGTTATGCCATTAGTTTTAGATTTCATCTCTTTATTTCATTTTTCTATTTTATGTGATCGTTTCTTTTTTCGTCTAGCTTGTAAATTATTAATCATGTTCTCGAATTACTGGGTTTGGGTGCTACTAGCGATTATTATTAATAAATATTTCCCTCATTAATAGTATAGATCTACTATCTTTGTCTAGACACATGCATGAGTCATTCTTGTTAGCAAAATATTTGCTTGGTAAAATCTCCGTTCCATGTTGGACTTAGTGTTGTTATTATTGTTTAACAGTAATAAAGTTTTGTCGGCGATTTATAGTTCTTGTTATATTTTTTCTTAAATATTAGGAATTTTAAGCATGTTATTATCGGTGTTAGTATGTTTATTATTGTTAATCATTAATAATCATAACTTAATCCAAAATGCTGATGCTGAATGCACTCTCTTTAATTCTCAGTGTGGCATGTGGCAGAGTAATGACCCATATGACACCTTGCTAACTGACCTAATGTGCCTAGTGAGTTTCTGGGATGGGCTTTTCTGGATTTTGTCAAAGAGATTCTTGACAGTGACAATTTTCTGTCTTTTAAGTTTCTTGGGATTCAATACCTAGAATACATGTGCTAATTTATGATTCCCCTCTGTTGCTGTATACCGTGGGACCTTAGCTTGTAAACCCTAGCAGTGAAAACTGAAGTTACTTTTAAATTTCATATATTAATTTTGACCCTGGGTTTACAGGTGCTACATCCTTTCTTTTCACTGAATATCAATATGTGGGAATCTTCATGATTGCTTTTGCAATCCTGATCTTCCTTTTCCTGGGCTCTGTGGAAAGCTTCAGTACCAAGAGCCAGCCCTGCACATATGATAAGAGCAAGTTATGCAAGCCAGCCCTTGCAACTGCATTGTTTAGTACTGTATCTTTCTTGCTTGGTGCTATAACTTCAGTTCTATCCGGTTACCTTGGGATGAAAATTGCAACCTATGCCAATGCAAGGACAACCTTGGAAGCTAGAAAGGGAGTTGGAAAAGCTTTTATCACTGCATTTAGGTCTGGTGCAGTGATGGGTTTCCTTCTTGCAGCAAATGGCCTTTTGGTGCTCTACATTGCCATAAATCTGTTCAAGCTCTATTATGGTGATGACTGGGAAGGCCTTTTTGAGGCTATAACTGGTTATGGTTTGGGTGGGTCTTCCATGGCTCTGTTTGGTAGAGTTGGTGGTGGTATCTATACCAAGGCTGCTGATGTTGGTGCCGATCTGGTTGGAAAAGTTGAAAGAAATATCCCGGAGGATGATCCAAGAAACCCAGCGGTACGTCACATTTGCCTCCTTTAGCTACCTCACTTCCCTCTTTTCAAAAACAAACAATTGAAAAATGAAGGCATTTCTATCACTATTTCAGCGTTTATTTACTGAGCTTATAATAGTATTGACTATTGATCCTTCAATGGCCTCATCAGGTGATTGCTGACAATGTTGGTGATAATGTTGGAGATATTGCTGGGATGGGTTCTGACCTTTTTGGCTCATATGCTGAATCATCTTGTGCTGCCCTAGTTGTTGCTTCCATTTCCTCATTTGGAATCAACCATGAGTTCACTGCAATGTTATATCCCCTACTCATCAGTTCTGTGGGCATTCTTGTCTGTTTGATTACTACACTCTTTGCAACCGATTTCTTTGAGATCAAGGCTGTCAAGGAAATTGAACCAGCATTGAAAAAGCAGCTTATCATCTCTACGGTACTCATGACTGTGGGAATTGCAATCATTAGTTGGCTTGCTCTGCCATCATCCTTCACAATTTTCAACTTTGGGACTCAAAAGGAAGTAAAGAGCTGGTAAGATGTAACTGTTTAATGCATATAAAAACTCAATCTTGCATGCCATATGTTGAAGTTTCTGATCTTCATTTTTGTCTTGTAGTATCTTTTCCAATTCCACTCGATAAACACAGTATGCTGGCTTCTCTTTAAATGATGGCCATATTTTTTGGAAAATCATTGAGTATGGTGTCTTCATTTTGTGATGATCAGCTATCATATTAGTTGTTTTTAATTTTTATTCTCTTGATCATGGATGACAGTTGAAATCTAGCTACTGACATGTTTAAAATTTTCAGGCAACTTTTCCTCTGTGTGGGTGTTGGTCTTTGGGCTGGACTTATTATTGGGTTTGTTACTGAATACTATACAAGCAATGCTTACAGGTAGCTGAATGTTAACAAAGCTGTACAATTTGTGCTATTCTTTTGATATCAATATTCTTGACCTGCACTGTTTGGTTGCTTTCAGTCCTGTACAAGATGTTGCTGATTCCTGCCGGACCGGAGCTGCAACCAATGTCATCTTTGGCCTTGCTCTGGGATACAAGTCTGTCATTATTCCTATTTTTGCCATTGCAATCAGCATTTTTGTGAGTTTTACTTTTGCTGCAATGTATGGTATTGCTGTGGCTGCCCTTGGGATGCTGAGCACTATTGCAACTGGGTTGGCTATTGATGCCTATGGGCCTATCAGTGACAATGCGGGAGGGATTGCTGAGATGGCAGGTATGAGCCATCGTATTCGTGAGAGAACTGATGCCCTTGATGCTGCTGGCAACACCACTGCTGCCATTGGCAAGGTACTATGTTGCACTTTATTTCTGAGTCGGTTATCAAATTTTCTGATTCAAATGGTATGCTTCATGGATTGCTGTGCCAAAATATAAATGCTGGAAGAAGTCTATTTGGTTAAACAATTTGAGCATGATAGGAGACTTGATGGGTTTTCCCAAGCATTGTGCTGAAATCTTACCTCTACAAAATTAGAGCTTTAGTCCTGTGATCATGATTGTAGAATATGAAACTAAGGATATATTTGATGAGTGTGTCTCCATGTATGTATTGCTGAATTTACTGTCTGTCTTGAACTAGGGCTTTGCTATTGGATCTGCTGCTCTAGTGTCTTTGGCCCTGTTTGGTGCATTTGTCAGCAGAGCAGGAATTTCAACTGTTGATGTCTTGACTCCCAAGGTCTTTATTGGACTCCTAGTTGGTGCCATGCTTCCTTACTGGTTTTCTGCCATGACCATGAAGAGTGTTGGAAGTGCAGCTTTGAAGATGGTTGAGGAGGTTCGTAGGCAGTTCAACACCATTCCAGGACTCATGGAGGGTCATGCCAAGCCGGATTATGCTACCTGTGTCAAGATATCTACTGATGCATCCATTAAGGCGATGATTCCTCCAGGTGCCCTTGTAATGCTCACACCACTTATTGTTGGTATCTTCTTTGGTGTGGAAACACTTTCAGGTGTTCTTGCAGGCTCTCTAGTTTCTGGCGTGCAGGTAACGCTGTTACTTTGACCACATTAAATATGAAATTTGGTTTAGACTTGAAATTATAGCATTTTGTGAAGCTTGCTGAATCTTATTCTTCTGCATTGATTTTTATTAGATCGCAATATCAGCATCCAACACTGGTGGTGCTTGGGATAATGCTAAGAAGTACATTGAGGTAATTTAAATTGGTGCTTTTGAAGCTGGTCTTTAATTATAGGACTGATTTTGGTTTTTGTTGATTAATGAAATTCCTTGTGGTCTTCAAATTTCAGGCCGGTGCATCAGAGCATGCTAGGACCTTGGGCCCAAAAGGATCTGATCCACATAAGGCTGCTGTTATTGGTGATACCATTGGAGACCCTCTGAAGGATACTTCAGGCCCTTCGCTCAACATCCTCATTAAGCTCATGGCGGTTGAATCACTTGTCTTTGCTCCTTTTTTCGCCACCCATGGCGGCCTGCTTTTCAAAATCTTTTGAGGGAATTAAACGCACTTAGGGTAGTGGTTTCTTTCAATTAATCCTATTTTTGTCGGAGCCTGCGGGCATTTTCTTTGTATCAATACCCTCTCCATCTTTAGGGGTAGGTCTTAAATTATCTCAACTCGAAATGTTACAAAATCTACTTTTTGCCAAAATGATTTTTCAATTAACCATATTTAGAATCTTGGCTTTTAATGTTTTCATGAACGAAGCTTTAAACATAAGCAGGTTAATGAAATGCTAGGTGCACGTAGGAGTTTGGCCTCAATGGAATTTCACAACCTACAACATAACTGTCAATGCGGCCCCAATGCAAATTTATGGATAATAAATAGCAGATAGCTGATATTGAGCTCTCTGGTGGTACATGGGGTTTGATTCGGACCATTGTCATGAACATTAGTTATCTGACATGACCGGTGAGAATTCATTTTAAAAATAAAAAAGCTTTATCATAAAAATTATGAATCCGTTTTTGCCGTTATATTTGGCGTTTGCGATTCTTTTGCCTGGACTGGACAAATTTATACAGCAAAATGATTAATATATATATATATATAATTTTTATCTGGTTATATTTTTTTAATAAAATAAAAACTATCAGTTATTTAATTTAAAATGAAGATAAATACAAAATAAAATTTTGTATATAAATGATTCATTACTCATTTAAATGTGTCTCATGGAGTAAATATATTTGATATTTTTAATCAAAATTATATAGGTTTACTTTGTAGAGAAGTTGGTTTCATCAAGACATCACTTGTATTGTCAGAAGATCAAACATGTTTATTTTTTTTAAGGAAAAACAGAAAACACATTAATATATGTACGGAAGAAATTTATTTGACTTCTAATGAATCTTTTTTTATTATCTTTCTTTTTTTTTTTAACTAAATTTATCTTTTATTTCTATTGTTAATGGTAGAGGTGTTTAAGAATTGAAACCATCTAAACTGTTTAATCAAATTAAAAATTAAAAATTAAAAATTGAAACAATTGGAATTTTAAAAAATTATAAAATTTTATGTTACTTGATTTAGTTTACGATTTTTTCTTCTAAAAATAAATTGAATCAAATTAAATTGTAAAATTAATATAAAATTTAAATTATATAATTTGTTAATTTTTTTTACTAATTGTTTTTTAATTACTTTTGATATATAAAATATTTAGTAGTTATGTTGAGATATATTTAAATATAAATATTATTGTTTTTTTATTTTTAATTTGAATTAGTTTTAAATTTTTAAAAATTTGTTACTTTATTTTTTATTAACTTATTTTATTGTTAATTTTTTTAAAATAAAATTAAACAAAAATTTGAATAGTAAAAAATTAGTTGTTTGGCTTAATTTTTTTTAACCAAATCCAACAAAATTACAAATATTTTTTAATTGGTTTATATAGTTTTTTTTCTTTAAAATTGAATCAAAATATACCGCAAACACCACGAATTAATGATATTATTTTGAATTTTAAACAAATGAAGTAACTACTTAAATTAAGAAAGTTTTAATTAATATATTATATTATTATATTTTAATTAAAATATTTTTATTTACTTTTAATTTTTTATAATAATATATGAAAATATATGATGATTGGTTGAAATAGTTACTTACAATCATTACACGAGGATATAAAAAAACTTTTCAAAAAAAAAAAGTTAAAATGACAACAAAATGGGGAAGTATATATGGATAAAACAATTTTTTTTTATATATTTTTTTACATACCCGATACACGTGAATTCTACTTAAACACATTTTTTCTTTTTCTCTCCAATAAATGAACCTTTTTAAATATATAATTATTAAAGATTTTAGTATGCTTTTGAAAGAATATTATTAATTTAACAATAAATTTTATTGACTAGTACTTTAAATAAATGGGATAAAAAATTAAAAATAATATCTTATTAATAATTATGTTAAAATATATGAAAAATTATAGTAGTTATGTAATAATATTTTAATAAAAAAATTTTCTTTTATTTTAAAATTAATGCACTTGAATATGATTTATTTTCTTTTTACAATTTAAAATTTGATGGATTGTTTCTTGCAATAGCGTAAAGGATATATGCTTAAGTAAGGAGAAAGTAGAGATTATGATCCATCGTCAAGTGATGCCATGATTGTAAATTAATAAATGCATACATAAGTAATGTGATGATTAAACAAATGGGAGAAAAGATTGCATCATTGCGTGCACAAAGTTCGCAAGGCAACCAAGTGGGCCCCACCTGCTCCTCCGAATGGATAAAGTCAAGTGAATCCCCACCTCCCCTCGATTCCTTACCCAACCTTTTTTCCAAACCTACTTATTCGCCGCGTGTCTCCCGATGGTTGGTTCGGATGGAGGATCGGTTACGAACCAGATCCCCAACCCGCCACTCTTTTTTTCTTGTACTCACTCCCATGTATTCAACTTCATCAGAAAGACGAGCCACTCGGTGATGGCTTAGCTTCTTCTTCCATCTTCCTACCAGTTGAGTTCATTATCGATCATGTCAGGGTACGGTTACTTCCTTGCTATTTTCTTCTCCCTTTGTTTTCGTTACGAACTCCTTTTGTTTCAGTTTCCACAATCGTCTTTCGTTTATGTTTTGTTATTTTTCCTGTTTGAAGAAAATCTGTGGATTTTGATGTCTCTGTGGTTCGATCGTCGTTTGTAACTACTATGCCGTTGCTTCTTTTATTATTATTAAGCTGTAGTTTCTAGTTGCAGTGTTCTGAGCTTGTGTGTTTTTATTAGGATGAATCCGTTTTTTGTTTGCTTTTGCGTAAGGACATGCTTATTTTTTTGGCACAATAGTGAGTACTGATTGTATTCTACTTTTTCCTGTTATTTGTTAAGTTGATGCATGTATGCTTTCTTTTTAAGGCTTGTGGCGTGGTTCATATGCATTTAACTTTTTGCTTCATGCTCTGTTACTTGTATGTATTTTCCAAGAAATATGCTCTGGAGTATTGCTTAGACAAAGATGGTAAGTGCTGACTATGGTGCGGTTGCTGATATTTTCGAGCTGATTTGGCTGTTTGATATTTGGCTTTTTGGATGAGGTTGATGTTGTAAATAGAATTGTTAATGGTTTCCAGAGAAGTCAATTACTGAATGTTCAAGTCTGCTGGAAACTTATTCATCTATACTCCTGTGTCTTATTTATTATTATTATTATTTTAACAGGGTGAAGTTGGTTGCATATATTCATTTTTGGTTATTGAATGGATTGCACTAGTGTTCTGCTGCAATTTTTATGATATATATTGATTACAAGAATATTTCCTGGATGGGGGGAGCGTGTTCTAGGAAGCAAGAGCGGGACAATGAAGGTAGTCTTACCAGAGGACTCTCACGAAGATATTGCAAATGTGGGAGTTTGAAATGGTGGACATCCTCTTTTTCTTATCCAGCTGTAGATTTTCAATTACGAAAAGGAGAATGCCCATCACTGTTAGACTTGTGCATCCAGAAAATAAATGAGGTATTGTTTAAAGAAAAAGTTTGCTTTGTCCAGACTCTATATTTTGATCTAATCACTACAACCTTTATCCTACAGGATATTGATAGATATAGCACATTTTCTATGCTGCCAAGGGATATAAGTCAGTTAATTTTTAATAATTTGGTTTACTCCCGACGTCTAACCAGTACTTCTCTTGAAGCTTTTCGAGATTGTTCTCTCCAGGTAAATCATTTTAAATCAATTATGAACCTGGTTATAACTGTGTTCTCGGTCTAAATGGTTAGAGTTTCTATTTCATTTTTGACAGGATCTTTACTTGGGAGAATATGATGGTGTTAATGATACTTGGATGGATGTGATTGCATCCCAGGGTTCATCTTTACTTTCTATTGATCTTTCTGAGTCTGATGTCACTGATTTTGGGTTGACCTACCTTAAAGATTGTGAAAGTCTCATTTCCTTAAATCTAAATTACTGTGACCAAATTTCAGACCATGGACTAGAGTGTATCAGCGGTATTCTTTCTTTTCCTGTATCTGTGTGATTTGTGACTTTGTTATGGAATCACCCTCTTTGCATATGAAGCAATTCATTCATTTCCCATTTTTGTTCTTGATTGTTAGTCCTTTGGTATCTTATATATTTTATTCATCTTAGAAAAGGAATAAAAATATCTTCTTGTTATTCCTTGGGCAAACTTATTGTAAGTTATTTCAGCATACTCCAGTTTTCATAAAAATATCTTTTTTTAATGCTGATAGCTATGCCTTTTCTTGGAAAAAATTTAAAAACGAAATTCTTGGTAAAATGATTTTCAATTTAAGAACCTTGATCATTCAAGTAATCAATTAAATGAATAACTATTTACTCAATTATGTTTAAATGTCATTAACCACTTGGGGCATTTAATTTCCCAAACTGGAAATATTTTTACCAAGAATTCCTTGTGTAGTTTTCTCTATTTTTCTGCAAATTTATTTCCTATTGATACATCTATTTGTAATTTACTTTAGATAATCTTGAAAAATGTGCATATGGAAATCTTATGCTGATCATCTACGTACCATGGCATTTAATTTTGTTCTATTTTTAACTGTACTGTTCTGCATTTTAATATATCATGTTCAAAGAATGAAATTCTGCACAGGGAAGTTGACATAGTTTTTTTCCTGCCATTGAGGTTTCTTGCAAAGAATGGAAATGTTTTTTAACATTCCCCTATATATTTGACATACTGAATTCTGCATAGTGAGGTTAAAGTGTTTTTCATTTCATGTATAATATGTTGTATATCATTATTTCTGTTAACCTCTGCCATCTGCCTTTGCCTTTGTTACATAGCATTTTGCTGAATTTCCTCATCTGGGTGTCTTCCATACCGTATTGATATTCATGTGAAGTTACTTTTGTCTAGAAGTTTTGTCCATAAGTTGCTTTTACTGAAGATTATAACAACTGTAATAAAATATTCCAGGTCTGTTGAACTTGACAAGTTTGAGTTTTAGAAGAAATGATTCAATATCTGCTCAAGGAATGAATACCTTTTCTGGTCTTGTTAACTTGGTCAAGTTGGATTTGGAGAGATGTCCTGGCATTCATGGAGGCCTTGTTCATCTTCGGGGTTGGTTCTTAAATTAATTTTGTGTGAAAAGTAAAGCTTACTCAGCAATGTTCTCTTGTCTTCAACAACCCAATTATTATACAACATAAAAGAATGTTTGAACTTTCTAGCTGCTAAACTTATTTAGTTCTCAAGGGAGTTAATATATCCCATAATGATGTAGTATTATTGCCTATCACAGTTGTTAGTTGTTTCAATTTTCAATAAACATTGTGCTGTTGATGAATTGGAATTCAATTTATACAGCACCCAAGTGGAGTAATATTTTTAGAGCTACCTTCTGCCTTTATACTTGCCAAGTACTATGGATAGCTTAAATAAGGAATTGATAACCGACTTCACCTTTTCCTAATATTACTTGTTTTTCTCAATTATGTATTGGTAACTAGGGATACTACGTAACTAAGAGAACTCACTTAAGAGGATAATTAAAGACTGAAAGAATTCTTTTGCAATATCTGTGCTAGCAAGTAGCATGAACAGCAAGGCAAAGTTGATTTCCATGTAACTTCAATCCAGATTTGGTCCATATTGTTCAGGTTTGACCAAGTTGGAATCTCTCAATATGAAGTGGTGTAATTGCATAACAGATTCTGATATGAAGCCTCTGTCAGGTTTGTTGCATCTTGCTACTTTTTTTTTATCACAGTAGCTGAAAATTTTGCCTAAGATTCGTTGCCTGGATTTTATTTTATGCATTTAGTATGTTTCTACTACAGAGGAGTTCCTGTTCTGAATACTTGTATCCTCTAAGGAACTACACTTATTCAACATAAGTTTGTTTACCTTGCATGGAAGCCAATAAATTGTTTTGTATCTCTGGACAAGAACATGTTTTGGGCTAATCTCCAAAAAGAAAAAACCCCATTGCAACGCTAAAATTTGACAATGTATAATTGTCAGTGCACCTTTGTGTTTATACTTTATAGAAGTAATCACTAATCCTTGTATACATATGGTTCTATACTCAATATCTAATTCAATTCTTCCAGAGCTTGCAAGCCTGAAATGTCTAGAGATTTCTTCCAGTAAAGTCACCGATTTTGGCATCAGTTTTCTGAAAGGTATTATTATGTCTTGCCTTTTATTATTGTGACATTCCAGAGCAATAGGAATTATATGGTTATCTTACTCTAGATACTCTTAAATGTTTTTGTATTCTGAAAGGTTTATATTTTTCTGAATAATCCTTCTTGTTGATAGTTTTCTCTCTTGGGAGAGTGAAGCTGGAAACAAATAGATTAAACCTAGCATTTTTTTCTTCTTCGTAGTATTTTCATTTGTATCTCCTTCCTGTTTCTGTGTTTGTCTGTGTGAATATGCAAGGGATGATTGATGTCTTTGTGCTGGCTTCCACATTTGTGTGTAACAAGATTTATTCAACTAAGTTATTAATAAAAGCTTGGCAGGAATGTATAGTGCTTTATGCAATTATCAACTAAGTTTTTTAAAAAATTAGAGTTTTTCTTATTTTGAAGATCAATTTAGTTTTTTTAAACTTCAGTTTGCTATTTAATTTTAACTGTGCTTCAATTTTTAAATGTTACTGTGTATAAGGCCGAATACTGTTTTAAAAATTCATTTATTGAAAATTTTAATTTTTTGATGATGTAATAATTTTGTCATTTTTCCTTCTATAGTTGATCTTGTTAAGTTGGTTAGTAGAGAAGTTGTACTTTGAGTACATCCCAGTGCCAATGTATGAATGCCTCAGCTTACCAGTTAAAAGGAAATTTTGAATTTCATCATTTTTATATTCCTACTTGTCTCATTTATTTTCAATTTTATCTTGGTTCATTCCAGGGTTACGAAAGCTTGCCCTGTTAAATTTGGAAGGGTGCCTTGTAACAGCTGCATGCTTAGATTCTCTTGCAGGTTGAATTCCTTTATAGACTTTTTTATGCTTGTTCTATTAATCTTGTTATGATTATATTGAGGCTTACTAGCACTAACTGTTTAATAGGATATAATCTTAGTTATTGCCTTGCTGTCCATGAAGGCTTTAAACTTGCTCCTCATCTTGCTTGAAGCTGAATTTTGTGTTTATTTGGATGCCTTGAGGAGCATACAACTACAAGCAGATTGTGATTTGAGCAAGAAAAGTCTAATCGTGAAACTTTATAACGAAAAACTTAGGGTGTTTGAACATGATTTTTGAAAGGTTTATATAAATTTATTTATTATTTATGTAAACTTAGTTTTCTCAGGTATGACAGCAATGGGTCGAAACCTTAATACCTTTACAGAAGGAACCCAAATTTTGTTTTCAATAATGTCATCTGAGTATTCAACTTTTTGTTTATTCCATATCTTTGAGGTTCTAATTTTATCTGTGCCTGCTTGACTCATTTAAACAGAGTTTTCAGCTGAACATGCATATTATTTTGAATCAACTGCTATTAGTTTTACTATTATCAGTGAACTTTGTTGAATGTAGGGGGTGTAACTTCATCTTGTCTTTCAAGTATATAATTTCTTAATGAACCTGAATATCCATTGAAGCTTTGATTTGACATTGTTATGTTTTTCTGCCAGAGCTTCCTGTGCTGTCAAACTTGAATCTTAGTAGATGTAACCTTTCTAACAATGGATGCGAAAAATTTTCACGTAAGTTGTTAAGAATTGTATACCTACCTCTTTCAGGATGTAATTATATATTTTATAATATGCTGACTGGGTTTTACTATTTGGCACCATAAGAATTATTGGGGGCATTACATTTGTAACATTACCTTTTTCTTCGCAGGACTTGAAAATTTGAAAGTATTAAACTTGGGGTTTAATGTCATCACAGATGTATGTTTAGTTCACTTGAAAGGTGATTTCAAATCTCTTTCTCTCTATATTTCTATTCATCCTGGACTACCGTGAATATAAAACCATCTTTAAAATTGACGTTGACAGACACCAGTATTTGTTCTCTGTCTCAATGGAAGTTTACATGCCATTTGAGCTGCTAGGGAGCAATATCTAACCTTTTCCTTGACTGCAAGATGCAGAATCAATAATTAAATGCAAAATGCTAAATGCCTAAGCATATTAAAATTGTTATCCCAAATTATGTTGCAGTCCGAGTCAGCTTTGTCATCTATCAATTAAAATTATATTAATGCAATTAAAAAAATAAATTAAATGAAAAATTATTCACAATCAAAATTTACTTGATTTGTTGTAGATAGTCATCTTTTGTGGGCATCAACTGTACCTTTGATGTGGTACTGCTGACTTGAAAAAGTCATCATTTGGGGCAATAATTTTGGCTCAATTTTTGGTAATTGAAGTATTACTATAATGTAATGGCTCATGTAAAAATTGTTGTCCCAAATTATGTTGCCTACCTTTCTAGCAATGATATAAACTGACTATTCTCTAGCTCAAAAAATATTCTTACCTTGTGGAGTTTCACTTTCAAGAATATGACCTTACTTGTAATTATTGTTCTTGATATAACTTATTTTATACACACTAACACTACATTAATCTCGTGATGCAGAATATTCAATTATTATCAACAGATATAACAGAAAAATATAAAGTTGTTTTGCTAGTGCTGAAGAAAGATATGTATTATATTTGATAGATGTTGTATTTAACAATGTGATGTGTGTTGTCAAGCAGGGTTAACAAAGTTGGAGAGATTGAACCTTGATTCATGTAAGATTGGTGATGAAGGATTGGTCAATTTGGCTGGTAGATATTTGAATTCCCTCTTTTTTCCCTGTTTCATAGTGATGACTTCCTGGATGAAATTGCTGCCTAAAAATTAGGAAAAAGGAATTAGAAAAAAGTAACAAGGCACATTATCTACCTGGGATAATTGGTCGCAATGATTAGCTTGAAGAATGATTTTGTTGCTTGTGATTTGTCATTGAAAATGCACATTTCTGTCTTAGTGAGAATGTATGACTGACATTTCCTTCATGATGCTTTAGGCCATAAGCAGCTGAACTGCTTGGAATTATCTGATACAGAAGTTGGAAGCAATGGGCTACATCATTTATCAGGTTTGATATGCCAGTTCTTACTACTTCCAAAATTTGTGGTTTTTGGATTAACTTCTGCTTGGACTTCTATGTTAAATGAGTTTAGTTTTGTCAGCCATTTTGAGCGATACTTTTTAGCACTAACTAAAATAATGTCTGGTCATTGTTCCTGATGCACTTTGTGTTGTTTGGGTGTTTACGACCACTTCCCTGTTCTGTGGTTCTGCATTTTGGGTTGCATTCCTTTATGGTGAAGTTAGCTATATCCCTTTTTTACATTGAATGTTCTGGCAAAATTCTGACATTTTCATATGTTAACCTCTTGACTTGGTTAACTGCTGGGAAATGAATAGAACTTGTCAGGGAAAGATGTGACATTCTTTGAATTGTGATTTATACTATACAAGGTGTATTATATACATGAGATATTGTGATGTAGAATTTTGTGACTATATCTTTACCATCTACTCAAGTTTTTCTTTGATTATTTTTTTATTCCACTTCTTGCAGGATTGTCTAGTCTGCAGAAAATAAATCTGTCATTTACAGGGGTTAGTGATAGTGGTTTAAAGAAATTGGGTGGACTCTCATCTCTGAAGTCACTTAATTTGGATGCTTACCAAATTTCTGATAATGGACTGGGAAACCTTACAAGTACGTGTTCCTATGAACAAATTACAATTCAAAGAATGGTTTGTTTATTTTTGTTCTGGTCCTGTTCAATCCAATTGATTGACTACTATTTTTTATTTTCATCCAAGGGTTGAAATATATTACCATTAATTCTGGCTAGTCTTTCCTTGAGTTTGTTATACCATTACTTTTCCAAAGCATGAATTTCATTATTCTTTTAAGCTTAAATGAATTCTGGCTCTTCGGTTTTCTTAGCTTAATTTTGCTGCATGCATAATTTTGAATTTCCTGATACAGGTTTGACTGGACTCACTGACCTAGATCTGTTTGGAGCACGAATTACAGATTTTGGGACAAACTATTTGAAAAGTATGCAATATATCACTAAAATATTAGTTTCCTACAATGTGATTATTTGTGGATATATTGTTTACCCGTAACCAACAATATGATTTTCCTACATTTTTTGACCTTTTGTTTTTATTTCTTGCTTTTATCTAACAAATAGAAGAATGTTTGGTTATAACTGTTATAGTTAAATGCACAAGCTTAATTTCATCTGAAATGTAATCGGAAAATGCTTGTTTCTTAATTTGCAATCCTGAGTTTACAGGAAGTGTCTTATTTTGTGTATGATTGCTAAATATCAATCTGATAACTGTAATATGCAGTTTGCCATTTTAACTTCCTCTACTAGTCAAGATTTTTGTTAGTCTCTTGTGTAAAATGATTATGCACCAACTGACTGATATTCACTGTAAATTTGCGGAACCTCTCTTGTAAAATAAGATCCAAATTCAATCTTAACTCCCATTGTGGTCAGCTGTTTTATGTGGAATTAACTACAAGTTAATGTTAGTTCTTTGATTGAGCCAATGTCAGTTATAATTTGAAGTCATTGGTTTTCTAACCCTGTTTATTTGTGAAACAGAATTTAAGAACCTCAGGTCCTTGGAAATATGCGGTGGAGGATTGACTGATGCTGGTGTGAAAAATATCAAAGAACTTTCTTCCCTAGTGTGCTTAAATTTATCGCAAAACAGCAACCTTACAGACAAAACCCTGGAGTTAATTTCTGGTACTTTTGCAAACCTTCGTTTTCTTTGAGAAGAACATGGTCTTATTTTGTTTGCTTGGTTTTCCTATTGACCAAGTTGAAAACTTAAATAGCCTCTTGAAAAGATAACTAACGAAATTGTAGGGCTTGGGTTATAGATTAAACTTGAGCACATGTTTTTATTTTTAGGGGGTGTCTGCTTGTGAAAGTCCTAAATGCATCAATTAGTTGTGGCTATTCAAGGGGCTTCTAATTGGAAAATGTATATAATGATTGGTTTGAATTTCTGCAGTTGGGAATGTAAACTTTTTGGTTCTGCTGAAAGGTGGAACTAAATTAGGTTACCGATTACCCAATTTGATGTTAGCAAAAGCCATCTAAAATTTGCTCCAATTTATGTCAGTGTTGGTCCATGTTTGTCTTTATTTCTTATGAATCTTGTCAAGAAATCAAGCATGCATACCTTCATCGTGATATGCAAAGGCAGTGGTATAAAGCACAGTATGCAATGCTATAATAAAGTGGTTGGTATAACCTGATCCTGGATTATCATGCTGTCACCCAGTGAGCTGAGTTATATGCTTTCTGCTGATGCTTTCCAGGTCCCTTTGACATGAGTTCTATAAATGTAGTTCTGATTCTTCATGAATCCAGTTCTTTTACAATCAATATTATTCTGGCATTTCTGGATGGTTTTTATTTGATTCTTCATGAAAAAACGGGGCTATTTGCTGTTTTCTTTTCCATAATGCTTGGTGTTTGCAATTTCCAAGCGCAGGACCGTAGCTGATGGTAAGCTCTAGATTTAAAGGTCCTGAAAATCATAGCTGCAATAAATTTCCCTTATTGCAAACGGTTTGCATTTATTGCATTGGGTGGAGTTGTGAAACTTAGGTTGTTACAGTTGGCTATATATCTGTCATCACATGTTTATGCTCTCAATTGCAGGGCTTGCTGGGTTGATTTCTTTGAATGTTTCAAATTCTCGTATCACCAATGCTGGACTGCAGCATTTGAAAACACTCAAGAACTTGAGATCTCTGACATTGGAGTCCTGTAAGGTGACAGCAAATGACATCAAGAAACTTAAATCAATGTACCTCCCGAATCTGGTAAGCTTTCGGCCTGGGTACTAATGCGGTATTCTAATTTGTGTTTATGTATATATAAATGTAAGTCGTACTGAGGACTGATATGTTAGAGAAGCTTGGGAAGACAACCCCAAATTGTACATAGGCTATAATAATGGCTCTTTCGAAGATGTCGTTCTGCTTGTGGTTGGAAGCTTTCTTTTCTTTTTTATTGTATATAACGTAAAAAGAATTATGCCACAGCGTGTTTGCTACGCCTGTAAAATTTAAAGGTGAAAAATCGGCGATTAAACTGTGTTGCATATGTTAATAGATTAATAATTTACTCGTTTTCCATGTTTGAAATATAAAATTAAGTGTTTTCTTCCCTAATTAATTTTTTTTATGTTAATGTTTTTATAATTATTTAAATTACTCTTGATGTTGAAGCACTAAATCGCTAAGAATCTTAAAAAAAATGTTTAATATACTTAAAAAGTTTCTAAAATTGTTATCATAAATATAGTTTAAATCTTTTCACTTCTATAAAAATGTTGGATTTTCACCTCTTTATATAGAAATATTTTATTAAAAATATAGTGAAAATTTTTAAAAATGTTAGATTTTAAAAAATATTTAGCATTTCTAAATTAAAATTTTTGAAAAATTTTTATTTTATCAAACATATCCTTTTATATTTCTAAGAATACTAAATTAGATAGAAAATGATCTTATTTTTATTTCAATGTTTTAATAAAGATTCTCACCGAAACGTATCTCTGAATCTTATTTTTATTTCAATGTTTTAATAAAGATTCTCACCAAAACGTATCTCTGAATCTTATTTTCTTAAAATCATTCCTAAAAAGGTGAATATAAAAATAATTCGTCTTACAAAAAGTTCCAAACCACAAATAAATCACTTGTAATTCAGGTTTGATAAGACCCTTTAAATCTCTCTCCTAGTATGAGTAGTGAGTAATAGGATAGTAAGAATAAAAAAATAAATTTTATTTAGTTTTAAATATATTTGTCTTGTGCTCAAATATTCCTAGGAAAAAATATTTGAACCATAAAAGGAAGACACGAACACGATAAATTTTCACCAGTATCATTAAAAAAATGTTGTTCTACAAGAAAAATCATCCTTTGAACTAAATGTTCCGTATGGTTGATAAAATTAATGGATAAGTTAATTAAAAATTAAAAAATTGATTGATAAAATTAATTAAAAGTAAAAATATTAAATAAAAGGTGATGAATTATGAATTACTAATTGAATTAAGTATTTGATAAAATTGATAAGCTACTAATCTAATAAATAAAAAATAAAGATATAATTAAATAATAAATTAAAATTTGATAAGTATAATATATTTTTAGTAAATATAATTAAATAAAATTGATTTCTTTAAAATAAGAATATTTATTTTAAAGTTTAATATAAATAAATTTCAAATCACAATTTACAAGGAAGTATTTTTTTAAAATTTTTTCAAAAGATTCAATATCATTTAATAAAATAAAATAAATAATATATATTAAAATAATAATTTTAAATATAATATTTTATGATAATATAAAATAAACATATCAAATTAATAATATTATCATGAAAAAATTAGATAATATTAAATTTATAAAAATAAATAAATAAAATATAAAATTATAAAAATATATTAAAGATAAATATAAAAAATATGTTAACTAAATTAAAAAATATAAGAATAATTAAGATAATTTTTTCAAAAATGTTATTAACTATTCCAAAAATACTAATAATTATTGAATTAAAATATTTAATCAAAAATAAAAAATTAAAATATTTTCCAACTACTATTTCTAATTTTTAGTTAGCTGAAATACTTATTAAATAAATTTAATATCTTCCCGATCAATTAAGCACCCAAGGTTAGTTGAGCTATGGACACGTTGGCAGCGGATATCACGGTGAAGAAGCCACAACTGGTATCCCCTTAAATTTGGATTCGTGCACAAGAGCTTTTAAAACTACTACAGCAGTAAACAAAATAAAAACAATGAATTAAATTTTTATAAATTAAATTAACTTATGTATTTCAGTATTTTCAGAAACATTTTTATTTAACTTCTCTAAAAATCGAGATGAATAATTTAATTTTAACTTTTAAAAAATATAATTTATTTTTATATCTTTATATTTCTTCTCTACGCATAAATAAGTTTATCCAAATTGAATCTGTATACCTACAAATTTTATGCTTTACTTTTGTAAATACATGTTACAAGTTAGAAGCAATTATGATTTAGAAAAATAATAAATATACAACAATGACATACATTGGAATACATCTTATTATTTTTTTTAAAAAACCATTACAACATTTTTAAAATTCACTCACAACATTTTTTAAAACTTTAAAAAAAAATTGAAGTGTATCTGAATGTTTTTCAGTGTGCATATACATATATATATTTATATAAATAATATAGGAACGATGGATAAGATGAAGACAAGATTAGCATAGCAACTTAGCAAGTTACATGCAACACTGGAATGAGCTAACAAAAGGCAACTAGTTAAGATTAACTACTTGAATATCCTATGGACTTTGGATTTGGGTTTTTGGGTCCATGAGGGAGGGTGGGTGGCCCATATTGATGGTGGAAGTGGTCCAAGCCCATGAACGAGCCTGAGGCAACTGGCATGACGGTTGCCAATTGCCATCGTCTCCGTATCTCTATTCTCTCTACCGCATCCAGTTAATCAATAGTTTTGCTTCTGATTGTGATTCAATTTGAGCTTAGCTATAATCATGGCTTTGGGAACGGTGACTAGACGGTTCGGGAATAAACTGTTATATCCCACTTCCAGACTACTACATTCTCACGCCACCAGTTTTGGTTCGTTTACGGTCTCCGCATTTAAATTTCAATTCACAATTCTATTATATGTACATATTATGACAAATGCTTTATCGCATTTGAACGAACGTTCAGGATTCAAACAAGTAAACGAAGAAGAAAAGGCTCGTATGGTTGGTGATGTCTTCACAAACGTTGCTTCAAACTATGATCTCATGAATGATCTAATGAGTGCTGGATTGCATAGATTGTGGAAGGATAGGTTACATTTCATTCTCATTTCTACAATTATTTCAATCCTATTGCTATTGCTATTGTTATGACTTTGGCCTTGGCTTAAATCTGTGCCTTTTGCTCAGACTTGTTTCCATGCTGAACCCTTTTCCTGGAATGAAGCATCTTGATGTGGCTGGTGGCACAGGTCTGCTTCATTCTCACTATAGTTTATACTGTGTTTCTGTGTATAGCCTTTAGGAGATTGCAATATGAATTAAATTGAGGCAGTCTGCAAAAATATGTGAAGTTAAGGAATTGTGTATTGGTTAGAGGGAGATGATCTAGTTCATGAGCTACTTGACAAAATAAATTCGTCCTGCTCTAAGTTTGCTGATTCATTTAGCTATATTTTTCAATTTTCATAAAAACCTTTTAATTTGGAGCTAACCATTCTACTTTTGAACAGTGTCTAATGTTCTTGTTGTTGCATATCCGAGCACCAAGAGCACAAGAAGCATTCCTTTAATATTTAGTCTCTGGATTATGTTATTGTTCAGCAATTTGTTGTTGGGCTATGGAAGTTCATAAAGTGAATATATATAATTTGAACAATATTTAGGCATATCATCTTGTTCATAGGGTGGTATTTTAAGTTTTAACTTGTTCAAAGGTAACCTGTTGGGCTATGGAAGTTTCTTCAAAGGAATATAGTTGTATGATGTATTTGTATTTAATATAAACCTTCATTTCCTTGGTAGTATTCTTAGGAACTGAAGTGATGCTGCTGCTCCCTGCGATCCTTACAAAATTTATGGACTTCTATACAAGCTTGACTTTTTTTATTTACAGGGGATGTTGCTTTTAGAATCTTGGAGAACATAAACAGAGTTAAGCAGAGAGGACTTCGCCGTGTTTTTGAAGATACTTTGGATGCGGAAACTCAGATATATGTATGTGACATTAACCCTAATATGTTAAATGTTGGCAAACGGCGTGCCTTGGAGAAGGGTAAATGAGAATGCCTTAAGTTGTTTGAGCTTTCATAAAGGATTTTAGTTTAATATAGCTTCATTTGTTAGGAATGAATATTTTCTGCTTATTATAATAGGTTTTGGAGAAGATGGTTCCCTTATATGGGTGGAGGGAAATGCTGAAACCCTGAGTTTCCAAAATGATTCAATGGATGGTTATACTATTGCATTTGGGATAAGGAATGTTACACACATAGAGAATGTACTTAGTGAAGCCCACAGGTAGGTGCACACTTGAGATTGCTCTAACTTATACACCTTAGCTGCTGATGGCAATCAATTAAACTGTTTGGGGAGTGACTGTTATTTCTATTATTTCTTTAACAGGGTATTGAAACCAGGAGGCAGGTTCCTTTGCCTTGAACTAAGCCATGTTGATATTCCTATATTTAAAGAATTGTAAGTATCATTTTCTTTATTTTGCAAGAATGATGCATATTGGTGGGTGACATTTGAGAAAGAAGATAGAGAATGATGATATGCGTTCTAATCCCATTTGAGAAAGAAAATACAACTATAATACCCATTAATTTGTATACCTTTCACACAATACATAATCTAAGTTTACTTTCCTCTTTTTAAATACATAAAATTTTGGATAGGAGATTAGCTTGATAAGAAGAAACAAACTAATGTATAGGGATAGGGTAAGAAATACCCCTAAAAAGAAGGGGGGAAAACAGTGAACCAAAATGGCTAAAAATAATATTAGTTTTGCATGCAGCGATGAGAACTCCTTTGAACCAGCCATGAATAGATGTTAGGGTGAAGAGATAACCTTAAAAATACTGGCAGTCCTTGCCATCAGCCAATCAAATCTATCCGAACTACAAAAACGGCATACTGTCATAGAATCATCACCTTTCATGCTTGAATTCAACTTTCAGTTTAATGTTACTCATCTTCTCATGCAGGTATGACTATTATTCCTTCTCGGTTATTCCCTCCATGGGCAACCTGGTTGCTGGTGATCGGGAATCCTATCAGTACTTAGTTGAGAGTATCCGGCGTTTCCCCTCACAGGTTATCATACTTCCATTCCATCCATTGTTTGTAGCACATATTTTTTTACTTCTTTATTGCCTGAGAAAGGGGGCTGGCAGGGCTGGCATTGTGAAATGACCTATAGGTGCTTCTAAATATGACTGGTTATGGTTTATTGTCACCCCCTTCAAGTATGTCAGTGAAAGATTTGAACTAAATTTTGAGTGAGGAAGATAAATCCGTGGCTAATTAGTTGAGGGAGTGACCATCTTCCATGTTATTTATGATTTAATTGAAACCCGAGTGTAGCAAACAGTTAGAGGCTTTGCTTATTAATGTGTTGCTAAATGCTAATCTCTCCTCAGTCTCCTGCATTCAGCTTAATGAGGAAGGATGCTCGGGCCTTGGGTGGACATTTGGTAGGATTAACTATTATCTTATCATTTTAATAAAAGCTATAATAGACTACATAATAGAATGAGCAGAAGAACGCTCATTTTTAGAACCACTCTTTACCCTGCCTGATTACAAAGCTGAGTAAAACATTGAATATGAAAGAATCTAGCAAAAAAAAATATTATTATTATTATTAGTAGTAGTGGTAGTAGTTCTATTTTACTCAGCACTATCGTCTGTCTACTTTTATCATAAATGTTGGAAAACTTGTTTAGGAATGCTTGTTTGCCTGGCATCATAAACATTGTGCAGAAACTTATGAGAATCTGGATTTCAAGAAAGTCTACGTCTGAGTTATCTGCCTGGCTTTCCTTTTTGTGTTGACTAATCTATTGTAATTTTATGGATTGCAGGAAAAGTTTGCATCAATGATGGCAGAGGCGGGGTTCCAGAAAGTAGAGTATGAGAATCTAGTTGGGGGAGTAGTTGCCATCCATTCCGGGCTAAAAATCTAATATATTTATGAACTTTACTCTCAATTATCTAATAATTTATTCATCTTTCACAACCGTCTTTTAAGCATGGAGATCAAGTGTGATATTATTAGAACTCGAATGCGTACTCTAATTTCTGCCGTTATACTTGGCATTTACGATTCTTTTGCCGGGGCTTGGACAATTTTTCTCCCGTGTTTGTGTATAGTTTTACAAAATTATTTTTAGGAATATGAACTAGAAAAAAAAAATTCCATGTTCAGCACATGTTCATGCCTTTTTAGTTTCCAGGATTTTTCAAAAATGCACATCCATATGCAAAAGGATGTTTTCAAATTCTTGTATCACCAATGCTGGACCCATCATTCAGAAACACTCAAGAAGTTGAGATCTCTGACATCAAGAAGCTTAAATCATTGTACCGATCTGGTAAGCTTTCGGCCTGAGTTGTTAGTGCGGTATTCTAATCTATGTATATGTGTTTCTAGCGTATGTTCGAGAAGCATGTAAGACAACCTCAAATTGATGTAATAATGGAAGGTGTGATTCTGCCTGTTATTGTATATTGATGTAAAACAATGATGCTAGGGCGTGTTTTCTACACCTTTAAAATTATTTTATTTTTGGTAAACACTACATCTTTAAAGTTTAAAGGTTAAAACTTGGTGAATAAGCTTTTTAGCACGCATATTTTAATAGATTAATATTTTACTTTCCCATGTTTGAAATTTAAAATCAAGTTTTTGTTTCCCAAGTAAATTCTTAATGAAAATACGTTTATAATTATTTAAATTACTTATTGTTGAAACTTTGAAAAATTTAAATATACAAAAAAAAAAACCAAAATTTTTTACTTCATTAATAATAAATCAAAATTTTCACATTACTCATTGAAGTCATCCAAGTTGAGTAAATATTTCCCGGCTGCAAAATAATTATTGGTTTGGATTGTCTTTTGTCACATGATTATATTCAAGAGAAAATAGTTTTTATTATGCAGGATTTATCAATGGATTAAGAGGGTCATTAGTTATATTAAAAAAACGTGTTTTGTCTCTAGAAGATACTCTTGCGGTGTTCAACAATTAAAGAGAATCAAATCAATAATTATTTACATACAGTAACTTTTCGTATTAACACATATTCCTCAATACGTCACTGCCAGTGCCTTATATTAAAAATAAAAAAGGTTGTAGTATGTAATTTTGGCGTGTGTATATATATATAAAATAACATGAAATCTATAACAGTTACAATTTAGCATATTGAATAATAAAACATTTTTTTATGATAAATTATGAGATAGAATTAGTGAAAATCGATATCATTCTTGCTATTAATGAGGGAAACTGGTATCTTTTTCTTCTTTATTTTCTTAGTTTCCTAATTCTTCCCAACTTTATTAGGATTTTTAGTGTTTAATCTTTTCTTATTTACTACTGTTTTAGTGGAATTTTGATGAAGTTGTGATCTTTTATTACACATTATCTAGCACCATGGCACAAACTTATGAGCACCACGTACTCTCTTGAGTCTTGAGTTTTAGAATGAAGTCTTTGGTTATTCAACACCAAGGCAATAATGGGTTGGCATCAAGGTGTCACAATAACATGGAGAATTTTTTTTATGTGCAAAATAGAAGGCATAAGGGGGCTGCATAAAAAGCACCATTTTGGAGGAAAGAAGACAACCTATACTTGGGTTTGGTATGAATGGGATACTCATACTTTATTTTGATAGACTTTTTTAGCATTAGAAAATAAAAGAATAGGTCATAGTTTATGATTTATAAGCTTCATGCTTTGATTTTCTAAGAATAGAGAACTTTGAATGTGTGACTTTTTTATTCCTTTGTGTCTTAATGTTTTGTGCTCATATATTTTAAAGTTAGGAATTAATTTTATGAATGAGTTTAAGAGAATTTGCATAACAAAGAATTGGCTATCAATTTTTTTTATTAAAAATTTGTCTTAAAACATTAAAAAAAGTTGCATGAACTAGTTAAGAATTAACTTATCACATGAATAAAAGAGGTGAAATGATTCCCTAGCTGTCTGTCATCAGTTGATTTCCTAAAGAAGACAAAGTTTTTGTTCTTGTTCTTTCAAAATTCTATCTTGTTTCTTCCAAGTCTTCTTGTTCTAACTCTTTCAGTGTCTTCCCTTTCTGAGATTTCAATGTCTTCGTCTTTGGATTCCCTTCTAGCACTGTCCTCATGGTTGTTTTGATTCTCTCCAAGCATCGGAAAGACGAGTTCCATGGCATCCATAGATAGGATGTATGGTATAAGCTCCTCTGGGATGTCCATGTTCCTGGCTATTGTTTCTTAGCATGTTGCACAGGGCATGATCTCTAAACCCAGTCAAAGTATATTGAAGAGCAACTTCTGGAACTGGTCTATTCCTCTTTAACTGGCTAGACAAATTCCTTGGAAGTACCTCTTGGAATTTTATTAATTGCTTTCTCAATGATTGGTTGAACAACCCGTGGTTTTGACGATGAAAGTGAGAAGCTGTAGATACCCCAATGTTCTCTTCTTTTCTTGCACCGACTGATAAGCGTTGAAGGCTATCAACCTTCCCACGTCAATGATTTTCTTCTTCATTATGCAATAAAGCAGAAGTGCTCCAGAGTTTATGAATCGGCTTTTAGGGCAGCCTTCAGAAAATGTGACTTCATTTAGATTTCCATTTTTTTCTCATTTGGCATTTGATAAACATTTTCCCCTCGGTACTGCCTGCATATTCCAACTGTTTACAGCATCACATATACTCATCATCATTAGAGTCCATGTCTTTCTAATCCATACTCTTGGTTGATTCTAGAAGGAGAACAAGAAATCCCGCAGCCCCTCACATGATTTGTACTATATAATTGCAGGTCGGGGATCTGAGATACATACATTGGCGTAGAATACTCTAGTTAACATCTTGCAAGCATTTCCTGATGAAGTCACAAGTTCTTGTCAACCTCTTAAATTTTTATTCGTGCATAAGAGCTTTTAAAACCACTACAGCAATAACACGATAAACTACTACAGCTTTATACCTCATTCTTTGGGAAACTAGACATTTAAAAATTGTATATTTATATAGATAATATGGGAACGAAGAGTATAATGAAGACAAGATTAGCACAGTTACATGCAAGACTAGAATGGAACTATCACAAGGCAACAAGTTAGGATCAACCAATCTAATTAAATAGCCAGAAGCAGCTTGAAAGTACTCAAAAGAACTTCTACATCTGTAGCATTAAACATAAAAAGAATTTTTCACATCTATTGGCAAATTACAATGTGGTTTTGGCCTTCAACCAAATGAGTTGCTCCAGAGTTCTGGCCCGGACAACATGATGGATCAACTGATTTGAAGAGTGCCTTGCATTAACTTACGTACAAATTTAGTTCTTAAAATGGCCAGCAAGCCAAGTATGTAAAAGAAACTTGTCTTTGGCTGACATGGATCATCTTTGAGCTTGATCTGAAGAAGGTCCAACTGAAGTAGCTGCTACATTGCTTGCTGACCCATTCTCAATTGGAGGAGGCACACCCCACTTGCCTTCAGACTCAAGGGGTTCAAAGACATGAACTCCACCATCCGACAGTCCTACAGCAAACTGATTTGATTCTTGTGGATGTGCGGCAATAACAAGTGGTTGTACGTTGGAACTGCTACATGAAGACAGACTGTTAGTATTAAAAAGTAACTAAATGAAAGATTATAAGCAAATTCTAAATTTAAAATAATCCAGATAACTTCAAAATTATAGGCAATCACACAATTAGATTCACTTTTAGATAGACACTCGTTTTAGAAACAGTATATAAATCAAAGCATGCCAGTTATTTTTCTTTGAATTCATAGAATGCTCTTCCCTCTGCCAGCTGACACAACTACTTGTCAAACAAAAGGGTTACCTGACACTTGCTGGAAGATAAGCAGAAGGATTGATGCGGCAACGTAATCTGAGGTTTGAAGCACTGAATACACAGACTGTTGCATCCAAAAAGCTGGCATATATCAGCTGGCTATCACATGAGAAAGTTGCATGCGATATTGGTGCAGCAGAATCTCGTGGGAACCACTACAATTGAAGCTATTGATATCAGAGAAAAAGAGAATAAAACAATTATTTACACAACACTGCGAATTGAACTCCAGGGGCTAACCTGCTTTAGACCATCTAGTTTTGTTGCTTCATAAATGGCAAGCTGAGTTTCATGTACAACCAAGAATTGCAATTGATCTTGATGAAATTGAACACGAGTATCTGACTGTGCTGGTGGTGTCCTCCCAGGAGGAAGCTGCAAGAATCTAGACTTCTGCTTTTCCCATCCATCAGTATTCCAAACACAAATCTGTGCATAATAAAACAGCGCTCAAAAGTAAGTCTACATATAATTACTATGAAAATTACATTACCAACAGGATAGTGAAAGGGGACACATACTTGATAAAAACCAATTAAAGATTAAAAACAAGAAGTTCTTTCAGCGCAATTTAATCATAGAAACCCTAAACCCTAAAGCCAGATCCTGAAGACAGATCTATACTAGGCAATTATTACCTGAGCATCTGCTCCAGATGAAACTAATACATTCAATGCATGAGAGAAAGCAAGACCAGTTATTCTTTTAGTATGGCCTTTGAGTTTACTTTTAACCTGCAAAATAACTTTGCATTAACACCAAAAAATCTCAAAACATGAGTACAAACTGTATACAGATAGACAACTCTGTTACCTCATCGACACGAACATTATATATTTGAATGGAGGAATCATCCATGCCTATGGCAATAATATTATTATCCTGAGGATGGAAAGCAAGAAAGGTTGCTGCAGGTGGGGGAGGCATGAAAGTTGTCATTGTCTGCACTTACCCAAGATTGAAATTGGTTAATTGGCACAATTCCAAAACATATAGTCTTGAATAATGACTAGGTTCACATGTTACCTTAAAAGTCATCATATTGAACAAAGATATCTTCCCTCCAGATGCAGACATAACATACGAGTCATTTTTGGACAAAGCAAAGCAGGCTACAGCATCCTCAGGATTGCTATCAGCAATGTCATTCGTCATAAGGATGCCACTTGACGGTTGCCACAACTGAGGTTGCAAGGTGGCAGTGGCCTACAGGATAAAATATCAGCATCAAGAGAGAGTAAGTCCCGTTGCCAATTTCTAAATAGAGAATAGTGGTAGTCTAACAGAAGTAACTTCATGTGTTCTCACACCTTGCCAGATGAGTTACGCTCATTTCGCTGCCATTTCCAGAGCAGGTGAATGGCATTTGATGCTAATGCCAGAATAGCATTACCTGAATTTGTATATATCAACCTTGATATCTGTAAAGAAAGATCAGAACCATTTCATTCATGGAGAAGAGTGAGGTAGAGAAACCTCCCAAGAAGGAAGGTCACAATTGTCCAATCATTTTCTATTTTTTTTTTAATATTTTAATATTTATTTTTTTAGCCATATTAAGGGATTCATTAATTTTTCACTAGTTTCTGTTTAAACACTACCATGAGACAATAATGTGGCATCAGCATAAGACAAAAATCACATGAAAAAACAGTATCCTAATAATACTTCACAACTTCAGATCCTACATTCGTGTGCATCAAGATACATGAAACAAGTTCTACCTAAATGGTAATATAAACTGGAATCATGAGTTTGGGTAACAAGAAATTTTACAAACTTTTTTTTTTTGCGAAAGTAAATATCAGCAAGAAATGCCCAATGCCCCTTCAGTTGCATAAAGCTAAGTCTGTAAGATACTAGTGTAACCAGATAATTGGGAAGGCTCTTATGAAGTAAGCAAGGGTGCATCCAATCATCTCATGATTAAGATCATGTTGCACTTAAGATTAAATTAAAGAGCACATAGACTCATTTTAGAGGAGCCTTTTCCTTGGTAATTATAGTGGAAATTATCACTGTAGACTACATGAGTTTGAGATAAAGCTATGTTTAACCACCAAAACTTTTGTAAAGTTGCATTCAGAATTTTGTTACTACAAATTATATGGGAGTGTATATGATAATTTGAAGTAAACAACATACCTTGGTTACTCTTACATTCTCTGGTAGCTTCAAGGATCTACATTGAGATGGTTCATTGATTTCGGTGAGCTTCCATATCTTCGACTTGTCATTGGATTCTTCACTTATTCTAGGTTTAACATCACCCAAGGTTCGGGTATCCCCATTCTGACAAATGAATTTGACATATAGTAAATAAATAAATAATAATAATCATGATAACAAGAAAATGTGTTATTTAACAAGAGTTGCACGTTGCACAATAAAATTAACATTAAAAAAGAAAGGTATGTACAGCATGCAAATAAATGAAAGCCCCATTGATACAAGGACAAGATCACAAACCATTCCAGCAATAGCAACTACAGACGAGGCCCTCTCTGCAAGTGCAGCACTGGTTGCAGCAGCAGCAGCAGCAGCAGCAGCAGAAATTGGACTAATTGTAGGCTGCCACAAACATTGTGTCAGATTAGGTTATTAATAAGAGGTGAGGCAAGTGTAACATTTATAAGTCTACCTTTGCCAAGGCTTCTGATGCTCTTGATGCATCATATAAAGAATTCTCTAGGGTGCGCAACATCCGAATACCATCTCCATTGGCTAAAATTTTAATTCCATTCTCATTATCAGAGACAGCTAAAAGAGTTCCATCCTTGTTGAAACGAATTCGTGGACTTGCCTAGAGTTTAGATCAGGCAACACAATTAGTAAGCAGCTACTATTTCTAGAGGCTAGCTCTCCAACTTGCAATAAAATAATGAACTTACAGGGAGACCCCCATCAGCATCAACAGTTGTCAAAAGCTGAACATTATCCATATCCCAAAATTTGATGGAGAAATCATCACCAGCAGCCAAATATCGATTTTTGGTAGTATCAAATTGCACAACACCCAAAGATCGCTTACGAAATCCGTGATAAGTCCTTTTCACAGCTCCTTCACTTTCATTCCACTCAACAATAGAGGATTCCCCTTCTTTGCTTGTCCCACATGAAAAGAGCCTGCAGTATACATTCATAGCCAAAAACATATGAATAATGAAAAAGAAGTATAATTCAACCAAGCAGCAAGATTTTGCACAATACAAGTGGTTGAAAATATATACCTTGTACCATCAGCACTGTACGCCATGGTTGTGCACCAACGACCAGGAGCATCATAATCAACACGAGATCCCAAATTGTCATACAACCATGCTTTTATTTTTCCATCTAATGCTGTTGAAAAGATGAACTACAGCATCGCAACACAATGAGCATCAGCAAGAAAATAAAAAAATCGTGAAAGAACTTTTCTTAGGGGTACAATACTAACATAGCGGAACCAACAAACTCAACTAACAATCCCTAAAGCAATGGAAGTAAATTTGTACCTGAATGTTTTCTTTATAATGTGGGCAGACAGAATAAACAGGAGCCTCATGACCTTCAAAGGTATACTGCTTTGTACCCGAAGCAGCATCCCATACCTTCAATTACATAATTTAGTTAACATAATATTCAGCTACTCCACTACAGCAAACCAAACTTTGTGTTTTGACAAACTTACCTTAATGGTCTTGTCATCTCCACAAGTTATCACGCACAGTTGCTTATTTGGGTGGGAAAATGCTAGATCATTTACTCCGCCAACATGAGCATCAATCTAGTAAACAGGTTCATAAGTAAACAAATACAGAAATGCATATATGTATATGTGTGTTTCTTGTATATACCTCCAGGTGCTGTCGTATTTCACCTCCACCATGGTAAGAGTATATCTGAACAATGTGTCTTGAGTAAGCAACACCTATTCATCAAACAAACTCAAGACATTATTGACTGGTTCAGTTAGCATCTCAGAGCATGTAATATATCATTATATCATTGTTTCAAACATAGAAGAAATCAAAAATTCTCAACTAACCAAATAAAGCACCATCAGGACTCCAAATCACACGGTTGACAGAAACACTGGGATCTTTGACAAGAGCAGCCTGAATTGATCATAATTAGTTTTGTCATCAGTCATAGCAAAATTACAAGTCTAGGGGTTCAGCACAATTTTTTTTAAAGAGCATTATAAGGTAAAGAGCAACCTGAAATGGCATTGAACAAGCACTGAGATCCCAAACTTTGAAGTTTCTTGAGACCAACCGCTCCCTAGAACCCACCTCCCACAAAGCAATGTCCCCCACATTTGTACCAACTGAAGTATTGCAGAAAAAAAAGTCAAATGACAATTTGATAGCAAATACATGCAACTTAAAACAAAAAATTCAAGGCTATTAAAAGGCCTTAGAAAAGCAGCAGACCAAGAAGTAATGATTGTTGAACTGGATGAAAGTCCATGCTCATAGGAGATGAACCCTGATTAAGATTTCGCACAACAGTCTTAGGTATGTCATCAGGTGCATTAAAAGCTTGACCATGTTGACCATGACCTGAGAATGTTGCTGACAACACATTGACAGGTAGATTCACCTGCATAAAGTGATGAATAGCAGAAAACATGAGAAGTCAAAACTTACATATGCCTAACTATGAATTGCCAATATGTCCATACGTGAAGCCAGATTACCTCATCTGAAATTCCCATTGGCCTTGTTCTCTTAGCAACGTGATCTGAGTCTCCAGATGGATAGTCAACAGAAGGATTAGATGGGGGGGTCCTAGGATGCTTCAAAGCAGCTTAACAAGGTAAAAAGACACATTAATATTCAAAGATAAAATTAGATATAGCCTATATAATGGATCACATAAAAGAGTTGGTGAATAACAGAGAGTGTATTACCAGGGATTGATGGAGCACCAAGACCTATAGCTCCACCTCCAGAAACTGCAGCATGTGCTACAGTGGTGGGATTTGACATCCAACCAGCCAGGGATGTTGGCACTGGTGCTGGAGTAGGTTGAAACGGCTGTAAAAAGAGAAGCACACCAAAGTCCGGCACCAAAATAAGAACAGAAACATAACAGACATATGAAATGATGATGCCCATAACACAAAAAGGTGAAAAATCAGTTCAATAGCCCACCCCATGTGCACCGAGAGGAGGAAATCCTCCAGCCTTTGGTAAAGATCCTAGTAGCGGATTGTTAGCAGGTGAAGGAGCTCGTGCACCATTTGGTTGTCCACACGAGTGATCCACAAAAAGAGTTTTTATATCAGGATTTGGCCGTGGATTTTTGCAAAGTTGATGCTGCCAATTTAAGCTGTAATTGAAAATAGACAGGCAGTTCTTTGTTAATTGAAGATAATTTAATGATCAGAAGAGTATCTTCAATACAAAACCTAGCATCATAACTGCAGAACAATGATCTTTAACTAACAGTAAAGATGCACATAAGCAGACAATGATCGGTCAAAAGATGTAGCACATTGTACTGGATACAGATACAGATTGATGGAACTCATCTTATCCCATCCTATTATTGATTTAAAAAGTTGCAAGCATATAAATTGAAATTACAAATGATGGGATAACAATAACATTATGCATGTATAAACCAATAAACACAGAAATCTAATGACATGATCTGCATCAATTGTAAATAAAGATGGTAAATGATTGCCATTATGTTCCAGGAAGCTATTTCGCATTCAGAGAACAAATTTGTGTTCTGTATTGAGAAATCAGTATGCCTGAACATTGAAAAAATTACCTTTGATTGATGAGAGTCCGTAACCTTGAGTTTTTAAGGTTAGGAAATTGCAATTTGTCACGAAACAAGGGATTTGCTTCAATGAGCTTCTTGAGCTCAACCAACATGATTGCTCGTGCAGACTTTGTATCACCATACTTAGACAATTGTTCATTTTCCCTATGTTAACAGAAACTCATTAGCTGCATTTCACAGAAGTTTTATACTGAAAAAAGGAGTAAAAATATAGATTGGTACCTAAAATTTTCCAATGTCAAAAGCTGTGTGATTTCCTTGAATAATTCTTCGTTAAATGTAGCAAACACTTTCAAATCCTTCACTAATATTTCTACAGCCTTGGAGCGGTCATGCCTATCAAAATTTAAAACAGTTCAACTGAAGTTGTATGCTTGAACCCTAGAACTAGAATGCTAAGGTCAACAACAGAATCTAAAATGTGAACTTTTGTGAGCTTACTTATCTAATGCCTCCAGATACTTCTGTTTCCTTATCTCAAAAAATATCTTCATAGAATACCTATTATCATCCACCTTTGTGAAACCAGAGAGGTATTTTTCAACCTCATCCCAATTGCCATTGTGCACTTCATCCTCAAAATATTTCATGTTAAAGAAAAACCCTGACTCTTGCTCAAGCCTGTTATTTTTTAAAGATAATAATAATAACAACAACAACAAAACAACCAAAAAAAAGTAATTAGTCAATTAATGAATGTGGTAAAAAAAAATACAAAAAATAAGCTAACAAAAAAACAAACTAGCCCCACTTGTGAACAGTCTCTTTGAACTTTTCCTCATCCAGAAACTGCAAGATCAAGAACACCAATTCCCTACTAAGAGACGACATCGTAACCAACTCGTCTTCGATTAGATACGCACTAAAATGAGCAGCAGTGAACTAGATCTGCAAAAAAAATTCAAAATCAGAAGAAAAAAAATCGCAGCAAGGTCGGCTAGAAAAATCACAAAAAATAAAAATAAAAATAAAAAAACTAATAATTGAAATCCACACCGTCAATGAAATCATCTAACCAGAAACATTTATGTAAGAAAACCTTCCATATTTCCAAAATTAACTTAAGAGAAAACGATGCGGTTTCGGTGGCGAAGAAGAAAATGAAAACGATTTGACTCTATCTATATCGCAAACGATCGAGAAAGCAGCTTTAATCTAAGATGCATGAACAGAAAGTGTCAACCCCAAAACCAAAAAAAAAAAAAAAAAAAGAGTCCATAATTTTTTTTATTGAAAAAAGTAAAAATAAATAGAAAAAGCTACAGACTTTAAAGTAACAGATTCGGAAACTTGAAAGAGAGAGAAGGTCTCACCTTGAAAGCTAAACACATCACACAACACACAACACACATGGGATGAGAAGGAACAACAAAACAAAGGGTCCGGATATGAAGCCCCTCTGCAAGAGAGTCACCCAAAAAGGCCAAAGCTTTCTTTCTCTCTCTTCCACTTTCTCTCTCTTCACAGAAAATGGACTAATCTACCCGCTCTCTCTCTAGAAACTCCAAAATATATAGAGAGAGAGAGAAAAGGGTCATTTGAACTTGCAGAAATAGGTGTTTTTTATATAGGAGGCGACAGATAGAGGAGATGATAACTAAGTCCACTTATCAAGGAGTAGTTGATAAGCTATCTAGTAGTGAGATCACTTATCATACAAGTGCAGTTAATTGCGGGGCCCACCTAAGCCGGCTTCGGTTTTGTCTAAACAATCGGCTCGGAATCTCGAGCTAACAGCTGTCCTTCAGTTTCAGACCGTGAGTACTATTCGTGTGCTGAAGCAACATGGTGAATGTCTATGATATCAACCGTTGGATGATCACATTCAGGTTATAGAGATGATGACGTGGAAGATCTGACGGTAAAAATGGGAAGTTGAAGGGTAGGGGAAAGGAGTGGATAGTTTGCTGAGAAAGCGACTTTTACAGGGTTGAGATCCCCCCGGAAACGACAAAGTTTCTCGGAGGGGGGTCCCATTTAGTTTGACCCCAAAGTTTGTGAAATATTACGGAGCTTGCCATCACGAGATGCAGTGTCCCGTGATATGGGTCACGATTGCGATACGAGATGTTTGGTTCGTTTCGTTTGTCCCAAATTCGCGAGATGGAAGTTAATAAAGTAAGTGAAGTGAATTAAATGTGTGGTCAGAGAGGTGTGTAGGTTATTGTCCCTGTCAGGTGTGTACGTCTGCCTGTTCTTTTCCACGTTGCATCAATAAAATATTCACATATTCTCTTACATCCTCGTTTAGACAGTCTTCAAAAAACCTTCAAATCAATTCTCCTATTTTTAATTTAATTTAAATTATACATATGTGACTCACATCAAATTTAAGTAAACATTTCAACATATCAATATACTGATATATAATAAAAATTTATGTATAATAACTTTTCAGAAAACACTAAAATTTAATAATATTAAATATTCTAATTTTAAAAATATTATATATTAAATTTAATATTTTAATATTTTATCAAAATTAATTTTGTTAAACTTAAAATTACATTAATAATTTATTTTTAAAACTGAAATTATTAATACAAAAAGTTATCTTTTTCCAACTATAGATATATTTTTTAAAATAATTTTATTTTTGGTAAAATTACCATAAATGACAAAATTTATTCTTTAAATCTTTAAAACAGCTGGTATGACCTGAATTCAAATCTTTTAAACCGGATTAGTCCTTCATTAATTAATCTGCATGTTCAATTGTTATATTAAATCTATATTTTATTGTTTTAAAAAAAAATTACAGAATATTTATTAAAAATTATTTATTGTATTTTTTACTTTTGAAATTCAACTACCAAATATATTATTAAAAATTAAATATATATTGTAATAAATATCCAATTATCGATCACGTCTTTTCCCCTGGGAAGAAGATTCACTTAGTGTGAGCATTATCAAACTTACTTTATTTAATAATATATTTTTTCAATTTCAAATTAAGTGAAATTTTTAGGAATATTTTACATAAAGTAACATTCTAATATTTTAATAAAATATTAGTTTTTATTTTTTAATAAATAAAGAAAAATATAATATTTTTGTACCGTTGAATATTATAAGTAATTTTTTCAACATCTAACGCTATGGATAATTTAGCATTATGCTTCATTAATTAAAATATTTTTCACTTTCCCTTAAACTCTGTGAAAAGAAAAAAACCCCTAAACACGGTCAATTTGAAATACAAGAAATATTTTATAGCTATTAAATGTTTGTTATAAATTTACATATTTATCGATGTTTAATTTAGTTTAATTTTAATATATGGTCATCAAGATAATATTGTACGATTTAATAATTAAATTCTTATTATTATAAAAAAACATTTATTTATTTATCTAAATAAATAAAAAATATAAAGTTACAAATATGATTAATATTATTAATTTTAATTTTAATTATTTATTTTTAAATTTATCCTTTAGAAATTTATTCTTATCTATTTTTATTTATCATAATTTTAATTCCACTCTCCTTTATTATTAAGAATATATAAAAAATTAGTTAATAACCCTTTAAATATCTAATGGATAGATAAATAAAAATATTTTTATTTAAAAATATAAAAATAAATGGATGAAGTATTAAGTAGAATAAATATGTTAAATAATTTTTAAAATAGATAAATTTCCTTCTATTTCTACATATTATGAAAATTCTAAATTTTAAATTTTAAATTTTAAATCAAAATAATCTTTTAAATAGGGTAAACATTAAATTTTATATGTTTATATAATAAGCATATAGTTTTATTTAGCATTTACTTTATAACATACTATGAAAATACATAGAAATACTAATAAAGTTCATAGTGTTACACTCTTTTTAGTGTATATATGTATGAGAATGAGAGAGAGCTAAAGAGAGAAATAAAAAAGAGAGTGAGTAATATAGGCAATAAAAGTGGTATGTTCACATTGGGGGATACAAAAATCTAAGATGGCCCCCCTAAAATCGTCCTATCAATAGAGTGTTTAAAAAATAATTATGTGCTTAAAATAATTATGGCAGAAGGCAACTCAACTCAACTCATTCATACTAAACAATTTGGGGATGCCTCCTCTCCAACCCTTATCTTGTTTTCTTCCCCCTACCAAATACGGCAACATTGTGAGTTCTTTCGTTTTCTTCATTCTATATTTTCAGAATAATGTCAAATCATACAAATTTATCATCCAATCCCTTTACCATCATTTTTAAAATATTAGTTAATAAATATATATATACTATCTTTTCTTAAATTTTCCAATTAAAGATGCTTTGAATATACATATTTTTAAATACATTATTTAACATATCTTTTATGATATATTTTTTAACAAGTAAAAATAAATTTTTAAAAATAATCATATAAAAAATCACTTAAATTTTTAAAATTAACAAAACATGAGATATAATAAAATATACATTTAAAAAGATCTATTACAGATACTTCTCTTCTTGTGAATTATTTTAAAAATATATTAACGTTTATGCTTTATTTAGTTATTTTAATCAACACTTTAAAAGTAAGTGATCACAAAAAAATATATCTATATACTATAATACAATTTTTCGTTTTTTTTACAAAATAAAAAATAAATACATGTTTTAGTTTTTAAAATATTTAAAAACAATCATATTAATATTTAAAAAATATAAATTATTTCTATTATTTTAAAAAATTAAAATAATTATTTTAATTTTCATAAATATTTAAATTAGAAATAAAAACGTCAACTAATTATTGTTTAAAAATAAAAATAATTTAATATTTATTTAAATAATAATAATTTTGAAGTTTGAAGGTGGGTCCGGCGTTGAAGGTAGCACGCTCCAGGGCAAGTAAAGTTGAAAAGATGATTAATAGAAGAAGGAAAAAAGAAAAGTATATAAATGAAAGGTTATGGAAAGAGAAAGACAAATGTTACATGATTATATTGGTTAATAAATGATTATTTTACATGTTTGAAAATAATGAAATAGTTTTTATTTTTTTTAAAATGTAATAAGTAAAGGGAATGGTTAAAAGAGTTATTGTAATCGAAAAGCAGAAGATTGAAATGAGAATGGTAAAAGGCGAGTCCACAAAGGGAAACGGTCACCACTCAGCACTAACCACCCACCCACGGCCACGACCTATTGATGATTGACATTGACATGGTACAAAGCGGGTACTGCAACTTGCCTCATGTGGGTCCCATTTCTCTCTCTCTCTTTCTCTCTCTATCTGCTGTCATCTTGTGGAGCACCTTTTCAGAACTTAATTAAATAATTAATTAAATAAGGGCAAAATAAATAAAATAAACCACCACTAGCTGTGTGCCTCTGTTTAGCTGGCTCTTCTTCCTATTTACTCCCTCGCGCGTGACCTTTTTTTTTATTTTTAACATTAATTATAATTACTAAGTATTTTGTACAAATATTATTATCATTAGGTTTTTTTAATTAGGTGAATTTCACAATTTAAAAAATATAACTTGTTTTTAAAACGATAAAATCTATATGTATTTCACTTAATAATAAAAATAGTATGTTAGAAAATAGAAAATAGAAAATACCTTGATATGATTCCACTGCATTTAATTACTATCATTGTGAGCGTGACGGTTTTGGTTTAGCTACGTGGAACTGAACCGGCGAAACAAATTCCGTGGACCGTTCAAAAGAAAAGGCTCGAACCGACCTTGTGCATCTTTCACCTGAATTATATTGATCTTGATTTTTTAATGAGAAATGAAGAACTGTGATGAAATTTATGTTTTATATTTTATTGTAAAATATAAAGATAATGATATAAATAGAATTTAAATTTATTTGTTTACTTACAGGAAGAGGGGTGCAGAAAATAAAAGTGAGACATTTGGCTTATAGTACGTTTAGTTTAATATTCACTTTCCGTGACATGTATTTTAAATAAGATAAAATGGTTGAAGATTGTTTAAATGTGAATTTCTAGACACGTTTAATGGCATTGGCCGTGAAAATTTGATTTTTGGCGTTGGACAAACAAATTCTGGCTCTGCTTGTGAAATTCATTAAGAAACGATAACTAACGCGTTTCGTAAACGTGAATTCAGAAATTTTCACCCGTTCATTTTGTATAAGAAATTGTCACCGTAATTCAGGGACAAACCAATCAGTACTCATTTCGCTATCTTCCTGACCATAATAAATGTTGATTTGGATTTTAATTCATTAATTTTTTTTTAAAAATATCATTAATTTTTGGCGATAGGCAACATTAATTTCGTTATAATTTTGGCTTTTAAAGAAACTTTGCAATGATATTAGGTAAGTACCATTTAATTGTAAATTTGAAAGGTGATCATTATCCGTGTTTGGTGTGATTAAAGTCTTCTTTATTTTATAGTTGAAGAATCAATTTTATATTTTTAATATAAAATATATTTTTTAATCAAATTATATAAACCAGATTAAATAATATATTTTTAAACCATTTAATAGTTTAAAATTTATTTTTGTCATCGAAAACTAAAATATTATTATTTTAAAAGTCTACTTTAAAGAGAAACTGAACAGCCAAAGATTTGTTCGCAGTTTTTCACAATCGAAGGTGACATGCCTGTTAATTGTCTTGAGAATGGCCGAATGAGTCTAACATTTTATTTTGTCCATTTTCTGTAACATTCTATTTTATTAATCTTATACTATAAATTTAATTCTGTTCTTAAAAATTATGCAGCTATACTGTAACATTCTAATGTATATGTCTTTAATTATTAGTCTTTAACTAATACTTATCCAGTTAATAGATATTTTAATTAATTAATTTTTTAACTAACCTTGTATTTATTTGGTTAAATATTTAGTATAATAAGATATTTGCATATCATCATTGAAATAATGTTCCATTATTTTACACTATTGAAATCTTTATAATTTATTTTATTTTTATTATCAATGAAGTAAATTTTCCTATGAATATTTTATATTTTTACATATATTAAAAAAATTTGTGTAATGTATACGATACTTGCTAATTATCATAAAAGCACTACTCGTATTAAAATAACATTTCATAGTTCAAATATTATATGGTTGTACATTATTATAGTTTTCCAACCAATATAAGAATAAGTGATATTCAACCCATGCATTATCTGAAAATTATTAATTTCATTATTTTAATTTTTTTTCCCTTCCTTTTCTCTGTTTATGCAACTTCATCCTTAATTCAACTTTTATTTTTAATTCTTCAAATCTTACCATTTTTTTCTTTCTTCTATTAGTAACCCAAGGTGCGATCCCTAAAATGGAAAGTGGGAGAGAAATTTTATTTGTATAATAACGACATATAATAGAATAAAAAAAATCATATGATGTGATAGATAATGTAATTAAAAAAATTATTATATAAATTATTGCATATATTTATTATATAGATAATAAAACTCAATACGAGAACTTAACAGATGGTTTCTTACTTCCCTCTGAGAGTCTTAATACCAAAGTGTTAATATGAGGGGGGAAATGTATAAATTGATAGAGTTTTCATTATATCGCCACATGGTTTGTAAAAAGACAATTTATCAAATGATATAAAGAATTATATACTTAATTAATAAAACTAATTGATTAAAAAATAATAACACCTAACTTAATTGTAAAAAGATTTTAAAAGTTTAAATTTTAATTATAAAATATAATATAATCTTGTTATACGTATGCGTAAATACTTAAAATACCTATAACATCTTATGTTAATATTTTTTTATGAATAGTTATCCAAATTCAGCATCAAATCCATTTAATTTTAAAAATACCTTCTTAGAAGTAATTCTTGTGGATATTCATTAGATGACTCTAATTATCATTCCTATTTTTTTACACAAGCATTTGACAGCAGCAAGCATCATTAAATTATGTGAGATATTAAAACAATATATATTAATAGATAATATTATTGATATAGTATATTATATTATTTTAAAATAGTATCGGATGTCCATGAAGAGGCGTTCTAAATAGTAATAATAAGATACCAATTAACATCAGATTATTTATTTATTTTTTAAGATATTGACTAATTCGTGGGTAGATAACTAGATATTTTAGTGTGTCTATAAATGATGGTTAAGAAATATTAAATATGTCTTGTTAAATATTTTATTATTTTGAACTAATTTTATATTTTTAGTATTTTTAAATATTATAAAATAATTAAATCAAACACTAGGATTTAATTTAATGAAATATTTTTAAAATTAATTATAAAATACAATAAATATATTATATATACAGATATAAAAAATTAAAAATTATAATATCCAACTTATATGTATATTTACAATATCTCATATATAACTATTTTATATATAAATTCAGATCCATACATAAATAAAAATGTTTTCCTTTATAGATAATTTTTTATCCGTTACCCTTTTGAACCAAGTATGATTCCTTATCCCTTTGGAACCTTTATAGTGTGGGATAGCCTACTATGCAAGTCATGGTGGGTATCTTGACTATGACAACAACTCCAATTAACCCATACCTTCATGTCGCTCACAACATACTCATAAAAGAGAGAGAGAGAGAGAGAGAGAGAGAGAGAGAGAGAGAGAGAGACCAGTAATAGAAATGTAGAAAAACTAGAATGTCAAAGAAAAAACAAAGGGTTCACACCATCCTACTTTTAATTTAATATTTTATATCAATATAATGTTAAAAAATAGTTTTAATGAAAATACTTAAAAGTACTAAAGTATTTTACATTAAAAAACTTTATCCGTGCGTAAACAAAGTATTTTAAATTTTATATAAAAATATTTTTTGTTAGTGTGGATCAAGGCCAGTCCTAACTTTAGGCCTCCAAATAAATAGTCTCAAAAAAATATTATTGATATTATTTTTACTCACATAAATAAATAAAATTATTAATTATATATCAATATGTTATATTTTCAGTGAAGGTTTTTTTATTAAAAGTAAGTCTATTTTTTCATTATTTCTCTTAATTAAATAATTACAAAATGTTTTTTTTTTAATTTACGTTTTAATACTCTCAATCTTAAGTTAAATATACATTTTTATTATTAAATATTTAAATAGTAAGCTTCAAAACCCTAATAAAAATTATATTTAATTAACGTTTTAATACTTTTCATCTTAGGTTAAATATACACTTTTATTGTTAAAATTTTAAATGGTGAGCTTCAAACCCTACTCCGCTTTCTATTAAGATTGTAATTGCTTCCAAATTATTATTAAGATAATATTAGAATGACTTTTTACCTAGTTTTTTTTTGTCTCGCAACATTCTATTAATCCTTTTTAATAATATTGTGGTATACTAAATGGAAAACTTAGCAACAATGAATCTTTCAATAGTGGGAAATTTGAATTTGTTTGCGAGATCAGTGTTTTAATTAAATAAATATATAAGTAAACAATGTCATATCTCAGTTGACATATTCTATAACATAAGAAAACTTAAATATATTCTAAGTGGTATATTTTTTTATAGAACAATATTATCAATTTTACAGTAACTCAAAAACAATTTCTTTAAAGTTATGATTGATAAATTCAAAGATTTTATTTTGGGTGCATAATACTTGGAAAATTCAAAGTATTAATTTTCACATGTGTGAACTATCAATAGTCATTTTATTTGTTAGACTAAATGATATCTTAGATTTATTCATTCAACATATATTGAAGAATTTTCTACGCTCAACGATAGAAAATTACACTTCAAAGCTTGTACTATCCATACATGATGTTTTGAAATATCTAGTGATTATAATTTTGATTATCATGCTGCTGGATGTATCCCATAAATGCATTCCATAACTTAATCGTAGACACACTTCTTTGAAAACACCATATAAAAGATCTAAATGTTCTTTTTTCATAAAAGAGTTTCTTGTATTATTGTTTTATTGAAATATACATTACCTAAAATGTTGTAGTGTCACTCTCACCTCGTCTTTTCAAAATATGACTAGAACCTACAACATTATTTTGTTAGAGTTCAACTGATTAGAAATGAATTAGATTAATTTTATTGTTATTATAAATGGTGTTTAAATAAATTTAATTATAATAGTTTAAAGAGTATGATTTTACCCTTTTAAACTGATTAAAATCCATTTGAGATGATAAAAAGTACTAATAACCATTGATTAAAAAATTAACGATTCAAAAAATTATAACTAACTTTAGAGTTTGTTATCTATGTATTTGATTTTTATCAGAATATTGGCTATTAATTTATTAATTAGTATTTATAAGTATATTTTATTTTTTAAAATGTATTTCTCATTTAAAAAATCAAATTCAAATAAATAATTATACATTTTTTAAAACTAGAAAAAATGTCCGATAAAATCATAATAATTTTAATTTTTTAAAAGAGTCTCATCACAAAGATTCTTCTAAATTTAGATAAATGTTGGACTCTCGTTAGAGTGGAGCATTGACATCCTTTAGTTAACAGAAAAAACTCAATCGTTTTAAAGATATGAAGACTGTTGAAGTAATTTTATAACTTAATCACAAAATCGAACGTTAATCATCATACTTTTAAAAGTTAAATATTTACTATTTTAAAATTTTTAAATAAGATTTTTCACGAACAAAAAATGTGTTTCTCAATTTAAATAACGACACCAATATTTGAATTTGTAGCATTGTACAAATTATATACTCTAAATACGATTATTTTAATGCGTGTTTAGGGATGTATAATAAAAAATCAATAACTAAATTAAAATTTGTAATATTTAATATTATTAGTAATATATTAAATTAAATGTATTTTAATAAAAAAAATATCATAAAAAAAGTTTTTATTGTATGATTTTCAACATATATTAAAAAAAAAAATCAAATAAATTTCTTGCTACAGTTTTCCTTGCTGTAAAATATAATTTCACGCAAATAATAAACGAATCCCCTATCTATTTTTCTCTAATTTATTACATTCTTGTTGAATCATAACTTGGAGGATTGTTACTAATACTGGGAAGTTCTATAAACTGAACAACCAAAACAATATAAAAAAAATTGATAACATATCTGAAATTTAAAAAAAAAAAATCACAGTTCCTTCTTTTTCTTCTTTTTTTCCATGGAAGCATACCGTTATTTATTTTTTTATGATAAATTTGTCATAGCGAGTGATTTACCAAAACTGTTAGGCTACAGAGAGCAACGTCTCATTGACACTGTGTTTAATACTGCCAATTGTTTGTTAATAGCATTGCATCCAAGTGGTGTATGCATGCTCTGGCCTCATATTTTTTTATTTTAAAAAATACTTTCCATTTAAATAAATAAAGATATAAACATTTAAAATAATAAAAAATTTAATGTGTTTTATCTTCTTTTTTTTTCTACTTGCAAGTATTTGAAAAGAATCCTACTCCATAATTTGCTTACGGTGGAACTCCAATTTCCGTGAGTTGTAGGAAGAATATTTCAGGTATTTTCATGATGTTAATTAACATTAAATTTTTGCCTAAAAAAAATTAACATTGAAGTTTTAGTTTAGAGAGCTAAAACAATGAATATTGAAATTAGAAGTCGCTTAAAGAAATATTAAATGTAATTAAAGAATTACGTATATTTGTTACATTTATCTTATTATTTATCTTGTTACTCAAATTGTACAAAAGATAAAATCAGTATCTGAAATTTGGTATGATTTATTGCCAATTTCGGCCTCGTGTGAAGTGGTGTTTTTTTTGTACGTCCCTTCCCATTCTTTTAATTTTTTCGAAATCTTCTTACTTTTTCCTCTCACCAAAACAATTTTACTCATTCAGATTCGGCAATTTTTTTTTTCTTTTAATATCCAAATAAAACGTGGGAGACAGATTATCGGATGTTTTAACGTCTTTATTAAAATTATAGTATTTAATATTATAAATATTATATATCCTTCAATGTATGTTTAAAAATCTCATTCTTAATTTCTCATTATCTTTTTGTTAGTCTTATTAGATGAGAAAGATTACATTATTATTTTCTTAAAATTAAAAAGATCAATGTTATAGAAATTAATTAAAAATGTTGATAATATATATTTTTTTTAATTTATTGTTTATTATCAATTATTATATATTAAATATTATAATTTTTATAATAATATTTTTAAAATTATGTTTATAATGTTTATAATTATTTAAATTTTATATTAATAATATATTAAAATTAAATTCATAATACGTTACTATTACATAATTACTAGCTTGTTTACTTTTATAAAAAAATTTAACAACTTAAATTAAGCATTTTTTTACTGGCCATGTTTCACTAGTCCGATTTTTTTTTTCATAAATGAAAAAGTTTATTTTGGAAAGAAAAAATTAAAAAATAAATATATAATAAGTGAAAAACAAAAATAAAATAAAAAATAGAGAAACTGAACCCGATTTTACTCGCTTTCAGATTAGGCAACTCCGTTTTTTTTTTTTTTTTTTTTCAGTATCCAAACAAAGCAAGAGGAGAGCAAATTATGAACCTCACTTTGTCAAGAAAGGAATTTATCGCGATTTGATATATCGTGATTTATCAAGATATAGAATAAATATCGGATCGGTGGTGTGATGTGGTGACCGAACAAAAAGATTGACTCCATTTGGTCATAAAAAATTAAAAGATTTTTTAGTGATTAAAATTATTGCTAATATATAACGAAAGCGACGCATCAATGAACATATATCTATAATCATAACCACTGTCACCCCTATCGTGCGTGCATTCCACGTTCATGATGCAGTTAAGGATAGATTTGACTTTTCATTTCTATTTTGTCTTTTATTAAATTAATTTATATAAAAAGTTGATATTTATATTTATTTTAAATATAGTTTCAAACCGTCAAATTCATTTTCAGTTTTAGTAATATGGTTGGTTGGATACAATTACTCAAAAAACAAATATTGTTGGATTCAAGTCTTATAAGTAACAAATTAAGATTTAAAAGAATTTATTAGGAATTTATGAAAATATTTTATAAGTTTAATTTACGTAATATTTTTAAATATTATTTTAATAAATCTTATGATCAAAACTATGTTATAAATTTATATAATAAAATTTTGTTAAATATATTTATTTAAATTATTTATCAATTTTGTTAATTAAATTTTTAAGTATTTAATATATAAATTTTATTAGAAATAATTATTATATTTTTATATAATAATTTTTTAAATAAAAATTTATTTTTTTAATTGCTTAAAATTAACTCTAAAACAAAGTTTAACATTCTTTTATTTATTTAAACGTACTCTGAATTGATGTTAAAAGATAAAGTTATATTTAATATTTGACAGTGTGTTGAGTAAGATTATAGTTTACAAAATTTTTCTTGTGAAAAAAAAAACAGTTTCATTGTAAGGATATTAATGAATAAAATTTATGTAAAGTATTACATTTTTTTAGAAACTGACTATATTTCAAAAAGGGAAAGACTTGTAAAGACAACTTAAACTTTACTTCGTTTTAAAAAATAATTGTACGTTTTAGAATTAATTAGGTCAAGTTGAAAATAGTTTATGCCTATTTTATAAGAAGGATAAAATTTTAAGAAATTTATATACTTTTAGGTTAAAAATTTATTTAGAAGGATATTTTGAAAAAAAATAATTAGGGGAAGGATAATTTTTTATTTTTTAATTTAAAATTATATATAATTTATAATGCTAAATAATTAATTAATATATTAAAATTATACGAATTTTTTAAATTTTTATTAAATTAAAATATTTATTTAAAATAAAAATTTTGATCATTTTTTTAAAAAATTCTTCTCAAATAATTTCTTAAAAAACTTATATTTAAAAAGTATTTGATAATATATTTCAATTAATTAAAATTTGAAATTATTAAATAAAAAATTAATTTGGAAATTTTAAATTTTTATTTAATAAAATAATTTGTTTTAATAATTACTAATATTTTTATAAAACGTTACTTCAAATAAAATTCTATTACGCTATTTATTATACTTCTTGTTTTTAAATTATAATATTATTTTTATATTTTATAAAAAATATAACAGATCAAAATTAAATTTTAAAACTGAAATTATAATTATCTAAAGATATATTTTTATACAAAATAAAAAAGTATATATTCAATACCAGATACATATTTTTTATATTATTTTATATTTATCGGTAATATAATAACTAATGTCACAATTACTTCCAATCAATAAATTAGTTAAACAGGCCAAAATTTTCAATTAAAAATTAAATTTTCCATTTTTCATTTAATTCATTAATTATTTTTTCAAATATAATTTAAAAAAAGGCTATTGGTAAAAAACTAATTTTATTATGAAGAGATTCATAATACCTTTCTGTCATATATAAATATTAATGTTTTTAGTTATTATTATTATTATTATTATTATTATTATTATTATCCCTCCTTGTTCCCATCTATAGACTATCATATACTAGACGACAATCTAATGGCGCAGTCAACCTTGGGCTTCTTAAACAAATGCAACGTTCAAATTGGACTGGACCATCACACGCGCGCGTATGAGAGATCAATGCAATACTTCATATTCTTACATTATATAATCACTTTATACAAATGTTGTTTTTTATTAATTAAATCGCTAAAGTATAATTACGAGTTATCTTCATTGTTTAAATCAATTTTATAAAGAATTATTATTGATAAATATAATTAAATGATTTATATATTTCTTAAAATTATATATCATATTCATTAATTTATTAAGAAAGTACTAATAATTTTAATTATTAATTTTATAAATATAATTTATATAATATAATCTTTTATTTTAGTTGTAAATTTTAAGATAAAAGTATCCAATAAAATGATATTTAATAGTTCAAGAATAAGATAACAATGTATATTGATCTTTCTTTTAACCAAACCATCTCATAATTTTGTATGATTTATCAGATACAATGATATTTTTTAACTTTTTAAAAAGATTAATTTTTTATTATATAAACAAGAAAAGGTAATCACATATATACATAATAATTCATATATGTTTGGAGATAAATCGTCCGAATTTTTTATAAAAGAAATCGTAAACTGTCCCATGTAAAGTGTAATGAGACGTAGATTACTGTATAATCAACACTCTTATATGAATAAGCACTCGTTGGTGAAACTGGTAACCTCTAACCACGTCTATGATAAATTTGAGTTTAATAACATTATTTATACGTTAGCTTATTAGTTTGGTGGTTACTTATCATCAATTCTAATAATTTTTATATGGACGCAATATTTATAAGTATAATTAATTAAAATTTCACAATGTCATTAAAATGAAAATAAAAATATATAATCTTTTATACTATTTTAAACTTTTTTTGTTATGAAATGTTTCCTATAAGTTTTTTTTTTCAAGCTAGGTGTCCAGTACTATGTTAAAATGTGTGATAAGTAGTAACCCTAATTGAAACATTATCATTGAGAATAAAGATTAATTTACATAAAAAATTGTTTTACATTTCAAGTTAAATTGTAAATAAATTTTATATTTTTTTAAAAACATATAAAAATATCAAACAATAATAAATAAAATAAAATAAAAATAATATATTTTTAATATGTATAATAATTATTTTGCCTATTATTGCTACCAATATATGTATACATGCATGTATAATTTCTTTTGAGAACAAATGTATGGTTAGTGCCAAAAAAATTATTCAATTTCAAGAAATCTAGTATTTTTTGAATTTTTTAAGTAATTATTTTTTTTACATTTTATTATAATACATACATCCTTTTATATCTCAATCAAATGACTGATAATCTTTTTTAAAAAATAAAAATTCAACGACTTGCATAGAATATTTCAGGTGGAGAAACTTTTCTCCTCTCTTCTATGTATATTGGGAAACGTTGAAGTTTATAATTTATTTTTAAATTATCTATAAAATTAATAAAAATAAAAAATATTTATTTAAACTAAATTAAATCAAATGCATGCTTACTTTCTCTGTAATAGTAAGAAGTAACGGATTAATCTCATACGTAGGTCTATCAATTCGGTAATTCATAACATGAAAACTTAATTATTTTTGGGTTAGACTAAAATAAATATGAATTGGAATTTTGATAGTTCAAATAAGTCGTCGGCCAAACAGGAGGATGGCATGGGTCCTATTTTTTTTATAAAAAACTTATTCAATATGGTTTAACTATATCAATAATTAGTAATATTTGACAAAAAAATAAAAATAATTAACATATAATATTTAAAATAAAATATTTATTTTATCAAATTTTATCATCTCATATATTTTTTCAAGTTAAGTGAATTTTCTTGAATATACGGATAGTTAGTATGCAAGGTACTAGTACTTTCAAATTCCACATCGTCAAGTCCTGCTATTTTTGAAGTTTTTATATATCTTTACCTTTTTAATTATTTTAAATAATAAATTAAAATATGAGATTACTAGTTAATAAAAAAAGATTATATGTCACTAAATTGGATCAAGCTGAATTATCATATAGAGCCATCTATATTTTTTTATAGATTTTTATTTTCTTAAAATATTTTTAATCAAATGTAACGTTAGTAGATAACAAATTTATTAATCAGAATTTTATATAGTCGTTTATCATGTATTTTGATATTAATTTATTCTATTTTATTATGATATTAATTTCTAATTGCTAAAATTTTAATTTTTGATCGTTGAAAGACGAATGTTAACTACATGTAAATTTTTGTATATACTAATTAATGAGTATTAAAAACTTGATACATCAACCTCTTTTTTCTTTTTAAATTTTTTGAACACTCTAACTTAAAAATTATGTCTATATAAGTTTAAATACATAATTATTTACTTACCATTATGTTAATATTTGAAAGTAAATTCAAATTTAAGTTATACTCTGCTTACTCTTTGTTTTTAACATAATCTTTTACAATATAGTGTGCTCCTTTTATAACAAAATAGAGCATTTGAACACATATAATGTATGGTCATGGGATGCAATGGACAACCACACACTCGACGTCATAACTCAATTTTCACTAACCATCATTGTCGTCCGTGCAATAATGACATTTGAATGGCCACTATGGTTTATTAACTAGCCAACCAATCTTGCAATGGAAATGATGCACATAACAAAAAGAAAATTATTGTTGGACTGTTTTTTTTTTATTGTTTGATACTTCTTAGTTCCTTCTACACCTATTTATCTGGAAAAGAAAATAAAGAGAGTAAAAGAAAACATATACCTTGTATTTTATTATATATTAAAAATAATAAAATATAATATTCATGTATTAAAAAGATTTACATTTATCATATTTATTATCTGAATGTGAATAAATCCTCTTTATATATTTAAGGGTAATGGTCTATAACATATTAAGATTTTTTTTTTTTTTAAATGTCTGGAGACTTATTTATTTTCATAATTTGATTAAACGTCGTCATCGACATTGAAATTAGGTTACATACATCCTTACAGGTCTTGAGTGTCTTTATAAAAGTTGGGGGGTCTTTTGTCGCAATGAGATGTATAATTTTTGAATTAATGTTTGGGGTATTTTATATTCTTTTTATATTTTTTGGATAAAAAATAAAAAATATTTATAAAAGTGATTTTATAATTTAATTTTAAATATTTGTTATAACTAAAATTTCAATATATAATTATATACTTTTATATATATATATATATATATATATATATATATCTTTCAAAGAGTGGTTAATTTAAATTTGTATGCTTAATTTTTTAATAATATTTAAATTTGACCTTGTATATGAAGTAAAAATTTTATTGAAAAAATTAATCCTATCATAATATAGATAATTTTAACTCGAGCATGATTTCCTTTTATAAAGAATATCTTATAAACAAAATAAATTATAAATATGATTAAATTAAATTATTTATTTTTATAAATTTTTAAAATAATTTTGATTACCATTTACTAATAACGTGATATATATATTTATTTGATATCTTAAATGAACATTGATGTAGTATGATAAAATATATGTCATACCATTATAAAATAATACTAGAAATTAATTTTAAAATAAATTTATAAAAATTAAAATTTAACTTAATTTAATCATGATTATAAAAATAAAAAAATTATTTAAGCACAGAAAAAAAAGAAAGAAAAATCACAAGCTTGTTTCCATTGTTAAACCAAAATTTACCGGATCTAATAGCAAGTCGAAGTCAATGATAAGCTCAAGTTTATGGCACTTTTGGCATTAGTTATTATTTTTATACTTATTTTTGGGCTCTTTGAGAGTAATTTTTGGATTTTGACATTTTTATTATAGGGGCTCAAGAATTGCATGGAAAGGAAGTGGATGACATAAAATGAAGTAGGAAAACATTTGGGCGCAAATTCAAGTTTTAGTTATTGATGCTCAGTGGTGAGTGCTGGGAATTAGCAGCGACTGCTACACTGATATTTAAATCAAAGATAGAGATATAGTTATGGTTACTGTGTATGTTATTATTCTAATAATAAATGATAACATGAATGTGAACTTTAATTAGATTATTGATTCCGATTATTAAAAAAAGAAAAATATTTGAATTAATTTTTTTTTGAAGATCATCACCGAGAATTTTTTTTGCATTGCTCTACTAAAAAAATCATAACATTTAGTTTAGTTACTTTAATATATAACTTTTACATTTTAGCTCTTCCTTTGATTTGAAGTTTGAGTCCAACTAGTGTTAATTGTGACATGATTACTTTGTTGCGTTTGATCCCTTTGGGATGTTCATACTTATCCTTTATTCGTTATATGATTTGATACACTTATTAAGGAGTCATCAATCAACCTATGTGCAAAGAATACGTATAAATTACACGTGTACATAAGGTAACTCTCCCAATCCTACATTTCTCTTATATCACTATTTCTAAATATTCCCTCTTTCCGTAGGTACACCTTCTGCTTCTGAACATACTTTAAATAATATTATCCTACAAATTTATAACTACAATTAACTGTACTTGTGTCTAAAAATTTTGTGTTTAATTTGCAATTAATTTGTTATAAGAAAATTAAAATTGATCAATATAAAAACATTTAAAATTATGACAGTTTTTTTAACAGTATTTAGCAAATTAAATTTCCAGATTAGGAAAGTTTGTAGAAAAAATTAAGGTTTTGACTTGTTCTATAAAATAATTTTACATTGAGTCTGATTAAATATTCTCTTATTATTATTGCATACGTAAAGATTTACATTTTTGTTAAAGGCGTTGGTCCATACTCTAATATTGGTTGAATATAATTCAACCCATTATCTTTGTAGTTGATGTTGAGCTTCCAGCTTCCGTGCGTGTCAACATCATTCTAAACTTTGTCACTGTTTCCATTTCATGTTTATGAAACAAAGTTGCGTAGAAAGAAAGAAAAGAAAAATCCTGGTTACATCACAACTTTATTATATCATATCTTAGAAAACAAAAAAAAATCCATAATCAGTCAATTACATCGGAATAATATTATATATATATATATATATATACACTAATTTCCTTTTTCTCAGTGAAGCCAGAAATCAATTCTTGACTCTTGCTTTTCTAAAAACAACTTATCAATAAATTAATTAAATATTTTTTATAATATTATAAAATGAAATTATATATTCAACATCCTTATACGGTATAAATTAAGAATTTAATTTTGATGTAATATTACTATAATTAAAAATTATTATAAATATTATTAAAGTAATATTTTTAATTATATGATAATCATTAATTGAATAGTAATATAAAAAATTTACATTGTCAAGTTAAATTTACAAATAAAACAAAAATTATTTGATAGAAGATAATATTTATTTTAAATACAGTTTTACTATACTATCGCAGTTTTTGTTCGAAATTTTATTTATTTAAATTTGTTACATAATCACGTGGAATGGGTAAGTTTTCATATAGTATGTATGTTCAATTATTAGTCTATTTTAAATGATTGCTTGTTCAATTATTTGAGATGGACGATCCTAATTCCTAAACTTGCTTCCGTAAAGAAGGGTATATTATATTTATGATCTTAGTAGCATCCACGCGTCCAAGTTCAATGCTTGTTAGTATTTAATAGTGTTGTTTGTCACTTTTCCGTTGTTTGGTTGGGGAAAAAAAAGTGAACCAAAGATTATAAATAAATAAAAATTATTATTTTAGAAATAACATTCTTTTTTATTTTTTAAAATAAATAAAAGATATCCTTATTTATATTTTATTTTCATCCGTTTAAATATTTTTAAATCGGAAAAAGTATTTTATTATTATAATATCTATTTCATAATTTGTTTATTTATAAATATATTTAAAGTAAGAGATGAAGTAGTGATATCTAACCTTTTATTTATTATTTTTATAACATTAAATTTTAATAATGGTTTGTATATTTTAACAGTCCAATAATTATATATTAATAATTAATTTTAAAATTGAATTATTAAAAATTTGAGTTTAAAATTTAAAAATTTAAAAATCGTTCAATCTTATAAATAACTAAAAAAATATATATAATCACACGTTCTTAATATTTATAAATAAAAATTAAAAAATATGACAAATAAACATGTAGTACAAATCTTTTGGTGATATATAATACAAATAATAAAATATTTAATTTTAAAATATTACATGGATTCTATAAGTTGTGTATTACTAGACCGATTCAAATTAAAAAAAAAATTAAATATTTATCTTATAATTTATAATATGTTTTAAAAAATGAAAAGACATTTTGTCCACGGAAGAAAGATACTATGGAGCAAAATAGCGCGATAAATATTGAAGCGGTGGTTAAAAGACGATACGGTGATGATGCGGGAAAAAATCGTGGGTGATTGGTTTTGTGTGGCGTACATAGAATGCGATGTCAGCTGGCATGGCAGATAAAAGTGTACGAACATCGTTTCATGGAATAATTCAATTCTTTTTTAGAGTTACTCTTATTTCTTATTACTTATTACTACCATTTCATATCATTTTTCAAACATTTTTTCTTTACCTACTCAACTCTCACCCATCTACTTAATAAACAATTTCAAATAATAATCATGTATTCAAAAAAGGAAAAATAATAGGCTTTTTATTTTTTAAAAAACTCCGATTGGGACACATACATATAAAGAGTGTTTTTTGTGTCTGGATACATCCTATTAAATTTTATTTACTTATTTTTTAAATTTTAAATTATTAGATCGTTAATATAAATAAATAAATATTATTGTTCCAATATTTATTTATATTTTTTATTTTAAAAATAATATTTTATTTATTTTTCTTTATCAATATATATGACAAGTGATAATTTATATAATTTTATCTTAAATTATTGAAAGAATAAAAAGTATTTGATATTTTTTAATTTATATAAAAATATAATGTTGTATATTTTTTTATTATATAATTCTGTCTTAATATTTTTAAATTTTTTATGATATTATATATATATATATAATATTGAAAATTAAAAATATTAAATTCTTTTGCTGTAAATTTTCCCTCGGTGAAGTGTGGTTATTGAAGATCTATAAGAAGAAAGAAATCCAAAGGAAATGAGATTGTTTTGTTTTTTTAAAGAAAAATTTGTGTATTTTACTTTTTATTTAAGAAAAATTAAAATAAAAGGAAAATGAAAAATAAAAAATAAGATATATTAAAATAAAAATTATTATAATGTAATACTCAATTATTTTTTTAAACAGAAGTCATTTTATTCCAACTAAGATGTTACAAAGATTAATATAATAGTGTTTGATGCAGCTAATTGAGATAATCCTTATTACTCCTTATGGGTTATAATAGCATTAGTATCATCGACTGATTTAAATTGATTTTTCCTCCGCCATCAAGCACACGCATCAACCAATCCAATAACAAAATAATCTTTCTTTGAATGACACATCCTTTGAAAGGAAAACAATTATATACTATATATATATATATATATATATCTTTTTGAGAAATTATCATTCCCTATTTCTAGTTAGGGCTAAAAAGTAGAAAATTTGAGAATTTATTTTAGGTTAATTATCATTTATATTTCTACACATATTTTGTATGAAATTTCTTTTAACAGTTGTCACATTTAACTTGAATTGGATAGCAAAACTGGTTCAACTGAAACTCGGTCAATTAACCCGTTTGAACAATGCCATGAATTAAATATGTCACAGATAAGTTGTTACTGATTCAAACCATGGTGATTCAACAATTTTCTAATCAGTAAACCAGATAAGTTGTGATGAACCAATCAAGTTGAGCAGAAATCAAAAGAAAAAAAAAACTTTTTGATAAAAAAAATGTTATTTTGATGGAAATAAAAATAATAAAATGACCAACATAATTTTGGTGCATACTGTAGAGGGAATATCGTATTCAATTCCATATATATTTTTTTAATTTTGATTTTCAACTCATAATTCTTCTCTTCCAATCTGATTTATTAAATAAGTGAAATCAATATTTTTTTACAAACCTATTCAGTTAAATAAGATAAACTTCTGACCTTCTAAAAAATTTGGTCTGGTAGGCCGATCTATTGAAATACTGTATTATTAATGTAATCTTTGAAGATTATATATTTTTTTATTTAAATGTTTAAGTTTATTGATTTACATATAAATTTAAGTATATTAGTCTATTTAAGACTTAAGTTTTTATCTATTTAAATTTTTATTATAAAATAAACTTTTAAACTAGGTAATTATTTTTAAAAGACCAAAACGAATTTAAAACATAAATTATATTAAATAAATTAATTACATTTAAAAATTAAAACAAACTTAAATCTTATAAAGTTTAACTTGAACTAATTTATTTTCATCTGCATAAAATTTTAAATGTATAAAAAGTAATTTTTATATAGTATTTTAATAAATTTTAAATTAAAATATCCAAACAGCAAACAACTATTTCTTTCTTTTTCTCTTTCACGTTTTAGTATATACATATAAATTAAGAATGTAATTGATATATATATAAATATTTCTTAATTTTTTGTCTTATTAAATATTTAATATATTATTCAGTAAATGCATACTAATTATTAAAAGTAAAATAAAAATATATGAATAATTTATTTATTTTAAAAATAACAGTAAAAAAACAAAAATATAAAAATGTAGCAAGTAATTAACATCACCAATCACACTTGTTTCTTTTGTTACAGCATTTGTTTCTTTTTATTGTTCGACAAGCAGCACATGTTTAAAGCACTAAATATAGACATGTGTTGCCAAAGTGGATTAAATAAGTGCAAGAAAGTTTGCCGACAGCAAGTGTACGGATTATTATATGTTATCCTAACAAAGAAAATTATAGGAATGGAATTTTAGTTTATTGTTTGGAAAAAATATTTTACATTATTATTATTTAATTATAAAATTATTTTTATTTCTTAATTTTAAATTTTTATAAAAAGAATAATGTAAAAATAAATAATTTTTATATAAAGTATTTAAAATAAAAAATAAATGAAATTTTGTAAGTAAAAGACAAAATATTTTTTAAAACCAACATCTCTAATATCTTAATTTGTATGCTTTATATGTATAAATATTATTATTTTTTATTTTTATATTTTTTTTTATTAAATATATACCGAATCTTAGACATTCATTCTTTCTAACTTTTTTTCTACCAATAATAATGAGTTTTCTCATGTTTTTAGTAAAACCTTTCTTTTTCCTTTCCTATTAACTAATTCTTCTTCATCCATCTTCACTCTCATCTCGTTCTCTTCCTCCTTCCTTTCATTCTGTTAACTTCTTTAACCCCATTTTTTCTTTCCCTTATTCCTTCCCCAACTCTCATTAACATTATCCTCCATCCACTTACTTTGATTTAATGCTACTAAACCTCCCCTGTAATATTTTAATCATCTTCTTCCTTACTCCAATATAAACAATTATTACAGTTTTTACGGAGCACTATGGTGGATTCAAGTGTGTGATGGAGTATATGTGATTCTGGGTTGGTTAGCTGTTTTTGTTGTGTATATATTTTCAACCAACATGCTATGTTTTATATATTATAAGAAAATGGTTTGTTGCATGTCTAAAAACAGTTGAAATAATGGTCTGAAGGGAAAGATAGAAAGGAGGGAACAAATGGCATATAACATATAATATAAAAATAAGATATATCAAAATGTATACTATTAGAAAATATAATAATTATATTTTTTTAATATTTATTTGTTGAAATGTTACAGTACAATGATTAAAATTATGATTACTATAAATTTGAATAATATTTTTATATGAATATATAATTGTTTATATATATTTTTACTTTATCATGTAACATATATTTTTTTCTTTTCATATAAAAATAATATTTTTTATCTATATTTATATATATTAATATTTTTTAGTTATTATTATATGATTTAAATATTTAAAAATAGATAAAATGAGATAATAAAAGAGAAAAATAGAAAAATATAATATGATAAAATAAAAATATATATAATTATAATATTTATAGAAATTTTTATTTACTTTTTTTTTAATGTAGGTGTCATTAGATCACAGAAAGAAAAAAGTATGTGTGTAACTTAGTATATATGTAAAATAGAGAGATGTATAAAAAAATAAAAATGAAAAGGAGGTAATGAAAAAGAGAGAGTAGAAAGTTATCCCTGTTTAAATGTGATTGAATCATCTTCATCTACGGAACAGATTCTTTGTGTAGAAGAAAGAGACATGTATATAGATTTTTAAAAAATATTAATTGATGTATTACATTATTATATATTAATTAGGATATTTTTGTTTATATCTTAATTACTTTATTTATATTTTCTAAATTTTATATTAACAATAGATGAAAATATAAGATGATTAATAAAAATATACAATTCTGCATAATTATCAAATAAGGATATAAATAAAAAATCCTAAATTTATAAAACAACAAAACTTTAAAAACAAAGAAAAAATTCAAAATAAAAAAATCTAATATATAGTCATAAAAAATGCAATAATTAAAACTACATGCAACACTAAAAATGATATTGTCTAGGAAGAATAAAGGAAAAGAATAAGATTACTGATGGCGGAACTCGAATCCTAGAACTTTAAAAATTTAGACTTATTTAAATCTCAAATTTAATAGTCAAAGTCAGGGCAACCCATTTTTGTTCATTCTATTTGCAATGAGTAATTATTTTGTTTTCAAAAAATAATAATAACCACTGTACTAAGTTAATTTTTTCTGATTTATTTTTTAAATTAAAAACTGAAAATATCAAATAAAAGAAAGTAAAAAAAAAAAACTGGAAGAGAGTGAGTGTTATACTATTATAAAAAAAATTATTCCTTCCAATGATTCTCCAAATTCTTCTACTTTAAAAATAGTTAATTTGGAATTAGATGGAGTTTATATATAATTAGGATCCCGTGTGGTCAACGATACAGTTTTGAAAGTGACATTCATTTATTGGGCCTAATAGTGGTTCAAATGAATGTGATTTTGTTCAATTTGAATAATTATGGTATTATTATGATCATCCCTCCCATCTTCAAAGATCTCAAACTAAGTGCTTTTGGGTTTCAGTTTTGTTTGATGCTATATGGAAAAAGGAGCCCAAAACGTTAAGCAAATTTATTTTCAGTAAACTTCAAATGAAAAAAAATATTTTAATGATAATTTAAAATATAAATACTGACAATTTTAATTTTTATAAATTTGTATTTATAAAAAATTATTTCTCACAAAATATTTTAACAAAAATTCGAAATATATAATTTAAAAAATTAAATATAAATGTTTATCGATTTAATATTTTTTTTATCAATTATATAATTATAAAAATAATAATAAGAAAAAACTATTTTTTTTAAGTGATGGCAGAATAATTTCCCACCATGGACAAAGGAGATTAACCACTGCTTTCACTTCTTAAAAGAAGAGCCGAGTAGGAAAGTTCATGCTAATCTTACCATTTCTTTTGACGTCATGAAATGAATTCCCTATATTTTTAATATAACATATAGTTTTAAAAATATATAGAACAAATTTAATTTATGTATTTTAAAAATTATTTAATAATTTAAAATTAGTAACTTGAAATCAAACAAATATTTATGCATCTAAATTTACAGAGTTTGATGTGTTGACGATATAACTTATTTCTTTTAATGTTTGAAATATAATTTTTACATTTTTAATATAAAATATATATTTTATTAAATTTTAAAATATAAATTATTATATATATATATATTAGTTTAATTAATAATTTAAATTTATTTTCATAAAATAATTTTATTTAAATTTAAATTATATGAACACTACTTTTAAAAGGATTTTAGAAATCATGTTAGCTCTACTTTGAGAGAATCTTAAAGTTCTGCGTGCATATTGATTATTATTTTTTTACACTACTCCCTCCTATCCTTTTAGAAGAAGAATTAAATTTTGATACATAATATAATTTTTTATAATATTAAATAATTAAAAATCATGATAAATATAAATTAAATAAATTTAATTATGTGGTAATGTATAATTGAATAAGAACTAAAAAATTTACATTATTTAATAGACTCTGATTAAACTTATTTTTTTATAAAAAAATATCTTAATATTTTTACAAAATTCAATCTAAAATATTTTTTATATATTTTTTCTTTATAAATTTACTATTAATTAAATGAACATATAATAAATAAATAAATTTAAAATTTAAAATAACACATTCCATTAATCTTTAAAATAATTTTTAAAAACTATATAAATCAGTGTTAAACTTAATATTTTTAAATAATTTAATTAAAAGTTTTAATCCATAATTATTATGAATTAGTTAAATAAATGTTATACATAGAACCGAAGGAAAGATATCTTAAGTGCAATGCATGATCGGAATGGCCATTTGTAGAAAAAGCATTTGATTTCGTGTGCCTCCATATTCTGTCTTATTTATTGTTTCTCTTTCCGTACTTATTTGATTTATTCCTAAAATATTTGCATGTATATAATGTACTTTTTATAATAGTCAACGTTATGAAAAATTAACTATTTTCTATCAAACTTAATCATTAATTCTATAAAATTTATACTAGTTTAGTTCTCGAAGGGGTCAACTTTATGATAATTTTAGTTCTTAAATTTGATTAATTTCATGTAATGGAAATAAATTAAAAATTTTTAGAAACTAAATCAATGCAAATATTAAATTAAATATTTATTCATTCCAAAATTTTCAAAACCACCGGTGTACCCATATTTGCATAGACCTACCCCCGGACCTAACCATGAGAAAGCATACTCCTATGCCATATGTTGTTGACCTACCCCACCATTCTCTCACCAACTCATTTGAAGTAAATAAAAAAAATTATAAAATTTTCATGGTTAGACTTTGGGATAATTAAACTGAAATATTGGCCAATCAAGTTAACAACAATATATAACTAATAATAGTAGACTATTTTATGTAGATACTTCTTTGGTGACACAATATCACAAGTTTGTTATTTTTAAAGGGTATTAAAGATTAGTCCATTTTTAATTACTAATCGAGTCCAACTCACGTTAAAGTTGTCAGCTTGATATTTAGAAGGAGGAATGATAGTAACATATTTATTATATTGATTAATTTTTTAAAAATTAAAATTTATAAGTAAGTATTTTAATTTTTTAAAAATATAACCAATTATAAAAAAATATATTGAAGGATGTATTTAAAGATATTGGATTGGATTGAATTGATCTTTGTTTATCACATGTTTTTTTTATATATGTTATTAATTTTATTAAAATTTTCACATTAGATAAAGATAAAATTAATCATAGATGTATAATATGAAGATAAATTTTATTTTATAAATTAATTTTTAAATTATGTTAGATTTGAATTTAATTTTTAATATGATATTAGATTTTTTTCTAAAATTAATTTCTAATAAATTTGATTTTAATTTTTTTTTTTATAAAATTGACAAGATATTGCGAACAACTTCTTGTTGCTGGTATTCGAACATCGAGAACACATCTAGAATATTCTAGGGCTTTGTATAAAAAATCATTATTACCTGATATGTGTATGAAGAAGTAAATGAAGTAACATGGGTTAGCCCATTTATGTTTATGCACCAATACTTTAGAAGAATTGCTTCAAGGATGAGGTCTCATATATCACGTGAGTCACGTGGCCCATAATTTATAGCCAGAAAATATTGGATGTATGCCAAATGAGGTGAATATACTTTTAAAAAGTAGTAAAATAATTAAAAAAAAAGTAAAAATAGGATGAAAAAGAAAAAAAAAGTTGTATAAGAAAGTAAATATATAAAAATCATTATTCTAACTTGAGTTTCTTTTTATGCAAATTTTTCTCTAGTCCTCTCTTCTCTGCAAGATTGAAGTTTGAAATAATATTACGATATTCCTTTGGAATTTACATGCGCACCAAATAATCATTTCTTAACCATATCTGCTTGGTTTCATGTTAATAAAAAGTGGAATATTAGGTTAGCAAAGTTGATGATTAACGCTTGTTGATACCAATAAACTCAATTATGATGTCCACAAGCCAACCTTTATCAACCAAATGCAATTAACTAATTATTATTATCTCTTAAAAATAACTTTTACATAATTAGAGACTCACCACTCATTAATATTCGTTCTTTCAATATTTTTTTATAATTATGCATTAATATCTGTCTCAGGGAACAGGAACCACAAATTCACTTGCTTTACGCAATTTGCATGGTGCTTAAATGATATCACAGACACAGTTGTGTTTAATTCCTAATTATTACACGGTTTTAGATGAAATTAAAATTCAAACGTATTATCTTTGCCTTCACTTAATCTGGTAGTTGATAAACAAACATGGGATTGGTTGGTCCTTTGAGCCAGACAGATAAAAAGCCAATTGCTTTCATGAGCAGCATGTGCCACGTAACTAACAAGGAGTGTTGTGAAATCTAAACTTTGGATTAATAAGAGCAGCGAGTTACAATTATTCATGCACTTTTTTACTCATTTTTGCATCAAAACCTTCAATTAATCCAGCTTCAATTGAAACTCATATGATTCACAAAAAAAATGTACTTAATTGGTAGCATATTAATGTTGGTGATATTTTAAAAGGGAACCAAGTCCCACATTGTTTGGCCAATAGTCCTTGGTAGGCTTTATATAGGGGGACTCTTTGGGCTTGTAGACAAGCTAGTAAGGGACATTCCCTTGCACACATGAGTATTATAATTACTACCGTACTCCGGCTCAAATAGAAGTCGAGAAAATAAAATAGAGAATTGAATTTTAATTTCATAATTTTATATTGTGCAAATAAAAAATGAAAAATAAAAGTGTACATATAAAATTACTGTACAAGAGTGTAATCGAGTGGAACTTAAGGGCGTGGCTTGTGGAAAAAAATAAAAATAAACTTGACTTATTTATTCAAATAAATAGTTTTAAAGTTAATATATATTAATAGAAAAATATGAAATACGAGCTTGATTTTTTAATTATTTTTTATCTATTATGTATATTTTTAAATGTTTTTTTAAAGTTTATTAATTTAGCATTTAATAAACCTTTTCATGTTTAAAGAAAAGACAAAAGAAAAAAGAAAGATGTTTAAATTGTAACGATAATTTTAGAATAAAATTACCAGTTATATTAAGTATTTTTTATTAAAAAATATTATTTTTATCATTACGCACCAATAATTTATGAACTTTGACATTCCCTTTGATGGTTAGGAGATTAAAATGGATAAGATATGAAAATAACACAATGATATGAAAGGATAATATTAAGATTGATAGATTTTTATGTTTAAAATATATTAATATAATAATATAACAAGATATCAATTATATATAAATAAAAAAATTATTATTTTATTAAAAATATGTATTTTCTAAAATAATTTTTAATTGTTTTACCTTTAAATAAAAATTATATAACATTAAAAATGCTAAAATATTAAAATTAATCTTATAAAATATAATTTTTATAAAAATATTAAAAATTAGTTTTATTAAATTAATGTCAAAATATTTTTTATAAAAATAATCAAATAAATTTTTAATAAATTTAATAAAAAATTTTAATTTAAGATGATTTCAAACATAAATTTATTTTTTAAGTTAATTTAATTTAATAAAAATACTAAAAATAGCATTAAATTAATATTTATTAAAATATAAAAAAATTTACAAATTTTTTTATTCAATATCAATTTTTTAATAAAAATAGAAAAATATATAATAGAGAGTAAAATGAAAACAATAGTTATCCTATTATAATGATTTTTAATCCAAATTTTATTTTAAAATAAAATTTTAACTAAAAAAAATATGATATAATAAAATAATATGATAAGTTATTTTATCCTATACTCTTATCCTTATAATCAAATAAATTCTTAGTGTAAAACTTATAAAACCTTAACTACCTTGAATCATTTATATACTTAAATTTAAAATCAAACTTGGACTTATTTTTGAAAGCAAACCAACCACCTTGATAAAATATTTAATTGGTGAAATTCGGATAATTTATAACTAAATGATCTCATTTACACTCAATGTAAATGACAGAATCCTAGTGTTTGTTTAGAGTGATTGTAACTGTTAATCCAGATCGGAATATAGTATGATATTTCAATTTGTGTGTGTGAACAGTGAACATGTTGAATTCAAATTCAGAATTTAATTGATAGGAGCATGTGAAGGTAAGGGCAAATTGGGACATGAATAGAACTATCTTTTGGTGCGGTGGGAGACAATGGATAGTGTTTGAACCATTTATGGCCATTTATTAAGCGTTGTGTGAAGGGCTCATCTGGATTCAGGGAAAAAGTGACTTGTCATGTAGCAAAACAAGTTATGGATTACTTTTTGTTCTTATTTTCAACTTTTTTATTTTTATTTTTTCAGAGAATCAGAAAGCAGCATTAACTTTTCAAAGTTCATAAAAAATAACTATAATTAGAATAATAAAAGGACAAAAGAAGAAGAAAAAACCTCACATGGTAACCGACGCCGAAGTCTAAAGTTTATCCCCTGAGATCGAGGCTACTATATATATATATGGAATTTTATTATTTTTTTAAGTTAAGCATAATGAAGAATGCAGAAAGATATTTAAGCAGAATTAATTTAGGCTCATTATGTAATAAAGAAGAGCTTGCAGAGTAAATTGGATGTATGTGATTGCGATTTAATTGAAGCGAATTTTTCATGTAATATCATCCATTCGAGTTAGTTTAACCTGTAAATTTAATTTAATTAAAATATAAATGTTGAAAACTTTTAATTTTGAAAAGTATAAAAGATTAATTTATTGGTAGAAGATTGTTGACTAAATTAAGTTATTTTAAAAAAATATATTATTTTTAAAAAAAAATTTGGTTATTGAATAGTATTTTCATTAATCTTTTATTTATTTCATTATATATATTTTTAATTGACTATTTTAAATATTTATGAGTTTTTTATTTGATCTTTTAGAGGGATCAAATAAAAGTCATACTTTCTTAAAGAGAAAACGTATAAATATTAAGAAATAAAAAATGTTATTAATTTTTTAAAAAATTATTTACTTTTTTAATTTATCCTTTATATATACTTTACTTTTATTTTTATTTATTTAGTATACTTCATAGATATAAAAGTATATATAAAAAAAATTAATATTTTTTATAGATAGATAAATAAAAATAAATTTTTTATTTTCTTTTTTAACAGATAAAAAAATGAAAAAAGTAATATCCAGAAAAACAAGATAAACTTATAATACTTAGAGGAATTAAAAAATAAAAAATATACTTAACTAATAGAAAAAAACGAAAGATTAATGAAGGAATCATTTAATAAATAAAATTATTTTATGAAAGACTAACTTGAAAAAAATTAAAAATTAAAACAAAAATACCACAAATTTTTTTAACTGTTTTAAAACTTAATTAAGCCATTATTATTTGATAAATGATTTATAAATTATCTCACCGGGCATAAAGTTTATTAAATAAGTTTGACCAACAGTTAAAAAATTAAGGAAAGCATTTTTTGAATTAAATAATTAATTAAAAAATTATCAATTTAATATAAAAGTTTCTAGAACACATTATAAAATAAGAAAGTCATAAGATAACAAAAAAAAACTATAAAACTTATCTTATTTTAAAAAACAGGGACTGTTTTAATTTAAAATATAACAGTTTTTTTTTTTCAATTTAGAATACACAAGTAAATTCAACATGACAATATGATATTGCTAATTAGAAAAATATCATCATTATTGCAAATTTAGACCTTTGACAGTTGCAAGAGTGAAACGTGCAAACTAATCGGGCATTACTTATGTTCAACTAAATAGAAAATAATTAAGATTAGAGGCTAATTGGACGGTGATGGCACAGAAAACCAAAGTCAATGAAAATATTACAAGTCAGAGTGATGACCGATAATCATAAAATATTTTCCAACACTGATGACTTCTCTCCGGTCTTCATTTTTTCCTCTGAAGCGTCTCGAGAAAAACAAACACCACTACTGATGTTAAATTAATTTTTTAAAAATGATTATTTCGGTAAGATTAATTAATAAAATCATTATAGTTAGTGCTTCCTTAATCAATCAAGAAAATGAAAGTCACACTTTTTTAAAATATTTTTTTAATTTAACGTTAAAAAATTAAATTATTAAAATTTGATTAAATGATAGATCTTACCTGCTTAATTTTTTTATTAAACTAATACTTTAATTCATTTTTTTTATTATCTTTATCTTCCTTCCTTATATTTAAATTAAATAAAAACATAATTATAAAAATTGAACTGAATCAACTGGTTAGATAGATTTAACCACAAATCATAAAAATTAAAAATCAATTTTTTAAAAATTTATTTAAACTATAAACCATAAAACTATTTTAGTAATAAAATTGGTAATGAACCAATAAGATCAGTAAAAAATTAATAAACTAATAGACGGATAAAATTGGTAAAAAATTAATTTGACATATAAATAATATTATTTTTATTTTTTTTGTTAAATTATTATATTTTATTTAATTTTATATATAATTTAAATTAAAATATTTAAAATGATATGTAATTTTAAAAAAAATTTAATCATATAAAATTAAAATATTAAAATATTATATTATTATGTACATTTTTAATAAATTATATATTATAAAAATTTAAAAAATAATATTTAATTAATAACCATAATTTAAGCACTCTACTCCTTGATCCAGTATCTTATTGGATTTAACGGTTGATCTGCTTTTAAAACATTGGATAAGAGTAAGAAGTTTCAGAAATTGTACTGGTACTGGAATGTTATCCAGAATGAAAGTGTGATAGTTGGGACAAGCTTTGGAAGTTATGGAGATCAATCATATGTAATTCATTTGATAATGGAAGGCCTTGCTTTTAGTTTAATCAATCAAAAGCCCATGTCAAAGTGTCAATGTTGTACATAATGCCTCAATGGGTTGCCACACACTAAGTTCTAACTCTAACCTTTCACTTTTAACTACTTACACCAAACAAGTAGTGAATGGCCCCACAAAAGGGCACTTTACCTTAACCCGTGATTGATGGGATTAAATTTCTACAAGAAATTCTTATTCTTTGGTCTCACATCTCACTCAGTCCTCAAAGTTTGATGAATCACACAGTGGCTATTTTTGGAGGGAACATGAACATGGGTTACCTACCCCACACACACCTCCTCTACTTACTTTTTCTTTAGTCACTCTCAAGATTCAACTACTAATAAATAACCAATTTCACAAAATAAAAAGACCAAGTCACTCCTCAGACTCAACCACTTTCTTTTTAGTTTCTCTTTTTCATTTTTCACCTATTCTTAATATAAATACATCACTCTTAAGTTGAAGGTGGTAACATAACATAAAACACAGTGACACACACATTTGCTTCAACTCAGAAAACATGGATTGGTTCTCCTGGCTTTCCAAAACAGGCCTTGAGCCATCCCTAGTGTATGAGTATGGCCTTACTTTTGCTCACAATGAGCTTGAAGAAGAAGACATAATCTACTTCAACCATGAGTTTCTCCAAAGCATGGGAATCTCCATAGCCAAGCACAGGCTAGAAATTCTCAAGCATGCAAGGAAAGTGAAGGGAAAGAGGCCACCACGACCTGTGGCAAGGCTCATGGTGGCGATCAAGAGGACAAAGAGGTGCTTAACTAATTACATTCGCACGTTTATTGGATGTGAAGAGGAATCATCAGCACTTGTTGTGGTGCCATCATCAAGGACAAGGCCTGGTGGGTATGGAACAAGGTGGAAGAGTAGTGTGATGAAGAGGAACAAAAAGTTGAGGGTGGCAAAGCAAGAGAGGCTCTTGCTAACAAATGGAAGTCCTACAGTGGTGCCTGCTCTTGATGGTTTCATTAGTCCTATGGTGTACCCTTTCCAAAAGGATGAAAAAATGGAAGGAGATGATGATGATGGATACTGGTCTGCTGCTGTTGAAGATATCAGGTGGGATACCATGTTCCAGGATCTAAAGCCAAATTGAAACTTTTCATCATCCTTCTTCTAATTTCAACTTTTGTTTTGGGGTGGTTAATTCTATTATCCCTCATTTTTAGTTAGTTGGTGAGAGATGGGTTTTTTGGGTTCTTCCACCAGACAGATTTGAATGTGATTTTTTCAGACTTTTGTTGCTCTTTTATTTTTTTTCATTAGTGGTGTGGGTCACGCGGATGGGTAACTTTAGCACCTGTCTGTTTGAGCAATGAGATTGTCTACTTTTGCTTTTGGATGTTCATGCCCTTTAGCTTTTTGAAAGGGGAAAATTTGATTCAGATTAGCGTGTTTATGGGGAGAGAAAATGAATGATTTGAGGTAGATGTTTAGTAGTTATGTAGCAACTTTGAAGCCCAAAGAGTTTGGGTTGGGTCTGCTTGACTTGGGTTTGTGCAATGTAATGTCTTATGCTTGACAATACACACATTAACAAAGAATATTTAATAGTTGATAATACTAACTTTTGACATTCCTGTCTTTGAATTCTAGACCAAGCCTTTTCTCCCATTCACCAAATGATTACTTCACTTGTAGAGCCATGGGGAGCATCATTCTAGTTTCACCATGCAACATGCAGCACATGAAATAAGATGATGTCCATTTCTTTACTCAAGGTTGTGACTTCGTAGCACCGCCAAACTCTTATTGTTTAGAAACACCATGAATTGAACAGTGAGGAGTGAGGACCCCATTTTTGTGGATGTAACTTTTAGCTTAGTATCTACTTCCATGTCAAGGTTACTTTTTACTTTTTACTCGGTAATATCATGGCTTAGCACTGACAAAATAACAACGAATGTCTACTCAAGCAAATAAGAGTATCCGCAAAATTTTATGAAATTAAAAGAACCAAGCAAATGAGATAAGGAAAATAGTCATGACTGTTTTACAGAGAAACTGGCATCAAATTTAAGCTTATATCAATTTCACATTTTACTACTTGGATTGGATCAATACTACTTCTGTGATGTCTAGTGCTTTATAGGATCTCTTTTGAGCTAATATAGTACTTGAATTTATTTTATGACATTAAAAACTCACGAGAATCTCACTTCCAAGGAGTTTGCGACACTTACTGTGGTTAAGTTTCAATAATTTTTTGGCATACTCTTGTTAGTTAAGCCGCTGATTTACCGTGTCTTATTAATAATACAACTTGGAATAATTGACTTCATTATGTATTCGGGTAAGATGCTAAAAGAATGAGTATGCAATAAATATCTCACCACAGATAAGAAATATCTTGCCGTATACATTTCCGTTTTTATCCCTTAGAAAAGCTACGCATGTGATGTGATGGTGGTAAATTGGTACTGACCCCCAGAGACACCCTCCCTGCCCCCACTCTAATATTCTCCTGTCCTCATTTTCATTTCCCATCTTGAGCCAATTTTTTTTAGAGGTTCTTATTCTTTCAGTTCCTATTATGCTATTATGCTTTATTTGGATAATTTAAAAAAGAAAAAAGAAAAAAAATAATAAAGTAAGAAATAAAAATATAAAAAATATATTAAAAATAAGATAAAAAATAAATTGTTTAGATAAATAAAAATAGAAGAAAATAATTTATTTAAATAGATTAAAAAGATTAAAAAATAAATTAATAATTAAAATTTTATTTTATATCAATTAAAATAAATAAGTTAAACTTTAAAAAAATTATTTTTTATTATTCTTTTATTAATATGATAAATTTTAAAATTTTTAATAATTTAAACATTAAAAGAAAAAAATTATCCCCCTTAATTCTCTCCTATTTGAGGGATTATTTTCTGTAAATTCCACTGAAAAATAATTACTTCCCCCTTGTTTTTACAGTCAAGCAAAGGTAATATTTCCATTAATTCTATTTTATTTATTTTTTTCTTCCTAATTCACCTGAACACAAACAAAGTATAAGAATCCTTGCAAAATTTTAATATTAAAAATATGACATTTTTTTTAAAACAATTCAAATGAAAAATAAAGGCATTTTTAGAAATTTAAGTCTGTTGTAATAAGTTTTAAATTAAGTAACTAATAAATTAAATTATATTGGGAAAAAGGTTGAAAATACTGTAGCCCATGGTAATATAACATACGAGAAAGAGTAATAATTGAAAGTAATTTAAGGCAAAAATTAAGGTCTTCTGCGTACAGAAAATTCAATTCCTCTCATGAAAAAATTAGAGCGAGCAACCAATGTAAAGCTAAATTGAAATAGAAAAGGTGGGTTTTTGAAACAACTGTCGAAACATATTTCCACTAAATACGCGATTATGCATTACACAATTCTACTAAAACGGGCTAATCAGGATTACCTTGACAAATGCAAAAACTGGCATGTAGTATATACAAATTGACAAACCTCATGGTCTGCTACTTCATAAACGGAGTCTTATCTACATCCAACTTCTCATATTCATAACAGAATGTTTGGCAACGCCAAGGCCGAAAACAAAACGGCAAGGAACGTTACTAGGTGGTCAAGCAATTCTCCCAAGTCCCATACTTGGAGCTGAAACTTCCTCCACCACTCTGTTGTGCATGCTCAGAAATAACACTGCGGGCACAAACATCCCAAGTCCTTGCTATCTCCCCAAGGGACATAGGTTGTGATAAACTGCGTAAGGATATGCTAAACCGTGACCTTGTCTTCACTGAAAGATCTTCATTCTCCTTACTGTCAAAATAGAACACTTTGCATCAAGAATAGTAGATTTCTCATCAAATATAAGAAAAACTTCCGAGAGGGTGAAAAGTGAGACAAGCATTGAGTAGATCATTATTTGGAAGGGAAAACAAACATCTAAGAGAAAAATTAAGATTAGAAATACCAAACCTCAGTAGCACATTAGGGTTTCTTCCATTAGCTCTATATTTACTAAAAGCAAAATTTCTCTTGCCATCATCTACGTTCGATTTAAAATTACATATGCTCCTTAAAGAGGAAAATCAAATTTGCACCAATATAAGATGATATTTGAGGCAGAGTTCTTTTCTAAGTTAATCAACTCTTCCTTCCGATACATACCAAATCATAAATCAAAGATAAACAGGCTTTTAGTCCTTACTTTTTTCCTCATTATTATAATGACCCACTTCAGAATTTTTATCAATAAAAGCAAAACAAATACAAGGAGGAAGAAAAAGGAAAACTAAAACAAAATTGAATTGATGACATTAAAAACCAGGAGGGCTTAAAAAAAAAAGGAACCCAGCCATTAATTTCATCAGATGTCTAAAGTCTAAACCATAACATTTCTGGATTTCGAACATAATTTCTATATCAATATGTATGCAGAAAATCCTAGCTTAATAAATATTATTATATTAATGCATCCGAGTGAGTGAGTAACTTAAAAGCTTAACAGAGAAGTAATCTGGTACATCATTAAAAGCATTTCAATACTGAACGTTATTAAGAGGTACTTTGGAAGTAAAAAATTCATGGATGAGTTTTCAATATAATTTTATAAAAAAAATGACGAATTTTCACCTCCATTTTTAATTCCCACACCAAACATACCATCAGCTTTAAATATTTTACTCAGTCTAATATATAATCATACAAATATTTCACGCATAAAATAATTTAAACTGGAGTCAAACTGATTGCGAATGTTTCACAGGATATAAATATTCTCCTTTCTGACGATATAGCAAGGAAATGTACCATCAACATTGATGGTTTGAGGAGAATACATGATTTTTGTTTGAGGGCCCCTAAAATGATTCCAAAATTTAGGTACCACAGATGGTTCATGGTCATCCATTTTATATTTATAACATGTTTATTTCATTTATATAAAATGAACTACTTTGATTAATGGACCATCTATGGTCCCTAAATTTGTGACCGTTGAAATCATTGTATTTAAAAAATTATAACACAAGTAAGAGATGCCAAAATGATGCTCATTATCTCACCTGGATTCAACTGGAAACTTGTCTAGGAGTATGGGAGAACAATTAGGATAATTTGCAGGAAGCAGCAAACGCAGGGGCTGAATAGGCGACTGTCAGGTAATAAAACACAAATAAGGGTAACATAGCTAAAAAAAAGGCGTAAAATTGTTGCAATTGCTAGATATGGTAACCCACCATCTGCACTGAAGCATATTGGGATTTTAAGCTTGGGCTGAGAGCCACAGCAATGAAAGAACATTTGACAACAGTCCCTTCTGCTCCTTCAGCAGCAGCAGCTGCCGCAGCAGTTGGATCAACATCTTCATCACTTATGTCTACTACTGTGTCAATAAGTCGGTGATTAATCTCCCTTATTTCCTCCAAAAGGGCATGATTAACCTGTTGCATAAGTCAAATAAATTCAATATCAGAAATCAAAGACCAATAGAGAAGATCACATAAGTCTTGTAAACTATAAATCCAGAAATTCTACGTGGCTTCCCAGCAACAGTAACTGAACAAGTCTTTTAAAACTTATTATATGATGAATATCATGCTCCAATGAAACACTGAAACAGATTTTGATAGGTACCCATCTCACATAAAATTCTCATCAGTCATCATCCTATGATGAATCCAATGGAATGCCCACATGCCACATCAATAACTTAAAGACCTATATGCGTACATAAGAAGAGTTACTCACACCAATAGGTTCTAATCTTTTAAGCTCATGCCATACTTGATCATTGTTACTAAAGGGAAGGATAAAGACTGTTACTGAACATGAGACATTTATTAATTAAAATCAAAATAATTAAATACAAACAACTACATGCATCAGCCTAACCACTAAATAATTGCTGTTATTGTTGTACAGTGACTACTATAATTGTTTTTTCTTGTTATTTTACTAGCTAGTAATTTCTACATCATTTAGTAAACATTGGATAACATTAGGAGTGCATGTTTTGGGAGAAAGTTGGAGAAACACTTGTTGAGGAGAAGCTGCCAAACTAGTCTAAGATGGTTTTGTCATGTGATGTGAAGACCAATAGAGGCTCTACTGCTCTAGCAGAAAATTGGATCATACAGTCGGGCAGAAAAAGACAGAAAACTTCAGGTGGAAGCCAGTAGAAAATAAAATACCTTACTCTAAACAGATTTATTGAAAATTTGGTTTTTGATAAAGCCCAATGACATAACATCATTAGATCCATATAGCCAATCCCAAGAGGAGGGTCATTGAATCTTTGACAGGCTATTTTACTTAATTAAGGGCCCATTTGGGAAGGCTTACTTTACACTTACTTGGGCTTATCTTATAACATAAATATTTATGCAAGTATTTGGATAATTTTTTAACAAACACTTATGGTCTTCTGAAAAGTTGATTTGGGCTTATTTGTATAAGCTACTAGGAAAAAGTTAAGCAGAGAGCGTTTGCGGAGCATCCTGTCTTTGAATCTTAAGTGCTTATGACATAAGCCCTTATATGATAAGCACTTATTGAATACACGCTTAAATAAGTTGTTTACTCAGACGAGACCTAAATAACCGAATCACAACAAAAAAATAATTCTAACACAGTAATTGCTGTCTCAAATCTTTGACTATACAAGCAAATACAAAAGAACAAACAATACCATTTTTCCCATTTCCTAAATGTGTAAAAGATACTTATGGATGCAAGTAACTTGTGCTTCTGCAGAATATCAGTATACATCTTAAATATCCAACAATCCAATCATGTGTTTCTCTCTTTCCCCTTGTCTCATCCCCTTTCTTGTGTTGTGCTACACTGCTATTACTTTTAGTTGTGTTCAAGTTCTGGCATCAAAATCTGTAATTTGGTTAATATTATTAGCTGGAAAATAGAACTGCCAAAATGGGGCAAGCTCGATGGGCTGTTTCAATTAGCCCAAAAAAATGTTGGGTTGATAAATTTGTCTTTTTGACCTGGCCCAACCATCTAGCCTGAATATTAAAACAGGGCCCATGGGCTGGCCTGCAGTGTGTGGTGGGCTGGTCCAACAAAATTCTAACCTGTATTTGATTTGGCCCAGCCTGAAAATATGTTGACTTGAATGGGCCCACCACCCAAATCAACAACCCTACTGGAAATCACCAGTGCATTTTGAAAATGAGCTTCTATATTTATAATTTGTGTCTGTCTACATCAGAACATGAAATTGAACCTTTCTACACTCTTCTAAGCTCAACTCTTTCTTTTTGGCTTCAGGTCTTCATAGACAGAAGATAGAAAACAGTTGAGCTTTCAGTTGGGCAGGACAGTATACTCAATAAAAAGTATGCAGAAGTACGGCAGATAACATCTACAATCCATGTGTACAAACATTTTAAAATCATGTTCATCCAGGGAACAAAGATCGTAGGGAGTAAAAGATAAAAATTATAAAATAAAACATAACATTTAAAAACAAATAATTTGGTACCTCAATCTTTGGTTTCTTAACACTAGATGTTGCAGTTGACTCCAGATCAGAAACCTCTGTAGCAGTTAACTGCTTGATACTATCATTCATGCTACCAGCAGATGATACAACATTCAACGGTATAGCACTGGTGTAACGTTTCATCCTCTTGATTCCATTGGAACCATCTTGAGTAATGACATTTCTAGCCTGAAGACGACAATTAGTCATGGAAACCAAATCCTCACCAACAGCTGCTCTGGATCCATTACCTGGAGCTGATCCTGCTATCCTGTCATTCATGCTGACAACTGAACCAATATCCCTGACGGCAGCACTTAATGTTTTAGGGGACATTGATTTCACCTGGAATCATGATTTAGACATAAATCTGTCATCTCTAAGTCCAAGCATAAACAAAATAATCAAGGAAAACTTTTCATTCTAAATTCGCCATATCCAGTTAAAAAATTGTAGGCAAACAATTGATCAAATTAGCATAACAAAAGCTTCTAGACTAACTGCTTTAATTAGGCGTTCAAGAGGCTGCTCTGTAACAGTTGACTTTCCCGAAGTGGCAGCTAATGCATTAGCATGAACACCATCTGGAACACTGAATTCTGCCAATAAAGGAGAGGCTGATATCCCAGGAGTCCCAATGGCAAGGGATTGAGCTGGTGCTACTGTACCCCCTGGTTGTTGAGGTCCAATATTTGCAGCACTTGATATTGATGAAACACCAGGAATGGGCTTCTCAGATTCTCCTGGCATAGGAGAGGGAACCAAGGGTGGTGAAGGAGTAGGACCCACAAAAGGGGAATTAGAAGATTGCAGAGGAGTTGAAACTTTTGTTATTGGTGGGAGATGATTTTGTTGGTCAACCTGGGGAGATGAGTGTTGCTGAATCTGAGGAGATGCAGCCTGGAGGAGTTGGGGTGAAGAAACAGGAAATGGACTCCCTTGTTTTAGCGGTTGATGGGGATAAGCTGAGTGTTGACCTGAGGTAAGATGTTGCTGAAAGACTCCTGGCTTAACACCTATTCCTTGTCGCATTTTTATATCATTGATATCATTCATTTGGTGAAGCTGGGGCATTTGATGGGTCTGCAATTGTGCAGATAGCTGTTGCTTTGATGGCTGGTGTAATTGCTGCTGCTGCTGCTGCAGGAGCTGCCTCTGCATCAATTGTCGCTGTTGATATTGTTGTTTGAACTGTTGACTCTGCAGCATCTGCTGCTCCTGCTGATGTTTCAGTTGGTGTTGAAGCACACTTGAACCTGACTGAAGGGCATTTAGATTTGGTTGGATCACATTTGCCCCACCTTGCGATGGTAAAGAATTCATGTTAGTCTGTTGAGGAGTACTAACAGTGTTTTGTTGAAGGGAGCTCATTGGAACCTGTTGAAGGGAGTTCACAGAATTTCCTTGTCCAGAATCTAAATTAGTTCCGGGTTGCATTGAATTCATCGAATTCTGCTGTCCTGTTGATACACCAGACATAGAATTGTGCTGCAAGCTTGCAATATTATTCTGCTGCATTGTTGATACAGAACCTTGTAAATTTGTTGACTGCAACTGAGAATTTATTTGATTTTCATGAGACTGTACTTGAGTAACTTGGGATTGTTGCTGTGGCATGGACTGCATGTGAGTTGAGGGAAGCTGTCCTAGTTGCAACGAAGACATGCCTTTCCTAGGTCTATTTGAACTTATGAGATTTATAATCTGCTTCTCATATGATCCTACTTTTTCCTTTAAATTAAGGGAAATGCTATTCTTGGGAATCTGTAGGAGTTGCATCATACGCTCCAACATCACTTTATATACCCTCAGCTTTTCAATCTGATCTGATTTCTGTTGTTGAGGAAGAGAGTCAAGCTGATAAAGAAAAGCAGATACAGAATTAAACGGAGAAAAAACACAAACATTAATAAATTATGTCATTTTTAACAAGTGCCCTTAAGGCACTGATTAAGATTTTAGAAGTATTGAATACCCTCCCTTGATAATATTTCTTTATGAACAAACCATGCTGGTTAAAGAAAAGAAAATATTAAATGCTTTCTGGATACCATTGATATTAAATGCTTCTGCAATCTCATTGATATTTTTTATTTTAATTCCTGCATCATCCATAAATTACAAGCAAAACACATGGGAATAAAGTGCTCTATTTCAGAATGGGCTAAAATAAAAAGGCTTTACATTATTTATCAATTTGCACAGGATGAAAATTCTAGTATTTACCACAATGATTGCCATGGAAAAGGATGATTTAGCAATAGCAGTAGTTAAAGGGTAAATTTGTTTAAAATTTTGGTAGAATAGAGGTTAAAAAAATTGATTTGTGTTTGGGAGTGATATTCTAAAAGTGAGTTTAGAAGAATTGATTTATTTGCATGGTAAAGTAGAATAATTTTTGAAATATGAATATAACTATATTTTGTGGGTCCCACATCTAGACTCAATTCTTGTCTGTTAAAAGTTTAAAAAAATCACTTCTCTCACAATCAGGTATTTTGACTGTAAACTTCCTCTTATTCAACATGAAAATTCCAAACCAAGCAGACCGTTGAACTCTATTCTTTTAGCCGGGAAATCGTCTTTTGTACAAAACAAATGGATAGAAAATTGGCAAGTCAAAAAAGAAATGCCAATATACCTGCTGAAGTTTAGCAGCAATTTTCTGGTACATTTCATTCATCTCTGGCAAGTAACTTTCTTTCATGGTTTGGATCTGGAGGTTGAAATCAGCAGAATCAAATAATCAAAACATTAGTAACCTTGAGATTTTCATGGTTAGGATATGTAGGTTGAAATCAGAAGAATCAAATAATTATAATATTAGATGGCATTTGGTTTGTGAAAATGTTTTTTGCTTTCATTTTGTTTCTATTTTCAACATTTTGTACAGAAAACAGTGAAAACAGAAAAAAAAAAGTTGTTTTCTGTTTTCACTTTTATTTACAAAACTGAAAACAGAAGATGAAAACACAAAACTGTTTTGCAAACCAAAAGCCACCTTAGTAACCTTGAGATCTCATGCAAGAACATCTGTAAGTTTCACTTTCATGCTTAAATTGAGAAGATGTCTAAACTCTAAACAATAAAACTAGCTTGCAAGCAATACCATTCAAATTGGTACAGTATCAGATGAATAATTACAGGGAGTCTTTCTTAATGGCAGGCAGGCAGCAACTAACAGAGACAAAAAGTTCAGTGACAAGAAAATTCACTGCACATGAAAATGAAACTTGAAAGAGAACATATATTTCTGAATTGATATAGTACTGTGATTGAGTATATATATATATATAGATAACCTAAGATTTACAGCGAAACAAATATTGAGCTAATTATGCAACACAACACTCCTCAAGCCAGGGAATAGATATATATCATTCCCAACTATCTAGTAAGTTATCAGAACTGTTCTGGGGGAAGTCTTTTGGTTATTACATCTGCCAATAAGACCCTACATATGTTTTATTTATTAAGATCCTTATCTAGATTCTCCATGATAAACAAGTTGAACTACATATGCAGTGTTTCCCAGTCCCAAGATAGAAGCTCTTATACCAACTTGAAAGAGAAAATATCTGAATATTAAACCTGATTTGATTATATTACAGCTATTAATTATAATACATATGGACTGATTCTAATTAATCTAAACTAAGATTTACAGGGAAATAAATCTGTCCTAATCTATCCTAATTACAGAAATTAGGGAAACAAATTTGTGCACAATAAGAGGAAATAATGGGAAGAAGATTTCGGACTTATGGGTACTTAAAAAAATCATGATTTTTTCTAAGACTGATCAAAACTTTATGTTCTTATACTTATGTAAAATTCTCACAATAAAAGTCATCATACAACCTTCTTTACTTACACTAAGGTTTGTTTGACTACTTTTGTAGTCCTAGCAAAACTTCAATGAGGAAATAAAAGTGAAAAGAAAAATGGCATGGTACCTTTTGGTACACTTCTTCTTGCCAATCAACCCCACTAGGTTGAGCTGTCTGAGCTGTAGAATCCAGAGAAGCTACGACAGGAACAATATGAAACACATAAGAACATACAATGCTCAGAAAATGCACAAGACTGACAAGAGTACTTGGCATTGGCTAATAAAGCTATTAACGCACAAAACATATAATGACAGAGAGAGAAATACATATATGCAAGTACATACTTGCTGATGTTTCTGGAAGAGTTCTTTGAGATTGATATAACTGTTTTTGTTGATCAAGAACATTTTGCTGTTGAAGTAAGGATCCTGATGCTTGAATTCTTTGCTGCATATCTCGTTGTGAGGGATTTGGCTGCTGCTGCAAACCCAATTGTGGTTGCAACTGTGCAGACTGAGTGTGAATCTGTGGCATTAATTGCTGCTGTGAAGCTTGAGGCTGTGATTGCTGTGCATGAGATGGCAACAAATTTGATGCATTTTGTTGTGATTGTTGCTGCATTGGAACCTTTGGTTGTTGTAGCATATGTGCCGAGTGATGGCTTGTTTGCATGCCAGCATTGCCAGATTCAGGTCCTAGCAACTGCTGCTGGACATTATTTCCCATCTGTGATTGATGCATATTCGCTAGATTGTTTTGCTGATTTAGTAACTGTTGCTGCCGTGGTTGCAGGTTTGTAAGATTATTCTGCTGTGAAAGCAATCTCTGTGGTTGCTGTATATCACCGGCATTGGTCTGTGACCCAAGCATCTGTGCATGTTGCATGTTTGTTGCATTTGACTGAGGCCCCATAAGCTGCTGCTGCTGCTGCTGCTGTTGTGCAGGAAGGATTGGCTGTTGAGTCATTGGTGCTTGTTGCTGATGCCTGATAACTTGTGAATGCTGCTGAAGCATGGACTGTGCTGACTGTGGAACATTATTGGACTGCTGATTCTGTGGAAGACTAGACAGAGAAGATGTTTGCATCATGGAAGGCTGCATAACAGATGAAGTTTGCATAACAGATTGCTGAGAAGGTTGCAACTGATTTGATTGCAGAAGGTTCTGTTGTTGTTGCTGCTGCATCTGAGATTGCAGCTGGAGCTTCTGCTTGAAAAGCTGCTGTTGGTAAAGATACTGCTGTTGATTCTGTGATTGCTGCAGTTGCTGTTGGGGAACAATTTGCTGCCTTCCTGGAATTGGTCTCTGAGAACTGTTAAACATATTCTGTATGTTGGCATTTTGGCCAATAGAGCTCCCAACTGAATTTTGCCCATGTAAACTCTGTATGTTGGAATTCTGGACAATATTTTGGCTGGTAGTCTGGGCTAGACTCGATACAGGTGGAAGGTTAGATTGAGACACAACATTATTTTGAATGTTCTGAGATAGCAGCTGCTGACGTTGCTGAGGCTGACTAGGCAAAGGAACAGAATGTTGTTGCCCAGGATTATGAATTTGAGGCGGTAAAACAAGTCCTATGAAAAGATTTGTTTGCCTCAGTGAGAAGGGAAAAAAGATATATATGTATATATGTGTATATATATGTACATATATTGATCACAATATAACATTCAAAATCTTACTTATATTTTTAAACACTATTTTTTAAAAATTTGTAAGTTATAAAATTAGATTTTAAATACATTAATGAGGGCACAAATTACATACAAATGGAGGGCTTCAAATTAACCACATGGCTCATCTGTTAAGGATTTAACATAAGTTAAATGGAAGGATCTATTAGAGCAATGATTAAAGTTCAGGGAACAATTGAGGCTACCCTGAAGTTTGTGGTAGTACTCTGCAAATGTGATAGCAGGCCAATATTAAAAGAGTGTACACTAGGAGATATGGAGGAAATGGGCCTCAGGTAGAAGGGCCCAACTGATAGGTACAGCAGTTAGTTGGGGAAATGGTTATTTGTACAGGGGAAGGAGAAGTTAGTTAGATGAGAAGTAGGTTAGTTGAGGAGAGAAGGGAGCCTCTCGAATTGCTCTTGGCATTGTATCTGTTTTCTGGCTAGCTTAGCCATTGGGGTTAGGCCAGAACCTCTTTTCTTGAATAAACACATATTCTGGTACCATCGTAACAAAATGCCACAAAGTTTAGGGAGCTAAATACATTGTTCCCAAATTTACGCATAAATAAATAGAATTTGCCACTTTGGTACATCATAAGACAATCACCAACCCAAGGCTATTAAATGCTAACCTTGATCGGGAGGTTTATTGCTGGGGCCAACTTGATTTGATGGCATATTGCTAGCCATGGTGTTTTGGGATTTAGTTTCCATCGTAAGCATCTTCAAAGATATTTTCCGTAGATAATCAGACTGAAAAGAGGGAACCACATTACTTTGTAAAACCATCAATCTTCCTTATCATATATATTTTACATAGGTAACCATAAATAAAAATGGATGTTCCTCAATCCTCATAATGAATGTACCTGGGTTGTGGCAGCAGTAAAAATCTTTTCTTCAAACCTTTGAGCAATCTTCCGAAGTTCAAGTAATCCCTCGGGACCAGAAACAGGAAGATGTTTTTTCAATGTGTCCATTCTATAAAAAATGAAAAACAATAGTTTCATAATTAAATAATGCAATCTGTGGAGATGTCAGGAATATTGGACAATCCTTAAAAGACAGTACACAATCAGCAGTAAAAATTTGATGAAATCAACGGAGAAATCTTCATCTTCATACTCCCAATAGTTCAATGCAGTAGTGACTCAATAAACAATCTTCATTCAGCAAAATATAATGAATATATTTGGCTATACTTCTTCACATATCCAAAAGAAAATTGAGTAAAGTTGTATGCTTTATATCCATTAGAAAATTACACAGAAAGGTTATATTTGTCTTATGTTTGTTTTAGTTCAACCATACAAGCATTTCTATTTTCCTGAATAGAATTGCATCAATATGACAAACAATTAATTTTCCTTTGATATGCAACAAGCAGTAAAGAAAAAACTATGCAAATAACCTCTCATACAGCATTGAAACTGATGCGTACATTTTGTTGACAATTCTTTGTCGAGAATCAGGTGGCAGTTGTGCTCTCCAATCATTTGTATCCATTGTGGTTTCAGTACCTTGATTAGGTCTCCAATTATTGGAATCCATCAAATTCAAATTAACTGAAGCACAAGAAAAAAGACCGTTCTAATCAAATCAGATTTTAAATGGAAACATGTAATAGGGACATATATATGTACAAGAGACATCATATATCTTCAGTGTTGCTATCCCATGCTATTAACAACTATGAGCACACAAACAAACTACAAGCATAGAGCTTTGCCATCCTTGCTCCTTCCAAATTCCAAAACCTCTCAAGTTAATCAACAAGAACTGCTATAGACTCAGAGAACATAGGGGCCTATTAAGAAGAGTTTCCATGGAGCTTATCTGGACTTATTTTATCATATTAACAGTTATGCAGGTATTTGGTTAAGTTTATAAAAGTGGCTTATGACCTTCATATAAGCTCTTTTAAGCTTATTTCAATATGCTTCATGGTAAAACTTATCAAAATAAGCTTATATAAGTAAACTTATTGAACAATTGTTTAATTAAATTGTTTATAGAAATATGCCCATACTCAATGTTCTCCCAAAACTCCAAAAAATCTGGCATCGGTACAGTGTAAAAATAAGTGGGCAGTTCTTTCTGAACCAGAGTGACACAAAACGCAGACAGACAGCTCTTTGGTCTATGAAGCTGTAGCATATCACTTGTATTAATCTTACTGAGAATCACTGTCCAAACAAAAGACTTGACCATTCAAGGAGATCCAAAATTTCCAAAGAAACTTAGCAAGAAAGATGCTTCGTTTGAAAACTAGGAAAGAAAAATTTGGAGGAATACAAATCGGTAGAAACAAGTGATCAAACCTTCTTATCCATATTGGAGAATATATGGGAATTCTCAAACAAACACAGAAGAGACTGCAAGCTATAGGACCCCCAATAACAGAAATGTTGACAAATTATCTCAATTCTCAAAAACACCAAAAATCAAAATTTTAATAAATTTTATTCCTGATCGAACTGATTAAAGTTGTTGAAGAATTGATACAAAGATAACTCCAAAACAAAGAATAGCACAATGGTATATAATTTCTTATGGCAAATATTGATTCGTATCCAAAAAAGAAAAATTCTATGAAGAATGAATTGATAGTTGATTCCTCTCCTTTATGTTTCATGCACTGTTATCTTCTAGTAAATAGTCAGAGATTAATGGCTTTTAAAATAGAGAGATCAGCAATGGACTCAACCTCTTACAACAACTTTTTTAATACACACCTCCAGGAATAAAACCCTGGTCAACATGTTTGAAGGGACCTAGTTATATACTAATTTGTGTTGGGCTCTGTTGGTTCTTGATGATGTACTTTAACAAAGTTGTAAAATTCTAGAGTAAAGAACAAAATGCCTAGATTGTATCTGTTCTCCTCTACTCCGATTTTCTATCTATTTTTCTATTTCTCTTTAATCAATTCTTCAAACCTCGGCTTCCTCTCTGGAGTTCCTCCTCATAATCTATTATAAAGCATGACTTTCGATGCACGTTCTCCGAATCTCAGTCAATTTTCTAAAAACACAGACATTTGACAAATTGACAAATCATAATCGTAAAAAATTCGAATTCCATCATCATCATTATTTACAAAGAATACATTTCCGTTGAAACAATTCAAGTTTCAGATACGAAAACCTTGCAGAGAGCGAGGCCTTCCATCAAAATTAGTGAGAATCAAACAAAGATTTCATCCATTCATGGAATCGAACAAACCAAACACAGGAACGAGAGAAAAGATGACGAAAACAAAGAGAAGCTACCGTCGTCGTCGTCGTCGTCGCCGTAAGCGATGATTGAACGACAACGAAGGCGGAGAGAGGACTCGTCCGGTGGCGCCTCCCAATCGGAGCTTTCAGGTTGAGGCTTCCTAAGCCCAATTTAGACCCCAAAATTGAAATAATTGTGTAACGCTAACACCTGTATCACTAATAACACTCAGCATCTAAATTATATACGAAAGGGCTTCTCCTATTCTAACCTCGACACTAACACTGCCCTTACCAAAACCAAAACCTAGACAATTGGATATTATCAATGATTCATCATAACCTCAGATTCTTCTATGCTAATTAATTTGCGACGGTTACTGTGAAATTGTAGGTTATAATACAATGTATGATATGAATTGGTTATATAACGGGCACAACTAGGATGAAGCCGAGTCATTTGACTGTTTCATGAAAGTAACTTTCGTAGTAATCAGCATTTTTTTAAAAAGAAAATGCAGTTAGTTGACTTGGATCTAATCTAATAACTATTACACATTTCCTTCCCAAATAATAAAAAAAATAAATTACATTAATATTCCATAAAATTTAACAATATTTCATATTTTTATATAATTTTGACCTTTTTATTTATATAAATTGCGTAATAAAAATATAGTATTATGTTGTTAGATAAATTTAAAAATTTATACAAAATAAAATATTTAATAAATATTTGTTAAACTTAAAGTATGTGAATGTGTCTTAGATTGAAAAAACCCAATGGAATAGACCAACCTTTATATATTCTTTAATTCTTATATTTGTTATAACTTGACGGCAAGGAATTTAGTCAAATTACCAAAGTCCAAAATGATTTATTTTAATGTACCAAAAAAATTGATTTATCATAAGTATATGGTCCTTTAGATGAGTTCATGAACCAGCACTTATAATTAATTTACCTCCTACAATGCTTAATAATTTTTTTATACAACTTAACTTAAAAAAGTAAAAAGGCCCAATTAATTTAAATTTCATGATTTTCTTAATAAAGCTCAGCTTGACTAATCAATGATTTTAATTTTAATTTTTTTTAACCCTTACCTTATTCTCAGACCTTTTCTAAGCTAATTTGTTGGATTTGTTAATTTAATAATTATATTAATTTAAAATTTCAGGAGATTTCTATTTAAATCATTTTGTTAAATTTTCACTTATCATCTTGAGATATTTTCTATTTAATAATAACATTATATTATTTTTTAATACAAAATAATATCTTATATTATTAGATTGTTCAGCATGCTACTATTTAATAAAAAGAGCCAATTAATCAAGTATTATGTAAAACTGTATCCTTATTTTGTAGTGTTTCTCAATTCATTTAAAACACTTCTTTTATTTAAGTTTATTTAATAGAAGTATAAATGAGTCGAATAAAGTTAAATGCTTTAATTTAGATTTGATTTATGAAAAAAAATAATATTCAAGTCCTTTTATTTAAGCGGATTAAATTTAAAATTTGAGTTTGGTTTATTGCTTGTTTATCATTTATTTATTTTTGTATTATCAAAATTTTACTAAATAAAACATTATTTAATAATTTAAAAGGTAAAGTATAATAATAATAATAATAATAATTTTAAAAAATAAATTTATCTTTATGAAAATAATTTAACATTAAAAAATATTAAAAAATGAAATGGCATATTTTAAAAATATTTTTTTAAAATAAAAATATTGTAAATTATAAATTAAGTAAATATGACTTTAATTGAAATGAATTGATAATATAATTTTTTTTTATATTATTATGCCATCGTAGATTGTTATCTCATAAAAAATCGTTACTTTTTAATAATTACTCTAAATGTCATATATACTATAGTTTTAATAAGTTGACAATGTAAATTTTTTTATATTTATTATATATCAAAATTAAACTTATATGCTATATATAATATATAACTTAAATTAATTAACATCGCCATGTCAAATTTATAAGTTTATATCATATAATAATTTTTTATAGCATGAAAAATAATTTAATTAATAAATTATACGAGATTACAATAATTTTATATAAAAAATGATTAAAATATTTATAAATATGAATAATGGATAACAAATTTGTCAACTTTTTAGTTATTAACTTTTTATGTAATTTATCAGCCATAAGTATGTTATCTAACAATAATTATCTATTTATACTTTACATAATATGATATATTAAAATAAAATAACATAATAAAATATATTATTATTTAATTATATTATAAAAAATTATTATTTTTTAATAATTACTCTAAAAGTTATACATACCATAGTTTTAATGAGTCCATAAGGTAAATTTTTTATATTGATTATATATCAAAATTAAACTTATATGCTATATATACAATATATAAATAAAATTAATTAACATCATATATTTAAACTGCATAATAATTTTTTATAGTATATAGATTAAAATAATTCAACTATTGAATTATATGAAATTATAATTATTTTATGTAAAAATATTATTAAAACATTTATAAGTATGAATTCGTTTATTTAATAATTTTTTTATGTAATTTAATCATAATGATTATGTTATTTAACAATAATTATCTATTTATATTTTATATATATTAAAATAATAATAATATAGAATATATCAAATAAATTTGAATTTGAATAAAATTAGATAAATTTAAATTATTTAAATTTTTTTAATTTAAAAATTAAATTATTAAAATTATATGTTCAAAAACTATTAAATAATATAAATTTACAAATTTAATATTTCGCTATCAATTGACTTTATTTTATATATATATATATATATATATATATATATATTATATAAAAAGCACATAATCACATGTATAATAATTATTCGCAAACTATTATTATCAAACTTTCAAAACTTAAACTTAAGTTATTTAAATAATTAAGCCTAATTTTAAATTTTAATTTTTTTGTTTAATTAAATAAACAATATTAAACAAATATTTATTAAACTGAGTTTAAATAGTCTATAAATAATTTCATTTATTTAATTCCTAAATATTAATGTTAATATAAATTTTTTATAGTAGATAAAAAGTGATAAGATTTAAATTTAAAATTTTATGTAAATTATTTTAATTTTTAATTTCTATTATTAAATTAATTTTAGTAATTTTATCCTCATTAAATTAGTATAGAGTATAATTAAAAAACAAAAAATTAAAAAACTAAAAATACAACTCCAAAATAATAATAGGTAGAGTAAATAGAAGACATAAAAGAACATTTCAAAGTTTGAAAGTATTTCATCTTCACATTTTTTTAAAATAATATTTATAAAAAATAAATAATAATTAGTTTATATATGAAAAATATCTTACATTTATTTATATTTTAAATTTAATATCTGATAATTATTTTATTTTTTAAAATTATAAAAAAATTGAATGATTATAAATAAAATGAAAATAAATATAATATAATTTTAATATACATGAAAATCATTTCATATATTCAAAACACATTTAGTAAGAATACTAGCTTGACCTACCAATTGACTTGTTGATTTATAAGTTTAGGCGTATAAATAAGTATTATATTTAATTGTGCATCTATAAAATTTGGCCCATAAAATTTAAAGGTTTTATAATTTTTAATTATTTTAAAATAAAATTAAATAAAATATAAGTGAAAAAATAATTAACCTTTTCTATATAATTTTATTGAATATAAACCCATATAAATATAAATATGCGCAGATTAATCTGTTAATATGTGAAGTTACGCAAGATATTTGTGAGTTGTTAAAAAATTCTTATTTTAACCATCCTATAATTCTCTTGTACTGTACTCTAGGGGTTTGATTGGTTAATTCGATATGCTTTTCAGGTAAACTTTGCTAAGAAAATAAAAGTGACCTGAAAATAAAGATTACTTTAAAGGAATATTTGTGATGTAGAATTTATTTTGTAAAAAATCATGTTTTTTGAAATTATATTTTAAAAAAATTATAATTGTAAAAAATATTATAAGTATATTTGATATATTTAAAAATTAATAAAAATATTATTATTAGTATGATTAAATTTTTTTACTTTTATAAAAATTTTAAATCTCTATTTCTCGTTATAAAAATATTTTATTAAAAATATTAATTTTATAAAAAATTAAAATACTTATACCCACCTTACGTGTTTCTTACCAATTACCCTTCTTGGGAGTGCAGTTCAGTGCTGCAGAATCAATATATTAATAATACTTAACTTTAGAAGGTTCCGTTGATGATGGCAGTCAAATCATTTAACTATAAACTGAATAATGAATATTTTGTCAGCTAGAGGGACTCCTACCTGATTTTTATGGTAAAGTTTATTGAGGAATAAACGGTGGCATATGCAGGGGAGTAAGAGACATTTCCATTCACCATCACCAAAAGACACTTTCATTCACAAAATGCTCTTCTTGCTTCTGTTGCAGTTTTTGTTGTTTATCCAATAATTGTAAACTATATATTATTTCTTTGTTTGAACCATTGCAGTTTGAAAAATTGTTAATAGGGTGCAGTACAAATCTAACATTTTTTTTTTCTGCACAACATATATTTTTATATTTTATGTAAAAACAATTTAATTATAAGCAACCTTAATTTAATATCTTTCAAAAAGAACTATTGTTTACATTATATATATATTGGTTTTTTAATACGAGATATGTAAAAATAAAATTTAGTGGGAAGGATTCTTTAAAGCTTAAATACATTGTAAAGACATTAATAATTTAAGGAATATTAGCAAAATTATATTATAAATTGTAAATTATATCAAAGTTGTTTCAATTTTATTTATTTTTATTATCAGAGTACAATTTAAATTTGAGTGTACTATCATATATAATTTTTTTAACAAATAATATTAATAGCACACATTTTTTAATATTTCTATTATTAAGTAAATTTATGGGATTCATTAAATTATATAAATTCCACTATCTATTTTCTAAAATGTATATGAAATTTATCTAAGACAATATTAAAGAGTGTTTTCTTATTACTCAAGTCTATTACCACTGGTGTTGTTAATTTTTAATAATAATTTAGGTATAAGTAATTGATGTGAATAAATCTTTTCATGTATATGATTGATCATATACAAATCTTACTAGATTTTGTATTTGCACAGTAATATAAAATTATGACAATTTTTATATTATTAATTATTTAGAATATATTAATAATACTATTAAATAAATTATTAATTTACTTTACATTGTATTTTAATAAATTATTATAAATTACTAGACAAATATTAAAATATTTTTTTAGTATTTAAAATTTTTAATATAAATGATTATGACATAAAAAATTTATAATATTAAATTATAAATTAAAAAAATAATTATTTTTTATATTATTCTATATTTGAAAATTTTAACATCATAATGTTTAAAGGATATATTAATGGATTGTAAAAGATAAAAAGCAATTAAATTATTAAAACTTAATTTATGAACTTATTTATGCACATTATATTTTTATGTTATAATAATGACTATATATATAAATTAATTAACAAATTAATTTATATTTTTCTACTTTAAAAAAAATGATTCATAATATACATATATACTTTGAATCCACGCTGATGTGCAAATAAGAAACATATCATTTTTATAATTTTTTATTATTTCAATCTCATAAAGATAAACATTTTTATTTTATTTATAAATATTAAAATGTTAGTTAATTAAAAAATTTATTTATGATAAATTTTCTTCTATTCACTAATTACTGTCATCAAAAGAGACAACTTTTTAATGAAATTGAAGTGTTTAAAATTTTTTTTAACCTATAACAAAATAAATGTTCTACTCAGAAAATTCTGTCATTTTATGAATTGAATATATAAAATTAAAATAAATATAGTTTATTTTGATATTATTTTTATTAAGACTTACGAAGTAAATTTATATTTGAGTAAAAAAATATTAAATAGGTAATATGATGCATCTTTTTTATTTTACTTATTTGATATATATATATATATATAAATGTATTTTTTTCAAAAAATTATTGTATTTATCAGTTTTTCAAAACTTCAAAAAATATCTATACAAAATAAAAAATTGAAATATAAAAGAACAAGAAATATATAGATATAATAAATAAAAATAAATGAAGTAATAAAATTACCATGTAACATAACTAGCTAAGGGAATCCATGCGACAGTTCTATTAGAAATTTTTTGATATATAACATAAATGTTTATCTTTCTCTTCACAACATTTATACATAATCTCATCATGTTAAAGTTTAACATGAAAGAAATAATTTCCATGTACAAGTTTCATTGTTATGATTAAATAAATGATATGTAGCGATTGAAGGTGATGAATATGCAATGAGCTCTGTAATGGCTTTTTTCATGTTATTGAACTTCAACATGTGTTCTTCTCAACTTGTTTGAAGATACTTGGAACCCTCTCTCTTAAACAAAAAGCAGCCACAAAATCACAGAAATCATAACTGCAACTGAAAGCAAAAGCAAGCCAATGAAGACCTGATTGCTATATCTTCTTAACGAGGGGCATTCTTCCTTAGTGATTTGAGCAAAGGTTTCTGTAACAAAGGAGCAATCTACTAAGCGAGCCAGTAGTGGACCATGTCTATGGAATGTGTCACTCATGTTGGTAGCCACCATAACGTTAGAGTACAGAGAAGGAGTCAATCTTCCCACGGTAATGCAGATACCAGAAGGGGATGTATTACACAAAAAACTTTGGTATGCCTGTCCATTAATTGAAAACCATTATCGTTACTAGTACCATATTATAATCATAATTAATAAACAGTAAAATGTTATTTATCAGATTAAGAAAAAGGAGAAGTTTGTTTTATTCATTCATGAGTGACATAAACTGTTTTAGCTTATGCATAAAAAAGAAAATGATACATGAGGTGAGTCAAGTGTGTATTGAAAATTTTAATTAGTTCAATACAAAACTTTCTATATTCTATAAACTTAGCTTTATGCTCAAACAGAAAATTAGTTGAAGTTGAGAATGAAACAAACTTACTTCAGGTGCACCCTTTAACTCAATTTCTGAAGGACCACATGTTCGTTCAGTCAAGTTAGGGTAAAATGGATTGCACAAGAGGGGCATCAATGGACCAGATTGATTGTAATACATATGTTGATAAGAAGGAGGCACATTGGCATTGGCTATGTGAGTTACAAATGAATTAACCAAATCAACCATTTGGAATGAGGTGTTTCTTGTTATGACCAAGGTTCTTTGGGCTGCTGCTCCATCCATGCAAGGAAGAAGTTTTCTTAGAGCTGTATGATCTTTTGGGTGCTCAACCCAATCCTCCATTGCAACACATGTGTCAGATACTCCACTTGAAATGGAAAATAAAGAAATGAATCAGCTACAACTAAACTGCTTTAACTTTAATAGAATTTTAGTTTAAAGTTTCAGCACCTGAAATTAACTTATTTTATATACTAATGTTCATTTGACACTTTGGATAGTAAATAAGGTTCCCCTTGTAGCCATACTGTTACCTAAAAAATCTTGAAATCAAAAGCCTACAAATTATGATAAAGCATGGTTGATTTGTGAGATTACATTTATTGATGGAACTTACTTGTGAACAATTAAAGATATACCGCACAATATAAAAGTGCCTGTGACAAGGATCCACCCTATGAAGAGCAAGCTGCAATGATTTTGTTTGGATCAGGATAATTTTTTTTTAAAAAAAAATAACTCAAGGAAAAAGAAAAAAAAAAAAAAAAAAGAGGAGGGAAAAAATTGAAAACTTGGAAAATGAAAGTCAAACAATCTATTCAAGAACAGAACAAAAAAGTAAATGGAACCGAGTCACCTACAAATAGACTATCAATTTCCAGCCATAAAATGATACAACTGCAATGAATCATCAAGACAATATTGTGAGCCAAATGCATTTTTTGTTCAGAGGAAATAATCATGCAGGACTTGATATATATACTTACTGAAGCCAACAATTGCCAAGATAAGCATCAGAGAGCTAACAATGATAAGACTTTGACTTCTGGAGTTGATAAGAATTAGTTTAGTAGGTTGAATCCAATTCCTTAACTCAATCATCATAAAGGAAACAAATGAAGTAGGATTATTCACTCACACAACTTTCAGGATATTAGTTGATACTTCTTCTGTTTCCTTTGATTGCTTCTTAATGTAATCAGTTTGGTTGGTCAAGCTTTCAACCTTTTCAATGTTTTCCTTCATATCATCTGGAAGATTATATTGACCTACCTGTATCTTCTTAGCTGATTCAAGATTGGTCATTACATCTTGAACAATATCAACTACTGTGTTTGCTTTTGTGACCAGAACATCCGAGGTATCACTTGCTGCACTATGGAATTTCCCCTGCCCAGTGTAAAGGTAAACCCCTCCAATTCTACAACATGGACGTGAACACTGACATGTATTCAAACATGCTTTTCTACCCAAAAATAAGAAGGGAGGGAAAGGGTACCTACATTGTCATGATCAAGAAGAGAGAGAGAAAGAGTAGTGATATTGCATAAGTCTTTCGAGAGTAATCTATCTTAGTCTTGTTCTTGCCGCAGCCACAACAAGAGAAGCAAGAGCCTATTCCCACAATGAAACACCAGAGAACAGCAATGGCAAAGAGAGGAGCACCAGAAAAAACTACAGACTACACTCCAACAAATTTGTAGGAAGTGAATCAGAAGATAGCATTATCAGGGTTACAAGAAGTAAATATTCTAACATATTAACATGTAAAGAGTAGATGGGTAGTGCAATAAAAAATGGTTGTTTGACTTCTCTCAGAAAATGAGGTAGAGAGGGAAAAAAAAGAAAAGAAATGCAATATGCAATCTTCTAAGAGAAGTGTCCTACACTTTACCTAATTCCTCTCTCTCTCTCTCTCTATAAAATTGGTTCAATATTAATATTATAATACAGAAAAGTACATGTTTATGATTTGTCAGAAAATGAGAATGCATGTGATTGGAAAAACAAGCTCACACCAGAATATAATGTATATTGGTAATATCCCATCCATCCTCATAGTAACTGAAATGACTACTAGGGTCAATCCTGCGTGTTCTTTTTGCAGCTAATATTAATGTTGAGTTATCTGCAATTGTGGAATTTCCATTCGCTGCAGAATCCGTAGAATTTCCTCCTTCAGTTGGGAACCCTATGATAAACAAAGCATTTCCTAAATTAACCAAAATCATAAAACAGCAGAAAAGTAACATATAATAAAGTTAAACCACCAAACCTTCTAAAATCTAAATTAACAATAAAATTAGAAGTAATTTTAATCTTAAATTTTTTTTTGAACCTTCTAGCGATCCGTCATTGTCTGCATGGCAGGGAGAAAACAAGGCCCATGAAACGACAAGAAAAATAGAAACGACAAGAGATGGAATGAGTTTAAGGCTGAGACGAATCATTGTGTTTGAAGATTATAAATGGCCTAACGTGAAGATGATGGTAGTAGCTTCCCAATCGCAATATATGTTATGATGCAATTGCGATTGGGAAGTTCAAATATCTACAATGATTGTTAACTTTGTTGAGTTTATGACAACATTTTACAACAAGGATGTTTCCCTTCCTAACAAGAAGAAGGGAATAGATGAACTGTACAAGGAAATTAACATGGGAGAGATCGTTCTCTAAACAACTAAACTAAATTTAGGTAACAGCAGTAACAAAAAAAATCTTCTAAGTTCTTAAATTTAGTAAACGTCTAGTCCAATCCATGGACACCATTTTTGATACCATGTATGATTTGTATTACTGCTTTAAAATCATACAATGGTTTAAGAGAAGAAGAATGATAGAGTACAATGTAGTGACTAGAAACTTAATTTTTCTTTTTTTAATTCAAGGGTTAGATTTGTGATTCACCGGTTCTAAAATGAAGGGTGTTTTTTGAAAAATAAAGTATAGTTATAACCGTTAGATTTGTTATTTATCTTCTTTAAGTGTATTTAAGAGAATAAAGTATAATTACAACGGTTAATTACAAAATTAGTAGTTATAGTTGCATTTTAATTTTTTTAGAATATAATCTTTATACATAAAATAAATGCTGAAAGAAAGTTTCTTTTCTGCTCAAATAATGATTAAATATGTAATTTTAATTTAATATACTAAAATTATACTTTTGTTGCTAATAAGGAAAAATACATATGCTAGAAATCTTAAACCTACTTTTCCCTTTATCTTGTACGTCTGCTTCTTGAAATTGTACGTTTAAGCAAATATATGTTTCTTTTCCTTCTTTTTCTTCACTTTTTATATACACAAAATTCCATTTTTCTATGTTTCTTTCTTTTTTCTACTTTAATTAGTTGGTTTCTTTTTTTGAATTTTTTTTCTGGCTTTTCCCCTCTGGTTTGATTTTTTTTTTAAGGACACAACTTTCTACCTGTGTTAGTAACAAAATTTATCATTAAAGTATATAGACAACAAATTAAATTATTTCTTGAATCTCATTTTTGTATTAAAGTTTTGTCATAAAGAAAACAAATTTCCTTGTTTATTGGAATCTTAACCTTATAAAATTAATCTTATCAAGATAAAAATCTGTAATAGAAAATATAATTCTATTAAAACATTGATGATTCACATTTATTTTGATCATTCAGGCAATTCCTCTATAACTTCTTTCTATAATAGTTATCATAATGAAAACTATAATTAGAAGAATGATCAGTTAAAAAGTTAACTATTTATTTTTCAATTTAAAAAGAATTAATCAATTTATTGTTGTTCAATTTTAGTAATATGATAACAGAGTGTATTTTATCATTCTTTCGACAATGACAATAGTAATTAAACCTTTCTATAAATTTCATTTTTTCATTTACTACTTAAGTATTTTATTTATATTTTAAATTAATACATGATATCAAGTATCAATATATAACCAACATTTACCTAATGATAATTTTTTTTGGATAATATGCATTATATTGTAAAATTAAATATTATTATTTTTATTATAAAAATCAATTTTTATTATAGTAGTAATTTTTAAAACTATTATAGGAGAATTTAATTGCAAAAATTAATAATTATATGAAATTTTTACCTTACCAATCAATCATTGATAAAATATTAAAACTAATTGACTTTGTTAAAGGTTATATTGAAATTATATTCTAATGACACTAAAAGGAAGTAGATTTTTTTTATAAATATTTATGTTGATTATATAAATTTATATAAAATATATTAATTTTTATGATTATATTATTTAAACTGTTATTAAAATATTTTTAATAGATAATTTTTATAAATAAAAATTTATAAAAAATTTAATAAAAATTAAAATCGTTATTATTTATCTTTTAAAATTGTTATTAAATTTTTTTATTGTAAATTAATAATGTAAATATTTTTACATTAAGAAACATCAAAATTAAACTCTTATAATAATATCTAACCATTATTTATCATCTTATATTACAATTATAAGTATTAATATCTATTTGTATATTTTTTATATAAATTATTACTTTCTTTTTTAGTTTTAATCTATGAATTATTTCTTAATTATACCTGAATGTGATGATTTCGATACTAAGCATAAATAAATGATTATATTAAAGAAACATATTAATTACTATTAATTTAATATACTAAAATTATGTAAAAAATATGTATGAATTTGCAGAAAATTTAAATGCATTGCATAACAAATATGCAACTTTATACAAAATATTTCATATGTATAAATATGTATTAAATAAATATAAAAAAAATTAACAGAATAATTTATGATAAATTTGTTTTGAAAAAATTAATCCTCCCTCATATATAAAAATATAGGAATCACTTGTTGAACACTGAAGATTGATACAAGGCATTCACCATCTTCATCAAGCTCTTTTTCAAGAGCTCTACAAATTTGGATGATCTATGGGAGCTCATCAATGTTGAACTTAGAATAAAGAGACACCTGATTTCAGAGATGACATGTATGATACTAATCTAAAAAATTAACTAAGCGCAAATAATGGCAGTGTTGAATCTTTGGATATTAATTATCTTTACTGAAGAAGGACTTAATTGGTACATAAGAGGATGAAGTTTGGTTTTGTTGGCTTAATCCTATGAATATTATTATTTATAAGAATAGTATGAATTTTGTTTTCGAGCACTTTCCTTTTAAAAAACTTTTCTCGTGCTTAATTTTTAAAAAGTCATTGTTATTCACCTACAAGGTTGGCAAAAGCACTATCTAACAATTGAAGTCACTTTAACTAATTAGAAATGTGAATCTCTTAAGCGTTAGGTTAGGTTTAGTTTACTTTGCTTCTTTTTATTTAATATAATATGTAGTATAAGATGATAAAAAGTTTGCTAATGAATGAGAAACACGAGTAAATTAAGTACAATCACTTTATCAGGAATGCTAAGTGGAACGAACACAAAAAAAAAAAAAGATGAAGTTTGTTTTGTTGAGTCTTGCTTTCTTCTTAATATATAGTTTTATTAATGTAAAAGGATTTCTTTGACCAGAAGGAAAAGTAATTAAATATATGTAACCTCTCACTTTATCCCACTTGCTTTTATATAATATAATTATATAATATGTAAGTTGGCTTGTTGTTCATAATCTCACAATTAAAAGGTCCATTTCATGAAAAAAGAAAACCCTTGATGATCATTCCCGCATTCATGTTATTTTGTAGTTTAAATACTTATTCAACATTTCAATAATATCTTCTTTTTCCTTAGAAAAATTATGTGTGTCCATATTAGGTGAATAGATTTTAAAAATTATTACAATGATAAAAATTAATAATATGATCAATGATATAATAAAAATAAAAAATAAATGAAAATATATATATTTATCATTATTATTTTCATATGTGGTGGTTAAAGTTTCAGAAGGGGGAGATTTAGTTTTTCAGAATGGTAAAATGTCGAATAGCCATCTTTGACTAGAAAAAAGTGAAAATTAGATGAAAATATAAGAACGTTTAATTAATGATAAGTTATTTATACAATAATTTATATTATATTATATATTATTATATTATTTATCATATTTTATACTTCTTTTTTTAATCTCTTTCTTATCTATTATTGTAAAAAAAATTATATAAAATAATTATACAAATAACATTTCTCTTAATTTATTGGAAGATGTACAGTGATTGATATGACACTACGTTTGATAACTTGAGCAATGATACTTATATTAATATATTTTTCATTAATTTTATTATAATGTATTTCTCAATCAATTTTCTGGTTTTTTTTAAATATTTTTAGGTTGTCAAACTCAAGGCTTCATTCTATGATCTTATTCAACGGGATAAGTTATATGTGTTTGAAGTATTACGTTATATTTATCTCGTTCAAACTTTTACAAAAAAAACACACGGTGAGAGATTGTTTTACTCATTTTAAAAACTTTTAGGATTGGAATATACCTGTTTTGAAAGATAGAGACTACATCGTATATGACTCAAACTAATTACAAGAACAATTTTGAAAAAAAAAATAATAATTATCATTTGCTAATCATATAATTAATGAATTGTCAATATTTAACAAAAATAAATAAATAACAGAAAGGGTCTTTTGCACTAATTGCTCCTCTAATCTCTATACAATTAAACTGATTTCACCATAATGAATTGTGTGATAAATTGAACTAATCGCACCTCTAATCTCTATACATTTTGATAAAATAAAATAAAAAAGTCACTAACATGCGCTGCTATTTCATAATAGTACTTTAGGGCTTGAAATAACTTTATTTTTACTCAACCAAAAGGAGGCTATTGGATTATCTTAATTCATTAGTTTATACGATATCTTTTGATTCGTGCACCTTGTACATAAAATGATTGTAATGAAATGTTTTAAGGTGCTTTTCTCTTCCTACAAAAATTATAGCGTCACGTATTTTTCGAGAGAATCCAAATCTGGCTAATCGGCCACATAATGATCATAGTCACTTGGCCAGTTGTACGTATGATTCACCATGCAAGTTGTACATAGAAAATTTGAAATTTTAGATAAATTATGCTTCAGCAAGTTGTGTATAAAAAATTTGATATTTTAGACAGAATTATTAAAGAAAGATATTAAATAGTGAATGTTAAAAACTGTAGCAATTAATTAATAATTCATAGTAATTAATTATCTTAACTGTTGATTTGTTATTTATTAAGAAATATTATGAGTATTGAATTAAAGAATAGTATAGTTTTTAATTTTAAATTAATAAATATTATTTACTAAGATTAAAAAATGATAAAAACATTGAAACATAAGACATATTGTCTTATTGATCTTATCTAAAATACTTTTATATTACCACGTTAACTAACTTCTGAGTTATATTATTCATATAATATTTTTTAATTATTTTTTTATTATATCATATATCTCTGTGTTTTATTTCACATCTCTGTGTTTGTTTGTTTATCAATGCAAATCGATTTTATATAAAGTGAACCTTATTACCACACCATGACCGTTTATCTTGTCTGGTAATTCATATTGCTGCTGCACAATGCACAACTCAACAGATTTGTTCTCTTATCTTATCTTTTTCATTATTCATAATTCCATAAGAAAAATTATTATTATAAATCCACACACACAGGTAAGTAAAAATAACAAAAAAAAAAGAGAGATATGACAGATGATATAATAAAAAAAAGTTGAAAATATATAGATACAAGAAAAAAATAAATATATGATAATTGATATTCATTGCATAAACTTTTATTATACAAAAAGGCTTCTCTTAATTTATATCATTATTGTTGCTCACGCATTAGTTCTATTGGATAGAGAAATTTAACTTATAAGAGCAACATTAGTGTAGGACTCAGGGCCTTTAAGTACAATAATAGAAAGAATATTCTTTCATTGAAAACGCCATAACTACATTCTAATCCAATAATTAACAAGACCAAGATGCATTAGCAGGTTACTCACCTAGCTTTGCTAGTGTGATTGGCCAAGATTTTATTAAATAATCCAAAGTTGTAACAATAAAATCAAACAAGATCAGGAGAAAAATACATAAAAAAAGAATTTTAAAAATAAGATGACATACACATAAACTTGGTTATCACAAGAGACAGATTTAATAAGAAAAAACAACTGAAATCACATCCTGAATTTGAGTTAAAACTTATAAAACACTTCCTTAATGAATAGACAAAATTACCCCTGGGAATCTGTGGATCGTAGAGCAGAGGGGAAAAAGCGAGAACAATTGTAGACAGAACAGAAAGCTTGCAATGCCATCAAGAGCAAGAGGCAGATAGCAGCTAGGAAGGTCAAAAACTGCCATGAACTAAACACATAAACCTTCATGAATTTCCAAGCTTTAACCTTCATTCTACTATTATAATACTTGTTAACATCTTCAATAACCTTATCCAACGATGCCACCTTTGACAATCTCAATGACTTACTCATTCCATTCCACAGATTAGCCACTTCTTTATCACTCTTCAAGTGGTTCAGAACAATCCCTTTCTCTCTAAGAATCTTTGCATCCTCCTCAGAGTCTATAATCCCATTCATAAACTCAGTGTAACGGGTTATAACCAAAGGTCCTGCTGCAACTGATGCTTCATATGAAACCAAATTTCTAAGGAAAACTTCAGTATTCACGTCCAAACCAACAGTGGGAAGGTAAAGAGTGCGTGTTTTAGAGTCAAAACTGATGCTTGATATGGTTCCTTTGGTGGGTACAAAACGAACCCCTGAATTCAAGAGTTCAGAAACAGAAGGAATAGTGATTTCCTCAATAGAAGGTGGCTTGTTGATGACACTGTGTGAACTTGAACTTCCTTTTTCTTCTCTTTTTGCATCTTCATTTTCTTGTGAGAAAAAGAAATGCTCAACCGGTAGTTTCAGAACTTTAGCTCCTGGAAGGTTTGACACAATTTTCCAAGGTAGCTGAGCAAAGACTTTGAGAGGTTTAGACACAAGTACCTTTTTTATTAAATTCACTGGCCCTTTGTTTAATTTTGAAACAATCTTCCAGAGTTCACTAAAGAATTGCTTAACTTGGCTTGTGTCAGAGTCAGAGGTTGATTTTTCATTCCCTAATTCATTTTCTTCCTCTTGCTGTTGAAACTGATCAACTTCTGTTGTGTCTGGTTGTTGGTCTAACTTTGGTACTATCACATCATATAAAAAATCTAGCAAATGCAAACTTTCTGAGACTTTAATGTTTGGAAACTCCTCCATCAACTTGAAAGGAGAAATCTCTTTGAAGAGTCCTATAAACATCAAGATCAGCATGTCATCTGCAGCTTCAAGTGATGAGAATTTGAACTCCAAAATCTTTCTCAACACAAATAATGGTATTTGATTCTCAAGCATTACAATGTCCCTCAAAATTGCATTATGTGCTGATTTCTTCCCAGCATAGTCTACCAAATGAGACATGCTTGTGGAAACCCCTGGAACCTTATTTGCTTCTTGCATGGCATAAATTTGAAGGAACTCAAGTAAGAATGAGGCATCAACTGCCATCATCCACACCAATGTTTCCCCATTGAAATCCAAGAACTTGTGGTAGCATGCTCTAATCCTTTGCTCCAACTTTGACAATTGGACAACAAGGTTATCTAACTTGAGGCATTGTAGATGTTTCTGGAATCTTCTTGCTGCTGCAATCTTGAACCTTTGCATTTCATACAACTCTGGACGCCAATAATGGTAAGGGCCTATTGCAACCTGTTGTGGGATATAAGAGTCTGGATCACTTGCCATAAGGAGTTTTGGCACACTGAAGATGGATACAGAAAATTCACCATCTTCCTCTAGTTCCTCTTCAAGGGTTTTGCGGATGTGAATCACCCATCTTTGCTCATCAAAGCTTGATTTAGATTCAAGAGACATGGTGGCTCTTAGTGAAGACATTTGTTTATACTTTTGGAAAAACTTACTGAAATTTTCAGTTTTGAATCTTTGATGTTATGTTTGCATTTAAAGGGGAATCAGAACTAAGAGCTTGATTAGGAGGATGAAGCTTTCACATTGAGTAACACCAATGCATCACTTGTAATGGATTTTATTTGATCACTTTACATTAAACAATTAGGAATGCATTTCTCATGCTTGATTTAGTAATTAGCACACTAACAACCTGCCAGCAATGTTGACAGCGACGTTCTTTGAATTTTGTGTCATCTTAATTGTCTCAGAAATGGGAATTTAGGTTAAACATGCTTTATGTTGGATATATATGATAATTAATAACAACTTGCTAAATAGTGGATTGGAAACAGGAGTAAAATACTAGCTGTTTATTCCAAATGCTAAAGGACGAATAATAATAGCATGCATGTTTTGTTTTTCTCCTTGGTTTTGCAACCAACAATAAATAATCCACTCTTCACTTAAAAAACATTATACTAAAAATATGTTATTTGTTAACGAATGAAAACATGTCAAGGGTTAGAATTATTTCTTTTAATATGATTTTTGTTTTATAAAATTTAAAATATTAAAATAAATATTGTAAGTTTAGATAAATAGTATGATATACTTGATGTAAAGATTATATCAATGAAAGCTAAGCTAATTAACATCAAATTGTTAGTATATGACATGCTTATTATAATGTTTACTTGATTAATTCAGAAACATTTCTTGCAAATATCATTCTTTTGATTATACTTTTTCCTACACTTATTTATTTGGTAAAAAGGTAGAATGTGTATTAATTAAATATGAGCCTATCTTAATTTATTATTAAAAAAATAATGTAACTATGGTGTAATAAAAATGATGTATATGAATGATATTTTTGTAATTAATTGGATAGATTCTTTTATATGAAGCAAACATAATGTATCATGACAAAGCCCTTTGATCAGCTGCATTCTATCCTCCTCTTTCGTAGGTTATTTCTTTGTCTAAATAAATGATTATTGGCACTTGCCCACTTGCAATTATATCTTCTTTATCTTAGCACGGCGAAGTTGAAGAATGGAAACATAGTAAAATGTAAACATATACCACGCACGCTGAATTAGAAAATAGGAGAAACTTGGTTGACCAAATAAGGATGATTTATTGGAAGACAGTGATTGATAGTTTACACTTCATTTATTAATAATAAGAGTAATGTTATATAACTTTTTTTTAATAAATTTAATTGAAGTGTATTAATAGTATAATTTTTTATTATTATCTAACAATAGATTTTATTAAAATTTATTAATTTTTATAATAATTATTTTAAAAATTATATTATAAATTTTAATTAATTAATAGTACTTTTTACAATAATATTATATTAAAATAAAACTTTTTTTATTTTTATTCTTTTATAAGAGTATGTACTTTATATATATATATATATATATATATATATATATATTTCTTGTCTTTTTTTATTATAAAAGGATTTGTACCAAGATAATGTGACAATTTAATATCATTCTAATTATTACACTATCCCACCAAAGTCTTTTATAATATAAATTTAAATATAACTTCATTTAACCAGGCGTATAATAATTGCTATCTGAATCATGTGTTTCGTAACCAGTTCAAGTTCTTCATAAGAAAGACACTAAAAAATTAGTTTTAGGTTGTGTTAAACTAAAAAAATGTTTACTAATTAAAATAGATTGGTATTTATTAATGAATAAAAATGTTAAGTATTATATTTATTTCAATATATTTTTCTAATAAAAAATAATTTATTTATATAAAAATTATAACTTTAAGTTGATCGTAATATATATATATATATATATATATATATATATATATATTAACATTTAATATATCAAGAGCATATATTAATTTTTTATATTAATAAAATTATCTTTTAGTATCATATTATTGATATATGCATAATTATATATAAATAGTTTAGTTTTTTTAAAATAAAATATATACATATGGAAGATCAATTAACATCAAATTATTAATATATCACAATTTTTTATAATGTTTACTTGATTACTTCAAAAGTAATTTTTACAAATAACTCTCTTTTATATTTTTTTTTACTTTTATATTTGTAATTTAAAAAAAGTAATGTAACAATAGTGTAATACAAATTATGTAAAATTTAAAGGTTAATAAATAGTCTAATATTTTATTCTATCATATATATATATATAATATACGATACTAATACGAGACAAAACTTTTGATCAACAATCTTTCGTCTTCTACTTTCGTAGGTTATTTTTTTATCTATGGAAATATACGATTGGTTGCTACTGCAATGTAGATAGATGGAAAATTTAAAATATGTCATCATTGGTTAGAAAATAGAAGAAAATTGCCCCTAACCAAATATGATGATTTATTAGAAGAGAATGGATGATCATAGTTTACACTTTATTTACTAATTATAAGAATAATATTACTTCTTAACATTTTTTATAATTTTTCTGTCTCTCTTTATATCATTATTCATCATAATTATAAATCTCTTTCTTTTTCTATCATTTTTATTATTATTATTAAAAAAAAGTGAAGTAAAAATAGTATTATTTTAATTAAAAAATGTTAAAGACATATTCTTCAACATATATTTATGATTGATTTTTTTTTTAAAAAAATTTAAATTTTTAAATTATTTCTACTATTTTAAAAAATTAATCATAAAAATATGTTAAAAAATATATTAAGAAAAGTATGATATGCACTTCTCAATCAATTATAAGACACATCCACCAAAGTCTTTCTTGAAGTTGAATAAAATTGAGTTAAATAAGTAGTGTAACATCTATTATATAACTATTGCTATTTCAAACGTGTTTAGTAACAATTTTATGTTCTTCACAAAAAAGAAAATAAGACACAAGTTTTAGGGTGTATTTAGCTAAGCTATTTAATTAATATTTATTAAGAGTAAATTTCTATCACATAATAATTTATATTAATAATTTAATTATAAAAATTATTAAACAATTAATAAAAAACTTAAATTTAAGATAAGTTTTACAAACAACAAGCATACGAAAATAACTTATGAAATCATAACTTACTTTTATAAGTTCAAATAAATTTCATAGAAACTTTTTCAAACTCTACCTAAGTTTGGTACCTTACCAGCATGTTCAGCTTCACATTTTTCGATAGTAAATTCATGTCAAATCAAAAGCTACTAAAAATAGCTTTCTTACGTTTCTAAACATGTGTATCACCAAATTTATTATGAAGACGCAGATGCACTACATGTATTTTAATTAGTTTGTTAGCAATTTCATAAAGATATTCAACGTGTTTGTGCATCTGTATTCTCCTTATACAAGGCATTATTCTCTAAATAATTTTTCGGCTGTTTAATACCACTAGAAAAATACCGCTATAAGCTATTTTAGAAATTTATGAGGGTCTAAACCAACAGAATTAATTCTCTAAATTTAAAACCGAAAAATGAAAAGCTACCCTAATGTAATAATATATGTTTCAAAACAATGGTTTTTAGAATTGCATATGTTTAGTCAATCACCCTTTTTTTTTGTAATGAGAGTTTTCTGGGTTTAGGGAAAGGAAATAAAAATAATAAATAGCAAAAAAGTTAAAACCTTATAGAAAGAGTACATGTCCTCCGAGTATGAAACATGAATGTGGAAATTTTCTTTAATGGTCTATTAAGTTCTGTAACCATTGATGGTATATTAAAATTTATCATTAATTTAATTATAATATAAACCTATAATCTAGATTTATTTTAATAACTTGATTATCAGGTTATTAGATGTCTCCATTAACTTTGCCCTGAGAAATTATCTTTAGATGTATCTTTCTCACTCTGCTCTCTAATACACCCATTTCTCTAAATTTGATTGTTTAGACTTTTCTCCTTGCTTATATTTTGAATCTCTTTCTCCAAATCGTTTTTCATCAATCTGATGGTACTATTTGAGCGCATCTTCATAGTTGTTTCTGGTGAATTATCCTTAACTTGTTATGATGTTTATGTTCACATGCAACATTTCTGAATGCACATATTTGAGATCTTTTTTCGTGTAAAATTTTCGATGCATGAATTGATATTGTGTGAAATTCGTCGCATACTGTTCTCGAAATTCCACATTCGTTGAAGTTGATTGAACTATACTTTTGTTGTCTTGTTTTGTTTTTCTTTTGTATGAACGAGTTGTAATTAATATATAAGTTTGTCCAAAAGTTTTAATAGAAATTAGAGGTGTCAAATTGGTCCTTAGTTTATGAGTTCGTCCATTTAATCTTAAGTTTTGGTCTTATGTTATATAATTTACTTAGGAGCAGAGTTTTTTTAAGCCCTAACCTACATGATCCTTAATTTAAGAGGTTTAGTGTAGGCTAGTCTATGAACTAACTCATATAACTTTATTTTATTTTTTTCTATTTTAAATTTATTTAAAATTAAAAATTTTAAATCCTAACTCACGTAATTCTCGGATTAAGTGAAATGAATGTAAATTAACTCGTCTAACTCTGTCTTACCTCATTTGTTTTGTAACTCATTTAAAAAAAATATTTTGTAACTCATTTTAAGCTCTAGTCTACGTGACCTTCAAATTAACTGAAATAGGTATGGACTAACTCATCTATTTTTGTAACTTCTCTAAAAATAATTTTTTTTAAAAGTTTAACATACGTACAAAGTTTAACATACGTAATTCTCAAATCAAGGAAGACGCATGTAAATTAACTCTTTTGATACTATCTTATATTTAGCTTTTTTTTTCTAAAATTTTTTCTTCTCAATTTTTTTTTCTCTCTTAAAATTTTATCTTTAATATTTTTATTGTACTAAAATATTATTTCGTTCATTTATATTTTTTTTATATTTTTTATCTTTCTCTAAATATTTTTTCATTTATCTTTAAAATTTTCTTCCATTTTAATTTTTTTTTCATCTCTTAAATTTTTTTCAATTTTTTTATATTTTTATCTTTTTCTTTATTTTTTATAGATATATTTGTCTCTCGATCTCTAAATTTATATGTTTTTTCATTTCCCCATCCTTTCTCTAAATTAGGGATGAAAGTAGGCTGAACCGAGTTAAATTTTGAGTGTTTAAGTTTGAATTGTTTAAAAATTTCAAAGAGTCCGTTACTTATCAAAAATGCCTTCTTCTTTTTTTTTAAAGATTTGACCAAATGTAAAACTTATCAAGCCTACTAACCTATTTACAGGCCTATATTCCAAAAAAAAAAGCAATAAATAGGCTTAAAACTTATATAAATAATTGATTAAAAAAATTTATAAGCTTAAAACCTACAAGTTAAAAAAGTTATTAAATAAGCCTAATATATATTAAAATAAATACTTTATAAATATAATATATTAAATATAATAAATATAAATATATAATATATAAATATAAATAGGTTTTTCAATATGGTAATAAATTTAAACCTATTTATTTATTAAACAAGTTTAGTCAAACTAGATTTTAAACCAGTCAAGTTGTAAACCTTATTCACTTTCATCTCTCCTCTAAACTTTTTTATTAATTTTTTTAATTTTTCATCTCTGTTTTATCTTGAGAGAGGGAAAGAAAGTAGAGAGGAAATAAATTATTAAAAAAATTAAGCTTATGGATTGACCCTAACTCTTAAGGTTTAGTGGACTTTTGTAGGTTTATGAATCATTTTGACCCTAATCCATATGGGTTGGTTAGGGTTGGGTTAGGTTGGGTTGAATTGGATGAACCAAATTGACACCTATAAACAAAATTTATCCTTTTTCAAAAAATATATATATATATATATACATATATATATATATATATATATATATATATATATATATATGATATGATAATAACTAAAAGATATGCTTAAAATAATCACAGTCAGTGTATTTGTATCAGTTTATATGATTATGGAGTGATTTCGTATTAGCTTTCTTGTTGTCATGAATAATATCCTTAAAATTTGTAATAAAATTTGTCGTGGACTATTGGATCAATAAGATTCTCTCTAGACAACAATTTCCTCCGATTTCAATTTTCTATGCTACAAAATTAAAAAAGAAAAACTAAAAATAGGCGTTCCGGCTTTGTTTTTCTAATACTGCCATTTTTCATGACGTTTTGATTAACTCATTTAATTTTGATCGGAGGAAAAAAATTATTTTATTTATTTTTTTATCTTATGAGAGATTAATAAATAATTAATATATTTTTAGCAATTAATAACATAAAATATAAAAATAAAAAATAAAAAATTGAATAATATTTAAAAACTAATTTTGATCATGGCGTATAATTATTGCTATCTGAATCCTATGTTTCGTAACCGGTTCAAGTTCTTCATAAGAAAGACTCTAAAAAATTAGTTTTAGGTTGTGTTAAACTGAAAAACAATGTTTACTAATTAAAATAGATTAGTATTCATTAATGGATAAAAAAATGGCAAGTACTATATTTCTTTCAATATATTTTTCTAATAAAAAATAATTTATTTATATAAAAATTATAAATTTAAGTTGATCATATAATATATATATATTAACATTTAATATATCAAGGCATATATTAATTTTTTATATTAATAAAATTATCTTAGTATCATATTATTGACATATGTATAATTATATATAAATAGTTTTTTTTTTCAAAATAAAATATATACAGATGAAAGATCAATTAACATCAAATAATTAATATATCATAATTTTTTTATAGTATTTACTTATTACTTCAAGAGTAATTTTTATAAATAACTTTCTTTTATATTTTTTTACGTTTGTATTTGTAATTAAAAATAATAATGTAACAATAGTGTAATATTAAATTATGTAAAATTTAAAGGTTAATTGATAGTCTAATGTTTTATTCTATCATATATATGTCACCAATACGAAACAAAATCTTTTATCAGCAATCTTTCATCCTCTACTTTCCTAGGTTATTTCTTTGTCTATAAAAATATACGATTGACACTTGCCACGATATTTATATATTTTCTTTTTCTCAGCTTAGTACAAAATGTAAATAGTCAAAAAATTTAAAATATGTTATTATTGGTTAGAAAATAAGAAAAAATAGCACCGGACCGAATATGGATAATTTATTAGAACAAGATTAAAAATCAGGTAAACGAAAAAATGAAAAACATTGTTCTAAGTTAATAAAAGAATTATAAATATTATAAAGTAAATTTTATTCTAACATATATTAAAATTATTAATTGATTACATATATACTGTAGGATTTGTTGTTAGGTTAAGACCCTTTCACATGACAAAACGGAAGCATATAGATGTTAACATTTAACAATGTCATGTTTTGGACATTGAATGTTGGGACTAAAAAATGTCTCGTGTATGACTTTGATTAGTTAGCTAATGGCTTCATCACCATATTTAGTTAAAAGGCTTTCCCAAATTGACCAAAATATCATTATGATGAGAGAATCGTAAATCTAAATATTTAGCTTCCAACAACACAATAAGCATGTTGAAGAGGAACAGCATATGACTCATTTCTCCTTGTAGAAAATACGATTTAAGCTACAAGAACATTTAGGTTTGTTTGATTTCCACTCTCTAATAGTAGCTATCAAAGGACATCCAATCTCACATCACATGATGAGTTTGTTCATATTATATTTTCATCTGTATCGATTTATTATATTTTTTTATTTTTTCATACATATGCATGATTTATTGTGTTTTTACTTAGTTTTGTTTATTTTACACAAAACTTTAATTTATTTCGTATAAATTTTAACATCATATAAATAAATAAAATAAAATAAAATAAAATAATTACATAAAATTATAAATATAACTATAAAACAATAACCATATCAAATAGTAGCACTGATTTAGTAACTGAAAATCGAATTATAATTATTCCTAATTTGATTATTAAACATTGCATTATATTCATTTACAAATGAATAAGCCATGTGATCATATCTTCAATCATTAAATTGGTAATTAAAATAAAAACTTTGGTCATTAATAATCAAAATTTTATTTTAACAATTAAAATATTCGGTTGCACAATCCATCATTAAATAAATTAACGATTTCAATTTCTGTCATTAACACTTGTTATCACTAATTAAGTCATTAAACAATTTAGTGACTGAAAATATAAATTTAATAATTAAAAGTTTTGATCATCAAATAAGTTTTTTAATACTTAAAATATTATGTAATATGATATAATGTTTTAATATATAAACTATTGATGGTTACGTTTAATGGTTAAGATTCATTCCTTTCACCCTCACATTAAAAGAGAATTTTGCTTAATATATTTCTCTCATATATATATATATATATATATATATATATTAAAATATTTAATTTTTCCTCTTTCTGTTTTTCTTAATTTGCCCCTGTACAACTTCGTAGATTCTAGTTAATAATCTCAGCTCTAACGTTTATTATATGAGAGTCGAGGGATCTTTCAAAGTGAAAGAAGACATGTTTGGAAAGTTCAAGAATTCGATGTGATGGCTTCTTAATAAAGATTAAGTTGCGTGTTAGAAATCACTAAAAACAACGCATGAACCTTCGCCCTTCTTTGCAGCCCCTAAGCAAGCATTTATGATTGGATGGTTTACCAAATACATATGATGTGATGTGTAGGATAATCAGGTCAAGGCCAATAAAATTTATTTATACGGATTCAGTAGTTAATCGGTTGCTCAAAATTTGTCTTAAAAAAACGTAATACTAGTTGATGAAAGTGAAAACTAGAAAGAGCTTAGCAGTCCTATTTCATCATCTAGTCAAACTGATCCTAATTCTATTATATATATACCAATATTTGTAATTTTTTATGTCAGCCATCATCTTAATTTCTTACATTTTTAATATATCTCTCCACAATAATTCGATTATACCTGACTTCTTTTCTTCTTCTAACCGGTGACAATGTGGTTTACTAGAAAGTAATCAAACTTCTCACCATAGTCTTGTTAGATGGAGTATTTGATAACAATTAACGCTTTTACTTAGATACACGTGCTGCATTAAAATGATTATAGATGAAGTATTTAATAATAATAATAATAAGTTAAATTTTTTTTTATAAATATAAAAATTGTGTATGAATTTTATCATCGAAATAATATAATTTTTTTTAATATATTTAAAATTTGAATAATTTTATATTGTGAGAGAATTTGAATTTGTATAATTTTGTAAATTTTTTTATGAGTATTTTTAGAATGGAAAATGTGTAGAATTTTTTGCATCATTTTATATTTTGGTGAATGTCTTTACAGTCTAAGAACATAATTTGTGTTTCTATCTTTTTTTTAATGGTACCCACTTTTTTTTTACCATGTCTTTGACTTGTATATTTATGTGTGTTTACATTTATTTTAAATTTTAAATTTCAAAATGTCAAAATTATTTTTGTTATAATTATTTTAAAAATGAGCAATTCTTAATTTTATTACAGCAGTAAAATATAATTTTAATTAAAATATACTAATAATATAAAAAATTATTTTTTCATCTAATTATAAATTAATGTATCATTGAAAAATAAATTTTATAATAATTACTTTAAAATTTTTATCTGTAATAATTTTCAATTAATTAACATTATAAAATATTTTACATTCATAATATATTAAAAATAAACTTATCAAGTATTTTACTTATAAATCTGAAGAATGTACTAATCTGGTTTAAATTAATAATCTTAGCAAATTACTCAAACTTCTCGCCATATATAGTCTTGCTAGATGAACTATTTGATTCCAAGTAACACCTTTACTTAGATGCCTTTTCTTTAACGGTATCCGTATTTTAGTTGTATATTTATTATTGTTACATTTATTTAATTTTTAATTTTAAAATATAAATGATTTCAAAATGATGTTCATTAATAATTAATTTTATCACAGTAATAAAAGTTTATTGTGTTATATTTGTGAATCTGTTTTAACGATAAATTGAATTGAAACCTTAGGCATGTGTTGGCAATATTGCATTCCATTTAGAGAAGCAAATTGTTGAGAGGTGGAAGGGAGACACAATATCATATATAACATGAGTCCTGACTGGAATAGCTTGACAATTCTACTACTACACAAAATATCTTTGCGCCAAATGATAGAAATTAGAATATGCATATATTTATTGAATGTTTGTGGCTGGTTTTCTTTAGTTTCAGGCTAAAATTTGATGGTACAAGGTTATTTTGCAAAATGGAGGATTTATTTATATACTTAATAGGGTAATTTGTCAGGTTTACTTACCCTGAAATGTGACATATGGTAAAGTCATGTGGCCAACTATGATTCTAATTTATTTTTTTTTTGGTGTACAATTTTGGCTTTTATCTTTTGCTATGGTTGTTGCCATTGATCCCATTGTGATGAAATTTTGATTATTTAGCTTTTGCTTCCCCTTTAGAGGAATCGCAACAAACTTTCAAGTCTTTTATTTTTCATTGCTGACTCGCTCCATATCCGTACTTGACCAGTTGGCAACGTCAAAGCGACCTAACTAACTCTTCTCATCTTACTTTTTTATAATAAATTTTACTAGTGCCATAACATGGAACACGCGAACCACGCTGTCCTTCCCATCTCATCTCTCGATGGTTGACACGTGTCAATCAAAGGATTCAACCGTCCAGATTCAACTAGCATTTTTGGCGAGTATAACATGGATACGCTATGCACCACCATCCCTACCTTGCTTCTCATCAATTCATAAATTCTCCCTCTTCTTTTCCGTTTTGGATATTTCTATAAATATATAAAAATATAATATTTTGTTTAACTTGATTTATTTCATTGCTCCAACCACTCTTCACTTTCCACACTCATAACTCACACCCTCACTTCTTCCTTCTAGAGCACCAGATCGCGTTTCCGTTTCCTTTTCCTTTTCCTTTCTTATTTCTCTCTCACACATACATATTTCATGTAACCGCATCCTTTCTTCTTCCTCACTCAACCTTACATTTTTTGCGCATTGTTTTGGTCAATTAATGGAGGAGTCAGGGGAAAATTCGCCTTCTTATCATTCTAATTTGGTAAAATTAAGCAACACTGGTGCTCAATACTCATATACGTAGTATACATAGACTATATGTGATTACGAATCGTGATATTGATTATATCTAACTCTCTTCTTGCTCCGTGTGTTGGTTTATTGTTGTATATAGGAAGGTGATGACGTGAACGATTTGTGTTTTGATGATGAAGAATTTTCTGATGCTGTGGATCCTATGACGGGAGAGACTGACAGAAAGGAGAGCAAGCAAGAACTCATGGAGAAATTGCTTTCTCTTTTTGCCACCATACCTGGCTTGAAAAAGGTTAGTAATTAAATTTAATTAACACATTCAAATCATTGGTTGATTTTTTGCATGTTTATTCGTGTAACCGTTTTTTAAAAGTGGATAATGAAAATTGCTTTGTTTTTAATTTCTTCCAAAGTACTGCTACTGATTCAGTTACAACTTACAACTATCTATGTCATTCTCACCATGTCTGAATCCTACTTGTTTTTCCGCATTGGAAATTGCACATCGTTCACCAATTCAATTAAGAAAATACTACAAATTATTTTGTTTGGCTGCCTGATTTTGAATCTATGTACGAAGAAGAGAAAAAATGGGAAGGAAGAAAAATGAAAATGAAAATAGCTAGAAGAATATTTTTTGGCTCAATATTTATAAAAAGATAAAATTAATTAACTAAAGGAAAGTGAATCAGTTTTTTATAAGTTACAATTAATTTATATATTCTGATGTTTTCAGACCTTTTCTTGTCTAATTTTTTTATAAGTTGAGATGCATAAATTTATTTTAATTTATAAAATAAGAAAGGTCATTTTACTTTTCTCTCTCTCTTTAAGTATTTATTCGGAAATTTTTTAAATTAACTCTTACCCTCGTGAGCAACGGATGAGGTTCTGTGTAAATATGGCTGACTCATTCAACTACGAATTCGAAGAAACTTCCAAATGAAGTAATTGGCACTACATATATTAAGATATTCAAGAGTATCATTTAAGCAAAGGTAGTGATAAAATGAAATTGATATCATCCGGTTCTTGTTTTATTTTATAATATTCTAAAGGAAGATACTTTTGCATTATTTTCTTAATATTTTTTCTCTCAATTTTCCTTACAACTCTTTAAAGAATCGTGTCCGATAGCTTAATGGTGGCCGCCATACCGGACTTTATACTTTGCTTTACACATCGTTTGAATGGAGGGAAATAAAGAGAAAACAATAGAAGTAAAAAATAGAACAGAAATGTGGCATTTCAAACAAATGAGAAAGGAAACAAATGTTTCAGTGTGGCGCAGCCTAAAAAGCTCTCTCCTCTTATGAAGAGATTTATTTTCCTCATTTTGTGTGGGGCTCAGAGCTTTTAAGATTTTTATTATCTATTTATTATTAGCTTTTTATGTAAAGCTAAAAAGGTATTTATATGAATTTTATACTATTTTTTTTATCTATTTAAACAGAATGAGAGAATTTTTTTCCATATAAACAGTATTTTCATTTTATTTAGTTTTATCTCTTTTTTTTTTTAGGAAGAAGGAAAAAAGTAACTTCTTTTATTTGGCTCTCTTTATTTTCTTTACTTCTTCAAAAAATCATTTTTCGATCAAATACTAGGTAAAATAAGCATATTATTTATTGTGTCAAAAAAATAATTATAACTAAATAAGATAAAATAAAAAATAATAATCAGTATTTTAAAGATTTTAATAGAAAAGACAAAATTATAAATTTTTTATTAAAAATAATATTAACTATTATAATTTAAATATATTCCAACATTTTACTTTCTTAATCATCACTCTCAATATACTATTTAATAAGACTCCTAATAAAATAAAAAATTATATTTTATTTATTTTTAAATCAAAATACATCTATTTTTTTAACCTCATGTCTTTTTTTTCTTTTCGGAATACTTAATATCAAATAAATTTTTATATTATATATGTTTTTTTAATAAATTATAACACAGATTAAAAACAAATATCTTCATTTATAATATCAATTTTTTGATAATTTATTTACATGACATTTGTTTTTCTCATTTATTACTTTTGACATTTAATATACTACAATTTATTGCTTTTTAATAGGGTTATAATTTATAAAGTGGTAATTAAAATTATATATAATTTTAAATTGATAAATAAAATGTTAAATAAAGTTTCTCTTTGAATATGAGTCTATGACAGATAAAAATAACAAAAAAATTAGATCTTATTGCATCGAAACATTACATTATAGGATTTTTTGCGGCATTTATTATCTAACAGAAGCTGTTCACGAAGCGATTTGCCTACTATTTCTTAGTTGGATGTATCGTGCATACATTTAACCATAAGTTTAGACCAAAAAAAATATAATTAAAATTGGAAAATGATAAAAATAAAATAAAAATTACTATTAATGTCTTCCTATAATTTTATATTATATCTCTTGTTTTTAACAATTATATAATCAATTATTAAATAAAATACATATGATTGTGAAAAAAAGTAATTATTTATTAATCTCATAAATAATGAATAAAATAAAAATGTTAAAACTTCAAACATTAAAAAAGGGAATAATTTTTAAATAATTATCCTGAAAAATTACTATTAATTCAAAAAGGCATATATTGTTCAACAATTTATTTTATTTTATTTTTTGAAAAATTCTTTCTACAATATTTTCCCATTTATCAAGGACATTTGTTGCAATTTCCTAAACCTCTGGTTCAAAAACACTTTAAGATCAAAGCTTTTTTTTAATGATATGTGGAATAGAGAGGGTAAAAGTGAAAACCAAATAAAAATAAAAAATATATTATTTAAACAAATAAAAATAGAACATAAAGAAATAAAAATTTAAAAATATAATTATGGAAAAAGTTAAAATTTTTACTATAATATTTTTATTAGGAAATTACTCTCAATAAAAGATCCTATATGTCGCCACATATTTTTATCTTTGATGATAGCAGATTTTTCTTATTTGAAGATAAAACCGAGATCAAGACATGAAACCTATAAAAGATAAAAGGGAAAAAATTATTTTATGTTTGTTTCATAAGAGTCATGAATAAATAAAATATTTGTTGTGTATAAATATTGGGTAGATGGACAACACTTCCATACTAGACAAAGCTAGCGAGTATGTGAAACAACTTCAGGAACGTGTGAGAGAGCTAGAGCAAGAAATTGAATCCAATAGTAATAGTAATGAAGGTGCCACCTCTTGCGAAGCGAATTGTAATGACAACTACCATGGATGGAATGAAGATCTTCCCGAGGTCAAAGTAAGAGTGTTACAGAAGGACGTACTTGTCATAATCCATTGTGAGAAAAAGAAGGGTGTCATGCTCAAAATACTATCTCACCTTGAAAATCTTCATCTTTCAGTAGTCAACAGCAGCGTCTTGCGATTCGGGAAATCCACTCTCGACATCACCATTATTGCTCAGGTACACAATCATTACTACAATATCAATTTGTAAAGGACTATACCAATGACTCCACTTCAAAGTCAATCCAACATCATCCATTAGTATTTAACCACTTTTTTAATATACGTTTCAAAGGAATAAAATAATAAATAATAATTTTTTATTAAAATTTATAATATTTAATATTATCAATATATTAAATTATTACATATATTTTAATATATAAATTAAAATTTGAAACAATAAATTATTATTACCTTATGACCTTCTTGGTCCAAATCTGATAACTTTTTTTAAATGCATGTACATTTGTTTAGGAGTTTACATACAGCACAAATATTTAAAATTCAAAACTAAATTTTCATGGTTGTTAGCGTAGAGAGGGGCAATTTCTGACTTGGTATAAATACATATTGCAGATGGGTGATGGATACAAGATGACAGTGGATGAACTAGTGAAAACCCTTAGAGTAGCGATCTTGACACAGTAGACTGTGTTAGTGTAGGTATGAAACAAATGCATAACTAATTGTAATTCTGTTTTTAAGAGCTCTGTCTAATTCTTAATGTGGTATTTCATTAATGTATGCCGAGACGCATTTACTATAATTGCAAAAATTAGTTTTTTCGTTGTGCTATTCATCAAGTGCCGCCGTGACATGGGTACGAAATTCTGATATTTTCAACATAATGTTGCATTCAAATAATTAAAATTATGACCTGGTTTTTTTTTTTATAAAAAAGGAAATAACAGAGCACTCCATGATTTAAGTTTACAAAAATTTGTAAGCTTAAATAAAATATTTTCTGTCGAAATTTTAATATATAAAAATAATAAATTTGATTATCCAAAGTATAATTTCATTAAAAAATTTAAGGAAAAATTTACCATTGATAATAATTCTTATTGATTCGAGCACGATTATCTTCTATGAAATAAATTTTTATTACGTTCTCAATCACTTTAATTAATATATTATATCATTAATAATATTTTTATGAAGAGTAAAAATATAAAATAATAAATAATACAGATTTTAAAATTTTTAAAATAAAAATTAAAAACCTATTTTAAAAATAGATAATTAAGAAAAACGAAGGAAGTGTATAAAATCATTTTTTATATTTAGATAATTTAAAAGAAACGAGTAAGTAACTAGAAGATGGAGCAGATTAACTATTATTTCCTATTTAATGGTAGTTAATTTATTAAAAGTTGAAAATGACATAAGATGTAGGGCATGTTAGGAAACACTATGTGCTTTGGAATTTGGAAGTACATTCTGGGGCAGTGCTGCTTTTCGGCATTACCTAAACATAAACGAAAGGGATGAGAATAAGTTGTGTAAAATATTCAAAGACCTAGTACCACACTTGCACCATAATATTCAAACCCTTATACTTCCTTCTCCAGCTTTTTTATAATTTTTTTCATATCAAATTATATATATTAAAAATATAAAATAATATTAATAAGTTAATTTCAAAATAATTTATTATATTTAAATTATTAAAAATATATTTTTTTAATTTACAAAAGAAATCATACTAGGAATCACAATTTTTAAAGACTTTCAAAACCGGAGGGGCACAGTATATTATATATAACATTGGATCTCTGTAAAGTGTGGGTCCCATATAACATTGGTTTTGGTCCAAAATCTGATATAATATTCGAAAATGGATATAGTCTCCGAACTTCAAGGATCGTGTCAGATTCCCTCGTCAAATAATAACTGTAAGTCTATAACTATGGGGTGTGGCCAATGATAAACAAAAATCCAGGGCCATTGTGGTTTGTGATCGAGACGGGGCACATCCATAGATATGAATAAACGTAGTCATGTTAATAACAGTTGGTGTTTGTTTGATTTAAACTTAAATACAAATTTTAAATTATTATATATTTTTAAAATATATAAATTGATTTAAATTATAAAATTTTATTAAAATATATATTTCACATTTAAAATGTGAAAACTAATTTTTTAGTTTTAACTCAGACCCATCCTTATTCAATATTGTAACTCCAGAAATATAATTCACTTCACTAATGTTTCTATTCCATATCAACTCCTATTTGTAGTTTAAATCAAATAATTTTTTTTATATTAATTCATAGTTTAAATATATTTTAATTTTTTATAAATATAATTTTATTTGGTTTTGAAGTTTTAAATTTTTATTAATTTTAATTCTTGTAAAATTTAATCATTATTCTATGTTATTAATTGTTTTAAGATGATACATAATATATCATTATCATTTAAAAAATAAAAATTTGTGAAAGTAAAATTAATATAAATAATAATAATAATAATATTTATAAAAAATTTAAAATATATTTTATCATTAAGCTGTGCTTTCTTTTTTGTCAAAGATCCTTAAATTTCATAATCAAGTTGGTTATGCTTAAGATCAGAGTTCAACTAGAATGGCTGAACTATATCTTAATGATGATTTTTCAAAGATATTAAATTAGAGATGTTAAAAATTGAATTAAATTATTTTTAAATCATGAAATCAATTTAAGAAAAATTAAACTAAATTGAAAATAAAAACATAAGCTAATTTTTTTTACTACAATTTACTTTGGTTTTTTATTTTATTTGATAAAATTGTACCTAAAGCAACTTGAATTGTGTTTTTAATATATTTATATTAATTTTTTATTATATATTTATATAAATACTATTTCTTTCATTTTCTTATGTCTTTCATTAATTTTTTAATAACGGATAATTTTGAACCGTTGTTGTCAATTTGTTTTTATTAAACTAGAATAACTTTTGTTAATCGAAAAATGAATGATCTATGGTGGGAGTTACTGTAATTTGATATAGATACTTTGTTGAAACGGTTCTTTAAATTTAGCGTATGTGAAAAAACAATTTTAAAAAATTAAGTGCATAAATTGACATATTTGAACTTAACTTCAATAAGTTTATTCTCCTTACAAAAGTTGTAGATTAGATATATTTTCCTAATCATCCTTACGCAAAGTTTAGATGAACTCTTTTATGTAAAGTATTTTCTCCGGTTCTTATCATATATGTATATATAGGATAACCAATTCATATAAATAAAAAAATTCTATTTATATATCTAATGACAACAGATATATTGAACATGAAATCAGAATAAACAAGTCTACCTTAAGTAGTACAAGGAAACATATTTTAACTATTCATTCCTGCAATTTTTAAATAGATTTGATTGAAAATAAATTTACATGTTTATTAGAAAATTAAATGAATATTTTTTTATTTAAATTCTTGTTCAAATTAAGAAAAAATATAGTTTTCTTAATTATTTTAATTAATATTTAATTTCTTTAAACAATTTTTTGTATAACCAGAAATTTTATGCTTTATTATTACAATAATATTTTATTAACTGTATAAATTCTAAAATTTTTAAAGATTAAAAGTTTCAAATATTATTTTTTTAAAGAAAGAGAGAGATCAATTTTGTAAGAGTGATGGTAATATTTTAAATTTTTTAAAAAATATATAAAAATTACATGATCATTAATAAAATAAAAATAGATATAATAAATTTTATATATGATAAGAACAGTGATAATTCTTTAAAAAAAATAAAAAATTACACGATCATTAATAAAATAAAAATATAAATATTTTTAATATGTATGATAATTATTTTTTGTATTAAATAAAAGTAAAAAAATTAAACATAAATTTTAAATAAATTATCTTAACCTTTATTATTAACAACCTTAATGTGACCCACCTATCATTATTGAATGTAAATTACTAAATAATAGGAATGACACCCAGGTTCTGTTTTTTTTTTTTCTATTTTTTCCCCCGGGTCGTAGGTTCGTGTTTCCAAACAACCGTGGAGAGGCATTACACATTTCATTAACAATACATAGTTGGATCAATGTAATGGGCCATACGAAATATTCACGATTACCATTGGGCCTCTCTGAATGAATCAAATCCAATTCATTTCGGAGCTTACTTTTCACATCCATTTTTTTCTTTCTGCAACCTCCTTAATTTTTTTTATCTTTTTTATTCTAATTATACCTTTAGTATCTCCCTTCTCTTCCGCAATCAACCTCTTCTCTTTCGCAAGGTGCATTCGTCTTCTCCGCAAGTACATTCAAGGTCCAACCTCCAAACTCCAAGTTTCATGTTAATATCCATTAACATTTTATAATTTATTGGTAGACCAGATGTAGTGATTTAGAGATTAGGGGTTTAGGTTAGGACTTATGTTAGTTTCTCTGGCAGGGTAGTAGACGACGACTGATGTATTCCGCAAACTCAACTTACACTCAATTAATAAATTTTGGTTGGAGTTTTCTTCATTGAATAACAATGACAGCTGAAAACGAAAAAAAGGAGATGCTGATGAGATATAGTTACAGGAGCATTTTTGTCTTTTCACATGTAATGGGATGCAAAAAGAAATTTGAAGGGTGTAAAAAACGATCCCCATTCATTTTACCAATTCCTAAATTATTTTTGGATTATTGACCAAAAATAAAAAAGAATTTCGGTTTTACTTTCTTCTATCCTCATAATTTAATTAGACAGAGTATGAATTTGGTTGATCGGTACTCGCTAGGTATTTAAAGAAGATGGCTCAACGTTATTATGATAAGATATTGGATATATTTTTGAAAGATCAAAATGAACATTTACTAAGCATTTTTAAAGGAGTAGTTTAAATAAAAAAAACTTATGTGTAATAATAGTTATTTATATAAATAAATTTCTTAAATATTTTATTATATTTTAAATTATTTAAATTAACTTAGAGTTACTCATAAAACTAGCATAATATTATTCTTTACACAACTTGACAGAGTGATGTGTTGCACAAGTTGTCGATTATTTCCGATAAATATATGTAAAAAAGGAAGAAGAGAGAAAGCTATCGGATTACATGTTTATACTCAGAAGTTCAAGGAGACATCTATTATTAGAGCATTAAAAAATTAACATGCTATGTGATACGAAGTATAATTACTTAGTTTAATTATATTTTTAATTTACTAAATTTTAAGATTTAATGATTTAATTATATTTTTAACCCTTCAAATTTTTAAATTTTAGAATTTTGGTCTTCCTATTATTTTTTTCATCAAATAATTAATAAATTAATAAAATTGATTAAAAAAGTAAGTTAAATATAGTTATTTTTAGTATAAAATTCAGTTACATTAATATTCAATTAAATAAAATAGAAAAATCTATTAATTATGGAATGAAAATTGTGTAATGTTAGAACTAGAAGCATCAATACTATAGAAAATAAACTAATGGAATCAAACTTACCAAATCTCAAGACTATAAGGATTAAAAGTGCATTTAAGTCTTAATTATTTTAATCTCTTATTTATTTTTTTTATCTTCTGAAAAATACATTCCAAAATCAAATGCAATATTTTATTGTCTCATTTTAATGTTCATATATACTTTTCCTTCGAGGCAAATGAACTAGGGACTTTTTTTTTTTTCTTTTTCGAAAGTTGCATATTGGCTATTAAACTCGCGTCTTAATGACATTCCAATTGTTTAGGACATGCTTGTAATAACATACACGAAATGGTCATAACTCATAAATCTCCATAGTAAAAAATGCAATCTAACTAATACCTCTAAGTCGTTTACAGAGGAACCTTGTGTATTTTCACATATTCATGAAACTTATCCTTGATAATAATTTTTTTATTATTATGAATTGGTGTTGTTAGAGGATACATTTACACAAGTTTGGTGCATGTATTTGTCAATTTAGATCTAAAGGGATATAAATAAGATTTCACCATTTTGCTATCATGTCCCTATTGGCCCTAACAGGGAAATTGTTTTACATCATGAATATTTTCAATTCACATTATTTCCCACGAAGAATTACAATGATTTAGACCAAAAAAAAAAAGTATGCTTATATTGACAGTATGATTAGGAGCACCATGAGTATCCTGTTTCTGAGAAACTCTACCATCAGAAGACTTTCCTCTGTATCAACTATATCCTTAATAATGAAATTTGATAAAAAAAAATATTTTTTAATAATATGATAAGAAAATATTTTTTATCATATGCAAAAAAATTTGAGCAATCCAACAATGCTGTCTAAAATCATAAGTTAATTTCAAATAATATTTAGTGAAAAATATTAACTAACATCCTAAAAGTACTAGTTAAAAAAAATAAAATAAATATTTTTTTATTAAAAATATTAATATATAGATATTTTTATTTTAAATACATTTTAATATTATTTTTAATAAAAAATTATTTTACTTCTCAAGTAATATTCTTAAAATACTGGTTAGCAAGATTAATTAAATTTAATTTATAGCTACAACAATAGCTTTAAAACATACTTTCATAATAGGTCAATAATGAAATACTAGTATTTTGCATTACACTTTTCCTTCTGCTAAAAGGAACAAATCAACCAAATGTGAATTTTGTTCAGTAAACACATGAAGTAAAGTTGAAATCTGAATATTCAATTACCTAAAGTTTTCTATAAATAAGAGGATGTAATTTTTGGTTCATTGCAAATGTTTGAGAACTTTCTGTATAACCTGCTTCCGTGACTCACTTTATGATACCTGTCCAGCATGCATGAAGCTCTGAATAACAGATTGATAAAACATATTTTGATTTGTTCTGGTTCCAACTTGCTCTTTTTACATGGCTATTTATTTAAATAATTTTAAAAATTTTCAAATTAAAGTTTAAGTGTCCTTAATTAAAATTAAATATGACGAAATACTCCTGTTTTAGGAATTATTATGAAAATGATGTTTTATGTATTCATTTTTAAAATTAAAATTTATAATCCAAAATGATGCTTCCACAAGGTGCAATTATTATTCCGTTGAGGTACTAGACGGTAACACGTGTGTGGTCCATGAGGACATGTTTGCAAAATTGCTACTTGCAAAGAAAAAGAAGGCACTGAGTGGGGAATGATTGAGGAATGGTAAAGGGGAAAGATAACTGAAAAGTTGCAGGTTCATGATCCACTGCACAATGCACATTTTATTCAGTCCCAACTCCTAATCACACCCAATGCAGCTTTTTGGTGTGTCACCATCCAACGGTTGCAATCAGACACTATCTTGTCTTCATTTTGTCTTTGTTAAAATAGAAAGAATAAACAATTAGTTCTTCAAGAAGGATTGTCTCTCTCTATCTTCTTCATTTATCATCCTATTAATTATGCTTCACCAATACCATTAATCACTTCAACTCAAATTCATATTTCAAATCCAAAATCCACCTTTCCTACCTCCTACACCTTTATTACTTTTTTATTGCTGCATTTTATGATACCAATTTTCAGTCCATAATCGTAATAGTAAAGATTATTTCAAAACTTGAAGGAAAAACATTCTAACCTGCATTATTTTTTTACAGTTTACTTTTTTACAATAATTCTCCTACATTTTCTTTTTTTACATCTCCTTCATTTCTTTCTTTCAATCACATCTTTTATTTTTGTTATTTTTATGTATTCATCATTTTTGGATATGCACTTAAACGGTTTTTCTTGTATTATCGTTATTTTTTGATTTGTGGATAAATATTGTTAAAAATAGGTAGACAAAGCCTATGCACTTAGGTGAAGCTACAGGACTTGCTGCATTTTTATCATAACTTAGATAACTTAAACAACGCATAGCGGTGTTGAAAATAAACTGAGCTAAATTAAGTTTGATTTGTTTAAAAATTTTGAGATCTGAATCCGGATCTGTTACTTGTTAAAGATTTTTTTTGTTAAAATCTAACTTATATAAGTCTGTTTCAAAACATACGTTACAAAAAAATTAATAAATAAATTTAAAGTCTATATAAATAATTAATTAAAACCGCTTGCAAATTTAAAGTTTACAAGGAAAAAAATCTATTAAATAGGCCTAAATATATATATATATATTATATAAATAAATATTATATAAATATAATATATTAAAATAAATATATAAATATAAATATAAATATAAATAGATTCCTAAATAAGTTAAATGGACTTTTTTATAAATATAGATATAACTTATTTATCTAAAATGACTTTTTAACAAATCTAAGCTTATATTAAACGAACCAAGTCAAGTTAATCTTTAAACAAGTCGAGCCGTAAGTCTTTGTGAAACGGTATTACTCATTTTTATCCCTAAAATTCATTAATCATCACGAAATCATGTTTTTATCTTGCATCATGTGAAACCAATGCTAATGATTATTATAGAACCATGAAATGCTCCCTCAAATAGAAGCAAGAGGCTTAGAGAAGGAGGTTCTTATTAGAATCCACTCTGAGAAACCAAAGGGGATCATGCTCAAGCTTTTGGCCTTTCTAAAATTCTTCATCTCTCAATAGCTAGTAGGAGTGAATTGTCATTTGGCAACTCTATTCTGTACATTATCATAATTGCCCAGGTATATTATATATGCCATATTGCAAAAATATGGAATTCCATTTTTCAATCAATGTACTCTAAATAAGATTGTAATTCGAATCCGCTATTAATTCTATACTAGTACTATAATTATATGTCTTGCTAACAAGTATGTTTAGAGCAATGTTAAAGGAATTAAAAGTGAAAATTGGTTATTGAAAATTATGTGAAAAGCACATTAATATTTTTTTAATAAAACATTTCCATTTTAATTTTTGTAATCAGAATTTAAAAATATTAATCAGCATACTATATTGCATATGAACTAGAAATACAATCTGACAGTGAACGATTTAGTGAAGAACTTGAAACAGGAACTTTTGAAGTTGCATGAGATGCAACTCTGATCAAGTTCAAGGTTTTTATTGAGGTGACTTTTTTTCATTCTCTGTTCTTTCCCCGAAACAGTACAACAGTGGTAAGTAGCAACATTGATTTTTCAGTGAGAAGTTTAAGATTATTATTTTTTAAATATAAAAATTATTAAAATAGATTTTCTCCTTTTCTTTCCACAAACAAATTCATAATGTAAAAAAATCAGAAAATTCGATAACTTGGTCAAATAAATGATTCAGGTGGTGTATTATATTGGCCAGGTAATTAAACTGGTAGAGAAATACACTTAATTATAGTTTCTAACATTCTTTCAAGTATGTTATTTATTGTTGGTTAACATTTATTAAAAATATAAAATTATATGTAAAACTTGATTAATTTTATGAGTTTCAATAAATATCAACCAACATTTAAAAATATATTAATAAGTATGCTGTTAGTATTTTTCTACATCAGTATACTTTTATTTAAGCAAGCTCTCAAGTCTGAAAAAAGATTACTAGTTTTGCAATATTTTTTTTTGTCGATACATAATGTTTGTATTCATAATTAATATATTGTTTCTAATAAAATATTTAACTTAGCAATTTTTACTTTATATATTATTTGAATTATATATAATATTATATGTTAAAATAATCCTTTTAATTAATTAATATGTGATCTCATGACAAAATATATCATTTAGTTTGATTGGTATATCTTATATATATCATTAGAATTAAAGAATATTTATTATTTTGAATTATTTATATTGTTAATGATAAATATGTCATTTAATCTTAACTAATATACACTATTAGTTTAATAAATAATTATTGTTTTAAATAACATATTTTTTATGTTAAAATATGGTTTAACTAACTTGTATTAATGTTTGTGTTTATATATATAGTCAAATAATTAATTTATACTATTTTTATCAATCAAAAGACTAATTAATTTAAATAATCTAGTTAAATTACATTAATTAATATAATAATAATTATCATAAATTATTTTTTAAAAAAATTCCAATATGTTATCATGGGTAGCTCCGTAAAAATATATAAATTAATAAATCTAATGTTTTAATGTTAGACTAATTCTATTGATATATAGTTTCTATTTCTTAATTTTTTTTCATACATCATAAGGAACTGCAATTTCTTAATTAACTGCTCATTTTGCAAATATTTTTAGGATTTACCACTTAAATGTAAGTTAATTGAATTCAATCTTGGGTTAATACTATAAAAGAATTTATTTCTTCTCATGTAACGATATAACATTTTCTTTTAAATAGATTGATTAGATTAATGCATAGTGGATTAATATATAAGAGGTAAAATCATTAAATTTTTTTTATATAATTAATAAATAGCCATGTCTGTTAAATGTGCTTATAAAATTTCAAATTTGATTATACATAATTATTAAAAAATAAATTTTATTTTAATAATTTATCTTTACTTTTAAATAAAAAATCAGTCATTACTATCAATTAAGGATAAGCCTAGTACCAAAAAAATATATATCAGGAGTAAACTGCTCTATATTGTTTGTAAAGTGAATTAATTTTGATTTAACATAAAAGAAAATCTCTCTAGAGAACATAATAAAGAGTTCGTGACATTTCGTATCAAAGAAACGATAACATAAGTGGCACGCTCGTCGCAAACGCGCAAAAATAATTTCCAGATTTCCCCCAAACTATTGGTATAGTATAAGGTGCAACCTAGGTCATCTCCCAAAGACCATTTCAGATTCTTAAGCAAATAAGGAAAAAATTAGAACAAGGGGGTTTTTGTAAAGATGTGATATCAAATGCTAAACACAAAATACAGACTGAAATTAATTTCACTTAACAATTATCAACTCAAGGAATTCAGAGGCTATTTTCATAACTAATCATTGATCACTAAAATCATGCATTGTGTTTATCAACCTAGGATCATCTGGAACCCCTACAATGATCCTTGAATTCTCTACTGAGAAACCTCTCAGAATTTAATTGATTATGATCAACAAGATTTAGTAACCACTTAATCTTTTATCTAAACCAATTTTACAATCAGAATTCAGTTGAAGTAAGTAATAAAATGAAAACCTTCAATTCAATTACTTAATTTCTACTCTTCAAACTTTTGGAAAATGATTTACCAATCAAAAACCAATTATAAATCAATTATACATTAACCAAAATACGTCAACCGATCAAACTTTGATTAAAGAATAAAATTGAAGAATATAGTGAAGCAGAGTAGAAACCACTTAATATGCACGTAAATAAAGATCAAGACCTCAAAGTTAAAATGAAAATAGCTTGAATCCTTGAATTGAAACTACAAACCTAGCCTTCCATGAAGGAGGCAAACTAACAACAAAGAAAGAGGCAAACTAACAACAAATAAATCCTAAGCCTTCCATGTAGGAGGCAACTAACAATAAAGAAAACATAAGCCTTCCATGTAGGAGGCAAACTAACAAGAAAGAAAACATAAGCCTTCCATGTAGGAGGCAAAACTAACAAGAAAGAAAGAAAGAGAGAAAGAAAGAAAGAAAATGGTATTGGAGTTAATCTCCAAAAATGGTGTGTGTCTCCTCTTGCAAACCCTTCTATTTATAGAGGATTTTTGAGGCATCATCTTCAGAAAGTCACCAACTAGGATATTACTTTTCTACCCTTTTATTGCTTTCACATGGGCTTTGTTGAAATTGCAAAACACTTTTGAATTTTTCCCACCAATGAGCACAACAATTTTGACTTTCTTTCACCGCAATTTCGGATGTTCACATGTCCGAATTAGAGCTTGACTTCTGAACAAAGGTTGTAGCCCTGGATCTTAGCTGTCCAACAAAGTTGATTTCATCTCAATATGACTTTTATATCTCAAGATATGGTCAGATCTTTGCACACTGTTCAAATTCCACGTCAGCAACACTATCTCATCTTTTGAGATAATTTCAGAGTCCTAAACATACCATTTAGAGTCTGCTCTTGCTTTGTAACTATGGACACTTCTTTAAGCTTTCATTCAGACAGATTTCATGATTTTTGGATGTCTACAACTCCTATTATGCTCAAAATACTATAATAGTGTCATTTTAATCGGGTAAGCAAAGAAATTCAATTAAACTTCATATGAACCCAAACTCATAAAATATGACAAAGATCACTTAATTGAACATATAAGAAGTCTTAATGAAAGGCCATGAAACTTAGGTAGCAAATGTATTAGTCCAGACTTCAGTTCAAATGGTGCATCAACATCAGGGTATTGAATACACAATGGTTGATAAGCAACATCAGGTGCAGCTAATTCTTTTAAGGTTCTATCAGCCATGTTCTTAGCAAAATATTTAAAACTATCAAAATTTAAAGATGAAAAATCACTACTGTTACTTTCTTGGTTATTACTGGATGAATGCCTTCTATGTGCTCTTTTCAAATGGTGGAATGTTCTATCAATCTCAGGATCATATGCATATAAATTTTCAGGATTGGATCGGGTCATACACAAAAAGGTGAATTCATACAGAAAATCCAAGAATGATATACCTAAAGTAAAAACAATTGTTAGAAAGATTAAAATTTTTATACAAACTCCTAAATGAGCCTAGGAAATTAAAATGGTCCCCGGCAACGGCGCCAAATTTTGGCACGCTCGTCGCAAACGCGCAAAAATAATTTCCAGATTTCCCCCAAACTATTGGTATAGTATAAGGTGCAACCTAGGTCATCTCCCAAAGACCATTTCAGATTCTTAAGCAAATAAGGAAAAAATTAGAACAAGGGGGTTTTTGTAAAGATGTGATATCAAATGCTAAACACAAAATACAGACTGAAATTAATTTCACTTAACAATTATCAACTCAAGGAATTCAGAGGCTATTTTCATAACTAATCATTGATCACTAAAATCATGCATTGTGTTTATCAACCTAGGATCATCTGGAACCCCTACAATGATCCTTGAATTCTCTACTGAGAAACCTCTCAGAATTTAATTGATTATGATCAACAAGATTTAGTAACCACTTAATCTTTTATCTAAACCAATTTTACAATCAGAATTCAGTTGAAGTAAGTAATAAAATGAAAACCTTCAATTCAATTACTTAATTTCTACTCTTCAAACTTTTGGAAAATGATTTACCAATCAAAAACCAATTATAAATCAATTATACATTAACCAAAATACGTCAACCGATCAAACTTTGATTAAAGAATAAAATTGAAGAATATAGTGAAGCAGAGTAGAAACCACTTAATATGCACGTAAATAAAGATCAAGACCTCAAAGTTAAAATGAAAATAGCTTGAATCCTTGAATTGAAACTACAAACCTAGCCTTCCATGAAGGAGGCAAACTAACAACAAAGAAAGAGGCAAACTAACAACAAATAAATCCTAAGCCTTCCATGTAGGAGGCAACTAACAATAAAGAAAACATAAGCCTTCCATGTAGGAGGCAAACTAACAAGAAAGAAAACATAAGCCTTCCATGAAGGAGGCAAAACTAACAAGAAAGAAAGAAAGAGAGAGAGAAAGAAAGAAAATGGTATTGGAGTTAATCTCCAAAAATGGTGTGTGTCTCCTCTTGCAAACCCTTCTATTTATAGAGGATTTTTGAGGCATCATCTTCATAAAGTCACCAACTAGGATATTACTTTTCTACCCTTTTCTTGCTTTCACATGGGCTTTGTTGAAATTGCAAAACACTTTTGAATTTTTGCCACCAATGAGCACAACAATTTTGACTTTCTTGCACCGCAATTTTGGATGTTCACATGTCCGAATTAGAGCTTGACTTCTGAACAAAGGTTGTAGCCCCGGATCTTAGTTGTCCAACAAAGTTGATTTCATCTCAATATGACTTCTATATCTCAAGATATGACCGGATCTTTGCACACTGTTCAAATTCCACGTCAGCAACACTATCTCATCTTTTGAGATAATTTCGGAGTCCTAAACATCCCATTTAGAGTCTGCTCTTGCTTTGTAACTATGGACACTTCTTTAAGCTTTCATTCAAGACAGATTTCATGATTTTTGGATGTCTACAACTCCTATTATGCTCAAAATACTATAATAGTGTCATTTTAATCGGGTAAGCAAAGAAATTCAATTAAACTTCATATGAACCCAAACTCATAAAATATGACAAAGATCACTTAATTGAACATATAAGAAGTCTTAATGAGATAAAAGTGAGAGATAATTATTTATGAAATCTATGCTTATCAATAAGACAAAAAAAATAAAATAAAAATCATTCCATGTATTGCAGTGCGTGCTTATGATATAATTTCCTTTCAACTTTCATTATTTTATATTACAAGTTTCACTTGATTAAAGATTTTATGAGGAAGATAAATATGGTGCACCATAAAATATTTCAATTCAATTAAATTTTATAATATTAACAAATAATATGTATATTAATAGTATTATTTATTAATATATAAATTTTTTAAAATTGTTTATTAATAGTTTAATTTTTATTAAATGAAAAATTATATTAATTAATAAAAAGTCATCCTTATAGTAATTGATAAATATTGTTTAATAGTAATGAAAATTTTATTTCGTGCTGTTGTAAAAGAAATATTAATGTAAATTATTATAAAAGGATTCACACTTTTAAGTATATTCACATGTGCTAGCAATCAGTAATCGGCTATTTCATTATTTAAAAGGATTGATTATTGTGTGTCTATAAGTTTTTAATAATAAGCCAAAAACAAAAAATAAAAAATATTTATCATATTACAAATATAAGTTATTTTATATGTTTTAAATAATTTTATACATATATATATTATGACAGGTGATTTTTAATTATTCCATGTTACACATGTATTCAACAATCAAGATTATTAAAATAAGTAAAATGTATAAAATACAAATTATGATAGTGAAAGATTTTGATAATACGATAGTACTAGAAACAAAAGACTTTTGGTTGGTGGGAAAATTTCAATTTCAGAACAGGTTTCACGCTGAAAAATTATCATAAAATATTATAAAGTGAAATAACACAAAAACAAAAGACTTTTCTGGTTGGTAGGAAATTTTCAATTTCATAACAAGTTTCATGCTGAAAAATTACCATAAAATATTATAAGATGAAATAACATGTGCCCGTGAATGACATTGGCTTGTTTCGGTGTCTCCCGTTCACATCAATTTGCACTATCGTTATTCTATTATTTTTAATAATATTAAATTAATACCTTTAATTAATAATAATGATATTTTAGTTCTTTAAATATAAATTTTTAATTATTTTATATTCTTAATTTTTAATAGTTAATTTTGTAATTTTATAAACTTTTTTTTAATTCTTAAATTTTGTAATGGTTATTTTGATCCTTCAAATTTTAATATCATTTCATATTATATACACCTATTTCATAAAACATTAATTATTGTACGAGAACGAATTATACTGACTTTTTTTACAAGTATAATTTAATAAATATACTTCTGTAAAAATAATTTAATAAATAAAATTTGAATATTTTTTCAAACTTTAAAATTAATATAAAAATATTGTATAACTGTCTCAATATTCGAATGAATATAATGTTAATATCTGATACTTCTAATGTAAGAAAAATGTAGTTTAAAAAATAAATTACACTATTAATAATTAAATTTGTACATAACTTAAATTTTAATATGTAATATATGATTTTTATTTTAATATTAACTGTTAATTTTTAATTCATATTATAAATATGTTTTATTTTCTAAAATATACTTTATTTAAAGAGTTGGATCCATATTAAAAAAAGTGCTTAGAATCCCATTGAAATTACATTAGATCTAAGTTAATTTACACATGAATATTACCGGTGTAATTACTTCGGTGTGAACTACCTTAAAAGTCCACACGCAAAAGTTTTACAGAACAGGTTTTAAACATTAGAAACAAATTGTATACACATGAAAGTGGTGCCAATTGCAAGAGGCTTTCATTAACCGCGTGGGATTTAGCTTATTTAAAATGAATAAATTTATAAAATATAAGTATAATCATTCTCAATTTTAATTAAATATTTCATCTTTATAAATAATTTAAATTAACAATAACTACTTCCTTATTTTTTTCATTTTGAAAAAATAAGATGAAACTGTTAAAATAATAATAATAATAATAATAATAATAATAATAATAATAACTTCCCGTCTACTTAATGGCCTCTTCATTTACAAAGGAACAAAAGGAATAATTTTCAAGTTCTGTTAAAGGCATGTGCCCTCTTTGGATCGACGAAAAGGGAAGCAATAATGAAACGGAATGAGTTATTATTTATTAAAATTATTTAAAATATTGTAAAACTAAATAAACTTAATTTATATTATTTCCTTTCATTTTATTTAATATTTATGTTTTCAGTTCCAAAAAAAATTGATGTGTTATATTTTAATCTTATAAACATTATGTCTGCTTTCTTTAAAAAAATACATGAAAAATTGAAACGTATATTTAATATTTTATTTTATTTTATTTTATCATCATATATTATGGTTTATTTTACTTCTGATTTTAAAATAATAAAAAATATTTCTCATGGTAGTATGTAAGTATTTATGTGTACATACATTAAATTGATGAATATAGTAATAAAAATAAAATATAAAATTATTTGAGTTTTTTAATTTTAAAGTATCTAAACCTGGTTTAATTAATAAAGTGCTATTTTAATAATAAATTAATAGAAAATCATTACACTTAACAGTATTTGAAAAAACTTGAGTATTAATTAAACAATTTTTTTATTGAACGAAAAATTAATTTAATAAAAGAATTGTGACATATGCCAGAAAATAAAAATATAATAATGTAAAAAATAGAATACTTAAGAATCAGTTGCTTTTTTTCTAAAATGCTATCAGTCGCTAGTTCTCAAAAAAATTGCATCAATCCCTGTGCCAATTAACTTGGCACCGCTAGTCTTATTTTATAATTTTATGACTGTTTTATTATAACAGTAAATGTTATTGTATTTTTTATCAGTGTTGCTATATAACACGAAGCATTTTGTGGTAACGTGTTTCCATATTTATGTGTTATTAAGGTATAAGGACATATATTAAATTAAAAATAAAAAACAAAATCTTTGACAGAAATTATGGAATGATAGCTTTATATAATACGGTTCCGTATTTTTTGAATCCGTAGTAATAAGCATTTTTTATTTTCTATTTTCTATTAACACACTTACCAAGTACTATCCTGTTTTCCCACGTGAATTGGGGGCGATATGGTGCTGACGTGTGCAACCATTATTTGGGACCACCATTCTAATTTTAGACTAATCATAGCATTACGAAATATATATTACTAATTAGTTTAGGGAATTCTGCATCATCAATCATCATCTATCTGCTGCAAATTACTAATATTGCTATTTTATAAATTTTTTATAAAATAATTGATTTATTCTCACAGTATTAATATTGCCATTATCTAATATTCATTTTCAAAGGATTCTTCTAATGTAAAATCAAATTAATTATGATAGAGTTTAATTTAAGAAAGTTATTATAGTTATATAAAAACGTCCACTGATTTTTTAACGCCTCGTTTGATACACAGTGCATATGAATCTGCTGCTTGGAATGGTCGGAGAAAAGAAAAGACTTATTATGGGACGTACAACAAAAGTATTTTTTTTTATGTTAAATAGTAAAGAAAACGTGCAAGAAGAAAAAAAAAATAGATAAATAATAAGTCTTTGTTGTAATTATATTTTATTACAGTAAAGGGTTTAAATGTCATTTAAAATAATTTATCTTTTCTTTTACTTTTAAATTTTTTTTATCCAAACAATAAAAAAGAAAAAAAATCATTTATTCTATTTTTTTCTCTCTCTCTCTCTCTCTTTCCAAACAAATCATAAAAGCTATAATTACAGAAAGGAAATGCGTGCATGGCCTCTGTGAGAATGTTTTGATAAAGCTATACATCCCTCAAGTGTGAAACTTTAAATAATTTTTTTATTTTCTGGTTAACAATTTTGTTCGATGACCATTCTTTCACGAGTAAATGGTTTTTGAACAATGAAATTATTTGAGGAAGTATTTTGAAGGTAAATTGTTTGTACAGCTTTTGTCTGTCTTTCCATATTGGCCATGACCGGTAATATTACTATTTTTTACTATATTATTTAAAAAAGGCAGAGATGCATATCTTTTAATTTTTTTTTAACATATCGATTTTGAATAAAGAGTGTATTAACAAATTCTGTATTAGATTCAGTATATAATTTAATAATTCAAGTGGAAAGTTGCAGTACCAAAAAAAATAGAAAGATAACAAGTGACATTATTAATATAAAGGAGCATTAAAAGCTTATGACAACGTATATAAATATTGATTAATTTATGGTAACCAGAAGTATATTCATTCTTTTGGATGAACTCTATAATTAATATATACCTATCTATGTTATCTGTCTTCTCGATAATTGTATAATTTTTTTTAAAAAATATTAAATCGTCTTAATTAGATAAAAAAAATTAGATGAATTAAATGTTAAAATTTATTAGAATAAGTAAATGGTTCATGGTTTAGAAAACTCTAACAAATATCTTAAAATAATTCATCAAAGAGTTTTCATGTTAAGCAGAATTTAAAATCACCTTATACATCATAAATTTAATTTTTATCAACAAGATTAATTTTTGTTGAGAATTTTTTATTAAATTAATTGTTTTAAAATACTAAAAAGTTATCACTAAATAAAATTACTTTTATTTTATATAATTGAGGTAAAAGTAGATAGAAGAAAATATTTTAATGTAAAAAATTAATTTAAAAATAAAATGTTTACTCCACAAACAACAATCAAATTAATAAAAAAATATAAAAAACAAATATTTCAACGCAAAAGGTGTGAATACTTAAAAAGATAAATTGAATGTAACCAACCATTATAGCATGGTGAACGATGTGTGTTAGTTAGTTGAGTTACCAATACAATCTTGCACATGGCAGTGTTATTTTTTACTCTGAAAGGCTCATACACCATTCTCCACCGCCTGAGTTATGCTTAAAAACAGAGATGAAAGGTTAATGGAGTCAAAATTGGAGTGAATAGAGAAACATATAGAGTTAGTTTCGGACTCGTGTTTGCTTTCCTTTCTTCCTCCCACGTGGAGGCATCATACCGTCCTTCTCCATCATCAATGGTCCCACATAGCACCGTTCCCTCTGATCAATTATCAGTCATCTAACGGCTCACATTAAAGTTGCATGAAAAACGAGTAATATCTTGTCTTCATCCCTCGCCTACACTACACCTATCAGTCATTATTATTAATTATTATTCCATTCTTGTTGCCAAAAATCGTATAATATTGCATACAACATTCGCTACATTCTAATCTAATGGAAGACGCATGGGAGAATTGGCATCTTCATATGGTAAAACTATCATAATTTCACTAAATGCTTATTCCGTCGATGCTACAATTTCTTAATTTTTCAATTAATTTTTGCAGGAGATGGATTGCGACGACGATTTCTTAGAGAAACAGTGTAACGGTCCTGACGATGACGAGTTCCTCAGAGAGATCCTGCAACAACCACCGCCAGCTTTCTCTTCCGAAAGTGAAAGCGATCATTCATTTTGTGCGGTCCAAAACAATTCCATTGTCGTTGACGCCACAGACGGTGTCGTTTTGGCACCCGAAGATAACCCGGTCAAAAGGCCTTGTCGCGCTTCTTCTCCAAGGACTTACATTCTCTCCTTCGATAACTCAACTATGGTACCGGCTACACCCGAACCGTGCCTCGGTTATGACCAATTGTTAGGCAGCAAGGGAAGAGTTGGAAGACGCTCTTCTTCTAATAATTCCCCTTCGCCTTCAAGACGGGCCGTGGAAAGTCAAAGCCCAACTCGGCCCAGTCAAGGAGTTAAGAGGGCCAGAACCTCTTCTCAGAGTATTGATCATATAATGGCAGAGAGACGAAGAAGACAGCAACTCACGGAGCGGTTCATAGCACTCTCAGCCACCATTCCCGGCCTCAACAAGGTAACTTACTTAATTCAATTTTCTATTATCAAAACGCATATGGCACTCATCACATCACTTTAATTATCATTAATATAATATTACCATACGTTAAAAACCTAAATCTTACTTTATTTTAAATTCAATAATTGCTTCTCCAGATACGAATTATTTACTTCTTCCCTAATCTTCACCGTCAATCTTACACTTCTTTTGCTTCGTACTCATTTATTTGTGAACGCATACTAGTTTTCATTTTTTAGACATCAAATCCTAATTTTTACAAATAAGAATCTTAAGTTCAGTTTTTCGTTTAAATAAACAGGTTTGAATTCAACTTGTAAGTTAACATGCTGAACGCTTGAATTCAACTTGTAAGTTAGCATGCTGAACTGTTCTTTATTAACGCACTCTTGATCGATGGTTCTGCTTATGCATCGATTATTGGAATCCTATAGAGGATTTTCTTTTTTAATTCCTCATCGATTGATGACCTTTATTAAATAATATTACTTTTATTAAATATAAATTAAATTATATAATTTATTTTTTTCAATCATGAACGGAAAAGCGGTCTTGACTTTTCATCTGATCCATCATTATTTCTGGGTCATCGCGTATGCGTCACTGACCAATCCATCTACTATATTTTATAAATATACACTCATTTGTATTATTAAATTAATTTAGCTCTATATTATGTTAACCAAAAAAATTTATCTCTCTATATTATTATGCATAGGACTTGGTCATAAACCTGCATCCTGTAACAATTTTTTTTAAAATATATTTTTCTTACAGCCAATTTGTTTACTATTCTTTTCCTTTTGTGGTAAAAAGAAGAGAATTGTTTGTTATATAACAATTTTGTACGAAAGAAAGAAACAGAGAAAAACAAAGGAAGGAAAATTAGGTGATAAGATAAATAATGATGAGATAAAGTTAGAGACTAAAAAGAGAATATTGTAGAAAGTGAATAAAAACAAGAAAGGGATGCAATTTTTTTTTGTATGGTTAGACATTGTCTGTGGCGTTATATATGTCGCATATGACTTTCTAATAGACCAGTCAGAGAATTACACGTTGCAATGTTGAAATTTAAAGTTTACAAAATGAGGTTGGAGGTAATGGAGAAAATGGAATAGTTTTTAATTGAAAAATTCCCATGTATAGACGGACAAGGCTTCTGTACTTCGAGCAGCTATTGATTACGTGAAACAGCTTCAAGAAAGGGTAGAGGAACTAGAAAAACAAGACAAGAAAAGGGGTGTAGAATCGGTGATATTCATGAAGAAACCCGATCCAAGTGGAAATGAAGACATCATCACCTCTGATAATTGTAGCATCCTTCCAGAGATGGAAGCAAGAGTGTTGGGGAAGGAGGTACTCATTGAGATCCACTGTGAGAAAGAAAATGGCATTGAGCTTAAAATACTTGACCACCTTGAAAATCTTCATCTCATTGTCACCGGTAGCAGTGTCTTGCCATTTGGGAATTCCGCTCTTTGCATTACTATCATCGCTCAGGTATGCTACATACGTATCAATCAAATTTCATGTTCAAAATTGGTTGCAGCCTAATTGTTACTTCAATTCTTTTAACATATGTTTTAATAGAAATTTGTATATTATAAAAAATTACATAATTCAATATATTAGTTAATGTTATTTATATTGATAGCCCTGTTAGATGATTCCTTTCTAGAACTGATTGTATTTGTAATGTATTGGTAACTTGAATTCATATACACCAATTATGTATAAAGCAGATGGGAGACGCGTACAAAATGACAGTGGATGAACTGGTGAAAAACCTTAGACAAGTGCTTACAAAGTCACATGCGCTCTGCGACAGTGATCCGTACTAGTGTATCAAACAACAGATTGTAGTGTATGGAATTGGAATGTTTTGAATTTGTTGCCCTCTTTTGAGTTTGGTTCATTTTTGTGTTGATTGTAACATCGATTAATAAACAAAGAGTATGCTTAATGCTTGAGATGAACTAATGTCCTGCATTTATTCTGATATCTTATTTCTATTTAAAAACGAAATTTCCTTTTAAGGAAATTGTCAGATCTCGGTCGGAGGCTTATGTTCCCAATTAATTATAGAGCAGAAAATGTACCAGCCAAAGAGCCATGCACATTAGAGTTTCACAAAATTATAATTAATAATATAAAAATTATAATTAAATCTATTATATATATATATAGATATTAAAATAAAATTATAATTAATTATCAAAAATATTTAATCAATTATGTAATTTGATAAAAGAATTAATTATATTTTTTATATTATTAATCATAAATTTTTATAGATGAATTATCAAAATTGATAATCAATTGTAAATTTTGAAGATATAGATAGATGAACTTATTTTACATATGTAAAATTATCAAGTTAGAAAAATGGATTTGACATTATGTGCAACCATATCCCGGTTCACATTCTTGCTGGTTAAATTTGTTAAATGAAATAAATTATCTATATATAATCACAAAAATGTAAATGTTGGTTTAAGTTTTATCCATTTATATAAAAAAAATTTAGACGAAGATGTAGTTATTTCATATTAAAAATAGTTAATGTTAAAACATAATATAAAAATTTGATATTATCAATTAATTAAAAATGACTGTAAAAATAAATTTTAAAATAATTATTATAAAAGTTATATTATCAATATATTTTAATTAAAATTTAAAAACTGAATGTTTTAAATACACACTTTACTAACTAAATAAGAGGATAATTGTAAATTCAAATTATGCAGACTAAGCTAATAGTGTAACACACACCCCCAAAAAGATGATGGAGGATGAGACAACACCGATGTTGAACATTGGGAAAGAGTGACCCGATTCTGACAAAGGCTTGGTTAGCAAATCTACAAGGTTGTGACACGAAGAAATGTGGAAGATGAGTAGATCAAACGCTAGTTGCTCAACATTCAACACACACACGCACATATATATAAATAATATTAGCACAAAGATTGGAGGTCTGAATGACTACACGTTGGTCTATCTCACACATGAGAAGAAGCCAAATAAACCATTCAAATCCATGGACAAGGACCTGGCCACAAGAAAAATATGAAGCTCTTTGGCGATAATATTTCAACTTAATTAATTAGCATATACATGATCCATACAATGACCAGGAGATCGCCACAGGATTGAAATAATTTGACTCTTTCATATCACTTTTTTTTTTGTTTTATTTGGTCTTTTCAATTAAAAAATAATACATCATTCAATTATTTTGCTTTTAAATAATAACTGGAGTCCTTAGGATTCTTACGTTGGTATTAATTCTTATATTAAAAGATGGCTAAGTCAAAACCGGGTGATCATCCTGTAACCCACTCTGAGGGAGACTAATTCATGTGCTCATTGGCTCGCAAAGACAAGTGCTAGTTAGTGAGGATTTTGATTTTAAATTATGAGATTCTTGCCCTGCTCAGATTAATTTGCAAAAGACTTTTGTCTTATGCTGTGGGAATAGTTTACTTTAGAAAGCAATTTTTTTATTATTAGAAAAAAGGGGGACAAATAAATAAGGTATTAAAAAAATTAAGAACAATACAAATCTCATGTGTGCCCAAGAATATTATTGAATAAAAAAGAAGAAGAAATCTGCACTTAAGGACGAAACATGTCAAAGAAAGGCGACAGAAATGGGGTTATGAGTTAAATCAATTGGGATCTACCAGTTTCGCCTTCCTACTTTTGAACACAGACTCTGCTCTTTCCAATCATAATTTATTCAAATTTTAAAAAATAAATAATAATTAATAAGCTTTCTTGTAAAAATATTTAAATTTTTTTTACAATAATTATTAAATATGGAACAATAATTGATTGAGTTATTACGAATTTACAAACTAATGTTCGATATTTAATTTTTTAAAATTTTAACTATATATTAATTTTTCGCTTCGCCCTTTAATACGAAAGCTGTCTTTAGGAGGCTTTATCAAAATAGGTCGGGAGCTACAAACATAAATATACAATTTATTTTACCCGTGTGTTACACGGGTTATTTCATATTTTATAAAGAAATATTAAATGTACATAAATTTAATTTATTTTTTATTTTTAAATATTATAGTCCAAAATTTTTCAGCAGATTTTTAAATACAGAATTCACATACATATATTTATAAATTAACCATGTTTAATGTAATAACTATACGCCCTAAAGTAAGAAAAATGTCATTTAAATTTAATTCATGTTACGATAATTTTTTTTTATGTATAATATGAAAGTTATAAGATTTTAATTCAATATCTTTTATAAATTATTTCAACACTTCACATTTAAATTAACCTTAGTTAGTAACTTATGTTATGATAATATAATTTACGAAATAAAAATTTATATAATTTGTATCTATGTGTTCTTATTTATGATTTTTAATCATAATTATATTTTAATAATTTGTTTAAATTTTATATATTAAACTTATAAAATTAGATCCAAATCCATTTATGTTAACATTTTTAAAATTTTAATAATAATAATAAATTAATATATCTTATTTGAATTATATAGAATAATCATATTTTATAATAAAATTATAAAAATAGGTATACATTTATTTATAATAGTTGATTTTAGATTTAAAGTAAATAATTATTAAGAATAAAATAAAAATAAAATCAACTAAAAAATAGTTTGATAATATCATAAATTTCAAAATTTTATTATTTTAAATAAGTTGTTTCTTTTATAAAAAAAATTAACAGAATATCATAAACTGATTTTCGTATGGTTACCAAATAAAATTGAATAGTATTTTTCATAAATTTTTTAATTATCATTAAAAATTAATTATTTTAAAATAAATATTAAATCTAACTGTAGATAATAAAAAAATATAAAATTTATGTCTATTTTTAAAAATCACATAACTTTTTAAATTAATCATATTACTTTATTCAAAATTTATCTTAATTATTTATATATGATTATGTGATTCAAATTTAATCCTTTATATTTTTAAATCAAAATAAATTTCTAACTATATATATCCATTAAAACAATATTTCATCAAATAATTTTTATTTTTAAATAATAATTAATATTATCAATAAATTCTTAGCAAATCAACTTTGCTTATATGATATAATATAAAATACATAAATAAATATGGATTAAATACTGCTATGTTTCAATGAGTATAAAAAATACCTTACATATTTTTTAAACTTTGAAAAATCAAGATAAGTTGTCTTCAAATTTACTTAAAAACTCATTTAATGATTATAAATGATTGAAAACATTTAAATAAAAATATATTTTCTAACAAAAAGCATACATAAACACCTGTGTATGCTAACACTATCTTTTCAATTTTGTCCCCATTAGATTTCTGGATCCCACGAGACTAACTGTCTCATTAAAAATAAAAGAAATCAAAGGGAGAAAAGGCAGCATGATTATTGAATCGGTGCTTCACCAAATTTTCCCTATGTGGTTTATTGGGACAGACAGAGAGGAAAGCTTAAATATTTTAACATATCTATCATACTTAAAAATTAAATTGTCATTGAAAGTAATTACTTAATTTCATTTCGGCAAGAAGTACATTTTTCGTCTAAGTTCTTGTGTGTTGAAATGATTTTTGATAAACATAACATAATCATCGTTCATGGGATCAACTCGTGCAGTTAATTCAACTTAAATTAGAAATATGAGATTAATTAAATTTTAATTTTATATATAAAACTGTGTTAAAAATATTATTTGTATTAAAATGGTCTTATTTCTAAAGAGAATGAATTATGATATTTAAAAATAATGAAGAAGGTATTATAAATTAAACGTATTTTAAGGAAGGGAATTGTGATCTAATTAAATATGTTAGAGTGAAGTGTTTTAATTTTTTGGGTTTATATTTTAATCTTTTAATATGGAACTAAAAATATAGTCTAAGATTCTATTCGGAGTAATTTTAATTTTTTTAATATTAAATTTTAGTTTTAATTTTTAAAGATTAATATAAAAGTAAGTTAATTCATTTTAATATATATTTTTTATTATAAATCAATTTTTTATGAATAAAATTAATTAAAAAATTAAATTATTTTAAAATAATAAATTTTAAATAAATAATAAAATTTAAAAATATATTATTATTATTATTGTGTTATTATGACAATAGTAATTTAACAATGATGATTATAATAGAATTATGACTATCCTATTTTTAAATATTTTAAAATTAAAAATAAGAATAATAAATATTTTATTTGAAAAATTAAGTTTAAAATATTTAAAATTATTTTTAAATTTAATTTTAAAATAAGAATTTTGCAACCATTTTCTCTGGAATCTTAGTCAATTTTGAATTCTATAGAACGGACGTGTGAAATTACATATGCTTCTAATTATAAATCGGTTTTCAAATATATAAAAAATATAATTAATAGGTCTAATTTGACTTTCAAGATGCAATTATGTGTTTAACTCTAGTCGCAAAGTACATGCCTAAAGCTATCTGGGCTTATAGCCCAAAGAAGTTTAAGCCCACATGTTATCAAAGCCCACATAGTAATGTCCATTTGGTGTCACTAAACATTATACAACCCCGTAATTATTGTGCTCAAGCTATCTTATCATATAAATCATTTATCACGAATGGATTGTTTATTGTGTTTTTTTTTAGTCTTATATCTAAAATTTATTTTGAATCTTAATAACGTTGAGTTGAATTGGATGGATTATAGAGGAAAAAAAATACTAAGACTAAAGAAAGGAAAAACTACTCTCACGATATTTATTTTTTCCATTCGTAAAATTCAAAACATGCATCTTAAAAGAACCTAAGTTTCTTAATTCTAGAACTAAAAATAAAGGTGATTATTTATGCCATAAGATTTCAGGAGAAAATTTTTACAAAACAAAACAACTTTTATTTAAATTGACTTTTTTAAAGTGAAAATGTGTGAAATTAATGAGAAAATGACACTGTATCTACCATTGATTTAGGTGAATTAAATTTATAAAATACTTTTATTTAAATCCATAATAGATAAATCTCATTTTCTCACTAATTTACACATACCCATACTTTAAATTACATACATTTTTTATTATTTGAATTTACGGTCAAGTTATGAATTATAATATTTCTTTGTACCGTGTTTCTTGAATGCATATATTAATATATATTCTTTGATACATTTTTATTACTGAATAAATTTCATAGAACCTTACTAAATAATTTAGATGTATTAGTGAGATTCCCATAAAATTAATCCAATAAAATTTGTGTTAAAAATAGTGAAAAAAACTACTAAGATTTATTTATTTTTATCACAATATTTATTTTATCTTGTTCAACATACTCTGTACTTTCTGTAACCTACTCATTTATTAATAACTTAAAATTACATTAACTCTTATCAGTGTAACAAAAACTAAATTATTCATATAAATATTTCAAGTTTATACCAATAATATATTATATTATACTGACAAATAATTTTATTATTACAAAATAAATATATAATCAATATATTAAATATTAGTATGAAAGATTATTTGTTCCTATAAACATCCAAAGTTTATTTTAATAATTTTTATTAAATAAATGTTATACTGATAAAAACTATCATAATCATTGATGATTTTTTTATTGATAAATGACTATTTTTTAGAATGTTAATTTCTCAAAAACCAGTTGCCTCTTCAATATAGATTAGCCTTTCTCTTTCGGTATCTTGAAGGTACATATATATTCCTGGGCCATAATTAAATACCCACCTTTCATAAAAATTATCGTACACCGCCACCATTATCCTCTTCTCTTACCATGAATTTTATGTTAAAACTTCAAACTTGATGTATCCATTTTATTAATGAATTATCTAAGTATTGACGTGATTAGGTAGTTGTATGTTCTAAATACTTATTCATGCATATAGTGGATAAGTTAATGCATTCATTAATAATTTTAAGATTATATGTAGTTTAACGGTTATCACAGTTACTTATAATACTGTTGCATTTGTGCAATTCATGTAAATTAAGAGTATCAAATTAATTAGCGGATCTTCAATAATTTAAGAGTTAAGATTCGTTATACTAAATGTTTAGCTTTAACATTTATATTAATTTAATAATTTTTTTATAAAATATAAGATTTATTAATTCAACCATTAATTTTAATTTTTTTATCATATAAATTATGTTTATAAAATTTTATATAAAACAAAAATTAATATATATTTTATTATATACATTTATTTTAATACCTAATATATTATTTAAATATATATAAATATTAATAGTTGAATAATATATATATCTAATTTTTTTAAAATTTAATATATATTATTATTAAAATATTATAATTAATTTAATAATTAAATTGATAAATTTTATATTTTATAAAAAAATTAAATTAATATAAATATTAAGTTTGATATCTAATAATTAAATAAATAAAAAATATTAAATTAACTACTAAAGTGTCTATATTTCTGAAGAATATAAATTTTTCTAAAGTAATATAAAAAATCATTTCTCAAATTCAATCACTACTTATTTATAAAGAATATTATAATTTTTTTTATAAAAAATTAGATGAGTTAGATTTTAAAGATTTAATAGAATTAACAGCATGTTAAGTTTAAAAGAGTGGTTAGAAAGATAATTGTAAATCATTCAACAACAAAATACTTATGTCACATAGCAAAATAAAATTTAAATTCATAATTTTATGAATTACAAATTAATCTTTATCCACTAAAATAATCTTTATTAATAAAAATATAATAATTTGTAACAAATATCAATATTATATGTACTAAATATTTATCCATTGAGAAACTTAGCTACATTTCAAAACGAAGTTGATTGTAAAAATTATCGTCAACACCTACCTATATATACATTTGCTTTTTTGCAATTAAGGTCGACTAAGAAAATTAAATCAAGTTATCAGTTATTATTGGAGTGTGGAAATATTTTATATTAATTAAAAATATAGTTAGAATATTATTTATGTGATTAGTTATTTTTTAAAATTAATTGGATTTGATTGATTTATAATATAATATTAGGATTTATTTAATGTTAAGTGAAAATATCTAATCCTAAGGTAGTATGTTAAGATATCATAAATTAGATTTCTAATAACATTTCCTTGTGTTCTCTTTTTAATTCCACCTCTTCAGAATTCTGAATCACCAATGCCCATGTATCCTCCCTACGAATCAAATTTCTAACCTCCAAAACTATGCTGCTGAACTCTAGATCATCATCAACTATCCTCCAAAGTTTTATTCAACATACTTTGTGAACTACATTAATTGTAAAAATAATTCTCCTCCTACATATTACATAATAACTTACATTGCATTATATTTTAATGAAAACGGTTAGATTTTATTTTTTATTTTTTAAAAAGTGCTAAGCTATTGAATTATATATATATATATATATATATTGCTTATTAGGATAAATTTAAGTTTCCACAGTAGCGACTGATTTATGTACTAAATTGTCCACTGCAGATATTTTAATAAACATATGCTATTAATTAGGACATTCGAGCTGTGGATTATATCAATTTGCTCATGCAATTACACATGACGTCGTTTAATGATTTTCAATAAGGCATTACCGTTTCCTACTACCAAATATATAAATTTACTTATATAAAGGAAACCTCGTTCAATCTTCGCGGTTCTTTTACAAGAAAATTTAAATTAAATAATCTTTAAAAAGCTTCACATTTAATTCATTCACCTTTTCAATCTGCAGTTTCCAGAAAATATTAAAATTACCCTCCATGCATACGTCCAGTTTTTGTTCACTTCCTATAGCAATAATATAGTAAGTATTCAAACATTTAGTATTAAAAATTAAAAGTAAAAAAGAAAAATTGGATGTAAGATTAAAAAACAATTATAAAAAATTAAGAATTTACTTGATTTGAGATTTATTTTATTTTTCATTTTTATAAAATAATTGCAAAAATATTATCTCATTTTTATTCAGTTTCTTATTTTCAAACTAAGATTTATACTTTTTTACACAAATTAACTGTTTCCCATATAAATCTTTAAAAAAAAACTCGAATCAAACAAATCATAATTTGGTTGATCAACATAAGATTAGGGTATATAAAACACAAGAAGAATTTCATGTAAAAAAAACACATCATGTTTACATGAGCAATGCTATTTTCACTCTCTTTTACATCTCTCTCTCTCTCCATGAATATAAAATATGAATGGGGGAATGAGTACCCTTTTTATGTTGACAACGAAACAGCAGAAAAAAGAAACTTCACTACAAAAAGAGCAATGCCTCTCCAAAACATAGAAATCCTTTAACTAGAACCAGTGAACTTTCTCCTTTTTGTTTATTTTTAATATCAAAATATGCATATTATACTAATTATAAAGCACCAAGGGGCAGTACAAGGAGGAAGATGCCATGTTATTCTTTATTCCACAAATAACTTGGAAGACATTACGTTTACCAAACTGGGCGCAACACGCCAAGCTATCTGCTGGAGGATTTGCAACCCTTGGAAGTTCAAACTAGATGCTATAATGCCCAAACTGAGCAATCATCTTTAGAATGTATCATGAGATAGTGCCATAATTATAGTTGACACTGTCATGTACTCATTCCATTCATCAAACAGTAGTAGATTTCTGTCTCTCGTGAATTATATAACATGATGGTAATCGTAACCTAATTCCAGATCAAACATCACATGCACACCCTCATGGAGAGCTACAACTTTCGGATCATCAAACACCTAGTTGCATAATTGATCCTTTACCATGGAACATTATTCTACTTCAGGTGATTGCAAGAGAGCCAGTCTCAGGTTTTTCACTAGATCATTCATTGTTATGTTGAATTTGTCACCCATCTGCAGTAATTAATTGAAGTTTCAGGCATATAGTAGTTTGCACAATCATGACAATGTACATCTCTAAATGTGTTTAACAAAGAATATCTAATCGGATCTTATATATATAGATAGAGTATTAATTTTTTCAAAGAATTGAGTGTACCTGAGCAATAATGCTGATGTCAAGAGTTGAACTCCCAAATGGCATTACACTATTGCCTGTTGTAGAGAGATCAAGAGTATTAAGATGGTCCAAAATTTTGAGCAAAATGCCACTTTGTATCTTGCAGTGAATCCGGAGGAGTACATCATTTTTATAGACTCTTGCTTCCACTGTAGGTAGTGTTTCATTGGTTCTATAGCAGTCCTCAGAGTTCAATATTGCGCTTAAGGTGGTGGCTTTATCAGTTTCAATGTAAGATTTATGATGAATGAATGACACTGACTCCACCTTTGTCTTCTTACATTGTTCTTCTAGCTCTCTTACTCGTTCTTTAAGTTGTTTCACATGACTGATTGCCTCGCTCAGTATAGTGGCCTTGTCAATCTAGACTTGGTAAAACATTTCAACATTCTTCAGTTACCAATTTAATTTTATCATTTGGTTTATATGTTGTTAAAAAAAATTATAAATATATTCTTAATTTTGTTTCAAATGAAATGTCCATGGTATTGACCTTGCTCATGAAAATTGTGAGCTTCTAGTCTAACATGTATATAAAATCACATGAAATCAAAGAACTTGACATTCCACATGGAATATCACCATAATGAAACAAAAAGAAACAAACAGAAAAGAAGAAAGCCTACATTAAAAAATTGCATTTTCTATAAACTAATTTCTTTCATTTACACTTTTTTATACATTTAATTTGTAACAACATGTGTAGACTGAGCCAAACCCAATTTCATACAACGTACATCAACTAATATAGATGAATTAGAATAATTAATTATAGAAATGAAATTAAAACTAGGAAAGGAAAAATCATTGACACACACAACATTAAGATGTGAATATTGCATATAAACTAAATGCATAACATAAGTTACTAACCTTCTTCAAACCAGGTATAGTTGCTGAAAGTGCAATGAATCTCTCTGTGAGTTCTCGTCTCCTTTTTCTCTCTGTCATAATATGGTCAAGTGTCTCTGCAGAGCTTCTACTTTTCCTTGTTTTGTTGACCTTTGGTTTAATGCCATGTTTTTCTGATGAGGGAAGAAGACTCGCCCCATCATATCCTACTACTTCCTGATGACATGGTTGTTTTCCACCATAGCTTTGGACAGTAGGTGCTACTATTGTTGAGTCATCAAAAGAGAGAATGTAAGAGGTAGGAAAAGTTAGTGTGGCATCTTTCTGTGGTGCATGTTGTGAGAAAATCAAGTTGTGGCTGCTCATTTTCATCATAGTGTTGCCACACTTGTTGTTGTCTATGCTTGTGCAACCCTGGATTGAGTCTTTTTTATTATTTGGAGAATGTGTTTCGCTATCAGAAGAGAAAACTGGCTGATGCATGATCTCTCGAAAGATCGGATCGTCATCTTCCAATGACTCAATCTTATGATGTTGGTTAAAGAAATCATCATCTTGTATTTCCTATGGAACAAAATTAAATTCAATCATCAATCATCTATGCATAAATACAACTTTATAATATATTTACTTATCATATAATATAATTAAATATACAATTTGATGTTGTGGGAGTGTGTAGTGTGTGTGTGGTTAGTTAGTAGTTATTACCATATCAGAGAACCAATACTTGTGACATGGCTCTGCCATTGGTGGTGAAATGCAGAAGAGAAAGAAAGAATGTTTATGAATTGGAATTTAGGGATAGAGAAGGAGAATGATGGATAATAAATGGAGATGAGGATGGCAGAAAACAAAGACTCGTTGAACATGCAAGTTTTATTTCAACCGTTGGATTTCAGGCATTGTGCTTATCATTTGAAAATGATTACAAATGAGGACCACAGAAGTGGGACATTGATGTTACCTACCATCCTTTTTGCAGGATGCTACTATATCTTCATCTGTCTCTCATTTCTCACGATTGGGACAGTTTTCAATTAATAAACTATAAAAAATTACTACATATATAATTTCTGCAAATTCCTCTACATTATTTTTTTTCTTTTTTTTGCAAAAACCAACTTCCTCTATCTTGTGAAAATTAATTCTGCTCATTGCACAAGTTGGTTTATCTTTTATCACTTGTCTGCATAACATTTGTTTGGTTGATTTTTTTGTCCTACTACCTTATATTTTTATGAGTTTAATTTTAACATGATGGTGGTGTAATTTTTATATTATTAACAAATTAAAAAATATTTATATTAAAAATAAATTATGCTTTTTTTTTTTGTCTAAAGTAAGCTTAAATTTAAAAGAGTTGTTTCAAGTTTTATGGAAAGTAGTTTAATTCTATTTCTAATTGATGTGAATTATTTTAACACACTTTTTTATGTTAAAAAAAACTGAACATCTTATCCATGTGAAATTTGCAGAATTGAAAATATACAGTTGGTCCAACATCAAAATTTAGATTCCAATAGTATATTTAAAATAGATTCAACTTAATCTGCTGACAAAAAATAACTTGAAAAAGGAACATTATTTTAAACCTTGTCATTTTATTAAGATAATTATTACCGAATTAATAATTTTTAATGACATAACAATCTACAATTAACTTAACAATGTAAAAAATGTTTATAGTGTTAAATATATTTCAATTAAATTCTATTTTTCTCAAATGCATAACTTTTTTTATTATATTATGATTTTTATCAACAGTGATAGTATCAAACATAATTTGAGTTTAATTAAGAAAAATTATTGCATAGAAGGGGGGTTTGAAGGTAAATAAATGCCAATCCATTATCATAATCTATGAAATGATCATTGATTCTGTTTTCTTTTTCTTTTGAAAGGATGACTAACTTTTAACTTGAACCAGTACAGATAATATAAGTCTGAACATAAAGTATAAAAGACTACTGAAACCAAAGAAAGCAACCAAAGTGCTACGGGAATGCATGACTTCTCTGCATCATATGTTGGAGAAAAGAGGACAATGACAATCAAAACAAAAATGCAATTCTTCTTCTGGGATATGCATTGCATTGATTTGTGAAACCATCAACAAAAAACTGTCAATTGAATGTTAAAAGTTACAAATGCTTTCATAGGTGTCCATGAATTTTCGCGTTTGTTGTCAAACTCGGATGTGAACATAACAATATTGTTGAAGCATGAAAATAAAATCTCAAACTTTGTGGGTGCCCTCATTTACTGTTCAAAAAGGGTATTACAGTTCATACATGTACAAAGAAAAAGTTACAAAAGCATCGAAATTTTGTCATCTTCTTACTCAGAACCACCTTTGTTGAGTCCCTTTCACTATCTCATTTGTCTACTACGGAACTTCATGGTGTCCAACCATGACTCTTATAAATTCTTTATTCTTAGATGTTTTTTGGAACGAGAAAAGTGTTCTTGGTCTGTATATTCAATATATATGCACATGCATTACTTTAACTCTCTTAATACTTATTTAGTAATACATAATATATATTTTAAAATACTGTCAAAATCCTACTCTAATCTAATGCACTTCCACACTTGCACCCTTCTTTCAATTCAATTTCCATGCCACTTTAACGTGCTTCCGTGATCAACCTATTCACTCGTCACTATCATGCCACCACTTCAAATTCTACAACCATGGACTGTTAATTTACAATTTTTATAGGTTTATATACATTAATAGGGAATTTTTTTAAAATGAAAGTTTTGGTAGATGAATTTATATATATGCAATTTTTATTAAAATTTGATACATCACATACTTGTACAATACTCTTTTTCAACATTTTTGGATTTGTGGAAGTCTGTTATTTACATGGCATTTCCCTCTTGTTTCTTTTAGTAAACACATACTGAATGTAGACATTAACATGAGGGAGAGATCCAAATTCAGGATTTTAGTTTAATCTGTATTAATTTAATATTTTTAAAACTAATGTATTTATTATTTAATTTTTCATGTACCCTCCCATATTTTATCAACATGTTATTTATCGCTGCTACATTGTGTTTAAAATATCAATTGAATAAAATTTTATTTCAATGAAAATATTAATTTTATAAAGTTTTTAAAATATTTAATTTTAAAAAAAGATAAGATTTATAAAGAAAAAAAAATCAAACATATGAATTAACTAATGGAAGATGATCGATACATAATTGTAGGATATTTATAGTCTAAATATAAAAATCTAAAGTAAAAAAAAATTAAAATAAAACCAAAGTTTGAGTAATTTTTAAAAACAAAAAACATAAGCATTAGATATATTTATATTTAAGAGTAATGATTTAAACATAATACAAAAGTTAATAAAATTTACAAATAAAATGGATCAAATTAAAAATTAATTTTAAGGTATTTATGTATGTTTAAATAAATTTTTAGCTAAGACTAAACTTTTATATTTTTAAAAACATATTAAAATAGAGAAAAGAAAATATATTTATCTTAAGAATAATGGATAATAAAAAAAATAAAAAAATAGGTTGAGACTAAACTCTTATATTTTTAAAAATATGTTAAAATAAAGAGAAGAAAATATATTTATTTTAAGAATAATGGATAATAAAAAAATTAAAAAAAAATAGATTGAGTCAAGTTAACTTTTTAAATTTTTAAATTTGATCAATTCAAAAATTTTAAAGGTTAATGTTTAAAAATTTTCAATACAAAAAAATATTAATAAATAGATTTAAAATTTATATAAATAATTAATAAAAAAGATTTAAATTTTAAAATAACAAGATAAAAGATTATAAATTTAATTATATAATTTTAGAAGAAGTATATTGAACATTAACTATATACAAATATAATACATATTAAAAAAAATATAATACACGCGTATGATATATACACATAGCATGTACATACATATATATTTATATATAAGTAAAAATAAAATATTTAATTTAAAATTAAAGTAATATATATAACTATTATGATAAATATTAGAAAAATCTATAAATATATTTTTTTTTGTTTAAAATTAAAAATTTTAATTTTTAATAACTTATATAAATATAATAATTATAAATATAATATATATATATAAAGATAAATAAACATCTGAATAGATTAAAAAATTTTAAAAAATTAAATCTAATTTATTTATCTATAAATATTTTTTAATAAATTTAAATCTATCAATAAAAATAATAAATTTTATCGAAGATCTCACTCATTTTTATCCATAATTTTTATATAATAAATTTAAAATTTAATATTTAGAAGTAAAATAACATCATTACATACTTTTTTTTCTTATATAATCACATGTAATTTTTATTTTATTTTATAGCACATGTTAATTATTATTATCTTTTTATTTATCATTTGATCAAAGAGATTTTTTTTTTTTGAGTTTCTTTAATCAATGTTTAATGCTTAAATATTTTTAATTAATATTATATAATAAAATAGTTACAATTCTCCAATATAATAATCTTCTATTAATTAAACCTATTTTAAATAATATTAAAAAATTAAACATATGAATTTTTATATTTTAATTGTTAAAAAATAATTTGATATTAATAAAATCAATTTTATTTTAAGTTTTTAAATATTTTACCTATAATTAAATTTTAAGGTTTGTATATGGCAAACTTAAGGGGAAAAGGCTAAAAACTTGATTTATTTATTGTTTTTTTTTTGTCAATGCTAAAATTTAAATTCAAAAAAGTGTAGTCTTCATTTTTATTCTCGTCTTCCTCCTCCTTTTTTTTTTTTTCTTTTTCTTTTTCTTTCTTTCTCATTTCTGTTTCCCATTATTACATCTTCTTCATTGTTAATTGAATCCATATGTTCTGCTTTGGTGGGAGAAAAAACTAAGAAAATAAATCTCGGAAAAACGTCGAAACCATGTCGGAGAAGACGAACGGATATTGTATTCCGCAAACTAATTTGCGGAACGTTAAACACTTTCCGCAGATTAGTTTACGGAATGCATAAGTGTATTCCGTAAATGAATGTAATTTTTTTGTTCCGCAGATTAGATTACGGAATGTAAAAATGTAACCTTCCGTAAATTAATTTATGGAAAACAAAAAATTACATTCCGCAAATTAATTTACGGAATATATTTTGCATTCCGTAAATTAACTTGCGGAACAGACGAATACTTGCGGAAGAGAACAAATTTTTGCGGAAGAGATAAGAATGTGTTAAGGGTAAAATGGTAATAAAAAAATTTTAAAAAATTAAAAGGGGTGCAAAAAGAAAAAAGGGGTGCAAAAAGTCAAGCCCTAATGTAAAAGGGGACATCTATAGGTAACTCAATCCCAAAAGTTAATAGATCTCTTAAATCATATAAGACTTTTAATATATCTTTTGTCTTAGAATTTAAATTTAACTTAATTCAATTCTAAAAAATAATTTATAAAATAATATTTTATTTTATTTTATATATCTATAATTATCCTTATCTTTAAAACATGGGATATTTTTAATTAAAATATTAATAATACTAAAGATAATATATGTGATTATAATAAAGATAAATATAGTAAAATTTAATAATATTTATAATTTTTCTACTTTGATCTAAATTTTAATTTTTAATTTTTTATATCTTTTATCCTTTTACTTTTAAAATTAGCAAATTTTATCGTTATCAATTTTTTTACATTAAATTTTACAAATTTTATTTTATACTTAAGATCTATACAAATTAATCTGGTAATATTATTTTATTCAAAAATTATAAACTAAACTATAAATTTTATACTTGAATGAAACTAAAAATACAATTAAATTAGAGATAATAACAACATAAAATATAATAATAGTAATAATAATAACAATAATTATTTAACATAAAACATAAGAATGAAAAGAAAAAATATTTATTTATTTTATTTTATTTTTAATCTAATCATTTACTAAAATAATTTTCAAGTTAATTAACGACTGAATAAAGTAATAAGGTAAAGTTGTTCAATCTTTTACATGAAATAATAAATTAAGAATTTTGATATATTTTTTATAAAAATTTTAATATATTTTCTATTACTTTATGAAATAAATATTAAATAAAAAATATATTTATTATCTTAAAATATAAAACTTGTTTACTATCTTTCGATTTAATAGTTAAAATATATATAAATAAAAGGTAGAAAAAAAAGTAAACATTAAAAGAGTTTCTTCCTTAGTTCTTGTCCTCACTGTCAATAAGGTCACGTCACATTTATTTTAAAATATAAACGAAATGCTATCCTGCCTTTTAATTTTTGACAAAAACAAAATAGAAAGAGAGAGCAATGTGTGGGTAGCAATCATAGTCCTAGATGCCCCCAATTAGGTACGGATTTTCCAGTATAATTGATTTCCAGCTCCACAAAGCATTGAAAATTTTCATTATAAATTTATAATCTATAAATATTATTTGACTTAATAGTTTTCTTTCGGTTGAAATTATTATTTAAAACTTAAAAATAAGTTTAGATATAACTCGATAATAATTCATTAGATAAGTTTGAAGTGTAAAAACAGATCTTTATTTTCCACAATTTATTGCTTCCCCAAAAAAAAGTTGTAAATAGAACTCCTTTAAAACACATTCTTTTTTTTTTATACAAGGGAAAAATTAATAACATAGTTAAGTTCATATATAAAATAAATTACTTTATAGATAAAAATGGTATAAGTTTATAACACGTGTTTGGATTTGTAAGATGAAGATGTTAATCTCACTTCTTAATATTAACTTTATGTATCCAAAAATAATAAAAAATTATTAAAAATAAATATTTATTATATCAAATATATAAAGTGTAAAAATCTTTTTGATAATAAAAACCCATTTCTTTTATAAAAATATGAATTTAATAAAAAAGTATTGATAATGTAAAAAAAATTATATTAAGATCTAAGTATAAATTTTTATGTAATTAAAAGGGTTAATTTTCTCTTCCTTAATTTTATTATTTTTTAATTTCTCCTTTCTAAATTCATATAAACAATCAAGGATACAATACCTTTTTTTTTTTGTGGCGTTTTAACACTCTCTTCGATCTTATTTAAAAAATTTATAAATATGTAATATTTTTTTTATATTTATCCTTTCCAATTCTAAATTATTTTAAAAAAATCTCAAAAAATATGTTAATAGACTTTGGATTTAGAAAAGAAATAAAATTTAAAATATTATAACAAAATTTCAAAGCCTAACACATAAACTAATTTTAACAATTTTTTAAAATATACATGATATGGTTGAAATAATAAAAATAAAAGACTGCTTTATTTTTAATTTTTTGTTTTTATTTTAATCTATAAAGATATATTATTTATTTATTTATTTTTAAAATTTATTTTAAAATAATAAAAATAAGATAAAATTTATTTTTCATTATTTCCTTATAATATTTTGAAAATAACATGATATTATTATGAATAAAATAAAAAATATTTTTATAAATCAAACCACTTTTAAGATTCTTTTATATGATAATAATTTTAAACATCAAATACAATTATGCAAAATATTATATTGTTTTCTAAACATTTAAAAAAGTAACCAATTTTAATAATTTTTCAACATATAATTTGATTAAAATTATAGAGATTTGATCGGACGGAATATATTTTAAATTATCCTTTGAAATTTATTTCTTTCACTTTTTGTTCTCTTGATTTGTTATTATGTGTTATTATTATTATTTTATTTTTAAAATTAAAAGTGATTAAAAGCATTTATTATAAATATAAATTATTATTTTTTGAATTTAATAAAATATTATAAGATTTAAATAATTTATATAAAATATTAGTTTTAAATTTTATTAATATATATATATATATACATTACTATTCTTAGTTGGCTTTTTTCACATATTATTCTTAATTTTACTCGCACATCAAGACATTGTAACACATTCTGAATAATTTTATTTCTCTTTTCTTTATAAATAAATTATTTATTTTTTTTTAAAAAGTAAGAATACCATCTGTCTATAACTTGGCATCCTTTGCATCCTTACGTCCTCATCATTTTGTTAAAAAATTAATATCTATCCTGTAAGTTATGAGATCTATTTATTTTTTATTTTTTATTTAAAAAATATATTAGTTATTAGATAAAATATGTAAATAAAGAAATGGTGTTATTTATATATAAAATAATCATTATTTTTTATATTTAGAAAAAAATTAAAAAAATTAAAAATATATAGTTAATATTATTAATTTAAAAAATTACTTATTTTTAAAAAAAAAAATTATATATAAATTTTAATTTATTTTTTATTTATCACGGTTGATAAATATAAAGATATATAAAAATAATTAACATTTTAAAAAAATTAAAATAAACAAATAATAATAACAAATTTTATACTCAAGAAATAAAAATAAAAACGTAGATTTTATGCTTATGGCATATAATGAATATTTGGATTAGTTGAAGCTTGAAAATATGGTTATGATGGTGCAATCTTTTCCACTTTAAATTTATTATTTGGGGGTGCAATCAGTCAATCAAATGTGCTATAGATATCAAATCCCCACTGATACTGAGCTCTGCTATCAGAGGAAGCTGACACTGATTTCCTTTATATTTTCAGCATCAAAATAAGGCGGATTCTGGGCTGATTTACATTTTACACCACTCATTCCAAATCTCATAATTCGTGACATAAATTGATTGCTGTTTTTATGGTCTATGGCTACACAACACAATAACCCTTCTTCATTAATAACTCTAAGATTGTATTCTGAATCCTATTTATTTCCCTTTTTCTGCTGCCTTATACAGTTATACCTCTATGTTTCCACAAAAAACACTGGAGCCCAACATAAACTACAAAAGGATGATCAATGATTCATATTTGTATTTATAGACTACACTCTATTGGCTAGGGTCTTCTTCTTTTTTGTCCTTATTTTATGAATTTTTTAAATTTTTATCCTATCAACATGTTATGTTATAATCTCTGTTCATTTAATTCAGCCTCAAAACAATATTCATGACTAGACTCTTACACTTCTTTTTGACAATTAATAAAGAAAACAGATAAAGTTCAACAATGTGAGTGTTTTCATAAAATAATTATTTGATTGTTATTATTTATTTTCAAATATTTATACAGAAACAGTAAATAAAAAAAATAAAATAAGGTACAAGTTTTATAATATTTTATAAGTTTAATTATATTTTTTATCCTTCTAATTTAACCTAGGTGCAATTTTTATTCTTCAACTTTTTTTTAAACAATCTTGATTTGTTAAATTTTAAAAATTAACATATTTGATTTTTCATTAATTTTTTCAAATTAAAACTATAAAATTATTATTACTTTTATTTGAATTTTAAAGGATATTATATATTACTGAAACATGAAATAATTTTAAACATTTAGAAATAATAAATTTTATTGAAATTGAGTAGTTTTTTTTGTAAATTTTGAGATTAGATATTTAAAGAGAGAAAAGTTTTTTCAAAATTTTAATTTTAATTTAATATTCTGGATAGTAAGTTTGAATATAAAATAATTTAATTATTTTAATTTTAAAAATTAATCAAAAATAAGAATTATAAAAATTTTGATAAATTATTAATGGGTCAAATTTTGAAAGTAAAAAATCAAAGTTATTTAAAAAATTTGAAAAACCAAAACTGTATATTAGGAACAAAAATGAAACTAAGCCACATTTATATAAAGAAGTTCATATAAATAATTTATTTATGTTTATCAAAAATAAAATATCCAAAGAAATTTTTACTAAAAGTAATTAAAAATATAATTAAGGAACACGGTAAAACATTATCAAAAAGTGTTATTAATATATTCTCACAATAATTTTCTATACATTCTATTGGTGATTTTCAATAAAAAATAGTCATTAAATGACTAATTTGTGTTTTTTATAACTCAGTAATTCATTATTACTTTTATGCATATATTTAAAATTTTTATAAAAAAATCTGATTTTAAAATTTTGTCTATTTCCTATTTTTTAAAGCATGCGATAATAAAAGATTAAGTTTCACATTTTTTATACACCCACACAATATCATAATCAAACATCTCCATCCCCGTACTTTTTGTTTTAATGAGGGAAACAGGAATGGATGATTTTTATAAAATTTTATTTTACAAAGAGAATATATAAAGGAGAAACAAGGAATACTTATTAAATGTCTATTTGGTTATCTATCAAAATCTTTCCGAAACCTAAAAAAAATATTTTCAAATAAAAAAAAAGCATTATTTTAGTGAATAAAAAGAATTTTAATAAAAAAATTGTGTGTGATAATAATTTTTTTTAAAATTAATACAGAAGTTATTGGTAATAATGTTATCATTAAATTATTTTTTCAGAGACAGAATATTAATAACTTATATTGTTAAGACAGATAATTTTGTTTTATGATTATCTTTATTTTTAGAATTTTGGATAAAGCAAGAATATTCTTACCTATCCAAATGATTTACACCTTATATTCATAATTTAACATTTGAGTATTTAAAAATAATATATATATATATATATATATATATATATATATATATATATAACAACCGGTCTAAACGGATGTAATTTTTTAAAATAATTAATATTATTAAAACATTTCTAAAACACTTCAAAATGACATTCACCACTTATTAGGGCCGGTAAAATGGCAAATCATCGCACTTTTATTTTATGTAAAAATATTTATGAGTTTAGTTTTAATATATTATTAATAATATTTTTATAATATTTACTAATTTAAAACCATCTTGAATATGATATTTAAAATAATGATTACAAAAATTAATAATTAAATTATCATGTAAAAAATATGAGAAAAGAAAAAAAATGAGTGAGATATCATCGTGACGTAAAACCAGCAAATCAAGATACAGATATAATGTAACTTTATTAAGCTTAAAGTATTTAATTATAAAACTTTTAAAATTACAAAAATTGATTAATTATTTTTAAAACTATAAGAACTAATTTAAAAAATTGATAAAATGGTAGGAACTAATAATCAATTTAATCTATTAAAAAATATTTATTTCCTTTCTAATCTTTGAAAACATTTTACTTTTATTTTCTTTTTTATTCTTAAAGTAAAATGATAAACTGCCGAATGATCCCTTAAAAAGTGTGAGAGATGTACAACTCGGATAATTGAGAAGTGAGAACCACAAAAAAAGGATTAGCTCCTTACGATTTTACATACTTCAGCTGAAGTAAGCTGTGCGTGACTTTTTGCAGTCCTCAGTTTGGTAACAAATTCAACATAATAAAGTATACGAAGTATAAGTGTAACAACAACTGCCATATGAATTATTATACATACATATATATATAAATACATATATATATATATAATTTAAATAAAAAAATATAAATACAAATATTTAACATAATAAAAATATATAATTAGTATATGTAAATAAAGAACAATTAACTAAAAGAAATTATTGAGAATATAAAAAAAATTCAATAAACCCTAAAAATAAATTAAATTCAAAGTTTCAGTGAGAAAATATTTTAAATGAAAGATATTTTTTAAATAAATATATTTTAAGAATTTTAAAACATGAAAATAAGAAATACATAAACGACAAAGTCAGACGGCACAAATACAATAAAGTAAATATCACATTTAAAAAAAAAATTTCACATTTATAATATAAAAGTTGATTTATTATAATCTTATTAATAATGAATGTTAACGTGAACAACATTAGTTTAAAATACTTGTTAAAAATATATCTTATAAAAAATTTAAATGTTTAAAACCATGTATTAAATGTTTTTCATATTTTTAATATAATAATAATACCATATTTTTATATAATACCTTTTCACCAAATTGTTTCATATTTTATAAAGAAAATATAAAATGAAAATAAATATATTTTAATATATTAAAAATAAATACGTAATATTTTATTTATTTAATAAATAAAATATTAATAAAATAATATATTATAAACTTACAATTATTCATATTATAAATACTTTCTTGATCAAATAAGTAAAAATATTAATTAAACGATGTGTTATAAAACTTACAGTATTCCTACGTTAAAAATATGAATTTACTTTTTAACGATTATATAAATTAATATAAAATAAAATAATTTGATATAATATATTAAATTTTTATAAATATATTGTTCAATTTATTATTAAAATATTTTTGATGAATAATTTTTAATAAATATATTTATAAAAAATTGATAAAAACTAAAATTATTATTTATATTTTAAAATTAACGTTAAATTTTTTTTTTCAATATTAAAATAAATACTCTATATGTTCTGTTAACAAAATCTTAAAAATATAATATTCATTGTGTCCTAATTTAAAAAACAATGTACTTTCGATCGTTAATATATTCATATTTCTAATGAATTGTTTTATGATAGGGTTTGGTATTTGTAATATGTTTAGTATATAGGTATTTTATTAAAATTTTTAATTATATTTTATCCTTTGAAATATGCTCTAAACTTAAATTAATTCATCAATTAATGTTATATTTTTAATTCAAAATTTTATCAGTAATATATATTGATCATTTATTTTTTAAATATATTTTTTAAATAAATAGATATAATTATTAAAAAATTAATTTAGGGAAAACTTTAAAAGATAAAAAAATTAATTCATAAAAAATTATTTGTTATTTTAATCATATTTTAAATAATATAATCATCAGAATTTAATTATTTTATATCGATTTAATATATTATATTAATTTATACAATTATAGAAAAATATCCGTTAAAAAATATATAATTTTTTAATATATTTAAACCCATACTTATAAATAAAAAATAAGAGTTAAAAAAGTTCGGTTTTCTTAAATATATTCATGAATGTTCCTTACAGCAGTTCAGCAAACTTGCCATGTCACGGTTTAAACAAAGTCATTTTGAAGATGTCTAACAAAATTGGAACACAAATCATCAACATAATTAAATCAGCCCTTTAAAATATAAAATAACTTTGTTTTGTTGAACCATAATCCCTCACACTTAATCGGAGCACTTGTTCACTGTGTTTTATGGTTTACCAATCGTGGTAGCATTTATTAACAGTATATATAAGCACGTAATGTGTCATGATAATACTTACGAATTAATTTGATGATGAGAGGTAAATGATCATTTCCTGTGTGTTACAGATATTTTACAAGTTTGCAATCTTTTTAACATTATTTATATTATTATGCTTTTTTTTACATATAACTCCACCGTTATCTTTATATACTTTTTTTAAAATTTAAAATTATCTCCTTTCAGAAAAATTTACATTAAGGTTTTTTATTAAATCCAATCTTTAATTATTTTTGAAATTATTTCCATATTAAAATTTTATTATTATCTCAAAACACTCTTAAATTAATTATTTACATTTTAAAAATTTACTATTTATTTCTCTAAACATAAGTTACTTATATTTTATTTGCTTTTGGTACAATATTTGTATTTATTTGAATTAATTATATATAGATTTATATTATCATTTCATTATTATATTCTAATTTTATTTTTTTATTAAAAGTACATGGTTAAAATATGCAAGGTAATTGCTAAATGGGATTTGAATCATTTGCAGCTGAAATATCTACCATTGGGTTAATTTTCAGTAGTTATAATTACAGTGGCCAATGTTATTACAGAGACTTACAATTGCAAAAGGTCAAATTTCAATTTCTAGTTCATAGGAAGATCTTCATTTCCGAAGGACTTTTGTTTTAAATTTAGAAAACTAATCTTCCACTCTTTTTAATATAAAATACATCTAAAAATATATGATTTAAATCAACTGATGCATTTGTTTTAAAAATATTCAACAAATTAAAATTAATTTTATTAAATTTTAAAATAAACGGAGACTTATTGACTTTCTAACATGCAAAGAACAAAATATTTTATAAATTTTACAAACAAAATATAACAATTAATTTAGAAATTAAATTATTACACAATATTTATAAAAATAATTAAAAAATAGAGAAAAAAGGATTGACTGTACTACAATGCGGTGGATGGGCCTGGCATAATATTTTTTCATCTCTCCTTGGAACTGACCTCAGGAAGTTTCTTTCCAACTGCAACTGCCACTGCCAAATGTAAATCTAGGAATAGAACTCTCAGTTGTACACCTTTTTCATGCGACAAAACACTATTGCCACGGCTTTACATATCATTTCACTATGTCTATATGGTAGAATTAGAATATCAATTAATATAAAAGCATCACAATTATAATAATAAATAATATGTAAACATAAACAATACACACATTTTTTAAGAAAAGCATATATATACTTCATAAAATAAGCTAAGGAAAGAAATGCCTCCGCAATGGAAGTAAAAAAATAGAAAAAATAAAATATATTAAAGTAAAAATACCATTAAAAATGAATGATAAGGTCCTAAGCTAATGAGAGGCAAAAATGAACCATAGATACTGCAAATGCAAATAACTTCACTTCAGATAAAGCCAATTTTAGATGCTATACCCACATATATATTTATATTCCGTAGAAAACAAAGGCTTTAACCAATTCAAATACATAGATACCTTCCAGGTTTATGCGCGCCAACATTGACACCCAAATTTGCCACTAAAATCTCATAGCCCCCACAAACAAAAAAAAAAAAAAAAGAAAAGAAAGGAAGACCCTAATATGTTTGTACACTCTTTGTTATAACCTACATAACCATTCTAGTGGTTGTAACACCAAAGTTCACACCCAGCTTCAGCTCCACCTCCACATTCCCATTCTCATCTTCTCTTCGAACTTGAGGCACCTTACTGAACAATTGTTCCACAGAGGAACACTTCCTAGCACTGTTGCGACCGCTTTTCGGCTTCACCGTGCCACCACTCACCCCTTTCACCTCCGAGGATGGTGTTAATGGTAACACCGAGGGTATCTTGAAGTTAGTCCGAGCCTTGGAGCCTCTCAAGCGCCTCGCCGCCGCGTCATACGCACGCGCCGCTTCCTCTGCTGTGTCGAATGTCCCAAGCCAGTGGCGGCACCGACCGATTCGGTCGCGTATCTCCGCCGACCACCTCCCCCATGGCCTCTTCCTCACTCCTCTGTAGCTCTTGTTCACCGTCGTAACAGTACCTGTTTTGTCTATCTTGTTCTTGGGCTCCGTAATGGAACGCGACGTCGTTTTGGGTCCAAAGAGGACGTGTTCTCCAACAACCGCTGCAATTCCTTCCAAAGCAGTTTCATGAGGTTGGAATGGGAAACGTGGCTTTCGTGATGGGTCATGCGATTCGTATGATGCATGGTGAATAACCGTTTCAGGTTTGGAAAGGGAAAAGGTGGTGAATGTAGCTGTGGGCGCGTGCAAGAAGTTTTCACCGTTCATGGATATTGTGATTTGGATGCTTATTGATAGTGCTTTTGGCATGCGGAGGAAGTGTAACAGCTATTTATACAGATTCGAGACTATGAGTTGAAGAAAATTGATTTAAAGACAATGAAAATAATATTTAATAAAAAATAAAATTGATATTTTATTAGAGAAATGTAGATATTGCTGTCAATTTTGATAAGACTGTAATCCCTCGTATTTACATGTTTGTCTTTCCTAGGCTGCCTCTAGCCTGTAGGGATACACCTATCACAAGTTCTTAAACACCTATAGGCCATAGGGTAGGCCCCGGCTTTTTAAACTATTACAGAGTACCTATGTCGTATAAAATGTAATTTTATTATGATATAATTTATTCTAGGATGATCTTTCTCTCATAATATTTTTTAATCATAATTTTATTTTTAAAAAAGAAAAAAAGAAAAAAAGAAAAAAAGAAAAAATAAATAAATTTGCTATTAGAATACTACAACTCATAGTCATACTCACTTTGTACTTTGTCTATCTTAATCATTGCTGTGAATGAGAAAGAGGAATGGAAAGTAAAGTAGTAAACAACAGATATGGAAAAGTTTTGGTTTTTGTAATCCGAGTTTGTAGTTCCATTTTTGGATGTGGATCCCTCTGTAAAATAGAACAGGTCTAATTAATTTTGTTCCTCTATTTAATTATTAAGTAATTATACCTTTTTAGTATTTTTGTTTAAATTTAATTTTTAAAAATATTACAATCAAGTTTTTTTTTACTTTTTTTTGGTATAAAATTTTATAATTTTTATTTTATACTTAAATAATTAATAATTTTAAAAACAATTTGGATAGTGTAAATGATTTAAAATATTCAAACATGCAGATTTCACAAATTTTAAAATATTTTACAGGATACGAGTTTAAGATTAGCAAAAGTAAAATTTAAATTTTTTTTATGTAAAATATTACGTTTTTGATTAAAAAATTTTTAATGATAAAAATTTAAAATTATCTAATAGTTCAGTTTGTGATTTTTTTAAAAATATATAATTTGTGAATATTTGAAATTGACAAATTGGTAGAAAGATCTGATTGTATCAATTTTAAAAAAAATTGTATATATATATATTTTAAATAGAAGATTAAATTTAAACATAAATATTATAGATTAATATCGCACATTAATCATGATAATAGATTAAAAGTGTAATTAAATGTAAATAGTTTCATTACTGAAAATCATTTAATTTTATATTTTATATTGGCATTTAACGCAAAAAGACCCCGATCCTCATGAATTTGATGGATAAGATGTCTATTGTGTCCTCTGTTTGTGTTAAGTATAATGAGATGGGAGAGGGAGAAAAGGGGTAACATTGGAAGAAAGTATCAAGGGAAAATAATTGATGCATATAAAATGATATGATGAGATGAGGGAAGCGTCAGGGTGTCGTCAAGGAAAAGATTGTTTGACTGGCATTGCAATATGATTGATTGTACAAATCTTTTTCTTTTTGATCAGGCATTGCACAGTTCACAGTAATAACCAGAGGAAAACCACCTGAACCTCATGATAAGAAAGATTAATACTTTTGAGATAGCAATGAGCTGAAATATTATGACTACATTTTACAATTTTATTTAACTTGTAATTATTGTAATAAAGAATAAATAATATTGAAAAACTGGTGCATGCACAATTGTACACAGAAAATACTGGATGCAAAGGAAGATCAAATTGCATGATGTCAGGATGGATGTCTTTCTAAGGTCAAGAAGCAATTATGCATAGCTGATGATGGATTGGATAGTAGAGAACCAAAAGCATTGCTAACCAATTAATGCATCAAGATTTGATTTGGACTTTCGTGTTCAGATCATTACTATTCATCACCTTCCTGCTGACAATAGGATTTTTATTCTAAGATCATAAAATTTGTCCATTATCTTTTAGATCATGTTTGTATTAATTCCTTATTTCTTTCCCCCTCCAAGTTTATAGTTGTAATTTATTTAAATTGTTTGGATAAATGCATGAGTAAGGAATCTCAAATCTGCATCCACATTTACAATGTATGCATCTCATAATGTTAAGGAAGTTTATTTTGTGTTTAAATACAGAAAAAATAATAATTAAAATATGCTATTTTTTTTATAAAATTTAACAAATTAAACATATATAAAATATAACTTAGCCTGTTGTTTATAATAATATTAAGTGTGTTGTTATTTATAATTAATTAAAAGTCACATTTATATATGCATATTGTTACGTATATCATCTCACACCTAGGAATTTTAACGTGTGTTTGGTTGGATTATTCCAAAGTTAAAAATTTTGTTTACAGTTATATTATTTGGATAAAAATCCGATTATTATTATTAGATTATATAGTGCATCTTGGTCTTTATTTTTTACGCAACCACATTATAATTTTGTATATTACATATGTCAAGTGTGATGAAATGTGAGTATAATTATGATTAATGTGTAAAAAAACTTATTGTAATTATATTAATTTTTGTAGTATTGATAAAAATATTATATATCAATTAATGTTTACCAATCAATATATTAAATTACATGCCTATTGATACAAATTCAAGGATTATGTAAATATAATTTTGAATTCAATATAAAAAAATCTTACATAAAAAAACCCTTTAATGTGAGAAAATATACTTTTCAGTCATTTATAACTATTAAAAAATTTATATGTTTTATGATTTTATAAAAAATATTTTTTATTTATATTTATAAAAATATTATATTATTTTTATTATATTTTCAAATTTATGTTAAAAATGAAAAAAAATTAAAAACTATTTCCTGAAATGAAACACTACCATATTTTGTAGTTGATATTCTTTCATTTTTATAATTTAAATCTTAAAACCTGTCAAAACTCTTTCTTAAAGTTGTACCATCCAATAAAAATTGAGAAGAAAATATGAAATAAGTAAGCCGCTCCTAGCTAACAATAAAATCTACTTATCTCACGTCTCTTTATCTTAATTATAAAGTACAACCAGCTAAAATAGAATCGAAGTTTAAAAAATAAAAAAAATAAAAATTTCTAGGAGGACTACTTATTTTAATTTTTCATACCTTGAGTTTTAATTAAGATTCCTTGACCCACCCATGAACAAAGAATAACAACAATATATATTTGGAATCTGTAAATTAATATTCTATAATATTATTAATTGCTGCTTGATCCTTTCTCCACATTCACTGTATTTCAGATGGATCATAAACCCAGAGAATGGTTGAAGGAGTTCAACTCGGCCATGGGATGGGGCCAAAACATATTAAACATAAACTTTAGGGAATGTCATGTAATTTTAAAACCATGTTTTCTTATACAATCTTAACTTTTCATAATTTAAAATTTCATATCAATCCTTGGATCTTGATGGACGACCCGTGGATAAAGCATACTTATGTCCATGTTAATTGAGAAGGGTGCCTCTATCTCTTACTATATATATCTTAAAAGATTAGTCTCCAACTTTTAGAGTAAGAGAATTAATATTCTGAAAATTTTAAAAATTGCTAAAATATTAATTGTTATAAAAATATCCCTAATCAATTTGGATCCTAATTGATTTTGACACAATTAAATAATAATATACTCTAATAAGTAATAGGCCAATTCAAAATGTTGATATATTGGGAATAGTTTAAATGAGATATAAAGAATCTTTCTTTAAAAAAAATTAAATTAAAAACATGAAATTACCTGTTTTTTTTTAAATTAGAAGTTACAAATTTTATAACAACAATATATATATATATATATATATATATATTTAAAATATTAAATGTAATTGATCTTACTAATTAAATCGATTAAAATTATATATATCTTTAACTATTGTTAATTAATGTTATTACAAATTCGATTAAATAATTTTTTTATTGAAAATTATGGTGGGATTTTGTTGAAATTTATAAGTGTCTTGATAACATTTTTTTATAAAAAAAAATCATCTTTAATTTTGAGAACCACCACTTTAAAAATACTTGTCAGTATTCTCTTAAGACTCACAATTTATTACTAATTCCATTCATGTTATCTATCTATTTAGGAGAATATATAAATTAAATAATATAATTAATATTTGTTTATTTTAAAAACATTTAAAATTTTCTAATATGATGTCCTCCACAGTTATTTTTCTATTTTTATGACGATTAAAGATGTGAAGTACTTCACAGTAAAAATAGAAAATATATCATTAAAACAAAAATAATTAATATTATCTAAAAAATTTAATAAATATAAAAAAAACTTCTAATTGCAGACCGATAAAAGGAAAGGAAAAGGGAAAGAGTAATTATATGATGCAACTCAAAAAAGAAAAGAATTAGATTTTGAACTAATAAACAAAACATGTGTAAATAATATAATTTTTAACTTTTTAATATTCTTTATCATATCATATGGATTAAAAATATAATAATATTAATTATTAAAAAATCCAAAATTATTCTTATTTAAATCAAAATTCTTATCACAAATATTAATCATATTACTTTAAAATCATTAAAATTATAAAATAAAATATAAAAATATTTTAAAATTTTATATTAAAAATCACTAAATTTATCTTAAAAACATTTTATCAAAAAATTCAAATAAATGAACTGGATTGCTCAAGAATTATTTCTATAATGAATATTCAGTCCCACGTAAGTTTTAGGTTCAGGCCACCATCCACCTATATAGTGCAATATTTAGCAATATCGCGTAATATCTTCCTCATCTTCATTTGTCCTTAGTTGAAACTTGAATCAGAAGTCAATCTCTTTAAAAATGTGCCTTTCTCAGTATTCCATGCAAAAGAATCAACATGATTCAACTCAGTGTAACCCACACACAAACACATTGTTTTAGACATTTTCCAAGGTAGCCCTTTTGCTAGTGCCCCACTCATATATATAACCTAACAATTAGGTTATGAACCTACTTTTTTTTTATATATTATACTTTGATAAATAACATGTAAGATATGCTTTATATTGGCGATTAACATAATAGATAATTACAACGAATATCATACATTTATATGGTAAATGAGAATTAAATTTTGATAAATTTATTGTTCACCTGTAAATTTGATAAAAAAATAATTAATTTACGTAACATTATTGTTTCCATAAACATTCTCTGTGAATTGTAAAGAATGTCGGTGAATAGAGCACAAGCACACTGAAGCATGGGTGGATGTGCGAGCGCGATTGGAGAAAGAGAAAGTGGGTTTTCCCAAGAAGAGTGTAGAGAAGAAGTATAGGGTAAAGCACGCGAAGTTTTTTGTGTTTTGCACTGTGCTCATTCTTTGGACCAAGAGATTTGGCCTTGCTTGTATTCTATGGAGCTAGGTCTTTCTCTTTGCCTTTGAATTTTGTAAGAGAGAGAGAGAGAAAGTGGGTTAGAAAATCCCAAGAACAAGAGACAGAGAAAGTGTGTTTCAATGATATCTTTATCATTTTTGTACTTTAGTGTTATGTAAATTTGTGTAAGGTTCTATCTCTTCGTTGCAAGTTTCATGGCTTTATGGGAATTGTGAGTCATTGCCTAAATAATGCAACCTTTTTGTGTGTTCTCTTTGGGGTCAATTTCTGGCGCTGCTTTTCAATATTCTTCCATATTTTTGTTTCCTTTTCATAAAAATGGTATTGAGAAGCTTACCAAGAGAGATGTGGGATTGAAGAGAGAGTTGAGTACCTCCAAACCCAAACATCTTTCGTGGTCAAAGGAAAGTATCTCAATCATCTCACGCATTTTTTTATTACCAAATCCAAAACTTGCACATTTCCCGCACACAAAATAGTGTTTTCTTTCACTGCTATATTATGGCAAATTTTTTTATCCAAATTAAATTTAAAATTTTATATAAATTATTTTAATTTTAATTTTTTATTATTGATTTTTTTATCCATTGTTAGTTTGTTGCAAATATATTTATTAAGTTATATAAATTTAAAAATATTTAAAATTGTTTGATGTAGTATTTTTTTTTATCAATAATCATATTATTCTAAATTTACTTGTATTTAAATTTAAATTTTACTGTTATATATTATTTGTGTTATTTTAAAGTTATTGAATATTTAATTTTTAATTTATAAATTATATATAATAAATATAAAAATTTATACATAAAATTTTATGTAAATTATTTAATCCTTCCACTATTAAGTAGATCCAATGACTCAATTTTATTATTTAATGAAATATAAATATAAAAATAATAAGTATTTCTAACATTTTATAAGAATATTATAATAAAAAGTATCAATTTTTTTTTAAAAAAAATATTACAATTCTAAACAAAAACAATTGATTATTTTTTTTAAAAGAGTGATTGTAAATAGTACAATTCTAGAGACACTGCTAATCACAAAAAAATTATCTTGTTCAAGCGGATTTCTTTATCGACATTTTGTTATTAAATAAATTATTTATCATGCAAGAAAATTTAATATTTTCAAATTTAATTTCAAAATATTATTCTCTAATGTGCATATATTTTTAAATTTTAATTAATTTACTGAAATCCAAATCAGTTAGATCCTACTCTATATTTATATCTATAACAAAACCATTCACATTTAATGCAAAGTGCCAATCTACTCTGACAGTTTTCTCAACTCAAATGCTATTTTATTGTGATATTCTGCCACAATTCATAAGTATTTTACATTAGACATTTTTTTTTATTTTACCTTAAATACATATTTAGTTTGTTTAATTTATTTTACTATAGTTTTGGCCTTATAAATTTTTGGATTTTTATTTTTTTATTTTTTAAATTTGTCAAATTTAATCTCCTATTAATTTTTCATCTTAAGTTCTATAATTATTATTTTCTATCTAAAATTTTTATAAAATAAATTAATTAAATTATCTTACTCAAAATTTATCAATCCAAAAATTTAATTTTGCCAAAATAATTTTTTAAAATTTTTTCCCTCTTTAAGCTCTAATATCACATTTTATAAAATTTTTTTTTTATCAAATTTCTAATTTTTCTAAACTTGTTAAATTGTTACAAATTCTTCTAAAAAATTAGATAAAATACAATATTTTTATGATTTAAATTTGAAAAATATTAATAAAGGAGATAAATTTACTATGTTTTAAACGTTAAAAATAAAAATTATACATAGTCAAATTAAATAGAAAAATAAAGTACAATCAAACATTTTTTTCCCGCACTCATGGATCATATAATTTAATATAGACAATTAAGAAAGGAAAACGGGTCTTATTTAGTCAGATAATCTGTATATAACAATAACATAGGCGAAAGAGAAAAGATGGCACCTAGATGTGGCTTGGGATTAAGTTTTATAATTTATATAACATTTTCAACTATATTGAAAGAGGTTATTATTGTTTTCAGGCACCCAACAAATAATAGACCTGCTTTGGTGCTCCATCGGTAACCCGAAGCCCATTTGTCCAAAAGAGTTTAGAGTTTGGCCTTGACTTTTCGCACCCCTTTTTTCTTTTTGCATCTCTTTAATTTTTTGAAATTTTTTTATTACCATTTTACCCTTAACACCTTCTCATCTCTTCCGCAAAAATTTGTTCTCTTCCACAAGTATTCGTCTGTTCCGCAAGTTAATTTACGGAATGCAAAATGTATTCCGTAAATTAATTTGCGGAATGTAATTTTTTGTTTTCCATAAATTAATTTACGGAAGGTTACATTTTTACATTCCGTAATCTAATCTGCGGAACAAAAAAATTACATTCCGCAAGTTTATTTACGGAATACACTTATGCATTCCGTAAACTAATCTGTGGAAAGTGTTTAACGTTCTGCAAATTAGTTTGCGGAATACAATATCCGTTCGTCTTCTCCGACATGGTTTCGACGTTTTTTCGAGGTTTATTTTCTTAGTTTTTTCTCCCACCAAAGCAGAACATATGGATTCAATTAATAATGAAGAAGATGTAATAATGGGAAACAGAAATGAGAAAGAAAGAAAAAGAAAAAGAAAAAAAAAAGGAGGAGAAAGACGAGAAGGCGAAAGAGGAAGGAAGAAGAAGAAAAAGTTTAATAAACGGGGATATTTTTATCTTTTTATACATGAGGGGGTGCAAAAAAAAATTTTGGGGGTGCAAAAAGCAATACCCTTACATTATCTAGAACATGTAAGCAAACATTTGCTTGCATGGTGTGCTAAGCCAAATTTATCTATTGAGTATATAATATAAAGAAATTTTTTATTAAATTTTAAGATTGAATTAGATTAAACTTATTCTAAGATCACTTTTATTATTATTTTTAAAATAAATATTATTTATTTATAATTTTACAGTATTATCTGCTAAATTATCTAAGGTGTATTGATTAAAAAATCTGATAAGAATTTAACTTAATCATAACCTTTCTCACTCTTGTTAATTAAGAAAGGTTCATGGCAGTTAAAATTGTAACTGCACAAATCCCAATCATCTAAAAAATTTATGTACATTAAAAAATACAAAACAAAATATAAGATCATGACTTTTGTAAGGGTAGCGATGAAACTCTACCATCATGTTGAAAGAGAACCATAAATAATTCTATTCCTTTTTTCTTTTTTATCCTATCCGGATATTTAAACGAGCCTTATGTAGATAGCTGTAAATGTATTATTACCTTTAATTATTAAGTAAAAGGCAACAACAAGAGAAAAGAATTTAAGATATTGAAGGAATACATCTGGATTACATGAACCAATATACTTTACTTTCAACGCCAAAAGGAGCCTAAAAGGGGAATCTCCTAGGAAATGGTATATAGATGACAGTCATGTTGTTGTATCTATGTAGCACTCCATCTATGTTGATCGCTCCTTTTTTATTTAATAAACAATCAATGTTGATTTTGTTGAATTTATATCTTTCCATATTATTAATATAATATGGTTATATTAAAAATAAAATATGATTTTTATCAAATAATAATCCATTATAATTAACTGTAGAATTTATTAGTTAAATTTGATAAAAAAAAAAACTATCTTTACATTTAATTTTATAAACCGGAGAGAAAAGAGAAAAGATAGAAATAAAAAAAAAATTATAATTGATAAGGATTTTGCGATTTTGTTGCAAGTGTCAATACGGCCTTCTCAAGTATAGTAGCAAAGTTGAAAGGGCAAGTTCATGCCTCAGTTATGAATTATGGTCAACAGGAATATGGAAAAAGCCACTAACGCTAAAGGGAACCATGAGCTCCATGACCAACCAGTCATATTAGTGAAGGTATGGGTCATATAGCTGACCAAAATTGTATGTATTCTCCATCACGTGGGCCACAGTCCAGACAACGTGAGTTCTAAGCCGTTGCCAACTCAACTCTGGCGAAAAAGCAAGCAAACATTTGATCCCAAGAAAATAAAAAGATTCAAAGCCTTACTCCCCTCATCTTTCTGGTCTTATGGATGAAAGATTGCAAATGATTTGAGCCTGGAGAAGATTATCATTTACATGATTACATCACCAAAAGACGTTATACAAAAGGAGAGAAGCATCAATTTCGAAAATGATATGCAGCTTAAGCACATCCTAGACAAATACTTAATGATTACACCCCCTCCCCCCAATCTTTCCAGACAGTGATCCGATAGAAAATCTTTCCACCTTAGTTTTTTTTTTCACTTCTTTCTAATCACATATCTCATTGTTTTTCTCTTTATTTTATTAACTTTTTAAGGTTTATCTATTAAAATTCAGTGGACAACCTTTATTTTCCATCGAAATTTGGCTTTGAAAAAATTTTTAGCAATTCCAAACTAGTTAATGAGCTACGGTCTAAAAATCCCCCAACAAAAGTAAACAAGACTTGACTGTAGCCGCAAGCGATGTGCCCATGCCTTGCAACATTGAACAGTGCATGTGAGAAATGAGAATCAGATGAAGATATTTCCTTCAAAGCACTATGAATAACTTGGGAGTACCAACAAATCACAACATCATATCAAACGCAGGCAACCTGGGGATACAAGAACCAAAAATCTTGAATTATCTTATCAGTAGATCATGTAATTACATTTATCAGTAAATATTTCTGTAAAGGAGGAAAAGGATAGGGGGAGACCCCGAAGAATGTTTGGATAACGTAGAAACTAGTAAAAGAAAGAATGGAATTATGCCTAATGTAAAGGATCTCTACACTACCCTGAATACCATCATGAATCAAAAAATAATTTCCAGTGGTTGTATTACATTAGCACAACCTGGGTTAGTACCGATGTGTTTGATATGATCTTATGTATTTGTATGGTAAACAGCAGTTGCTGTCTAAACATGCAAGCTGCAGAATATTTTTTATTAACTTAATTCAGGAATGTCATTGGAGTAGAAATCCTCCCCTACAGGTATATTTAGATCAGGCAGCAAGAATGAACATTCGTGGTTACTAATCTCTTGCTTCTTAGAGGAACCACTTGCTGCACAAACAGGCAATTCGTCATCAACAACCCTGTCTTGGACTGTTTGCGCTGAGACTAATTTAGATGGATGACAGTGAACCTCCTCAAACTGAGTTGGGCCAAGGACAGCATTCCCAGTTTTGAAGGTCTGTTGTGACATCAGATCAAGCTGTTACAAGAGATCAAGGCATAATTAGATTCTCTCATGCGTCATATAACTGTCTATAACTATTCACTTCAAATAGTAAGTAGAGGTTTTAAACTTCGAAATGTGAGTTAGATAGCAGTAGCACTACTTAATTTTAGTTGTGTCAACTGTGAAACTAACAGGTTTTAAAAAATAGTACAAGTTACCTTTATTCTCTTTAAACTTTGGTTCTTGGCCTTTTGTTTCTCAATAGTGAGATGCAAAGACGACAGTTCCTGTTTAAAATTTCAAAACAAAAACAAGCAATAAGGAAGATGTATGTGTGCGACCATGTGTGTGTATATATAATTTGAATATTAGCACAAATCTTACATTTTTCAAAATTTTCTTTTCTTTCAACAGCAGTTTCTCCTCCTGTTGTAGTTCAGCTAGAGTCTGCAAATAGTATAGAAGTTATTGGCATTAAGATATTAAGAGCGAATTATAGACACAATACAACCTCACATAAAAGCACATCCAAGGAGGAAATATTTCATGTTTGAATAATTCTAAATCCTCCTAATTACTAATTAAAGAAAATATTGAATACTCATTATGCTTCGAAGATAATAAATGCATAAACTTCTTTATTTATTACTTACTAAAATAGTACGACAATAAATAGGAGGATAGCAAAACTCTTCATCTTTTCATCCATGAAAAGGATGAAACAATTTTCACTGTTAACAGCAATACTAGGAAACAACTGAAACAAAGGCTGAACAGATCGATTAACTAGTCATTATGCGGATCAGTTTGCTAATATTATAACTCCCTTCTGTGTTTTTCCCCCTACTTGCGCTGATAATTAGCAACTAAGTATAAAAATACATGCATCTCTAAAAATGTTTAATAATTACCCTTTTTTTCCTTGACCTTTTAGCAGTGGCAGTTTCACCGTGATCAACAGCCTGCAAGACACCAAATATAGCAGAGCTTAGAGATTCGTCGCATTGTAATCCAAGCTCTTAGAAATATATGGACTAAAGAACACGATGACATGACGATCTCATCTTTGGGTTTAACACCTCTTTATCTTCGAACTTGAGTACCAAAGCTTTTTGGGGCAACAAAGTTGACATATATCAGTGCTAGATACAAGATACAAGCAATAAACCAAAAAGTATCATTGCTTTTTTTTAATGCAAGACCATATTATATAGCTTTGTGAACATTGAAGATTAAAATTTTAATGACATGAAAATCAGAGACAAGAAAGCAGAACAGTCACAAAAATTCGTTTTCTTATTTTAGTGTTCAAAATTCAAATTATTAAATTAAATGAGTAAATAAGCATACATTAGATCCTTTCCCCGTTGACCTAATAAGAGTAATTAGAAATAGAACTATATAATGTTTACAAATAAGGATAAAGTAAAGAGGTGAAGTAATGATTCGGTTTAAAATTAATTACCCTCACTCTGCATTGTTTCACCCTTCTTACTGATGAGTAACATTACCATTTATGTCATGTTGCATAAGGTTAAATTAAAGAAAAAAAAAACATTTATGTTTAATTGTTTCAAAGAAACCACTAAAATAGAATTTACTGGAAAATAAACTAATCTAATTCGCCAATTTCATTATCGCTGATTATAATTTTCTCTTGATAAAAAGTGTGAATGAAGGACTAAAGAAGGCAGAATCTCACCCAATTTAGGAACTTCAACACACCAGAAATCATTTGTACATGTAAATATATAATTATAAATGTAAATTTCCACCCATGTCTGATTGACTGATTGTACAGCACGATACTCAATGTACCACATTCTGTCGTACTGACCTACTCTGCTACGTTCCGTACCATATATCACGTAAATCCCACCAATCTTACAAGTCATTCCATGCCCATCATTTCTAAAATAAATACATCACCCATTCCACAGGCAATAACGCCTAGTTATAAGTGAGAATTAAAATATTCTCCAATCAAATCTTAGGATAATTTTCTTAAATAATTCAAATTCCTTCTCTGTTCATAAAATGAACATACAATTTCCATTAATAATAAAAATACTAAAAAGATACTGTAAAAATGATTAATTATAACCTTTTTTTCATAGACAAAGATAAATGATATTTTTACTAACATTCTGTATTACAAATAAGAAAGAAAGAGAAGAAAAAAGAGAAATGTCAGATGTGGAGTTGTATATTATAGTATAAAATGATTGTAAAAGTAACACAAAAAATGGCATGGCTAATACCTGAAACCCCCCCTCCCCCCAATCTCAAAATAATAATAAAAAATCTTTGTGGAGTGGCAATCTGAATTAAAATGTGCTTGAAAGGAATGCTTAAGACTGGTAAGGACCAATAAGTGAGAGTACCTTGGTGTCATTAATTTGGTAACTACATTTCCCTCATATGGAAGCTAACAAATAGTCTCCCCGTAGTACACTTTTTTCTCCAACTTCATTAACCCTTCTAGGTGGTTTGGTTGCATCACATCTTCAGTTCTTCACTGCTAATCTTTTATTATTATTTTATGGAGAAACAAGAAAGTAAAATCAAAGCTACTTCATTTCTTCTTTTCGTTTCACCATCTGCGCATCAATCGGGAATAAAATATACCAAAACATTTGACCAAAGATTCTCACTTTTTGGCCCCACTATTACCGTGCACAAAAGACCATGTTATCCTTTGGAATAACATCACCTTCATCGATGTACGAGAGTACCGTATTAATTGATGAATATTTAATATTTTTATTATTTTAAAACAAAAATATTCTATATTATATAATAAAATCTTTTTTATTAAATACTTCTATATTTTTTATTTTTAGCAAATGTCCTGTTTTCGTTTGTAAGTCTTTGATTCGTACATTTTTTCATAAATAGCTAACTCATCACGTTTCACGTAAAATACTGGTTAAAAGAACACAAATAAAAAATTAGTCAAAACACATTTATTAAATTAAGAAGGGGAAAATAATAAACAGTACCCTAAAATTGTTGTTTAAGAAGATAAAATTAAAAGAAGGAAAAAATAATAACATACAAATATCATTATTTTAAATATATTTCAGCGTTGTTTAAATAAAAATTTTCGCTGCTCTTCGGACATTCAACTGGTAGTAAAGCCATATAAAAAATATAACAATCATTTAATATTTACTTTTGAAAATAATTTAAAATATTTAATAAAACATATTTTCTCTTTACCAAAATAATATTATGTCCCTTTTCTAAATAATAAAAATCTTTAAATTTTTCATCATCCGATGTTGGAAAATAATAACTACAATAATAATTAAATTATTTTTATTGTAATTACTTATTCATTTTAAAATAACTCAGTAACCAAAAATACAAAATCTATCTAATTAATCTTTTTAATTAATTGTGTAGATTTGTTTTTGTACTGTTAGATGCTGTTATTCCAGAGAAAGTAGGGATTAATGGAACTTAAATTTAAATAAAAATGAATTTATAAAATGATAACTTTTTATATTAAAAATAAATTATTTATATTATATTAAAATTTAAAACTTTTAAAAATAAAAACTTATGGAAATTAAGATACATTATTTTTATGAATGATATATCAAAAATTAAAATTTAAAAAGAAATAATGAGAATTATATAAAAATAATAATGAAATTTAAATTCAGATTACAATAATCTTAAATACAATTTAACATAAATATTTTCAATTTAATATATTATATTAAAATTTAAAATAATTAAAATTAAAAAAATTTATAAAAAATCATTAATAAAATTAAATACATAATATAAAAAATCCGTGAATTAATAAAAACTTAAATATATCAACAAACTTTTTAAAAATTAAGAGTCAAACTTATAGTACAGCATATATGAAAATGGACCCGCACGAAACGATACAATGAAGAAGACTACAGTAGATTATGTTCTGCATAAACCTCACAACGCAAACACCCATAAAGCTACACATACCCACTAATAAGTAATAACACAACATCAAGCCACCAAAAAAAGCTGGTGTGGACACATCTGATATTCCGAAACTGCCCCTGATTCGTTTGCCAATCGCGGCAGTTGTATAATTGTATTGAAGGCAACAGTTAAGACAGATGCAGCTAACAATAATTATATTTATTATTTTTCCATAAAAACCGTAAATTAATTTTATATTTATTCCATTTTAGAATAATAAAAAATGCATATTCGAACATTTTCGAAAGAAAAATTACTCCAAACTAATAAAAAAGTATAGAAATAAATAATAGGGTAAATTATAACTTATACGTTCCCAAAAATTTTACCAATATCATTTCCTTTTCAAACTTTGCACAAATCTCCTCTACGTTTTAGAGTTTAAAAGATTAAAGATCAAAGTAATCTTGAAAAGGGAAAAAGATACCGGAAAGCGTGAGCGTATTTTGTTTATAATAATACAAGAATTTTGATATTATAATAATAAATGTCATTTCCAAATCAGTTAAATAACCTCCTAAGATACGAAATAGTGTAAAACCTAAAAAGGAAAAGAAATTTTTGTGTAGAGACGAAAACGGCACTTCGCTACGGAAGAGAAGGGGTGAAGCGGCGAGGAAAAAACGCGAAGAGGGAACGGAACGGAACCTGTTGACGGCGGTTGTGGAGATTGGAGGAACGGAGAGGTAGCGATCCAACGTATGGGATGACGGGGGTAAAAGTGTAAATATAATAATTTGGAAATGGTATTTTGGTCCAATCAGAAGGAAAACTCGAAAGTGTCAGAGTCAGAGTATAAGGAACCAGAAAAGAGAGTTTCCTACTGGGTGTTAAACAGAGGCACGCGTGACACACGATAATACAAAGGAACGCGAGTAACAAGAATAATTAAAGAAGAAAGAAGAAAGAAGAAAACGAACCTTGGATCCTGAGGCATCGAGCGCTCTTGTAGGGCGTGTGGAGCCTTCGTAGCCGTCGATGGAGGTGGCGGCGGTCCAGGATAGCGGGGTGGTGGGGCTAGCACGCGTGGATTCGGTTTTTTTCTCGTTCCAGCGGGAGCGGCGCTGACGAACGGTCCATTGGAGAGGAAGGGAGGGTTTGCGGAGGAGGAGAAGGAGGTCAGCGACGAGGGTGTCGTCGGCCATGGCCATAGTAACCCACTGGTCGTCTCTATCGTCCATGGATTCAGTTCTGGAAACACAGAGAGAGAAAGAGAGGGAAGTGAATGGGTACGGTGGGGCAGAAGAAGGAGCAGAGGAAAATCTTGTATGATGATGGGAATGTTAATTAACAAAGGAAGAATTAGAAGGAGGGGAAGGGAGGGGTTTATATATTATGAATGGTCTTCGTTGTTGACAAACCTAGGGCGGGGTGGGGTGGGTTATCACTGCCTCGCGTGGCCCTACCTTTTTGTCTTACGTGGCAACCCTTAACTCTTTCCTTCTTTCCTTCTTTCCTTCTTTCCTTCTTTCCTTCTTTCCTTTTTTTTTTCCATTGCTTTTTCAATGCTGCGGTCCTTAAACAAAAATGCTTAAAGTGGTGAAAACATGTATCATCGCTCCACTCTCGGGTCGCGCCACCCACTCCTGTAATCTATACGGATTATGTAATTAAAGCTTCCGATAATAATAATAATTATCCTTTTCGATTCCAACATCGTCAATTTCATCTCATTCATATACCGCTATTTACATCAATTTATTTTAACAATTCTTTTTATTTTTAAATTTTTCAAAAATAAATCGTAATTCCTAAAACAAAGTTGCTTTCTAACACCATTTTAGAAGATGTTTCCATGACCATGAGTGAAAAATATTTTGTTTAAGTGGTATATTTAATTCCCTTTAACAGAAAATATTTTACTTTAAATTTTGATTATAGACGAAAATTTTGCAAATATTCAAATTTATGTTAAAGCTTTCTTATAAAAACTGATTATAATTTTCACCGAACGAATTTATTTCGATGGAATTGTTTTTAAAATTTATAATCCGACAATTAATTAAAAATTGTTGGAGTTTTTATTTTACTTTACGAAAAGAATAATACTTAGGAAAATATTATTCTCAATTTTTTTATTATTAATTTTAAATATTGAAATATTATTTAAAAAATAAGTATTTATTACATCAAAAATATGAATATATAATAAATATTTATTTTTTAATAAAATCTACCACGAATTTTCAATATTTAAAACTAACCCTAAATTGAAGTTAATAAAAGTTCAAAAAGACATTTATTAAGGTATGTAAACGTATTTATAGAAAATGTTTTTGGAAATATAGTAAGAATAATATTTCTGGATATTTTAAAAAATATGTTTAGTTAATGTTTAAAATTTCCATGAATGTATTTAAAATATATTTATTTTAAATTTAGAAAAAGTAAAGAAGTAGTAAAATAGTGAAATAAATTAGAAGTGAAAAATTGTTTTAGAAAAATAACTTCTGTTCCCATGAAAATATAAGTTTTTACCCCTTCATCATAAGAAAATAATTAAAATATACAAATATAACTTAGCTAAAATAAAAAATACTTAAAATAATATTTTATTACCTCTTAACAAACATATAAAAAACGAAAATTGACATTCCTAAAATAGAAATTAAATTAGATAACAAATTAGATAACGTCCCTGATATTTATATGTTAGATAGGTCCTGGCAAAATATCCATGACATGCTGACCAAATATAAAAGGAAGTCTCTCTTCAATTCTGAGTCTAAGTTTTGGCAAAAACATATGTTAATAAATAATGAATTTGTGAATTAGTGTTTTTAGTATACTGGTTATAGAATTAAAAATAAAAAGTACTAAAAAATAATATTACAATATATTAAATTTTATGAGAAAAAATATATTAATAAAATTTTCTGTAATTTTTAATTTTTAAATTTTAACGTTGATAGTTATTGAAAACACATTAAATTGATTTGAATGCAAAAGGAACGATGCTACATATTTTATTGTTTAAAATTGTGGGCGGAGATTATGGTGAGTTAAAACAAATATGTAGTGTACGGATGAGTTAGAAAATTGAACTTTAATAGGAAAATTTTTAAATTTTTAAATTTTCTTGTCAAAATTTTAAAATATTTTATGTTATTATGATTACAAATTTTATATTTAAAATAAATTTTTAATAAAAATATAGCATCACAACTTTGAGAGAAAAGAAGCTTACAAAGCTACTGTATATATGGTCAAACGTGTTGCATCGCATGAGCTATTATCTTTTATTTAATTTAAATTTTAAAATTAAATAGTATTAGAAAATATTGAAAAAAAAATAGAACAAACAAACTAATCTAATAATAAAATTTTTGTTTCTAACTCAAAAAAACATTAAATTATGAAAATAAACATTTGATACTTGTCTGAAAATTTTACTTTATAAAAAGTATTAATCACAAATCACGCAATGAAATATTAAATATTTTTGTATTTGTTTTCTAAAAATTTAAAATTATAAAAATTACTGTTTCTTACGTTTATTTAATATTTTTATTTTATAATATTAAATTAAATATTTAATTGAATTTTATATTTTAAATATTAATTTTTTATAATATAAAAAATCAATAAAATTTAAATTCAAAATATCAGATAAATTATTATAATGAATTTTTACTACTGAGTTAATTCTAAAAATTTATATTTTTAAATATTAATTTAAAAATATTAAACTGTGATGTAAATATAATTAAAATTATTAATTAATATAATTACTATTATTATTATCATCTGTCGTAGTGTTATTAACTTTATAATTTTTCTACTCGTTTATTTCATTACCATTTATACCATATCTATCTATGTTGTTTTAACTAGTACTATGTCCATACATGTGTTTACAAATTTGTTTGCCTTTGGGATGAGATGAAATAAAAACTTATTAAATTTATCTTATTTAAAATGGTTGCAAACTTTAAATTTTAATTTTCAAATACAAATTTAAAATAGAATATATATTTATTTTTAATGTATAATAAAAAATAATAAATTTTAAAATTAAAATTTTATATAAACTTCCAAAGTTTTAATTAATAGATAAATCCTAATAGTTCAAAACAAAATATATTTATTATGTTGGATATTTCAATTTTTATCTACTTAAAATTAAATCAACCTAACAAGATTTAGTTTTGGTTTTGATTTTATTTAGGTCATTTATAATAAAAAAATTTTAAAAAAAAGTTTATTATCATATGCTGTTTATTATATATAATTTTAAATTAATGTTACTATAAAGTAAAAATTCCTTTATCCATTAATAATTATATACAACAAACAAAATCAATTCTAAACTCTAATTTATTCCAAAAAAATCAAATATTAGTATTATCTTCAATAAATATATTTTTTATAAAATTATAATCTTATATATCACATTATTATTTTTTATCAAAAATATCACAAGAATACCAGATGATAAACATCACTAAAGTCACTTTTATTTTTAATTATTTTTTAATTAATAAATAACCGTTTCATAAATATGAAAACCTAATGATAAGGAATTATATGTACAACTAACAATAGCACTTAATATTAATGCTAATGGTATAATTGATATTAAAAAATTTAATAACTAATTTTTAATCACTAAATGCCCAAGAAATACGTGATGGATAATTAAAAATATTATTTTTGTTTATAAATTAACTTAAATATTATTAACGTTTGGAAAATCTTGTAATTCAAAAATTCTGTTTAATTCATTAATTATTATTTTAAATTTTAAATTTAAACTGTCATTTTATTTCGAATTATTTAATTCCTAAATTTCGAATCATTCTGAATTTCTTTCTTTTTTATATATAAATAAATAAATGATGTATCCGATAAGAACCTTTCAGTAATAGTGATTAGATTTAAATCGAGGGTTGCGATTAATTTAAAACTAAAACAGTAAGATGAGCATCGCAACATCTCATTTTATCAACGTCTTTCCTTCGCCGAGGACTGTAATTTTATTTTTTTTTACGATTTAAAAAGCAATAAATTTTGAATTCAAAATTTTATGTGAAATTATTTTAATACTCATCCTTCATCATTAAATTAGTTATTAAATTAGTCGTAGTAGCTTATATTTTTTATCTTATTTAATTAATTATAACTATTAATTAATATAAATAATTTAAAATTTAAATTAATATTTTAATAATAAAAAATTTAAATAATTTTAAATCATCTCATCCCATTCAATAGATGATTTATTAAATTGGATAATATATGTAACTTAACCGAAGAGCATGTGAGTCTCTTCTTTGTCTTATCCAAATTTATGTTTTGCCTACTCACTGGACCACCAAATTTGTGTTCTACCACTTTATTCAATATTCCCCATGCAACACCTATGCTATGCCCCCAGCACCTAACCAACGACTCAGCAAATGTCATAAAATTTTTGGTTGGTCTTGTTTGGCCAAGAGAAGAACCCTAACTCAAAATTGGCGATCCAACGGTGGTAATTGTAAGCATTGATTGACTACTATCCTCTGAGGATCATTCAAGGGTACAACCGCAGTTATAGAAGCAGGGTGGTGGTTAAAGACGTGGGTACCTACTTATTATTTTTGTCTCTTGATAATTCTTTTCTACTTTAAATTTCTTTTTGGTTTTTGTAATTTACAATCGAATGGTTGGGTTTCAGCCCCGTTGTTTCTTTTGTTTCGAGTATGGATTCATTTCTTCTCATCTTGTGCCTATCAGATTTCAATTTCCTTCCTTTCTAAATACAAGGCTTTTATTTAATGATAGAAATTGGTATATGACATTCTGGTTTTTGGAGAAGACATTGCAGGTACAAATACTTATGGCCAAAAAATTTCGTATCTGCCTTGTCCCATCTTGCTCTGCCTAAATTTAATAAAAAAAATTCAATTGATTATTATTAAAAATAGATTTGGATAAAATTTAAATTTTAAAAATAAAAAAGGAAACCGGACATTTATATTTGCTCCATGCTTATTCTAAACTTAATCTATTTTTAAAATTATTAAAATATTTTTATTATTTTAAAATATTATATAAATTATTAAAGTTATAAAATTAATAAATTATATAAAATTTTAAAAAATATATAATAATTTAAAATTTGATAAAAAAATAAAAAAAAATATTAAAAATATCTAAAACAAATATAAATGCATATTTTTTTATCCTAACTAGAAACGGGACGAAGTTTAATATTCTAAATTCAATAAAAACAAAGATAGAAAACATGAAATTTACCTTTATTATCATTTTTAAATAAAAAATAAATTAAAAATATGTTTAATAAAATATTTTATTTAAATTAAAGATAAAATAATTGATTAAATTTTTTTAAAAATAATTTAAACTCCATTTGATATAATAGTTCTTTTGATAATTAGATAAAATAAATAGTATTTTTTAAAATGTTTCCTTTGTTAACTTTCAATAGTTCAGGTTAAAAAATATTTTTTTATTTTTATTTTTTTATGTTTAATAATTTTTTATTTATTATAAATATTACTTTTTTATATTATTGTTTAATATTATAGAATTTAATTTAGTTATTAAATGTTTTATTTAAATTATTTTATAATAAAATATTTAATTTTTGTTGATAAAAATTTAAAAATAAAATATTTCTAATGACATATTATTCAAAGTATATTTATAAAATTTAAAAAATATATTTTTAATTTTAAACAAAAAACTATTTATTTAAAAATATGTTTTATTAAAAAATACATGATAAAAAATAAAAGAAATAAATAAATTATCAAACTCTCATTTTAGTATATAATTATAAAAATAATTAAAAATTTATACAGTATTTTTTTAATAGATATATATAAATAAAAATAAATTAAAAAATATTATTATTATCTTTAATATAATAATTTAATTTAAATAATAAATAAAATTTATAATACTTGAACTCAACTTTAATGATTATATATTTATTTATTATTTTATTTTATCAACTAATTTAGCAACATATTTTTTCAGTCTCTAACTTTCATTTATTTTTATCTAATTTATAAACTAATTTTATCAAATACACTCTAATATATATATATATATATATGTGGAAGATTAAATATTGAAAGTACAATCTTCAATTCTTATATAAACCAATGTCATTTTATCTATATCCTTTATCTAACATTTAACAATTAATATTTTTTAAATATAAATTAAAATTAGATCAAACAATCTATCCATAAATGTAATCTGTCTCGTACTATGGTAACGTTACAATTTTTTCCATAGCAGTTATCTCCAACTGCTGTTTGTAGATGCATTGAAAGTCAATATATAAGGAGAACGTGACTGATGGGATGTTTAAAGGGAAATTGGAAATGGGTATTTTGGAGTGCTTTTTACATTTGTTCACGTTTCTACGGTTTTTAAAAAATAATTATATTCCTGAATTTATAATATTCTTTTATTGTTGTAAATATCTTTGTGTTACTCTTATTTATGTCAGGTGTTGGTCTATAAACCAGATAGGAGTTCCTATAAAGCTAGTATATATGTTGAGTTCTCTTCAAACTTAATTTTAACCTTTTGTGTTAGGATGGACCATTACTTTTTATTATTTACTCATGCAATCTAACATGAAATATGATCCTTGAGTAAATAACAAAAAAATGGCATGTCTGATACTCTCTATGTGATAAGTGTTAACTTCTGGACAGAATAAGATTGGTGAATCACTTTTGTGGTATAAAGGTAAACAAGTTCTCTTCAAGGATTAGAGTGACATGCCAAATGTTTAGAGAAGGCCAAATGTCCAGGTGAGTGTTTACGAATTACTAATATCGTATTTGTATCAACACTTATTATTCTGTTGTAAACGTAATACGGTGAAATATGCCATTTTTAAATTGAAATATTTACTAATTGAGTAAGTACACGAGGAAACATGAAATTGCGCGTCCAATATTATTGGTCACTACGTCATCAACACAAATTTGACAATGAACTGTACCGCAAAATTGTTTGTTTTGCAAGTCAATTCTTTTGTATTTTTGTCAGTTATTTTTTTTTATATCATGTACTTAATCTTTGTATATTGTCTCAACTTATATTCATTAAATAAAGCTTGTGAAATATTTTAAAATTGATTATAAATATGTAGTTTATAAATTTATTTTTGTTTTTAGTGCATGGTTAGATTAACGAGTTAGAAACTGAATTCAGTTATAAATATGCCGCTTATATATTTATTTTTGTTTTTAAGTGGATGGTACATTAACGAGTTAGAAACTAAGTTTTTCTTTTAGTGCACGTGATACGTTCATCGGTTATAAATTAGGTGCTGTAAAAAGCTTGAAAAATTCCAACTTAAGACTGAAAATACACAAAACATAGTCTTGTATAAAGACAAACTTAATCAGATCTAAAATTAAAAAAATAAAGTATATTTTAAATTTGATAAATATAGATATTCTATCCCTACAAACATAAAAGTACAAATATAAAAAAAATGGAGCTACAATTATGAAATATCTACCAATATTGAATTTTGTTATAATTATTTTAGTAATAATTATTAAACTATGAACACATAAAACTGTAAATAAATATACCTAGATAGCTAGTTCTTAGTCTTTATTTATTTGCACTCAAATAAATTATAGAAAAAATATAAAATTATAATTATAACTTATAATAAAATAAAAATTTCTATAATTATTCGTTTTACGTAATAAAAATAGAGTTATATATTTATGTAAAATAAGCATATATAATAATATATTTTATATTTAATTATAGATTTTATCTATCATTCAAGATAAAACTTATTTAATTGTTATAATTACAAAATATAATTTTTTTATTGTTTAATATTTTTTTCTTTTTTTTTTCTTATTTTATTTACTGAGTTGACTCTCATTATGAGAATACTTTTTTCAAGTATGCCATCAACATAGATGTGGTAGTTGGCAATATGGTTCACCTATTCACAATGTAATTGTTTTGGTATTTCATTAAAATCTTTTCTTTTGTTTTGTAACACAAAGTATGTGTCTACATGGTATGTCTTGAGAAACATAGATGTGGTAGTTGGCAATATGGTTCACCTATTCACAATGTAATTGTTTTGGTATTTCATTAAAACCTTTTCTTTTGTTTTGTAACACAAAGTATGTGTCTACATGGTATGTCTTGAGATTGAAACATTTTGCATGAATGCATGTGATAAAAAGCATTAACTATTTTAGAATTTTACGGTTAAATTTACTATTATATATATGTGTACATATATATATATAATATTTCTATTTTATCATTTTTTTATTATTATTATTCTCGTTACTTCAACTCAACCTAAACTCAAATTCATTAATAAACTACCTGTTAATTTATCTGCAGAAAATTAATTATGATTATAATATAATTTATGATTATTTAATTATAATTCTACCTAATTTTTCTTATTTTGGTAGGAATGGTCACACAAGTTAAGAATCCGAAAATAGGCAAGTTTTGGAACAAGAAAAGTAAAAGGATCGTAAAAAGATAATACATCTAATGCGGCAACGACATATAAGCCTTACGTGAGATTACGTAAAATGGTCGCGACGATCAAGTAAGCGTTCTTCACAGTGCGAGTTGCAACGTCTTATTGCCAATCTTGTTGACATTACGGTTTTGTCATTTTCATCTGGAATTAGGATTATGGATTGTTTTATGGGATTAGTATGTTTTTATTTGTCTTATCTTTTTATGCGTAACTAACCCCAAATCATGAAACTTTGGTGAAACTTATAATGTAACCAATTGAAACATTCTTCATTTTTATGAATGATTCAGTATTTCTATTCAAATGTGTTTTTCTTATTATGCATTAATTAATGAGAATTAATTTATAAGTTAATTGGGGATAGAAGATCGTACCATTGCCTAATTAACGGAACTATAAAGTAAACTCAATTTAAAGATTTTGGAAGATCAATCGGAATCCATGATTTCTAATCAGTAGTTATTAATTTTAACAAGTTCGCATGTTCTTTATGCTTCTCTTAATTATACTTTGCATAGTTATTAAGGATAGTAAATTGAGGGGAAGAATATTGCTATTGCATGATCATTGGATATTAATAAAATTAGAACGGATGGTTAGCAATTGACTCAAATTATTCGTAAGGGAGTTGAGGTGAAATTGAGTAAAATTACAAGGAAAACCAAAGTATCATGTCTTTACATAGTTGAACTACTGTACGTGTTCTCTTTCTTTAAATCGCTTACTCTCATTTTGTCTCATTTTTACATTCACTTTAAATGTTTCTAAACAAACATTGTTTTGAGCTCAAAAATTAATATTTAATATTTTTTAAGTTTCTTTAAATGTTTCTAAACAAACATTGTTTTGAGCTCAAAAATTAATATTTAATATTTTTTAAGTTTCTATGAGAACGATTTTAAGGATTCTAAATAGGAACGATATTAAAAATTTTAAATATTTCTTTTTATATTGACGGATGCACTTTTCCGTGGATAAAACTTTTTTGTACGCATAAAAAACGCACAACATTCATCCACCATCACTTCTTCCTCTCTGTTTGCCCAACAAATCCAGAGCAGCGAAGAGAGAGTGAGCGAAAATTAGTGATGATCACTGCATGTGTTTTCTATCTGCTCGAAGCATATATGTTTATTTTTTTTACTGAAAGTCTACCATTTTATTTCTCTAAAGTAAATCTTTTACTTTATTTTTGATTTTTCATTTTAAAATTAATTTTTTATCTTCATAGTACTTAACCTTTTAAAAATATCAGTACATTTTGGTTGTCACGGTACTTCTTCTGTTTTATGCTTGTTGTCACGGTACTTCTTCTGTTGCATGCAATCATTGTAATTGATTATCACTGAAAAGACTTCTTATTTTCTTTTTCTACTACATTCTATATATACATGATTGCACTAGATAACATTTGAGTCCTTCTTAATGTTTACAGAATTACTGGCTTCAAAATTATTTATTGAGGTACTTGACATGCTTCTGGTTCTACAATTAACTAGATTTCGTTGGATGTTATATAGTCATTATAATATGAATGATAATAAAGATTTTGAACTAGGACTAAACTATAGTGGAACCAATATTAATGTAAAGCATGTAATTGTAATTTGGCTTAAATTTATGATTGGTCCATAAATTTTGATTCACTTGATGGTTATTGATTGGCCCAAAACTGATACTTTAAGGATTTGTTTTTCATTGATAGAGAGGGATTTGGCTGCATTTCATTTCAATTTTTTTCCAAACGGGTAGTGTTGTTTTGCATTATACAAAAGTGTTGTTCTGCATTATCATGCAGTACCTTGTAGCTATTTGCAATGCTGATGTGGTGAAGGAATCTAAGGGTAATTCTCACCTCAGTTTCAAATACCCATTGTTGTTGTCCAAACCTTACATTTTTGTTCTGCTTCTTCTGCAGTTTTGAGTTTTGGCTTAGCATCATCTATCTCAGCGCTGGCAAGCTCATTTTGATCCACTAAGTGTCAAAAACACTTGTAATAACAGATTTTCTTTTACACTCTAACAAGCGACTATTTATCTATATCAAATATCAAGTGTGCATCTTTAATGTTAAAATAACGACAGTTTTACTTTAGATGTCATCTAAAAAAATTGCTAATCATCATTGTTGATCTCTTACAATTTACTGTCAAAGGTTATTAGTTTCCCTTGGTTTTGCACATTTTCACATTTTATATTGCCTAATTATGCCATGATAATCAATTTTGGATCCTGTGGTTGCTTTGAAGGAAACAAAAGTTTGAAAGATCTTGCTTCATTGTCTTTAAGAGAGGTTGAAGGATGCTGTTCAAATTTTGCAGTGAAGTGCCCGTTAAGGGATTGGAGACACTTGATTACTTTGACAGTCTGATGAACAAATCAAGGTTCACAAGCAGGTAGATGCAATTATTTTTTATGGCTAAGCATATATTAATTCTTTTCTCCAACCATTTCTAAATTACTTTTCATTGTGCACCATGAGCCCAAGGAGATTATTCATATTAGGAAATAGCATAAAACCGATTGAGTTAGAATGGGCTTATGATAATTCTCAAATTTCCTTATTACGTAATTGTAATTAAACCCCACATTAAGAAGGTCTATCTCTCATGCTGCTAGTATTATAATGGAAAAAATGAGTAATGTAAAATAGTCGAGTTTAGACTTAAAAGATTCCAAACATTCTTTTGATTCAGTGCTCCCCTTCTATTGGGCTCTTAAGGGTATAGAATGATTATCTGTTAGAGCTACTTAAATTCCTAGTAGAATCCAGATCAAAACAAAAACATTGTGAAATCTTAATTCTTCACTTAATCAAGTCAAAACGGGACAAAGTCAGTGTTTTAAAAAATACATTATACCCACCCGTTAAACTGATATAATTATAAACTGGTTATATTTTAATTATAGCTCAATTTCAAATTAAAAGTTGAACTAATGAAACTAAGACTAGGTTGTTTTTCTTGTAAAAAAAAGCTTATGGCATGAATTTTTAATTTGTTCAATTACTGGTTTAGTTTTTATAACGGTGCACACCCTTCTTTCAAGATCTTGTGACCAGTAAGTGCTAGTTCAAAATTGCCTACATTGGTCTGTTAAAATTTGTTCTTGACATAATGATAATTCTTTTGATGATTTGAACTCCTCTACAGTATAATTGTTTTATAATTAAATAAAAAAATTATTTTTTTAACGTTATTTTTATTAACTTTCAAAATTTAATTTAGTAATTTTACTATTATCTTTAATATATTTGGATAGTTTTTTATTTATTATGCAATACTTTTTATATTACTATTTAATATTATTTTATTTAATTTAGTTATTAAATATTTTATTTAAATTATTTATGATAAAATATTTAGTTTTGTTGATAAAAATTTTAAAAATAAAACAAATACATTTTATAGATATATTAATTAAAACAACAACATATTAAAATTTATAATTAATAATAAATATTTTTAATTTCAAACAAAAAATTATTTATTTGGAAAAATAATTATAAATTTATTTATGTAATATTTTTAAAAATAAATATATATAAATAAGAATAAACTAACAGTACTATTCTTATTTTTAATACAATAATTAAATTTAAATAATAAAATATATATTTATAAAACTTAATACTTATACTAATTTAATAAATTTTATAAAATAAAATTTATTAATTGAATTATTGAATCATATTATAATATATTTATAATTATGTATATCATATTTTAAATAATTTAAATATTTACAAATATATTATTAAATTATTGGTATTTATATATATTAAAATAATATAATAAATATTAAAATAAAATTATAAAATAAAATATTTATTAATTTATAATTTATATAAAATTTTATAAAAATATATTTAATAAAAATTTTAAATTGACGTTTGGATTAGTAAATTTTATATTTTACAAAATTTATTAAATTAATATAAATGTTAAATTTGATAGTTACTATCAATAGATTTAACTTTTTTTATTATATATATAATTAAAATTGTTAAAAAATTATTTAATAAATTAATTATTTTTCAATTAATATAAAAAATTTATATTTTTCACATTTATTAAAATTACCATCAATCAAATAAATGGTATTATATCAATTTAATAATCAAGATAAAAAATTATAAAAATATTGCTAAACTAATTTAAAAGTTTATGTATAAAGTTAAATATAATTAATTTAATAACTAATAAAAAAATTATTTTTTTTTTTAAAAATAATTTAATAGTTTACTTACAAAATTAAATTTAATCAATTCAAAATATATTTTAAATAATAATGATTAATATATAAGTAAAATTTTTTATTTTTATTTTAAATTTTAATTTTTAAAATTATTAAAAAATAAATTAAATTATTTTATTATATATACTTTGTTATATATTTATAAAAAAATATATTAAAAAATTAATTTTAAAAAATTAAATTATATTAAAATATTATTAATTTTTAATTTTTAAAAATAATCAATTAAATATTATTATTTTTATATTATGATGATGATAATTATAACAATAATAGTAATAATGATAATGATTAAAATAAAAATAGTGTTTATAAATTTATATTTTATATATTATTTTATTTTTAATATTTAAGATATAAATTTTTATATATGTTATTAATATAATATTTTTATATTATTTAATATTAATTTTTAAAAATAATATATATTATAATATTATATTTTAAAGAATTATATAATAGAAAATTATAAATTTAATTTAATTTATTTAAAAAATATTATATTATATATATATAAAAATTATATAAATAAAAAATTAAAAATTTTAAAATAATAAAAAATAAATTATTAATATTATTATTATGATAACAATTATGATATTGATGATTATAATATAAATAATATTTTTATTATTATTATTTTTAAAATTTGATGTAACTATTTTAACCTTTTGTAATTAAGCAGACTCTAACAAAATTAAACTGGTAATAAATTTAAGATATCACCATGTATAGATTAGTAAAAGAATAAGAATTTGGTTATCTATCTTCTTTATGTTTTTCATCTTATATCAAATGTGGTATGGGGTGGATACTTTCTACATTAACAGTTTTTCCCGAAGCGACTAAATTTTTATATTTAAAATATTAATAATTAACTAATAAGTTATCGGTACAACGTTACGCATATTTTTTTAAGTTAAATAAAATAATTAAAAATAACAGTAAATATTCTATTATTAATAATAAGTACGGTATTATATCAAATTATATAATTTATTATATGTTAAATTAAATATTATATTATATTAAATATATTTTAAAATTATAAAAAATATTTTTCTTTAAAATGAAAATTTTATTATCTTAAAAAGTATAATATAGATATAAACATTAAATAATTAATTTAAATTAAAAATAAATAGAGTATTAAGCAGTTAAAATTTAAATTTAAAATTGAAAGATAACAATTATTTAAACCATAAAAAATTACAAAATATCATTTTGTTTCAGGGAAAATATACTAATTAAAATAATAAAAATTTACTAATCATTCTATTTCTAAAATAATAATTTTAATTTATATGACAGAGAGGCTGGTGATAACTTTAAAGAAATTACATCGTGTGTCTAATTTAATATTTTTGTTTTTGAACTTGTAAAGAAAAAAGAAAATAAAATCAATTTTGTTCTGTTTTGTTTATTTTAATGTTGATGATGCTTGGTGCGAACTGTGAAGTGAGGGTAGCGTCAGTGAAGTGTTAAGGCGCTATGAACTGAAACCCTAACCCTTTGTGGGAAACCCTTCAATCTTCCGCCATGGCCCTTCTTTTTCAACACAATCTCAAAACAAGAACCAAATCCTACACTTTGACAAACCCCTCTCTGTTCCACCGTCTCTTATCGACCTCCAATTCCGGCGGCGACGGCGACGGCGGCGATCAAGCTCCTCCCAATTCGAACTCTCCCTTCTCTTCTTTTTTCAGAGAAGCCAAGGGCAATCTCAAACAACCCTCTCCCTCGCCCTCAAAAGCAAGGTCTCCTAATTTTTCGTTCTCCGCTTCCTCCGCGTCCCAACACGCATCCTCGTTGGACGAGATCCGAAAGAGTCTATCTCTGTTCCGCGCCCGGACCTCCGCAAATCCGCCCGGTGGCCCGTCGTCATCGTCGTCGTCGCCGCAGCAACAAATCTCGTTTCAGGAGATCTATAACCGAAACTTGCAGCAGAAACCGGGTCAACCTACCGCGCGGCAACAACCGGGCAATTTTGATGCGGTTCGCGAAAGCTTGCGGAACATTGGTGGTGGCGGCAAGGTCGGGGGCAGAATTTCGTCGCCGTCATTTAGGGATGCCTTGAGGCCGAAGCCTTCGGTGATCGGCGGGACGAGTGCGTTGCCGGAGTCGGTTTTTGGGAAGGAGATGAGGGAGAGGAAAGAGGGAGAAATGAAGACGGTGTTCATGAGGACTTACAAGGTGGAGGAATTGGGAGAGAAATTGAGGAAGTTGAGGCCTGAGGGAGTGGGAAAGGATTGGTTTTCTCTTAGTGAATTGAGTGAGAGGTTGGTGAGGTTGAGGGATTTGGAGGAGAAGGAAGCCTCTTCCAATACCCAAGAAGAGCGTCTTTATAATGATTTGAGACACTGCCTCATGGGCTTGGAAGAAACTAAGGATGACAAGTCAAAACAGGCTTCACGTTAGTAACAATTTTCCTCATGTGATAATGCTAATATGTTACAATTGTAGTTTTGTTTAAAGGACATAACTAATGCTGTCCATTTTTCCAGTGCAGAGACTTAATATATTGGGCGAGTTTGGTGTGACTCCAACCTACTCGCTTGAGCCTCCTAAAGAACATCTTGTTGAAAAGGCAACTATGCTTTCCTTCCCTTGCTTCCTTGGGTTTTATGTTTAAATTTTATTTTGATTTCTTGTCTCTCCTTCCTGGTTTGTGGAGGTGAAGCTTTGTCCAATTGTTACATTTTTATAGCATCAATTTTCAGATGTGGAGTCCTGTGGCTTATATGTTCGTTGCTTTATTTTTTCCATTATCTACCCCGGGTCGTAATGATGCACGGACGTTGATATGTTGCAGCCATCTTTATTTTGTCTTTTTTATTAAGTGATTCAAGCCTCTAATGTTGTCATTCTGCGGTTTATTGATTGAGCTAACTGTTTGTTGACCTGTTCAGCACTTTAAAATTGCTGGTTTCTTGATATTATGTCACATTATTGATTGAACCTGTTGATGTCTGTCTTTGTTTCAAATGTCTGACAATCTGTAGTTTAACATATAGACTCTAGTTTGTTGTTTAGTTGTGTTAGTTAATTTGTGTTCTAATATTTCCACTTTATGTTTATTGCAGTACTTTCATCCAGATAATATGTCCTCTGCAGAAAAGTTGAAAATTCAGCTTGCAAAGGTTAGAGAAGAGTTCAAAATGTCGGAGTCAGACTGTGGTTCTGCTCGTGTTCAAGGTAAAGGAAATTTATTCATGAGCTGATTCGTATTTTGTTTGATAAATGGGATTTGGATGGGAGGGAATAGGTTTTCTTTTCTTGTCCACCTTTCTGCTCTGAGCCAATTTAGGGATTACTTGTTGCAAATTACAATATAGGTCTAAGCAAAAGTTGAGGTCAATAATCACAATTCACAATTGTGTCTTGCTGATGGTTATGACAATGTTAATTGGCACTCGTTAGGAATTAACACTATCCCATTGATGTCATGCAGTTGCACAATTGACAACTAAGATTAAGCATCTATCAGCAGTTCTACACAAAAAGGTGAGTTGCACCTTTATATGTCATTTTTCTTTAATATGTTACTGTGTTTGTGATCTATGACTACACAAAAATTTTGTGTATTGTCTCGGTGTTTCACTTGTTTTACATGGTAGGCAATCTGTTTTTTTAGCTTCATTTGATACATAATATGCTGCAAATATGTTGAATGTTTTTATGACTTCTGTTAGCAAAATTTTGAATATGACCATCGTTTGATGTTTGAGTTGGTGACTGCATACTGTGGTTATTCATGCATTGTATTCTTTGTTATAATATCTTGCTGCTGGTTATGTTATCTGACCAGCCTATCATACTGTACGACAGATATTACCCTTTATCACCGGTCCTTTGAGTTATTAACTGTCTATCAGGGCAAAATATTATGTAGACCCAGTTCACACTTTGGGAAAACCATTCAAATTTGTTCTATTCTGTGTGACCCTGTCATTTTTATGTAGGGCCAACGAGTTCACTAAGTACATGTGGACTATGGTATATGGTCTACACGCCCAAATAGATGGTAAAAACCTGGCGTAGCATTACTATTTTATCACTTATTCAATTCATTCTGTTATGCTTTAGGACGTTCATTCTCGAAAAGGTCTGCTAGCAATGGTTCAGAGGAGAAAAAGATTACTGAAATACCTCAGAGGAACTGATTGGGATTCCTATTGTTTTGTTATCTCCAAGCTAGGTCTCCGTGATAATCCTGATTTATAGAACTTGAACCAGTTGTTCTGGTCTGCAGCATAGGGACGCATTTCTGATGGTCTGATGAAAAGAACCCCAACATAGACAAATTGAAAAAAAAAGAAAAGAAAAGAATCCAGCTGGTTGATGGAAATCTGGCTGGGCTGTGCAGGTTTTTAACCGGTTGGACTGGCCAGGTCAGTCAGGGTGTGACTGTTTTAAAACAAACTGGTCAAGTGGCTGAATCATTGGTTTTTCCTGTCTGATTTTTACAACTATGATCCATATATCAGTTGCTGAAGAAAAGCGTTCCTTTTTTCTTTTTCTGTACGAAGATGAGATTAATATTTTGGGCAGCCCATTTTTTTAATTTCTTATCAGCCTTGGGTTGAGTTTATGACAAATATCTTGATGACCTGAACTTTGTTTTTTTACATGTAATGATGCGTAGCAGCCTTGGTTCTCTTTTCCTCTAATAATAGGGAACAGATAATTTTGTTATGAAAGAATTTTTTACGGTTCACTTCTCAACCTATTACAAACCATGTATCCTATATTTTATAACAAGATAGTAGCATAATAGTTTTAACTGGAATGTTTTTGCTGTTATATTTGTCAGCAATCTGGCGGAGTGGAGATTATGCAATAATTTCACTTGTTAACTTGTGTATTGGTTTCTAATTTTCTATTAATTTAAATTTGTCCGAGAAATTAAATCGTTGGAAAAAGAAAACTAAAATTGGTTTAACTATAATTGCATACGGGTAAGTAAATTCTTTTTGATAACTTGTGTGGAAATGATCTGGCGTATGGTTCAACCTTTCTGGATAAAGGACGCTGTGCAGAGTGGCAAAGTGGAGAAAGAGAAATAGGATTCTGATTTGGGAAAACTTTAAGTTGTCTTCTAATAGTGTAATTTAGGATTATTAAATTTTACATATAAATGATAAGAATTTTTTAAAAAATGTTATAAATTTTTATTTAAGTAGTTTTTATGGAGAGAATTTTAAATGATTTTTATTTGAAAAGAATTTTTTAATATTTTATTTATAATTCTTTTCTTACATCAATTTTACCATGATATACAATTATTATTATTTTATTTATTTCACTATTTAAAGAATGAGTACCTCTCTCTCTGGAATATTCCAAGATTAAAGTAACAATACAATTAGATGCGAACAGAAATAAAGATATTTTTACATATAAATAAGATCTTATACTTCTATATCTCTAATTTAATAATTAGATATTTTTTATATAAAATGTTTTAATGATTTATATCCGGACATAACTGGATGTAACATAATTTTAATATGTAAGAGAAATTTTTTTCTTTTAAAAGATTGAATATTTAAGAGACTAATTTACACAATATTAGAAAGAAAAATTTTCTCATACATATAAAAATTTGTCTTGATTACATTGGATTTAAATTATTATTTTTTTTTTGACAATGATTCTTTCATGTACTAAAAGTGTGTTATCCTCTTACACTTCTAATTCAATGGCTAAACATTTTTAAAAAAATATCTAACAATTTATATTTAAATGTAATTATATTATTAGATTAAAAATAAATAAAATATAAGTTTATATTTATAACTAAGAACATCATTGTTGTTTCGTAAATTAAAATACATTATTTATTAATTTGTTAATTACTATTTAAATTATTTAATCTACTTCTTGGGCAACCAAGTTATTTATGATTAAAATAACGTGACATGTTAGTTATTTCTATTATTAATTGATGGAAAATTGATAAAAGAAACTAAATTTATTTAGTTACAAAAGTTAAGGTACTCAACTAAAAAAATTAGCAGAACAAAATTCTGTGTAACTCGTAAAAAAGGGAGTCAAATTTTAATAAAAGTTTAAGAAATTTGTTTGATAAAATTAATAAATAAGTTAATTAAAAAAATAAAAAATAAATGTTAAAAAGTTAAAATAAAGTTTAAAATTAATAAACTATTAATTAAATTAAAAATATATATTAAATTTAATTAATAAATTAGCTAATAAATATAAAATAATAAATAAAGATATAATTCAACAATATATTAAAGCATCATAAGTTTATATTCTTTTTTAAAAAATACTAAAATTTAATTAACTAAATTTTTTGATAAAAATTTTACATAATTAAATTTTAAATAATTTTTAAAAAATATTTTTTTTATCAAACAGTTTAATATTGTTTAATAAAATAAACTAAATAATATAACAATTAAAATGAGTAACATATATGAAAATAATAATATAAAATATAATATTTTATTAATCAAAATTGATAATATTATTAAAAAATAATAAAATAATAATAAAATATATAAAAATAAATAAATAAATAAAATATTAATCATAAAATATACTAAAAGTAAAAATGAAAAAAAAAATTCAGCTATAAGCTAAAATACACAAGAACTACTTGAATACTAAGTAACTTTTTAAAAAATATTAGTAATTACTAAAATAAATTATTTTATAAAATAAAGTTATAATTTATTAACAAATTTTTTTTATCTAATAATTTTAGTTTTTAGCTCATTGAAATGGTTTTCTAAACATACTTTTAGGTATGTTAAGTAAAATTAGTGAATAAGTTAGTTAAAAGTTAGAAAATTATATTAAAAATTGAAAGTATAAATTATTAATTAAGTTAAAAGTATTTTTTAAAATTAACTGATAAATATAAAATAATAAATAAAAATATATTAAAACAATAAAATAAAATATGATGAATTTGATATTTTTTAATAATAAATATATTAAATTTTAATTAAATATTTTTTTTAAAAATTTTTATATAAATAAATTTTAAATATATCTTTTTAAAAATTAATTATTTTTATAATTTAATTTTTTATCAAATAGTTTAATATTTTAATAAAATAAGTAATATAATAATTAAGATAAATAATATACATAAAAATAATAATTTAAAATATAATATTTTATAATAATATAAAAATAAATAAATTAAAATTAATAATATTACTAAAAGAATAAAGTAATATTATATTTATAAAAATAAATAAATAAACAAAATATCATATTATAAAAAATAATTAAAGTAAGAATAAAAAATATTTTAATTTAAAACTGAAATGGAGAAAAGCTACTTGAATACTTGAAATATTTTTTTTAAAATTTTATTAGCGAGAAAATAAATTATTTTATCAAATAAAACTAAAATTTATTAATAAATTTTTATTTAAGATATATTTGATAAAAATAGTGAATAAATTAACTGAAAGTTAAAATATAAAATTAAAAAATTCGGATAAAAGTTGGAAGGCAATATATTAAATTAAAAATATTTGATAAAAATTGAATAATAAATCTAAAAAGATAAATAAAGATATATTTAAACAATAAATTAAAACATATATATTAATAATAAATATATTAAAATATAATTAAATAAAAACATTTTTAAATTTATATAAATAAATTTTAAATAATATTTTTATAAAATCATTATTTTTAAACTTTTATTTTTTATTAAAAAGTTCAATATTTTTTAATAAAATAAAAAGTAATATAATAATTAAAATAATAATTTAAAATATATTATTTTATAATAATATAAAAATAAATCAATCAAAATTAATAATATTATTATAAAAAATAACATAATATTAAATTTATATACATAAATAGAAGTAAATATTAAGATAATTTTTTTTTAACTAAAAGCTGAAATGTATTGAAAAATGCTAGTACTTAGTTTAAAAAATAGGTAGTTATTCTAAAATAAGTTAATTAGCTAAAATAAGTTAATTTATCATAAATTTTACAGTAATTTCATTCTAGAAATTGTTTCCCACACCTTACATCAATAGTACGGGCTCACGAAGGATAACGAATTCGCTTGGGATGAGAAATTAACAATGGCAACTTCTACAGCAAAGGTGTGTGTAACTGGGGCAGGAGGATTTGTAGCATCTTGGCTTGTTAAGCTTTTTCTTTACAAGGGTTACATTGTCCATGGAACTGTCAGACAACCTGGTACCCTTTCCCTTTTCTTCTTTCTCTTTCATCCAACAATCTTATTAATAATCGGATATGACCCTTTTAAATTATTGCAAAACTGAATCCAAAAAACTAATCCTTTTTAAATCTCAATTTTAATTAGTCTATGTTTGGAGGGCATCCATATTACATCTTTGTTCATTCTTTTGATCCAATGATTCATAAAAGTGTATTGTTTGACTGAGCAGGTAGTCAGAAATATGAGCACTTGCTGAAACTCGAGAGAGCTTCTCAGAACCTTACACTCGTCAAGGCCGATCTATTGAATTATGAATCTCTTCGCTCAGCAATTTCTGGATGCAGTGCAGTTTTCCATGTTGCTAGCCCTGTACCCTCAACAGTTGTACCAAATCCTGAGGCAAGCTTCTATTTTTACAACTTGCAACTTTTTTTTTTGTTTAATTACTTTATATTTTTATATAAAAATATATTATGTATTTGGAAAACTTTCTTCTCTGCTAACTAATTTGATGTATTTATCTTGCTCTCATTTTGCGGAGTTAGTGTTATGTTTATGATATTTTTCATTTAATTTCAATCCTAGGGATTAGGTCCCGATTGGCTTCCATTGTTAGGATTTAGGAGCATGTAAGGTGTACAATTGATGCCATAGATTTTGTTTTTAGATCACTGATATTATTCGACATAGGGTTCTGCAGGTAGAAGTGATTGTGCCTGCCGTGAAAGGAACTGTTAATGTACTTCAAGCTTCTCTTGAAGCTAAAGTGGAACGAGTTGTCTTTGTATCATCTGTAGCTGCTATTTTGATGAACCCGAATTTGCCTAAAGATAAAGTTATCGATGAATCCTATTGGTCTGATAAAGAGTATTGCAGAAGAACTCGGGTCTGTGGTATGGATTTGTCATTAGTCTTGTTCTATTCTATGATGGCAGCGTTGTCTTTGGTTGCTTATACTATTTTATTTCCAATTTTTCAGCCAGAAAATAGGCTTAATTTCAATTATTAAGAATATTTGTGTTAATATAACTAATATTTCACATATGATCCAGAACTGGTATTGTTTTTCGAAGACAGAGGCAGAGGAGCAGGCCCTGGAATTTGCAAAGAGAACTGGGCTACAGTTGGTAAGCATTTGTCCCACCGTTGTGTTGGGGCCAATTTTACAGTCAACCACGGTTAATGCAAGTTCCTTGGTTCTCCTCAAACTTGTAAAAGGTGCCTCCTATAGTCCTATTGCCTTTTCATCAAATTATTCTTCTTACTATACACCGATTTACTAACTGTGCAATGGTAGTTAAAATGCCCTATTGCTTTACATAACATCTTTGGGCATGTGCAAGTGGTTTAAATATTTTGCTTTGCAAAAATCGATTGTGAGTTTGACCTTAGCAATTAGCTTGATATTGGTGTCATGTCTAGCCATCATGATTATACCCTCATGGGGATTTTATACTGTGGCACTAGCCATCATATGCAATATATTTTATTTGATTTATAATTAAGTTTAACATAGTTATTGAATATGAAAAAACATGTTATTGGGCTTGTTTTTCTGGTTTGTCTGGAACTGAAGGTTGTGACTCGATAGAGAATAAGCTTCGTCACATAGTAGATGTACGAGATCTAGTTGATGCAATACTTTTGGCTTATGAGAAGCTTGAGGCAGAAGGGAGATACGTATGCGTTTCACATGGTATCAAGACACAGGAATTGACGGAGAAACTAAAGAGTATATACCCCAACTACAAGTATCCTGCAAAGTAAGCTTCAGTTCCCCTTGATCTATAATTTATAGAAAAATATCTTGACCCTTATTTTGGATTTGAGCACCTGTCTAGAGATCCTCTTTATGCTCCATAGCTCCTGCTTGTTTGGCTTGAGTTCTTGATTTAAAGATTTTAATTGACAATTTCTCATTTTATTGGTAGATCTAAATCTTGTAATTAATATCATGATATGTTGAGATATGCAAGATATGTGAAAAATATGAGAGATCTACTTTTAATAGAAAACAAGTCAACCTACATAGTAAGTAGTAACCCACACTCCAAAACACTATCTACCATAAGTTGAAATTTATGTTGAATCCACTAAACAATGTGGGTACTAGTCCCTATTTAGTATGTCTCTCATGAATTTCACACAATAGAGAGTGTGTTGCTTGCATTCTTTAGATTAAGAAAAAGTCATGAATTAATAAGAAGTGCATGTAAATTAGGTTACTCGTTAAGTCAGTTGTGAGTATAAATAGTTGTATTGTGAAATTGGTTGAGCCATGAGAAAGAGGGAGAAAAAATTGTTTGTCATGTTGTGGTAATGAAGGGTTTGCAATTTTATCTGTAAAAGTTTGAAGGGTTTGCAAACTTGTTCTAAGAAATTGTACTGATAGTGGGAAAAGGTTTGTGGCTTTGCAGATTTTTCGTTCAGAAGTTGTATTTTAATGTATGCAGATTCTTAATTCTTATATGTGGATGTAGGCATGGTAGGTCTAATTACATAAAATATGTATGATTTATTTTTATGTGCTTTCCTTAATTACTAATATTTCAGCAAAGTACATATAGAATGGGATGAAGTATTGCCCCTAAAACAACTGCGTATGTATATATTTTATAGCTATATACTTAAATGTAAGTTTCATTGCTGACAGCTTTACTGAAATGGATGATAACCTACTATTGAGCTCAGAGAAACTGCAGAGGTTGGGTTGGAAATACAGGCCACTGGAGGATACCCTCATTGATTCTGTTGAGAGCTATCGCCAGGCTGGCCACTTGCAATCAGAATAAATGTCACTTATTTGTGAATGTCTTTCAGTTGCTACATTTTCTTGTGTTGGATGATCACTATCCGTGTATTATGTGACCAATTAGTGTTTTTGTTACCAATTAGTGTTTTTGATATGAAACAATGAGGTTGTCCGATCTTGACAGTGTAAGTTAAATAAAAAAATTATAAAATAATAAAAAAAGATAAAATAAATGGTTCAATGACTTGATAAGAGCAGATAGTCAATCAACGTCACAAGGAATATGACTTGCTACTCAGATCTTTTGTCTAACCATAATTAATTGATTTACACCTGGGTTGAAGCACGAGCCGGGGGCTTTTATAAATTTGAATCACTAATCTTACAAGAAAGATCGACAAAACAATGTTTCACAAGAGTATAGAAAAGATAAAATTATCACAATAGAGAAAAATTTGTATGTACATGAATAGAAATTCTAATATCTGATGTTTTTATTGTTTATAGAAGAGTTATTTATACATGTACATCTACTAATATAAGAAAACTAGAATTAAATTTTAATAGAATTTTTCAATCTTTAATATGAGAAAATTATGATTAATCCTAATAGAATTTAACTATAATATGATTCAAATCTTCAATTACAATTAAACCTTAATAAATCTTAATCAAATAATCTAATAAATTTTAATAAATTGAAAACTAAATCTAATAAAATAAATAAAATATTTTTTTAAATCTTATAGTTCTTTTGTTGAGATCTTCCTTATTTGTATCTATAAAAATTATAATCTTATCTATTATTTTTTTTTGAAAGTGAATTTATATGGATTTCAATTATTTCTTTTATCTCATTTAACCTTTTTCTTTTTAATGAGTTCTTTTTGAGTTATATTTTGTTATAGGTTGACTTGATCCTGTAAAATGGTATTAGAGTTCATATTAATTTTTAAATTTAAACTTTTTAAACACGGAAGACCAATGTTCTTATAATGTTGGGATTATCAATAAACCTTGAGACTGGTCTAACTCCATTGGTAGCATAAGAATATAGTTTTTAGTTATAAATGTTTGTAAGAATTAAGTTTGTGGAATTGTCTGTTCAAATATTTGAAAAGTAAAATAAAAAGATTATTCATTTATATAACCAAAAAAATTAAAAAATATCTTTTTAAAGTAAGTTTATCTTTAAATTTTACAAAGTTATGTTCACTTTTGATTCAAGTTTTGAAGTACATTATTATAATCATCAAAGTCCGTCACTGATGGTAAATAGTTAAAATATTTTTATATATTTATTATGGTTTGATTTTTAGTTGTATGAAAGAGGCTTAAATGAAAGATATTGTATTTGCTAGTTTAGTAAAATTTGAATTATGAGAGATTTACTTCCTTGATTATTTGTAATTTTTTAAAGATTATGGACTAAACTACGCACAACAACAGAGTAGTTACTTTGTGTATGTTAAAAACCCTTAAGGGTTGAAGTACGTTTTTTAACTTTTAGGAACTAGGTTGTACAACTCGTAGAATTTTCTATATGTAAAAGTAATTTTTTTACACTCTATTTGACAAATAATAATTTTTTCTCTGAGTTTGTTTCAAAATTATTAAATTTAAATAAATTGTCCTTTATAAAATATTTAAAATATCATCATTATTAATATTCTAATTCTTGTTAAGAAACAAATTAAGACAAAAATATAATGTTAAGGAAAATTAAACTTCGAAAAACAGCTGATGAATTATTATTTTTATATTAACAAATATTTGAAATGAAAAAATTAAATATTTTTTTCAATATATTTGTACAATTAATTTGTACAAAAAAAAAACAAGGAGAGAATATAAAAAAGTATGAAATAAAATGATTGCTATTAAAAAAATAGAAAGAAAAATATTATATAAACAATATAGGTCCAATTAAAAATTTGGAAAAAGAAAACACACTCAACACTCACGAAGCTTGCAACTTATTATAAAGGTGCTATTAACTTCACGCACAGGGGTTTCTTAATACTGGCAGGTACTGCACCAACAAGCATAGCAGGATTCATATTTCACATTAAGTTTCTCTGTTCTGATCAGTAATAAGCATCAGTTACACCAGAAGGTGTGATTATTGTTCTCAATGAAGGCCTTGAAGTCTGCACCCAAGCATGAAAATCATCACTCACCAATTCACAATTTCTTAAATTCAACTCTTTCAATGCCTTGCAGTTTTCTACTATTTCCCTTGCTCCCTTTGCAGTAACATGCCAACAACCCTGCATGTCCAAAAGCAATAGTCCACTACACCTCCTTGAGATCATTGAGAGTGTTTCATCCTCAATTCTTGACCCTGACAAGTTCAACACCTCCAGTTGTGAAACTTCAAAGTCTATCTCAAACACACTGATTCCTGTATAGGCCATGTTTAAATGCCTTATCTCACATCTCTTTAAAACCTCTACAACACATTCTCCAGAAACACCCTCACAAGCATTCAAGTCAAGCAGCTGCAAACTGGGACAGATGGAAGCAAATTCTATTACATCAACATCACTCAGTAAAATGTTATCACATAAATAAACCCTTTTCACTTCAAGGTTGACAACACAATCCTGCATTGAGCCTTCTTCTCCTTGTACCCCAAGATATGTTCTCTCCATTTTGATCTCACTGAGCAAAGGACAGTTTTTTGTGAGTGTGAAAAATGTTGAGTTGGTCAGCTGGCGACAACCACTAAGGTTTATACAAGTTAAACTAAATAGAAACACAGATAACTTGGTGATACATTGATCCGTTAGAAAGTCAAGTTTTCGAAGATCCAAGCATTGAACAGATTGACATTTGGATAACACATAAGAGATTCCTGCAACTGTACAGTTGCAGCAATCTTGGAGGATAATCTTCTTTAGCATAACACCACCAGCCTCAGCAACCGAAAAGAGAAACTCATCCGAGATAAAAGAATTTGACAAATCAATGGCAGTTAACCTTTCCATGTTCCTGAATGAATCAATCAAATGCAAGTCAATGGGTATAGGTGTCAAACCAGGTCCATGTATTCTTTTCTTTTCAATGTTAAAGGAAATAGAACTCAAACTGGGCCTAAGGCTGATTGCAGAGGCAATGCCTAATTGGGTTATCTTAAAACAAGTGAAGAAGGAAAGTTCTTCCAATGACATGCAATTTTGACATAGAGAGAACAAGGATTTATCAGTGATTAAGTGATTACCGGACACATTAATCCTGCGTAGATTCTCAAGCATTAAAGATAGCCTTAACACACCAAAATCAGATGCTTGAGAATTCAATGGGAAGCTTATGTCAAGCTCTTCAAGAAATGGGAAACAATAAGCTATGACTACCAGATGGCTATCATGCAGAGAACCAATGTTTGAGCAGATCAAAGCCCTCAATTTTTTCATCTTTGAACCAAGTTCTCGCAACCCATCAACACCAAGTGTTCTCTGGTTGGAAAGATTAAGCAAATCAAGGTCCAACCCAGATTTTGAAATTTGAGGAAGCAAGCCTTCATGGTTACCACTCAAGTTACTGAGGTCCAAGATTTTTAGCCTTGGAAACCTCAAGAATAGAGAAGGAAGGAGTGGAATGGTTGAATCATAGAGTGTGAGAGAGAATTGGAGCTGGTTTGTGATAGAAAGGAACTGCTTGCAAACCAAAGATAAGGACTCCAATTGATTGCCAAGGAATCTGAAGATCAATTCCCAGCATTCTTCAGGAAAATCTTTCAATGACATCTTGGTATTGATCTATCAAGTGCCACAACAAGTTTGGAACTTGAAGCCAATGTTAATGTAAAGAGGGGTGGCTGCTACAATTGATCATCAAGCCTATGATATAATTAATGGATCAATGATTTAACATAAAAAACAAAGAGAGATTATGGTCAGATTGTTGGCCAGGTTGATGAAGCTGACGAAATGAAACTCTTAATTGTTGAAGAAGCCACCTTCATATTTGACCAGTACCCGTCCAAATCATTAAACTCTATAAGTCTTTTGCTTGTTAGGTTGGCGTCTGCTATGGTGATCTGTAATTTTCACTTTTCAGACCAACACTACTTTTCATGCAACTTTTTCATTTATCATATAATTTCTCCGGCCCACAAATGCTCAATTTTTTTCTGATCAACAATCTTAATTATTATAATTAATGTTTTTAACTTAAAGTATAAATTTGATATTCTATCATACAAAAAGGTTACAATGCATCAACCTTCTTTATTTAATGGTTATAATTTTAAAAAAATAAAATAAAACATATATATAAATATTTTAAAAAATATGTTATTATACGTATATGTGACAATCACTATTAACAAACATAAAATTACCATCACACATTTACCATTATAAAATTTAGGTGTACCGCATTGATGCAGTGTGGAGAGCTCGTGTACGTCTAAGCGTTACTCTTTTCTTGGCTTTTGTAGTATGGTTTTTCTAATTTATATCCAATGTATAATAAAAAATTAACAAAGAATAGTTTTTATTAAAGGTTATAACCTTTAGTATTATTAATATATTAAATCTTACAATTTTTAGCATTATAATTTTTTTATCTGTCTTTAAACACAAGTTAAAAAAATAATTTCTTGTACCAAATCACTGTCTTGGAGACATTGTCTCCGATTTAACGACGAATTTTGTAGGAAAGTGCACCGCACGACTTCCTTGAATAGAAGGATTCATTGTCCAAGGTCATGAAACACGACTATCAAACCTAGTCATCCTTCTAAAGTAATCTAAAACTAAAAAAATTGCCATTAAGAAGAGGTAAACCACATCCGATGGTATTTTATTCATTTTGATGCCATTGCCATTATTTAATATTTGTCATTAGATATAATCTCAATTTGAATAATTGTTTCGCATAGGATAATAATTCTGTATCTATCTATGTTGTGTGGACAAGAATTCTATATATATAATAATTATAGTTGCAGTTTATCATTCTATCATATATAAATAATTGAATACTTAGATAATAAACTGTACGATACAGTTACAATAGAGAATCTGATTATCATTCTTTTTTCTTGACAGGTGGAAAAATGTATGATCATATTTGGCAATTTAGCACTATTCCATCCCTAGTAATCCAACCCTTTTAAATAAGAAAAATGGACATTACCTCTTAATGATTGGGTCATGTGTGAATCAGTGTTCGAAGTTTAAAAATGCAAATTAGTTTCTAATGTTTATAAACAATGTAAAATCAATTATCTGTTACAAACTCGATTAATTGTTAATGAAAAATATCTTTTGACATCCGCATGATCATTTTAATAGTTAGAACTTAAAACACCATAACTTGTGTGCATCAGATAGATATCTAGAGGTATTCATAGAATCACAGGAAAAAAGAAAAAGTACACACTATTTTATTGCTACAAGAGCTATGCTATTGATTCTAACTATAAGCTGAATATTTTCAAAAGGGTAGAACTTGGGAACTAGATGTGCTATCTATTGTTCTCTATTTTCGCTCCTTCCTCAGATTCATTTTCTTTTCGCTCATTATTAATCAAAACATCAAAACTCTCAAAATGTAAAAGGTTGTCAGTTTGAGGAAGTTACAAAGGCCAAAAAAATTTATTTAAGACCTTCAAATACAGAAAATCTTGTTCTTTATATTTTTTCGTTCTTTTTGTCATCATATCAATGGTTTTCATTATCTTTTCCTACAATTACTAAAAAATAAAATTTACAATAGCATCCAAATCAGTTTAATTGGAAAAAAAAATTTGAAGTTCGTTTTCTGTCATCCTTTTGTTTAGCATGAAGAAATGTGGACATGGGGTTCTTTCGCACATTTACAATGGCTGAACAACTTGTATTTAGAATGAGTATAGGTCTCTGTTTTGGAGTTGGTCACCTTATTTCCAATTTCTAAAGCAATTTCAGGTAAAGCAAAAAAAAAAATCTTGATCTGGATAAAATTGACTTACATACCTTTTAAACATGAAAACAAACTAAAGCTATATAACACAATGATGCATTTATTGATGTGAATAAAGTCACAATCTTCACCGTTTGTGTGAGATATAGAGAGGGTTTTGACACCATTAAGTTGGCCGCATGACATTTTTTCCTAGCAATTAACAAATCTACAACAAGGGTTCGATTTTATACTGGTTATAAACATTAAGGAAGGATTAATTTTCACATTTTAAAATTTAGAAAAATAATCCACACATAACCTGAAGATTAAGGAAGTAATGCACATCTTTCTCATTTTACGGTTTCGAATTTGGATCCTCTCCACAACCAAAAACCAATTGGAAAGGATCCAAAGTGCTCTCTTCATACAATAGCTGCCATTGGTAGCTGCAATATTAGGTTTGAATTAATTTTTCACTTCAATGTTTCCCTTTCAGTACCATCATCATTTTATACAATGAATGGTGAAACCATTTCCAATTAGCATAACACAGAAGAAGCCAAGTAATATAATTTAAGGCGGAGCAAAGATTAGCTATACAATTCGGAACTGCTAACACACAAGCCCAACTGCTTACAAGGAATGTTATTTGAGCCAATAAAGAGATGGATACAAATTTTGCTCAAATAGGAGATTATGCACAAACTTAAAAGCAAATACTCAAATACAACCAATGTAAATAAAAGTATCTTCCAATTTCACTTCTAAGACTAAGCAACTCAAGGAGACAAAAACATTTAACATTTCAGACTTCATAGCACTGCCAGAACCTCATAGATTAATACTAGCAAACCATGCATCCATGACGCAAGAGGAGTTCCCTGTGGCTGTCACCAAGATCAAAACCAGGAGGAGCTGTTATCTTTCTCAATGATGGCCTTGTAAATACCATCCAAGCAACAACACTAGCAGCCACTTTATAACAAGAACCCAAATTTATCTCCCTCAGTTGTGTGCAGTTCTCTACTACCTGCCTCACTCCCTTGGCTGTGACATGAGAGCAATCTTCAAGTTCCAGCCGCAGTAGCCCGCAGCAACGCTTTGAGATCACAGAAAGCGCTTCATCATCAATTCCTGACCGTGTCAAGTTCAACACCTCCAATTTTGGAACTTCAAAGTTCATCCCAACCAGCTTCATTTCTGAAAAGAAAGCTAAGCTCAAATGCCTAATCTCACAGCATCTCCTTAAAACTTCAACAACACCTTCAGATAGGCTACAAGAGCTCAAGTCAAGCAGCCGCAAATTGGGGAAAATGGAAGCAAACATTTTGATGGTTTCTTCCTTCAAACATGAATTGCCAGCCAAGCCGAGAGACTTCACTTTAGAGTTCACAACAGCACCAATCAAAGAATCCTCAACTCTCCTTTTCCCAATACTTGTTGCCCCCATTTGGATATCTTGGAGCAAAGGACAGTTCCTGGCAAGTGCAACTAAGGCTGAATCGGTGAGCATCCTACAACCACTAAAATTGATAGATACCAAATTACCAAGAAACAAAGATAACTCTTCCACACGCTGATCATTCAGAAACTCAGCATTTTGAAGATCCAAGTTTTGCACAGATAGACACCTTGACAACAAGCAAAAGATTCCAGCATATGTATAGTAGGAGCAACCTTGGAGGGCAAGCTTCCTCAAAGGAAGACCTTCCTCTGCAACAGAACAAAGCAACTCATCCGAGATAGATGAACACGAGAAATCAAGACAAGTCAACGTTTTCAAACTCATCAACGAGTGAATGAAATCAGAAGTAACGTAAGGTCTTATAAAATCTCCTCTTTTGGTTCCACACCCAAAATTGCTAACAGAGAAAGAATTCAAACCAGGCCTCTCGCGCATCGCAGAAGCAATGCCGCGTTGGGTGATGAAATGGCACTCGAAAATCGCTACCCCTTCGAGAAACTCACAGTTTTTAAAGAGACTCAAAAGCGATAGGTCGTTAAGGAAGAAATTACCGGAGAGATTAACCCTGCGGAGCTTGGGAAGCGCCAAAGACATAGCCTTTACACCACAATCGGATAAGGGGCCATTGAAACTGTTAGAATTGTTGTAGTCAGCGTCTTTGGGGAAGCTAAGGTCAAGTTCTTCGAGGAGAGGGAAACATTCGCCGATTAGAATGATATCGGCGTTTCGAAGAGAACCCATGTGAGAACAGGTGAGAGAATTCAAAGATTTAATCTTTTTAGCCAAAGCTCGAAACCCATTTGAAGGGATGGTGGAATTGTGGGAGACATTAAGCGATTTGAGAGGAAAAGCAGAATGCGAGATTTGGCAGAGAAGCGCGTCGAGGTCACCGCGGAAGCGCGTGAGTTGGAGGGAGGTGAGAAAGGGGAAGCGGAGGAAGAGAAGAGAGAGGGTTGGGTGGTTGATAGTGATAGTGAGTGAGAATCGGAGACGGTTGGTGAGGGAGAGGAATTGCTTGGAAACTAGAGAGAGGGATTCCAAGTAACGGTAGTGATCCATCATCAAGAATCTCAACACCAATTCCCAGCATTCATCTGGTAACTGTAACTCTTCTGACATTGTTTTTCTTAACAATCTCTTAATCTTGGAAAATCAGAGTTATAAGCTTCCTGCTTGATGCATCAAAACTGAAAAGTGAAAACCACCAACAATCTTTCTTTTGTTTTTTATTATAATATATTACCTTTTAGTTGCATTATTGCTGCCTCAGGAATTTAAAATTTAAAATTTAAATTTAAAGGAATCCAATTTTTCTGATTCGAATTGTAGAGTTTTATTTATTCCCTAATTGACTTCTTAAAGATTCTCCAAAGAGGTGACATGCTTTAATTTTAGGATAATTGTATTTTTATCTCTTCAGTTTAATATAAGAGTTATTTTAACTTTTTAAATAGTTTTAATTATTTAATTTTTACTAGTTTTTAAATTATTTTTTTTCTGAAATTTTAAAAAAATTAAGTTAGTTGTAAAAATCAGACCAATTCACAGCGAACAGGATACTTTTTTGTATCATTTGAACCATATAACCCTTCAGATAAGCATGTACCTTTCATTTGGTTCCACTTTATTGTTCCATGTTTTTTTTTTTTTTAAGTTTCTATTTATTCCCTTTTGGTTCCATCTGATCTGAATGTGAGATCTTGGTGTGCCTAGTACCTCGAACCCCTTTAATCTTGGTATTAAGATTCTGAACATGGGATCAACTTCATGGGTTTTTTTTTTTGTTCTATTTTAGTTGCAATCTGGATCTGTGACTTAATTATTGGTCTCTTTGTGCAATCAATCATTGGAATAGAAGTAGCAAATTCAAGTGAACTTTTAATGCAATATTTAGATGTTAGTTATTGGACTTGTAATTTTAAGAAATACATTACCCAAGTTGGTGTTTTTCTTATCTTGTTAGTTGTTATCTTATACTAACAAAGCAAACACGATGCTTCTGATGATAATAATGCTCAAACCATACCAAATGTGAATATAGAAGTATCTTTTACCTCAACACATAAGGAATAGAATGAAGCAATATTTTGTGGAAAAACTTGAAAAGATATCAATATGTAAAAAATATTTTTTTAATACTTGTCATCAAATGTTGGAATCAATGAAAAATTCTAGAAAAAGAAGTAACGTGAAGACCTTGATGAATCATATAATGATCAACTTTGTAATACAGAGAAAGAGTTTTAACAAAGTTAAACTTGTTTACGTAATCAATTGATAAAAAATATACCTAATACAAAGTTAAATAATTAATTTAACATATAATATATATTTTTTAACATACATTAAATTGAGATTGTTTAATAAAATATTAAATTTTTTAAAAATTTTATAAATTTAATTTATATAATATTTTTAATTTAATGATTAAATTTAAAAATTATTGAATGAAAGAATTTGAATATAAATTATTTTTAAATTAATATAAATAAATAAATAAAAGACTTTGACCTCTTTTTTCGTATAAAACCTATAGTAAAAGTATAAAAAAATAGATGATCAAATTCTTAAGTGCAATACAATTCTAGATTTGTGAATCAGCGTGTATAAAACATTATATTCATACTATAAATATATGCAAATAATGTAATCTAAATATTTGATAGATTAATAAAAGAATTATATAAGTAATATAATTTTATATTTCGTGTATAATAACTAAAAAATTAAAAATGTTGGAATCTCTAGCTTTTCCGCCAAATGGAAGAAGATATTGATTTATTTTTTTATATGTATAATATAAAATAATTAAATTTAAGCTTAAAATTTAATACAATCAATGAAAGATTTAATTTGACAGACGGTTTGGAATGTTAAATTCATGAAAAATAAAATAAGAGTATTTGAAAATTTTCTATTTTTATAAATTTTTAAGATGTATATATATATATATATACTTTCTTATTTAGTCTATTTTATAAAAAAAAAATTGTAGAAAATTAATATTTTTTAAGATAATAAATGTTACATAACTGACCCTTGCGACAAGTATAACAATGGCAGTTGAAAATTAAATTAAATTGATCTTTGAATTTTAAGGATCATTCGAAAATTAGTTTTGATTATTTAAAGTCACACACACATAAAGAGTATAAACAAAGGGAAGCGATTGGTTAAAGGAGGCGAATCAAACGGTGGTGAATGGCGATGGTGGCTCCTCGGGATCTTCTGGAACCACAGGTGGATCTTCTGAAACCACGGGTGGATCTTCTGGAATGTTAAAAGATGGTGGTTCTGGCTGTTCCTCCGGCAGTTCCGGTGGCGCGAGGAAAATGTCCGGTGTGTCTGGCATGGTAAAAGCCGGTGGGGTTGACAAAAAGGGTTGTGGATTATCTGGAAGAAGCGGAGGTGGAAGCAAAATGTCAGGTTCTGTGGGAGTTGATAGGAAAGGCGATGAAGATGAGAATGGATCTTCCATGGGGACAAGTGGTGGCGGAAAAGAAAAGTCTGGTAACTGTGGTGGTGAAAGCCATGGGAATGTTGGTATTTCAGGCATGGGAGGGGGAATCACAAGAGGTGGAAATACGATTGGGGCCGGTGGCGGTGGTGACGGAACTAATGGCGGAGCTGGTGGTGGTAGCAACGGCCAAAGTGGCGGGAATGGCCATGGTCTTGAAGGCGGTGGCAGAGGACAGCAGGGTTTAACGGGTGGTGGTAATGGACAGCACGGTTTAACAGGTGGTGGTAATGGACAGCACGGTTTAACAGGAGGTGGTGGACACGCCGGTGGAGGTGACGGTGGTGGTGGGCAAGGTGGAGGTGGTGATGGTGGTGGTGATGGTTGAGGGATAATTAGTGGCGGTGGTGGTTGAGGGATAATTAGTGGTGGTGGTGATGGAGGTGTGAAAGTGTAAGATATTGGTGGAGGAGATGGTAGCATTAATGGTGGGGGATTATATATTTGATCAAATGGGTTGTCAGAGGAAGGAAAGGTTGGAAAAGGCCATTGGCCACAGCATCCATATAGGTATAGGTAAAATGGATCGCAGTTTGATTTTCTTCCTTTTCCTCTGCCTCTTCTGCTTCTAGATCTTCTAGATCCTCTTCTTACCTCTGCTTCATGTTTGTGGTCTTGGTGATCAGGGGTTTTAGTTTCAGAAAGAGACTGTGTGAGCAAAACAAGTCCTAGTATAGCTGCAATCACTATATTTGCTTTCATTTCTGCTTCATGGACTTGGGATTATTGTTGGTACTCAAACTACTACACCACATGCTCTCTACTACTACTACTACTGTCTCTATATACATGCACACCCAAGTTTAATAGCTTTTAGTTTACTATAAATGTGTGTGGAAGGTTTAAATGCAGCGTGTACATTTAGACAAGAAGTAAATACAACAAGGGTAGCTACAATTTCGCATGCATTTTAATTCATTTGCTTTGTCATTGCCATGCATCAACCAAACGCTCTCTCTAATTGACACACACAATCAAACATGAGGCTTTCTTCTTGTAGTTCATGACTAATTAATGGAAGGAAGAGCTGCCTAGTTGTACGTGCCAACTTCACGAATTTGATTCCTCTCTCTCTCTCTCTCTTCAAAAAATGCATGTAATTATACTACTACTCCTTTGCGTGTCAAATCCCTATTGCAAGCATCTGCATGCATAGAGACTTGGGAGAGGTGTGGATTGGTAGTTGGCACAGCTAGCAAAGCTTCATTGACTGATAAATTCAATAATAATTAAGAAATTGCGTTCTTGCAAAAATATTTTACAATTTCTTTTACCAATAAGAGGCATGAAAAATGTCAAGAAAATGGATAATATGATAAGAAAAATAAGAGAAAAAAATAAAAAAATGTTGTCACGGGTGAGAAATAAACTTTTCTACTGAGATACTCTATGGGCCTTGTACCCACGTAGGTGTCTCATCAGATTCAAAGCCCAATTTTTATTCCCTTGGGCAATGCGAAAATCTCTCTGGCTGGCCACCATGATGCAATACTGATTCCAACCTAACACTAGATTCTGTTGGAGAGGAATTCAGATAACCTTATTTAAAGTTAGATAATCACAAGAGCGGAAAAAGTATGTATCATATTGATAAATTAAGTTTATATTTTATCTTTATCTGGAGCGAAATTACCAGGATATTCTATTGATTTCTCAAGCTTATAAATATGATATATGACTACTCAAAGGAACGCTGTTTACTTTGGTTACCTCAAACACAATATCTTTAATCTTACCATTAGGACTAAAAATACCTTATTTGGGATGTGAAGAGAGAAGTAGGAAAAGAAAAAGTAAGGAGCAGGGAAAAAAGAGCAGGAATACGGATGGATTTTTAGGTTTTTAAATTGAAAGAAAATAAAAAAAAGTAAAGGAAAAAAAAGAGAGTTCTCACTTCTCATTTGATTGCAAAGTAAAAAGTAAGATGAATTTTTGAGTCACAAAATCCACTTCTTAATCTCCCGTTGTTAGAGATATCATTCTTCAGTATTATATATAATTTTTTATATTTTATTATAAAAATAATTATACTATAAAATACATAACTCTTCATAATTAGTTTTACTCCAGGCAGGCAGGGAGGTGTAAGGATAAATTGACCATTATTTATTTACTAAGGTTTATCTTTGAGATCACGACAGGATCCTCAAATCTTTTTTTTTTTTTTTTCAAAACGAAGAAAATACTTGTCTCGCCATTTTATGATTATATATAGACAGAAAAATATGTAGAAATAATAAATATAGCAAATGGTGTTATGTGGCACAAAAATAAAAATAGATAAAAAGATACGTGAAGTGTATAAATATAATTATAAAAAATATATATAATTTCAGTTGAATCACCTTTTAACAGATTAATCAAATCAAATACCATAAGTTTATCTTAATAATTAAAAATATTATATTACTTTTATTGTATCTATATTTTAAAAGATTCGTAAGTTAAAAATTACAAAATACTGTTATTACAATTTATATAGCTGATATTTTATTCTAAAAAAGATATTTTTACAATTATTTATAAAGTTAATAAAGCAAAAAATCAAACAAGCTTGATGTTTAAGGTTAAACCATATCATAAGAAGATTGAGAAGTTAAGAATTATAGAAATTTATATGACGTTCTAAAAATTGAGGCATACATGCCTACAACTCAGGAGATAAAACTTACTGTAGCTCATGACCCACTGCAAGTTCAGAAATTGTTGCTGGAAAGAGAGAAGATTTTAGCAGAGTAACTTGGTAAAAGCTCAACAACGTATAACAAATCAAGCAAAGAAGAGGAGGCACGGTTTACACCTAGCTGAGGGAGACAACAGTGTCACAGCACAAGTATTAATTAGTGCAGTGGGAAGGAACGCAACCTTCAAAACCTACATTGGAGGATATCAAAACTATGCAAAAGTTTTACCTAACTCTCAGCCTTTGAGGACAAAGGGGTAGCAGATAGGTCAATAAAAGAAGCGAAGGAAAATTCAGTTAAGAGGAGTGGATACGTGGCAGAGGATTAAAAAAATTAGGAGATGGGAAGGGGAAAAAGTGAAGCATGGAAATAGAATGAAGGAGGAATACGTGACTTCTTAAAGGGATTTATACAGAGACCAACAAAAGGAGTAGTGTATCTGGTATGATGCTTCCTCTTACTCCCTCTCTAAATTTTTCTTATAAAAATCCTTTTTGCTTGTTTACTCTTATCTTCTAATATTCTATCAACTCTTATTATCGCTTGCAATGTGATAGCTGCAAGAACATGTATAGTAGCTTGAGCATCCCAAATACGTGATACTAGTTTTTCATTAGCATTTATTTCAGGTCATTGTAATTGAGAGTTTATGTATATTTCAGTTTATTGTAATTGAGAGTTTATGTATACCGAGTTATTTGTTTCAATTTCAAATAATAAAACGATATTGCTACTGTATTGGCATTCCACATAACTTTTTGTAAAAGCCCATTTCAAATAATAATACAATGTTGTTTCTGTATTAGCATTCCTTACAACATATTGTATAGCCCATTTCAAATAATAATACGATGTTGTTTCTGTATTGGTATTCCTCATAACTTATTGTAAAGGCTATTTCAAATAATAATACGATGTTGTTTTGACAACTTGTTGTAAAGCCCATACATCCTCTTAAATCCAAATTAGGTTTAAGAAAATAAAGGACAAAATATTTAATGGAGAGTAGCAATCCTGATATGAGATCCAATCAAACCCTCTTCCAACTCTCTTACTTCTAAAAAGGACTTGTTTTTCCCTCATACAGTGTAATGCTGTTGAATTGTATCAATGTCAAGCCCCTTGAGTTTCACAACGGACTCGACATGTCCCTTCAATGTGTGAAGCTCCCTCAACCTATAAGATAAATAGATCAGTTTAATTTTGGTTCAGCTTTAACCAAGAGAAATTGCACTTAAGCATTCACTGCAGTTTACCTTGCAATTTCAGCACGTTTCCTAGCCTGTTCTGCAATTTCAGACAATTCGCGGTAGTTGTTCTTATCATTAAATATCTGGTCTATTTTAGGAGGATTCAGTCCATGTAGCGTGCGTTGAGCTGTAGCCCATTGTGCTTCTCTCTCTTCCTTGCCATAATCTTTCTTTGTTGTGAAAGCAGTCTGCAACGCAGGGCACAGAAGAGCATGTAATCAAAGGAATAAAGATTTATAATTTATATGATTCCATCAAGTACACAACATTGAAATGGCACCTTGTTCTCAGTAATATTATTCCATGCCTTCCCACTCAATGCATATCGAATGAAGAATTTAAGAATATCCAACGGGATGTAGAAAATGATGCTGTAGAGCCAAATGACACCAGCCCAACCCCACCCAATTCCCTTAATCCTTGCAAAGCCCCAATCTGCATAGACAGCTAGGACTGTTGCAATCTGCGAGATAAAATTATTCAATAAAAACAAATACTAGAGTTGAATAATTTGTTATACCCGAGAGACAATATCAACAAATTAACCTATATATTTCAACTCACCAGCTGTGCTATTATAAAGGCTGTAACAAGTAAGAGACCAGGGCGCTCAACATAGGACCAACTCCTTGACCGAGTAACAAAGATGAGAGCCTGACTTACGATACTCACTTGAAGGTAAACAGCCGCTGTGAGCTCATCCTGGTTGTTCTTGATAGATCTGACACCAAATTTTTCCTGCCAATATTGTTTTACTTTTGGCTAAGCCTGAAATAATTTTTAAACATGGTGTTTTGAAGTCTACTTAAAATAATTTTCATTCTTACCGAGAAGAAATCAGAAGTATAAATAGCCCAGAAGAAGACAACAGTCATGATAGCAAGGTAGGTACCAAGCACTACGCCTGTGGCAAAAATCTCTTTCAGCTTCCATGAATCTGGCACAGGAGATGGCTTCACCCTGTCCTTAGAAATGGTCATAATTGTCCCGTCATTTAGTATGGCAATGATCAAAACCATAAAAGGTGAGAAATCAAATTTCCAGATAAGAGCTAGCAGCATAAAGCCCATCACAATTCGGATTGTAATAGAAACAGCATAAATGGTGTAGTTCTTCATTCTTTGAAAAATGGCTCTGCTTGTCAAAACTGCATGCACAATCACACTCAGACCGGGCTCGGTCAAGACTATGTCAGATGCACTTCGAGCTGCATCGGTTGCATCAGCGACTGCAATTCCAATATCTGCCTTTTTGAGGGCGGGAGCATCATTGACACCATCTCCAGTCATCCCACATATGTGTTTCCTTTCTTGGAGCCTTCTCACAATCTCATATTTGTGCTCTGCATCATTAGTTGAATAAAGATTTTGAAGTTATTCACAACAAAATTATGTCTCAATCAATGAAGTAAAACCCTCCTTTGAAATTAGAATATGTTTAACTTGTTTTTGGACAGAATTGCAGCAAGTTATTAACAAAAATTGAATTGTTAAGATCATCAACATAAGCCTCATCATATAAATTTCATAAGCTTCACATATCCTACTTACCAGGGAAGACACCGGCAAAGCCATCAGCCTGCTCAATAAGATCATCAATTGGAAGACCAGCAATACTCTCATCCTTGTTTTCGCCAAGGAGGGAGGAAGAAGGATACATGTTACTTCCCATGCCAAGCCTGCGACCAGTCTCCTTTCCAATAGCTAGCTGATCACCTGTGATCATCTTAACGTTCACTCCAAGATGGAGAGCACGGCGAATGGTCTCTGCACTGTCATGCCTAGGTGGGTCAAAGAGAGGCAGGAGACCCACAAACTCCCAGGGTCCTCCTGGACTTTCCTTGGTCCTCTCTGGAACAGTCTGGTCGTAGATAATAAATCACAAAATTAGCTTTAATTTCATTGATTATTGCTGGACATCAGAAGATCTGAGTGTACAAAGAACAACAAATTACTTGTCTTGCAACAGCAAGGGAACGGAGACCCCGTTCAGCAAAATTTCCGATTATGTCGTGAGCTTTCTTCTTCACATCTTCCCGGAGATTGCAGAGAGTAATAATCTGGCAAGAAATTCACTATGAGTTTCACTGATGATGGGCATTGTATTAGGAAACAAGAGACATTAATCATGTGCACTAAAAGATCTATCTACCTGCTCTGGTGCCCCTTTGCTTGCTCGGTGCCAATTGCCACGGTTGTCTATGTATGTTATGGCCGTACGCTTGTCCACTGGATTAAAGGGCAGGAAATGCACCTCAGTGATGCCATCTCTGGCCTGAAAAAAGTATGAGAAAATTGTCAATGTTATAAATACCAAAGATCGTGATTATTAAAAGATTTGAACTTTGACATGCTTTGTTAAGAGAGAGACAGCCTAAGAGATTTCACCAATCAAAAACTGAAGCCACTAATCAGGCCAAAAAGAGATCTTAGTGCATGCAAATTGCACAATCCGACCAATTCGTGTATCATATGCAGGTTTTGCTCAACATGCTCATGCCCCAAAAAAATTTGCAGCTTATCCTACTTCATGTCATGATCATATTCATGCTATAATCAATTCTCATCAAAATGTTTAGAAGAGTTCTAGAGAAAAAAAAAATTATAGAGATTTTATAATGCAAGATGATCCCCTCAAGATCCATAAAAAATTCAGGGATGAATTTTGAATGAAAAGTTGCACGAAAAACCCGCTCTTGAATTTTTTACTCTCAGTTTTAAGGAGAAAACAGGTTGACTCTAAGGGCGATGATTGTTAGAGCTTTGCTACTTCAAAATTTATAAGCCAAAACTTTACCCCGTTTATGCTCCAGGTGTTGGTAATTGATACTGAGATACACAGGCCAACAGAACCTAGCAATCAATTTTTATTTAGAAGAAATTACAAACCTCCTTTGGGTCACCCAACATTCCAACAATGCAAGCATCAATTGCGTCTTGGTTCTCTACCCTAGATGCCCTAGCTCCAAGCAAAATTACAGTGTCCTTGTCACCATCTTTTGTGAAAACCTGCAATATGGACAAATCACTTCATGAGTAGTAAAACAGAAAGCGTTATAGATAGTTGACCATCCCACATCAAAATTAGTTAGTTGAACATTAAATTGATGGATGCTGATTCATACATAAAACAACGTAAAAATAATGTTTCTGATCTACATCTACTGACCTCAATCAAACTCCTGTCTACAGTGAGTTTATTCAGCGTTAGTGTGCCGGTTTTGTCACTACATAAAACGTCCATCCCAGCCATCTCTTCAATGGCTGTCATTCTCTTGGTGATAGCACCTTGCTGGGACAACCGATGGGAACCAATAGCCATTGTTACTGACAACACTGTTGGCATGGCAATAGGGATTCCTCCAATGAGGAGCACCAAGAGATTGTCAATTCCACTCCTATAGGGTCGGTGCTGAATTGGGTACATTACAACGATCTCTATGACCATGCCCAAAGCTATTGAGCAAATGCAGAAGTTACCAATGGCTGTTAGCACCTGACCAAGTCGAAACCATCAAATGCACATCAGACAAGTTGAATACATTACTCTGCCCATATAAAATTTGCTTACACGGCTAGAACAAAGAGTTTGACTACACTCTATTAAAGAAGAGTTAGAGATAATACCTTCTGAAAGTGTCCTACTTGGTTAGTGCTGTCCACCAAGTGAGCAGCCTTACCAAAGAAAGTGTGTACCCCAGTTGCGATTACAACAGCCTCAATCTCTCCTTGCTTAACTGTAGACCCAGAGAAGACTTCATCACCTGGATGCTTTGTAACAGGCAAGGATTCACCAGTAAGTGCGGATTGATCAATCTTGAGTGGATCTCCCTCCAGGAGACGAGCATCAGCTGGGATGATGTCTCCTAACTTGATGCTGACGATATCTCCTGGTACCAATATAGCAGCCTCATCCTCAATCCACTTTCCGTCTCTTAGAACCTGTCATCCATTCAAACAGAATCAATTTAAAACATACCAAACCTGTGCCATATGTGAATACGAGCAGGAGCTAGACCTTATAATTAGTTTTTATGGAAATTATACCTTTGTTTTGGGAGCTAGACCTGCCATGAGAGCAGCAGCAGCATTGCCTGCATTGTTTTCTTCTATAAAACTAATGGTAGAGTTGATAACAAGCAATGCTATTATTCCCACAAAGTCCTGCCAATCCGGAGGCTTGCCCTGTATGTTTCAAGTGGATGCAAACGAGAATAAAAACTGAGTGAAAAGGAACAAAAACTTAGCAAAAAGTGTAGTCTTTTATGTGACTTTTTTTTCCTTCCCTTTTGCAGATATTTTTATATTTTTTATAATTCTTATGATCAAATGCATGCATCGAGTTAAGAGGTGTTACCCCTCCATTTGCCAATGCAATGGCCATGATGGCAGCCGCTTCCATGACCCATGACAGAGGATTCCACATGAACCCCAAAAATTTCAGAAACTTATTTTCCTGTTTTCAAGATAGTTTGGCAAGGCTCAGTAACATGTTTAAATTGACACAAGTTTAAAGTTAAACCTGTGTGATAATCCTAATAGCTAGCAACTATAGTATAGAGATCAATTCATTGCCTTCTTTTCTTCCAACTTGTTGGGCCCAAAGATTTGCAGCCTTATCTGGCCTTCTTCGCTTGTGAGACCATTCTTGGTACAATTCAATTGTGAAAAGACTTGGTCCAAAGGAATTTTCTCCTGCAACACGAGCACTTAATCATGATATATCCCTATCAACACGTTTCCAACAAAGCTTCCCAATGAAAGGAAGGGACGTAACACATTATAGACCCAAAATACGTGGATAAAATGCTGTACGATAGTCCTTCATACAAACACATGAGAAAATTACACTGGACAATACCACCAAGCACCAATATTGTACAATAAAAACGTTAGGAATTAAAATTTCAAGACAAAAAAAAAAGCAAGTGCAATGGGAAAATGAATGTTTCCGTGAAGGAATATTGCGTTCACACAAAATATTTTCACAGTTTTTTATAAATAAAAAGGTAAAAGAATAAAATATTAATAAATGAGTAATTTATATTTGTTTGCTTATAAAAATTAATAATATAATAGATAATTGAACAGAAAAGAATGAATTACAAAAAAAATATTGCACCAACTTTTAGTAAAATGTTATAACTTTTAGTAGAAAAGGTTAGGTAACACCTGTTGAATAGAAAACGACATAAACTCCATTTTGTTACAAAAAGGAGAAGATCAACAAGAGCTCCAATAAAATAAAATAATACAAACACAAGATAATCCAACAAAAAACTAATGAACAAAACAACAATTATTACTTTTTCATGGAGCAGACATGCACGATAACATTTCGCAGTAGGCATGATATATATATATTATAAATTTTACGACGGAAATTATTATCATTCTGAATCAGAAATCAAATGTAGCAGAAAACTAAAACGCCATCGACGAGTGGGAGACAGGACCAGAATTCTCCACAAGGTTAATACGAAATCTCAAATCACTCCACAAATTAACAGCTGGTTATTACAAAGGTGCAAACACAGGCACAAGAATTTTCAAACAATGAGAATATACAGATAAAACGATACAGAAGAAGAGGAAAGGTGAAAGGAGACTAACGAGATCGATGTTCTCATTCTTGAGTTTCTCGAGGTTATCCATCGTTGCTTAGTAGAGAGAGAAAGAAAAGAAGGTCCTTCTCTCAGTAGAAGTACGGATGAAGTGTATGAGTGAAACCTACTTCGCTTTATATAATGCGAGAGGGAGCAGGTTAACAGAATGTGACTGATGGTGATCAATCTTCCTCGATTAGCGTGAATGATGATGTACGATAGAGGATGTGTGTTGTCGGTATAAATAAATAAATTAAATAATAATAGGGAACAACACTGGTTGAGTCACTCGAGTGGCGGAGGCGGAGCCATTGGCACTGGTTTGGTTCACTCGGTCACTGATAAGTACTAACAAGGTTTGACTCTGGGGATCCATGGTCAAACCTTACTCGTGTGTAAACCTAAAGGTCATGCTTTTTATGGAAAATAATAAGGTTTCAAAATTCCCTAGAGGCCAAGCAATAGAAAAGAGACTCGTGGGTGGGTTTTCCAATTCCTATTCATTCCGGTCAATCACTTTTCGATACTCCTTTTTTGTTTTCTTTTTCCTTTTTTTTTTTCCATTTCTCATATTTCACATGCCTTTTTTACTTTTTTTTTATTTAAGTACGGTTCATGGTTGTAAGTTTTTATTTCTTATTTTTAATTTAATAAAATTTATTTTGGTCAAAAGTACTGAATTAATTTAAAATTATTTTAATTTAATTTTTAAAATTAAAAATATTTATTATTTTAAATTTAATATTTTTTTAATTTTTAAATTTATCTTTTAAAAATAAAAATTTATACTTCGTTATCATTATTCTTTAATTATTATTAACATCATCATAATAATATTTTAATTTTTTTATTAATTATATTAATTTTTAATTTTTTATCATATTAATTATTTTTAAAATAATATATAATAAAAAATAGAAAATAATTTAATATACGTTAAAAATATAGAGAATAATTTAGTTATGCATCTCATTTTAAAATGGAAATACAATAATGATATTTTTACGTTTAATTTTTAATTATTTTCACTTCTTTTTTAAGATAACAAGTTTTTAATTTTAGTTAAGTACTATAATGGACAATTCAATTTACTAATATATTATTAATTCAAGCTAATGATATAACAAACTATTATTAATTGAAAAAAAAATAGTTACAGCTTTATTATAATTAATTAAATAATTATTTTTGTGCTAAAATTAAAGAAATTATCTTACAAAGTACAATATAATTTTATTCATGAAATTATTAAATGTTGAGTTTTAAAACATATTTTAATTATTAAATATCCATATTTTGATTGAATTATTATAGAATATGTTTATTTTTTATAAAGAAAAAAAAATCAATGCACATGGTAAACTGTAAAAATTATTTGAATAATTTTATTTAATTTAACTCAATTTTCAACTGGTTAATTCAATTTTTAAAAAATGATTTAATAACAAATATTAATGACAATATCAATTTCTTAATTATTATTTTAATGAAATTATTTAAAATATTTAAAGTACCACCTAAAAAATATATTTAGTAATAGTACATAATACACATCTAAATAATATATCAAATTTCTTCTATATTTCAATATCTATTCGAGGATATATAATAAATATTTATGTACGTTAAATTTTATTAAATTTATATGGTTAAATGTAATATAAATTTAAATATCATAATTTTAAATAAATAATTTATTATTTAATTTCTAATTATGTATCTTCTTTTTTTTTAAAAAAAGACATTATGTATCTTGAATACAGTAAAAAAAATGAACTTCTTATACATAAGTAAAATTATTAAGTATTATAATTATTCGATGATGATACTAATTATTAATAATTATAGGTTTCTTTTAAAAAAATAGTTTCAAATCTTCTGAATGAAAAAAATAGGAGTTAGCAAAAACTTTATCTCTTAAATAGGTTCAATCAACCAATTTAACTTAAATTAGTTGAGATATGAGGTTACTTTTCAATACCAAGAGTCTTAGATAAAGAAATCACTACTTGATAAAAAAAAGTTAATTTTAAACGTAATAATTTTCATAATGTGTTATTTGATTCAAATCACATGTATTTTATTTTTAGTAAAAGCACTATTAGAAGTTAAGTTTATTTTTATTGAAATATAACTCTTTTAACATTAAGAATTTTGTTTTTCAATATTAATTTAATTTAAAAGTTAAATATTGACACACTATAACAATTTGTCTTTACATATTAAATTAGAATTTTATTCTCATGAATGCATAGGAATTTTTAATTTAAATATTTGCTTTTTATTTAATATTTTTTAATTTAAATTTTAAATATTGATATATTGTAACAGATTTCAAAATATTTTTTAAATAAATTAAATCTTAAAATATTTATAATCTGAATTCAACTTTAATTTTTAAATTTTAATTTCTTTATGGAATATTTAAAAATATTATATACCATAATTGTAATAATTAATTTTTTTAATTTTATCCTTAATCTTAAAAACTATATTCTTTTAATTTTTTCTTACTTTGATATGATATTCATAATTAATAATAAACATATTTATTATTTTTATTTATAATTTTATTTAAATTTTAAAAATCTATGCAATGTATTAATAATATGCTTGTTAAATTATATATATATATATATATATATATATATATATAAAAACATAAATTTTAAAACTATACAAATATAATGGTAAAGAAATAAGCCCAACAAATTCACATACTATTAAACTATGAAAGAATTCATTTATTAAATTTTTAAATAATATTATAAATATTTGTTTATTTAGTTGTATTTAAAATACTTTCTGTTAAACTATTTTTTGGGAACATTTCAACTGCATTTTTTTATAAGTATTTTCTACATGAAATAATTTGTTCAAATCTATGGGTGATAGTTTTTTTCTTTCAAATATTTAATATAGTTATATATTTCTAACAATTAGTTTACATATTTAATGTTAAAATATATTTATTTAATATATATACATTTGAATTAAATGTATTAAATATATATTAATTGAATTAACAATTTAAAATAAGCAATATAATACACACAAAAAATTACTTACTATGTAATAATTATTTTCTTAAATGGTCAGAGTATGCGCACGAGAACTTCCTAAGCAAATAATATATGCGCACGAGAACTTCCTAAGCAAATAATATTGTTTGTGGCAAAAATATTTATTAATAATTTTTTATTATATAAACATAACATTTTATTTAAGAAATTTTTTTATTAATATTGAGCCGGTTTTAAAAAAAATAAAAATACTAAGTCCATTTTTATTGGTCATTTTTAAATAATAATTTTTATTTATTTTCATACAAAAGTTAAAAATAAATATTAATCATTAATTTTTTATTATATTCTTATCTTAAAAAAGATAAAATTAATTACTATGTTCTATTTTCAAAATATATATATATATATATAATAATTTAAATGACAAGTTATTAATATCGAATAGTATAGTATTGTATGATTTTGTGGTGTTTTGATGAAGAAATTAAGTATATAAAATATAAAAAAAAATATAGATATCATTACTTTTGATAAAATTACATGTATTTTTTCTTGTTATTGTTTTAATACATATTTTGAACTATTATATTATGTCAGATCAAATCAATATTAACTATATCTTAGTGAAATATTTATTTTTTTAGATTTTTATAGTAAAAAATAATTGTTTATCAACATTTAATAAATTTTTATCATATTGAGATATATACTTTCAATTACCATATCAATCGAATCAGTATTAGCTATTTAATAATTTTAATTTTTTTCCCTTAATTTTTATAGTCAAAATTTAACTTTTATAGCATTAAATACAAAAAAAATATATTTGTTAGTCATTTTAGGAAATTTAAATATGAAAAATTATGAATATTTATATTTTTTATTTTTATTATCATCCAAATAATTTTTAAGTATTATTTAAATTTGTTTAAAATATTTTTATAAAATTTACTAATAAATGAAAAATAGTTTTTATTAATATATTTTTTTCATTCTTTTATTATCAATTTTAATAAAAGAAGAAAAAAATTTCTTTTTCTTTCTCATTTATCTTTATCTATTCAAATAATTTATTTTTCATCTTATTTTTATATATTTTTTACATTCTTGTTTTTTTCCTCTCTATTTTTTATATTTTTTAAACAAAGTATATAATTATTATCATGATCATTGCTTGTTACCATCTCAATAACGTCTCACTAATTGTTTGTGTATTATTATTATTAATTTTACAAGAAAAATTTAATCTGGCATACATAGGATCCAAACTCAATATACCAATACACAATTTAGGGATTCTTGCAAACATTGCAACGAAAAAATAAAACTGTTATCCTTTTTGTTCTGATCCAATTTGAAGCTTTAATTTTTATTAAATTTAAAATGTTTTTCATCATAAGTTACCTAAATACTAAAAATGTGTAATATTATTATTTTTAAATATTTTTCTACATAAAAAGTACTATTTATCTATCTATATATATCATTCAAGTTTAAAAAAATATAACACAAATCTAACGACTATATCTAGATGTAAATATATATATATATATATATATATATATATATATATATATATATTATTTATATATGCAAAAAAGTTTCTCTTATATTTTTATTAGTTTTCCTCTTTTTCAGTTTCATCTTTGACATACATTTATTATTAGATATGGATCCTAAAAAATGCATTATATATATATACTAAATGTATATAATAATAAAAATATATAAAAATAAAATTAAAAAATAATATTTTTTATATGATAAGTTGTACATTTTAACAAATTATAATTTTTTCATTTATTCAAAAAATAAATACATAGAAAAAAATTTAAAATTTTATTTTAATATTTAATATGATAAATTATCTTATTTGAATTAAATAAAATATAATAACTAATTGAAATTATATAATTAATAAACTTCAGTTATGTCAAGTAATTAAAAATATTATTTTATGTTGTATTATACTTATTAGTTAGGTTTAATTTTATTTTTCCTTTTCCTATGTTATTTTTTATAATTTTGGTTTTTCTAGTTTTAAGATTTTAAATTTTTTCTTCTATTTATTTTTTATATCTAATTTGAATAATTAAATACTAATTTAACTCAATTTTAGACTAAAATGATTAATTGAAGTTAAATTTTTATTCAAATTTATTATGTTGTAGATTATCTGATAAATTTTAAGACATGGATCAAAATTTCAAAATCTTTTAATTTTGGATGACCAAAACTGTTCAAAATAATTTGGGAATACTAAAATTATCAATTTTTAAATTAAGAAAACTAAAAGTGAAATTAAATTTATTATTTAATTGATCACTTAATTTTATCAAATATTTTTAAGTTAATTAATTAATTTATGAACTCTTAACTTTAAACTAACTTTTAAACTTATAATTAATTCATGTATTCTTTTAATTTTTAACCAACCGTTATCGCATACATTTATGTGTTAGTAAGACAAAGTATCTTATAAGTAATTAACTACCTTATTTGACTAAGAAATGTATTGTTTGATCGGGGAATTTTTTTTAAAAAAAACGTAATAACTTCAAAACTCGATCTATTTGCTAAGCTTAATAGAAGTAACGTGTGACTTATAAATTAAGTTACATGGTATATCTTTTTCTGGTTTTATCTCTGCTAAATTTTTATGATGAAAACTGTTTACCCTCTCCTAGTTATTATATATATTTTTAATATATTATGGATTTAAGATAATAAAAAAAACAGTACAAGATAAGTTATTTTATTTAATTTTTAATATTTATAGAATTAATAAGATAGTAAACATTATATTGTTTATTATCTTAGTATATATTAAACATAAGATCTAATAAGATAAAAATTTATCATATCTTTATCATATTATATTCTTATTCGATCTTTTATATTTTATTCATCAAATCAACTCTATACATGCAGTGTTTCCTAATCAAAATTTCTATTTCCTTAATCAATTGATCTATTGATTTTATTAAATATTTTTTAATTTAATTAATTAATATATTAACCTTCAAATTTTGACTTTAAACTTTTCAATTCTTAATGTTTTTTCAGTTTTCCGTTAGTATTTTAACTAGTCAATTCTTAATGACTTTTTAGTTTTCAGTTAGTATTTTAACCAATTATGGTATTGCATTATTATTTTTCATTTGACTCGAGACTTGAACTATAAAAAAATATAAATATTTTATATCAATATGTTGATAAAAAATTGAATCTCAATTATGTGCATAAAAACTTAATAAAAGATAAAACTCATTTCACTTAAATAATACACGTGATACAAAAAATATATAACTCAATATGAGAAAATTTTAGTAAGCTAATTATTTTTAATTAAATTAGAGATATAATTCACTTATAATAAATATTTATGTTACAAATGTATGATAAGTATTTTTATTATACCAAGGATATCTGTAAACCTTTTGCTAATTTTTTTAAGACGTAAAAAATATTAAAATAATTTTTCAATATTTCAATAATTTGTTTCATACACATTATAATTTAAAATTTTAATTAATATATTTAAAAGATGTTACTATTCATCAACTATTACTTTTTTAAGATAAGTACATTGATTACAACATGAAAAAAAAATGTCTCTATATAATTATCAAATATTTATAACCTCTTTTTATGATTTTATCTCTGCAAAATTTTTTATGATGAAAACTGTTTACCCTCCCCTAATTTCTATATTTATTTTTAATATATCATGGGCTTAAAATAAGTAGATAGTATAAGATAAATTATCTTACTTTATTTTATTTTTAGCATTTATATAATTGGACACAGGTGAGGTGAAGCAAGGACGGATACTGGCTTACAACAGGGGATTCTGTGTACTCCTAGTGTCAATGATCCTCTTCGCTAGACTACAATCACTAATAATGCTGAACACAAGCCGATTGTACAGTTGTGGAACACATTGGCCAGGTATTGCGCACGTGGAGGCTAAAACTTTTAATAATAAAATATTTTTATTTTAATATAATATATATAGATATTGTCATCATCTATTTATATAAAATATTAAATAGAATAATATTATATTGTTTAATTTAATATCTTAGTATATATTAAACATAGGATGGAACACGATAAAAGTGTATCATACTTTTATTAAATTTTTATATTCTATTTTATTTTATTTTATTTATTAAATAAGTTCTATACATGCTTTCATTCTATCGGTTTTTACGATGTCTTATACAAAATCATCTTAAAAATGCTGGTTAATTGAATGTGATTATTATTTATGCAAATTGTAGGATTTTTACATAGTATTTTTATTCTAGGTAGAGAACCAATAAATAATGCTATTTTTTTTACAGGAGATTGTTCACTCCATGATAATATCGAAGGCCAGAACTAAAAGTATTGAATTTAAATTGGATTTAGAAAAGGCATACGATAATGTAAGTTGAAAGTTCTCAACTCTATACTAGAGATGTTTGGGATTCCATTAAGGATTGGAACTTTGATCATGTATTGCATTACCTCAGCTTTCTTATCAGTGCTTTGGAACGGAGAACAATTACCGACGTTCAAATTTACCAAAGGCTTTTGATAGGAAGACCCACTCTCTCCCTGTATCTCTTTATTCTATGCATGGAATGACTTGCCATTTCTATCCAAGAGAAGGTGCAGTCTAAACAATGGATACCTATCACAGTATTTAGAGAAAGTCTAGTCATTTCTCATTTACTGTTTGCAAATGATCTATTAGTGTTTACGAAAGCTACCATGACATAGGTATGATTTTTTCACAATGTTATTCACAAATTTTATTTGGGCTTAGGTCTATCTATCAATTTGCACAAATTTAGAGTCTTTTGCTTCCAAAGAGTTTCGAACTAGCAGAAAGAATGCTTCACCCCAAATAACTCAAATTAGATTCATGTCCAAAATTGACAAATATCTAGGATTTCCAATGGTAAATGGACAAGCAAAGAAGGAGAATTTTCAATTCATCCTAAATAATTTCAAAAAGCGATTAGCAAGTTGGAACAAATATCTTTTGAACAAAGTTGGGAGGTTAATGTTGGTTAATTCGGTGTTTTCCACGATCCCAACGTATGTCATGCAAATCTATTGGCTGTCGACTTCCATATGTGACAAACTTGATTCCACAACTAGGAAATTTTTATGGAGAAAAAACACTAGCAAGGGACTTCATATAGTGAAATGGGAGCAAGTTACTAAACCAAAAAGGTGCGGAAGGATTGAACATCCAACAAACAAGGACCACAAAAACAGTTCTTTTAGGAAAGTTGACTTGACAGTTATTACATAACAAGGATAGATTATGGATACAGGTTCTCCATCACAGATACAACATCTCACCAAACATTTTTCACTAAGTACAACGATGTGGTTCTCTAACCTAGAATGCTATTCAGCAAGCCACTCTAATATTGAAAGATGGCTTCAAGATACGAGTGGGAAAATGCAACATTAAATTTTGGTTTGAGAATTGGTCGGACTTAGGCAAGCTATGCGACTTAGTGCCTTGTGTGGATATACAAAATGTGGATATCAAGATATTAGACATCTGGGACAATGGGTCGCTTAATCTAGATCATATTCACACCCAACTACCACATAATGTAGTGGAACAACTGAAAGCTCTACCCATTATCTTTGATGAATCTATGTTAGACATATACACATGGGGACAATATTTAAATGGGATTTACACATTGTAGGAAGACTATACATGACTCATAAAGGTACAAGAGCATCATACCAAGGAAAAATGGTCATGGTTATGGCATATTAACCTCCCTCAAAAAGTACGTTTTTTTTTTATGGCATGCCTTCCACAATGCCTTGCCCACTTTTATCCTTTATCATAGTCGTAATGTTTCCCAAAGTCCCACTTGTTTGAGATGTCAAGTGGGGAACAAAGACATTTGGCATTGTCCGTGTGATTGTCCTTATGCGCAAAAGATTTGGATTGCTTAAGGGTAAGTTGAGTTCCTGACTTCCATATTGCTGCTTTGAGTTGTTGGACCATAAATCTTGTGGAAATATATGGATATATTTTGATTGGAGGATTATGGAAAATTTGGTTGGATCGAAACACTCATGTGCTTATCAACACGACTCATGACATACTAAAAACTCTTACTAGAATTTGGTCATTCAAATGGCTACTAGAAAAGACTTACTCTCTTGTATCTCATGGAGAGCAACTTGGTTGCTGGTGGCACCCAGTTGATGAGGATACCCTTACTCTAAACATGAATGGAAGCTCCTTAGGTAATCTTGGTCAAGCAGGATTAGGATCTATTGAGAGACCAATCAGATAAATGGATCGTTGGCTTTTATGAAAGTATTGGTCTATCAAACAACATCCATGCAGAGCTTCTGGCAATTTACCATGGATTATACATTGCATGTAATAGAAGACAGAAGGATTCTATGTCCATCAGATTGCAAATAAACTATAGACATTTTGTCAAGACAACCAAAATTCCATAAATACAAAGCAATTATTTCTTCAATTCAAAGACTTCTAAATCATTGTCTTCGTGAAGCTAACTTTTGTATGGACCCACTTGTCAAACTTAAGGCTAAACAAGCAATTAGATTGTATATTCTTGAACATCCTCCAAAAAGTATCACATCCTTAATGTTTAATGATTTTTTAGAAACCTTTCACTTTAGATTTTAATTTAATTTTTCTCTAATCTATCTTATTTCTGTTATTCTATTTTAATTTTGCATGAAAAAAAAATCAATCAATTAATTTATTAATTTTATTAAATATTTTAAATTCAATTAATAAATACATCATTAACCTTCAATTTTTCATTTTAAACTTTTCAATTCTTAATGATTCCCATTTCCTAGTTTTCGGCTAGCATTTTAATTAGTTATAGTATTGAGTTATTATTTATCATTTGAATCGAGACCTGAACTATAAAAAAAAAATAAAAGTTTAAATAATATATTAATAAAAATTTGAATTTTAATTATGTGCATAAAAAAAATACTTAATAAAAAAGATAAAGCCCATTTCACTTAAATGATACATTTGATAAAAAAAATGTAATACACTTTCTATAAAAGATATATATATATATATATATAATATATAAAATGTTTTTTAAAAAATATGACTGGAATAAATCTTAATTATATAATTTTATATAATAACTAAGATTAATTTTATTTAATTTTAATTTTACAAATTTACGTATAAAATTATACAAATCAATATTAGGTGTTCGCATGAAAACAATTATGTATAGTTTGTATCCTAATTATTTCACGTAGCCTTTTTGTTATATACTCACCTTTATACTCATCAGAAAAGAGCTTGTTTTACTCTTTCTCCTTCCTCTAATTTTTTTTGTTGGATTGTTGACCCAAAATCCTTACAAGTAAAATTATGAGATTATAACTAGATAGAGGCGGTAGTTAGGTGAAATCCGTTTTTACCATCTCTTTCTCTATGTTTCTATATATAGATCTTCTGATTTGACTGTTTAAAAAAAAAGTGTAAAATAAGGAAAAATAATTTAATGCGAGACAAACATTTTTAATACCCAATCCAACACTTGAATTATTAGCTTATGGTATTAACGAAAGCTCCCATATAATAGCCGGAGACATGTCAGAGTGACATTCTTTGGATTCAATGTCCTTGAATGTCTATGATTATCATTTAGAAAAATGGTAGTTCAATATCTAAAAATATATGAAAGAAAATAGGATGAGGAAGAAGAAAAAATTTAAAATATATATAGATTATGTAATATATAATGTAATAAAAAGAAAAATATTAAATAAACAGAATGTGTTGAATAAAAATAGCACTATTAGATACATAGCAGTTAGAATAGATTACCAAATACAAGAGCAATTAAGCAAGGTATATTTGACTAGATTGCTAAGTCCAAATAATTTGGAATCCCTGAGTCATGTGGTCCAGGCCACAGAAAAAGGAAGAAGGAATATGAAAATCAGATGCTGAATAGACCCTGCAAGGCTGCAACAGCCACAGAGAGTAACATAAGTATATAAGCTAATAAGACCTGAGAGAGTGAGAGGATCTGAAGAAATATAGAAGGAGAAGGACATCTGAAAGGGAAACATGCATGACATGCCATGTGTGCCTCTGTCGGTATGTCTCTCTTAGGAAGATATATAAACAAAATCTTGTTATTGTAATCCTTCTTAGATTGTTACAAGTAGAATGGAAGCTGGATACTGTGCTGTGCCGACATAAATTTATCTTAAATGTGCTCAACCAACATAAATCATAAATGCCATTACATTGCTCAGTTCATTGAACCAAAAATTGGAATGTCCATAAACTCTATTTTGAGTTTTATTGAGAATGAAAAGTCTTGGATTTGATGGCACCTATTTTTCCAATGATGTTGTACCACTGAAATGTACATAATTACCTACATTGTTTTATGCATAGTTCCTCCATTTTACTATTGTGTTTCAGACCAACCAGTCTATTGCTTAGCTTCTTAGTTAGCTTAATTAAAATTGAATTATGCCTTCTGTATTATATATGGTATACTTGTTAGACACACCACTAAAGAGATTATTCAACTAATATGAATAATAATTGGGTTTTATTGTCATGTCATTAGGCTTATCAATTTTGTGCTTTTGGATGGTTGTGGGGGACAAAATCAATTACCAGATAGATAAATAATCATTAAGCATGGGGATATAATAGTGGAATTCATTGTGACCCCATCTTTTCAAAGATTAATTAAATGTAAAAAAAGTTCAAACAGCATACTAGTTCAAAATGATGAAGGAGATTTTATGATTGTAACAGCCGTTGTTTTCACCGCACGAACATATTTGATATTTCACATGCAAAAATAACTCACCAAGTACATTGAATCCAAATTGGCTTGCGCTGGACAAGACTAAAAATAAAAATTTCCTCCAGAGTATTCAGATCAAAATTTTGTTCTGGTTCTCCTAATTAGTGTGTGTGTGTGTATGTTTATCAAGTTGCTTCAGCTTTGAGGCTTATGCTATTTACCTTAACCTCAATAATTAGTAAAGTATATAATCTTTTTCTTCCATGGATTGATACTCTGGCACTTCATCCAAACATGCTAGGACAAAATTAGGTGGAAGTAAGTCTCTTATAGTGAGAAAATGTGCACTTTATGGCAATGTGTATGATCACCAGCTACGAAGTTTGACACTAGTTTGTCTTATATCTTATCTTTGATGTTCCTCTACACGTATTTGCTGTGAGCAGATCCTACCATCTGACTTAAGCATGATTGCAAAACCAAGGGACATAAGGGTCCGCAATGTTGGAAACAACATGGTTGTGATTGTGAGCATGGAGAACACTTCTTGTGCACATAATTAAAGTTGCTAGCTGAACAACTATTACATTTCCAAAGTGACAGACAAAGTTTCCAATTTATTTATTTTCGAGAAAAGAGAAGAAATGTGAGAGACATCCTCTATGTTTGTTTGCATCATGCTAATGTTAATTTTATGACTAGGAAATTTTGTTCTAACAATAGACTTAATATTTCAATTTTTTAAGAACGGTGGTCTGAAAAAGAGTTAGCAATGTGATGCAATCAATCCGTGTTTATTTTCCAAAGTGATGGACTTAAATTGGATAAAATCAAAAGGAGTATATGTATTTACTTATTTGAGATAAAGTGTCATGCATTACAAGGTACAACTTGTGACTTTAGAATTTAAAATCCAATGTTGTCTTTGGTAAAGATACGGTTTAAGAAAAAGAGATGATTCTCGTTGAATAGGTAACTCACACAGATGAACCCAAAAAATTAAAAAAATAAATACAATATAATCAAAAGATTGATGAAATGTGCTTAAAATTAAAAAGGAGTTGGATACGTGGGTTGTGAATGGAAAAGTCTTGTGGTTAGTGAACCAAAATCGAGGGCGAAAGAAGGATAGTTCAAAAGAGAATATAAAAGGTCTTGTGGTCTGTTACCAACTAGAAAAAGCAAGTTACAAAAAGGAAGTTACCAAGGGTGTTTTGGCTCACATGGCCGGCTTCTAATTTGTGATAATCACATGACTTGAGTTTGAATCCCAATCTTTTCATTGGTTGCTAATATGAGATGAGTAATTCTTGCATGAATTATAGGCCTAATAAAATAAGGCAAGTCTAATCAAAATCCTAAGGGTATTTTAAAAAATAATAAAATCTGTAATCAAGTTGTGTCAAATTAATTTTAATATCTTTAGAAGTTTTAATTAATAATCTAAGTTCTTGCAAGAATTGTTCATATGATTTATTTCACCCAAAATCTTAAATCCATTTTGAAGGTGGCGTTTTGTCTTGATTTAGACTAGGGGAAAACTTTATCTCATTCTAAAATTTTATGCATAATACAAAGATAGGAATGTTAATTGTCAAAAAAGTAATGCTTCCTCACGATCCCTCCATATTTGGCATACATGGTCATAATTGGCAGTATCTGTGTGCACATTCCTTGGCTGCAACACCGAGAGATTGACTTTGTATTTGGACTATAAGCATTGCGTGTCATTTTTTCAAATTGCTGCCTTCTCTGTTTCCATCTCTATCTCTCATTATGGTCCATGGTGCTTAGTTACTGTTGCATGATAATTTTTTTTTATAAGATCTTAAGTACCTTACATAAAAAACAGTCTTATTTAAATTGAATAAAATTATTATGAATGATAACAAATTTTCTTCAAATTTTTAACATGATTTCATAATAAAAATTCGAATTTAAAATCACTAGTTAAGTTACATCGATTCATTCCAATTAACCCATTTGGTGATAAAGTGATGGCTTTATGACAACAATGTGCTAAACATGTTTGAAATAATTTGCCTTTACCTTGGCATTACAATGGTTAAAGGTTGTCAGATGTAGAATCCACCTAGTGTTTTTCCACATTTGCTTTGTAACAAGTGTTAGATGAATTTGACTACTAACTTGATTAGCCCCATTTTCTCTCTCTCTTTTCTTGTTAGTCTTCTTTGACATATAATCCAAAAAGCTATCTCTATAATAATGATAACAAACATTATATAAACAAATAAAAGCTGAGGATATTATCATATCTAACACAGGCAGAGGTCCCACAACTATCCTTCACTTTCTAAAGAATTTTCAGCAACTTTCAGTAATAGCAGATATAAACAAAAACAGAAGCTAGAAAATTGTATTCTCTTGATACTAATTCTCTATCACAGTCCATCATATGCATGATATGTTGTTTGCATGATTGGCTACATTCTGGTTCCACATGGCTGTCCACTAATTGGTGAAGTAATAGAAACTAACGGTGACTATACTTTTATTACATGATGAATTAGTATCACCCCACACCCCAAAAAAAAGTAAATAAAAAAAGATGCTTGCACTAACCAATGGAGAATGCTACATTTTATAGTCTAAGATGAACCAACAGAACAAAGTTCAATTGATCCATAATCAAGCAACTCTTGTATCATCTGCTCTATGTGATCTTCTTCAAGAACTGGCTGAAATTGTTGATGTGAAACTTCAACTTGGCCTTCCACACCAACCCAATTCCCTTGTAGCCATTGCAATTCTTCATGTCTGTTCTCTGGCCACCTAAAACCAGTGTCAGCACTTGTTCCAGCAATGTCATTGCCAGTGGAAAATGGATTGGATCTGTGTGAAAGTTGAGGCTCTTTATGTGTTGGTTTCTGTTTGGCCATTTGAAGGGAAAGTGAAGCCATGTGACATTTATGTAGCTTAGCCGTCAAAGTGGCAGAGAGAAGCTTAGATGAAGATGAGTGTGATTCATTGGGATTGTAAGGGAAATTGGTGCGTGATTTTGGTCCACACATGAGTCTAGCTGCTTCATCATATGCTTTTGCTGCATCTTCTGCCGTTTCAAAGGTTCCTAGCCATATTCTAGTTTTCCTGTAGTCCCAAAAATAGACACAAAAAAAAAAAGTTTCAATTTTCATCAACAACACAAAAACTCATAAGAGTGCATGCAATAACCATATATCAAGTGCTTAATAATGTAATAAATTACTTTTACACACAAAAGAAGTTTTAAAAGTAAAATGAATTGAGAGAGAATTGTATTATTAATAAAGAAAAAATATGGTGTGAATTGTGATGAGTTAATTAGTTAGGAATGAAAGAAAGAAAGAAAAAAAAAAGTGAATTACAATAAAGGGTGGCGAATTTCGGAGACCCAAGAGCCCCAGTGCCTTTGGCGAACACCTCGGTAGCGTTGTTGGGGTCTAGCCATGAATATGATGATTGATGATGAATGCAAATTTGTGACTGAAGTGATGAAGTGAAGGAGAAGGAGCTCTGCTTCCTACATTTATACAATCCTCTTTATGCACCCTCCCTTCTCTTCTACCAATGGCCCACATACCCCTTTATTGCAGGTAAAGTTCTTTGCAACACTCAAAAAACAGATGTCTTAGTTTTACAATAATTTTATATTATAATTTATATAATATATTATTATTATTATTATTTATCATATTTTTAAACTCTTTTTTTGTTATATATATAGTAGAAATAATATTTTTCTTGAAAAATATGTTTTTATTTATTTATTTATTTTTATAAATAAAATTTATTATATCAAGTTTTTAAATTTTATTTTTTATTTATTTGAGTAAAATAATGTTAATATTTAATGATGATAACCATGATTATTCTAATTAAGCCAACTAGAACAAAATGATCTTAATTATTAGGCAAACATTTATTTTTAAGAATTTAATTAGAATGTATTAATAATTAATTTTTTTATATTTTTATCTAATTATAAATTGTTAAATTATTAAAAATTATATTTACTGTATTTTAATTGGTTGATAATGTAAAAAATTTTACACTCATTGTATATTAAAATAAAAGTCTCATTTTAAAATATAATAAATTTTATACACACAAGTCTTAAGTGATGTATCAGATTGGTAAAACGACATCATTTGAACTTAATTAATTGAATTGTTCATGTCATAATTTCTTTTAAAATTAAAAAAAAAAAACTTTTTTAAAACATTAAAATTAAAGAATTTTAACGAAAAGCAAAAAATTCCAAGTGGAGCAACTTTTTTGTTCTCACTTATAAACCCCTCTTTCTAGCTAGTGGAGTAAATTGACAGGAGCGCTAATTATTTTTTTTTCACACTTCTATTTGTTTCTTTCTTCATTTTCCTTCGCATGTCGCATGTGTATCTCTAAGTAATGTTAACATATATTCATTTTATAGTTTCATGAACAGGTGAATTTTATCTGACTAATTATTGGTTTTTGCAGAAGTGATTATTATAAAGTCCTCACTAATGCTAAATATATACAACCAACACATTTCATTTCTTAGTTTTTGTTTGGCACCATTTTAGAACTAATTAAAGTAATTTTTGGTTACATCTAAAAGCCTTTTCCCCACTTCTTATCAATCACACAAGGTTGTGAGTTAGATGTCAATAAGCACTCAAACATAGGTAAGTAGGATGCTACTTTGACATTGATAGTTAACTCTACAAATATTTAAGAAAAGTATGAAAACTCTACAATACCATGGGCTTCCAAGAAATGTTAAGAAATTGCATGTCTTTCTAGAGAAAGAAAATCTTCAACTTCATAATGAGATGTGCCTCTTAAGGTTAAGACATACACTCATTAGTTCAAAGTTGTTACTAGAGTCTTCATAATTTTAATTTTACACTCTGCTAACTCTTTGACTTCAATTCAGTGTTACATACTTGTCATCAATTTGCTATGCTGCACATAATTTTCCCCAAAAATAATCGGAAAACATTAATTATAAATTTGGACTTTATTCTTCACTTGGATACATGTTAATTTTGTGATAACTTTATCATAAAATTGAGATATAACTCAGGCAATTAGGATATCTAAATAAAGAAGTATAACTAGGTAGACAATTTAACAATGATAATAATAATGGTCTTCACAAGTGATTCACATCCATATATGAAATATATTCATCCCTGATTTTCAATATATGAAGATGGTAGTTGGACATAGCTTACGTGGTTCAGATTCAGCTTTGTTTAAGAGGGAAACCAATCCACACGTCACAATGTAAGTGGGGACACAAATTCATACTTGATGCAAGGACTCTTATCTTATAATATATATATATATATATATATATATATATATATATATATATATATATATATATATATATATAATCCTCAGCACACACATAAGTAATTATCATGTTTTAGGTTAGGTGTAAAGTAATGATTTAGAATTTTTTTAACCGTTTGTTTAACATTTATATGGATATATAAATCTAATTTCCTTATGTAATTTTGAAGCACATCCTTTGTTGTGTGTTCACGCGCGCTGGGTCTTGCAGGATAATAATTGCTGCTAATTTTGACATGAATTATATAATGTGTGGTACTTGTTTTTCCTCATTCTCTTGAGGATTAGGTCATTCTCACGAAAATTTGTTAAACACCTAATAATTTCTCCTGTGTCACGTGCCAAGCAAGCTCCGATGAAATTGGATAAAGAGCGGTGAACATGGGGTCTAAACATCTTGTCAGAGAAAGATAGAAATTTGATAAATATTATGAAGAAATAAATTATTATTATTATAGTTTTTAGCTTTGTAATACTTTTTCATTTTAGTTCTTCATTTTTTAAATTTTAAATAATAATGTTTTAGTGTTTAACTTTGTACAATGTTTTTTTAATTAGTCTCAGCTATCAACTTTTATTAATATCATATAACAGAATTGCGTAACCTAACTTTTTAATTTTCAATCTAACATGTTAAATATTATATTATTAGACCAGAATGATGTTTATCAACAACGAAAATTTTAGAGTTTTCATCTTCTTATCGTCATCTCTTCCAAACCTCCATTAATATTTTTTAAGTTAAACTCTAAATCATATAGTTAATGATGGAAACAAATCCCAAATAGTATCATCACAATATGATATAAATTCCAATTGGAATAATTTTTTTGAATAATATCAATTGATATTTGAGTAAAGGTAGGATAAGATTTTATTATTATGTCATTCAATAAATAAAGAAAATAATTTCACTTCTTTACGGAATATCATAATTGGTTTGTTATTAAACTTAATAATTTTAACATTAAAAAACTTCAAATTTATTATAGCATGTATTATTCCCATTAGGAAATTAATTGAAGTGGGCTCTTACTCATTCTTATTTATGTTACTTATCCAAATAACTTCAAGTATTTTAATTTAAGATCTTCAAGCATTTTATGTTTCTATTGAATTAAAAAAATGTTTCCTTTGTATACTCCCATAACATACCCTTCCTCATTTACAAATCTTTCCATTATATTTAATTAAGTTTTGCTATAAATGTCATACACAAAATTTGTGGTGATTTAATGTCATAATTTCTTTAAGTGCAGGTAGCAGTTCCTATACATAGAAATAACAAGAGGCGTTAATAAATGTAAGATGAAGTTTTATCTATTTATTTATTTTTTAAATTACGTAAGACTCTATATTTATAACTGCATATGCAGTTGTATACAGATGATTGTTAGGATCCTATTTCACAGTTGATAATAATTGTTTCTAATAATACCATTTTCAAAATGTCTTATCCAATTTACAGATTTAGGGAAAAGATACTAACCATGATTATTATATAACAATGGCTAAAAAATAGTTATAACACAAGAATCACACCACAAATGAATTGAAATTACATATATATAAACATATAATTTTGAAAAAAAATAGATTTAGGGTTTTGTATATTTATATATCAAGAACAATGTCCTTTCTTCCCTAATAAACTCTCATAAATAAAATTAGATAATAAAATTGAATAAAAAATAAGGATAAAAATGAATTATTATCAATTATTATTCTTAAGAATATGTTTTTACTTGATAACCTCTTTCACAAGTTCAATTTAAATTTAATATTATATATATATATATATATATATATATATATCTAAAATGTCACTTGAAGCTAATGTCAAAAACTTATAATAAAATCAAAAACTAAAAGGTTTTAATTTAAAAGCTAGGAGCTTATGGAAAAATACATTACAAATTTAGAATTAAAGTGATAATTTATTTTTATTATAGGTGATATGATATGGTAAAAAGAAAAAAAAGTTAACAAAAGAAGTATTAAATGAGTATTGATATTGTTGTGGTGTATATACCCATTGTTTGAGAAAATTATTATAAGGTTCATCCATGAGTAAAATGCTTATCATGCGGTGAAAAATTAACTATAGATGCAATATTATTTTAGAATAAAATGTATTATTTTTATAAAATAATATTACATAACAATGAGATTATTTAAGTTATTTTATGAAATACGTAACTTTTTTTTAAGTGAATTAATAAATTTTTATTTATAACATTAAATAAAAAATAAGTATAATTTTCAATACAATATTTTTTTATTAATTTATTTAAAAATAAGTTGTTTATCACATTGATTAACTTAGACAATCTCTACATAATATTTTTCCACCTCTCCTTATTGATCATATTATTTATCATAATATATATATATATATTCTTTAATTAATTATAAAAATATTATTCCTTTAAAATAATTCTTTGTGTGTTTAAATACTATATACATCATTTCATATTTCATGAGGTGGCATAATTTAAATGATAAAGACCATATACATATCAAGTCATGAATGGTTGCTGCTTCAAACTAGTTTTGTTGGTTGCCTTAAGAGCACTAATCAAAAGTAATTTTTTAATAAAAATATTATTAATACTTTTCCTTTCATAATTTTAATATATTGTAACATATTTTAATAAAAATATTCTATTTTTAATTATTTAACTATTAGTTAAAATTTTAATACAGTTTTCATAATATATATAATAAAAATTTATATATAGTAATTTTTTATTGAAATCGCATAACTTAATACATTAATAATATTAAATGCTATAATTTATAATAAAATTTATTATTTGTTGATTTTATATCATGTACTCTCTAAAAATTAAAAAAAAAAATCATCTTAATAAATACAACAAAAATATAAAATTAAGAAAAAATTAATTTCAATATATTAATATTTTAAAAATTATATATTATCATTTAATTATAAATTGATATATCATTAATAATCATTATTTTTTATAAAAATTATGATTATAAAAAGTGGATCGAATGGACCCGTTAAATTAAAAATTGGATATTTTTTTAATCATTTAAATTAAAAATTATTTTAGTAAAAAATTGATAATAAACAGTAAAAAATTAATTTATACATAAAATAATATTATTTTAATATTTTTTATAAAAAATATTATATTTTATTTATTCTTTTTCATATAACTTAAATTTTAAAATTTTAAAATAATATGTAAATTTTTGTTTTTAATCATTTAAAATTATGGTATTAATATATTTTGTTATTATATATATTTTATATAATTTTTAATATATTATATATTTTAAAATAATATTTAATTAATACCAATTTAATTATGATTAAATTATTAAACTTTAAACTAATATTTTAACATTTGAATAATTGATTTGATTTTAAATATAAAAATCTTGATAAAAAATTATATTTTATTATAAATTATAATTAATTAATAATATATTTTTATGTTAACCATATATCAAAATTGAAATATTTTTAAAATTGTTTACATACCTTTTTCGCGATCAAAACTAAAATAAAAACAAGAAACAAAATATATTCGGCCTTTTAAACACTACAGAAAGTATAGTGTTACTATAACCAGCTTCGTAGACTCAGTTTGAGTATGCACCCAATTTTATAATGATTTTCAATTGTGTTGTAAATTAGTTTGAATAATATTTTTTTCTAAAAACATATATATATATATATATATATATATATATATATATTCAAAAAATAAAATAAATTATTTTTAAATAAATTAAAATTAACTTATACATTTAAACTTTTTTTAGTACTTTTTCATTTAACTTCTTCGAAAACATTATATACTTAAAAAATTAAATATTCTTAATTTAAACAAGTATAAAGAGTGAAATTCTATAATCCAAAAAATCTCAAAATTTAAAAACTAATCTAAATTGGGCCGACGATAAACATATGTGTATGCAATTTTTTTAGATGTGCCCGTCTTTGTTTTACTCTAGTGATAAATATTTTTAAATATAAAAAAAGGAAAAAAAAACTTTATATTGATCTTTTTGTGTTTTTAATGCTGCAGGCAGAGTCAATAGGATTATCAACCCTTTTCAAAAAATAAATAATAAAAGAATTGGCTTTACAAGGCAATAAATTTTGTATGTTATTATGCTTACGCCTCTGAGATAGTGATGGGGTCTCTATAGAGAATGAAAGGGCATTATAATAGTTTGATAAACTAATTAAGGAGCCAAATATATAAAGCTACTCATCTCTTACTTTTATCTCTCTGTCGTTGACATGGTACATGCTTTCTCAACCTTAGCTCAAAGATAGCTTTGCATATATCTCATATTACTTAACGCTAAATTTTATCCTATCATTTACTCATTATTTAAAAAAAATTAATTTAAAAATTCGTTCATATGAGAAGAAAATAGACCAAAAAAAAACTGCCGGCACTTGGCAAAGAATACATACATGCATATTTTTTATTATCCAATTATAAAAATAATTAATAAAATTTTAGCAAAATTATGATTAACAGTTGAAAATTAGATATAGACCTCCATATTTTATTATCCAATTATAAAAATTACTGATAAAATTTTATAAAAAAGTTCTTAACAATTAAAAATTAGACATAAATTTAATTTAACTTGACTCAAATAATATATATTATATTAAAAATTAAATATAAATATAATTTAATCTTAAAAATTAATTTATAGAATAAAAATATCTTTAATTTATATATATATATGATTAATTTTTTTTTACTCAATATGAAATTTCTAATATTAATATTGTATAATAATTTAAGCACAAAGCATCCACATGTTTTTTACTAGTAACTATGGAGAAATTAAGAACGAAAAACAGACCGCCTCTTTATGTTTTGTAATATAACTTTAATGTTCAGAAAAATCACCCATGTTAAATCAAATGAGCAAGTAAATGGTTTTAATTGATTCATTCTTTTATTCCACATGTTAGTAGACATACTTTTGGTACTTACATCGGTTCAACACCTAATATTTTACAATTATTTTTTTATGGTGATATATTGCATTTACCAATGATTTGTTTTGTTATTTGTCATATTGTAATATCTTTATCTCTTATAACTTACGAAAGTTTAAAAAACTAAGATGAAAAGATCTTGTTCAAAAAGGAGTTCTTTGTATTTGAAAGTATAGGCGTTTTAAAATAATTAATGTACCATATATTACATTGGTCTTTTGAAGAATTCTCAAAATTTTTAATTATTAGGATACAAAACTTGCACACATTTTGAAAATACCTTCTAAGTTTTTAAACTTTTTTACAAATGGATATCATAATAAATAAATACTATTTTATTATATTTATAATAATTAATCTTTATTTATGATATATCAATTTATTTATTTTTTTTGTTAATATTATATTAATAATATTTTTAATTGAATCTGATAGTAAATTCGTAATGTTTATTTTTTTTTTATTTTTTAAATATTTTTACAAATTAAAAAAGAAAAATAGTTGTTCAACCCGTTTTGACCCATATTTTATTTTACTATCAACTTGTTCTTTTGGTGGTTTACTATAAAATTGTTCAAGGCAAGGTAGAAATATAACAAATATACATATAATAAAGAATTCTAAAAAGTAATAAATAATTAAAATATATTAATAATAATAATAATGAAATAAAAATAATTAAAATATAAATAATTTAAAAACAAAAATATAAAAAATAATAATATATTAAAATAATATAAATTTATAAAAATATAATATAACAAACAATAGAACTAGAATATGAGTTCAAATGCACAAACCAATCCATATAAGTCGAAAGTTAAGTGAACTATAATTAAACTTGTCTAAATGAATTATCTAGTCCACATTGAATGAGCTCGTTCTGGACTTTCTTAGGCTGAGTTAAAAAGTTCATCTTTTTACTTGGTCTATAAATTAAAACCTAAGTTCATTAAAACCTAAGTTCAACTCAATATTTTACACTTGAATAGGTTGTTTTGACCTAAGCTCAATCAACGAAAAGTCCTAGATAGATCAAGCCAAAACAAAACACCTAAAAAGAATTCAGACCTAAAAATTAAAGTTTAAATTTTTATGTTTTAGTAATATTAAACAAATTGATCTATTTTGTGAGATTTAATTAGAATTAATAAAAATATAATGTCGTTTAAATGTATTTTTTTTATTCTATTTAAACTACAAGTTAAATATGTTGAGCTTATAAGTTTACAGGTTAAATTATAGATTAATTTTATTTTCAAAAAATATAATTTATTATTTTTTATATTTTAAAATTTTATAAAATATTTTAATATATTTTATTAGTTAAATGTGCCGATCTATTAATTTAGAGACCAAATTAATCTCATCCAGGCTAAACTTTTACAAGAGAAATTAGCCTATATATCCAATTCTTGAAAAATAATAGAAAGAAGATTGATATGGAATATTTTTAAAACAAAATAAAAAATAAAATTTTATTAATTTAAACTTTTAAAACTAGAGCTAAAAATATTTGGAAATTAGATTGAAAATAACCCCAACGTCATTTTTATTAAATATATTTATTTTCAAAATTTAAAATTTAAAATTGACGTCTAATAGAACCGAGCAACAAGATAATTTCTACAGAATTAATAAGTTTTTAATTGTGAAAAGAACAGAATTAATTGGTTTTATGTTGCAGGGCTTTGAACTTATATGCTTTGCGAGACACATGTCTAAGTGTTCTAAGAGAAATGAATGAGGCCTAGACAATTTTTTTAAAAGAAAAAGGAATCTTAAGCTAATGGTGAGTTACATACACAAAGTGAAGTGTTTGGTAGAAATGAATCAACAAGATGAGCCATTTCGTAGAATTATGTTTTCCCAACTTGAGGCTTTTTAACACAGTCACTGGTTATATCTAAGGGACGTCTATTGTGCATGATAGATACTATTGTTTTTGTCCTTATCATATGCATAATATATCTTCATATTTAATTATTCTTTTGACTTTGTTGATTATTTATATAATTTAATAACATGGCTATTGAGTGAACAGAACACGTGCAGTGTCCAACATCGTTCAGTTTCGTGTGTTTAATAATAACACTAGAAAGCTCTTCCATTTGTAAGGCAACTGATTAATGCATTATTTCATATATCTATCGAATTGTATAAACAAACCAATACCTAGTGGTACAAATGATGAGTTTACAATTATAACAATATCATTGGATCGAACAACATTCACGAAGTTTCATCACCGATGAGATTTCCACAACTTTCAATTATGTCAAAGCGTGTCATTTTTAATCACTATGACACGTGCATCTGCATGGCGAACAAACATATCTAGTACAAGTAAATGTTAAATATAACTACTTAGAACAAACAAGAGTGAGGATGCAAATGATAAAGACTCAATTTCGTATCTTAGAAATTTGTCTAGTTTCAGTATCCAAATCATTTGTTAGCCGTCTATATCTTTGTTCTTTCTTACTTTAAATGATTTCAATTGTGATTCTAACAAATAGTATGTATAAATGTATAATGAATATATACTTTTTTGTGTTTATGAAAATTAACTAATTAAGCAACCATGTTGTATTATGAGAAACATTCAAATATATGATGTGGTAATGAGAGGTGCTTGCAGAAGTAATCCCCTTTTTTAAGACTAAATGTAGAGATTACTCAATTTAATCTGGGTTGACGTAGAAATAAATTTTAATATTAATTTTTTATATGATATGTCTTGTAAAAAATTCATATTTATATTTTTTTAATAGATTTTCACAAATATTAATACAATATTACTTATTTAATATTTATAAAAAAAATATAAACTTTTCACACAACCTTGTCATGAATCTCGCATAGAAAAGACTCGTTGCAAAATAGTTTTTTTAAGTTGCTGATCTCAATATGGTTTTTTTTTTTTTCATTGGTGGATGAAAGGCATAAAGTGAGAGGGCGTCTTTCTTCATTTTAAAACTAGAGAAAATCATATAAGTTGTAGATAGTGAATTACAAATCACCTATTAATGATGTATTAAGGTACACACATGTTAACGTATTAATATTTTTTTTCTTCCTACAACTGTATTAATATGCATTTTGATAATGGGTGAATCACTTTTTGCTACTCCTTTTTAATAATTTTTGTATATAAATAAAATATTGAGCAAGGATTAATTCTTAAATTTAAATTCAAATCATACAGTTATTATAAACGAAAAGTACATCAAGTCAATTAACTCATTAAAAATTTGCTCTTAAATATATCTTCAAGAAAGATTTAATAAAATAAACATATTTAGATAAGACATCTTTAAATAAATTTATGAATTAATCAATTTTTTAATCATTATTTTATATTCAATTTTAGTTTTAGTTTCTACTATTTTATTATTTTAATCTCTTATGCTATAAAAATTATTGGTTTTGATCTGTACGGTTAACATTTTTATACTTTTAATCCCTAAAAGTATTCATATATGCAATTTAATTTAACTTTTAAATTTATTTATTTGTTTAGTCACATTTTAGCCTTAAAAAACTACTTCATAAAATGTTAATTTATATATTTTGGTTCTTAAACAAGTTAACTTTGTCCTTATTTTATTTATGTATTCTTCATACTTTTGTAAAAAAAAAAACCAATTATAATAAAGTACATATCAAATTATACACATAGACATCTTTTGAAACTAACGAAAAAAAATGCATCTTTGAAAAACTAAATAATGTATTTATTCCAACAAAACTTCTGTTTAATAATGATTTTTAGTAGTAGAGATCAAAATTAATAATTCTGGTATGAGAAATCAAAATCATAAAAAATGACGAAAATTAAAATAATATATATAAATTAAGAGATAAAAAACTTTATGAAGTATAATTTTATTTTAAAAGTGGCATAGTATATATTTATATATTTATAGTTTAATTTGAATATATCATAATTATAATTCATTTCAATTAAATTAACAAAAAACATATCATTACATATATGTTTTCTTTTCTTTTACCCCATTTACACAGTTGTTTTAAATATAAATTCATTTAGAGAGAAAGAAAAATATCTCTCTTTTATTAGCATATCTTATTATGGTCGGTTTGTATAGTCTCTCAAACCCAATGTTGTTTAAACAAGATTTTCTTCCATCTACCAAACGTATTTGGGACATATGTTAAAATTAAGTTTAGCCTTTCATTTCTCTTTTATAACACATGCCACGCTGAGGAAAATGAAAGCCAAACAAAGCTTTAATGTTCATATTACATAGTGTCTAATCAAACAAGAGTTGTCAAATGTATAAAAGAAATTAAAGTTCCGCATTAAAGGAAAATAATCAAGTGGAACAATAAATAAAAAATAAAGATCTATAGTATTAAGGTTTTCGGTTTGAAGCAATGTTTATTCCACTTATATGGTTCTTGCTAGACTTTGTTGTTGAGTAGTCCTTCACGACTCATTGTAATGATTTTCTCAATGTTTTGGGCTCCACTTTGACAGTTGAAGGTTACTGAAGCTTTACTATAATACCTTTCATGAAGTATTATTATACCTTAGCAAATGGGATTTTCATACCAATTGATAACTATAGTATCTTAACATGGTATCGAGATATAGTCGTATTTCTTTTCTTATTTTTTTTCCCATTAAAGATCAAGGGATTCTCATATTAACATGAATTTAAACATTTGTGACGAGAATTATTTTGAAATTAACTATCTGAGATAAATTGCACACAGGCGAATTGACATATGTAGTGAGTGTAAAGGTTCATAAAGAGTAAGCCTAGAATTATATTATTATAGGCAATATATATAGGGTTTATGTAATATACTTTCCTATCCAACCTTGTACGTAAAATCTTCACATTCACCTAATTTTAACTAAAAAATTCCACATATTTATTATACTTGTAGATTTATTGCTAAAAAATGTGTTATTTATTATGTTAATGTTAGATTAATCTTTATTAGTATAATTTTTTCCTAAGAAAAATTAAACTATCAGTATAAACATAATAATAAATTTATACTAATAATTTTTTATAGAATATTAGTATATACTATATATATATATATATAATCATTCTCTATCAGTTTAGAATTTCAAAATCTATATTAACCATGTAACTTTTATTATATAAAGTCTGTGCTAACAAATACTATTCTGGCACTTAACAATTTTTTATTTATTAGTAATAGATCTTTCTTTTGAAGTGTATATTTTCCAAAGAAAGAAAAATTAAACCAAGAATCTATTTGTTTTAAAGTTGAAATTATAATCGACTACAAATTTTACATCTAAACATATATTACAGATGAAGGAATTGAGTTTATATATTTGGCTATTTGAAAATCACACACTTAGAAATTAAACCCTAGTTTATACTCTAGTTTTATTTGTGTCCCGGACTGAAACCCGGACTCAGCTCAACTATTTGTCGTGCACTAACTCAATGCCTGAATTCGGATAGAAAGTGAAAAGGCAGGTGTCTAGGCTGAACAGATATACTTTTCTATCTTGAAAATTTTGGAACCAATATATCTCAAAATTGGCACCAGCATCTCGTATCTAAAGAATTTTAGTAAACCATGTAAGTGGATTTACTATTTTAAATAACTAGACAAAATTCTCCTATTTGTTGGATATCTTAATCCCATGTCCTGCTCACATTATTGTTAGATCAAGAATATTTCATCACTAGAATGAGGCCCAAATAAGTCCTTCGGATCTAACCTATTTTTAGTTGGCAAGTTTGGTGCATGTTTGATTCTATATATTTATATTGGAATTTTTTTTATAAACTTCTTGAACAAATAATTATTTAAAAGATAAAGGACAATTCCCAAAAATATGATTAGTCAATGGATTTATATTTTTTAATCGGAAAATGAATCAGTACTAATATATTATATAAAGAATAATTTGTATGCAAATTTACGAAGATTCTATATTATAATTATATATCGAACAAAAATAAAAGTACTTTATTACATCAATAACTGAAAATTTATTTAAAAAATATTTATTACATTAATAATAGAAATTTTATTTATTAGATTAAAATTTTTCTATTCTGATTTTTTAACATGTACTTTATGCGAATAGAATAAAAAAAATCGTTATAATATGTGGAAGGTATTTGCTTTGAATGTATAATCGGGATGAGATTTTAATGTCACGTATAATCGAAGAAACTGCTAAAATTTAGAAGAGCTTTATTAAGAAAAATAAGCGCTGGTAGCTTTTACTTTTGTTTTATACTTCGGTTCCAGTTCTCTACAGTCATAAAGTTGTTTTGAGAGCTAACATTCAACGACCAAACAAAAAGGTAAAGATTACGCGTGCTTTTAAATCATGGAAATACGAAACAAAGATCATTTTTATAATTAGGAGAAACTTTCGTGGCATTTTCTATTCCTTTCTTCACATATACTCAAAGGTGAACAATGCAAAGACTTTGATTGTCCCCCATCTATGCACACATTAAGAAATTAGAAAGCAGTGTAGACGAATATGGCAATCTACGAACTGTTAACTACAATACTTTATTAACATACACCAATTTTTTTTTATTTTACTCTTTATTTATTTATTTATTTTTCTTCCATCACATCATATATTTTTTATTTAGTCTTTTTTTTTAAATATATCCCTCCATGTTTAGGTGTATAATATTAGTTTTTCTTAATGTATAATGGACGACATCGATACTTAATCAGAATTCTCATGATCAGTAGGATTAATTTGACATGATAAACTTCCATTTAAAATGATAAATGCTAAATGATGTCACAATATTAATGTATTTGTATCATTATTTCTAGTGTACTCCTAACACCATTTTTAATTAAAAAAAAAAAAAAGAAGAAGGAGAAGCTATATATTGATTCCTTAACAAGTATTCATCAGATATTAATTACAGAAAATCCTATAACTTTTGATATAATTATGAGGCAGCATGTGTTACATATGTCAAAACTCACTGAGTATCATTTCATTGGAGGTTTAAAATGATCATAACTATTTTGTTTGTTACGCATAGAAAATTGCTAAGAAAGACCACACATGTTTTGATAAATTTTCCGTTGTTTAAAATATTCGAGCAATGGATGATAAACAAAATAATTGTGTGGAACTACACCAATCTTTTCTCTCCACAATAGCCAAAAAAATGAGAGGAAAGGGGAGCAATAATGTTTTCTTTTTTTTTATCCATGATTGTAAATTTATATTCTTATTTTTAGTTAATAATTATTTTCTAGTTAGGGATATAAATATATTTACATGTACTGATATTTTTTTCATTTTTTTCATATTTTTATTATACCAAATAATTTTAAAATAAGAAGAAAAATTATTGAAATTTTTTATTAATAGACTCTACTATTCTTATTATAATTTTTAATACGTTTTCAACATAATTTTTAATAAAATTTTCTACTTATTAATTTTTTAACCTATATCTTTAACTAAATGTTTCAAAAATTCATATATTTCTCATCATTTTCTTTCTTTTAATTTTTTTTTACACCAAACAAAGGGGTGAGTTATGTATGCTAAATCACCGACTGTTATTTTCTCTTTCGGTCAAAACATACACAAAGACAGCTTTTTTACCAAGCTTAAAAGGTAATTCAAGTTTGCAAACAAATGAACACACATAATGTTGCGGTTATATAACCACGAACTAAACCTTTTTCCTCTAGGCAATCAAGATGGCCCGAAAACATAAACTTGACAAGATATCTTTGAGATTGAACAACGATAACATTGGGGATTGAGCAATGAAGAGGCTATGCACTCGACAGCTTCTCTATGTATGAAAATGAAAGCATGAGGAATATTCATGATTAGACATGGAAAAATTTCTTAGACATGTCGCGTTCTCTTTTGTTCCGTTCTGGGTTTGACAAAAATAATCTAAATTGACCATAATAGAAAATAAATTTAGATAAAATATAATTTTAAAAAATGGGAACAAAAGAGGTACAGGAGGATATTGATATCAACAGTAAGGTTTTATTTTAAAATATTATATAAAATTAATAAAATTATAAATAATAAAATATATAATAATTTTTAAAAATATAAAAATTTTAAATTAAAATATAAAAAATAAGTCCAAAACAAGTTAAATCCAAAAAAAAAACGAAAAACAAAAAAACTGTCCAGTACTACCACCATGTTGCCCTGCCTAATCATGATTCATTCACATTTGAATCATAAGGATGTGAAAGATTACGCATGCCATAAAAAGTTATGGGATACAAGGATCATTTGAATTTGTGCATGTGATAAAAAAAAACACGATAGACCCAAATAATGATACTAGTACATTTGCAGCTATTAAAATGACCGATAACATCTAATAAGTTGGGTTAAGTTTATAAAAATATTTTTTATTTTATTTTTAATTTTTTTGATTTCAAAATTTAATATTAAAAATAAAAATAATATTATTTTGATAAAATATTAAAAATAGAAAATAAAATAAATATAATATAATATTTTTATAAATAAAAAAATTTAAACCAAACATTATTTATAACTAATATTTACATATTTACACATTGTTTTCACTTTTTTCTACTTTATTTTTATTTTTTACATGACATTGTTTATCATAATTTTTTTTTCTTTCATTAAATATGTACACTTAATGACTAATGAACGTATAATTTCCATCTTCCTTAGATAAAAGTAAAGTAAATAAAATAAAATGACGTATGAGATACATTTTTTCAGCTGTTACAAGTTATAACATATAGAAAAATTGGTGCAAATTCACTCTTCACACTCATCTTAAATGGGCACATTAACTGGTTTGATATTAGATGAGTTGACTTTATTTTTTTATGTAGAAGGAAGATAATAAAATTTAAATTTATAATTTTATACAAGTTATTTAAATTTATACCATTAGATTGATCTAAATGGTAATTAGTTAATTTGATCATTTCAAATAATTAACATTATATGAAAATATAGAAAAAAAATTAATTTATAAAGGGGCTTGCATATATAGTGCACAATTAGATTTTTTAACAGTTTTGATTTATGGTGATGCTTTTTTCTTATATGCTACACTCTGGAGGATGGAGGATGAATTACATTTACAAGTAAAACCATATTTGAATCAGAAGCTAGAAACCCCCCATCTGGAATAGCGTTTGATTGTATCAGTAAATACAAGATTACAACCAGACACGGTTGATCTGAATGTATCAGCAATGTCTAGTTAGAACCATAGATATGAACTACCTTTGATCCTAAATTTTAAACTTATTCAGGACCCGAAATTTAGAGAATCAAGCTAATAAGAAAGTAAGATTAAAAGGACTCATGGTTGTTTTGTTAGACTTTGTTTGGAGGATGAATTTCTCCTTTTTAAAAGTTCCTCTTCCTTTTCTCTCAAACCCTTTCTTCCTCTGCAATTCTCAAACAAAATCTTAGAAAACACTCCCTCACACTCATCTGGAAACTTTATTTTATAGTTTGTTTGCATAAAAGTTGCAACCTAATTCTCATACTCTACGAGAAGATGTAGGAGTTTTTTTGTTAAGAACGTCAAAATAACCATACTGTGAGTTTATCTTTCTATTAAATTTAAGCAATATTAATTACACTTTTCAATTCTTCTCTTATTTTTATTAAATTCTTACATATTTTATATATTTGTTATAAATAAATAATAATAGTTATTAGAAACTTCATCACTCACAGCTTGTTACAGATACTTATGATGCATGTGTGCGAACAAGGATATGCAAACATGTACAATCGAAGATACAGACATCACATAGTAAAGGAAGAAGAAAAGACTGAGTTACTTCTTTCTCCTGCATTGACTGATGATGGCCAGTTGCTGCAATCTCTATTCCTTCCTCTTTGACAATCCGAAGCTTTATCTGTCGATCCCCTCAAATGCTTCTTCGCCAACGTGAGAAGCTTAGTAAGAACAAGCCCAATTCTCTGATCCATAAGGTTCCTCTTTCATACGTGTGTCAATTTCTTTTCATTCTTCTAACAGACTTTGTCTTGCCAATGATAAATCCTCCCTCAAAAGATGTGAATCACCATTTTTTGCCCAAAACGGTTAGTGCTCATGTCATTCAAAATTCTAGAAGTCCTTCCCGCCTACTAGTTACTCTATTTTGTTTTTTCTGATCTTAACCAGATGGGTTTCAACTGGGCTTAATACGTTATTGACATTTGTAATTTTGTTTAATTACCAAAAATAAATCAATTGTGGCCCAAAAAAAAACTAATCCTAATCTATTTTGTTTATTTTTGTCTTAATACATTATTGATATTTTTTATCAAATTTTATTGCTAATATTTTGGATTTTCCTTCAATTTCTAAAACATGTGTATTTACAAGGATTTACATTAAATTTAAGATTAAGGTTACATATTTCAATTTATGAATAACGGGATGATTGTTCATATCAAGGTTACATCGCATCACAACCAAGTGTATAGTACATGTTTATACTGGTAACATTTTATTCTTTTACAACATTATATTTCATACTTTCTTGTCACTAGAAATTGGATTTAACAAAGGAGAATTAGCAGTCTTTTATATTTAAAAAATTTACCTCATATAAAAAATATTTATAAAATAATAAAAAATTCTATAATGTAAAAACAACAATTTTTTTATTTATTAATATCAAAATATATAAAAAAACGAGATACATTAATGAAGATCAAAATTATAAATATTTTTTAAGAAAATAATCTAACTCAAATTAAGTAAAATTATGACTAACAAAATTCTTTATCAATTATGAAAAGCATATTAACTGCATTAAAAAATGATAAATTTAAAACATTGAAATTTACTTAGACACGGACAATAACATGATTTTGTTATGCTTTTAGTTAACTACGAATCTATTGCTTTTCATTTTAAGATTTTGTGTTATTTGAGGCGATTTTGTGTTGTTTGAGGAACATATAATAGGTATATGTGAGTACTTGTGTACCCTCCTTTCTTCTCTTTCGCTAATTTTTCTTAAATTTAATTTCTCATATATTTGTATGCAACTTTGCCGTACACTAATGTTTTTTACTATCTAAAATTAAAAAAAATAATGTTACTCATATACATCTTTTGCACATGTATTGCAATTAAGATAATTATTTACATTGTAACATCATACATTTCAATTTTTTCTTTAAAATTTTCTATATTTAAAAGTTACATACAAACTTGAATAATTTTAATTAAAAATAACTTATTTTAAAATACAAAACTCTTTTACTATTTTTTCTCACACTAACTCACTTGAAATTTCAATTTCAATCAGAGTAACTAAAGTTCCTTAGTCTAACCTAGAACTAAAAGATAACTAATTTATTTGATATTTAAAAAAATTAATTTAATATACAACAATTCCTTCTTAAATAATAGAATATGATATTTTAAACATAAAATTATTATAAAAAATTTATATTTTTTAAACATATATTTTGTCGCAATTATATAAATTAATATAAAATATATTAAATTTTAACAATTATATCATTAAAATTATTGTTAAAATATTTTGACTAATATTTTATAATGAATAAAAATTTATAGAAAATATTATTTTTTTTAAATTATCACTAAAATATGATTTTTGTAATTAAAGAATAACTTTAATTATATAAAATTCAATCATAATTGATTATGAAGTTTATTAGTTAAACAAATGTACAACATACAATGTATAGATAAATTTATAATTACACCGTAGAGTTTATAATATGGGGATGCCTTTATTTTATTTTATTTAAAAAAAAAAAGGCAAACAAAAGTAGTAAAAATAATTATTTAGGTTACAAAATTTAATTTTTTTATTTTTTTCTAAAAATATTTAATTTAAATTTTAAATATAATTTGTAAAGTACATTTTACATTTTAAATTACAACCCTCTGCCAATTATTCTTCATGTTTTTTATTACGATTCCTATTACCCTTTTATCTAATTTTTTTTTTAAATCTTTGTCCTACCTCTCACCGATATTAATGATAAAAATAATAAAATTATTAATTAAAATAAAATATGTAAATTAATTAAATAATATGTTTACAAATATTTTAATATATAATTTTAAAATATTATAAATAATTCTTTAATTAAATTAAAAAAATTTAAAATTTTTAATTTATAAGTATAAAATATAATAAATATATTTTTCGAATAAAGTTGAGTAGGATAATACTATGATAAATATTTTATTAATTACAAGTAATTTTTATGAGATTTTATTAAATTTAAATTTAAATATTATCCCTTCAAATCATTATTGCTGTGGTTCTTATTATTTTCAATCAAAATTAATTTTAACAGTTATTTATAATTTATATTATTGAATATACATCGGATAGATACAAATTTATATCATGCTGATATTATTATTTTTTTTTATCATGAGATATTATTTGATTCATTTGAAAGAAATCTACATGCATCTAAATAGTTAATTTTATAGATATTGTTATTATTTAAAATTTAAAAAAAAAACATTAATATAAATATGCACTATTTTATTTTCTTTATTAGATATTCATAAATGATAAAAATAGATTAAATAACTCATAAAAAATCTATAATTTAATCTATATTAATTTGAGTTAAATTAAACCTATTTATTAAAGAAGTTAAGTTAATTTAAAAAGATATATATTTTAATAAAAAAAGTTATAACTTAAACTATTAACAAAAATAGTCCTACCAACCAATTAATTTAAGTAAATATAAAATTATATAATGATAATATTATAATATAAATTTCTTATTATCAATAATATAATATTTTATGAGTATATATTTATTTTATTTAAAAATTTAAATTGATTAATTTATATATAAATTATTTAATTATAATTTTTTAAAAATTATTTAAATGTTTTATTGCAAAACAAACTAACAAATTAAATAGAATTAAAAAATAGGTCAAATCCTAAAAAATAAATCATATCAAATAAATGTACGAAATTTAAATAATATATTTAAAAAATTTAAAACTGAATCCAATCTATTTCCACCTATAGACACTGTGTAAGAATATTTATTCATATCCACGTATTTAACATCAGTCAAATGGAGGATAAAAGTACTTAAAAGAAACTCACGACTCTACACCACAATTATAAAGTCTGCTATCCACGTCATCATCCTCAACCTTTCCGAGGTGAAGAAAGAAGAAAACGTGTAATCCCTTTTCTTTCTCTCTGCCTTCAATTTGGCGCCTTCTGGTTTCGATTCTTCGTTCGATTTGAACCAGAGTCTTCCCCTCTGGATTTGTTCTCGAAGATGCGACGCTCTTCTGCATCCAAAAAGACGGGTCAATCCAATTCCACTCCCAACGCCAATTCCTCCGCCGCCGATCTCTTCCGCTCAGGTATCCGTCACTCTCCCATTCCATATTCCAATTTTACTCTTTTTTTCATCATTCGTGTTAAAGGTTGTTTCTTTCTGCTGCCGCCATGTTTGTTATTTAACTTTCTTTCCTTTTTCATTCTCTAATAATAATTTAAAGCTCAGATTTTAAGGGTTTTTTTTTGGGTTATGCTAAAGTTTAGGTTTTCTTGGGAGGGGGGTGTCAGCCCTGCTTGTTGATGACTGCAAACTTATCTTGGTTTTTTGTTTTTAAATTTCCAGTGAAAAGGTTATAATTTCTTTAAGGATTTTCCTATTATAATTCGGTGGGGTTGGGGGGTTGTGGTAGTTGGTAAGGACTAGTGGAATAAATAGGAGATGCACAATAATCCTCAATGAAAGTGTTTGGATCTTAATAAGAAAAGAACATATTTTGGGAGTAATCGTCGAGGCAATTTAGCACTCCTTTAAGCAAAGATTTGATAGATGATCAAAACTCTTAAAGCAATAAAGCATAAACGACTCAAGCTCAATAAAACCTCTTTAATTGAAAGAATGGGGCGCTAGGATCAAACTCTTGATGAAACTGTCAAGTGTCAAGAGTTGCATTGCCTTTCCATTACCTGTTTCTTCTTGTCTTTTATGTGTGTGCGTCCATTAGGGTATCTTGTTTATGCCGCTGACCAAAGATCTTCGGAGTAGTGTGAACGGTATCAAGCACTTTTGTTGCGGGCAGTAAATTGTTCAATACACTAACCATGCAAGCACGGTTTTTTCAGCTTCAAGTAAGGCAAGCTCAAAGGAATCAGAACGAATTGATAATCTATTCTATTCGTATGCAAATGGATCTATTGGGTCGATTGAGTAAGTGTGCTTCATCTAAGAATATTTTTTTTCTGCCATGCAATATGTATAAACCAAATTATATTATGCTGTTGTCATTTCTTAATTCAGATTTCAGAGCTAGGACATGGATCTATGAGAGTAAATAGTATTCAATTGATGATTACTTGTTGCTGTGAATAAACAAACTGTTTTAGCTCATTTCATATAACTCGGTGAATTTCATAAGTAGTTCTGAGCAGCTTTTAGATGGGTATATGTACAAACAAAATGACAATAGGGCCCTAGTCTTATTATATTGAAGTATATGTCTTCTTTCATGCAATATGCTTAACACTGATAGTATAAGGTAGCAGGATAAGTCTTGATTGTATGAAGAATTTGATAAACTCTTATGCTACCTGGCATTTGGTATGCATTGTTGTATAAACAACTTAATTGTATATATGAATATCTACTATGACTTTACAAGTATACCACCCTTCAGCTGCTCCACCATCACCTTTGGCATCTCACCCAATTCCTCACAGCAACACTGCAAGCCTGAACCAAATTTTCCTCTCACATCATACAAATTTAACCTGTTCACTTTCGTTGTGTCCCTAACTGTTCCCCATGGTCAAACAGTTACATAGGATTCTGGTGATGGACAGCCACATATGGTTCACATGATAAACGGTTACCTTCAGATTTTCTCCTGTCAGAAGCTCTAGCAATGGTGGTGCTCTGGCCTCTTCTCCATGCTCTCACAATTGCAGCGCTCTTCATCTCTTTTTCCTTTCCATGTCACAGATTATGGTTTCTTTCATTAGATGGGCATTTAGGAATAATTTGAAAAAGCTTCCTTACCAAACTCCTCTAGTCAAATAAGCTAGTTGACTATCTTATAAGCTATGCAATTGTTTTGCCAAACACACTATCCGGTCTTCTTTCTTCGATGCACTGGGTGCAGCTTTGGGTGTCAATCATGCGTGTAAATAGAAAATAAAAACAAAAATTTCAGATAAAGCAAAATTATGTGCTTATACTGATAGAAATTGATTCTTGGTGTAAAAGCCTCTACTTTTTTACTGCAAAAACTAGGTGAGTGTACTTACATTTTGAATACAAGTTCGTTATATTTTAATAACTTTGATTACAGCCCGGAAGGAATTGAAACACTTTGTGCTGATATGGAAGTTGATCATACGGATGTGAGGATTTTGATGCTTGCGTGGTAAGCTACAGTGCTACTCTTAAGTTCATTCAGTTCAATTCCATATTCTTATATCTTTAACTTATGTTTGTGGTTGGAGTTGATGATGACTAAATGTAACAGGAAAATGAAAGCTGAGGAGCAAGGATATTTTACCTTGGTATGTAACATTGTCATGTTCATTGTTGATTAAAATTTTGAAATTATTTCAATTTTTTCTAATACAAACACACATTACCCACAAACATAAGCCATTACTCAAGTTTTGTTTATGCTTGGTACGCAATCATGTTGCTATGGTACTATCTTTGGTTCCCCAACCTTATGCTGACCACATAATCCAAAATATTTGTAGGATGAGTGGAGGAGAGGCTTAAAAGCACTCAGGGCTGATACAGTGAGTAAATTGAAGAAGGCACTCCCAGACCTAGAAAAAGAGGTAGAATCATTTAAGTGATACCCTCTGATAATTCACGGACAATCAATTTATGGTAATTTTTACTTATTTATGGTGGAAATATTTTATCATTTGCTAACCTTTTTAATTTGACATCTAATGTAAAGGTCAGGAGGCCATCAAATTTTGCAGATTTCTATTCTTATGCTTTCCAATATTGTTTAACAGGTAAACTTTGAATTGATTTTGCCTAAATTAATTTTAACTTTTTTTCTTTTAATCTTTGTTCATTAGTTGTATGTACTACACCTAATTTTTTCCATTTTGCCAGAGGAGAAACAGAAAAGCATTGATATAGAGAGCATTTGTGAATTACTTACTCTTGTTTTGGGTTCAACATTTCCAGCCCAAGTCAACTCATTTGTGGAATATTTGAAGGTGAGTAATTGATTTTACATTATTGTTTTCTTCTTACTGGTGATTCTTACAGATTTTTTATTATTTATATGCCAGACTCAAAATGATTACAAGGTCATAAATATGGATCAATGGATGGGATTTTTCCGGTTTTGCAATGAGGTACACTCTTTTTCTTCTACTTCTAGATTGCTTTTTATGTTATGGTATGTTCACACCCCCTAAGGTTTAACAAAAATTCACTTGATATCCCTACTGTTTTTTACATTGCTTTTACCTCCTTTATTTAACTATATAAAAAATCATGAGAAGTTTGTGTAGTTGAGAAGAATATGCAGTGTTATGTTGTTGGATAAATTAAGAAAGGTTTGTTAGGACAAAAAAAAAGGAATATTGAGTAAATTTCATTAAACCTCGGGTGCAATTGTAATTTTCCTTTTATGTTAATTATCATGAGGGAGATATGAATTTCATAACCCTTTTCCGGGCAAAGTATTGATCTTGCAGTTTAGTTAATATCTTGCTACATGTTGATGCACTTATCTCTCATGGCATTGTAGAAGCACATAAGACGAATACACGTCTATTGTAACGCCCTTAATTTCTTAGTGCTTGTTTGATTAGCACCTACAAGGCTAGGATCAAATTTCATTAGACCAGAACACACGTTTTAATGTAAAACCTATAACTGAGATTAATTTGGACATGTATCATAATCGTGTTTAATGGTTCAAAATTAATTCTATCAAATTTTGAGCCAGACACTTAACTGTTTGCTTTTCTTTGCCTTCTTTGGATCCATACTGACTTGCAAATTCCCATTTCTTCTCAGATAAGTTTTCCTACGCTTAATGACTATGATGCTGAACTTGCCTGGCCCTTGATTCTGGATAATTTTGTTGAATGGGTGCGAGAAAAGCCAAAATAATCTGATAAGCTGTCTGATTCTCTGTAATTGCAATCATTGGTATGTGTGTTCATGAAAAGTTTTGAACACTTGTGCATTATTCTTATTTTTGTGAATTTTCAAGTTTAGGTTCTAACTTATGCTGATTGGTTTTGTTTGCAGCAGTCATTTAAGCAAGAGAAACTGTCAAACTACTACTGCTCAATCAGATAGAAGCCTTGTGGCTCGTTTATTGTATTTAACAAGTTATTGTTCTTTTGTTGGCCCATCTTCTTATTGGGCATTTTAAACATAAACCATTATTTTGCCTCTTTAAAATCTCCATTTTATGTTACAGGTGCAGTTGAGGCTAGAAACAAGCTTTTACTTTGTGATTATATCCAATGCCGACATCATTTATCATACAAAAGAGTTTTTATTGAACTGAATTGAGTGAGATTACTGTGATTATATCCAATGCCAAAATCATTTATCATACAATAGCTTATTGGCTTTGTTAACCTTCACATTCCCGGTCGGATTTGGATTTTTCAGAGTGAGAGAATTGCTTTGAATGAAAAGGTAAAGAGTTTTAATTTTTAATTAAAAAATTAACGGTTAAGATTTTGAAAATTTATTTGTAAATGTTTAATTAATTATGTTATTTAAATATTTTTTAAGTTTTCCATTAAATGATGTAACTTCTCACTAATTTAATCAGTATCTAAACTCGGATCGGTGAAAGTAATATTTGATGTCAATTCTTGAACTACTTCGCATCTTTTAGAATTTAATTCATCCAATGTTTCTAACGCGCAATGTGACAATGTTACAACGCCTACGTAGTACCCTGGCAGTGTCCAAAATAATTTTGTGTTGTATCTACTTTTTTACAGTTATTTTTCTTTATTTGCTAACTTTTTTTAAATTTTAAAAAAATTAATAATCATTTAGAGTTGGTTATTTTTAGAAAATGAATATGTACTCATGTACTACTGGAAAATCTTGGAGCTTATATTATGTGTTATAACGCTCAAGGAACAATCGTTATAGTGCTGTTCACATTTAGAAAATGTATAAATAATGGAAGACACAATTTTTGCAATATAGACTTCATTAATATGCAAAATTAGGGCGGGTGAATATTAGAACTTGTGGAATTAAGACTTGCTTCTCCTTTTCCTCACTAGTGGAGTTCATATCTTTCTCATTTCTTTATGATGTTTTCAATTTTCATGTCATGAGAAACGAAATTCCTAGGTTGGGAATGATGAATCTCAATTCAATTGCTTTTAAAAATTTTGTCCATTTTTGATAAACTTTCCATAAATTTTCTCTGGGTAAGTGGCATGTATATCCACGGTGCCCATTTTTCAATTAGGTATGAGGCATGTTAAATTATTCTACTCACATTAGACCTAGTGCCTAGGTGGTTTTTCTAATCCATACGGGACAAAAAATATTAAATGGTGAAATTAGGATATTTTTTTTCTAAGAAATACAAATAATCTCTTTATTTTAAAAAAAAATTGGAGATCATTCAAAATAACTTATAAATTACAACTCTACGATATCACAATATTTGCAACTTTAATATTTGAGTAATGATATTTTGTAAGGAAGTTATTTTTTATAACAATACTTATGGTAAAAAAAAGAAAAACATGAGATAAGATAAATAATAAATTAATTAATATTTTTTGTTGATTAGTTCCATTATCATAAAATTACTCTAAATTTGATTGATTCTAAGATGTATATAAAATTTAGGGTATATTATGATTCTATCATCTTAATTCAAGTTTTATCTTTCAATTGAATATTATTCATACTCTTAATGTTATTCTTAGATTGATCACTTAGCAATTGATGTTAAATTTATTTTTATAATTAAAAAAATTGGTAAATGAATTAGATCATGGAATAACTTGCAATGATACTTAATATTCTAAAAATATGAATTAATATTGTGTGATCCAATGAACACATGTGCTTAATGCTTTTTTCTACGGCTTGGTGAATTACAATTTTGGGTCTGGAAAAAAGGATTGAATATTGAGGAGTTTAGGTTCAACTGAAGTTGTGAATTTGATCGTAACTTGAAGATTATAACTTGAAATAATAGTTGAATTAGATTATAATGAGAAGAGAATTGAGAGTATTCCAACTCAAACCACCATTATCCGTTTGTTCAATTCCTATATATTTTGTTGAATTCCTGAAGTTGTTGTTGCATATTTGTCATTTGTCGCTTGTCATTTATTATTTTCTTTCAATGCTAACACAACCCATCATCGTAAGAACCAAACAAAATTGCTATAAATTTGTTAGTTGGTAATTGAATCCAACCTTTCAGAGCTATACTCTTACACTTTCTATTATTAGTTAATTAACTTATATGCTTGTTAAGAGCCATCATTAATGGTGCATGTTTGGTAATTGTTCTTTAGGAGAATAGTCCTATTTTAACACAAGTTTTCTAATGAAATTAACTCAAAAAATGAATTGAATATAAACATGCCCTAACAATTTATTCAATTAAAATTCTCCTGTTTCCTAAACGGCTCTTGCAGTAGGTAAAAAAAATTTCTTTGTAGAGTCACTTCAAACTGTTCTTCATGTCAAAACAAATGCCAACCATATATAAAGAAACTTGGTTTTGTAATCTATACTTTCCTGAACACTAACATCTGAGTGTTCTTAGCCATGATTAGGAGAAAAAGGAAAAAAGAAATGAAAACTATGTATTGCTACTTGGCACTTGCTTCATTGTGTCTATTATTGCCAGTCAAAAGTTGTTGTTCTAACTTCCAGCTTTGTTGACTCTAACAGTGGTGTCTAAGGAGGAAAAAGTAGAAAGTCCAAATAGCAAAAGTCATGAGCCTAAAAAAGAAAATGAAGTATAGGGACATAGATTGATAGAAAATGACAGCACCAAACTTATGGGTCTCATTGCTTGGCAATGGCTACTACATTGTATGATTTATGCATCATAGCATGTGTGCAACAGCAACAGAGGATGAATCAGGGCGATTCTAATTTGTCATTCGTTCATCATCATTTACGATTTCGACAGAATACAAAAAGATAATGTCTGCTTCCAAAGAGATTCAATGGCTTCCATTGCTTATATTTAGCCATCTTCATTTTAAACACGATTTAAAACTTCAAAAAAAAAAAAACTTATGTTTTTCTTATTTGGCTTAAAATAAAAGCGTTTAAGAGAATATTTGAACCTTGTATTGTTTTGAAAGCATGACATGCATAAACTTCAACAAAGACCGCACAAATACATATAAATGAAAGCTTACCGAAAGGAATAATATCTAAGAGTTCTTTTTTTTTTCTTTTAAAAAGTTGTTCAATCTTATCAGATAAAATTATATATTTCGCTTTTGTTTGAAAGTAAATAACTTATTCGTGCAGCACAAAAATTTTAATGAATTGCAGCTTAATTCTCTAATTTTACAATATAAATAATTCAGTTTTAGATTTTTTTATGTGCATACTAAAAATATTTTCCACCCAAAAGCTGGGGACCATTCTCTTCTGAGACATAAAAGTCACTAAATTAGACTTAATCTCTTTTAGATAATTATTTCTATCATATGATAAGGAATCGAACCCTCATAATAAATAGATTAAATTATTCTGAATTTCATCTTTAAAAATTAATGTGATGGACTAAATTATAATTACTGTATCTTTTGAGGACTAAAACAAGACTTCGCTTTTTTAACTTAACATCCTTTTTTTCCCAAGGAAAAAATACAATAAGGGACATCTGTTTGTTATGCATAATAAATAATTATTTTACAAATAATAAATATACAGATATTTTAAATTTTAAATTTTTTAAATATTTTTTCTAATGGTTAAAATAAAACCTTTCTGTAAAAATAACCATTACTAAAGCTAGTCTATTCAATCATTTCTTCCAAACATTAAACTTTATTAATTCAACAATCAAATTAAAAAAATTTATCATTGAAAATTTTTTTTACAAAATTTAATAATTTTTAAAATATTTAATATTTTATTAAATAACTGTAATTTAACATATATTAGATGTATTAAACTAAAAATAGTTAAAAAAATTATATTATATAGTAATATTGAAAAAAATTTAAATTTTTAAAACTTTTATACTAATCATCTGATAATATAGTAATATATTGTATCGTGGGTGCTGTTCAAGGTAATTTTACTATTTGATTCAAATTAATCAGATCTCCGACATAATGTTCAGATACCGAAATTCTAGACCCAAAAAAATTCTTTCATGTTTAATATATGATATGTCTCTTTCAAATTCCTGTAACAGTGTAGCGTACTCTGCATCATTTCCTATTTCCTTTCCCCTCGTCGTCTCTGTGGGGGTAACAACTTTTTTTTTCTATAAGGTGGGTCCTCTCTAAAAATATATATATAAAAAAGTGAGAGTCCGGGATTCGTGGCTGGTTTTTTGATATATCTTTATAAGGTCATTGGATGTAAAGAATGAAGAATAACAATTTTAAATTGAAAATCCAATTGTTGCCTTTCTTCGTTAGAGCAACTTGTGTGACTGGACAAAGCAAAAAGTAAAAAAAGAAAAGGAAAAATCAGATTTTGGTGATCAAGATGAAGAAGAACCGATAATCAAAGGTGAAGATGGAGGAAGGGCACGTCTGGTTCTACTTCTTCCTCTGCGCAAGCCAGAGGTAGAAGCAGGGGAAGATGAGGAAGAAGCAGTGAGCTTGTTGGGCTCACTGGTTAATGCTTGCTTCTCTCCTTCACATTGCTTGTCTTCTATCTTGTGATGCCTAACTTTTGTTGAGTTCAAAGTCACAGGAAGAACACAATTGCACAAAAATCCTGCAACATAATAAGCCAACCAACCAACCCAATTAGAAAATCAATTATGTGAACTTAAATCAATCTAAATTCTGAAACTTTAGCAAGAAGTTTTACCTGGGTTTTTTTTTTTTAATGTAGAATGAAGATTTAATAAGGGTTTTGTACTTTTTAATATAAATTTCACTTGTAATAAAAATGTGCAATTTAAATTAATTTATATTTTAAAAATAGTCATGATTCAAAGTCAATCTTATTAAAATTAATTATATTTAATTTTAAACCAAATATACATTAATGAATCCCTAACTTTGTTTGCCTCAATTCACATAGAAATTAGAATTAATGTATTTGTAATTAGAAGAATAAAAGAGAAATTTTTTAATGAACTATATTTATCATGTAAAATTATGAATCATCCAGTTATATTTTGACAGCTGGATCTTTTAACCAATTAAATCTGGTGAGAAAAAAAAATTAAATTTAATTCGTTGAAAGGTTTGGATGGATGACTCATAAGACTTGTCCATTCGAGAATTTCTCAAAATAAAAATAAAAAAAGCGTATCCAATAATTTTGAAAGAAGAGAGTGTGGCTGATGACTAATGTTGCTGTCATTCTCATTCAATATACAGGGGAGTGCACCTTCCGAATGAATCAAATATGATTCCAAAGCAATTTCCTTTTATCCATTATAAATACTATCTTTTCATACATATACATATATATATATATATATATATATATATATATATATATATATATATATATATATATATTTGTTCCATCGTCTACAAAACAAATTCAACAATTCTGATGTCATGGCGATATTTTAAACATAGCATGTCCTATACTAATTTTATCATGGTCACCATTACCTACAACTTCGACATCTAACCAATTTCCACATCACTGAATAACTATATTTTATTGCATATTCAATCAATTCACCAAAGGTAAACACAATAGCTACACTTGTATGTTTTGAATTTTCAAATTTAAAATTTAAAAATTCAACAAGGAAACAACAAGAACACCTGAGATGAAGAACCATAATAATAGACACTAAAATATCAAAAAAGGAGGAAGAAAAGGTGTAAAAGCAGTTTTGTGTTGATTACTGTTGTAAGAATGGTAGTGATTAGTGAGTTACCGATTCGGGCAAGACGATTGACCCAACGGGGTATAGGATTTCCAGTGAGCTTTAGACAAGCGTCGTTGCAGAAATGATTGCAGTTCTTAGTGATGAGATTATAAGCATTTCCTCTGTACTCAGCAGCAAGTTCTTCCATCACCGCCTTCACTTCACCGGGTCCCATATCCGTTTTTCCGATCAGTATAGTCTTCCTGAAAGTGAACCCTTCACACCTCTTTGGTTCCCCTTCGAATATTCCCGTTGACGCGTACTCGTGAGCCCCGAACGCGAATTCAACACCGTGAACTGCACCCAGAAATAAAAAATTCAATTTTTATTCAAATAAAGAAGAAAGAGAGAGACCCATCATCGGTTTTTTCTCACAGATCGTAGATCTGAAGTGGGTTCTTGTGCAGATTCAAGAGGGGTAGTGAATGGGGGGAAAATGACGAACCTTGCACGCCGGAATGGTACACTCCGAGGCCGAACCAGTAAGCGTAACCGTTGATGGGTGTCAGATCGTACACGTTGAGGTACACTGGCACCGATCCCGAACTGACGCCGTTTTTGGAGCTCTTCCTGCACAGCATTCTGCGGCGTCGTTTTGATTCTGTAACGGAAACTACTTCATCATACGTTTCATGTGAAAGAAGCAGAGCACCGTAGCATAGAAAGGTGGAGTGGGTTTTTCCCGTGAATGTTTCCAAAGTTATTTACTTTCCCCAATAGGGTATCTGAATTTTGAAAAATAAAAAATGGAGAACGAGAAGAAGAAGAGAATGGGAAGCTTCTTCTGCTTGCTAATGGGTTCCACCGGCGGCTGGTGTTGCCGGTGCGTGTGTGTTCCTTCGGAGCATAGTGTGTTACATACACATATATAACTGTATTTGTAAATTGGAGTTTTTGTACATGAATGGCCTCTGGTTTTGGACGAAATTACGGTTCTACCTCAACATGAGCTGGTGGTCTCGGTTGTAGGATCTGATTTTTTGAAAAAAAATTCTTAGGACAAAGAAAGTAACGTTTGCTCATAATTATGGCGTATGGGTGGGGGGTTCCATGTTATGTATATATATATTATATGAAACTGTGTTTAGTGGAGTTTTGATCTTAAAGTAAAGGAAAAGGGAGGGTCATGATGGCTTTGGGGGAAAGGGTGAGTGGGCTCTAACAATATGATAATGGATTTAGTTAATATTTTTTTGGGATTAAATAATTTAATTAGGATTATTACAGTGTTGATGTTATTAATCCGAAGTCAAGGTGAACGAGATAGAAAAGACAATGACTTTGACCTCCTAAAGTGGTAGTATTAGTTGTTAATTAGGCCTCTCATTCTTGTGTTATTGTTATTGTTTATAGTTGATGATAATCATGCTATCATATAGTCTTTAACTTGGTCCTCACGTGGGTGCGGTAAATAATAACACCAACAAATTCTAATCTCATGTGGTTGAGATTCGTGATGTCAATTTTTTAAAACAGAAATTGAGATATTCCACAATTGGTTTTGGGGCAATATCCATATGTTTGGATGAGAGACTTCAGAGTGGGAATTTATTTTATAAAAAGAATTGGGTTTTTATTATTTATATACTTTATTTAGATTCAAATATTAGAAATTTTATTAACTTAAATTGGAAATTGTAATTAATCAAAATCTAAAAATTTATAATCTTATTTAGATGGAAATTTTAAAATTCTCTTTTTATAAATACAATCATCCTTTTATATTTTCTTTACATTGTAATACATTTGAGGATTTTTTTAAAATAAATTAAAATTTAAAATTATTATAATTCTATTATATCTTGATTTTAATTTATTTTTAAATATTAATTTTAATATACAAAATATATATTATATTGTTATTTTAAATTTTATTTCTTTAATTTTATCCTAAGTTTTATAAATTTTTATCTTTTTTAATTTCTTATAAATGTAATATAACATTTATTATTATTAATAAGTATTTAATTTTTTAAATTTGAAAATTCTTTTATCATATATAGATAATATGACTGTTTATCAGTATATTCAAACTTCAAATTTTTAAACAAAAAATTTAGTCAAAACCAAAAAAAAATTATTGAACTTTTTATGAAATTTCATTATATCACCTTATATTTATTTTTAATGATATTTTTATTAATATGTAAATTAAGTATTTAATTAAAGAATATATATATTTTTGTATATATAAAAAATAATTTATTTTTATTTAATAATTAAAAGAATTTATAAGAAAAAATTAAGAGAATTTTGAGTTATTAGAAAATTTAATATAAAAAAATTATTCTATTTAAATTGGGCTGATATTTTCTATTTAAAAGTCTAAAATTACTCAATAAATTTTAAGTCTTTATTCTAAAAAATAAAATATATTCATCTTACAAAAGAATAAAATAATATTTTAATAATATTTAAAATTAAATTAAATAATTACGTTGACTTATAACAAAAACATATGATCTTAGAAGTTAATCTAATTCAAAATTAATAAGCTTGAACCATCAGGCGTGTAAATAAAAAATTTAATTTAGCTAATAATTTTAGTTTGAATTGTTAAATATTTTAAAATATCATTTATAATAATTTTAATTAACTTAAGAAACAAATTTCAAGGGAAAAATATTTGTGATTTTCTACCAATATTGTTATTTAAACTTGCAATCTGTACATTATTTGACTAGTTTTCCAATTTTATCATTTTTATTATTTTTATAATATATGCTTCTACATTATAAAGTTAATATATCATTATTCTTTTAAAGCATCGTTTTTAAATAATAATATTTTTCATAAACTAGTTTTAGTCTTATTAAATTATATAATTTTTTGTAACTACTTTTATTTTTTTATTAATAATTTTTATTACTCTTGAATAATTTTACGTAATTTAATTTTAATTCATATACTATATCAAACAGAACAACACTGTGAGACATGGGCCATGAATACCTCTTTACTCCACATCTTTGCCTCAGTATGAAATATTTGGATTGGGAAAATTTAAATTAAGGAAAAAAAAAGGAATTAGTAGGTAGAAAAAAAATGGTGGAATGAAATATTTTTTTATTTCGATTAATTTATTTTATATAGAGAAAAATAATCAATTTCTATTGATCTTTTACTTTTATAATATTCTTCATTTGCTAATAATTGAGAGAGAAAAATGTTTGTTTTAATTTTTTAAATGAATAATTAAAAATTAAATATAAAAATGTATTTTAATAAAATAATAACATAATAAAGAATTAAAACTTTAAGTTTAAATTGATATTTTAATTTATATAAAATATAATTTATATAATTTATATATTTATTTCTATTTTTTGTCTATTTAAACAAAAGAACAGTGTTTTCAATTTTTCTATTTTTATTCATCTAAAATTTTAAACAACTTATTTTTGTTCTGTTTCTTACCTTTTTATTTTTTTTAATAATATTATTTTATTTTCATATCACACTTCATAAAAAAACATTTGATGTTCGGTTGTAAATCTATTTTATATTTTAATTATTCATTGTACAACATATTTAAAAAATAACAAAATAAAATTTTTATAAACAAAAGAATCGTAAACCAAACACTTAATCTTAAGGTTATTTTATTTGCACTTCCCAATTTTATACAAGCCTGAGAGTCTCCAACATGGTTAATGATGATAATAAATGGTCAAAATTTGTTTTTAAAAAATATTCAATAAATTTAAGCATCTTTTAAAAAAATTAAAACTATAAATATAAATTAAATACTAAATTATTAAAAAAATACTAAAAATACATTTATAAATTAATGATTAAAAAAGAGTGAAAACAATTATTATATATATATATATATATAATTAAAGATAATTTTATTTTTTAAATATGAACGTATATTTAATATGTTCATAATTTTTTATAATAAAATTAGCCTCTTATTATATTAAGGATATATCACATATTTAAATATTGATTAATTCAATCATTTTTGGTTAAATTTATTAGAATTAACTTAATGATAAAATATTAAAATTTAAATTCAAATTTCATTATTTTTGTATGTATAAAAAATTATGTATAGTTAAATTTTTTAATTTTTAGCATAAAAATATTTTTTTTCATTTTCATTATTTCTAGTATAAAATTTTAAAATAAAAAAGTGTCCTTTTTTAAATAGAAGTGAAATAAAAATATTTTCCTAAAATCCAAACACCACCTTTCTCAAAAATTAAAGCCAAATTTAAAAAAACTAATTTAATATATATATATATATATATATATATATATATTTCATGTAATTTAATAGTTTCTTCTATTCTATATATAAAACTCATTTAATCAAATTGCAATGATTAAACTATTTAATTAATTTTAAAATTATTATTAATTTATCTAATTTTTTCCGAATTTTTTTTAATATTAATGATATATATTTATTTAATCTCTTTTTATTTAATTAATTTTGTATCATCAATTAATTAGAAATATTTTTATGAAAAAATAATTAGTGTAGAAAATATAATAGATTGAATTTTATAAAATTAACTAAGACAAACTTGTATTAAATTTTTATAAAAAGATCAAAGAAAGCATATACCAGTAAAACTTTCTTACATTTTGAATTTCATAAGCAATGGAAAATATTTCTGTAAAATGCACTTTTTTTTGTTCAAAGATATATGCATCGGGGCTTAAGCACAAACAACTCATACAATACAGCAAAGCTAAATAGTAAAAACTAATACAACGAGGCCGAGGCCGAGGCCCATGATGTATTTTTTGTTCTGAGCTAGCTTATTGAGCACATATTAATTTACTGATTCTGGGCCCTGTTCTCCTGGCATTGTATATGTGGCCGTTGGGCCTTTCTTAATGCAATATCATTGAAAACCAAAAAGGTCCAAAAGTACAAGCCCATTTTTAAAATAGCTGCTCCAACGAAAGGTGCCGATCTGAGAGTGAGCAAGCATGAAGGTATGCTTCCAAGCTTAGTTGAGGAACCGCCGATGCTTCGTAGAGTGCACAAAGGAAGAAAGATTCACTTTTGTTTAATAAATTTGCCCAACTAACTGGGGATTTCACGGTGGATGTTTTCTATGTTTGGTGGCGGAGGAAGGTGGTTGCGCTTCTCGGAGCGATTAAAGTTTCTCGCAACCAACGCTAGGACCAGTTCATTTTGTACTTCAGGCAAGAACAAGAACAAGAACAACAACAACATCTATACCGCTGACGAAAGGTATCGGCAGCTTCAGAATCTCGACATGATGACTGCTGCTAAGATCCTTTTCACTGACCCCCCCAAGAAGAAGAAGTTTGGGTACCTCTTTTTCGTCATTTTCCTCTCAGGGCTATTTCCTCGAACACCTTCTTTGCACTCTTTCCTCAAATGCAAACGAAAATCTGATCATAAATTTACTTAATAATTCTATACTCTTTCTATCCTGGCTTTAATTAATCCATCATCTTGCATTCTAAAACTCCAAATGCGGTACCAAAAGGATTTAGTTCCTCTTAAGTGGAGGAAATGAAGTTTTTTACCCTAGTGAAGTCACATACTTAAATAACTGATATATTATTCACATTAGTCTTTAGCATCGGTGAGAAAAGGAAATGTGAAATGGCTTGAATGAATGGCATTTTCTAAAATCAGACCTAAAATGATTAAAATGATCCATGCACACAATATCATAGGCCATAATGAAATTTTTTTCATCTTCTGATTTAAGGGGAGAAGGGAGATTATTATGATATTTTTTTATACTGTTGATAGATGAAAAATCTTACTTTGCATCTCTGTTTTTCTTGGTCAGGTTTGATTTCCATCTTGTACAGTTTTTTTTTGCCTGCTTGCCTTCCTTAGGTTTCATACTCTCTCTCTCTCTGAAGTTTTTTCTTTTTTCACTAACCTTATTATTTTCAAAAGATTCTACTGCTATTATCTAAGTAAGTTCTTTCCACGCAGCTGTATATTTGGTGGCGCAGTATGCTCGTTATGAAATGAGGAAAATGGAAGTGGTAAGTGTTTTTTTCCTTCTGATATTGTAAAATAAGCGTGAAATTTTGAGCATCATATAAATGTTGATAGGATGCTTGTGATCATCTTATTCCTCTTCATGCATGATAATCTAGCAAGACTTGTATAGAGTATTCAGTAATGTGATCCATTTATTTTTTCTGGCAAGACATTGGTAATGTATAAATCATATCCTAGATACTTCGTACATTCTGCAATTGTTTGCTGTGGCTGCACTATGGAATTGTAGGCTGAGAGCTAATGAGAGATATGATGAGCTACCGTTTACTGTTTACTTGAATTTTGAAAAACATTAGAGTTTCCCGTTTAAAATTCTATGTTTTTGTTGGACCTGTTACTTGTTAGTACTTTATGAACAAAAAATGTCGGTTTTTATCTGTATATCAATTTAACCTTGTAATTAAGGCACTTAATTAATTGGGTGAGTACTTCCCCCTTGGGGTTAATTTCCTCCCTGATAATGGGTTTTTCTCAAAACCACTTTATAGGAAGTGGAGCAGAAAAGGAAGCAGAAGGAAGAAGAAGAAGCAAAGGAAAAAGAAAAAGAAATGGAACTAAATCCCCCTGAGGAAAAGGAAGAAAAATCTGATCCCCAGCTTTCAGAGGTGAAAGTGAGACTTGAGAAACTTGAAGAGGCTGTGAAGGAGATTGTGGTTGAAACAAAGAAACAATCAAGCGGGGACCTTGCCAAAAATCAGGTAACTGATGATGAGAAAAAACACCCAAATTCTTCTGCATCAAAGGACACAAGTACCACCGACTCTGCATCTAATGAAGCTGTAGGTGATAAAAACCATTTTGGTAAGCATAATTCTCCCAAGTCAAAGCCAGAATTGAGTGCAGAGAGCAAGGGTTAGTAGCAACTCCGAATTCCTCTCTTTAGGATCCCAAAGGCCAGAATCAAAGTGGAGGGGCTTCTTGAGGTACTAGGATCTTGAGAAAATTTTGAAGTCATTATACATAATTGATCAAGAGCTTTAGAACTTTTTAGAGATATTTTTCTTCTTAAACAAATGAATGGTTCTTTGAAGCTTGAAAACATCTCCTAGTTGGGCTTTATGCTGCCTACAACCATGTAAGGATGCTTTATGCTGCCTGCAATCATGTAAGGATCCAGTAAATTAGATTTTTTCTAGGCTATGATCATTTTGAATGTCTTGGGGTGTAAACTTTGGATGCATCATGTAAGGCATCTTCTTATGAAGGGGCTGGCTATATTTTGACTGAAAATCGTGGTACTTCTTATCAGGTAGTTCACTTTGTTTCTTTTCCATGTATGATATAAATGTAAATCCAAATAGTAACTGGTATACAGCACTGTTATTGACATTTTATACTTTTCCATTTTGTATGCATACTCGAATTTAAATGATTTAAATGATCACTGATGATCGAACTAGACCGTTTTTGGACCCTTTCTAGGCCCGAAATCAAGTATTGATTACTCAAAAGTCAAGCATTTTATTTGGGAAAAAAAATATGTTGTTTGATTGTCTATTTAACTACATGCTTAAGTGTTTTGTTGAATGTTATTTTATTTTAATGCAGGTTTATATGAACCTGTTTGCTTAAGATCCGATTCAATCCGTAAATCCGACACTAATTCTATATGAATTAAGCGTAATTATATTTTGTTTACCGACTTGAAAAATAAACTTATAATATTTTCTTATTTTCAGAACTAGTATCTTATAATACAAAATCAAATCAAAACAAATACTTGTTTGAAACAATCCTGAAAGTATTCCGAAACTGAAAACATCTTAGCCTATGCTATGCTGCATGAAACTATAATGGTACATCGTAATCCACGTTCCTCAGTAACATCTATAAAATATACCGACAAAAATAAGGTATAATTAAGAAAAGAAGATTTATCAAAATAACTTTCCATGCAAATTCCACGTTTGTGTCTGTTGTTTCGTAATCACAATACGGATAGAGCAGACACATTCTGAAATTGCATCTCCAAATTTTATTTTAAATTCAGTTTCAATTTTGTATTGTTTTATACAACAGATAAGTGCTAGAAAAAAAAAATCTCTTTTCTTTGTTTAACCCAAAAGTTAGATAAAAATAAAGGCAAGGAATAAGGGCAGAACAAAAAAAAAGATTTTTTTTTTAATTTCTGTTATTTTCTTCTTCTTGTTCCGGGTTGTTTTTTCATAAACCCTTTCTTCTAAAACCCGCACTTGTGTATTCCACTGTGTGTTTGTTCAATGGCACGGGTGTTTCGTTCCCTCAGGAAAACCCTAACCCTAACCCTAAGACAACAATTTCAGCATCAGCAGCAACAATTATGCTTTGCTCCTTACCTGTCCCGTAGAACTTACATATCGGACATGCGCAAATCAGCTTTCGAGGGAAACCTTCTGAGATTCCTTCGCAGCGAGATTGAGTACGAGCTCCAATCTTCTCCTCCCAACCACGTACGTTTTCTTCTCTCTCTTCACTTATACTTATCTGACGTAATTCATGGTCTCTTGTGTAATGGGTCTTGCTCAAGGTAGAAAAAAATGGTGGAAAAGAAATAGGACATTATGACTATAATTATAATATACACAAAAGCTATCAGTTATAGCTTCTGCCAAGAAATAAAGTTTCAAAGCCTCAAAATGCTTAGCCAAACAGCTTTTAGTTTTTCTTGAATACTGGATGTTTTGATGGAAATCAGTAGATGATGTTGTCCTTTCTAATTGATTTGGTTACGTTTTATATCAATGGGGCTGGGAAGTTTTATTTTATTTTTTTCTCATTATTTTCTTTTTTGAGGAAATTTCCGTTCTTCCTTTGGTTGGATTCCATGGAGTTATACTTTTGGACATGATGAGTACTTAGGGGGCTGTTCTTGTTTTGCAGCCTGTTACCAAGTTTAATGCTTTTATGGTGGATGGACGGCCCGGAGAGCGATGGATTACCTTAAAAAGACAATTTGCAGATGAAGATATTAAGGTTGAAGCCACCATGTTTGATGGATCTGTTCCTGCTCCAAGTGCAAAGGGTGATGTAGCTAATTCGGATGAAATGCAGCTGCACATCACCTTAATTGTCACCATTTCCAAAGGAGGTGGTGTGCTGGAAATCATGTGTTCTGCTTGGCCAGACACTATAGAGATAAAAAGGCTGTTTATACGTGCCAATGAGAAGATGTTAGCTGAGCCCTATGCTGGTCCTGAATTCAGGTATGTTTACCCATTTATTTCCACTCCTAGTAGCTTAAATCTTAGGATGATTGGCAGGTTTAGAATTATGTTAACTCATTTTGCTGTTGTTTCTTGACAGGGAATTAGATGACGAGTTGCAAGATAGCCTTTATGATTTCTTGGAAGCAAGAGGAATAAGTGATGAACTTGCCATTTTCTTGCATCAGTACATGAAACACAAGGATAAAGCAGAGTTCGTAAGATGGATGGAAAGGGTTAAATCTTTTATTGAAAAAAAATAAGGGTATTGAAATTTCAATGTTCTGGATTAGATAAGCCATTAAATCACTTCTCTTAGGTATTTTGTCACCAAGGCTGAATCTAAGCAGGTATCCATTTTTGTTTATTGTTGACCACTTTAGATTTGTAGTCAGTGTTGGTGAAATTGTATAACATTGGAACAGCCGAATTGTATTTGTGGTTTTTGCTGCCAATTCCATTCTCCCTGAGAAAAAAGAGAGAAAACATCAGGTAGTGAATCACTGCATCTTCAGTGGAAGGCTTTTCTCTCCACAGATTCTATATATTTATACACTTTTATGATTGTTATGTCTGATTTACAATCCATGAACAGTTGCGGGTAATGTTTGGTGACAGCTGATTGATGGTAGCCAATAGCTGAATAATAGTTGTAATTTTTGTGCTTGTTTCCAGGTAATGGTTAATGGCTTAGCCAGATATTACTTATACTTGGAGGAGCTTTTCCCTTAATATATTTTTGAATTGTCATTTTCCCTCCATGTGCTGCCCCGAACAGTCTCATTTTTACATGATTCTTTCATGTCATAAAATTATGTATCTCCTGCAACGTTTGAAGTTAGTGTTAATATGCACTAGCTGTGTTCAAACATTCATTTTGAAAAGATTAGAACATGGCTCCAGTTTCGGAAGTTGCTTCGGACATTAATATTGTATTAAACAAAGTCTTGCTTTGCTACCACGGATTTCCCTATGGCCGAGTAACTTCTGGGACAGATATGCATTCATGTTAAAATATGCTGGCTTTGTCGATCGGTATAATCTAAACACAGCTGAGGGAGATTTATGCTTTGTACTCGGGGATTGAAATCCAATTACACAAACAATATAGAAGTCCATAGTTGTCAAAGTATATTAAAACTTGTTTTTAGCCCAGTCGTGTGTTTGAGAATTCGTCACTCTTTAACCGGATTGGTTAACTGGCTGAAAAACACAGGTTTTCTGATCCCACTGACTAAGCAAGCTAGTGTGGTTCTTTTAAGTTATAAGGATTACTATCATACTCTATTTATTTTTTTTTTTCAAAAAGACTAACACAGGGACAGTTGTCTTTTTTATTACTTTTTATGAAATAGTTGATGAATTGTTACATATTTAAGAAAAAATTAACATTCAACAAAATTTGACAACTCACCGTGGGTAGAGTACCTAAGTAAAGCAGTTTCTTAATTACTCTTACGACTGTGTAAAATTCTGATTGTAATTTTTTAAATTGAAATGCTAGTTACGCACATCAGCATTCAGACCTGTGTCAGTGAATATCAAAGCATGACTACAGCCAAAAGACAGGCATTGGAGGAGCAAGTATTTGTAGATTGTTCATTTGGTTGTCAATATCTTTTTCTTAATGAAATAATTGACTGATTTTTTTATCTCTTAAATCTTAAAATACTTCATGTTCAAATTACTAGAACTAAACTGAGCGAACAGGAAAATTTAAAGGAATGAACAAATTTAAAGGAATGAACAAAATTGAATCATGTAACGTTTTGGTGTATGTGAGTAGGGATGGAAGTGAACAAGGCCGTCCGTCCGAAGAGCCTATGGCTCGGCTCGTTTAAAACCTAGTTAAGCTCGGTTCGTTTAATAAATAGATAGGCTCAGGTTTGTTAAAAAGCCTTTTAGATAAACAAGTCAGGCCTAAGCTTATAAAAAAGCCTATTTAACTTATTCATGGGCCTATTTATATTTATATATTATATATTTATATTTATTTTAATATATTATATTTATATAATATTTCTTTTATATTTTATTTACATAATATTAATATATATATATATATATATATATATATATATTTTAGGCCTATTTAATGATCTTTTTATCTTGTAGGCTTTAAGTTTGTAATTAATTATTTATATAGGTTTTAAGTTTATTTATTGGTTTTTTTTGTAACGTAAACTTTTAAACAGACTTGCAGGCCTTGTAGGCTTTAAATCAGGTCAAGCCTTGACAGAAAAAAAAAAAAAACCTTTAACAGGTAACAGGTTCAGGCTCAAACCTCAAAATTTTTAAACAGATAACAACACTCAAAGCCTAACTCAGTTCGGCCTACTTCCATCCCTATAATGAAGAAGTACAAGAAAAGTGAAGTCAACGTATAAGAAGATAGTCAGTCCTACCTATCAAATTATCACTTCATAGAATGAATCTAGGACAACATTCTATAAAAGGATAGATTCAGGCAGTCAAGATATAACTATTACCCTTTACTTTTGTTAAAATGAAATCGAAATTAAAGATGCAGACCTTATCATAAATTTATTGCATATGGTATTGTTAAACCATAAAATTTGCCATATAATAACATTGCGTGTTTCTTTACAGCTGAAATGATTATGATCTAACGTATTTAGGTGAAAGGTAAACAAACTAAATAATAATTGTTGAAACCTATTGTCTGGCATGCTACTCATTTGATAAAGGGCATACATACAACAGTGATACCAAAGTAAAAATAGAATAATAAGAATAGAAAAAAGAACAAACACACATTGCTTCACTAGCCTAGTTGAGATGTTGATGTTAATACAACTTTCATATCCCATCTTTAATTGAAGATGAGGACAGACAAACTCAAATTTGATTATCATATAAAGATCTTGATGAACAAGAAGCAAATTTGCTTCAAAATTTCACCAAATCTTAGCAAAATGACAGCTCCACGTGTTCCATTGTATTTGTCCTTTTGTGTATCTTTCTTGGTTGGGAGGCAAAACTAAAGGTTCTTAATATTTTATTGAATGAATGGTAAAGACTGAGGTATAGCACCACAAGTAAAATAGACAGCCCAACTGAAGTGCTGCTACATATGGTAAGAAGAAAGCCCAAACACAGGCTCTATGTTTGGAAACATCTCAGGTCCTACATATCCTTTGTTAGCGTGAGAATACTATGATTATTAACCATCATAATGACTAGACTTTCAGTTGGTTTTGCTCCTTAATTTCATCATAATACTTATGTTTTATGATTAAATAAAGATTAGTGTAAACATCAGGCGGATATGGACCTACCTTAGATATCTTTAGGCAAGAAATCAAGGCCATCAAGATTCAAGATTTTAATCAATAACATTTCTTTTGAAATGATGTGATAACAGAGCTGAATGTCGTTTTGGCTTATTTTCACATGGCTTGCCTCACCTACTTCTCTGATCCCAATAGAGATGGTCTATTTCTCCAACTGCAGGTGGGTCAAAGTAGGAGTCAGTGAGACAATCACAGCCATTGAAACTGTGCATTTTGGTGGACCAATCTTCCATGAGAATTGAAAAAACGACACTCACTACCGTCCAAATTTCTACTGTGTGTGGACCTTTGTCACCCAATATTTGAGACATACATACCTTGAACCAAACAGTCCCAGGTTGACATTTAGTGCATTGTCAAATAAGAAGGGAACTTCAATAACTACACGGTATTGGAGTTCTTAATTCTGGGAATAGAAGATCTTCGGTATAGTAATATAGAACATAACTAAGTAGAAGCTTGACAAAAAAGTGTAAAATATCATTAGTCAAGTGAAATCAGCTCTACTTGCTTTGCTCTTTTTTTTCTTTTTCTAGTTTTATATATTGAAGTGACATGCTTTAGGAAGAATCAAACACATGCAGACTCATCAACTTTTATAATTTTGAAATCAATTCTTGAACAGATGAAAATAGCAAGGACCTAACTTCCCTACCCATACCAAGCGTATAAGCTCCTGACAATAAGAGTGTTTGATGTACTCATGCTATTACAAAGCAATTTAAAGCACCAACCATTATTCGTGACAAAATAAAGAAGACAACAATAATAGCAAAACACAACCTGTGGTAAGTAGCCAAAATGCAATTAGACTTGGTGGAACAAGAGATACATGAGGACAAAAGAAGAGAGAAAAGGGAAAGAGTTGTCAAGCTCTTGGCCAATGAGAAAAGACAGAAATAAACTGTGGTATGGCATGTTGGAGGGTAACTAGTTAGAGCTTGAGGGACAAGTCAAGCTTCTGCAACTTTTCTTGTTTAGACTTCAAATGAGTAATGCTACCCAACCAGTAACCTCCAAATCCTTCTGTCACCAGCTTTGTAGAAAATTTGCTTAACCTTGGAGCACTATCAGCCAAGGATGATTCAGATTCTGCCCCCACATGAAAATTCCCAATTGCTGGCTGTGAATCCAAAGGCTGTCTCTGCCACCCATTTTGGCCATGGGAACGGCACATCCCAAAAAAGGGTGTTTGATAAGAAGGTTTGTTAATCATTGAATGAACCTGAATTCCAAGTGATTTATTGTATAAGCCATGTGAGTACCTCTGTCCAAAATCTACTGAAACTGCTGCACCAGTCTTGTATCCTCTTCTTGCCAAAGTTCTTTCACGTTTGTGTGCATTCTGGTGTCCCCCAAGTGCCTGTGAACTATAGAACTTTCTTTGACAGTAGTTGCATGAGAAAACCCTTGGATCCAACTCATTTCCTTGATTGGATTCTGAGGAGTTTTCAGATAAATTTGCATGGAAACAATTGAGGAGGTTGAGTTCTGGCTTTGAGTCATCTCCCGAATCCTTGTTGGAGAGGCTTAGATCTAGTAAGAGACGAGGAACTGAGTCATGATGGTGTTTTTGATCTTCCTTTTCTGTCTCTCTCCTTTCTGTTTGAGTGTCCATAGAGGGTTTTGGACATACCTCTGGTCTTTGAAGATCCATATGGCAAGAAATTTGCAACGATTACTTTAGTGTACTATTGGTTATCGAAGTTTGGTTTAACAACAAGAAAGATGAAGTTTGTAAATGATGTAACAACAATAAATGCTCTGTGCTATCTATAGAAGTAGATAGCACTATTCTACAGTTACAAGGTCTTAATATAGCAAGACCTAAAAATTAAGACATCGCTATATGTGTGTGTGTGTGCGCGTTTGATTGGAACTTATGTAGCACACCCACGTACACCATGCTAGTGCATACCCCATTGAATGTTTTTTGTAACTTTTATTTGTCATCTCACTTGTCACTTTACATTTCTGGTCTTGGTATCTACCTTTTATTGGTATATTCATGTCTATAGGTTATGACAGACTAAAAATCCAAGATAAGATCAATAGCCTACTTTTGAATATTAGAATAATTTGGTATTGTAGAATGGACTTGTCTTGTAAAAGGTGTGGTATTCTGAATTTCTTAACCCTGTTGGTGGATTTGCAGTATCTTCGCAGAAACTCTTCTGTCCTTGTCCTGCATTATTGTTTGTTTATCTCGTCATAGGAAATAGACTTGTCCACACTGTCAATTTATATTTTAGTAGGAGGAAATTTGAATCTTACTTTTGTAGTGCAAAATTTTATATCATTTTAATCCTTGCATAGCAAATGATTCTATTCTAGACCAGTTACATACATGAATCCAGTGTAGCAACTGATCCTATTCAAAAGAAAATATGTTTTAGAAAAATCATTATCCTCTATTTTAACGTATGATATATGAGTGATTATTATTCAAATGAAATACTATATTAGCTCTTGATTTGAGTTTATTTATTTAATTACTTTTGTGTATTTTATACTACCAGAAGTAGAACCCCTGCATATGCAAGCTGTGGAAAAAATCAATTAAATTTCAAGAAAAAAAAAAGAAAAGAAAAGAAAAGTAGCAGGAAAATCAATAACAAGTTGACAGCTGTCCAAATTTTTGGACAGATTTATTATAAATTGAGATTGAGATGAGACTACGAATCAACTATCCAAAAATTTAGGCCGTTGTGTGGAGGATATAAGTCCAAAGCACTAATAATGAAAGGTGTGATATTATGTCATAGACTAATTATTTCAAAAGCTTGAACTATTACATAAGATACATGCATGATTTCATATTTCTATCTTGTGTAAGCATCTTAAATCAATAAGCTGTCTCTTCATATTTCTACACGGTATTAGATGCCAAAAACTATGCAAAGTCCATCTTTCATTGACGCTCTTGTGGCTAATCTCAAGATGTTTTTGTACTTGTTCACCATTCTTCTGATGAAACCACTACACATACAAACAAGCAACCAAAGATTCGAATTGCCTTAAAGCCATGCAAGAAGAATATGCTTCCCTCATGCCAATTAGACCTGGACATTAATGTCACCATTTCCCAATATCTATGTAGTAGGGCCCAAGTACAAGTGGATGTTTCAAACTAGGATGTGGAGGATGGTGTACAGTTCATAATTCAGACTCAATTTATTAAATTGCACTTTTTTTTTCAAAAAAAAAAAGAAGTTATTATACATGAGAACATATTGAAGGGTCAGAATGTGATGTACTTTTATAATAATTGCAGATGATCCCAATACTTGGAACCATGATTTTCAATTGCTGTTTGTGATTTTAGAAGTATCTACAACGACACTCTGCATTTTCTCATAATTTTCTTTAATTTCAATAATTGCAAACTACTGCAACTGCAATCACAATCAATCACAATTTATAATCATGCTTTGAACTAATCATAAACCCAAAGGACGAATTGAAATGCTTAAAACTCATTTGGTTTGCTCAGGGATTTTCATAAAAATATGGGATTCACTTTCACCAAACTTTCTCACCTGTCGTTTTACCAACCACTATCCAAATTGGGCACTACTCTCCATAGGCTTAGCTCTTGCAAACAATGGACAAATAAGACAAGTAGATCTCACTAGTGTTTTTCTTCTTGGGTTCCTTCAAAAGATTGTCATAATGCAACACAGCAATAGCAAGAGATTCATAATATTGGTAACTTAGCAGTGGTGGCAGCATGGTTACTTGGTTCATAATAATGTACCTAGAAAAGGTCTTTGGTGTCAAACTTTCCCTTATGCTGCATAGTGATATCTTTGTCAGCTTTGTATATTATATAACCTTTTCTTTCCCATAATGTTTTTACTTCATTTTCTTCTTGTTTTTTCCTTGCGTGCTATTTGATTCGCACCTGTCTTACATTTTATCTCACACATAGTATAGTATTATTAAACTGCATCATAACAATGAACTTTCAATATTGGATATTAATAAAAACGAAGGTGGTAAGCAAAAACTAATGTACATATACCATTTGACTCAGATACTGCATTCTCATGATGAAACTATACATTGAAATTTGGATTCTAGTGTACTAGGAAGGTTTCAACTGTCCAATATTACCGTGCTTTACTTACAGAGATTCTATAGTTGATATGACATCATAAACTAAGGTCCCTAGTACCATCCGAAGCAATTGCTCTTTCATAGTTGGGTATGGGTCCTTTCTTATTTGTATTTTTGTTGAGATGATAATGCTTTGCCTTAATACTAAATAGTTGAAGCCTATTCTAGGAATTTCAGATGGCAGTTTCATATCCTTTCTTCGATTAGTAAAGCGTGACACGAACAATTGCCATATAGGGGCAACCAATCCCAATATAGCCTATTATGGCTGCCTCTACCATTTATGTTCTTTATCATCCACCATTTTGCTTTTTATGTCCCACATAACACGTGGCACCATTCCATACATAAGTTCAATTTTCAAATCACCATTAGATAAATTAGATATTCTCAAGTTGATATATTTTTACACTAACTTTCTTTTTTTATTCTCTTTTTTTATTATTATTATAACACATTACATTTCTTACTTTTTCTTACCTTCTCTTTTTATAATTTTTTTAAAAAGTAACAGAATTTAATATATTGATGTTATTAAATATTATATATTTTCAATAAGTTTACTATTTATTAGTTTTTTACTATATACCATTATACATACATTATAATTTCATTTTATTTTTATCTTTTTTTCTTCACATCCATTGAAAATATCATTATTAAAACATTTTCTCCTTTCTTTTTCATCTTTTTTTACTTCTGAAAAAAAATTCAGTGTTTTAAGAATATATATATCCTTTCTATTAAAAGTATGGATCTTGATTATATAGTTATTTTTTATTTTATAAACATTTTGAGATAAATTCTTTTTTGTCAAATTAAGGGTCCTAGAAGTTAAAGTAATAAATCCTACCAAAAATTTGCCCCACTCTCTGAAGAGAAATTATTAACCGTCTCTTTTTCAAGTGGAATTGCTATTTGTTCACAAGTGTACTAGATAGATTTAGGTGACAGTTGAATCTGTCATGGGAAATGTTAGGTAATTTTCTATGATGATAAAGCAATGTAGATTCTGTCTTCAATCACATCTTTATATGAAGTCATGACATAAATCAGGCAATAATTAATTTTCAATCTTCACTAAGTACCAAGGGAAAGTAATAATGATCTAATTTTAGAATGCCATGAGAAATGAATGAGGTCCCCTTCTCCCTCCTCTCTCCTTCTATCTCTCACAACCCTTTACCTTTCCCTTTCCAAAGGGTTGGAGCCTTTTTTGCTTGCAACCTCATTTTATTGTGATTGTGACAACAACCAATTCAAAGTGTTGGACACAAGCAATTGAGGCCGCACGGTTGGCTTGCAAAAACACATGCTGTGATACCTAGCTAAGAATTCTTTGACATTTGATGGATAAGTAATAACTTTTAAGATTGTTTAACTCTTTTACTTTTCCTCACGTTGCCTTGGAATCAAATCCTTGACAAGAACGGATAGTGACAAGAAAGGATATCTTCTGTGTCCGCTTCATATTGGAAAACCATAGATGGAATCACACAGTTAATTCAAATTATTTATAGTTGAACCATTATGACAATGGAAAAGTACAAAACTTACAAACAGTGTATAAATATTATTAACCATGTTCTCTAATTTTATTTCAACGACTAAAATCAACAATAATTACCAATTTTGTCTGTAATGGAAAATCTACTACAAATTTTCTTTTACACACTTTTCTTCAGTGTTTTTTTTTTAAAAAACTCTTGACCCCATTTCTTAAATTAATTGTACTTGTTCTGGCTTCCCTAATTTGTCGTGTTGTACTTTTTTATATTTGGTCAACTGTCATGTTGCACATAGCCGTGGAGATTGTGACATGTGGCCAGTAGGTTGATGTTGAAGAGATTCAGTGCAGAAAAAAGATGTGTACATTCTATGTATTAGATAAAAAGAAAAAAAATTATATAAAAAATAAAATACAGTTAAAATAAATTATAATTAAAAGCCACCAGCTTAACAATATTGATTTAATGTTTTTTAGAAAACTTTGTGTATTTTTATTTTTATAAATAATTATTTTTTATATTTTAAAATATATATAAAAATTGGTGAAATTGGATAAATGATTTATTGTTACTGGATATTTATAATTTTTTATTTTACAGTGATAATTTTAAACTTACGAGTTTTAAAAATAATTATAAATTAGTGACAGGAGCTAAAAACATTCACTAATTAGTCGAAAATTTATCAAATTTTTCCTACTTTAAAGTTAATTTTCTTTTATGAGTTATTTGTATACTGTAATAAAGTTCAAACAAGTTCCCTTTTATAAAAATATAATATATATTTTTTTGAGACTCCTGTACATTATTAGCGTGGACTAATTCTAGTAAGAATTTAATTTGAATATGTTATCCGAATATTATATTCATGATATGATATAAAAGATATAACTGTATAATATTTTATACTAACAATACGTATAAATTAAATTTTTTAAATATACGAAAACATTATAATTATGCAAATTTACTGGATTGGGTCTACATTTAAGTAATATTTTAATCTAATGGCACAAAAAAAATTAAAAACATTTAAATTATATTTGTGAAGTTTTTATGTACATACGATTGCCCGGAACCAGAAAACCTAAAATGTATTACGAACACAAGGAATGAGTTACTAACGGGGTTAAGAGAAATTAGATATTTACTTATTTGAAGTTATAATAATAATAATAATAATAAATAATATACAACGTGTTCCACTAAAAAAAAGAGTATGATTTATGTGAAAGAATATTTGTATGATGGATCCTGTAGGTGAAAATCATTGTTTATGATGGAAGTCAAGGGAACATAAAAAATATGCATTGATATGGTTGGAGATAAAGATGAAATGGGATAAGTATTCAGTTGTTTGTATTTTTTTGGGGTCAACATTGAAATGCTTTTAAAGTTCTGTGCCGTTTGCTGGGCCGAATTTGACCCAAAATCCCTTTATAAGATCTTCTTGCTTGTTAATTCAGTATGAATCAATCAATGTTCTAAAAGTAATCACAGACTCAACTATGAATTTCTCCATTACCATCCCATCATACCATACCAACATCTAACAATAACTCAAACATCACCACTTATCTCCACTACCACACTCCAACGCAATTCACATTATCATCTGCTCCAATATACTGTTAATCTCAATATGACCCAAAAGATATACCTAAACACGTGTCTATGCCTCATTTGTACTCTTATTGCTACAAAATATGTCCCAGTGGAGAAAGTGGAGGTAAAGCACCCTCACCTCAATGGTATTTCTAACTCATAAAATGAAGAAACGCTTTGTTACATATGAAAGTAGATAAAATGGGGTTAAAGAAGAAGATATAATAATTAGGATCTGAAAAATACTTTAATGATTATACCATCATGTTTGATTGGTCTCAACCATAATTGAATTTAGTTCTAAACTCATGTTTAAATAAATGTGATAAATTATAGTTTTTATGTTAAGTTGAAATTTTTATATTAAATTTTACTTTAATTAATTTTATAAAATCAAATTTATTCAAACCTTAATTTTATAAACGCCCATTCAAACACTCAATCTCAAATAAATGGATAATGAGTTATATGTATGAACTTCCTATTTAGGCTATTTCTCCAGAAGTATCAAAACGTATCTATGTTGCATCATTTTTTTTTCAAGAATGTGTTAACATTGTTACTCACTTTAGACTTTGACTTGTCCAAATACCATCTTTGAATCTTGGCAAATTCCGAGTAAATCCTGTCAAATTTTTGTAGCCGTGTATCATTGTTGGGTGTGTTAAATTACTGGGATTGTACGAACGTTATGCTTTTGGTTCATCCGCGAAAATACAAGATAAGACTCCAAGCATTGTTATTATACTTCATGTATGGCGTTTTGGGCCCATACAAATATTAGGCAGTTCTATGATCTTATGAAGTGCAGCAGATGCTGATAGTTAGATGGTCCATATTTTTTACACCTTTTTTTTTTAATTTTTATTTTGTTTTATTTTATCTTTTTTCTTTACAACATATATTTTAAAAATTAATTTATAAAATATATTTAAATAATTTTAAATTTTACTCGTTCACATTTCTAATATATAAATATATAGCATAAAATTAAAAGTTAAAAAAGTACATAAAATTTATATGCATAAAATTAAAAATTAGAAAAATACATATACATTTATAAGTGAAATTAGACCAGTACATATAAGTGTTTGAAATTAGACCAGTTTGAATTATGTGTAGATCTATTGATAAAAAAATATAATAAAATATTAAATAGATATTTAAGTAGTTTGTCTATTTAAATAGTTTGTTTAATAAATAGATAAATTTAAATTTATTAAAAAATATTAAATAAACAAACTAAATCTAAATTTATAAAAAAATCTATTTAATTTATTTAAAAATTTATTTATATTTATATAATTAAATATTATATTTTATTTACATAATATTTATATATATATATATTTAAACATATTTAATAAATTTTTTATCTTATAAACTTTAAATTTATAAATATTTTGAATTAATTATTTATATATACTTTAAATCTATTTGATTTTTGTGAAAGTGTAAATTTTTAAATAAATTTATAAACTTTAAATCGAATCACACCTTTAAAAAAAAAATCTTTAACAAAATACAAGCCCAGACTTAGACCTTAAAATTTTAATAAATCATACTTAAACATTCAAAGCCTACTTCAGCTTAACCTATTTCTATTTCTACTAGCCGGATAGATTACATTACACGTCACATTTAAAACAATAGCACTTAGTGCATGTTTGGGGAAAAAGGAAACTAATCCAAATGAATTGTTTTTTATTATTTTAAAAGCTCTCTACAAAAATAAAATTTTTTTATAATAAATTGAATCAAACATGCACACTGTTTATTTGATATTTTTTGCCACTTACTACATGCTATGATCTATGAAATCGGAACCAAGGAATGGAACACCGAATTTTTTTTTGGAGATAATTTCTGAACTTTACTCAGCATTACTTCTGATACAGGGATTAAACAATCAAATGAAAAATACACTAGCCAGAAAAATTATCGCTGCAGCAAGGCATACTAAACCCAATAGACAAGAAAACGTACAACGGTTTACACAAGTTGATCACCACCAAAATGAAGAGCCTCATTTGGTTAGCCAGTAGATGAAAATGAGAAATGTGCATACGGATGCAACAAGAGAAAGTATAATGGTATCCATTGACTTTTTTCTCTTTATTGACGAAAGTATGTTATTTACCTGCAACATCATAATTAAAAAAAATAAAAGTGGTATGTTAAATAGCAGAATCCAAACAACATCCATGCAGACTAAAAACTTCAGAACCAAAAGAAGGCATCATCTTCTCATCAGATAATCCACTCTCATGAGTGAAATATGAATTTCATCATCGATTTCTTGTATACATTAACATCATTATTCAATGCCCTTTTTACGTTTTCTTTATTCAATCTCACATACTAGATGATAAAGATGTCAACATCCATGATGATAAGTATCATACCGTTGGGAGGCGACTGCTCACATTGCCGAGCTTTGAATTGATGCCACCAAATGTTGAACGCTGGAAGACAAGTGCTCCAAGTGTTGCTTGTGCTTGTGAAATAACGGTGTCCATCTGCAGCACAGTTCAAAATAAGACTACCCTCATTGGACATCAGATAGAATTTAAAGAAAAATAAAAGGCTTATGGGAAAAGCAGTTCTTTATAGTAGTTGTGTTGTGTCCCAAGTACAGGGCATGTTGTTCAGCATTTCTTGCATATGAAATTCCAAGAAGCCCTTGACAATTTTTGTTCTAATTTTTCAGTGTAGATTCACCCGAAGAACCATCATTTTCAAAACATCTTCTTCTAATCCAACAATTAAGACTTTCACCCAATGAATCAACTAACCAATAATAAAAAAAAAAAATTCACTATCCCAAAAATAGTGTCCATGTTGTTAGTTTCTTTGCCCTGATGAGACCCAGACTCTTCTCCTTGTATAATGGAGTTTAATATAAATTGTTATCCTGAAAGTTTTAACAAAACATTCACCCAATTCTCATGGCCCAATTGTTATCATGGCGCATGCATTACACAGCCATTTTTAAATTCAACTACATTTTTTTGAATATATAAATTGAAAGAATATATAAAAGGAAAAATATCAATAAAGTCAAATAATGGTGAAACCATGTGTCTTATGGAGGAATATAGTATAAAAGGAAATATCATCACTGTCGAGTACGAGGATTTTAATTTATTATATAGAAATATATTAGAGATAAAACATTTGAAATTTACAAAATTATGGAAATAACTTGCATGAATCAACTGTTCATTTGTTATGAAGAGTTGAAATTCAAATTTTTGAGCTCCAAATTTGTAGATATGGAAAATTTTGACATTAACAACCAGATAAATGAGAGCACCATAATATGTGAGAAGAAAATAAAAATGAAAAATAAAAAAATGCTTAATGTACGAATCATCACGTTGCTCATCAAGAAAGCACACTATAAGAAGTCCTCACATTCAAGAGTGAGAATCCAAATTAGACAATATTCAAATCTGTTAGTTCTCATTTTTTCAAACATATAGTGGTTGATTATAATTTTTTTTTTTTCTAAAGCCTAACAGGCTAATACAAATCTGTAATGCTTACACATGACTTCTGAGTTACAAAGCCCTTAATCCAGCTAAAGAAAAATTAGACAATATCCAAATCAGATGTGTTGTTGCCAAAAATAGAATAGTTCATATATGACATGGGTAAAATATATTTTTAGTTCTAATAAACATAGTTAAATTTAGTTTTAGTCCTCCTAAGTTTTTTTGTTATTTTTGATCCTCAAAAATTTCAAGACTTTTAAAAATAGTCTTTAGAACCACTTACTGAGAGACATACATCTAGACATGTCAAGTCACTTCCAGTCTCAATATGACGCTGACATAACATGAATAAATGCTAGCCACATCACATAAACTGGTAACAGGAATCATTTTCAAAGATTTTAAAATTTACAAGGACTAAAAACCCACAATTTTTTTTGGAGAATTAATACCAAATTTATTCATATTTACCGAGACCAAAAACAAATTAAGCCTATAATATAACATAAATAAGGGATTCCATTGAGAATATCTGGATTAAAAAGACAGAAAGCAGCACTTTATATCAGAAAAGCAAACCAAGTGTTTCGTATCACTAACATGTCCTGTATTTCGGCTGATAGATGCACGCTCTTTTAGGAGTGCGTGCTGATCAGATTCTCCACCCTCTTCCAAGTCTAATCTTGTCCGATCAAATTCTTTAAAATCCTCTAACAGCGACGCATGTTCTTGCTTAGCTTTAAGACTTGAGCGAAGACGATAAAACTCCTGCAATTCAATTACATCTAAGCTTAGTGCAAAAAGTTTAAAGGTTAGAAGAAATAAAGTAATTAGTAAAAGCAATAACAAATATAACATAACAAAGCAAAGACCAAATTAAACTGGATGTTAAAGATCTAAGGGCAAATAACAGAAATAATAAATAATAATACTTCAAAAATCGATATCAAATCACCTACCTTAAAATATCATAAAGAAATTGGGATTCAGAATGAGGAGGGGAATCATGGAATTGAACACTAGCGGGATACAGTAAAGAATCAAATTCATATAGGTACTAGCAAGAAATAATGCTGATGGCAGTTACCAGCAGTTGGTCATCTGACTCCTGGCTGTGACAGTATTCTTTCTACACAAAAACTTACTTATAAATTCACATGGAGAAGTTGAACATATTTATTTTAAAATCCTAAGTTATCAGAATAAACCATTGGTATCAGGGTACAGGGAATACCTATCCCTATTTATTTGCATACAGAAAGCAAGTCAAAATAATGAAAACACCATGAATGGCATAGACACAAAAAATGATATGGGGTAACTCAAGATCAGACAATAGAATACCTGGGTGAGATCTTGAAGAATTTCTTGATGTCTAGTCAAAGTATGAGAAACCATTTCTGACCCACCAGATGATACCCATGTTTGCATCTGTGAGTTTACTTGTTGGAGTTGTTTTAGTAATCGCTCAATCCAAGACTCTACATCACTTTCTGCATCATCAGCTTTTGTGGAAACATTAGCAGAAACCAATTTACGGTAAGAATTCATCTGCTCATCCAACTGAGCTTCAAGTTTTCTTGCCTGCAGAAAGTAGGGAGAGAAAAAATTCAGATATCAATCATTTGCCTAAGAGAACAAAAAATATGCATAATTAGGTAACCACAAAGGAAGACAAAAACAACTTGAACAAATGCACATTCAAGACAAACAAAAATATCAAATTCCACTATTTTTTTCATTATCATTATTACCATGATAATAATGTTATTATGATTAAGAAAGAGGAAACCAAGTTATAAACAGATTAAATGGCACTTATTGAAGATTGTAAAAAACTACCTAGTGAACACAACTAAAATTCCACAATATTATATTGCCCACTCTAGCAAATACTCATGCTGCCAAAAACCTTCCAGGTTTCCTGTCTGTATTGTAAGTTCTGACAAAGTTACCATTTTCTACCCCATTCCACATCTGTATGGATAGAGAAGAGGCAAATATCAAGAAGCCAATCAAAAGAAATTCACAGATTTTAACCATCTGTGGATATAAACCAATGTGGCTTTCAGCACGGACCAGTGACAAAATAGTCCACGATGGATCAGTTTAAAATGACTGGCTGCAGGCAGTCACACACCTTTTTTATGTACTTATTTTTTTCACTTGAGTGTTTTATAGTGCAATATTTCCAATTGAGTCACTCTGAAACACCAACCCAATCAACCTCTATCCTTCGTTTGAATCTGATCTTATCCCCTCTCCAGTACTCCAACCATCTAACCAGTAGTGGCTGGGACATGGCCGAACAGTTGCAAATTGTAGAGGATGAAGCTAGATAGCAAGATCAATTCCAGTTCTTCCCCTTCTGTTTATGTTTTGATTTCTGTTCCAGATTGACAACTTAACCTCCATGATTGAGATGCACTTACCACAAGTTAAGAACTGTGTGTGCAGGATCTGTTTATCTAACAGCTTGTATTAACTAGTCCATCATGAACCATTTTGTCACTAGTGTTTGTTAGATGCCACGGCAAACCAAAAGCAGGAATTGTTACAGCTTACAACTTAACTATTTAGTCCCTCGAAATCACTTCATATTTTCCTAAAGAGTTTAGATCGTTGTGCTTCTTAATTGTAAAACCACAAAACAATATGTCAATGTCCGTACACCATCTATGATCCCCTGGTCACCGCAGAGAACCACCCTATTAGGTACCTTTAAACGATATTTGTTTAATTCAAACCCCTTGTGGATGGAGATCACAATGCAAAAACCTTGTTTCCCAAACAAAATCGAGTACGCTTCTAACCTCCCAGACCTATATTAAATGAAACTAAATCTAAGGACAAAATTCGCACCCAAACAATTTCAAATATTCATAATTCAATCCCTTAACGGTTCAAAAACCAAAATAAAACATCATCATTTAAATAAATAAATAAAAAGATATTCCACCACCGACAAAACCATGTTCAAAGCACATATAGCAAAGGGGTAGAAGCCCATCCCATGAATTCCCCGTCACCGACAAAATGAAGAAACCCTAGAAAGGAAAAATTAAAACTTTGGCAAGTGGGGCGCTCGAATTGTGCATGCTCATATCAATTACATAATTTAAAACATAACCAAGAGCTTGATCTGGCAAAGGAAAATGTAAAAAGGAGAATAATTGAAACCTGTTTGCGAAGGGCATCCCAGGAACTCGGCACCTCCATGGATCAGAAGCAAAACAAAGATCAAAACTCGAAGTTTTTTAATTTAATTTTTTTTTGAGAATATTATGGAATAGTAGTGAATGTTTATGATCTTGTTTCAGAGGTTGTTTGGCGATGAAGACAGGTCGTCTGCTCCCGCGGGACAGACGACTGGACAATTGCTTGATTCCTTTTTCTTTATCTCTTTTTAATGTTTTAATGGTTTTATACTTTTTTTTTTCTTTTTGTGTTTTTCCACCAATGGGTGATAAAATAAAAATGAGTTTGCTTTCTTTCTAATGCAGAGAATTTTAGATCCATCTGATCCTTTCCTTTCTTAGAGAAGACGTGTCCACCAATGTTTATTTGTTTATGGGTAATAAAATAATACTAAATAGTAAATACAATTTCCCATCTTGTTCTTTGATTTGTTTACAACATGCCAAATAGTATATCTTTCAAATGGCCTTTGAAATTTTATTAGTCAAATTTATTTTTTTTATGGTTCTAAAAAATTTCAAAATTTTTTACCATTTTTTTAGTTTTAAATTTTGTAGAATAATATTTATTCTATTTTATAAGAGAAAACAACGAAGATGTTAAAAAATAAAAAATATATATATAAAATGAAGAATTAAGGTTTGATAAAATAATATTATTTTGTAAAATAATTTTTGTGGAGAAAATAATGAACTTTACTTAATGTTTGATACATTTATGAAAGATAGCAGAATAGACAAAGGATTAAAGAATTGTAATATTTTAGTTCCTTAAGAAACAACGTACCTTTCTTAGATGATAATTAGAGTTTTTCTTATATATATATATATATATATATATATACTCATTTTTCTTTCACTCATTAAAGATTATATCACTTAAATTCCTTCTCTCCTACAAGATGAATTACCTGCCCCCAACATAGGTTTTAGTCGTAAGTGATAAGTGGGAGCCTTTAATTCAATGGTTTTTTAATTAAAAACAAATGTTAGCTATTATGATAATAAATAATTAAAATTTTCAATTAATTTTTGATTAAATAATCAATTAATTCATTATGGTATTTTAATACATATTACTATAAGTATTAGTCTTTTTATAATTAATATTTTATCTGTATAATATCAATATTATTATTCTTTCAATTTAATTTAGGCTTTAATTTCTTTATTTAAATTAATAATCTAACTTTTTTTAGTTTAAGTTGATCCTTTCATTATCTCCAATATTATTAAATTTTGACAGAATTTATGTTAAAGATAAGTTTTCATCAGTTATCTTAACACAAATAACATTTTATTTATAAATCCTAAAATATTATAAAAAATTAATGTCAAAATCCTAAATTCATAATTAATTTTTTTAAACAAATTCTGATTTTTTATTTTTAAAATATATAAAATTTATATTGAAAAATGGACCATTAAAAATAAAACTTAAATATATTTGTTGTCACTAAAACTGTCATACTATTTTATTTTAATTTTTATAAAACATCATTTACTTTTTGTACTTACAATTAACAAAAATATGTAGCTTTAATCTTTTAATATTTTATTATATACTAAATCAGGTATTTTTATCATTTTTAAAAACTAAAAAGGAATTAAATTTATACGAAAAATTTCATATTTTCTAAACAATTAAGAACATTTTTAGTTTTATGAACTATATTATATTAGTTTTTTATTTTAATATTTTGTATGTCTTCAATCTAATCAAATGTTTATGTGCATGCTTTGTTTTAATTTTTTAAATAATAATAATTTATTTTAATCAACTTATTATTAGAGCTTTTAAAAATAAAGAACTTATTTTTTAAATATAAATATGAGTTTATATTGAAAAATGGATCATACAAAATTAAATTTAAATATATTTTTTATCATTAAAAACATCATAATATTTTATATTGAAAAAATGGACCTTTATTAAATTTTAAATGTTTGTTGTCGCTAGAAATACCATAACATTTTATTTTAATTCTCATAAAAAAATCACTATTTTCTTGTGCTTACAGATAAAAAAACGATGTACCTTTAATCTTTCATTAACAACTAAAATCATATATTTTTATATATATATTTAAAAAATAATAATTTTTTAGGCAGAAAAAAAAATTCGTATTTTTATAAACAATTTAAAACAAATTTAATTTTATGAATTACAATATATTAACTTTTTATTATGATCCATGTTTTGTAAATCTTTAATCTACTTAAGTGTTTGTCTGCAGGCATTGTTCAAACAATTTTTTAAGAATGATTACTTATTTGAATCAACTTAAAACCAAGCATTCATTATTTTTGTCATTAAAAATATCATAATATTTTATATTAAAAAATGGACCATTAAAAATTAGTTTTAATTATATTTTTCATTAAAAATATCAAAATATTTTGTTTTATTCTTATAAGAGAATCGTTATTTTTTGTGCTTTCAATTAACAAAAATGATGTAGCTTTAATCTTTTATTAAAGACTATATATATATATATATATATATATATATATATATAGAGAGAGAGAGAGAAACTAAAAAGAACTAAATTTTTATAAAAAAAAAGTCATATTTTTATAAACAATTAAAAACATATATATATATATATTAATTATTTTAAAATTTTAAATTATATATATATAGAATTAAATAAAATATAATATTATTTTATTTTATTTAAAATAATATTATTTTATATATAAACTGGTTTTTTATCGATTTTATCGGTCCATAGTTAATTTATCGATTTTTTATTAATTTTATCGGTTGGCTGCCAATTTTAAGATTTAAAATTTAAGATTTAGAATTTACCGATTAATTATTGATTCTTTATTAAAATAATTTTATAATTTAGTTAGCGTAAAAAAAACCGATTTTCATCTAATTTTCATAACCATAATAAACATTAAACAATATAATAATACAACTATTCCAAACTAAATACGTTTTTTTCTGTTTGACACATTTTATTTGACATAATGCGTTTTTGTTTTAATTTCTTTAACTTTTATTTATTTATTTTGCACTCATTTCCTTTGCTATTCGGTGAATTACGTACGTGGCGACATATATGACAAGCAACTTTCAAAATTACTGTCCATTTATATTATATCTGAATTGTTGTCACATTATATCATTTACAAGCAGTCCTACACAGTGTATAGGGTTTGCATAAACCTTTATTTTGGGATTATGTTATTAAAAAAAAAATGAAGAAAGCATGTACATTTAATGTGGTGCATTTGGCTGCATTTGGGGGGCATTTGGTGGAGAGAAGCCACCATCTCTACAAGGAAAAGTTTCCTCTATGTCCATTTTGGGGATAAGGGTCTCTCTATTTGATATATTTGTCTGTTCATATTCTTACCCTATTCTTTTGTTAACATTTATAAAATATTTATTAAAATAAAATAACAAAAGCAGCACAGCACATGCAGGGTAAGTGCTTGAACAAAACAGCATTAAGGACATTTTACAGTACACAATTGATGGATTGATTATCACGTACATGTACACAATACGTACATGTACGAAACAGTGTGATGATAGTATCACATCACCTAGTGAATGTGGAAGGAGCTGAAGGTGCCTTTGCCTGGGAATTAAAACGTTGATCAGGCAACTTGACAACAGTGTAAGCACCAGCCCCACATAGAGTTCCAAGTATTGGAGCAGTGAGATAGACCCATATTCCTCTGTAGTTGTTTGTAGCAATTGCTGGACCTAGTGTTCTTACAGGGTTCATTGAACTTCCAGTTGCTGGCCTTTAGTACAGTACACCATCAATTAAGCAAGGTCACGCATATTACAAGAATATTATTCCACTCAATACTTGTTTCTTTTTCATACCTTATGGCATAATATTGTTCCTTCTTATCTCTACTTATTATGTTTTGCTAATCCAATTCAAACAGGGACCACATGTTGAAACTAACCCTTTCATACCAACCCCTTCAATTTCCCTCCCTACCCATTCTACCTTACTCTAAACCAACTCGTGTTAAAGCGTTCCCAATTGTAGTGACAAAAATATTTTTCAATTAAAATTTATATATATATATATATATTTTTTTGGAAAGAATGAATCTTGTACGTTAAGATTAATTAAAACTTTACTGGATATTTGTATATACATATATCATATGTATACCTAAATTTGTGTAAAATCTGAATTGTTGAGAAAAAAAAAATGTAAATTATAACCCTGTTAATGCCGTTGAATTATTTGAATAATGCATGGCATAGCATACCCGGCTATGAGTATGTTGAGCATGACAGTGGCTCCCACCGCGATTCCTGCGAGCTCTCCCACCTGCAGCAGCATAATAACATGCCAAAATCAATCACCTCTGCCTTTATGTGTATATCTACCGTTCTTATATTCTATAAGAATCGATGCTGCTTCGAACAAACTATGCTTAATTCTTATTATTGGGTGCAACTACCAAGATTCTAAATCCTGTTTCTGACGTTTTTCACTCGTAGGCGCAGCGTTATCTCACTGCAAAACGGGTTCATGTCTTTTGTTTTTGCAGAGAAAACAAGAAGTAGCAAATGAACAGCAAGTGCCATGATTTAACATTTATTGACTATGCCGTGGCATCAATCATAACCTTTTGAATTAGAGTTATTTACTAAAATTTAATTTTGATACAGTTTCACTATTTTTTTTAATACTATCAATCAATTTGAAAATATGATAAATATAACTTTTGAATTATGAGAAATTATTTTACTATAGTTTCTAACCAATTAATGATGTAAAAAAATGTATACTAAATTAAACTTTTTTTTTATATTTATTTTTCTATTATTATTCATCTTTTACTGTGATCTGTGTCTTTTCTCTTTTTGTCTTCCATAATTGTCTACATTTTTATATATTTTTTTACAAGAATAATTTCTCTTTGGATTATTAGCAAAAGGGGCACCTGCCTTGCCTGGGTTCCTTTTATTTGCAGCAATCACAATGGAAGAGAGAACCAATTATTTTGGCTCAACTATATTGAAGAGGGAACTTATTGATCTATATCATAAGTAAATTTCTAGTCTTTAAATAATAATGATGTTTTTTATTTTTTCATTATAACATAATTATTTTCAATTTCTAAAAATTATAAAAGTCATGTACTTTTAGTCTGATAAAAGATTAAAATCACATTATTGCTATTAAATATCGTAACTAGCAAATATTTTTTTATAAAGATAAAAATAAAAAATCGTTTATATTTTAATTCAAAAAGAAAAATGTAGTTAAATCCTTATTTATTGTAAAAATGACATCCGCAATAATATATATGAAGCAAAATATTGTTTTCCCATGTTCATGAATAAAAAACACTTACCGCTTGTGATGTCAGGATTTCATCTTTCATGAATCAATTATTTACATGGGGAAAAGTTATACACTTCGAAGGTTTTAATCAACTGAATTCTTTTGCACGCAGAGGACCTAGATCATTTATTGGTTAAAATCTAATGATCTATCTATCTAAAATTTAATATATCACATCACATCTTCTTTTGTGACCATGTTGCATTTTTTTAAGAATAAATCTTTAATTGATCTTCGAATAACAGCTTATTATTTCATTAGTTTATAAAATTTTTGTCCCTAGATAATCAATTTAAAATAGAAAACAAGTTCCATTTTATTTAATTTTTTATTGCTACCACTCTAACCTTCTAAAAGAACAAATATACTGATTAATAAATTAAAACATATTATAAATTTTATTTATACTACTGATTATTAAAGTGGCCAACCTATTATATTTGTAAAAAAATTAGTCAATAAAGTTATGCTTAGAGTTTCATCAACTCTCACAATATCAATGCTCTATGTTTGTTTTCAGAACAACATAAATATATATTTTTTCCATCTTAATTTTTATTGTTTTATTCTTCTTTTTATCTCTCTTTCTTTGCATTATATCCCTCATCTTCTCTATCATTTTACCATTTTTTGAATGTATTCACTTATTTTGAATATACACTCATAATTTTCCTTTTTTTAAAGGCCAGTTTAATTTATGTTTGATTCTTGGTACATGCAGAATGATGATGAGCTTCATGGATCTAGTTGGGGAGACACAACGTGAAATTGTTGTTAATATCATATTTTACTTCATTGAGAACGAGACTTGCAGAGCATGAGGACCTCCTATTTAATTTGATGGACCTATGTCCTTTGAAAATTGAAAACATGCACTAATAAAACATGATAATAATTCTTTCATCTATAAACACTATCATTCACTTATTTATTAGTTTAACGATGCATGTTTATATTTGTATCAATCAAAAGTTTTTTCCATAAAACAAAACTTTTCATCTGATAGATGGTTATCATATGCACAAAAGCAAATAGAAACCGAGAAATTAAATAGACAAAAATACTCTCTAGAGTTTGTATTAAACTCTCCCCCACACAAAAAAGACTTAACACTTCTCACATCCTCTTTGAACATAATTAAGATTTGTTGATGATAAAACATCTTTTTCATACTTCAATTCAACCGATTCGGTCTACTTAATTATGAGACTAAAGTGGTTAACAGAATAAGATACTTACAGCTCTTGTATCAGTGGCGACGGCAGTGACAACGAACATGAGAATAAAGCTGACAGTGAACTCTATAGCAAATGCTTGGCCATATCCTACTGAAGGGACCGTCACTCCACCGCTCATAAAGGGGTCAAAAACCTCCTTCAGAGCAAATGCAGCACATATTGATGCCAAAAGTTGTGTACCTATATACACTGGCACCTGCAATTAATTCACAAAATGACAAAAAATTAAGCAATGTTTCATTTTCATAACCCATACATTAAAGTTCAACAATAAAAATTGGCATAGGTTACTAAAATGAAACTCTAGTTTTAATTTAAACATAATACTTAAACCACCTATAACACTGAATTGGATTTTGTGTTAAAAAAAAAAGGCAAATTAAATTAAGGCTTGTTTACATTTTTCCACGGGAAGTGCTTTAATGCAGCAAAGGAAATGGTGACAGCAGGGTTGAGATGAGCACCACAGATATGGCCAGTGGAGGAAATGATGATCATGACAGCAAGTCCATTAGCTGCAGCACATCCAACCAGAGTCTCAGAGCCATGTGTCTTTTGGTTCACAATAGCAGTGCCTATTGCAGCAAACATGAGAATGAAGGTGCCAATAAACTCAGCTCCAACCTGGTTTTGAAATCAACAACATTAACTTTGCTTAAAATGGAAACAGGTTGAAATTCTCATATGTCTGTATTTTCATTAGTATATATAATTATATACCTTTTTTGCAAGAGGCACAGGAGGGGGTGGCAAAGAGCAAGAGAGTTTAGGCAAGGTTCCATCTTCTAAGGTCCATTCTTCAACACTGAAACATTTGCAACTTTTGAGAAGGGATGGTTTCTTACCAATACCATTCCCAGTTCTCTCAGACTTGAACCCTCCAAAAAGAGGAGCACCAGGAGTTCCTGGTGTAGCAGGTGTTGAAGGAACTGATGGAATTTCTGCATTATCCATCTCTCTCCCTCTGAAATTAAAACTAAACTATTATTATTATTATATTATATATTTATTTTTTTATTTTTTATTTTTCATCACATCATGTATCATTTATGTTATATTTTCTACTATTTTATTATTTATTTTTAAGCATCACCAGATTTGGATGGACAACTACTCTTTTAGTCTTTTTTAATTACAAAGTAGATAAGACAAGAAAAAAAAAAAAAAAGCAAAGGAGAGAGGAGTAGTGAGAGAGAGAGAGAGAGAATAGAGGTACCTGGAGATTGATTGATTTTAAAATAGTTTTTTTGTCTTTGTATTTGTGGTGAGAGTGAAACCAATGAGGCATGTTATTTATATAGGAGGGAGATAGTTGACTAGAGAATCCAAATAAAAGAAAGAGAAAGGAAAGTAGTGGAGTAAGGTGATGGGAGTGAGAAAAGAAGAGATGAGGTAGCAGTTGGTTCTGGAAGTGGAGGGTGGGACAAATGCAGAGACCCTAAACGTCAGACATCAATCATGGGTTTTCCATATGTACCATTCAATGTGCATTCAGTTTTTTCTTATTTTCTTTTCCATTTCCATTTCAATTTCTTCTTGGCCATCCCTTTTTTTTCTCAGTTCCTTCCTCCTTAATACTGTAACAGGTGCGTTTGTCTCAGCAATCAGCATGGAGGAAACTGCCACCAAACACATCTTGTCTTGTTTGTAATATACCATGTAATGTTGCTATTACTAATTAAACACAAGACTTTATGTATATTGCATCTTTGGAAGATGCTGTTCATGAAGAGTGTTCAACAGTGGTCAATAAGTTTTCTTTCCCACCAACATGATAAACATATATTAACTTTCTTTTCCATTTTATTCTTTACTCTCTTTTTTTTTCTTTCTATTTTATTACTTATTATTTTACATTTGAAGGGGATGGTGTATCCTCCTCATTGATTATATACTTACATTTATCCAATTTCTTTTCCTGCTATAATATAAAACCGGAAAATTACACACTTTTCTGCTTGGTTAAAAGAGAAGAAAGGAGGATAATTTCATGGAAGAAAGAAAAGAAGAAGTTTCTTATTTATTTCAGTTGAAGCAATAAAAATAAATTTGTTTGGATAATAATAATAATAATAATAATAATAATAATAATAATAATAATATTTTTTATAAATATTAATAAAGAAGATTTGTAAATAAATAAAGTTTTAAGGGTAATTTTGTTAATATATTTGTTTTGAGTTCAGACCAATTGAGGCTCGGTTCAATTTATATGTGCGTGCTTCATTTATTAATATCATTAGTCAAACATTTGAATTAATAATCATATGTGAGATTTAAATAAACATATAATCAAAAAGGTATATTTCATATACTTTTATATATAGAAAGAGAGAATTGATGGTCAAGACTCGTGTAATTGGTATTCTAAATTTTAAAATATTTAATAATTAAAATTTTCATTCCAAGATATAAACACGTTTCATTATATTATATTATATTATCTACCTATCTATATATATATATATATAAATTATATTAAATTTTAATATTATATCAATTTAATAATTTTATGAAAAATATAAAATTTATTAGATATATTTAAACAATATATAAATAGTTAAAATAAAATTATAAAATACTTATTAATTTTTATTTTATATAAATAACTTGTTTAATAATAATTTTTAAATTAATAATTAAATTTATAAATTTTATATTTTATATAAAATTATTAAATTAGTGTAAATGATAAAATTTAATATTTAATATAAATATATCTCACTATATATAAATAAGCTTTTATAATATATTTTCAATATGTTGATGTTAAAAATCTTGTAATAGAAATTTATGATTTAACTTATTTAAAGCATAAGATTCTGTTATTTTAGTAAATGAATAGGCTCGAATTTATTAAAAAACATAAACAAATAAAGTTTAAGTTTAAAAAAAATCTATTTAACCTATTCAGACCTATTTATATTTATATTTAATCATCTTTTTATTTTGTAAACTTTAAGTTTGTAAACCTTTTTAATTCATTGTTTACATATACTTTAACTTTATTTATTTTTTAACATAGACTTTTGAAAAACCCTATAAATTTTAAATCAAGTCAAGTCTTGAAAAAAACAAAAAATAACAGATTCACGTTTATATCTCAAAATTTTTAAATAACCAAAACTTAAACACTTAAAATCTAACTCAACTTACACTGTTTTTATTCTTAATCAAAATAGATACTTACAGTTTATTAATGACTTTTAATCAAATAATAATTTTTTTTACTCATATTTATATTTTTATTAATTTAAACATTAAAATGTCATAATAGATACTTTCACCGTTTGCTAGTGATTTCCAGTTAGATAACAATTTTCACCCTTGCTATTAAAGGCCTCAGACTTAATTTGTAACCTATAAAAAACCACACCAGATCAATATTTTAAAAATTGTAAATCATTTTTTTAAAATTTGTAAAACTCAAACTCGCCACTTTTTTTACATTATGTAGCTTTGTTGAAAATGTTTTCCCTCATTCTCCTGCATGTAATTCAAATGTAAATTGGTTTTCTACCACAGTTAATCTAATTTTACGTATCTTCTTTATGAAAAGCATTTCATTGTAATCCAAATTGATCACCATCTTCTAGTATTCTCTCGCATTAAAACTTGGCACGTCTCACATAAAAAAAATATCTTCAAATTCAAAAGGCATTTTCACTCCAAATAAACAATGTCTATATGGTCCACCAAATGGTCCTCTGCTATTAGTAATTTTTCGTCTTTATCCCCATAAATTCACTTAATGAATCACCTCAACTTTTGTCTAAACATAACCTAATCTTCTAAACTCACGTTTTTTTGACTTATTCAATGCCACTTCCTCCATTTGATTTGCAAGTGAACAACAATTCAATCCATTTTCTCCATGTCATTCTCATATTCCACCTAATACTAAACAACCCATCATCTTGTACCTACATTTCATGGAAAATCCCCATGCACCAAATGCCTACTATAATTCACCCAAATCCGATGTCTAAAATCAAAATTTCCCATACATTATTTCCTTTCCACAATTGACATATCAAATCCATTTTTCCCTCAAACACAAATTCTTCCGTGTACATGAATATCTCACCTCAAGCCACAGCATCCCTTCCACCTATTTCTCAAGCTAAGCCAATGATCTCTACCCATCTAATGGTTACATGTAGCAAATATGAAATTTTCAAACCTAAACAATTAAATATAATTATCCAAATGTCTTTTATCAACTTTAGTGGAACTAAAAGTGTAAGAAAAGTTGTAAATATGAAAATAAACCACGTTTAATGAATTTACTATTCAGGGCACAGACTTTTTGTCCCACTTTAACCTAATTACAATATCATTAATTGATGACAAATGCATCTTCTAGCTCAAAAATAATCTAGAAGGACTCAATTGCTTGCCATCAAGCAAAACTAATCACAAGACAATAATAAAAAATATCCTTCTATTCGTGAGAGTTTGTATTTATAATATAGAGAAGAATTCCCAAAAATTATTAATTGCTTAACTATGTTAAGATTTCATTCTCATATTAAACAACATATTATTTTATAATTACATTCACTAAAAAAGAAATAAGGTTTGGTAGGGTAAGTGGCTATGATGATGGTTCCTACGCTGAGTCGCTGGTCACATTCACTAAATTCAAGCACCTGCATCCTGTAGAGCAACTCCAATTTCTAATTTGATGGTTCTCGAGTCCTAGACACTTACTCAGTGTCTAGTTAGCAAAAACAAAATAGCCATGGCTCATCCTCGTCTTAGATGAAATAGTAGCCAATTAGGAGGTGAAGGGAATAAACATAAAAAAATGATGTTCTTGGAGATTAGGACATAACAGAACTATGGTATCTTGTGTTTGAGCGGTTAGGATTCTATCAGTTTTGAGCATTTATCCTAGGAATCAATATGCTTAGTTTGAAAGGTTTTGGGCACATAATAAGGAACCAAAAAGGTGGGCATGGGTTCTATGGCATGCAATAATTGGGACCATGGCTAGCAATAAATCAGTGTGCATTTTAGCCAATCAGCATTGAGGATATTGATTTGATGCAGCTAATGTACCTAAGATCATGGTGGTACTTGAAGGCTAGACTTAAAGGGTTCTGTTACCCCTTTTCGTCTTGGGATTCCTATCTTTTGCAATGTTTATGTGTATTTGTATTCAGAAGTAAATTCAATTCTGTTCTGGTCTTGTAGAATTAGTTGGCTTGGTGTGGCTCAATAATCTCAGAGGGGTGGTGCTGAATGCTTATTTCCGTTTTGTGGTGTCGAAGATCTTTGATGTAGTGTTGGTTCTATAATGCTGCTATGCTTAATTTTGGAAGTTTTCACGCGGGTGCAGAGTGTTGATGTCACAGGATAGCGTTGTGATTCATTTTATTGGTGCGATGATAAGAATTTAAAGGAAATTGTGAATGTACAAGATATATAAAATGTGAAAGAAAAAGAAAAGAATTAATATAATGTATTAAAATAAAAATGATAATCAAAATTGATTCAAAAGTTGAAATAATGTTGAAACATGAGGATTATTTTCTAATCTGTAATTATTTGTTTAGGTATCAGAAATGATTTTAAATTTTTGATATCTTTAAATTGATTTTCAATAATTTTAAGTATTAAAAGCATTAATTTTATTCTTTATACTTATTCAAAAATGATGAAATTTTATTAAAAATAAATATTTATATAATACATTTTTAATAAAATTTTATTTTTGTATGTTTTAAACTGGATTTAATGATTGAAGTTAACAAAATTATTAAAATTAGAAAAAAAATTATTTGTATTACAATTGTATAATTTGTACAATAATAAAAAAAGTATAAGATATGAAGAGTAAAATAATAACAAAATTTTAAAAATATGTTATATAAATTTGTAATATAAAGAAGGCACCTCTAAAATTATAAGAGACATCAATATTTCGTTCTTCTTTTTGTGGTTGAAGCGAGAAAGTAGAAACCGCCACTCCCACAGCGCTCCACAGAGCAGGCTGATAATTCAGGAATGCAGTAGGGCCCAATCCACTACACACAGTCTCTGTATTTAATGGGCTTACTTTGATTTTGGGCCTCTATGATTGAACAAACTATTCAGCACATCGAACGGTCCATCATATTTCATGCCCCGAAACCAGTCAAACTCAAAGTCACGGGTTTTCCCATTTTTGTTGACACTTGGAGCATTCTGAAACTCTGACGGTGAACATTCCCCAAGTCACCAACACTAGTAATCGTATACATAGCGCTTACACAATCTCACTCCTTTTATAACCCATGAATCATGATCAAAACTACAAGTAAAATCTAGCGTCTCTTATTTGACTTTGTTGGCTTCAACCAATAACCAAAGTGAGGTTCTCGTAGGACCCATGGAGCGCCAACATAGGTGATAATTTCTCACACCCGTATAATTCTCGGTGCCAGTAAATTGTTACTGCTATTCCACTACTAGGGCTTTCAGTTTTCGTTTTCCTTTACAGTTTTCACCTTTTTCACTCTTCACTGACTTGATCATTTTTTCTCATTCTCTGCGAAGCACACTCCTCAGTGTAAGTTCAAATTCTTTCTCTTTCTCTCTCTCTCTCTACCCATTCTGTTCTTGAAAGTGTTCTTCTCTTAGCTAACAATGGAATTGAGATTTTTCTGCGTTGAAAATGATGAAATTCAATGTATGATTTGTCGAATGTCGTGTTTATTTTCGTTATTCTGATTTGTTGTATGTATTAAGAGATGCATGTTGGAAAGTTTCCCTGTTTGCAAGCGAAATGAGATCGTTATTGTGTCCGATTAGGGGATTTGGTAATTACTGCTTGTGATATTCCGAGAAAACCTGTTAATAAAGTAACAAATTAACTAAGAAAACTGGCCATTCAAACTCTGAAGCTTTAGATGATAATTTGCGTGCCTGATACTCAGATAATAAAGAAAATTATAGCACAGTTATTGTGTTTGAAGTTTCTCTCAAGTTAATCACAAATCTGTGAGACTATGTGGGACTGTTTCACTTTCTGAAGATGTCTGTTTCTGGCTTTCATGATAAGGTTCTGTCAGAATAAATGGGTTAAATGTTGATCCATGGAACTTGCATTTGTTTGTTTTCTATGTTGTGCTCTAACTCTTGTAGAATGGTCTATGGTGGATATTAAATTTCTCTCATTCAAAAATATAAATCCTTAGTCTCATGTTACATTGGCATATTTTTTGGTTCCATGTCTTTCTCTCCATCATATAAAATTGATAGTTTAATACCAAGATAAAGTAATTGATGCCATCTATTCCAAATCGTTTTTGGGTGCAAGTGCAATACTATTAATGAACATTTCCTAAGTTTTTTATGTAAGTTTTTGCTTTGATGCTTTCTGAAAAAAAATTTCCCCATCAAATTATACACAACTCTTCTTTCTGAACCGATTTTTGTATGCAGAGCTTCAATGGACTACAGCTCTGAAGAAGACTCTGATATCAGTGAATCTGAGATTGATGACTACTCAGAGAAACCATATGAACAGTTAAGGGCTGGGAAACACAAGGTTAAAAATTTGAATGGCACTCTTAGATGTCCTTTCTGTGCTGGAAAAAAAAAACAAGATTACAAATATAAGGAGTTATTTCAACATGCATGGGGAGTGGGTAAAGGTTCTGCTAACAGAAGTGCAAAACAAAAGGCAAACCACCTTGCTCTAGCAAAGTATTTGGAGACTGAACTAGCCAGTGAAGCAGAGCCAAGCCCAGCTTTACCTCAAGCTGTCAATCAGCCTCTACAGCAAGATGATCTTTATGTTTGGCCCTGGACAGGCATAATTGTTAACATAAAGGGTAAATTGAATGATTCTAGATACTGGTTGAAGGAATTTGCTAAATTCCGACCCATAGATGTTCATTTGTTTTTGAAAGATGGTGACCTGATAGCTCAAGCTGTAATAGACTTTAATAATGACTGGAATGGTTTCATGAATGCTAGTGAATTTGAGAAGTCCTTTGAAGCTGCACGTCATGGTAAAAAGGATTGGAATTTGAGGAAGTTAGAGGCTGGCTCAAACATTTATGGATGGGTTGCACGGGAAGATGATTATAATTGTGACGGGCCAATAGGGGAATACCTCCGCAACAAAGGAAGGTTGAGGACGGTTTCTGATATTGTTCAAGAAGCATCTGAAAGTAGAAATAGTATTGTGGCAAACCTAGCTAATGAAATTGAAATTACGAATGAGAACCTCAACAAAATGCAGTATAAGTTTAATGAGAAGACTATGTCCTTGAGTAGGATGCTTGAGGAGAAAGATAAGCTTCATAGTGCTTTTGTTGAAGGTCTGTATACTTTCTGTTTGTAACATCTGATTTGGCCTTCTTGCACATGTAATCCATGTTTTTCTAATGTGGCTACGTATGTATTACAGTATTACTATTGTAATATACATTTTTGTACAATTATCAAAAGAAAACTGAAAACTGTTTAGTTTATAATACTAAAAAAATTTCATTTCTTTGTCAGAATCAAGGAATATGCAGCGCAGAGCTCGTAATGAGGTGCGGAGGATCTTGGATGAACAAGAAAAGTTGAGTAGTGAGTTGGAGGAGAAAAGGCGGAAGCTTGATTCCTGGAGCAGAGATCTAAACAAACGTGAGGTACTAACTGATCAAGAGAGACAAAAACTTGAAGAGGACAAGAAGAAGGTAATTTATTTATTTATTTTTTTGCCTACAATGATATAATCATTTTAAATATGTTTTTTATACCCTTGATCTTTCTGGCTTATCTACAATTGTCAGTTCAAAAGTTTTTGGCTTTTTACAGGATTCTTATATAATCTCTTTGTTTTTATAGAAAGATTTGAGGAATGAATCACTCCTGTTGGCTTCAAAGGAACAGAAGATAGCTGATGAGAATGTCTTAAGGCTTGTTGCTGAGCAACAGGTTTGCTTGCTATTTGGTGTCTTGGTTATGAAAAACTTATGTTATTTATCACATTCCTATACAATGTAAATGCCTCCTGCGGTGGATTTCAAAATTTCCAGAGAGAGAAAGAGGAGGCCTTGAACAAGATACTTCAGTTGGAAAAACAGCTAGATGCCAAACAGAAGTTGGAAATGGAAATTGAAGAGTTAAAAGGGAAATTGCAAGTTATGAAGCATCTTGGAGATGAAGATGATGCAGCTGTCCAAAATAAGATAAAAGAAATGAATGATGAATTGCAAGAAAAAATAGATAATTTGGAAAATATGGAGGCCATGAATCAAACCCTCATTGTCAAGGAGCGCCAGAGCAATGATGAGCTACAGGAAGCTCGTAAAGAATTAATAAAAGTATGATCCCATTTACCTTCTCTGAAATAAAGTTCTTGCCCTCCTTCTGTCCCTGTGTGTGTGTGTGTGCCTGCGTGCATATGGTTGCCATCCTTTAACCTTCAATCATGAATTAATGTTGCTTACATTTAGTTGCCTTCCTTCAACCTTTCTCTTTGTTGACTTGAAAGTAACCACTCTAACAAGCAACTGCTTCTGTTCCTGTGTCTTGTCATCCTATTTTGTGTTGTGAGTAGATTGTGGAAACTAATTTTTTTTTTCTCCTAATGTTTTAGGGGTTAGAGGATATGCTCAATGGTCCTAGAACTAATATTGGGCTCAAGAGAATGGGAGAGCTTGATCAGAAGGTTTTTGTGAATTACTGCAAGAAACGATTTCCTCTTGAAGAACCTGGGACAAAGGGTGTCGAGCTTTGCTCCTTGTGGCAGGAGAATGTAAAGAATTCAGCTTGGCATCCATTTAAAGTGATCAAAGTTGATGATAAAGTAGAGGTATGTGCTATCTTGACATGCTTTTGCCTTTCAATTGGTTTGGTTGACATAGTTACTTGTAATATTTTGTTCACACAGGGCAGAAATTTGCTTCATATGCTTTCTGGTCCCAACTCCCAACAAAAATGGTTTTCGTTGTTTGTTATTAGCTACTTATATAATTTGTTGTCAAGATACAGTCATTGCTTGGCATATGTAAAGAGCCCGGATATGCTCTTTTAGCTCCATATCTGCCTTGTTTCATTCATATTTCTAGAGCAGAGAAATAGTATAATACTGATCACACATAATGATGTTGCATTAATACAGGAAATTATAGATGAGGAAGATGATAAGTTACGAAGTCTCAAGCTGGAATGGGGAGATGAGATACATTCAGCTGTAGTTACCGCCTTGAAAGAAATAAATGAATACAATGCAAGTGGTGGGTATACTGTTTTGGAGCTATGGAACTTCAAAGAAAAAAGGAAGGCTACATTGAAAGAAGTTATTAATTATATTATGGATCATATCAAGCCACTTAAGCGCAAGAGAGGAGCATAGGCAAAAGGTTAGTGCTTCAGACTTTCAATTGAGTTCTTGTTGAGCAATGAAATGCTTTTTGTGGCTGATTAATGAGCACGCATTGATATTCCTGTGAAGGCTCACTGAATAAAATAGAATATGGCAAGAAAGACAAAATAAAGAATTTCTTGGCATCTATATGCGCGTGTACTGGCTTCTAGACTCGTGTTGGGTGCAGTAATAAACAATTTAGATTCTTATTCAACATTGTTTAATATCTAGAATGAGCTTTATTCCAAATAGAGTTTATAAAGTTATTGCATTATCTATTCTAATTTCATATGGAACTATGAAGTGATTGATTTCCATAAACGAGTTACGTGTGTGACTAGGTCAAGTTATCTACTAATAATACATTGCTTACAATCCCTATTCTCTACTCTCTGCACCACCATATGTTGGTTGCTTTCTGTTCTATTTAATCACTGCATCGGGAATTTTTTGCTTTGTTAGAAGTGGATATTTGGAATATCCCTCATTATTTTATGAATAATTTTAGAAGCAGAAGATAGAAACGAAATGGTGATGTCTGATAGAATTTGTTTTCAGAAAGAAGAAATTCTGATGTTTACATATTTTAGTTATATATCTGTTAAAATTTGAATGAATGTTCTATCTCGAGGCTTTGCAGGGGGATAAATGCGAGATATCAAAACGGGAAGATTGAAGAGGATCGTTTACATGGACTTTGTGAGTCATAAGAAATAGGCTGCTAGCGATAAGAGCAGAATGCAAAACATTTCGTCAATAATGGATTTGAACATCTGTAATCTGATAATTTTATTTCGAAGATTTCACACAATGCTATGATTAATCAATTCTCAGAAGTTCGGTCCGCCGAGTTTGTCAATGCAATACAGACTAATATAATTAATGATCCAAGTTTGAAAAGACAAGTTAAAACAATAAACATAAGGTTGGATTCGTTCAGTTCAATGGATTTAATATATTTTTTATATCACTGAAATTTAAAGAGAATTTAAATTGATTGATTTAGATAATTATCCCTTTTAACCAAAATAACATCATATTGTACAAGTAAAACTAAGATAAGATCAAAAGCATACTTTAAGTTGATTAGTTTAAATAACCATCTCTTATACTTGAAATGTTATATTGCCCATGTAAGTAAAAAGAAGGGTAATGTTTGGGAAAAAAAAGTGACGAGAGGACAGTTTTGGTTAGGCTCTTCGTGGAACAAGTTTTTGGGTTCCAAAACTTATGGTATCGATATTCAAACTAATAAGTGTTAGATTTCATTTTTGAATCCGAACATATAAACTAAACTAAAAAAAAGCTACATAACCAACCGTGTTTATATTTAAATATATATATATATTTCTCTTATCACATTATTATATCGCATCTAATTTATTTCTATCTTTTTATTTTCTTCTTATCTCTCTGTTTACCATTTTATATACCCAAAATTAAAGGTAAAAGTATCAAAATTTTTAATTAAGTTGGTCCAGTCCAATAAAGATTTTTTCAATCTCTTTCCGTTTTTCAATGTTTATTTGATTTGATTTTTGTTTTGTTTTATTGAAGTCGTATATTTTAGAAAGTTTTTAATAAGTTCTTACTATAATGATCATTATACTCCATTAATAAATGCTCAGAGTCCTTTGCAAGTTATTTTGTGTTGCTATTTTTGGTTTTAATATCTTAGTTATAATCTTTTATAATCAATACGAATTTAATTAAAAAAACTAGTTAAATTACAAAGAACCTAATTGACAGTTTGTTAAAGTATTAAGGTCCTGTTAAAAACTAATTGTAAAAACCTGTTTAAAAATTTAATAAAAATGTAGGGACTTACCTATCAACTTTTAAATTATAAGGTTATCTTAATAGGTCAACAACTAAGTTTATTAAACTCATTTTCAACATAGCAAGTAAGCTAAAATAAAAACATTTAATAACATCAGTTCATTAAAGTTATTTTTCACAATTAAAAGAAAATAAAAAATTATTAACAAAGATATTTACTACATTAAAAAATTAATTATATATTAATACAATTTTTCCCTTCACTTTAAATCACATTAATAAAAATCAAATTTCAATCGTATTTGAATGACATATCTTTTGCAAGAATAAAAAAAAATAGGGATGTTCATGATAGTTTTATTCCACTAATTCAAAGTTATTTTTAATGAATATACTTTTTTTAAGTTAATTTTAATGAATATAATTTTTAAAAAAACTAAACTCTATATTTTGAGAAATGTCCTATATATTATTTTTAAAAATTATACTTTTTAATAATTATATATTATAATATTTTTTTGACTGAATGAATAATATTTGGCATAATTTAATTTTATATTGATATTGATATTATTTATTTTAAAATATATACTATTAAATATATATCAATTTGCTAACAAGTCCAACATGGTGGATAAATAGTTATATTTCCCAAGCACTTTGATGTTTGTATAGGAAAGACTTTTTTTGAATGAGACAAAATCCACTTTGATGATCTATATCTTAAAATGATTAGGGTTTTTATATTTTGGCAGTCACTTGAGAAGATACTTTTGGTACACATAAAAAAAATATATCTTAACTTTATTTTTATATTTTTAAATTCCATTATGTAACAATATATAATGTTAAGATTAATAATATTATGTAAATAAATCAAGGTCACTCAATCTTATGTCATATATGATTATGTCTTCATCTTGAGTTCAAATAAATGGCTTACCAAAAGATCATGGCAAGAAGTAGAATACCCCTGCACAAAAAGCAATGGAACGTACAATGGGCGCAATCCTTCCACAGTTAATGGCACGAAAATTTTAGTCTTGTTGACGCCAACATCCCGCAGAAAAGCAGATTATCACACAAGAAGAAAACATGGAGATTCCCCCCAACCCCCATCCTTTCTTGACAATACTTCAAATCAACAAAACACACAAAAGGCATGCTGCCTCTTCCTGACAAAGAAAAGGCAACCACAAAACCACCAGCTCAAAATTTTCCACTCCTTTCCTACCCAGTTCTTGTTGCTCAGAATAATCAAGTTCCATATGTTTTCAGTGAAAACGAATATAATGTTCTTCATAGCACACTGAAAACATCAGCAGATCTGTGGCCACCTTTTTTCTCGCCATGCTTAGGAAATGTATAAACATAAATGTCCAATCACAGAAGCTAAGGCAGCTAAGCTACAAGAAAAATTAATATAAGTTGCTTTACCTCCAAGCAGCAAACCACAATGCAAGTCAATGAATGCTTTACATGCAAAAGTTCCTCCAATATAGTTATGTTGATATACTCCATTGACGGACTAGGAAATATACAAAAGTAACAGCATACTTTGTTATTTCTTTAAATAAAAATAATCAAATAACACCTAATGGGGAAGCTCCTTTTGTTATATATTAGTTAGTAATCAAGATAACCAAAAACAACAGATAACATTTTTAAGGGAAGTGCCCGGACCAAAAATTGCTCAAAAACCAATTGCTGGCTCTCAACAATTAAGCTATTAAACCTCCACACCAGCCACTCCCTCCCTAAACCGAAACATCTGGATGAAAAACTTCTGAGTACAATGTTATGATTGATTTAAGAATCTGTCTATCATTTTGCCAAGTCCTGTCATGCAGAAGTGGAACCTAATTGATTAGTTAGAAGATGTAAAAGGATAACACAAAAACTGAAAGGATAAGTAGTAACAAAGAGTATTAATAAGTTACGACACTTAATGCCAAAGGTTTACATAGAAGTTGGTATGCACCAGATATACAGCAGCTCAAACAAATAGAGATCTACCGACTTTTAAACATCTTTTCTTTTCTAAATTTCATTTTTCTATTTTTTTTACTTCTCAATGAGCACTCTGTCCATTCTCAACACCTAACCCATACAAGACACCAGCATATTTCTCCAAAGAGCCACTAAAGAAATTGTCTTTCAACTTCCTGAATGTACAAGACGTGAGCAAACTATCAGAACCAGCCTGATGGCAAATCCCAACCCTCTCCACCTCCAACAACTCGGCAAGCTTGTTCAACCCTCCATGAAGGCTATTGCAAAACTTCATGAGGTGCTTGATATCATAGACAGTTGGAAAATACATGTTGATCAAATTGAAGAACCCCACTTGGGTATCAGGCAAATTCTGACAAGTCAAGAGCTTTAACAAGTACCCAAAATCATACCCACTATGGAAAGTGACCCAATGCACATTATCATTCAACACAATCCCAGACGACATCAAGAGCTCCCCAAAACGATGCGCATCAATTCCCTTCTCGTTGTTCTTCTTGAAATCAATGCCACTCTGCCGCAATAGCTCAATGGAATCATTGGCGAAGACATCCTCGTTGACATTGAACTCGCGGAAGTTGAATTGCCAGATGCAGAACCTGTCGGCGCCGCACGTGGGAAGGTTCCCATGCTCATCGGAGAAGGTGAGGCCCAATTGAATGAGCTTGAGCATGTCCACGTTGTCCTTTAGGGTTTGGTAATGGTAATCGTAACTGTTTTTGAAATTGCCCACCGGTCGGAGAACAATTCCCGGAAATTCCGTGTCCATCGCAACGTAAGGGTAATCGTCGACGATTTCCCGAATCAACGCGAACTCCTCTTCCAGGTTATCGTTCCACACCTCGCGAATCTGGATCGAATCGCTTTTCGGCAAAATTAGCGGCATTCCTTGCACCCGCAATAATTAACCATGCACTCCGCCAGATCTGTTAAATAAATTCCCATTCAAATTAGATTCAATATCATGCAATTGCACATCCAAGCTCGCGAAATCACGCTACAAAATTGGAAATTTAGAGAAATGATAATTAACTGGAGGGGAAAAAAAGTGGATTCTGACCTCGGGTCGAATAAAGGGAACAACCTGTGAACTTGGAATTCGGAATCGTGGGGAAATTTTGGAAGTTGTTGAGAGGGAACAGAGAGAAAGGAGGAGAGAGAAGGAAGAGATTTGTGGGGGAATGAAATCTCTCCCGTTCTAGGGTTTTTTTTTTTTTTTCGGTTATGAAATGGGAACAAAGAAAGAAGTGGGCTACAGGGAGAGAAGGAGAAAGATATTTTGTTAAAAATTAGTGGTAGGATTGGTTTTTCTTGCTTCTCTTCTTTCGTTGCTCATTTGCTTTTATGATTATATTATTTTTTGTGGAACAATCTGTTTTCTTGTTTCCCGATTTTTCTAGACAAATAAACAGAGAAAAGGAATATACAGTTGTATTGGATAGGGACGTAGGATTTTTTATTTTTTTTATTTCTAAATTTAATAATTAAGAATACAATATACATTCTAGTATATGTATAATTTTTTTAATTAATAATTATTAGAATATTTTTAAAATATTTTTTCTATTTTAGAGAAGTAAAGTTATTTTTATTTTATAATGAAACTAAATGTTTTATTTGTTTAATACAGATTTTTATTTCAATTTTAGTTTATATTATAAAAATTGTTGATTTTATTTTATTTTAAAAAGTTTAATTTAAGCAATGGTATAATTTAAATAAATATACAGTTTAATATATTAAAGTTATATTTTTTGTATTTTTAATTTTTAAAAATATATTAATTTGATCTTAACTTTGTTTTTTATAAAATTTGAGTAAAATAAAAAAAATCAACATATTTAAAAATTAAAGTATATATACTTACATTTTTTACAACTGATTAAATTTTAAAAAATGGAAATAAGTACATAAATATATTTAAAAATCAAATTATATATGTTCATGTTTTTAGAAATTAAAAATATAAAAAGTATTAATCACGAAAACTAAAATTATTAACTTATATAAAATAAGAAATATAAAAATAAAAATAAAGATCATGTTTTAAAACTGATTATGAAATGAAAGGTTAAAGATTTAACGTCACATTTTATTTTAATAGTTGAAATTGTCTACAGGAATTGTATTGTTGACTAATAGGTTTTAAAGTTTAACATGCTATTTTATTTACCACTCTCATCTATGCAGTTAATACTCCAGCCCAAAAATACATATTATCACTGTTATCTTTGGATAAATTATTTTAAGAAAAAAAAATTAAATATTAAAATATATTGTTTCAATATTTTTTATAAAAAATTTAAAGAGATATTTTAATAAGGTAAAATAAAAAAAATTAAATTTTATCAAAATAGATAAAATTTATAAAAAAAATTAATATTTTTTCTTTCTCTCGTTTAGGGATGACAATTTAACCTGTTCCCGACCCGCCTGTCACCGCTTCGAGTTGACCGGGGTCGGGGACGGAAACAGGTAAAACCCGAATTTTGAAAGCGGGTATAGCGATATTTACCCGTTCTCAAACTCGTCCCGCCTTTAAAATTATCAAAATATTTTTATTATTTTAAAATATTATATAAAATTAATAAGATTATAAAAATAATAAATTATATAAAATTTAAAAAATATATAATAATTTAATAAATTATAAAAAAATTTAAAAAAAAAAATACCGGAAGCAGGCCAGGTTTCTCAAATCCGAACGGGACAGAGATCAGGTTTAATATTTTAAACCCTGGCAGAAACGGAAACAGGACAGGGATGATCGCGGGATGTGGGAAACGGGGATGGAGAATGTGAAATGCCATGGCTACTCTCTTCTCGTGCTATCCAATCATATGCACATGCACCTTTTACACTTTCACTGGATATGAAATTGTTGGATCATTCAGAGCGAATTTCAATCTATTGATCCAGCGGTTATGGATTCGCTCACCTCTGCTCCAAATATGCTGCTTTCTCTGTTTGCTCCTACCTCTATCATCCAATTTAAAGAATAAGAAGTTTCATAACTACTTCAAAATCTTATGATCGGTGTGGTGGTAAAAAAGTGCGTATTTGACATTTGCACTTGAGGTGTTTGATAAAATGCATGTACGATGAGTTTATATCATATATGAATTGATTTTTTTACAGATTAATTTGTTTAAATTATACATTTTAAATATTTTATGTAATTAAATATTTAAAATTTGGCTAATATTTATTTTAGTTTAAATTTTTTATATTTTAATTTTCCTATAATGATTACTTTTTATTATTTAAAAAATTAATTAATTAAAATATTTAGAATTTGATATTTAAATGAATACAAATATTAATAAAATAATTCAAATATTTTCTATTTATTAATAGGATTTCAATTTTTTAAATAAAACATTTAAAAAATTTGTTTGAAATTAAATTGTTTTATTAAAAAAATTAGAGTATGCAAATTTAAAATTTAAAATTTAAAATTTTTCATCCAAACAAAAAAATTAAAATTTTAAAAATTTAATTTTTTAAACTAAACAAACTATTTTCAAAATAAAAACATTTCAATTGAAAGTATTTAAATTTTTTAATATTATAAAATATTAAAATTCTTCATTAAAAACAAGGTTATAATGTAGTAGAAATTATTAGATCGTTCGAATCTGACCAATCAATGGTCTAAAATCAGTTAATTAATAGATCGGATTAAAATCGATTTAGCAAGTTAAATAAATCAGTATAAAATAGGCAATGTCAGGGGGGTTCGAGTTGCAAAAACAGGTATTTGAAGCTAACGAAACCAGTATATATATATATATATATATATATATATATATATATATATATATTGTTTATTTTTGCTTCACTCTTAAGTTTGATCTCTAAAAAGATTTTAATATTATAATTTATTTGAATGAAAAGAAAAAGAAATATAAAAAAATTACAATTTATTTATGAAAAAAGTAAGAAAAAAAAATGAAGCATTTTTTGCCGTTTCATAAAAAAAATTTCTTTTCAAATAGAAAAGAAAATAGGAGAAATAAACTATTTTTTTTTTCTTAAATTGATAAATTGTTATTTAATATTTTAAAAAATATTATCTTAACAAAAACATAGTAAAATATTTAAATTATTTTAAAATAAATTTTATTTTTTTAATTTATATAAAATAAAATTTATATTAATATTTTCCTTCCTTCCTTTTTTTGATTTCATTTTCTTTTTATTTATACTCGTATACATAATTTATTTTTCCTTTCCTATTTAAACTATTTATTTATCTTATATTTCTTTACTTCTTATTTCTTCTATAATTCAAATAAAGCGTTAGCCTCCTTCGTTTCCAACTTTGTCATTTTTAAGTTGGAGTCAAGATTAAGAGGGGTTTCTTTATTTTTGCCACTAAAATTTTTCAAGTGTCATCTTCTTTATTTTCTTGTCTTCTCCATTTTCAAGGTTTGGTTGCTTTTCTCCTTACCCTTCTAATATCTATTTCCTCCTTTTTTGTTGTTAGGATTTTCAAGTATTTACCTTTAACTTTGTCTTTTCCATTTTTTATGTCGAGCAACTCCATTTTTTTCAAGGTTTGGTTGATTTTTCCCTTCCCTTTTCAATATTTATCTTCTTCTTTCTCTGGTACATTTTCTGTTTAGATTTGTTATTCTTTGAAATTTTCCTATAAGCCTCGGCTTTAATTCCCTGCTCATATAACCGTTACCCGATTAAACAATCCAAGTTATCCAAACCTCGATTTAGACGGAAATGAGGTTGAATTCCATAAATCAAATCTGCTCGTCCACACACCCTTAACTACTACACCTATTAACAAATAGGAAAGGAAGAAGCATAAAAAAGAAAGTGCTAACATAAATAATATATTAATAAAAAATATAGTCAAAATTATAAATTGAAAGTTTAATTTATTTTTAATTTTTTATAAAATAAAAGTTATACTATTAATTTATTTTATTTCTATTTTTTATTCATCAAAATAAAAAAATAAAAAATTTTCTTTTATTTTCTCTCATTTCTATTAACCTATGCAATTCGTTTTTATTTTAAAATTTTTTATTTATTTTTATTTCACACATCGTTTAAATAAAACATAAAAATTAAAAATTTTGAAATGCTTATATTCAATTTTATTAAAATAACATTAATGGCTTGTATGTAAAAGGTGTACAGGTTGTGTGGTACATCAAATTATAATATTATATAATTTAAAGACATAGAAAAATTAATGAATTTCTTAATTTAAAAATGAAATTAATATAAAATTTATTATTCAATTTATCAAAGAATTTATTTACAAGCGGTAGTTTTTAATGTCAATATTATTTATGTAAAAAATATATTATATTTTTCATAAAATATGTGTTTTATTAAAATGCAAAAAAGGTGCTGCATGTAAAATTTAAGTTAATTCTTGTATATAAAATTGAGTTTAATCTTATGCTTAAAAATTAATTCATAGATAAAGATTGTCTAATATTTTTGCACACCCTTCCCATTTTCTATATTTAAGATGTGAAATTTATAAAATTGAATATATTTTTAGAAATTATTTTCAAAAGCTAGTTAATTGAAATGAATATTATTTTCAAATTATACATATTTAATTGCTTACATTTTTTTATTAATATAAGATTTTAACACACCTTTCTATGTTTCACTACATATTTAAATATATATATATATATATATACAAATTTTAATAATAATTTTAGAATAATTTAATATCATATTTTAAAATAAACTTAAATTTAGTTAAACTTAAAATATTAGCTCATAAAATATTTATTTTCATCTTATCTACATTAAGTTAATCCTATCTCAATTATAAAATAGAATGAGCTGCATTGATAATTTTTTTTTATAAAAAGAACTTTATTATCCATTTATACAAATAGATACTGAAATAACATAAATTCTAAAATAAAATTGACCGCATTGATAATTTTTCATTATTAAAAAACTCTATTACCCATTTACACAATTAGACACTTACATTGTGTAAAAATATATAAAAACATTACATACTCACAATCGCAATCAAATGATTGGTTCCTCAGTGCTCATTAAATGAAGCAAACATTGCATTACCAAAGATTACTAATTATTAAAAATGAGACAATTGTAATGATATTTAAATATTGTGAAAGACCCTGTATGCAACGTTCTCATGTAAATGTACAAATTCCTCCCTTTTTCCATCTAGAATTAGTATTTAAATATGCTTTTCTTAACTTAATTACATTTAGATACAAGACATATACCTGCAATCGTAAGTAAAGATTAGTTTTGAAAAAAAAAAAGTCTTAATAAATGATACAACAATTTGTTATTGACTTGAATTAATGGTTATTGTAAAAATATAAAGATATAAAAAAATATCTTATCTCAATCACAAAATAAAAACATGAATTAAAGGATTTTAAATTCATTTTCAAAATATAAATTTCATTTCATTGTTTTTAATCTTATAATAATAGTAGTTCAAACTACATTTCTATGACATTTGTCATTATATACTGTTTGAAATGAGCTTATGGAAAATTTATAAAATAATTTATTCTTCTTATAAACTTTTAAATTTATCTAAACAAATTCTCTTATATAGCTAATTTAAATAAGTTATTTCCAGCTTACCCTTACAAATTTTCTGATCAAATTCATGATATAATTTTTTTATAAAAAATTATTGAATAAGTATTTAATTAAGTTTTTATCTAAACATATTTTTAATTTTGTCTTATTATATTTTTTTTATATAATATGAAAAATGATAAGATTAAAACTTAACATTTTTATATAAAATTATTCTAATTCTTAACATTTTACTAATAAATTAATTATAATAATTTATTTTTTTATTATATAAACAATTTGGTTGATTATTGAATTATTTTTAATTGATAACTTGATTTTTAATGATGGTTTACAATATAAATTTTTATTAACACTTAATATCATTCAAAAATTCAGTTATAAATCATTTAGCTTAGTATAAGTTTATATTGATCATAGTTCGATTAGTTTGGATGCACCCTTTTTATTATAACATTCAAAATAACTATAGGATCAATCTCTCTCAAATCCGACTAGACATAGGAATATGTAACACATTTTATATATTCATGTAGATAGAATTATTATACCAGACTCTTGTCAATTTTTGTTAAAGGTTTTTAAATCATCAGTTTACACATGAGAAATATAATGCTATTATTTTAACTAATAAAGTATAAATTTACATCTATAATATATTTAATTTATATTAATTTTAAATCTCAATTTTTACCACTTTTAATAATGGTTGTATCAAATAATATAAAATAGTTTAAATATTTTTTTAATTTGAATTATTATTTTTCTTTTTACATGTATATAATGATTATTATCCAACCATGAGACTTCTTAGGGATAATGGGCAGTGTTAAGTTTACTGTGATAGTATCAAAATTATATTTAAAAAGTTTAAATTATAACATAATTAAAGAATTTTTTTTATAATTTTATTTTTGTTAAATATAAATTATACAAGTCACGATATAATGATGAAAAATTAAGGATTAAAATACTTTGTCATAAAAATCCGAAATTGATAATAGTTGTTTTTCATATTTAAAAAAAATTAAATTAAATATTACTATTTTTTTAATAAATTAATATCTTATTTAATTAATAAAGATAGTGATGATTGATGTTATTAAAAATAATATTTAGGTAATTAAAATAATCATATAAATGTATTTTTTATTAATATTTTTAAATTTTTTAAAAATAAAAACTATTAAATTTTTTAAAAAACTATAAAATAAATAATGTTTTAACACGGATAACATTATTTTCATTGTGATATATTAGCTTAGGTGATATATGGCCTTCCTTATCATAATGATAATTGTAATTAAAAATTGATAGGAAGGTATAGCTTTCCTTCCTATCTACCGCCATTTGTTTAACTTAATTTTTACGAAGGTAAACATTTAATATTTGATAAGTTTGATACTTTATATAAATAATTAAATCCAAATTAATAAGTAGTATATTTGATTTGTTCAAATTTTAAAAATTAGTTTTTTATAATAATAATTGAATTAATATTATTTTTATTTATTAAACAAATTAAAGTCAAGTTGATCACGTTTCTTTACATGGATAATTGTTCTTTGATATGATTAATGAGTTATTTTATTTTTTAACATAAAATAAAAATAAAAATCCGTTAGAATTAGTTTAACAATAGAAAATTTAAAATGATCTGTGTAAATTTTTTATTTTTAATTTACTAGTTTTATTTAAAAATTGAAAGAGGCCTTTGAATGACTTAAAGATAACGAATATGCCAATAGCTTTAGATAAAAACCAATAAATACTTTACAACCTTTGTATATGTCATAATTTTTTACTTTTATTGTTTTTGTTATCAAAGCAATGAAGAAGGAATAAGATAATATATTATATTTACTAAGTACGGCTCCATGTATAGAATTTGAGTACATTTTTTATTGATAATTTTTTAAAACAAAATAATAACATCCAAATATAATAATAATAAAAAAAACAACTCCTAATCAAATAAGCATAACAACTCGTAAATATTTGATTATAAAAATAGAAAAAAGGTACAAATTAAATTATCAACAAATAGGATAATCAATATTCAACTATCATTCAAGCACTTCAAAAAAATATCCTCCTTGTTTAATGATTTCAGACACCCAATTTGAATCTCAAAAATTCCTGTCCAGCTTGGAGGTTAACATTGTGTAAATAAGTTGCTGTTTAAAAACAATTTTGCAATAGATTTCAAAATATCATGCTCTATTTTGACATTCATTAGATGTTAGATATTTTTTTAATTATAACGATAAAATAAATAACAAGTTGAGAATAAAAATAACAAAAGTCGAGTTACCAAAATTAAAATAAATAATAAAACAATGACCTAAGATTAATACCTTAAACACTACCATCATCTTGTTTAAATGATTGTAAATATTACTGTTCATTTTGTTTTCATAAATTTACGTTGTAGTCTTTTTTGTTTTTTTTTATACATACATACATACAATAAACTATTTTTTATAACAAATATTAAGTAGGTAATAAAATGTAATTTATATGAATATTTTCACACAATGGTTCTAGATTTGGGATCAACCACGATTTCACAACAAATAGATCCATAAAAGTATTAATATATGAGTAAAAATATTTTATAAAGATAAAAATAAGCAAGTTAATAACTATAATTAAATTTATTTTTTTAGGTTCAGAAAAACTCTTTAAATACAACATCGACAATAATGTTTAAGGGTTTTTCCTTTTAAACATTGTTTGGTTTATCATAGATAAAAATTAATGACATAAATATAATTTAATATTAGTTAAAGAATTTTCTTGATACTTATTAAATTATTCACAAAAATAAAATAAAATTGATAAAATATTTAATTTTGTAAAAAATATTAAATATTTTCGTATATATATATATATATATATATATATATATATATATATATATATATATTGATAAAGAATAGTTTAAATCAGATCCGATCAGAAAATAATAAAAAATAGTTGTGAACTCATTTTATATTCTTCTGATGAAATTGAATTTTTTAATTAAATAATCTTGCATAAATTATGTTAAATTATTATAAAAATGAATTGAATGAAAAAAAATGATTAAAAAAGTGAATTTTTTTTTGAATTTATATTCAATTAAATAATAAAATAAAAAATAACTATATTTGAAACTTTTTGATTTTATTTAATAATATATATTTTTAATTTTTAATTAAATATTCTTACAAAATTTGTATTAAATTATTGATAAAATGACTTAAATAAAAATTCATTTATAATAGTTAAAAATATTCTAAATGTGTTCTTTCACATTTAAATATGTGTTTACATTCAGATATGTTTTATATTTATTATGATAAAAAGTAGATTCATTCAATTTATTCATAACAAAATCTACTCTTTTTTTTTACAAAATATATATTACAAGACACAAAAAATAAAGAAAACCTATGCTTGGGCCCAACCAGGCCCAAGAAGCCCAAAGCAAGCAAATGAATAGAAGTCAACTCGGAGCAAAGTGAACCCAATTTCAGAATGAAGGGACATATTAGTAAATATGAAACGAGACGGTGGCTAGGGTTCTTCACATATTCTATAAGATCGTTTACTGGCTTGCTCTCTGCAACTGACTTCGGCGGCACCATTGTCTTCAGTTTCAAGGTTTTTTCCTTGTCTTTCTCTCTGGTTGTGGTTTTAAGCATTGGTAAATAGTGAATTCAATTAAAATCATTCGTCTATTCCTTTAAACGTGATGATTCCCTACCCCTCACTGTTTTCTGTTTATGATGAAAGATTTTGAGTTTTCTATCTGGGAAAGCATTTGTTGTTGCAACATACCCCTGGCTTGAATGCATGAATGCTGCTTTGTAGCACAGGATCTGATATTTTTCCTTTTCCTTATTTGTTTGTGCAGGAGTTTGAGCTTGTTTCTCGCAATCAACCAGGAAAATGTCAGGGTATGATCATTTTACTTTCATATGTGATTTAGTGATGAGTGGTTATGCTCTCTGGCCTTTAGGGATGAAATTTTTGGTAGAGCCTAAGTTACAAATTATAATGTGAATAGGGTTCGTGGATGTAGTTGTTGCTGTTATTTTATATTATGAAATCGGTGGGTTCCACATTCCTCTCTATTCAACTTGTTTGGTTGTAAAGCTGGATTTGAAAGTTCTATAGGCAAACCTTTGTTATATATTGCTTATTTTATCAACGAATTAAAAATGATTCTTTTGTAAGGCTGTTAGTATTTGTTATCCTAATTCTTTGGTTAGTTAGTATGAAAGATGATTCTTTTGTGGGCTGTTAGTATAAATTGTCCTAGTTCTTGGATTAGGATGTATGAAACATGATTCTTTTGCAAGCTGTTGGTCAAAGCTGTCCTCATTATTCTGTTAGTTCTGAACTGCTTGTTTCTCTTGTGAATAGCTTATCATTGTCCAAGTACCAATTCTTATATGGGTTCCATTGTTTATTATGTTTTTCTTTTACAGGGAAGAAGGTGTTGTTGCAGCTGAGCCCGCTGCAGCAATTCCGGGTGAGCCAATGGATATCATGACCGCCTTGCAACTTGTGCTCAGAAAATCACTTGCTTATGGTGGTCTTGCACGAGGCCTTCATGAAAGTGCAAAAGTGATTGAGAAGCATGCTGCACAGCTCTGTGTTCTGGCAGAAGATTGTGATCAACCTGACTATGTTAAACTCGTCAAGGCCCTTTGTGCAGAGCACAATGTTAGCCTGCTTACAGTTCCGAGTGCCAAGACCCTTGGAGAATGGGCGGGTGTAAGTCCCTTTTACCATAAACCTTGTTAATTTCATTTCTTTGTGCAGTTTCAGTTATTTTTAAATTTTGCTGGTCAATATTCAATATTTTATTATTCTATATTTTATGTTTATACTTTCAAGCTGTGTAGCTTTATCTCATTGTTTTTTTTTGTTTATTCTGGTGGGCGGCTTTATTAATTTCATTTATAATCAATTTTTGTTGGTCAATATTAAATCTGGATTATTCTTAATTTTATGTTTATACTTTCAAACTGTTTATCTTTATATCATTGTTTTGTGTGTTAATTCTGGTGGTCGCCCTCTTGCTGCAGTTGTGCAAGATTGATTCAGAAGGAAAAGCTAGAAAGGTAACTGGTTGCTCCTGCGTTGTTGTCAAGGTATGAACAATATGAGATGGAAATGTTTGTTAATAGTACCTGTGCTTTATTTTATCATTATTTAACTATTGGCTACTTGCAGGATTTTGGGGAGGAACACGAAGCGTATAATGTTGTATTGCAGCATGTCAAATCTCAATGAGGTGCAAGATGCATAGATTTTGTGTTTTTTTTTAATTGTGGTTAGTCCATGAGAATGATTTTTGCCTTGTAGCTGGAGTATCTACCCGGGGTTTTGATTGTTCAATGACTATGCTGCATCCTGATGTTACTGTTACTTTTTTTTACCCTTTATGCATTTCTGTTTCACTATTTCGATTAGGAACTTTTGTTTCACTGTGATACATCTGCCTTAAATTAATCATTAAGGAAAAATAGCTGATTAATGAGATTTTGACTCTGATTTGGTTTGGCATAAAGGGTATTTCTTGAATTGCCCCTCAACTATTAAGCTTAGGGCGTTAATTTCTACCTCCATTATTCGCCTTACTTTTTAACTGGGATTTCCTGATCTTGTTCAGGTATAATGTGTGAATTGTAAATTTAGACAACGAAAAAAATAAGTGTTGGTGGTATTAGGCGCATGATTTAGATTTCGATGAGTATTTATTTTCCCGATTCAAATTTGCCAGGCTATGATAATCATAGTCATCGGTAGGAAGAGAACTTAAGATTTGTTTGGATGAGAAGAAAGGAACTAAAGAAAAAAAACCATGGTAGATAATATACATTTTTATTTGGTTGAAGAGAAAAAGAATAAGTGTCAAATTGGCCTTGGTTCAATTCGAAAGTAGAAGTTTTTTAAGTCTTAATCTACATAATTTTTAATTTAAGAAGATTTAGTATGGGTTAGTTTATGGATTAATCTATATAATTTTTTTTTATTTTAAATTTATTTAAAAGTAAAATTTTTAAATTTCAACTTACTTAACTTTTAAATTAAGTGAAATTAATGCAAACTAACTTATTTAGTTCTATGTATCTTCTCTGTTTTGTAATTTAAATAATATTTTATATATCTTAATTTATATATTTTTTAAATTAAATAAAATAAATATAAACTAATTTCTCAAGATTAGTTTTTTTAATTTGTTTAAAAATAAAAATTTTTAAACATTAATTTACATAATTTTTAAATTAAATAAAGTGTGTAAATTAATTTTTACCATATTATTTTATAGTTAGTTTTTTTTTAAATGTTTTAATTTTTTTAAAATTTTATCTTTAATATTTTTATTGTATTAAAATAGTATTTACTTTATTTTTAAATTTTTTTAAGTTTTTCAATTTTTATAATATATTTATTTTTTTATCTTTAAAATTATTTTTTTATATTTTTTATCTCTTTTCTAAATTCTACGAACTTGTAAACAAGTTTTATATTTTAAAAAATTAGTAAATTTTACAAGTTTTATATTTTAAAAAATTAATAAATAAACTTAAAATTTTTGTGCAAAATTAATTAAAAAAGTAAATTTATAAACTTTTAAAAATTACAAAAGTTAATAAAAAATTTTAATATATATAAATATATAAATATAATATATTAAATTAAATATAATAAATATAAATATAATATATACAGATAAATCAATTTTTTAATAAATTAATTTACTTCTTATAAATTTAAATTTAATTTATTTATTTAAAATTTTTTTTAATAAATTTAAATCTATTTATTTATTAAATTGTAGTCAAACTAATTTATAAATTATTCATTTTCTTTTTTAAAATTAAAAATAATTTAAAAAGAAAAATTAAATTTAAGAATTAAATCCTAACTCTTAAATTTAATGATTTTTTAGTTTGTGAATTTTTGTAGGCTTGTAAATTGAATTATGGTTGGATTGGGTTGAATAGATTAATTTGATATTTTTTATAAAGAAAAAATTAATATTTAAAAATAATATTTATATAAAAATTAGCCTATTTTTTAATTTTATTTATAATTTTTTTTTCTATTTCTAATCTTTTCAACCGAGGGTTGGTGAGGGATCAGAAGAGAGAAGAGAAAAAGAACATGGTGTGGTGTGTCGGAGTGATGCGTGATGGCCTCGCGTTGCATAGGGTGAAATTCGCAGTCTCGGATTGTGATGTAGGGAAACTGTAGGTGTTATGGAGGAGCATGGCGGAATGGTAACTTTTATCTGCTCAGATGTATGATGTAAGATATAATCCGGCATAGTCTTTGGTACAGGAGGAAGTATACACAAAAAAGAACAAAACTATGACCCACCAAACCCACCATAGAGGCAAATCAAGAGCGTCAAGATCTGCATCATTAATGAATCAAATTTTATTGTCCGTTTGGTTTAATATTAAAAACATCGTTTTTCATACCTTTTAATAAAAATAAAAAATTGACTTATTTATTACATTCAATGATTCAAAATTAATTTATTAAAATTGTTTATTTAACTTAAAAATAAATTAATCAAAAATGGTTGATTTAAGTAATATATAAAATTAAGTTACAAAGTAAGATTAAATAAAGTTATTCTACTTAATAACACTTATAAATAATTAAACTTTATTTATCTAGCTATTAAATTAATAAATTATATTATATAGATTATTTTTAATTTTTAAAAAATTTAATACTTTAAAAAATAAATTTAAATTAACGGATTATATATCTTTTATAATATTTGTTATTTTAAATTTATTTAATAAAATATTAAATATTTTTTAAATTTAATAAAATTTTATAACGATAATGTATACAATATAATTTATTAATTTAATGATTAAATTGATAAAATTTAATTATTTATAAGAGTTATTAAATAAAATAATTTTAATTATAATTATTTTTTAAATAACTTATTTTTTTCTTTTTATATATATAATATTTAATAAAAAATTACATAAAAATAAGAAAAATAAATGATATGTTTGACTAATCAAAAAGCTAAAAAAAGAAAAAAAAACGTGTCTCCTGCAGTTACTAGTAAAAGATTAACTAAAATCATTTGATTAAACTAGATGAAAGGGATAAATTTGAATTGAAAAGAAAAAAATTTAAAATATTATGAATGGTAAAATTAAAATATAAAAATTATGAGACCTTTTATTTTTTAATTGATTATTTTAAGAGTTCAGTTTAATACATTATTACTATAATTTTTTTTACATCATCAACTAATTAAAAATTATTCTAAATATTTTTTAAAATTATTAAAAAAATTCAATTATATAGCAATTATAATTAGATAAAAATATAAAAAAATTACATTATCAATATATTTTAATTAAATATTTTAAATAAAAATATAACTTTAAATTTTTTTTAAAGTTAACCATTTTATTGATAGTTATACAATCAAATTTTATCCTACATTCTATATAAAAATAATTCTTTCAAAATATACCTATCTTAAACACATACATTTTAGCCCTATAATATTATAAGAAAATTTTAAAATAATTTAAACTTATTTTAACAAAAATATAGAATAATACTATCTTGATAATTATATTTATTTTCATTACTTTAAAAAAAATTATTTAACCATATCATATTTGGATCCAAAATTTTTGCAATTAAAATTATCTATCATATTTAATTAAATTAATTATAATCATTGGATTAATGTTAAATGATATAAATTTTAAATTAATATTTTTAATAATAAATTATCTAAATAATTATACATTGTCATATTTTTAATTTTAATTTTTTAAATTAGACAATGAAAAAAATATCTTTCTAACTATATTTAAACATATTATTTTGTGAAAAAAATATTATATATATATATATATATATATATATATATATTATATTATATGAAGTTTCAACTTTTTTCTCTTTCGATATCATTTCGACATCCCTAATTTCAAAACAATCCTTATATCTCTATCTCAATCAAAATCATTTTTGATTCTATATCTCAATCCTTTATTCCTTTATTGTATAATTTCTATTTCGAAATCGTGTCGATCGGTGAATCTTTAATCTCAAAATCATCTTTGATGGATGGATCTCTACTCTCAAAGTCGTCGATCGATCGGTTTGATTACAAAATCCCTAATTTGAAACTTATATTTTTTATTTTAAAATTTTTAATCCCCAAAATTTTTTCTTACATGCATCTTTTATATGAAACCCTAAATCTTAAAATAATTTCCTTTTTTATTTTATTATTATTCTAAAATTTTTAATATCAAAATTATTTTTTTATACTTCACGATTGTCTAAACCCTAAACTTCAAATCAATTTTATTCTATTGCTTCGCTATTATGAAATCTTTAATTTTAAAATTATTTTTATATTTATTTATTGTTGTAAAGTTTTCATTCTCAATTATTGTATATATAATTGTTCATAAAAATCTCTCAATCTTGATATATTTTTTTTCTATACATCTCTTTCAATGATTGTAAAATTCATAATCTAAAAATTAATTTTATCAATCTAAAATCATAATTAAGAAATTTATTTTATATTTAATTTCAATTTCTTATATTGATTTACCTCAAATATTAATTTTTTATATAAAAATATCTAGTTTGAAAGAATGTATGTATAAATCTTCTATGTAAAGAAAATAGAAATAAAAATAAAAAGACGTTTTACCTGATAGTGATCTGGTCATATAACTTACCAAGAGTGTAAGTATATTTACCGGAAGAAATTCTCTTCTTTGTATTTTATGTGTGATAATGATATATATTCAAGAAAAAGGAGAACTTCTCATGGCAAATATTATAACAAGGTAAGATTCAATTTATTTTTCTTATTTTCTTCATAAATATTATATCAATCTTTTAGTAGAAGTTAGTAATAATTAGCATTTCTCAGTAAATAAGTGAATTCCACTTGCTTATCATTGTAGGTAAATTTGTTTATTTTGTTACTTGTTGAATGTATTTTTATCTTTCTTAATTGATATAGCTTATGTTTAATAGTTTAACTATATTATTTTTGCAAAATTGATTTTAGGTGACTTTTTGTTTATGTTTAAGCAAGTTTAAACTAATATTTTACTGTAGTGAAATAGCTTATGTTTAATAGTTCAACTATATTATTTTTGCAAAATTGATTTTAGGTGACTTTTTGTTTATGTTTAAGCAAGTTTAAATTAATATTTTGCTCTAGTGAAAGAGGTTTTGCATGTATGTGTTTTGTTTTATAAGAAGAAAATAATAATTTATAGTTTTTTAGTGTCACAAATCATTGTTAAATTTTCTATTCTTGGTTTTAGAGGATAAATTTAGAGGTATAATCATCATGTAGTTCTAACAAAAATTTGCTAACATTTATCATGACATATATTGAGAAGAATTTTATTCCTTACAAATGATGTCAATATTGTTATTTGGATCTCAATCTTAATTTTTAAGATAGTGTTGATTTAAAAATAGATTATAAAAAGAATTATATGTCTCTACCTAAGGGGTGAGAACCCTTTATATTGATGAAAATTTTCTTTCCCATAATTTCTTGATAAAAATATGTAATAAAAAAATTTATTTCTTTTAAGTTTTATGATTATTAGATATTTAATATTTGTTGTAGATGAGATCATTACCTCTAAGAATCATCAAGATATCCATCATTAATTACCGTCTAATTTGTTGGAGATCTTAAAAAAAATTTCACAACAACTTTCAAGTTAAAATGTCATTCTATTGGCTTACCTTGTCATATCCATACTTTGTTTTTCAAGTTTAAAGTATCAACTTAATTCATTTATCTCAAAACATTTCTATATTAAGTTTTTCATAATAGCTTGCTTGGTATTTTAGACATAAAAATCTTTATGATAGGATGAAACTTAAGTGTAATACTATACATATTTTATGTTTTTCTTTAAATAAAAATTAAATTTTACCTTGATAATCGATATAATAAAGATCATCATTAGTTGTCCAGGTGAAATTCCACTTTGATTGAACAACAATATTTTTAACTATAGATTTGATGCAAATAACTTGCTCTCTTTAATTTAAAATTTAGGATGAAACTTTCATCTCTTATATGTTCTATGAGCATATTTTTAGCATTAACAATACATAGTTTATTAGAAATCAATTAGCTGTTGTAAAGAGTTAGTTAGGTGTTATATGAGTACAATATTTGGTTAGCTTAGATCGTCATTAATAACATATTTATAGCATGCTCCTTATTTATAATATCCAGTTCAATTTAGTAACAACGATATTCTTTCTTGTATTTAGTTGAATTTCATTATTTTTTTTACATTTATCATTGTAAAGTCTAAAACTTAAATTTTACTTATCTTCAGTATTTAATTATTATTTTTAATCTTTACCTTTAGGTTCACCTTAAATTATACAAGGAGATGGATTTTGAGAGGTCATCATATAAAGCATAAGGAGAACAAACACAGCAGGTAAGATCCAAAATACACTTATTGCTCAAAGAAAAAAAAAAGTACATAAAAGTAGTAAATCGATTATACTTTCTTGGTACATTTGTATTATTTTATCTAAATTAAAATACAAAATTTGATTTAATGACTTTCTAAATATATTTGTTGACATATTTATCCTTTTGTTATTATGGATGATTTTATATCATCTTTAGGAAAAATTAGGATTAATATTTTAGCTAAAATTTAGAATGTTTTCATCTTAGTTGTCTAGAGGAGAAAATTGATATAAAACACATACATCCATTGTCAACAACACAACTTACTAAGTAATGAATTAGATGTGAATAATGAAAAATTATTATATACTATGAAACTATCACATGTGCATTGATTAATTTTTATATCATATGTAATTAATTTTTTTTATTTTCATCAATTAAAAACTCAATCATATGTCATGTAAAAAATGCTAAGAACAAAGATATGTAATAGTTCTAAACCTTACTATAATTCCTTTTAAATATCAACGTAAGATGGTGTTCTATTAATGTTGGGTTTAACATTATTTTAAGTACTTGTATAATTTTAGAGGTAAAGTATGAAGCAAGAAACTTTATCTGATGAAAAATTCGGAGTCTCTTATTTTGCAGAGCCTTTATATATATATATATATATATATATATATATATATATATATATATATATATATCTTAACAAAGTGACAAAAATAGTTATGAAAAAAATTAATGTTTAAAAAATTAAATTAAATTCAACGGTTTAATTGAAAACTAATTTAATGTCTAACAACTTATTTAATATATAAAAATTACTAATTTTAAAATTAATTAATTAATCAAATTAATCCAAAATTGATCAAATATCAGTGATGAAAATAAATTTAAACTAGTCCAATTTTATTTTATTTTTTTAATTTTTAATTTTTAAATTTAAAAATATATTTGTTAACTAATTTAAAAGTTCAATAAAAAAACTTAAAGACTCGAATACATAAATTTTTGTCATTTTTTTTATTAATAATTTAAAGCTTCATACAAACTTATAATATGATGATTTTAGATTAGCTTAAAATTTTGTTAATTTTGTTTTTAAAACACTAATTTGAGTACGAAAGCTTTGTTAATTTTGTTTCTGGTTTGATTTTTTTAAAAATTGAACTAAATTTCATATACATTTCTAAAATATTTATGATATTTGTTATATAATTCTTTAATAAGAGGTAAGTTATTTTATGATAAAACAAACTTTTGATGTTTCTTGCTTAAGTTTTTGAAAGACATATCAGAGGAGAGCTTTCATACACTTCCAATTCATTTTGGAGTATAAAATGGTAAGGATAAATAAGATGTATAGAATGATAAAGGTAGGAAAAAAAAGTACAAAAAGATTATATATATCACATGATGTGAGAAGTGATTAGATATAAAAAAGAAGAAGATATAGTTTGATGGATAGAATAATAATAGCAGGAAAAAAAACTAGATGTATCATGTGATGTGAAAAGTGATCCTATATAAAAAAATATATGTTTAGATATAAAATAGTATTAATATGTAGGATGGTAAGTGTGTAAATTTCTAATAACCGAAAAAAAATTATTGCGAAACTGTGGAAACGTTTATTTGGAGTTGGCACAGAGAAGGATCCAACTCAACAGCGATTCCTGTTGCAGAGTTGAGTGCAAATTGTAGTTGTCAGCAGAATAGACTGACAGACAGACTCCAATGACCAAAGAAGGTTTGTGAGTAAGTGTCAGTGACACGTAAGTGTGCTAATGCAATTCAAGAGTTCAATTCAAAAAATAATAAATGAGTAAGGGGTATAATTGTAATTAGGAGGATGATTACCAAAACTCAGTTCATGAGCACTGTCCTCAACGCTCAGAAACAGACATTAAAGCGCCAATGAGAGAAGAAAGGAAAGGGCCCTTTTAAGGTAATCAAATAAAAGGAAAAACAAGAAAAAAACAATCCTAGTACACTGTATAGCAGATTTCAAACCCTGAAACCGAAGGGTATTAAAAACATTGGCTGATTATGAAACTGATCATTTTGTGTTTCTATGCTTGCATGTGTAACACTTTGCTTTCAACCCCTGAATTCAGTTATGCTGAGTTGTTTGCATTGACAATTTGACAGGGTTAGGGCTATAAAGTCCCTGGTGGCAGGGTGAATGTGTAAAGTTTCTGGGCCGAAAATGACTTCTCATAATGAGACTGTGAATTTTTCTGAGAGGGATACAACAAAAAAGCTTAAACATGTCGGGAATATGCTCCTCAAGCAACTTCCTTCTGTTGATAAGGTTCTTGAAGTACTTGATGTAATGCCTCCTCTTGCCTTTCCTCTGTTTTTTATATGCATGTATATCTTTCTCATGGATTTTGTGTCATCAATTCCATTGTGTCTACTGAATTGGTCATAAATTTTCTATCAATTGGATGATCATTTGTTGAATTTATTTGTTATTGGCTTAAGTTTCTTATGTTTGGTGTAGATATATGTTTTATGCACAATTCTTTTTTGTGATACGATTGTTTATCTTGATGTTTGGTATTTCTAACCTCAAATGGATTGGCACACCCACATTTTGGATATTTTCCAAAGGGATTCTGTAGATTTTATTTTGAAAAACTACTACTGTGATTGTTCTCATGGTCTAACACGTTTTCCACTTTTTCTATAGTATTCAAGTTTTCATTTTTCATGAATTTTCTGACTTGGAATCCCTTTGGGTTTCAGTGGCTCTATTTATTTACTTATGGGGTGTATTCCTGCAAATCGTTTTTCCAATTTCTGGCGCATTGGTTGAATAGAGTGGCTGTCATTTTGATAAGCCCCTTTGGAAGTCCAAAGCCTCCTTGAAGATCAAATCTTTTTATTTGGAATGCGGTGCTTTATTGAATAATAGTTAATACCAAGGACATTTGTTGGTTCATTGCATTACTAAAAGTGAAAATGACCTTTTTGTTTAACTAAGTGTAGCACTTGGGTTACTTTCCCTTGTTGGGTAGAAATCTGGGATGCCATGCCAAAGTGCTTCACCACAAGGCGGTGGGCACATTGGCAAGAGCAAGGCAAAAGGCACTGCCTTGTAAAGGGAGCCAACCTTCCTTGCACGAGTGAACTATGCTTTCAGTGGATTGCTAGGATGTATGGAAAGGAGACTGCATCAAGCATTCACCACCTTGACAAAAGGGAAGGTTTCCTTTGCAAGGTTAGCAAAGCCTCAAGCATTGTATTGCTATAAGCATCAAGCCCATATCAGCTTCATTGACCTGCCTCTATCACCCAATATAATGCTCACCTTCACTCAAGACTTGTTACTATCAACCTCTAGCAGTTGTCAAATGCTGCCATTAACCTGGTACCAGGAAGCCCACACTTCCTATCAGCTTAGCATGCTTGCTGGTTAGGGACCAACCTTGGATCAATTGCATGGTAGGGAACCCTTCACCAAAGAGCAATGTCCTAGGAATTCCTTTGGGGCTCCTTTAAAATCCTTTCCCTGAACAATGAATGCAACACATTTCCAAACCAGAAACATAAAATCCCATTTACTCCCAATTGATATTGAAATGAGTTGAGAGCTTTGCTTCCAATGTTTTCTCTTTTTATTTGTCGTTTTATTTTTCCATTTTTCATTGTGGAGGATGTTAAGATTCTTCTATTATGAAAAAGATTCTTCCAGGTCCAGCTACTGAAGGAAAACAAAGCAGTTATTGACCAAGGGAGTGTGATCCTCACCATCTCCTTGACATTATAACTTACACCCCTTTTGAATTTCTTGTATATATCTATACATGTCTTTGTTATGTGTTTCTAGTCAATTAGTCAAATTATTTCACTAAATTATCGAATTTGATCATTAGTTATATGTCCAATTGATTAGATGGAAAAAAATCTTATTGTTGTCTTTGATTTTTGTTTCTTGGTGGTGAATATATAGTTTACCTTATGCAAATGTTTGCTTTGGTATTGGACATGTGAAGTTTCATTGGAAGGTGTTTGTAAATTGTGCACTAAAATATGAATATTTGGAAAGCGCTTAGTTTATGCATCAATTGAGTTGAAATAATCAATCAAGTGGAATATCAAGTTTAACTCTTCTTATGTACCAACATAAATTAGGACTTTTCCCATGTCTTTGAGTGCATCTTATGAAATTTGGAACAAAGTTTAACATCATTGTTACAATAGGCCTTCCAAGCCTGATTAAACTGACTTTTTTTTCTCTGGTTTTCTGACTTATAGCAATTGGAGCTGGTATTGTCAAATGTGGAACAAGCGCCAACTGAGCCAATTCAAGAATCACTTGTACCTTCAATGAAGGCATTGATTTCGGATGAACTTTTGCAGCACAGTGACGAGGATGTTAAGATTTCAGTAACATCTTGCATCACTCAGATTACAAGAATCACAGCACCCGATGTCCCTTATGATGATGAACAGATGAAGGTACTAATTTTAGTTTGATGTATTTGTCGTTTTCTATCACACTAGTATTCTGTAAAGTGTATGCTTTAAATGATGTTAATTCATTTTTGTAAACATATTTTACTTGTTCGAATTATACATATACAGCACTTTATTTCATGATAAACAGGTAATCTTCAAGCTCACAGTGGCAGCTTTTGAGAAATTGTCTCATGTATCTGGCCGTGGCTATGAAAAAGCACTTCTCATACTTGAGAATGTTTCAAAGGTCAGATTATGCTTGGTCATGTTAGACCTTGAATGTGATGATCTGGTTGTTGAAATGTTTCAGCATTTCTTGAGATTTATAAGGTTAGAGCCTTGGCAATATGTCTTTTATCTGTTTCTTCCTGTTCCAAATTTGCCTGGGTGAAAAATTTAATTCTCAGTTTGTTTTTTTTATAAATTTTGAATTAATTATTAATTATTTAATAAATTCACATCATCTCCATAAAATTTCTGCACCCACCTTTTAGGTTTCTTTTCTATTTCTTCTAAGTTTTTGAGATCTGTTGAAATTGTTGACATTTAAACAGTTTTGCAATTTTGTCGCAACATGTTGAAGTTGATAACATAACTAAAGGATAATATTGATGTTTTAATCATGTGTCAATTTTTCTGCATTCCATCCTTATTATCCTTGAAAACATATGTTAGACACCCTCCTATTACTAGGGTGTATGCTGGGAAGGTAGGGTAGGGCAGCTGGGGAATGGATCTCACATGGGTAATGAGGAAAATTGTAGAGATAATCATTATTGATATTTGAAATGTAACAAATAGAATCAGTTCAAATGAAAGAAATAAGAGGAATGGAGGAGGGATAGGCACGGGGTGAGAATGTAGTAAGTGCCAGGAGTAAGGGAAGGAAACAGACCCCTGGATCCTGAAGTGTCTGCAGTGTCTCTGTTATGTATAAAGTCATTTATTAGCCCTCGCTTAAGCTGCTGTATGCTCATCAATGGATTTTATATCTAACAATATCTTTTCCCTTTCCTGTTTTGGTGAGTGTTTTGCATCAGTTCTTGTACCAATCAATATCACCTTAGTATAGTAGAAAGAGAAGAAATTTTAGTGAATGTTTTCAGTAATATGCTCTATTTTCCAGTTTCCTATCAATTTACTTGAGGTGTTTCTAAAGATGAAGCTACTTTAATTGTGAATTCTTTTATGTATTATATATATCATCAATGAAGTGGTGTAGCTAAGGAAGTTAGGGTTTCTTTGCATCTTCCTTTTGCAAATGAGATTAAATTGCTTGGTACAAGAAAAAAAGTTGGTTGCCTTTTTTTTTTCTCTCTCTTTAAGGTTTCATCCACTTCTAGAGTTATTAATTACTTATTTGCTTAATTTAAAGGTCAAGCCATCCCAGCAAGGCAATTCTTTCAATGGAATCAATAATGACCCTGGTATTGAACGAAAGTGAAGATATTTCCCCTGATCTTCTTCTACCTCTACTGGATAGTGTGCAGAATGAAAATCGGGTAGCATGCTTAACATTGCATCAATTACATGTCATATTCTTTTTTATTTGTTCCTTTTACTTATTTGTTTGTCAATATGGTTTGATTTATTTTCCCAGACTATTTCACCTTTTTCTTGGACATTGGGGGAGAAAGTAATTACCAACTCTGCTGTTAAACTTAAGCCTTATCTGATGAAGGCAGTGCAGTTCTCAGGCAGAGACCTAAATGAGTATGCACAAATAGTAGCTTTGATATGTCAGAATGGATCTGAATCCTCTCAACGTGATCATCCAAATGGTTCTAATCAGGCAGTAGTGCGTTTTACTTGTCCCATCCAATACTCTATCAGATAAACTGTTATATCTAATCTGTGATATTCTTGCTTAAATGCTTAATCTTAATTTTGTGACATATTGGAAACCATGCAATGAATGTAGCTAACCTCTGCAAGTTTTTTATAACCTTGACTGTTGCTGTTGTTTCATTTTGTTAGTATGTTTTCTAAATGAACCACGTTTAAACTAAGTCTTTTGGAGAAAGGAACTGAAGCGTATAAAAGACAACTACTGAGAAAATAAAAATTAATATAAGGAATTTGGAAATTAGGTAATGGAAGGCAGTGAAACATGGTGAGATTTTTTTCTTTTGTTTTTTGGGAAAGGAGGGGGGGGGGGGGGGGTTCAAATAACCACCTTAAAGTATGCTTGTGATTAAATGTTTCAAATTGTAAGCAGAATGGTTCTCCTTGAAACATCCCCAAAAGGCATATGCATACTAAAAACTCAAGTAGGAAATGAACAGCTATAAACCATGTGGTCTGTGCTCCATTTATTTAAAGTGAAAAATATCTACCTCCACCTTGGTTGCTAATAAACCAATACTTTACAGTCAAAATATTCATACTTGAGCAGTTTCCATGTATAATAACTACTTGAGTTCTGTTACTGGGGTGGGAGGGTGGGGTTATGGTTGGTGCTTATTTTACACAACCCCCATTATTACATTGATATCTTCATATTTGTGTTGTTATTTGCGGCAAGCTGTTGGTTGATTTTATGCTTGAGCTAGATTGAAGTTAGGATTGATTGTGCTGCTATTCTCTAGGTTCAGGCAGATGAGAAAACTGTTGATGTACCTAAAGATGCAGATGAACAACCGTTTGATGTAAATTATCTTTAGCCTTTCTCAATAAGTTATTTGATTATGAAATTTTCCTATACAACTGAAATGCTTTCTTCATTAAAGCATCTATCAATATTAATGCAGTAACATTCAACTTCATTCTTAATCAGGCAACTGAAGGGCGTGAACCAGATATTACTTGTGAGAGAAATGTCCAAATTACAGATTATACAAAGTCAAACATAAGAAGTGCCAGTGCTTCTACTATGGTTGGTGAAGCTATAAAAAAGTCTGGTTTAAAAAGGAAACCACGTTCTGAAATTACTCGGAAGTCCAAAAGAAGCAAAGCAAAATCTAATTTAGAGACTGACAATTTGGAGTCTGCTCAGAAAGAAACTCGATTGAATACTGTGCCAAGGAAGAGGGGCCGTAAGCCTAATTCTTTGTTGAATGCAGAGGAAGGCTATGATCACTCTTGGATTTATCGGGAAACAAAAACTGGAAAATCAACTTTGTCCAGAAAGGACTGCAGTAGCAATTCTGCTGTTCCACCTTCTCAACATCCTACTTCCAGAAAGGATAAGTTGCACACAAAGCCTAAAGCTGTAAGTGAAGCTCTAGCTTCTGAGCAGAAAACTGAGAACATAGAAAAACCTGCCCAATTCAGAAGGATTCATGTTATTGGAAGTGATTTCCCACCTAATGAAAACCCTGCTTCCCACAAGGAAAATTTGCTTTCAAAGCCTGAGGATACAAGCAAAGGTTGTGTAGCTTTAGCTTCTAAAGCTAAAACTGACAATGAGAATGCTGATGCTGCTCCTCCTTTTACGAACAATAACATTCCAGATGAATGTAACACCAAAAGACTGAAAAGAGGTCGGCTGAGGAAAATATGTAGCGATCAAGATGTTTATCCTAGTTCTGTATCACTGTTGAAGAATGACAATTTGAATCCTCTGCATGATACTTCTTTGGATTCCCCAAGGGTTAGGTTGGAAAAGGAATCTGAGGTAAAACCCATTAGGAAAATCAAATTTTCTTTAAAGGTTGATGGGAAAACTGCTGCGGGTCCCAAATTGGCAGTTACTACTAAGTCAGAACCTAAGGTTTCTTGTGGAGATGAGGGTAAATATGAGTCAGCTGTGAATATTGTTGAGTTAGAAAACATACAAGCGGGCCAGTCCTCAGCTCAAACAGAAGTTAAGAAAAGGAGGAGGCTTAATGCTACTCCTAATAAAGGTCTCAACAAATCATCAGCTGTGAAGGTATAGCTAGTATCATTTTACAATCTTCCAGACACATGATTTATTAGTAAAGCCTCACATATTTTGTCTTTTGGGGTCCATGTTGGCTCCAATTTATAGGAGCTGATTACAGAGTCTGCAAGTAAAACATTGAGTGGAGTCAAGGAAAACCCACAAGCAAGGTTGAGGAGAAGGCCAATCACTGCGGGCGTAGAGGTATGCATGTGAAATCTGGCGGAGTGATTTAATTTTCAATTTTTTCCAATAAAACTTTTGAGATGTCCTATTTTCTTCAATTTTTATATGACTATATTCTTCTTTGGTTAACCATGGAAGGTCCTTAACATGTGATACTCTAGAAGATTGCATGCTAATTTTGTACTGACAAGTTGATATGCCTTGGAAAGGCCAATGGCAGTATATTGCCTTCATCTCTCTGTCTCTGTCTCTCTCTCTCTCTCTCTCTCTCTCTCTCTATTTGTATGTGTGTGTTTGGCCATTGTTGACTGTAAAAATTCTACCCTAGACTCCATAATGATAGTGGTCTAAACTAATAAAATTTGACATAAGATTTATTTTTCAGGCTTTTGACAAAATAGTTTGAATCAGATTTTTGTTTTCAGTGTTTGTTTGTTTACTAGAACTTTCCCCTCTTGTTAATTTTTCCTCCTAATTTATACCTTATTAGCTTTTTTTTCTCGATAAATTAGCGTTTCCTGTATATTTGTTTCTTCAGGCATCTGAATCTCTTAAGCTCGGTAACTCATTGGTTGGTAGAAGAATCAAGGTCTGGTGGCCAATTGATAGGGCGTAAGTGTCTCAGCAGCATATTTTGTAATTGATTTCTGTCTTTGCATTCCTCTGTTACCAATTTCTAAGAAAGTATTTGATGGCCTTTGCTACATTAGGCTGTATGATGCTGTAGGTTCATTGTTATGAACTATGGGTTTAGAACAACTCTTTTATTTAGAGGAAAGTGTTATAAATCGTAGCTGGGTTCAGAATTAGACACAGACAAAAGGAGGATGCAGGTTTACCATAGGCCCTCTTTTATGATGTGGGCTTCCTTTGTCAATACTCAATAAAGTTCTCATGCACAATTTTTTTTGGTCAGGGTAGTTAAAAAAACTTAATTACAAAGGTTTGTTATTGGGACATAAGCTTATAAGATAGTTGCAAATGCTTCTGAAAGTAGAGTGGAGCCACTTATGGTCATCTACTATCTCTTTTCTTTAGGTTGGCCTCTTGGATTGTGTTAGAACATTTGAATTAAGAAACATGCTTTGTGATTTAGATAAACAATGAATTAGGTTGTTTTTTAACTTTAGCTTTAGAGCTAAATGCTATGCTGTGGAAGTTTTTGCCTTGAAAGATATAAGTAAGTCACTATTTACTATTTTCCCTAAACTAAGTACCAACTACATGTTTAACTTGTTTCATGTGCATGTGTGCGCCTGTTGCTTGCTTTATTTTATCCAGTAATTTTTTCTTTTGTGCATGTGTGCAATTTTTCACTCCAGGTTTTATGAAGGTGTTATTGATTATTATGATGCCATCAAAAGAAAGCACAAGGTGAGATGGCTGTTACTGATCTTATTTTGAGTTTTTTAGCTCTAGGATTTGTTCATGCATCTTTGCATATGTAGGCTTTATATATGGCCACTTATTTGGAATAAGTGTGTGTCTTATTCTTCAAACCAAAACCATGTAATGTTTTGATTGAACATATTCTAAGCCCTGTGTAACTAACTGTAGCATTGAGTCTGATAATATCCTGGTGGCATATGACCTTTTAAACCATTCTTATCTTCAATCTTACTTATCCTGTGATAAAGTTTGCCTTTCTTTTCTGGACTTTGGAAATACAAAGTACAATTTAGTTTATCACTTCATTTATTGAAGAGCATGGATTTTTATTTATTAACGTGACAGGTTTCTCCTTGTGAAAAGTGAGCTTAAAGTCCTGGGTTTAAAAAAATATTCTCTGTTCTCATTACTTATTTTCACGAATAATTATTAAAGTGTCACATTGTTTTCATCTTGTTTCTGTTTTCAAAGATTTATAAACAAAATAAAAATAGTAAATGTTTTCTCAAACCAAATTCTATTTGGAAGTTCCACATTGGCTAGAGGCAAGGCCTACCATGGGTATATAATCTAGAAGCAAACCTCACCCTATGAGCTAGCTTTTAGGGTTGAGTTAGGCCCCAAGCCCAATTCTAATTGGTTCTAATATTTCCTTTTGATGGGTTCCCCAATGTTCTCATTTTCTAAGTTAGATGAATACAGAAGAGCTGTAATTTTAAATCTCCAGCCACTGTACTGTGATACTTACTGCCTGACTGGTGAGTTGAAAGGAAAATTTTACTCATGATCTCTTTTTTTTTTTCCACACTCTTCTCATGCACAATTATTTAAACCGAAAGTAGTAATTGAAATTCATATATTGAGTATAGAACAAACAATTATTAGGGTGAGTTAGAGTGTTAGACTAATACTCATTGACTTCAAAAGTACCAACCATTTAGTATGTTTTATAATTATGTTTGCTAATATTTTGAATTGCTTTTCAATAGGTTTGGTATGATGATGGTGATGTTGAACTGCTGAACCTCAAAAAAGAGCGCTGGGAACTAATTTCTGCTGATGTTTCATTAGATAAGGTGAGTATAGAACTTTGATGCTTATTTAATTATTGCATGTACATGCATGTGTTGCTGTTGCTGTTGCTGTTTCATTAGATGAGTTGAATATGAAGCTTTGATGTTTGCTTAATTATTGTTTGTACATGTGTGTGTTATATGATATCATATTATAAATTTAATTCATGAGTACTGATATTCTGCTACCAGGAAGAAGGACTTACGCTTCAAAACCTTGCAGAAGCATCAGCCATGTAAGTGTAATCTGTTCTGAAGGACATTACTGCCTATTATTACTGGTATTATAATATTCTTTTTCCTCTTAAAACCAAGAGCAAACCTTGATTAATGCCGATGCTGTACATGAGCACCAACCTCACCTTAATGTAAATACTGCCTCGGGCTTTTATCAATTATCTATAGAAAGATTAATCATTTATTTGTTGGGTAACTGGTAGGATAAAACTGGTTTTGGCCCATTATCATAATAGGCACACTAATGATATTGGGTTTCCAATCCTTTTAATGTTTCCTTCCGCAGCAAGATCTATCAAGGTGTAGCCCTTTATCTAGGTGCTGCATGTGATTAAGCAATTAAATCTAAAGGCACAATAGTCACCATAGAAGAAAACTATAGACACAATTCCATGTGAACACTAAGAGATCTCACAAGAGTAAAAGACCTCTCTTGTTCTGTCCAAATACTTCTACACTATATGCAATTAGTCCTACATAATAATGAGTTCATTAGTATAATCTTTTCACCAATGGGTCTACTCAGTATCACTCTTATGTAAGTACCTCTATTATACATTTTAGATGCTTTCCAATTTTGTTATTGACGGAGCACTGTTCTTGTTATTTGTTTTGCTGTAACTTTATATTCTGGTGGTATCTATTTTTCCACCCCCAACTTTTAGCATACTAAATCAAAGTGTAGGCTTCTGCCATATTTTCTTTTCCAATCCAGTTTCAATTGAAAGTACCTCGAACTAGATTTTTTTTATTAAGATATTACATAAATTCCTTGAACGATATCATATCTATAGCGGACAAAATTATGTTGGATTTCATACCAACTAACAGGCCTTTTATCTTATTATATGATTGCTACATTGGTGTCTTTAATTAAGTTCTGTGAATCCTTTTTTTCCCACACAAGTTATTCATAATCTACAGAGTAGAAAAAAGCAAAGGAAAATCCAAATCAGAGCCAGACAAGGGTTCAAATATCAATTCTCAATCCAGGTTAGTTTGCATACTGCTCAAGATATTTAGTTTTTTAGCAAGTGTTTTATTTAGATCATCATTGAAATTTTTTAATGGATGAATAGGGGTAGAGCTTCTGCCAGCATTTCCAAATCTAAATCTCTAAAATTTTCTATCAAATCTTTGGATACTTCTGACTTGGCTGGAACTGTTGGTGGGCAAGACTCTGCTAGGAAGCATAAAACCAAAAGAATGAAAACTGAGTCAGACATGAAAAAGAACAAACGCAAGACTCATGACCATGAAAAGAAAAAAGTGCAAGTGGCTTGAATTTTGCAGCAGGAAATGTGTCAAAAGGATGAACAAGGGTGTGTAAGAAGGTTACCAGCTTCTTGCCTCAATGCAATGAAGCTGTGCATGTTCACCAATTGGCTCTAGAACTCGTAATTTTGGCTTTACCATTGGGATTATTATCAGTTTGGTTTCCTTTTTTGTTTCATAGTTAATATAATGAACCCTGCAAACTGGTCAATCTTTAGCATTGTTTGATATATAGTTTGGTGTTTTAGACTATTTACTGCAGAAGGGTTTGTTTTGCACCCTTTTTAAAACTTGCTTCCATACATATAAATCATATCATCCATTTTGGGGAACATTCCTATTGATTGGCAACGCTATCATTTCTCTTAAAAGAATTTCAGAAAATATTTTTTATTTTTATTTTTAAAAATATTAGTTTATTTTCATTCTATTTTCAAATTTTTATACTGAATAAAATAAAAGTAACTATTTTTTATTTTGACTTTTTTTTATAAAATTTAAAAATAGAAAATAATTTCTACTATAAAACGTCACAGTTATCCCTGTTTTTTAGCTGTGGGTTACAGTCACATTTGGGTCTATGTTAAGTTATCAATGTTATCCTATTTACATGTAGAACACTTTTGAAATTTTATAGAACTAGAAAACATTGAAACTTTCCACACTAGTGCCCCTAACATATTTTTATATTTTCAAAATTTAAATTTTGAAAGTTTTTTTATACGTTTGTACAAGGATAAATTTAGAAAGAAAATTTACCAACAGGTAAAGGAAGTGTGAATAGAAAAATGGCGTCCAAAAATCAATACCCTAATATTATTTCAAAGACAAAATTACCCAATCCATCTCCTTACTACTATAGGCTTGATTGTTTTTTGTGTTTGTTTTGAGTGATGTAAAATTTATTTTCGGAAATAATCTTCCTTAGCAATGCTATTATTCTAAGATATATTATTTCAGAATATATTTAAAAATGTGTTTGGATGATGTTTAAGATTCTTTGAAATACTTTTAAAAAGTAATTAAAATATGATAATGTGGATAGTTATCTCTGAACTCTTCACTCAAATTTGGGATGGAAATATATGATTTTCCATCTATCTTAGAAATAAAAATATGAAAGTTATTTTTTATTGGAAATGTTTTACTTGAAAATAATTTTTTAACCCTTATAACAAACATGAATACCTGTTTTCATTCCATATATTTTCGCAAATATTTTTGCATCACTTGAAATAAACATATATGTTGTATTAGAAAAGCAATTTTTATACTTTCCATTAAATATAACACATTTTAATGTCAATAAATGGTCGAAATTAATTTAGATGCGTTATAATCACATTCAACACCTTGAAACAAACACTTTTTCAAAAATATAATTCCCACCAACTACCATCACTGTTAATGTTACTTTATCGTCACTATCACCACTTTTATGTAAAGGTATTATAAAAGTTTTATTTTATTTATCCAATACGTTTCAAATATTATATAATATAAAATTGCTCGTGTTAACCTCTGTTTAATTAATTGAATTGTGTTTTTTTTACTTGCATTGTCTCTCTATATACACCGTTTGCGTTGTTACATCTGTGTTAATAGTAATTTTGTTCAAAATGTGTTTTTTTTTAAGATAAATATTGGAAATATTTTTTTTGAACATATTTTATTATATTTATTGTGATTGGTTTAGTTTTTAAAAGTTAAAATAATTCTGAAAAAATATCAATTTATGAAGTAAGTGTTTTTATTTTTTTAAAAATAAATCAATCATCTGAAAATGTGTTAGTATTCATGTTTGATGGTATGTTGTTAGTATTCATTCATATTATAATAATACATGAACCTTTAATTCTTTTTTCTTTGTTTTGAAAAGGAAATTCATTAAGACCAATCAACCAGAAGTTTATTAATTAAGATCAATTCAGAACAAGTCCCTGTAGGCTGTAGAAAAAGCTAAAATGAACCTTTAGTTCGAATCATTGTTTCTACTTTATGTAGAAAAATAGGATTCCTATTTTGTGCAATATGACATGTATTGTTCAGTTTTAGAAGTGATTCTTAGACGGATTTAGTCTTTTTTTATATTTAATTTTGATTTTGATTTTTATTATTTTTATGGTTTTGATTTATTTTTTTTATAAAATTTGTTACTTGTGATCCTTTGCTATTAATTTTTTTATAATTTTAATCCTAAAAATATCATTATATATAATTTGGTTTCTAAATTTATTTATTTACTCATATTTTAATTTTTCATAAAAAAATTTGATAAAAAAATTATATATTTTTATTTTTAAATATGCTAATTTTACTTACATGTTGTTCATATATGGTTGAAAAAATTAAATTTTAATTAAATTATAAATATCAAAATTTTAAAATTTTAAAATATATTATGTAAATTTTAAAGATAAACTGTATATTTATTTAAGTAGCATCATCACTTAATAAAAAAATTTTAAAAAAAATTAAGCTAATAACTTTTACAAAATAAGAGACTAAACCCAAAAAACAAGATGATAGAAATAAAAATAAAAATAAAATAATACATAAAAAATTTATTAAACCCTTTTAGTGTGTGATATACACTAACATACGCAGTTATGATAAATAAATAAATTAGAATTTGCAGCATCATCATATATTAAAAAATATATTAATTGCTATCATTTCTGGATGATAATTGACAAAGTTTCAGTTTAAATAATTATTTGTAGAAGAAGAATCAGATTCCTACTCTCATGACACATAGGGCGCTTCTAGAAAGAATTTCACAATATGTCATACACACCAACATCTGCTTTTATACAAAGCAAAAATTATGGTACGAGTTTGGATTTTTTTTTTTCATGTAGATTCCTTTTCAAATATATATATTTTTAACCATTGAATTAATTATTCAATTTTTTTAGCTTTTAAATTTAATATTTAAGATAAAAAAAAGAGAGGAGAAAACATAAAGATGAATGGGGTAAAAAAATTCAGGAGAAAATTCAATTCCATATATGATAAGGTGATGTTTGGGTAAATTAAAAACATTTGGTATGAACATCATGATTGGGTCAATTTCATGCTTGATTCAGCACCGGCCAGCGCGGTAGTAGTTTGATGTTGTAGACATAAGTTTAAGTCAAAAGGGCAATGGCATTTACTCACCAAACATTTAGAAAACATATGGTAGTTCCCACTTTCCATATTGTTTGTAAATTGCTGAATTGGTCATTGTATGTAAAATGTTTACCTATTTTTAGGGAAACAAATGGTTTGATTGGGTTGGGGCAGTTGTGGGGTATTGATTTTGGGCCAACCTTTATGTCTCTTCACTCACCATCCCAATTCCCAACTAGCATCTTACATTTCCCACTTAATATACTATGATTCCATTCCCACCCACACTTCCCTTTTCCTATAGGGAACATTCAGAAATGTCAAAGATCCATCCAAACTCTACATTGCAGGATATTAGAAGCACATTTTTCTTGACCATGGAGAAAATTTGCAACTCTTTGTTATGGTTACACATGCATTGTTTTTATATTTATTATTATTACTATCATTATATTATTTTGGTAAAAAAGTCTTGCATCAGAAAAATATGTGCAAACTAACATTCTAAAATAATGTTGCTAGTTGAAAATAGCTGAAGGTGAATTCCACTCTGGGTCCTCTCCAGCTAAAGTCATTTGATAATCTCCAAGGATTGATCAATTTTTTTTATTAATATTGATTAACCTGTCTCCAGTTAACCAAACTCTGCAAGCCAAGGTGAATAATACTGCTTAGACATTATTTTTTTACGAAAAGACTCACATTAAAGAGTAAGATAGAAAGAAAAAATAAATGATATAGGATAAATGATTAATAAAAAAATTAAAAACAAAGGGTGTTGTCAAAAAATGTTACAAATATTAATATATTAAAAAATAGTATTATTTTCTTTAAGGATGATTTGTGAGGGGATGATGGAAAAATCAAAGTATGAAAATGGGGTTGACGCTGCAAGCGAAAGGATGCTAAACAGAGGTTAAAATAAATTCGTTTTTATTTAAGTGTTATAGGTGCATAATAACGATTCAGAGGGCTTAATTATTGTGCAATATGCAAATGTGATACTAGTAGCCTTGTTTAAGCTGACTCGTCTTATTTAAGATGTTTTGATTTATCTTAATTCATACAAATATTTGTCTTCAATAATGGGGATTTTTTTCTTAACTAAGTTTTAGTCATTCAGAAATTTGTAATTTTTTATTTATTTTTTAAAATTTTAAAATAAATTATCTATTTTGTAATAAAAAAATTGTTACTTATAAATAATTTAATGTTAAATAAACTTGGTTTAAAAATAATTTGATAGTATAAATACTATAAATTTTTATTAAAATAAGATATATTATACTAAATATATATTTAAAAATGATTATTTTAAAAATCTGTGAAAAATGCAATTCATTTTTTGTCTGAGAATTATTAGAAAATTAGCCTATAATATTTAATTTTTTACTAAAAAAATAAGTCATTTAAAATTTATAATTAAAAATTATCTACTTTTTTTTTTTTTATGTTTTTAGTTTTACCTTTAATAAAAAAATGCAGCAACTTTGATTAGTTACGATGAACAAAAATGGGTGGGATGAATTTTATTGAGAAATAATTTCATGAATTTTTACAATTGCATGCTATGCTATTATTGTTTTTAGAAATAGTCAAATAAATAATTTTATAAAAAAACAATTTTTACTGAAAAATACAAAAACGATTTCGTATTAAATAGCAGTATTATTTTTTTTAGTTGAATGATAGTGTACAAAATTTTACACTGACAATATATTTATAAATTATTTTCAAAATAAAACATTTTAAATGCTTGTGATTTTGTATTTAAATTTTTTATTATAAATAAGATAAAATTTTAAAATTTATATATTTAAGGTTAACATGTTTTTATAAAATTTCAGGAAATATATGAAATACCTGTTAAATATATAAAATTTTGCATGTGAAATTTCGTAAGTGTTTAAATTTTTTAATTTTTAATATATTTAATAATGGGAAAATAAAATAATTATGACTACTTCTTCTTTTTTATGAGCAAAAGTTAATTTATTTATTTATTAAAATACTAGGGATACCCATTTAAATCAACTATATTGTATAGAGTTATATTAGAGAAGATTCATCATTATGCTTAGCTCTTAAATTTCTTTTAAAATTCATTTATTATTCATTTTAATTTAAAATTTAATTTATATATTTAATTTTTTAAAATTGTTCTCTTGAAATGATTGATTTTAGAAATTATAAGTTATCTTACATTAAAGTATCTTTTTTGGGAGTCATTAAAATTAAAATAATGATATAAAATTTAAATAGTTAATATAAGCGAGATAAGGTTTAAATTTTTTGTTGTTGAATATAAATAATATAATATTTTATTTTAATTTTAATGATTAATATTCTTAAATTAAGTTTATATTTTTTTTGATAAAATTTCATTCTCTTTCAATATCTCAGCTGCTTATATTTTTTACTTATTTATTTGAATTGTTTATAGATATCTCTTTCAAACTTTAAACATTTTCACTTAAATACTTTGTTTAAATTATTTTTTATTTTAAAAATCCATATTATATATATATATACATAAATTACTAATATTATATAAACAGTTCTATTTAAATAATCCCAAGTAATTAAAATGTGTTCTTTTAAAATTACATGTAACTTATTCTACAATTCATTAAAATGGGACGAATTTTAGGTCAACTCAATTAGAGTTGAATTCGCGTTTGCAATTTTAAATTCACACGTGTACAATGTTATATATATATATATATATAATCTCAAGAAGAAATTACAGAGTCTTTGGAGACAACTTTTAAATATATTTTTAGTAGTTTAACGATATCAAATATAGCATAAATACATTTTTAGACGGTTCAACAGCAGAATTGGTCATAAATAGCAGGAATTCTTGATCGTGTAAGTATATATAAAGATGGGATTAACTTACTTCGCTATGAATTATATAAATTTTTATAAATCTAACTAAAATATATTAACAATATAATTTTTATGAAGCATAAAATGTAGAATCCTTGATGTTAATATTAAAAGATAAAAACACAATGAGATGACATTTTCACCCTAAAACCGGCAAAGAGAAAATGAAAATATTGTGAAAATATATACCCCTTATTTTGGCTATAGTTATAAAATTAAATTTGAGTGGATGCCACACATAATGCTTTAACACAAGCCACCTCAATTGCATCTTCATCTTTTTAATAACAGTAGTGGATGTGAATCAAACAAATTATACTAATATTTTACTTCCACACACTGTTCTCATATTATAAATCTAATTAATTAACCAATCCATGCATTAACTCTATATATTCTTCCGCATCTTATTTCATTTTCTAAATTATCCTCTGCTTTAAGTTTAAGAAATGCCATCTGCTTAAAATTCCAATTAATTCAGTAATATTTTCAAGCCACACCGATTCATAAACAGAGATATTCTGCGACACGTCGGTGAGACATAAACAGAGGGAGAGAGGAACCGAATTTTCTTTCTAATAAATAATATAATAGAAAAGAGAAGAAGAAAAAAATTAGGATATCACGTGACTCGATGATCGCGGAATCCAAGTGTATAAATAAATAAATATAAAAAATTGACGGTATGAATTGATCCAATCTAAAAATTATAAATGTAACAGAAAAAAAAAATGTAAAAAATAAATTGGGATGTATATATGTATATTGATGAGGATTAGGTGAGAGTGTAGGTTTATAAAAGGCATCCTTTGCCCATATTGTTTTGTGCCACTCTGAATAAGCAGCGTAGTCTTTCATTTCATATTCGAATTCCATCAACGCACATTCTTCTTTCTACTTTCTTTCTTTTTTTCTCATCCATCAAACAGAACAGAACAGAACGAAGATGCCTACTGACACGTCATCAGTTTCCGAGCAAACCGTGTGTGTCACCGGCGCCGGCGGGTTCATAGCTTCATGGCTCGTCAAACTTCTCCTTGAAAAAGGTTACACTGTGAGAGGAACCGTGCGAAACCCAGGCATGCTAGCTACACCTTCCACAATCCATATATTGCATTGTTTATTTACTTAACCTTGGTTTATTAATTTTGATTTGATTAATTATGATTAGAGGATCCGAAGAATGGTCACTTGAGAGAGTTGGAAGGAGCGAGGGAGAGGTTAACTCTGCATAAGGTTGATCTCTTCGATATTGAATCTATCAAAATTGCTGTTCACGGTTCCCATGGTGTCTTCCATACCGCTTCTCCCGTCACTGACAACCCTGTGAGTTTTCCTTTTCTTTCTTATCATTATGGTGCAAATCACCTACATTATTACTTAATTATTTATATTCACTTTTGTTAACACCTGTTTAAGTTTGTTTATTTTTTAAAAAAAAAATTAAATTCAACTTCAGTTTATATTTTTAAATAAAAATCTAAAATATATATATATATATATATAGTTTACTTAAATGAATTAATAAGATACGCTTCATTGTCATATTATTTTAAATATAAGTATCCAGCTCGACTTCACCTTATTTTCGGGGAATTAAAATGTTGGTGCATGTGTTTTTGAGAATATGTATTATTTTTATTAAAATCATGAACTATGAAAGGTGTAGATCTTGATTGTGAATAAAAAAAATTAAATATACTTTTAATTTTTTTTAAAATTTTGGTAGTAGTTTTTTATTTTTTAAAAAATAATTTTAATTTATGTTTAATATGTAACATATAACGAAATTTAATATGTAACATATATTTAATAGTAAAGGATTGAAATTAATTAATCTATTTTAAAAAATGAAAGAATGAAATAAAAGATAACAAAAAATTAAATTTAAAAAAATTAAAACATATTTAACCTAATAAAAAATATCTAATTTTCGGATCGGTATAAGGTGGTGTTTAATGAATTGTTCAGGTTTATTTCTTGTAGCCTGCATAGGAGGTAATAAGGTTGGAAAGTAATTCCCATAATTAAATAAGATTTTGATTCTTAAGCACCAACTTCTTCTAATATATATATATTTTTTTAAAAATGATCATATTATTCATCATATTTTGAAGTCTTTGTTTCTCTCATTCTAGACCCAATGTGGACGGTTAAGAAAACATAATCCAACTAAAATGCATTGTGGATTGAGACATTTACCGACATTGACCTGGCCAGTTAGGATTGGCAAATTTGGCAACTGTATTAGGACTTTCCCGAGATTTTTTGTGAATCTTAGTTATGATTATGATTTGGGAGTGTTGTACATTCCAATTCCCAACCACCAAATTTGTTTTTTTGTTTTTTTGGTTTTTCTTAACAAATGGACACAATCACACGTTCCATTGGACTCATGAACAGAGAGCCCACCATTTTCACCAACACAAAAAAAAATGTTTTCTCGGTATAATTTTGATTCTGTTATATAAAAATGTAACTGAGATGAGTCATTGATTGGAGTCAGGAAGAAATGGTGGAGCCAGCAGTGAATGGAACAAAGAATGTGATCATAGCAGCTGCAGAAGCAGGAGTGCAACGCGTGGTGTTCACTTCATCAATTGGTACAGTGTATATGGACCCAAATACGAGTAGGGATGTGGTGGTTGATGAGTCATTCTGGAGTGATTTGGAGTATTGCAAGACCACCAAGGTAATTAATTCCTTTTTCTATTCATTGCTCAATGCAAAATGTCTATAGGTTGTTTATCTTGTTACCCACCAATTCAATGACTTCAAATAGTAGCCTAATAACTTAATGCATTATTTGACCTTTTAGGTAGTAGGTGTGTGAAACTGCAACGCTTTAAATTGAGTTATAATAATCAAATTTTTAATTACAAATAATATTTTTATAATTGGAAAGTAAAAGTAAAAGAACATTTTATCAAAAATTAATTAATAGTGGTTAATTCGGTTAATTTGCAGAACTGGTATTGCTATGGGAAGACGGTGGCAGAACAAACAGCGTGGGATGTAGCAAAAGAGAAAGGGGTGGACTTGGTTGTGGTGAACCCAGTTTTGGTTATTGGACCATTACTGCAATCCACCGTTAATGCTAGCACAATTCATATCCTCAAGTACCTAACTGGTGCTGCTAAAACTTATGTAAATGCCACTCAGGCTTATGTACATGTAAGGGATGTGGCATTAGCACACATTCTTGTTTATGAGACACCTTCTGCTTCGGGTCGATACATATGTGCGGAAAGTTCTTTGCATCGTGGTGAAATAGTTGAAATTCTGGCCAAGTTTTTCCCCGAGTACCCAACTCCTACCAAGTAAGTGTTTCTAATCATTTCGTCAGTGTTTTTATTGGACAAAAGAATTCAACAAATTACGATGGATTTATGTTGAAAATCACGAAATCTTAAGTTCTAAATGTAAAAAATATGTGTAAATTAAAATGTCCTATATCAAACTAGTTTTTACAAGTGAATTAAGTTTAATTTTCTAATAATTATTTATATTTTTTTAAAAAAAATTCATCAAAGAGTCTTCCAACATTCGGACGCATAAAAAGTTAGTGACCCATTATTGATTTAACGTTTTCTTAGCTCAAGATGTAGAATACAAATGTATGAATGTGAAACATTATGGAGACTAATTCAGAAAGGTATTGGTATACCAACTTTGACCTCTATATGTATTCCAACCTCCGCGTCGCGTCAAGGAGAGTTGAGTCAATGTGAAATCCAATCCTCGGAACAATTCAATGGGTTTATAGGTAAAAACGAGTGGACCTTATGACTTTAGCTACCAGATTTTGGGAGTATATATAAAAATCAGTGAAGAAGGGGTAAGTGAGCTGCTTTAATATTTGGCTTGGAAGAACATATCATATAATATAGGAATCGGGAGACCTACAACCCGACACTTATTTTATCATTTATTGCATTTTATGTTAAAGGATTGATAGAAAAGAAGGAAATAATTTCCCATCCATCTGCCCTGTCCCCGTTTAAACCTAAGTTCTCCTTGTATATATATACATTATATAAGTAACGATTCTTACACGTACAAATAATATTATTTATTTCACAATTAATAAATTAAAAAAAAATAAAAAATAAAATAAATTTAACGATTTGTATTTTCATATAAATTATATGTTATTATTTATAATATTATATATATATATATATATATATATATATATATATATATATATATATATTATTGCCACCTTCAAAAAGTGGAACTTAACAAAACAAAATATGACTTATGCAGGTGTTCAGATGAAAAGAATCCGAGAGTAAAGCCCTACATATATTCAAATCAAAAGCTGAAAAATTTGGGATTGGAATTCACTCCAGTGAAGCAGTGTCTATATGACACCGTTAAAAACCTTCAGAAGAACGGCCACCTTCCTGTTCCCCCAAAGCAAGAAGACTCCTATTAAAGTTAAATCCTAACTAGCTAAGTTGCAATTCATCAACAAGTTTAATTCACGTACAAATAGTTATTATTAACTTAAACTATAGTAAATTATATAAAATCCTAAGAAGTACGTATTTTGGATTTGTAAGATACACGTCATGCAAATTGTTCCCTTGTGTTGTACCAAAAATTGTCTCTTGAGTAAAATCTGATTATTTAATAGATTTTTTACACCTATTTTTGTTTTTCTTTTCATCAAGTTGTTTTCTTCTTTTTCACACCAAGCAACTTTCCTACAATTTGATATCTGTAGACATTCCGTAGGTTCTTGTTCACTTAGATTTTGTATTTAGTAGTTAGTAGCATTGAAAATGAAAGTAATGAAAAAGTCATCAGCATCATCATGATGTTGTTAATTAGAGGCCACACAAATGATGAACGTCATTATCTTTTCTCAAAAACGTTTAAATAAATATACTAACTTCGCTGCCCCAAGTCTACATTCTCCGCAAGTTTCTTTTTCACATTAAGTAACCTATAAACCTTAAACTTCCAATAATAAGATTGACTACGGTTTACGTAGAAAAGGGTACCTAGAAGAAGAGTATTGTTGTTTGTTTTTTCCCTTTTCCTTTTGGTAAAAGGAAAAGTGAAACTATGCTAAGCAATGGAACCTGAGAAGCTAGCTGGTTGACTTTTGAAGATGTACAAGGACAAATTTACTAATTATTTGAATTGCAGTTAATTCAAAGATTCACGCACATTCTGCAACTACACTACTATACTTTTAAAATTTAACACTAATTACAAAATTAAAATTACAACTTATGAGAGAAACATTTAATAACAAAATTTAAATGAAAATAATAATATAAATCAAAGCAAAAGAATAGAATATATGTAAGATAATTGTTTAAATAAAAAACAAACACATACTCAAATTGTTTATTTATCGAGTCAAATTTAATGAAGTACTACGATTGCTTCAGTGAGAAAAAAAATTGTGAGTGTTTGCATTTATCCTAAAATTATTTTCACCAATCTATTTATAAACAAAAAATTCCAACGGTAAAATTACAAAAAACGGCACGCGTATACTTACTCCTTAATTCATTATGCGTGTCCAAAGAAACTAAACAAAATAATTGCATACATCCTATTTTTGAGCAATGAAAAAATTTCATAACTTCTTTACAAAAAAATCTTTCAAGTATCCTTCATTGCTGCTTTGAATCTAAAATCCAGCAAATTTAGGACTGCTAATCTAACCAGTTTTCAGTCAAATTTTGGTTTTTATCATCTATCGCTTTTGCCCTTCAACTCTTAATCGAAAAAACACCTTCATACTTGCCTTAAAATATGTTCAAATTTTGGTCAAGAAAGCTATTTAACCAAATTCAAGAGCAACTTCAAATAATAAGTTGAATACTACCTGCAGACATGTTTTGATTTCTCTGAAATAACTTGTCATTTTATTCATGTTAATATAATTAGTCACATGACCTATTTCTAGCTTTCCCAAGCGCATAAAACAAGGAAGATTGCATTTTAGACTTTTAGCTTGTGTGTGAAAGAAAAAAGTCACCTTAACCACGAGGAAAAGGACAATCTAGTCATATCCATCTGAATATGGATCAACCAGCAACATGGGGTACAATGGTTAATTTTAATCATTGTTCTTAGAATGGAAATTTGGTTACACTTGAAAATTCTCATATGGTGTTGAGATCTCACAAGCTCTACGCGTATCATCAAATTGGTAACATTTTTATTATGTTTTGCGCAAATTTCTCTTTAAATGACTTTTGAAGTGGAGTTAGATTGGGAATGCATGTAGATAACGGTTGAATTAAACGTGTAATTTTTTTAATATAAAGGTTATATCATAAAACTTAATAAAATAAGTTGAAAAGAAGTTATTTGAATAAATTATAATAAAAACTTGTAGAAATCACAAGTTATGTTTTCATATGTTATTCCAAACACCTCCTTAGTTCATTCTCAATTATATATAATATACAATGTCCTGCAAAGCTCCACTTTGAGAAGGGAAAAAAGATGTTCCGGAAAGAAAGTCACAAGGATGATAATACTTTTGTATTGATTACGAGAGATGTAGTATAACATATGAAAAATGGAAGGATGGAAAGGATAATGAATTCTTTTCATACAAGCACCCACTTCTATTTCAAGAAGAAGAAAAAAACAGTTAAGAATTTAAAATAAGCATTACATGAATAAAGTAAAAGCTTTAGTAATTTCCAGCCATGTGATACCAGAAGCCATGCTCATCAATAGTCCAAAGAAATCCTTACCTTTTGCATAATTATGTTATACACATACTTACATACAGTTGATCCCATCCCATTTTCTGCACTCATCCCTATTCTGTCACTTTATACATATGTGAACTAATGTGCTTGGGTACTTAATTTGTACCGAGTAATATTCTCAATTGCATATGTTTAATTTCTAGAAATTAACATATAATGGGATCTTATTAAAATATCCCTGGAACAAAAGCATTGCTAGGACTATCTTGTTAATCTTGCTTATTGAAAAATTTCTCAATCAATTTCTGCTCGATTTCTACTTCTTTGAGGCAATTGCATGCTCACTATGTCTTCTCTTGGGAGACTATACATCGATACATTGCCTTGTTCATCTGCCATTTGCTGATCTTCCAGGCTATTAAGAGCCAAAAGGTGTGTAGCCTTTGTATTTTTGCGAAACACTAGATATGCAATGCCAGCCATATATATTGCCACACCCGAAATTCCTAATATCCCGAGAAACACCTTAACAACAATTTTTAAGTGGCTATGAATAAGCAACTTGACGAAGCTAGTCAATAAATAGTATATATTTATGCCCATGATAAGGGAACCAATGATCCAGGTAACCGTTGAAATCTGCAATTTAAGTATTTATAGAAAATTTTATATCAGACAAGATACAGAACGTGATCCTGATATGTAACTTTGATGCATGAAGCAACAACAGCCTTTTGTATAATCAAGAATCATGGCTAATTGAAGTGCAGGGAAACAAAAGGAAAAACTGAGTGTCTCGTTCAAATTTAAGTAAATAGTATATGTGTATTTCTTGGTTTCAGAGGAAGTATGTCAGTCAATGATTCTAAACATTTTGGACAAGGTATTTAATTTACTGTTTTGTAACAATTTTCAATTTTCATGTTACCAAAAAAATTACCGTGATTGAGTTGACATGTGGTCCCATCTTGGTTTTGCTGCTGGTGAACTTGAGGAGTGGAATCAAAGCGAAAGGAAGCTCAAATGATAAGATCATCTGATCAGCAGAAATAGAAAGACTTCAGCACAAACTATAGCATAGTCCAAAAGATAATCTCAGAAGCTCAGTTGTATCATACACATGATGTATACAATCTGACAGGAATTATGTGTAAATTGATGCCATGTATGCAAAATTGTTCACAACAGCAAAAAACGGTGTCACCATTTGGTTGTCAAATGTTAAACCCTTGAGAAAGATTAAAGACTTATGAATAATGATACAGCATTGTCTCTACAGTACATCATACATTGACGAACAAGATGCCATGTATTTGAGTAACAAATATGTGAGAAACTTCCATGAGTTTCAAGCATGACAATTCGAACAACATATTGACTTTAATACCAGCAAGTTTCTAAGTGAGAAGTATTAGACAATAAGTTATGAGAATAATAATAATAATAATAATAAATAGAGATAGAACCTAATGCCAAGGTATTCTTACCGATGCAATAATTATGAGCTTCCCAGCTCCAGCAGAGCCACCAATGAGTGCAACTATCAAACTAGGAACAATGGCTAAGCAACGAGTTAACAGATTCCGAATCCATGATTTCAGTCGCAAATCAAGAAATCCCTGAAATAAGATAGAAATTATGGAGAAATGAGAAGTAGAAATGGCCGAAGTAGAAATCAAGAAAACCCTTAATCAATTAGACCAGTTCATAATTGAATATTAAAAATACCAAAATCGATGGCAGCTTACCCCGCTTCATAGTTTAGTTTGAAGAATTATAACCACTCCTTATTAATTTTTGTAAAAAAATCTCAAATTACAAAATGTTATACAAGGAGTTATTGTGAATTATCATATGATGCAATATATCATATAAACTAAAATATTGTTTCTTTATAATCAACATGAGTAAACATGTTCTTTTATATTATATATATAATTAAAATTTTTTAATTTTAAATTTTAATACTTACAGCAATTTAATAATTTTATATAAAATATAAAATTATTATAATATTTTTATGATTTTATATATCAAATTTTAAAAAATTTAAAAATGTATAAATATATTATTTACCTATTGATATTTATATATATTTAAATAATATATAAATCATTAAAATAAAATCATAAAATAAAATATTTATTAATTTTTTTTTATATAAAATTTTATATATATAATTTAGTTGATAATAACTTTTAAATTAATGGTTATATGGATGAATTTTAATTTTATATAAAATTATTAAATTAATATAAATACTAAAATTTAATATATAATATCAACAAATCCAATTCAATATATACATGTTAAAATTTGAAATGATGGTAATAAAGTAGTATACCTGCATGACATATTGCCCTGCATATGTTCCTGTTATTGTTGAACTTTGACCTGACGCAAGTAAAGCAATTGCAAATAGTTTTGAACTCCATTTGCCCAAGACATTCTGAGTGTATAGTCCATATCAGAATTATCATCAATGATTTTATTAAACACATACTCTAAAATAAAATGTGATAACTAACATTACAATATACACAGAATAAGAAGACAAAAAGTGGAGTCACATACTCTTAATAGAAAGGAGGCCTTGTTCAAATCCAAATCCTGACAGTTTAACTGATCTTCAGCGCTTAAGTTTGAAGAATTGCAAACTGCACCACTTACCGAAATAACCGAAATATTTATGAGGAACGCCACCATGAGAGCAAAAGCACTTTCTATCATGTAAAATCTGCAAGCCTCCTGTGAAAGAATATATTTTAAAGTTAAAAAAAAGGGGTGAGTGATATCACATCTAGGCTTCATATTCCCTCATGTTGACACAGTTATCAAGACCTTCCAAGAGTAATTCAAATTCCAATAGTTTCACAGTACTCTGACCAAACAATGAAAAGGTAAAAGCTATCAGTTGTCACAAGTTGAACACAATATTTCTTCTTCTAAAAGCACATGCCATATTATTAAAAAAACTTATTTTAAAACTGCATTACAAAATAAAAATAATAATTTAAATTATTATTTCTGTTAAATCTTAAACCGGATGGCCTCAAGTATCCACTGGTTTTATATCAATATTCTAAGTAGGCCAACATCACTTACACTATAACTAGATATTGAATGCAAGCATTATGGCTATAAGAGATTAAACATTTACTTTGATTCCACGAACTGATCGCGGTATTTTCCTGGAAAGCACCAGCGCTGAGTGGAGGAAGAGATTGTGGCTGAAGCAAATGCATTAAGAAACATAGCATTAGATGATGTTATTGAACACAAAAATAAAAGGATGCAGGGGACATGAGGAACCTACGGCATAACCATGGCCCCAAGGAGTGAAATTGCAAGACCAGTAGCACCGTTCCCGTTAAGTTTTGGAACAAAAAGACCAGTAACAACTTCTTTGGCATCAGGCTTTGCATATCCAAGCTCAACAATAAAGCAAGCAGCAATTGTAAATAGTAGAAATGCAATCAAAAATTCCAGTTTCCTAACCTGTTAAACAACAACAAAGAAAAAGTCCACTCACATCTCTTTCATATAAATGTTAACTTGGTGAAGCATGCAATGTCAACCATTAAAATTTTCTGGATATAATAATTTGTGTCTATCTCGTATCAAACCATGGTAATGGTATCATACCAGGTAACCATGAGGGAGAATGGACTATGGAATACAGAAAATGAGAAAAGTACCCCATATTGCTGTAATGCTAAGAGGACCAATGTGCTGAGTCCTGTCAGAAGAACACCAATCCAAACAGGTATGTTGAAGAGCATGTTCAATGCAAAAGCTGTCCCAATTACTACACATATACAACAGAAAGTCAAGAAATAAATAAATAAAAGTTAGAGTAACAGTTCAATGATTATTATATGTACCCTTATATTTATAAATAATTAGCAACGGTTCAAAAATGCTAATTTCACCTCTATACCATACCTTCGGGAATGTCACATGCCACTATGGAAATTTCAGCAATAACCCAAAGTATAAAGTTTGGCACCCGAGAATATTCAGTTCTACAATGTTCTGCTAAATGCTTTCCTGCAAGTATTAGATAGAATTTTGAAAGAATTGATAAAGAAAAAAGGTTAGCATCTATACGTATACTGATCATTGTTAAGGGGAAAAGAAATCATTAATGAATCAAATACCAGTGACAACCCCAAGATTGGCTGCCATTGATTGAATTAGAAGAGCAGCACATGACGCCACCAATATGATCCAAAGTAACTGAAAACATAAATGTGACAGAAAAGAAATGGCAAGACTTGAGCACAAGTTTATACTAAACTAAACTACTATACTAGCATTCAAGGGAAAAATGTAAGTGAGCAGAACAATCATCAATTAAAAGCAACCCAAGTACACAATAACCACCCCATGGAGGCATAACTAGAAGCATAATAAGGCCCAAAAACAAACTATTGTCCAGCACCAAATATGAAGATATTTTTTTAGAGCAAAAATATATCAAATAAATGCTTCTCTTTCTTCTAAATTACCATTTGAGAATAATGGGTGCCAATGCATGTATTCACACACTACATGACTTCAACATTTTAATTCTATATACCAGTTCAAGACCCCTTTCATCTAAATTGGAAACCAGGTGATATTTCCCAGCTGAAGTAAATGTATGAAAATATACCATACCTACCTCATATTTATACTGTGCCCCTGATTGAAGATCTGTCTCAACTGCAAGTCATTGTAAAAATACAATAAGCATACCAATGTCAGGAATATATTTCCTTTTTTTTTCAGAAGAAAATCATGAATAAGTGATCTTACAGTTTCCTGGGTCTATATATGCAATGGAGACAAGAAATCCAGGCCCCACATATGCAAATAAGTTTTTCCAGCTTTTCCTCTGCAGAATAGAAACATACGATCAGTTCATACCAACAAATATTTGTGAGTGACCAAAGTGTACTTGACAATCAAATCATAAATTCAGATTGTGCCATTATTGAGCTACTAAAAATAATAGTTTAATATTCTTTTAATTTCATAAAGAACCAAATGAAAAGTTATTTTTCTTTCTCCACATAGGGTGGTGGGGGAGAGGTGTTGTTCAATTCATGTCAGACACTTTTTTCTTTTCTTTTCTTTTCTTTTTTCATTTTAGTCATGAATCATATAAATTTAATTGGAAGTTTACTAAGATACTGGCGCACAAAATGACTACAAAACATCTTTTGTCTTTACTTCATAATAGTTGTGATCCTGGAAAAGAAGTAGGATTGATGTTATTATTTGAAAGCTACAACATGTGGTTGAGTCATATTTTTTATGTGATTTTTCCTGTGTTTATTTTGAGAAAAAAATAATCAATTTTTTTTTGTTTTAATTTTTACAAATTTCTGAAAAATTAAAAAAAAAACTATTTTCTACAAATTGAATCTCAAAGAAACATGGACCACACATAAAATTAACTTTACTAAGTCAAATCAAACACCTATTTTGTATTTCCAGTTTCCATATGATATTCTTAACATCTTATCAGCATATGCAAATCAGTAAAACTAAAGAATAATCTTTAGCATTGGCATATAAACTGGGAATAAAGCATCCCACTCCGAAATAATAAATAATAAATAATAAATTTTAAATCTCAAACATAAAGTTATATTCGTCTATGTCCCACACATCATTTCAAATCCATCAACCAAACAAGAACATTATGCATAGTTAACGAATATCATTAACAATTCAAAAGCTTTATGAGATTAAATGGAAAACCAAACTCACATCAGGTACAACAATTTGATTAGTTTCTGAGTTTTCAATGAGTGGGGCATTCGATAAGCTCCCGTTACCCGTGCTGGCAATGAATTGAGGCTGTCCAGAAGATGAACCTGTGATAGTCATATTCCCTTCTCACTCCTTTCTGCACCCAAAACTGAAAAAACATTGTATTAATTACAAGCATTTAAGATTCTTAATAAATCTTAGTGAAGAAGATTAAGAGAAATGAAAAAGTGAATGAAACATAAAAGAGTGAGAAGCAATACGGAGAGTGTAAAACAGAAAGTGAAAAGGCTGTGATGGGAAAGGAGAGAGAAAAGAGGGAGAAGAGAAGAGAAGAGAAGAGAATGCAATTTGATAGCAATGAAAATTATTACAATACAAAACTCTTTCTTTCTCACTTCTTCAGCAGCCTCATACTTTGACACTGTCCCACAATTGTTTTTACAAATAAATTGTAGTGTATATAATAATCAAGAGATAAAAAGAAATAAATAATATATATATATATAAAATAAGTAATAATACAATAGAAAGATAAAAATAAAAAATAAAAAAATTATATAATATTACAATTATATGTCTGTTGTTCCTAAATATAGCGCCATCTTCTCTATCTCTATTTTATTTTTCAATCTCAGCTAAATTGTTTTTTCTTTCTATTTTTTATTGAAAAGTCAACTACCACACAGTGAGTCAGATTATAATTGGCTAATGGCTCCTAACATTAAATAAATATGTAACTGGTAAATTAAGAGGAACTAATAAATAAATAGTTTTTTTAATCACAGCTTGCATAAATGATATGTCAATAGTTTTAAATATTATACTTTTAAATTAAATTTTACGTTTGATTCTTTAATTATTATACTAAGAAAAATAGGTAGAAAAGTCACATTATATATAAAAATAAATTAATTTACATCAACTACCAAATTTTGTAATTTATATTTTTGATTTAATAATTAAATTCTGATATTGTTATGATAATACTTTATAATAACATTAAAATGATTTAAATATTTATAAACATATAACTTACATTAAAAAATGTTGTTTACTAATGATTTAATGTTATTTTAGTGTCTATTTAATACAGATTTGTTATAACAGACTTAATAAATGTTATTAAGTTTATATTAAGAGTATAATATATTGTATTGGAAAATAATTTTATTAATATAAAATATTAATGTTTAGTATCAAATATCAAATACTAATATAATGTATTATATATTAATAAAAAAATTTAAAATAGAGACAATTTTTTGTTAGTGATATTAGCATAATTTTATTTATAAAATAATACCTTATATATTAAAATGAACAAGTGTAGCAAAGTAGTATACTTTAAGATTTTCTACTCCAAATCCATTTTATGAAAACTTTTATTCCGATGGATATAGTAATAAATTTTTTATAAAAAAATTGTAGATGAGTAAATTTATAAAGTTTGACATTTAGTTTTGATCAAGTCTATTTCGTACATACATAGTACTTGTTGAATAAGAATTTATCAGCAAACTAAGGGGATAAGATATCATTACTTTATACCAAATTGGCTTTAGGTGAACTACCCCGCCGCGTGCATGTGTTTTGAACAAACTTCATGTTTAATAAATTAGAAAAAAAATGCGATATATATATATATATATATATATATATATATGTATGTATACACATGTACAAATATTTTATATATGTAAGATATGCATATATTGTATATATATTTACTTGGATTTCTAAATTGTAACCACAGGTATATTGGTCTTCAACTTTTTGAGATTGTAAATTCATCTTAAAAATGGTAAACTTTTTGTTTACATTCAATTGTTAATATTGTTAATGTGACAAATTTTATCTAGCTAAAACAACATTAAATTAACTATCACTTGTCTCGCTTATTTATATCATTATCTATAAATTATTATTTTTTATTTTTTATCAATTTTAAATAGAATAAAATATTTATTTTATTTATTTGTCCACTTTTATGAATATAACTAATTTTTATAAATAAAAAAATAAACATATTTGTTTCTAATTTTTCTACGACAATTGATATGATCATATAGATATTCCTATACATTATTTAACATAACATACTAGCAACTATTAATAAATAACATATTTGAATACAGTTTATAATCTCATAAATAATTTTATAGTTTTGAAAAAAGTAATTATCAATTACATATACAATCTGAAAATTTAATTTATATATATAAGATTAGTTTTATTTAAATGTAAAAACAACTGTGCATAAACAATTAAAAATAAATATTATTTGTTTTAACATGATTATTTTAAAAAATGATATATTTTGTGTATTTTAATCTTAATTAATTATAATGATTTAATTATTAATATTTATCTATTTATTTTACTCTTATATAAAAATAACTCTCACATATATAAAACATAGATTATAGGATTAACCATAATCAAATTAAAAACAATTATATAATTATTATATATATAATATTATACATATTAAGTAACAATGTAGTCTAATTTTTAATATTTTTTTAAGCCATTGTTTAAAATAAGTTATTGGCTTTTTGCCACAAATTGTTTATCAGTAGAATCTTGCTTCACCAATTTCAAATTATATGGACTACTTGACTAATTTTCGACCAGCTAATTAAATCAACCAATTTAAATTAATTTCAAAACTATATATATATATATATATATAAAATACATTCCATAAAATTGCTTTATAAAGAGTTTAATTAAATTTTAAAAAATATTTTATTTAGTTTTTACCTAAACAAATTTTTAAAAATTTTCAAAAAAACAATTATTTTATAATTTACTGCTTTATAAAAAGTTTAATATTTTATTTTAAAAATAAAATAAATAAGATGATAATTAAAATAATGTATAAGAAATAATAATTTAAAATATAATTTATAATATCATAATAAATATAATAAAATTAATAATATTATTATAAAAATTAAATAATATTAAACTTAAAAAATATTGAAAATAAAAGAAAATTAACTAAAAATTAAATACTATTTAAAATAATATTTAAAAAATATTAATAATTTTTCAAAATACTAGTAATCATTAAAAAAGTATTTTACTAACTAAAACCTTTAATTAATAATTTCAATTTTTAACTAAACTAAATTCTCAAATGAGATGACTTCATAAAAAAAAAAAGTCTGTTTTGCTAATATGTTGGGACTCGGGAGCTTTTCTAGTGGGCTTCGATTCGGTGACGTTTTCCTGTGGAAAATCAGAATTGATGAATCTTCGCATTAAAATCAAATGTGGCCTTAAAATGCAGAAACCTTGAAAATTGAGAACACAAAACTCAAGATGATGATAAAATACAATATAGAAATTAGGCATCGAAATACCAAATAGACAACTTTACTGAAGATGGTTGAAGCTGGTCTTAGGGCTTATTTATTAAATAGATTAAAAAAATATTCAATATTGATATGTATTTATTGATAAGTGTATCATCCATATATAGTAATATATTTTCTTTCTCAGTTTTCTTCTTTTTCTTCTTTTTATCTGTTTAAAAAAATTATAAATATTAATAGATACAGTTAATGTTGTTACTTTTTTTAAAACTTTTTATTTATTTATTATAATTATAATTTATTATAATTAATCAACATAAAAATATATAAAAATAATTAATAATCTTTAAAAATTAAAATAATAGATAAATAAAATATAATTTTTACTTTATTTAAGGACAGATAAAAAGAAAGAATATTTAATATTTTTATCATAAATTTATTGATATTTGAATTAAAAAATATGTTAAAAATATAAAAATTAATTTTGTAGACAAAAAAAAAACGCAGGCATGAATGGTGGGACCTTGGTGATGAAAAGCTGATTGTTTGTACTTCATCCATCATTCTTCTCAGCTTTTGGTATATACAACGACGTTTTCATTTTGTCAATAAGTCAATGGACGGTTCATAATATAACTGCATAAAGCCCTAATCACTTACGAGGAAGATTTTTAAATTGTATGGGTCATTTTACTTATTTTAGTTATAGTTAAATTATGGTAAATTGAAATTAATTCAATATTATTTTTTAAAAATTAGATAATATAATATATTATATTAAAAAATATAAAAATATATTAATATTATATATTTTAAATTTAAATTATACGTAAAAATCAAATAAAATATAATAATTTTATTTTTTAAAATTATAATAATATTATTTTATATATAAATTGATTTTATCAATTTTTTAAAATAATTTTATGATATATTTAGTTTCTGGTTCAATCAGTATAGCTATTTTAATCAAATTTTTAAAATTATATTTGAGATATTTTCTATTAAAAATAATATTTTTAATCATATTTATACTTACTAAAAATTATTACATATAATTTTTATTTAATATTTTAAAACTTAAAAAAATTAGGATAAACTATATTCATAATTTACCTCCACGAAGTATCTACATCCTTATACTTTTTATGTTATTTATGATTTTTATCTTTTTAATTTATTTCACTAAACTCATTCAAGACTGTAGTTATGGTGAGAATTAATGTTAAGCAGACAAATAAAGCATCAGAGTTAGGTGACAGCAAAAGAGTAATAAATTTTTTGAAAAAATGTAAACCTATAAAGGATACAACATAGTTTATCCAAAAATTAACAAGAAAACTAGAATCTCCTCACTTTTAATTAGTTGATGGAAACTCTGAATGAAATGATGTTGCTACACAGTACCTTTATTTTTCATTATGTTCATTAAAATTTTCTTTTCAAGTGAAATTTTGAAATAAGAAGTAGGCGAACAACTTGGATTAGCAAATAGCATAGGTGGTCCATATCTATGGGCCATTTGAGTATATTCTCTTAAATTATAATTCTACTTGGAAAAAAAATGGTTAGGCCTCAATGGGGGACCAAGCCCAAACCCAAAAGCCCAGAATGAGGGAAGAAAAAACTAAAAAGATGGATTGGGGACCAACCAATATCAAAGTCTACAGAAGAGGTAAATTGAATTTTAGTAGAAAAAAAAGGAAACAAATTGGTTTAAACGAAATAAAAAAATTAATGACAAGAATAGTTTGAACTAAAAAAGAAATTGAATCTCTATGATTAAATAAAATTTTCAACTTTTTTTTTTACCTTTACAATCGAAATTTTATGAAATCTGGAGACTTCTGGAAGCCTTCTTTTATCTTTGGACAATACACGGATATGAGCTAGTTAATTATTATAACATTCGCCAACTATTCCCAAAGTAAAAACTAATCAACGGTAAGTTTTTCAGTATGTTTTTTAGTTGTTCTTGATTCTGTTGATATATGTCAGTTCTTCTTTATTGGGCCATATATCTCAGTCCATGGGCTCATTGGTTTCTAGAATTCCAAGGCCTTGCAAGTTTACATTGTTCTTTTTTTTTGTATATGTTTAACTCGTGGACCTTGAAAAAATAATTGCTTACCTTTCCCTAATTCAAATAACTTCTTTTTTTGACCCAAAAAAATCTCTTCTTTTAAAAAAAATTAAAGTATCTTGAACTTTTTTTTTTTTTCTATTTTGGTTTCAAGTATGCTTATATTTCAAAACAACAGAGTAAGATCACCTAGACTTTAATCATTATAGGATTTTCGACCAAAAAAAATCACTATGGGAGAAAAAACAAAGCATGCACAAACGTTTTGATTTTGAATTAATTTTTTTTATATATTTTTTATATATACAACCTTTTAACTGTTGAAATATTTTTTGTTAATATAAATTATATTTAATATAAAATAAATTTATTAATATATATTTTGGAGGTCCATAGTAATAAAAAAATATATTTTTTATATAAATATTTGATTCATTATATTTTGAAATAATAAAATTTGTATTAACAAATTATATTGGTAAGAACTAAATTAATACTAAAATATTAGTAAATAAATTTTAAAAAATCAAAATATTAATATAAATATTATAAGTTTATATTAACAATGAAATGCATTATGTTCATAAGTAATTTTGTTGATAAAGAAAATCAATATATATTAGGGATAAACTAAATGTTATACGATGTATGTTTTGTTAGTATAAAATTATAATTTTTATATTAATAATGTATTTTTTATTAGATAAATATTATAGTAATAAAGAAAAAAATTAATATTTAATATTTTTGTGAATTAGTAAATATTTTATGCTTAAGATGATCAAGATAATTTCTGAATAAATGAATGTTTGGTAGAAATTAAAAAATAAATAAATTCGTATATTTGATCTAATCTATTTATAAATTATTTTCAAAAGTTTAATACTTTCATAAATTTTTCTATCTATATTTTTTACTAGAAAAGTTTTTTACATTGTAAAAATATAATTAGGTTACTCATTCTCAATGTTTCCAAAGCAAAACCAATATTTGTTGCATCTGCTATGTGCTGTCATTTATTTCAAAGTGCCATGTTTTTCCCAAACCTTTCCTCCATTTTTATAAGATGTTCTTATATAAATTTCTAGTTTTCCGTGAAACAAATCTTGTCCCATTATGCAGGGAAGGACGGAAGGTGATCTTTGGAACATTGAGATATTTTTGGAAAAAGTATTCATATTTTTATGAAATTTATGTCTAAGCCAAATACAAAGTAGAAAAAATTTAAGAAATTTTATATAACATTCATAAAATATTTATAATATTTTAAAAAACATTTTTTTGAAAAAATTATATAATTAAATTTAATAATTAAAGTATTATTTAATTTATGAAGATATTTTTTATTTATATTTATAATAATATAATATTCTTTAATTTATTATTTTCATATATTTATACACAAAACAGTGAAATATGTAAACAAAATTAAACATAAAAATAAAGTAAAAAATAAAATAATGGTTTTATAAATAAAAATAAATGCATTTTTATATCCAATATAATTTTACATTATATTATTAGAAGAAAATTACTAATTTAAGAAAAATCCAGTTTTTGTCAATTGATTTTTGAATTATAGTAATCTGTACAGTTCTACATCTGGAAAGAATACAATATAGTGACATCCTCTATAATCCTCTATCAGTGAGGATACATAAAAATCATTGTTATTTTTTAAATGTTTGATTTGACGTTTCAAAATATTTAATTTTGTCCCAAAATCCAATTAAAAGTATATTATATTATAAAATTTATAATTAAGTAGTGTCACAGACATATTTTTAGTTAAATAAGTTAACCATGTTACACTTATATATAAATTAATAATTTAAACTTTTGAATAAATTAATAAATACATAATTTAAAAATATATTAATAACAATGTCATATTATTTATGTTTACTTAAATGAATTTATTAGATTTGTTGACTCTATTTTTTAATCAAATAATTTTAAAAAATTAATCTGACTAATTTAATAAGCAAATCCCACTTAATCTTGAATCTAATATAAATTAAAGTACAAGTCTAGTAAATATCATAATCCATTCTCATCCGTGCTCAGGAGGTAACACATCATGGCAAGACAGGGACACCTTGAAATTATTATTAGGATCATGTTTGGTGTATATTTTTTGAACATAAACTTTAAAAAAATAGAAAAAAAGGAATATGATATATATAATAATCATTTGATACAATAAAAATTATAAAAATATAAAACATGTTAAATAATTAATAATATTGTTGAAATATATATATTTTGTTTTTGTAGATAATTATCTGGAGGATTCTTTTTGTTTTTTTTTTTTAAGAGGGTGCATCTTCGTATCTTGAGGACTTCTTGAAGTTTCAAATGACATAACAGATGGAGAAGAGCCTCAACATTGGTAGCTATGTGGCTATTTCTTGTTGTTCCACAAGTCCACATACCGTCCTATAACCCCTAAAAAATCACAACTTTCAAGCAGTGTCTACATCTTCAACGGAACGGCAATGTCCACATAAGAGGAAACAGGGAAACATAATTATACTTCCATTAATTTACAATAATATCAATTATATTAATATTTTACATACACCATGACTCTAACTTATACTTCTACCTTCACTAATTAAATAATAAATACCAATAAATTTCACATCACCGTTGAATTAATCAACTTGTTAGGTTTCCAGCGCGGCGTGTACAAAAACAGTGAGAATAGTATAAAAAAAATAACACAATGATAAATAGAATAAGAGATATAATAGAAAGAAAAATTAAAAGTGAGGTGAATAAATTTATTTATTTATTTAACATCGGTCAACTGTTTTTACTTCTTGTTCCCGTATAATGCGGATTAAATCGGTTTCAAATTCAGTTTTGAACAACAAATAATTTACTAGGTATGTGGGATTACATACAATTTTTTCATTATTTTTATTTTTATTTATAAAAAATTATATTATTCATTCTAAAATTTTAAAATAATAAAACTACAAAATAAGACTTTTTTTATAAATAAATAAAAATATAAATATAAAACGTTTTCATAAACAAAATGGTGCTTTATTTTCTCATCTGATCACATCTAACAGAATCAATATCCAAATGACCATTCCATCTGTCTCTGAAATTGATCTGCACTTCTGTGATTCACCCAGGTTTTGACTTCAAGCGCTTAAATTTAAAGATCTTACGCACAAGAAAGAGAAAAAGAAAAATTAATCACATTGTAATAATCCTCATAAAATGGTTTTGTACGTGTTCGTTTGTCCCAACTCTGGAAGCATCCAAGGGCAAAGCAATATATAATGATCACGATTAGCTTCAAGAAATCTGATTGGCGTGTGGGATTGCCATACTGATTAATTGAATTTCTAAATTGGTTGTCCATTTCTTCGTCTTTTTTCTTTTTTTTCTCGCCCCCCAAAGAAATTCATTCATTTGACTTAAAATAATACAATCATATATATATATATATATATATATATATATATATATATATATATATAATATTTGTGTGTTTGCTTTTGACAGAAATCTCAAGAGAAGACTTATGTCTAATGAATTATCATATATATTATTAAAACGATCCAAACTGTTTCATTATTGTTGGAAAGTTAAACATTGACTATCTCAATTATTGGGATGTAATTTATATAGTTGTGAAGCAATTTTTTACGTGCAAGTGACATGTATATTTTCAATATTTTTATAATTTCCTTAAGAGGAGAAAAAAAAAATTCACAGCTTAAGCATACATATGACAGTCACCAAACCAGCATATGGATTGATTTGAAACAATTGGCAATTATAATTTTTGTTGATAATCCTTCACGCAGGGATTAGTTAGTTATTTAGGTGAAGGGATTATGTCGTGGAAAGTGCATCATAATATCTTGTGGATCTACACCAAACAGGCCACTTGACAAGTTGAGCTTGGGAATGATATCATTGCTACCGGTGAGGTGTTCAATTCCATTACCGCAATCATTCTCCGGTGGAATCATTTTTCATTGTCATCTATTTGTTTACATATCTTTTATAATTTATATTTAAATATAAAGATATATATATAACAAGATTTATTCCATTTTACTAAAAAATTAAAAAAAAAAAGAAATATTTTTTGCACTATTACATAAGCATTTGGAGGCTAACTTGAGAAAACTGAGTATGATCCGAGTCAGCTGATGGAACGTTGAAAGTTGTGGAGGCCCCATGATGCAACGCCCTTCATATTGTTTTTGTTTAGAGGGTACAGCCACCCTTCATTCTGGAGCCTTTGCTCAAAAGGGACAAGTCGTAATATTTCGTCCACTGCCCAATACTCACTTTATTAACAAAAACAAAAGGAAAAAAATTAATTCCATGTACTTTCCAGGGCTTCAATTGGCACCACGGAAGATGGATAAAATGGATTGCAATGCCAAATTTACCCATCCGATCTCTTTTTTGTTTGTTTTTGGTTACACTAAGGGGACAGAACTGCAAAAAGGGAACAACCAACATACCATAATAATAAATAACAATGATGAAGCCATAGAGAATCAAAGCCTTCCCTGTCTTACAATTTACTCCATTTCCCCATCTTTTTGCTCCTTTCTCTTTGACAAATGAATTATGAACCTAAAGCCCTGGTTTACGCTTTCAATTGTACAACTTCCACTAAAAATTTCAATTAAAAACCTGAGATTATGTTTGGATATCTAATAATAATTAAAGTTATCATTATATTATTTAAATATATTATGATGAAACGAGAATTTTTGACTTAATCATACTGCCTAAATTAAGAGGGAAAAAATAAAGTTTTAAATAAATAAAATAACATTCATTTCATTATGAGCCATTTTATTACATTCTAATTCAACAAATTTAAACTAAAATATCTTAATTTTATCCTTCCCGGCTATATTTGAATTAGTAAAAAAACAAGTAGAATGAAATGAAATGGCATTTTATTGTATTCTATTTTTGAATTATCAAATTAGTAATGAAATAAAATATAACTCATAGAATAAATTTTATTTTTATTATTTTATCAGAGCATTTTTTTTATTCCTCCCAAGTTGAGAAATTAATGATAAATTTCTTTAATAAACTTTCTATTTCTATATATTAAAAAATATATTCATAATATTTTTATTCTTTATATAACATTTGTCCAATTCTAATCTTACTCTATTATATTTTATTCCTGTACTCCTTTGTTTGTTTAATATCCAAACCAAGTCCAAGTTTGGCGACGCATAGTATTGAATTTAGCAATATAATTGACCGACAGGAATTCAATAATCCAAACGAAGCATTCCAATTCTCTCTACAAATCAATTGGTACTTACTTACCCTTTCTTATGTTCCAAAATCCAATCCAAACCTTGCGATTCTCTTAACAAATCACGGATATAAGGGACCCAACACGAACCATAATCAAAGCCCCCAACGGAGGATCATCAACGAATCATATTGTATCCGGTAACAGAAACTTTAAAGATGAACAAAATTAGATTTTATGGTGTATTCACTTCATCACAATTCACAAACTCCAAATTTACAAAGTATGAAAGGAAATTGGGTAACTGAAAACAATCTATGACCATAATGATGGAAACAAATGTAAAAAAGAAAAAAAGCAGAACGCAGTGTGCAGGAAAACAATCCCCATTGTGAACTAAGGATTGTTGGAGTTATGAGTGTCACCCTGCCAGCTCCAAACGATGTCTTTGAGGGAAGGTCTAACCTGTTCCTCACAGAACTTAACATACTCAAGGGTGTCTCCGGCGGACTTAGAAAACTCGACGACGGCGACCTCCGGAGCGACCTCGAAGACCTCGACCGTCATGGCGAGCTTCCCTTTTCTGCCCTCGTTGGCCCCCTGCATCCTCACCGCAAACTCCTTTTTTGCCGTGACCCTAAAGCTGAGCTTCTTAGCCACCGCCTCAAGCTTGGACAACACGGCGGAAGCGGAGAACTTGCATATAAACATAGAGGGAGAACGGTTGCTGGTCTCGAATAAATTTCTAAGATCAAAGCCATGGGACAAAGAAGAAATGATCTCAAAGGCATTGTAAAAGGGGCGAGGTGGTTTCCCCATTGGGCCAGGGTCTTGTTCGTCGTTGAAATCAAGAGAGGAGTCTTTGATTGAAAACGCAATGGGACTCATGAAGCCAATTTGAAACCAAGGGTCCTCCATGATGTAAGGAATTGAATACCTCTTTTCAGGATCAGCAACTAGAAGGTTCTTGATTAGGTTTTTAGCCTGTGGGGAAATCCAATCTGGGAATTCGTATTCAGCTTTGAAAGCCTTCCTATAAATCCTCATAACATTCTCACCTTGGAAGGGTAAATAACCACATAGCAAAGCGAACAGAATCACCCCACATGACCATATATCAGCCTTCGAACCATCGTATCCTTTCTTCTTCAACACTTCCGGTGCAACATAAGCAGGGGTACCGCACGGCGTCACAAGCATGCCGTCGGCGCGCCGTTGCTCCGGCAAGGTGGAGAGTCCGAAGTCCGAGACCTTCAGGTCCTCGTTTTCGTCAAGGAGGAGATTCTCCGGCTTGAGGTCACGGTGGGTGACGCCGCGGCTGTGGCAGAAATCGACGGCGCTTATAAGCTGTTGAAAGTACTTTCTTGCGAGGTCTTCGGAGAGTTTTCCCTTTGCGACTTTGGTGAAGAGTTCTCCTCCTTTAACGTATTCCATGACGAGGAAGATCTTTTCCTTCGTAGCCATGACTTCCTTCAGTTCCACTATGTGAGGGTGTCTCACCAGTTTCATCACCGACACCTCACGCTTGATCTGCTTCACCAATCTCTCCTTTTTCAGCTTCTCTTTCTTTATAACCTTTATGGCCACGCTCTCGTTGCTCGTCAGGTTCCTTCCATGGTACACCTTCGCGAAGTTTCCTTGCCCCAGCACCCGTCCCGTTTCGTACTTGTTCAATATTATGCTTCTCGGGTTCATTTGGGCCTGTTCATTTTGAGGAGGATCCATCGGTACCGGTTAGTGCAGGTGGTTATGGTAAAGTTTGTTCTGTATTGGGTTGCAGCTAATTAGGCCAGCAGAGAATCGACATTCTGAATTGGTGGAGATGATTGGCACCCAGATGGGAAAGTTTCGTGCTTTTCAGGAATATGGTGTCCGATGGACACACGACATTCCTAAGGAAGCACTTAGAGGGTCTGAAAATCTTCATGGTGCATGTATGATCAAGAACACTATTATTCGAACAACAACAAAAAATTAACAAAATAAAAAAAAGAAGAGAAAAGCCCACTGGAGCGGTTGACGATGGGATGAGTAGAATGGTAGTTTTGTGATGTGTGTGAATGGGTGGATAGAGATGGTTTCTTTTATATTAAAAGATTGCGGCCGAGTTTGGAAAGGATAAGGCGAGAGGGTAAAGGGATGAGGAAGTAGGTATCAAGAATTGAATAATTGGGAGAATGGCTTGTCTAGAAAGATGTGGAGAGAGAACAGAGGTTTAAGAGAAAGGAAGGTGGAAATATGAAATGCGAGAAGAGAAATATCTGGAAAACCCCCATAAATGGAGAAATTGGATCAACTTGGGTTCCGCACAGCTGGAGCTGACGTGGGATCTATACCCAATTCGGCTCTTCTTTTCTGCTCCTTGCTTATCGCCCCTAGGTTTTGTTGCACCCATAGCATTCCAATTTCTATTCTTTTTTTTTTTTAATTTTAAAAATACATGTGCAGTACTATCTAAAAAAACTATATAATTTTTTATGAATCAATACAATACTTCTACGCTTGACTTCAACCTCATCGAAACGGTGAATAGCCGTAATGATAATATTCATTTCCAAAATAATTACAAATGATAACAACTTTAGTATTCATCATTAATGCACATTTCATAAAACTTACTCAAGGATCATATTTACATATGGAAAATGTTAATTTCTACTATTACATCGCTCGTGTGTGGGAGATGAGGATAAGTAAAATATTACTTTATTTTTGTTAATTCTTATTATTTTTACGCAATATAATATTAGACGTTGAAGTGGGCACAAAATGAAATCATCTTTTCTTTTCTTTTTTCCGCTGCAATCAAAACATGAAGAGAGAGAGAGGAAAAAGAAAGAAGAAGAAATCCTTGTCAAAAAATTCAAAGCCATCGGGAAGAGATGCGGTTAAAATGGTCACCTGCTTTCGCTAGGTTTGTGGATTATTGAGTTAAGGTGCTGCTGTGGTAGCTTCAACGTTGAATCGAAACCTAAAATATTATTGACTTGACCTTTGAATATATCCATACAAAAAAGGCGATGATTAGAAAAATATCATTTATTAATATGTAAAAACTAAAAATGTTAAATATTAATTTTTTCATTTATATCTAACTTTTTTTTTCAAAAAACTGTTAATGTATTCCAAATTTTCGTTTTTTACTAATAATATGATGTATTATTTAATGTGATGATAATTTAAATCAAAATTTTATATAAATAAACTTAATTATTAATATACTATATTATTAAAGTAAACTATAATATTTATATATATCTGTTAAATAAAATTTTAATAAAGTAATTTAAATTTTTATTTTTATTTGGATAAAAAAATTTTAATTCACAGATTAAATAAAATAATTTTATTCTATATATTCAAATATTGAATAGATGATTAATCATTTATAATTATCTATTGATAATTTTATTTTATAAATTAGAAGGTAACTTTTAATTTTAAAATTTTAAAATTAATTTGTTAGTTTGAATAAGATAAAAAATACATATTATAAAATGGTTGGATATAAATAATATAAAATCGTATTAGAATATGATAAAATTTTACTTAGTTACTGTTTTATATTTAATATTATTTATCAATATAATAAATTATATATATTTTTATTTTATTTAATATTTGAATTATAAATTATAAATTATATTAAAAATAAATATTTTAAAATAGTTAATGAATTTTTAAATATTATTTTTATTTTTGATAAAAACATATTTAATAAATAAAAATTTTAAATTTATTTTTGTAAAGGTAATATCTACAGAAATTATATTTAAGTTACAGTTGCTTTTAAATTTAATTTTTACAATTAAAATTAATTTTGTTATAATAAAATATAATTAAAATAAAAAATTAAACTATTTTTATAAGAAGAGATAAAAAAATTTATAAGTATTATTAAAATATTTTTATAAAAATATTAAATTTAGATTTTATAAAATAATTTAATTTGAATTCAAAAACTTTCGAAATTTGAAATATACAAAATATAGAAAATTTGTGAATGGTAAAGAATGAGATAAGATAACCTTTAAATTTTCATTATTTTGTTAAAATTAAAAATTCATTCAATTTTGCGTATTAAATTTTATAGAAATTAATTTTTTTATAAGAAGTATCCAAATAATATAATTTGAAATTTAGAACTTTAAATCTCCTAATATATTATTCTCTTTAAATTCTTTGTCCAAAATATAGGTTTAGTCTAATTTATGTATAACTGTAATCCTTTTAAGTTTTCCTTGAACAATTCGGGTCTCTTTATCTTTAGTTTTTATTATCTTTTATTCAAATTAAAATTTTCCAATTATTACATTTTATCCAAAAGTTTGGATGGATCTTTAATAATATTGAAACATAAAATAATTTTAAAAATTTTAGGAAGATTATCAAAATTTAATAAAATTTTAATTTTTTTATAAGATATTATATCATTATTTAAATAGAAAAAAATATGTGTTTAATTTTATTTTAATATTATAGTTGAAAATTTTTGAATAAAAAATTAATCAATTTAATTTGTATAAATTTCAAGTATAAAATGAGAATTATATAGTTTTAGGTAACAGAGAATCAAGTTTGCTAAATTTTGAAAATGAAATATTAAAATTATTTTAAAAAATTCAAAAATCAATATTACATATAGGTCAAATTAAAGGAAACAAAAAGATAAATCTCAATTCTTACAAAATATTTTAAATATTTTAAAATTATAATTTTTATTGTAATATTTATTATAATAGCAATACAAAAAAATATAATAAATACCTTTTCTTCTCTAATAAAAATTCGATCTCGTTAACATCATTCATTAACGTTGTTTTTAAACAAAATAAGTGATAATTTTTTAAAGTTAAATATTATTATATAATAAATGCTTAAATTTTCAAGAAAACTTATCATTTTTAGATATTTAAAGTCAATCCGGAGAACTATGGTTAACGTTTTTATAGAAAGTTTACTACTTTTACATGTTCAACAACAATCTTATAAGATATAGTGTTAACAAGTAAAAATAATATTAATCTTAAAAGTTTTGTTATATCATCCTACATTTTTCTCTCTTACTTTAAAAGGTAACTATTAAATAATATATATATATATATATATATATATATATATATCATGTGTGTCATCATCTTGAAAATATCAAAACTAATTAATATTTTTCCATTTAGTAATTTGGAAGATTCATAATGGTAATTCAGACTATTTAATTTGCCCTGTTTTACAAACTATTTCAATATTTTTTTAAATCAAGATAACGGTTGATAAAAATTCCATTAAGAATTAACAAAATATCTACGGTATCTATATCTTTATTAGTGGTATATTAAAGAAAAATATTAGGATAAATATAAATTTAATTGAAATATATTAATAATATAAAAAATTCATACTGTTATTGTTTTATAATTTAACATATTATTAAAAACAGTTTAATTTTATGATAATTATATAAAAAAAATTATTTATTTTAAATTAATTGATTGTGTAAAATTTTTATACCAAAATTATTATTTTTACATGTTTGTAAATGTATAATATATGTAGGTCGAGTTGAATTTTATAAAATAAATTTAAATTTATTCATATTTTAAATCGGAATTTTTTGTAAATATATTTAGATTTATTTTAAGACAATATTTATAAAAATAGAAGAAATTAAAATTAGTCTAATCTTATATTATCCCAGTTAGTTGGGAATTGGCATGTCACCACACGTATTATTAGTGATTAATGGGCGTTGTTATCTTACCAATAATAAATCCAAAATGGATGTGGAAACCTAAGTCAAGGTAGAGAGAGGCGTGGGACGCATGCTGACGTGCCTTTGAGTCGATTACAGCTAAGACAAAACTAAAACCAGTGGGTGTGGCTTGGAATCATATTCCCATACCAATGCCCACATTGTTCTTCAATTTGCATAACATGAATGGCTGTGGAGAATTGATATCATTACCCCATCTGTGTCCGTCGCTTTCATTTTTCATTGCCCACAGCCATCATATAAAACAAAACCACCCAACACTGATTTCCCTTAAGCTTTAACATCCTCCTCACCTTCGTTATCACTATTTATTACCACTTCCTATTAGTAGCATGATTTTATTTTCTTAATCCCCGTGCTATCTATGACTATATAATAATACCGCCACTTTCAATATAAGACAAATATATCAAACATGACAGCGATTAACCACGCTCCCTCTCTCTTTTCTACACAGACTGCACTCTACTACCAATACCACACACAAAAACATCAGAATTCATGAAATTTTAATTGTTAATTCCACTTCTTTAGTAACGAACTACTACATAAAGAACTTGGTAAATAAATAAAAAATCATGCTACTTAGTGGTTAAAAAATTAAAAATGATTTTTTTTTAATTAAAGATCACTTTCAAATGCATTAAAAAATTACAAAATATTTATATATATTTATAATATTTTTGGCAAAAATTTTCTATTATTGATGATAATTGATGGATACACTCAACTTGAGAGATTAAAATTATAAAAAATAAATTAAAATCAATCAAAATTACTAAATTTCAAAACTAAAAGAATTGAACATACAACTAAGCCTACATTAAACAATAAGTAAAATTATATTATTTTAAGTAAAAATTAAAATTTAATTTATTAATTGAGATACTGGTTAGTATTTATTAAATGAAATTAACTAACGTATCAAGTATATATAATACAGATATTTCGACATAGTTGTGCGTGTCCTTCTAAATCACTCATATTGAGCATTTTTTAGTTTGTTCTTTTTCTGCTTCCACGTCACCAAAAAAAACATTGGGCATTTTTTTCTTTGTTTTTGCAAAAATAAAATAAAATATGAGACCAGTATGAGAGAAGAGAAGGAAATTTCAAATAGAAAGAATAGATGGTACGAAAATGTCTACAGAAGGTAAAAAGCGGTTGATTGACGCACATTTGGTGTGAGGAATTGTTCCTGAAAATTGTCACTGCGTTCACATCAGTAATTTAGTGTGAGTGTGTAACCAACACGTACAATTCGAATAAATTCATCAAAATAGTATAAATATAGCTTCTTTTAACCATTTAATTTATACACATTATCAAAGTAAAAAATATATATAATTTCATTTAATAAAATATATTATGTTATATACGGAATTCGATAATATGAATTATCGATTGTATTACAGAATATAATAATACATTATTAAAATTAATAATAAATGTTTAACATAAAAGGTAAAAAAAATTAAACTTTAATTTAAATAGTTTCATTCAAAAATTTGACTTTTCTAAAATAAATAAAATATAAAATTAAATAAATTTAAAATGTACTTATCTTTAATTTAAAGTATACATATTATAGTTTAAATTAATAAAAATTTATTTTATATATTTATTCACTTTATAAGAATTAAATTCTTCCTTACTCTTGTTATCACCCTGTTCTTGAATTAGAAAACATCTTGAGAAGTTTATGAAAAACTATTAAAAATAACATCGAACTCATATATATAATTTTTTAATTTTTTAAATTAAATTTATTTATTTATTTTTCAATTTTTATGATCAAATTTATACCATAAACATAAACCTTCGTATATTCAAATAGGTACTTAATTTATTTATTCAAATGCACCTTAATATATTTGACTCTTAATTTATAGGTGACTTTTAGGTACACCATGAAACCTATAAAAACTTATAATTAAAATAGGTACTTAATTTATTTATTCAAACGCAGCTTGATATATTTGACTCTTAATTGGTGAGTGATTGCTAGGGTACACTACACCAGTTATTCATGTGGTGTATCTGTACAGCAGAAAAATAAGCTTTTATGTTTCTTTTTATTAACTTGTAAATAGATTTTAATCCCTATTAAGTATTTCAAATTTGGTACTAATTAAATTAAAATTTGAAAGAGATCCTTAATTGTTATCCCAAAGTAAAGAGTGTCTTCATATAAAGTAATTAGGATTTGTCTTTTCAGAAAATGCTTGATTTTGCTGTACGTCAAACGAGATCTGGAGATTGGGTTTTTCATTCATTTTCTCCAGCAAGAAATAGGTTTGGATTGTAGTTTTTCTTTAATGGTGATCAAGCATATTGTGCAGTATAATAGAAATTCTGAAATAAAACCCTAAAAGATAGTCATAAACAGAAAAGTTTTGAAATGCAGGTTTTTGGTAACCGCCCCCTGAATCCGCCACGACCCTTTCATAATGGTCCAGGAGGTGGCAATGTGTGAGCTTGTGGTATCGCTAATGATGTTGAGCTGTTGAAGACAAATCCAACACGCAAACATTTTGCTAAATTTTAACAATTTTTTCTATTTTTTAGATTGTAGCACTGAATCTCAACCGTTTATTAAATTACATTATATATTCAACGGTTTTAATAACTGCTGCATCACTACATCACATAGAACCACGGTGTACATTAGACACTTAGACGTTACCTAATTTGTAAGGTAATTAATCCAAATCACACTTCCACTTGTTTACTACAAGACAATAAAGCATGGCACGTAAACTTAGTGATGCAACCGGCGCGTGCTCTTTTATGTTTTCTTCCGCAGCATGCTACTAACTAACTCTGGAGAATAAAACAAATATTAATTAAATAAAATAATGTTTCTTTTTATATTATTCATCTACTTAAAAGCAATAATAAAAGTAAATTATAAAGCACTAAAAATTATAAGTTTTTTTTCTTTCAGTTTTATTTCAAACACGTCAAATCAGGATATTTAAGATCCATATATAATTTTATAAGTTGACCTATTTTTTATTATGTCATATATTTTTATTTTAATACATTTTCTTTAAGATGTATTTATCATATTTTAAAAAAAAAAAACGTTAGAGATATCAAGATTCTGCACACAGAACAAATTTCTGTTTGATGAATCATAATAAAAAAACAAATGGCGAGAGCGCAACTCCCAACAACGACGCACCTGGTATAGTGGAAATGGTTTTAGATTATCTTTTAATAAAGCATTTAAGTCAAACTGTTAGTGGTAAAATTTGATAAAATATCATTTAATAAAGTAATTTATTTTAATAATTAATAATACATTTTTAGATAATTATTGTTTTTTAAAATTTATATTTTTAATTATTAATTGATAAAATTTAAATATATTTTTTATAATTTAATCTTTTATTTATTTATTATTAATTAAATATTATTTGATTCTTTTATCATAATATTATTAATTTTAATAAATTTTTTTATTTTAAAGTATTATATTTTAATATATTTTATTTACTTTAATTAGTATAATTTTAATTTATTTTAAAAATATTAAACTGTTTGATAAGAATTATGTTTTTGATTTTATTTATGTAAAAATTTAAAAAATTAAATTTTAATATTTTTAGAAAAATAAAGATATCTTTTAATTACATATAATTAATTAACTAAATTTTTATTTCGTTAATGTCATAGATAATAAATTAACTATATTTTAATAAACAATTATCAATTATGTTCTCTATTCGTGATTTATATTAATTTATTAACTATTTTTTATGTCGTTAATTACTACTAATTTATTATATAATTTATAAATCGATTAGTAAAATATTCTTTTGGCAGTTCGTAACATGATATGTTACTGTTTTCATTTAATTTAAAGCATAAATTAGGGTGCTAGTAGGTTAAAGAATAAGACTTAAAATGCTACTTTAAGATTTGAGATAAGACATTATATGTGGAACAAAAGAATAAAATAAGGGGCATTAGAAATAATATAAGAATAAGAATAGAAAACGTTGCAGTTGAAACAGTATTATTAGGAGGCAGAAATAACTTGAGGGAAAAGTAACGCGACTACTAGTCTATGAGGTATAAAAGATCCTTTATTTCTTCATAAATCCCAACTAAAAATTATTCAGTTTAGCCAGTAGCCACGTTTTAATTCACCGTCCAAAAAAATAGGTGTGGAAAGAACCACGCAATCAGTGCATCCACCATATTTCAAATATATTTGTATATTATAGAGAAAAAAATTTGTGTTCTACAGTTTATAAAATGATTTATTAAAAAATATTATATATTAAGAATGAATTTAGTTAAAGATAAATGCTCAGTTATTGTATTTTAAATAATATATGTTAATTCTTAATTCATTAATGAAGTTAAACTAGGATTTTACAATAATAAGTTTTACTAAACTATTAATTTAATAACTAATAATTTTGTCTTGTTTTAAAGATTATTAGTTTGTTAATAAAAATATAACAATGAAAAATAAGTTTGATTTCACATTTTTAAAGGATAAACTGGTGTTTTTACTTAAGATATACAGTAACTTGTAATTGTAAAGTTCCTTTTTTAAATTGTTAATCTTATATTGGTTGAAAAAGAAGGTATTTTATATATAAAAAAATAAGATTAAGAACAACATCACTAAGGTTGAAATTGAGACTGACATGAGATTCACGGTTGTCAGGTTTCAATCGTGGATACAGTGTAAAAAATATATATATTAAATACATTCATAATATTAAAGCAGCTCCATCAAATCGTGTTTTTTAATTGTTGTTAGAAAATTAATATAACAATTTAATTTAATCAGTAATCTGTGCAATCCTATAATAAAATCCGTTGTTATTTTTTAAATTTTACATTTTTAGATTAATTTGATTATTTATTAAGTTTTAAAGGAATCAGTTTGTTGATAAATTTTTAAGAGATGAATATGGTGATAATTTAAAACTTTAAACGTTTTTTATTAAAAAAATAAATTAACAGAAATTTAAAATATATATTTGATTTCCAAATCTTTTTAACAACTAAAATACCATAAATTGAAAATTATTTCAAATTACTAAATAGTTGTAAATATATTTTTTTATAATATTAGTATATAATGATTTTTTCTATTTAAAAAATCATTTCCTACCGTTACTTTTTATCCCTATCCCAGACTAAATTATGTACTACGTCCTCAGTGAGGTGAAATTGAATTGGGTTAGGTTAGATGTTTTTTGTTTAATTAATATAGGATCGTAAATATATATTTTCATGAACTACTTACTCAATCAAAAATAATAGAAATGTGGCGGAACAATTCTTTAATACAATAATTTATTTAATAAAAATTAAAGATATACCATCTAACACAATTATTTGTTGGTCATAAAGAATAACTTTATAGTAGTCAATTTTTTTTTAAAAAAATTAAGATTGAGATTTGACTTATTTATTTTGATCTAAAATTTAGGAGTTTGCTTGAATCTTTTTAAAAGCCTTACCTAACAAGAAATTTTATTTATAATATATATTATTTTAAAATAGGTCTATAAACTTAAATTTATCTTTGGGGTTAATAATGTCATGATGATTTAAAAGCTACTAATAAATTATAATTTTGAAATATTTAATATATAAATTATTGAGATTAATTTTTTTTACATTATCAACAAATTTAAACTTATAATGAGCATAAATTTTTAAATAATTATTATAAAAATTAATAATTTTAATAATATAATAATATATAATTAAATAAAAATATCAATATAGTTTAATTAAATTCTGAATTATTTTAACTATTAGTTCATATAATTCCAATATCCAGCAAACAAATGGAAGCAAACCGTTTGTAAATTTGAATTAAACTGTTTTCAAGTTAAAATAAATTTCTATATTAAATGAAAATGATATTTTAATGAAAATTGTTTTTATTAGGACAAAATTGAAATATCTTAATGTAAGTATTTTTGTTACCTTCTTTAATTAATAGTTGAGATATGTTGCACCTTACTGATTGATGCAATAAAAAATGATATTAGAAATTGAATTTCAAACGAATACTAACATTAAAAATAATAATAATATTTTTTATTTTTTATGAAATTAAATCTTATCAAAATATATTTAAGTCGGTATTCCTTTTTATTCCTATTTGGTAGAAAAAAAAAATAGAATAGAAAGTTAGTCGTGGCCCGAAAAATGTGTATGAACAATATGCTCCCTTTCCTTTGGACTTAAAGACACCAATAATGATATCATGCATTGATGTGTACTCAGAGTCAGAGACAAGCCATTCATGAGAAAGAAGGCATGTTTTGATTTTTGATGTCTCTGAAAAGCTACATGGAAAATAATTGAGAAAGGATTTGGATTTTTTTTTTTCTTTAATGGAAGAATTCGGATCTTTTATAAGCAACAAATAAATTTTTTATTATTTATCCTAATATATTTTATTTTTATTTATATTATATATTTTTTGTTTTAATTTTTTACTATTTTTTTACCTATTTTAAATATATAATAATGTTTTATAAATAAACGTGAGGTTCTAAAATATGATGAACTGTATTTTTAATTTTTATAAAGATTAATTTTTTTTATTAATTAATCTTCACCGAAATTTAAAATGCCTTATTTTAAATTTTTATATAAGGTGCATAATTTTTTTCAATAATAATTATTAGAATTGCACGTGACCTATAAACAAAGTTGAAACCACACTTATGTTTTGTCTTTTTTCAAAAAAAAACAAATACTTTTTTTTCGTTTTAATATACTATTATTTTATTTATAAAACTTTTTATTTGAAAATTAACGGTTAAATAATATAATATTAATAGGAGGATAACGTATATTAATTTTTTAAAATATTTATAATTTATAAGCATATAATTTTATAATAAATATTTAACTATAAATTATAGAATATAATATATATTAAATTATGTAATTTAATAAAATATTATATAATTTAATTTTTATGGATTTTATTATCCAATACAAAATTTTAATTAACAGTTCTGTAATTCTTCATTTTATCCCAGCATAATTATTTTGATTTTATGTTTTAATTTAATTAAAAATTAAATAAATAATTGTAAAAATTAAAATTCATAATAAAAAAGAAAATAAGATAATAAAAAATTGAAAAATAAAATATTGGCATGCTTGTTTTTGAAAATAACGTTGTAAAATGTTAATACAGTTTTTAAATTTAAATCGATTTCAAAGGTTATATTTGTAATTTTCAAATTATTTTTTCATAAAGTTTGGTGATTATTTTCTTTTATCACATCCGTCATCCTGCCTCGTTGCAAATTTACCTCTTAAACAAATTATCAAATAAAATTTTCTAAAATAAAATATTATTAAAGTAAGTAGATTTCTTATCAAATCAAAACATAGAATTATCAAGAACATGCAATAACATTAATTGTCATATCAATTTCTAAAAAATTCTTATCCAATGACAAATTTATCTCTATTTAAAGTCAAACTTCTCTTAAAATTCATTAATTATACTAATTAATCAAAATATAAAAATAGAATAGTTAAATATTAATGAAAATTATAAAAAACTAAATATTTTTAAAAACTTATAACGTTAATTATAGAAAACCTTGTAAATAAGAAAAAAAATATAAACATTCATGATATAAATCTTTACTCTCTCTCATATTCATATATATATATATATATATATATATATATATATATATATATATATATATATATATATATATATATATATATATATCCTTGTAAATAAATTACCTGATACTGAAAGAAATATAATATTTTCACAATACCATAAGAAATGATACTCACGTAATAAATTTATATAACATTAATTTTCTTTTATCTTTTGTACGATATTTCCAACTTTATGAAACACTTTTTCCTCTCTTTTATTGTATAAATATGTTATTGAATTTTGTTGTGAAAACAAATTTTCTTTATTTTTTATTTTGGTAAACTAAATGAAATTTCTGATGCTCAAATTCCTTATCTCTACCCCCACCGTTTATGGATGAGTCAGCATCGTCTGTGACTTGACTTCATTGCAATCATCAAACACGGTGGGACTTGTCCAATGGTTAAAATACCTGAACATCAGGGTGCCTTCGTATATAAATTATTCACTGAAATATAATTCACAAAAATCAGCTTCCCCAAACCTCATGATTTTAAAAGGATTTTTTTTTTGCTTTAAAAATTCACATTTAAAAAGGAGAAATTTTAAGTGTTTTCAAAATAAAAAAAATGTTATTTGAATTATTTAATATATATCATTTCAGTAACGTAATCACTATATTAAAATAATTATGATAAAAAAAAGAAAAAAAGAACCAGTATCCTTGTTATATCTGCAGCACGGAAACTAAGGGTGTCACTAAATTAAATTTTACCTAAATATATTTTCATTCCTATAAATATGATTAAACTTAATTTTAATTCTCAAATATTTAAATTTTAAAAAATAATATCTTAGATTCATATATAGTTAGTTGCATGCATATATGCATTTATTGTGAAACTTTCATTCCTCCACATTCATTAATGTATTCTCATATTTTCACCACGAAAATCACACATGAAACTAACAAAGCAAGTCTACGTCACTGTGGGGACCACATTTATTGCTTTCCCTGCTCCTCAAACAACATCTAATTCATCAACACACAAACGCTCTCAGTTAATAAGGTTCAATTTCACAGAAAATTGCGTGAATCAGATTAAGGGGACGATGCTCGCGAATGATCAAGAGAAAGAGAGTGTATCTGCTTGATCAGATGCTTTTCCTTTTTCGGGTTAGGAATGGGCCTTACCTTTTATCTTCTTACTATGGGCCTTTTCTTTTCCACTTGACATTTCAAATAGGGCCCATTATCACTTTCGGTGCATGGACTTCCTCTACAGTTTCATGTTTATATATATATATTACAATTAAGAAAGGGACGAGTTTTCATGAGATTCGAATCCAGATTTTATGTAAAATTATTCCAATCATAATTTTAGATCAAATTTTAGTGGCTTATTTTTTATACTTTTTACATCTTTTTTTTTTTTATATTACCATTCCTTTTCTTTTTTTCTAATTTTGTTTCTTAAAATTATTCTTTTTACATATATTAAATATATTTTTAAAATTTAAATTAATACACTTTCAATATTTAAACTGTCAAAAATATTTTTATAAAATATTACTTTTATAACTTTAATCCTGAAAATAATTTTTTAAATTTTAAAAATATTTTTAACTTTTTAGAATTTAAATTTTAAAATAAAAAATATTTATTATTTTTTTCTTCAGTTTTACTAGAAGTATTTTTTTAATTTTAAATTTAAAATTATGAAAAAGTAGAAATATACTTTTGAAATTTAAATTATAAAATATTAAAGTCTAGGATTGTTCAATTTAATGATAAATTTTAATTTGTAAAATATTTTGAAAAAGATATTTTTTAAAAATTGAATGAAATTAAATGGAGAAAAAATAGAGTAATTTAAAAAATTGATAAACAAATATTATTTTTAAGATAGTTTTTAAAGACTTCACTCATCAAATAATTTTTTTTTTTGTTTTTCAAACTAAAATTATTAAAAAAATAGGAACTATATTTTTAAGATTTAAATGTTAAAATCATATTTCTTAAAATAATTAAAATAAAGAGGAGAAGGAGAAGAGGATCCAAGTAGACAAAAGGAATTGTAAAAAGTAAAAGCCTAATTCTTTGATGCCTATCAAGGGACAGAGGATCTGTGTCTTGTACTTTTGTCTTGTCGGCTTCTGTTTTCCTGGTATTTGGGCCTAGCCCCGTTTTCTTATTTCCTTTGTTACTTAGGTGTTGTTTTTGGTCCTTTTTTAAGGATTATAATGGGGTTGACTGAAACCTTATTTTGGGCCTATCCCTATTCATGACTTTGGACTTTTGACCCATTGGACCATTTAGTTTTAAAAAAATGATAATAGCACTTTTGATCTTTATATTTTGGATTATATACAATTTTAGTTTCTTTACTTTTTTCGAATCAAATAATATTTATTAATTTTAAAATTAATAATTTTAACCTCTGATTAATTTTTTCAAATTAATTAGATTTTGAAAAGATAAAAAATTATAATTTTTTTATTTTGGATAAAACTTAATAGTTTAGTCGGTAAGTTTTGAGAAAAAATAATTTAATCAATTAAATTTCTAAAAATTCTAAGAAAAAAGTATGAATTAAAAAGCTTTACATAAAATAAAGTCAACAGGATACTAAATTTATTAAATTTTAAAATGAAATAACTTATTTAACTCAAAACAAATTAAAGGACAAAAATTACATAGATTAAACTAAAGAGACAAAAATATAATTAAGCCTAAAAAAATCGCCTCTCACCGTCCAATCACATACCCATTTGAAGCAACAAATGCGTGTCAATAAATCCGAAAAAGAGAAACTCCTCCCTCATTTTCATTTTTAATTTTCTTGTTGACAAAACAAACATTAGCTATAGATTAATTATGAGACACGAAATATGATAAAAAATAAAAAATAAACTTTTTAAAGTGAATTTATTTTCAACAAAATAAGTAGGATTTATTTAAATTAATTTAAAATATATCATGGTTTTAACATTTTGAATGAATTAAGAATGAATATACTTTCATAAACTTGTTTTTTTCTTAATATACTCTAACATGTTTTTTTACATAAAAAATGTTAACAAATAATAATTTGAAAATTTATTAAGAAATGACATACATGTGTAACAAAGTAATCTTCATTATAGATTGTTTAATACACTAAAATGGAGGGTTTTCTAGAATTCTCATGATTTTTATACAAGTTGGGTGGAGATGGAGATGGAGATGGATCCACGCATGAGCAAAACGTGAGACAATTGTTTTAAACCGTTAGTGTGTGATCCAATTAAAGTGAATGAATAGCACTAAACGAGTAAACGAAGACTTGGCTACTTGCCAGCGACAAGTCTTCTCCATAACAAAAATGAGCACTCTATTTATTTATTTATGAACTTTTACCTTTTTTTTTTACTATAAAAAGAATTAAGTGTGCTTGTTTTCAAAAGTAATGTGAATTCTTATATTTATAATTAAATTTTAGTTAGTTAATTTAATTTTAAATTAAATTAATTAAACCAAAACAAACATATCTTACAAACAAAATTACTGTAGACAAACTTTATCCTTTTACATGCCCCAATGCAAGTTTTGTTAATTCTTATTATAATTCTGTTGCTTGTGTATGATGACTATGTATCATTGTCGCTCGAATAAATATAATGTATTATAGATGAAGAACTTTAAACTTCAATATCTAAACAAACAAAGGTTTAATTCAAATAGCCAATAAAGGTAGCTTAAGTATATAATATTAGGAATTCAAACACATTTAAAACAAATGTTTGTAAAAGGAGAAAAATTAATTTCATTTTGGATTTTAATTCTGAATAAAATCATACACAATAAAAGAAAATAATTTTTTTAACTAGTTTGAATACTCTCATATTAGTATTCATATGATATTTGTATGATGAAATATTAATATTAAAAAAATTAAAATCATATAATTATTTTAAAAAATTATTTAACTTTTTAAAAAATTTATTTAATTTATGTATTTTTATTGTTTATAATAAAATTTAATGATTAATTTATTTATTTTTTTACATTCGTATGAAATAAATCCTTTCATTTACCACCTCTTTCTTATACGACAATATTATTTACAGAAGAGAAATATAAAAGCAAATTTGCTATACTCTGTATAAATAGTTATGAATTCTACTATAATTATTGCTATGTATAGCTTTCTTTTATAATATGATAAAAGCTAATATATATGGATGAGATAATTTAAATCCGCACATAACTTAATTGAGCAAAACAAACATTTATATAAAGCTATTTAATGAATATTGTTGCAAAATGATCAACATATTAACGAGTCTTTGGAATAATTCAGAAACAAACGAATACATTGTAGTAATTTTAAAAAAATCATACTCATACTAACAACAAAAAAGCATTTTGAGTAGAAAATAAAAAATAGTGAAGAAAATGTTTACCTTTTTTTAGTACAATGGTAGCACTTAATGAAGTTTAAATTTATAATGATACAAATTATGCAAGCCTCTAACCGTAGCTTAAATTTATAATGACTTATAAAATGAATACTTTGTTTTTGTGTGTGGGAGTATTTTAATTTTAACAAAATAATTATTTATGTTTTATAATTTTTATGAATATTTTAAAGAAAAATCATTTTTTTAAATTGAAAATATCTGTCATGCATTGTATTTTCAAAATATATTTTTTGAAAATGTACTTTCCAAACATTTGCTTAGTCAAACCAATCTTTTGTTGCATAATAAAATTCAAAGAAATTTTAATACTTGCGTTAACGTATAGCTGATTATATCCATATATAAAGAAAAAATGGTACAAATAAATCTTTGATCATTGAGAGGTCAATTCTGCAGTTTTCTTGTCTCTGGACTTGCCATCTTCTTCAATATCTCAATTCACTGGTTTTTCCATTTCCTTTGGTTGGTTTCTGGTTTCAACTTTAAGACGAACAAGAAATTTCTGAGGTATATATTCAAATACTGTTAATAAGTAATCTTAGACACTTGATAGATAATGAAACAAAAATATATTTAATAAAAAATTATTATATTAAAAATATAAAAATTACCTTATAATTTTTATTTAAAATAATTAAAAATATTTAATCGAGTATATAAATGTTACATAATTAGAAGATTAATCAACAAAGCCTTATATTTTTAGATAATCACATATTTAAAATGGTTTTGATAATGATTATTATAATGATATTAATTAATAATTATTTAAATACATTTTATTCAAAAATTTATTTAAATATAAACTTTTGTTTTTAATATAAGAAAAAATTTTAATTAATAAAATGTTATATATTTTTGTTTCCTTAACCGATATAGTAACTCTTAAAAAAAACACCCATCAACATTTTTCTATATTGCCAATAAAAACTTGGCAAATATTTAATTTAACAAAATATGTATAATGCACACTGTCTTTTTAAATTGGAGTTTGGTCAAGTGAGGGGTAATGTTATTCATGTGATACTCTATGATAAAGTTTAACTTAAGATCTCATGCATAAAGTTTCATTTAAGATCTTATGTATTTTAACCGTTCTTTTACTTTTAACTAATATTAGAGGATGAAAGTCAACATGTTTGACAGATTTACAGCTTGTTTAAAGTTTATCTTGACTCAATTAGTTTAATAAATAGATAGGTTCAGATCTATTAAAAAGCTTTTTTAGATAAATAAATCAGGCCTATGTTTATAAAAAAGCTTATTTAATCTATTCAGGAGCCTATTTATATTTATATTTATTTTAATATATTATATTTATATAATATTTATTTTATATTTTATTTACATAATATATATATATATGTTTTAAATCTATTTAATGACCTTTTTATCTTGTAAACTTTAAATTTGAAAATCTTTTTAATCAATTATTTATATATGTTTTAAGTTTGTTTATTAAATTTTTTTGTTACGTAGGCTTTTAAACAGACTTGCAGGTTTTGTAGGCTTAAATTTTTCTTGTAATATACTTTACTTGAAATGCATTCTGTAAACAATTTTTCCAACATTTTAACCCATTTTGACTTGATCTCCTTCATTCTTCATTTGTTTCATATTCTAAATAATTCATGTTTGAAAGAAATAGTCTTGATAATGAAAATGAAAACGATAGTGCCATATGAAGTATATTTGATCACTCTATTAATCAAGCTGATGAAGATATTAGGAATGAGTCACAGATAATAAAATCTTGGGAGTTGCCAACATACAAAAGATAGTGGAAGATCATCTTTTTTAGAAAACAAGATGGAGGAAGTAGAGTGAGTTCAATTTGATTTTTGATCAGTCAACTTTCATTGAAAGAGATATTCTACATAGTCAAAAGCCTCATGATGAAAGGTATTCTAAAAAAAAAAGAGCTCACTAGATCGAAAACCTAAAAAACGAGTTAGGCAAAAGTTAGGGCAATCGAAAAAAAAGTCGGCTAAATCGAAAACCTCAAAAAATTATATAGACAAAAGTTAGAGCAATTGAAAAAGAAAGAGAGCTCGCTAGATCGAAAACCTCAAAAACGATCTAGGCAAAAGTTAGGGCGATCGAAAAAAGCTCGCTAGATCGAAATTTTTAAACAGGTCAGACTTAAACACTCAAAACTTAATTTAACTCGACATACTTTCATCCCTAATTAATATACTTTTTCTCTAAAACTTCCCTTTTTTATACTTGACAAAATTTGTTGTTTAGAATTTTTTTACTCTCATTTTTTCAGTATTTTTATTTTTATTTAAAGAAACACTCTTTCATTGTTTCTTTAACATTTGATTCTTAAAAATATAAGATGACTGGTCAGAAGTATTTCTAATTGCGCTCACATTTCATGAACTATGAGAATATAGTTCATTTACAATTATTTTAATAATTTTTTTTTAAACATACATTATAGAGTGTTTTTAAATTATATCCAAAATAAAATAAAATCTATATTTTAATTTTAATTTTAATATTTTACCAATTAAAATAAATATTTTTAAATTACTAATAAACTAGAATGATAAATATAAAAAATTTAAATTAATTATTATTTTTATAATAATTTATAATAATATTAAAGTTTATACTCATATAAGAAGTTTATACATTGTGTGCGCATTTTAATTAATTTTTTACAATATACGTATAAGAATGTTGACAAATGAAAATGTTGAAGAATATTCTAAATATACATAAAAAATTAAAAATAATTAATATATGTCTTAAATAATATTTAATGCAATTCAATATTTTTAAAAAACATAATAAGAGTTGGGTTTATAAGTCGTGTTTAGTTCTACGCCTTTCGCCGCCCTTGCAAGGAGGGCCCATTGATGATATGATAGTTGCAGACTCAGAGCAATCCCCTTTGGAGAAGAATTCTAAATTCTAAATTCTAATATAAGAACGCCAAAACAAAACCAAACACGTGGTTGGAACAAGTAAAAATTAAGAACTGTATTGGTCCAATTACATTAATTACATTTAGACCACTTTGGTGAATTGAATGTAAATGCCATACACCACTTTTACGGCTTCTATACTCTTTATTTATTCACGTTAAAACAATTTTAACTTCATCCAAGTTTATAAGAATTTTTTTTATACATATAATATCCGTTTGTATTTAATTATAAGCTGTTAAATTTATTTTATTTTAAAAAATTATTAATTGTTAAATAAAAATATAAATAAAATTACATGTTTAGTTTAACCGAGTAATAACATACATTTAAATGAAAGGTCGTGAGAAAGAGTCAATCCCAAACTTTGGATTTGTTTCTTTGCATATAGACACAAACTTGGAGGTTCTGCACTCAACCGTACGTGTGACTTGATGCGATAAAACCGCACGAGCGTCTGAGTCAATCTTTACTTTAATATTAAAATTTCTTTACATTTATTTACATTTTAAATTTAACAGTTAATAATTTTTTATTTTTTAAATATAAAAAATAAAATAAAAATAATATATACTTTTTATATATATAACAATCATTTTCCGTCTCTATTAGATGTATTTAAATTTGGCAGAGGCAGCTGATGGAATCACCTTTGTCCTCTTAATGTTCATTTTTCGGCTGTAGCTATTTAATATTAAGGATCCTGTAAAGATATTGTTTAAAAAAATTAAAAGTATTTTTTTTATAAAGTAATGTTAAATTATCTAAAAGATATATTGATTATATTTTTAATAAAAAAATTTATTTGTAATGCCATCGATGTTTAAGGTACTTGTTAGTATTAACTAAATATTAATTAGACAAAACCTATATACAAACACCATTTTTTTTTCAAAGAAATAAAACTATTATTAACTTGCAGAATTGTTGAATTCCGCTTGAATTTGTGTCAACTTGCCCAACGTAAGTTCAGATCCTTCTACAAGGCATATTTTTAATCATTTTCTGTTAACCCCAAATCAAAATAAGTGATTCTTTTTTTTCTCTCTCTATATATATATTAAAAAAGTCATAAAATGAGTATTTTATTAATATTTTACAATTCATGTCGAAAGAACATAAAATAAACATAGCAGAAAAAGGAAAATGAAGACAAAGGCAACACTATAGAATTATATAGCCGTGCCGCACTTGAATACAAGATTTAATTAGTAATGTAATGTACATCAGCAACATATTGTCGATATTGGGTGACAAAAAAGCTAATATAATAGCGGCAGACATTGAGACATGATGCATTTAACCGAATCTTAATTACTTGGATAGAAAGGTAAGGAATAGAAGGTACCAAAAACATTCACTAATTGACACAAGCCGACATAAAGTCTCCATTTATTAGAATGAACTATGAACAATGATATTCATAATTTAAATCTTTATAGATCTAATCAATGTTTTTTGTTATTTATCATATTTTTATTAATTTTCCCCTTTTTCCTATCTCTTACTAATTAAGTACATATAGCATGAAGTGTATATTTTAAATAGAATTAATGAAATAAAGTAAATAAATAAGTTAAAAAAATCAAACAATCTAATTCTAATAGTTTATTTTGACAAAGACGAGGGAGGTTAATCTTTCTTTCAATTGAATAGGTTTTGAAATAGAAGGGATTAAGAGAAAGTAAAAGTAGAAGAAAGAAGAATAAAAGGTAAAATGTGAAGAGCCGACATAAATTGACAAAGTCGCAAAGGAATTTAGAAAGTCGTTGTGAAGTCAAATACTGTTCCTTTGGCCACTCTTCCCATTGTTTTAATAAGTAGCTTTTGGTTTCTCCCTCTTGAATTGAAAAAGAAAAAGGGAAACACATACATAATATGTATCTATCTAATTAATTAGCAAAACCAATGAAATCCATATTTGTGATTGAAACCAAACACAGAGAAGAGTAGTGATTAGTCAAAGACACCCCACCATTTATTGTCAGGTGTGCGGTCAAGCAGTCTAGCAGTTGAGCACTTGGATGTGGATGATGCATCTTATTTCATATAGAGACAAATTAACAAACACCTTGTGGGTTATGGTTGAACTTGAACCGATCCATTTCTTTTTCTCTGACATGTGTTGAAAATAAAGACCACACCATTTGAATTCCAAGGACTAATTGTCCATATTTGGGTGCTGTAATTAAATGGACGTGGACATGCCACAAAACCCGTTCCATCTAATGTGAACATCATGCCATCACTATTTTCTTTTTTTCTTTTTCTTTTTCTGCCTTCAATTCAATGGATTGACCAATTTCCTCAATAACCACACATCTAGTAGCTGCCTAGCTGGACACATAAAAAATACTATTATTTATTTAATAAAAATGCATTTTTTTTAAAAAATATATTACTATTTATAATTGTAAGATAATTTTTAACCTAATTATTAATTTGGTCATGGTCCATCACCCAGTCTCCCTACTTTCTTCTTCTCACTTTTTACTGTTGTTAATCAATCTATTTATATGGATTATGTCACATTCAAAGTCTTCCTTATTTTGCAAAACAGATTTCTCTAAGAAAATATTGTAATTTAGATTGTAAACCCCCCAAAATTGCATGTCTGTTATTATTAAGATTTAAAGTATTATCTGACAGCTTCTTCAAATAATTTTTTTTTCTTTACATCAACTTTTTTTTTTCTTGATTAAAGAAAACAATAACTATTATCCTTTTTGTTTTTCTTCCCCCACTACTTAGGATTGAAAATGTTTTATTCAATGAGATTTTTCAGTATTACACCAACTCAAGCATGCACGGACAAAACCCTTGCTTCTCAAATAATTTTCATGACGGTGGTAAACTGTGGTTTTTTTTTTACAATAAAAAAATTAAAAATTTTATATAAACTATTTTAATTTTTCATTCCTTTTCATTAGATCAACTCTAATGGTTTAATTAAGTTGTAGTTTAATTTGTGATTTTTTATTTTAAAAATAATTATTATTTTATTTTAAAATTTTGTACAGAAATTAATAAAAACATTATTTTCACTCTTGGATAAAACTTTGTAAATAGAAAATAATATTTTTATAAATAAAATAAAAAATATTTTTACAAACTAAACAATTCCTAAATATTTAGGTAAATATAGTTCAAATGTGTTAAATATGTGTTCTTACATAGATTTCATGGTTTTATACAAGTCAGAATTGAAATAATGAAATCCTCAATGTTCTTCTCTATCTTTTGAAGACTGAATGAGATGATTTATTTCCTTAGTTAGAAGGGTAATAACTTTATTAGTTAAATGAATGTAGCGAGAAATTCGCTACTCCTCCACCAATTTTTACCTTAAATCTCACCCAAAAAACGTGGTCAACAGTTGGGATAATCTAATTGCGTCTCATTCGTCGGTGTTTGACTTCTGTAAGATTCATTCTCTAACTTTATTTCTTGCAAGTAATAATAATAATAATAATAATAATAATAATAATAATAATAATAATAATAATAATAATAATAATAATAATAATAATGGCTCACAAATAACATATTTATGAAAACATTGCATACGAAATATGAAAGAACTGGGCCAATAATGTGTACTTGTTCTAGATTTTCTGTGCTTCAAAAGCGTATTTCCGTTATCTAAAATGGAATTTAACAATAGTATAACTGTTATAAAACAACGTAAATTGTAAGTCAAAGGCATATAACCAAAGAGTAGATAATATAGAAAGAAAAAAATTTCTAGAAGAGAGATGCTCATTATTCATTTACATATAGGACTTATATATAAGCAAATGGAAGGACTATAATATATCATATTTTTTTAATATTTCAAAATATTACCTATTAATTTTAATAATATTTTAAAAGGTGTTGTATTTAATTTATGTTGTAAAATATTATTAATAATATTTAAAAAATGTTATAAAAATATAAAAAAAAATTATCTATTAATTTTATTAACATTTTTAAAAATTATTATATCTAATTTATGTTTAAAAAATATTATATCTTATAATAAAGATAATAACAAAAATTAAAAAACCATAATTTTTTAAATATATATAATATCATCTTCAAAATTAAAGATCATATTACTTATCAAATGAAACAAACAAAGTTATATTCTTTTTAAGGAGAAATCAAAACAAATATAACAAATGATGAACATTTACAAAATCATGATATTTATAATAATAACTTTTAATTCGGTAAATCTTCCCCAAAAATAAAGGTGCTGCTGGGTTGAGGAAATTAAGTTTAATTTGGTAAAGGTATTATAATTTATTTTAAATTTGGTTCCTCTAATTTTAAAACATTTATAAATTTTTTATTGATTCTATTTATTTTTATTAGAAAGGATAAATTTGTTATATGAGATATAAGTTACTAAACTGAATTAAAAGAAAAAACAGGATGAAAGTAAACATAATAAAGGAATAAAACATAAAAACAAATAAATATTTCTTAAATTAAACAAACATGATTCAATTACAATATTTTATGAAACCTTTAATATTAAAGCTAAATATAAATTTTAAAATTATAATACGCAGATTAATTTTTTTTCAATTAATAATTTCAATATTAATTGAGATATAAATAATAAAAATTATTTAATAAAATAAGTGAATTATTTTAAAAAAATTAAATATTATAATTGAAGATAACAACATTTTCGAGGAGAAAGTAATTTTTAGAGACAAAATGATGTAAAACTAGAACATAAAATGCGTTTCTTACTATTAATTGTAATAATATTGAATTGTTAAATTTTTTAATATTAATTTTTCCATGCATCTAAATGTAAGATTAATACCCATAGCATACTCACTCTATGCAATGTATATTTAAGAATACACAATAAAAGTTATAATTTTTAATACTAATATATTAAATCACGTAAATTTTAAAAAAAATTTACTCTATATATTTTTATTATGTTTTCCATAATTAGAAGAACCGAAAGTGAAAAAAATGTATAAATACACATAACAAGAATAACATAATTGTTTTTCATAGAACCAAAAACTGTGGGGGCAAAGGTGTGTGTTACGCGTGGAATATAGAAAGCAAAGAATCCAACTCTTGCCAATTCAAAATAGGAATAGTTTAATATAAAATACATGCAACGTGGAAAATGTTTCAAATTGTTAACGCGAAATTAAAAAATTTCAAAAAAAAAACAAAAACAAAAAAGGGGCCACATACAGAACACCCCACTACTTCTATATTTTTATTTATAACTAAAAATTTAAAAAAACGAAGATAAGAATTAAGAAAGGAAGAAGATGCAATGCCTTGGGTCAACATACATCTGAGTCGTACTCGTTCTACATTTCACGCCACTCCAGGCATTATATTAATTAATTTATTTATTTTTATATTACAAAAATAAATTAATTTTTGAAAAATAAATTTAACTAACTTGTATGTAAAAATTTAAAGTGATTAGATTAATAGATTTACATGGTAATCTTGTTCAGGTGACACATGGGCCCAATTGAATCACTAGTTATTATTATTATTATTATTTAATTATTTGATAAAGAGGTGTGATTTGACTTGGAAGTTTGATTTCCAACCATTTTGTTGTATGAAGAATTCACCGTCATATTCCCGTCACATCCTTTTTCTTTTTTTATTTTATTTTGTTATTAATAAAAACAAACACACGGATCTAAAGCTTCATCTTATCTCAAGTAGTGACTAAGCAATTAAAATAGAAATTAAAAAATAAAAAAAAAGGAACAGAAAGAGCTTAATGGTTAATAGTTATTATAATTCGTGCATGCCAGCTCTTAAAATAAGCACAAGTGGGATTTTATTTCGCATGTGTCTCTTTCCACTTAGTTTCCTTCTTCAACTTGAGTTCGTGCCTTGCTAGTACCTACCTCTATATATATATATATATGCTTTCTCTCCCTTTGCTCACTCCGAATTTCTGAAACTTTAGGGTTTTTGCGTTTGCATTGAGAAAAGGTAGAGAAAAATTAAGTGTGTTGATTTTGATTTGAGGAACGGTTTTCGCTAATTAAGGCTTTGAACAAGTGCTTATTGTTGGAAACTCTACTTGATTCTGTTTAATTATCTAGCAGTCATGGAGTTTTCGTCATGGATTAACACTTCCTTGGATCTCAACATTAATCCTCACAGAGTTCATCAAGAAGTTCCCGTAAGTATAGAATTAAAGATCGAATAATATGTCATTTTGCTTCTGTGCATTTCCAGAAGCTCTTGTAGGAAATGGAAATGGTTTCGTTCAGAGTTTAGTTTGATATAGGGAGTAATTCATTGTTGTGTATTGATTTCAGAAGGAAGTGGAAAGCAAGCTTTTATCGTTGGGGATAACCAAGTTTTCTCCGGAAGAAGAGGTTGGTTAAGACAATTATTTAATAAATCAACTAGTTTTTATTTTATTTTATTTTTTAGTTTCTTTCCTTTCTTGGAGATCGTTTGGTAGATTCTAGAACATTTAATTTTAAGAGTTGGAATGTGAAAGTGCATGTTTCTTTGATGAGGTTAAAACTGTGAGAGTGATTATAATATATGGATTGGTGCTATTGCTACTATTTCAGTCGACTAGTGAGTTGGAGGAGGAACTGAAGCGGGTGACTGCAGAAAACAAGAAGTTGGCGGAAATGCTCTCGGTGGTGTGTGAAAACTACAACACTTTGAGAAGCCACTTGATGGAGTATATGAGCAGAAACCCTGAAAAGGAGCTGAGTCTATGTTCAAAGAAAAGGAAATCTGAAAGCAGCAACAACAATAGTAATCATCAGATGGGAAATAACAATGGAAACTCAGAGAGCAGCTCTACTGATGAAGAATCATGCAAGAAACCAAGGGAAGAAACCATCAAAGCAAAGATTTCAAGAGTTTATGTGAGGACAGAAGCATCTGATAGTAGCCTTGTAAGAAAGACTCTTCAATATGACATTAGATTCATCATATATAGACTATTTAGGTGCAACTGTTTGACAGGCTTTTCATTGTATTTGGTTTCAGATTGTGAAAGATGGATACCAATGGAGGAAATATGGACAAAAGGTGACCAGAGATAACCCTTGTCCAAGAGCATATTTCAAATGCTCTTTTGCTCCAAGCTGCCCTGTCAAAAAGAAGGTAAATAGTTTAGTGCTAATTAGGAATTAGAAACTGCTTATTCAAATGTTGGTAAAAGAATTGACTTGATCACAAACTAACTTGGTTTTGGTCTTGTTTGGTTATTTTTAGGTACAAAGAAGTGTTGATGATCAATCTGTCCTAGTTGCTACTTATGAAGGAGAGCACAATCATCCCCAGCCTTCCCAAATGGAGGCAACATCAGGTTCTGGCCGTAGTGTGACCTTAGCTTCCGTACCTTGTTCAGCATCTCTCAGCTCTTCAGCACCGGTTGTTACCCTTGACTTAACAAAATCCAAGTGCAGCAATGATTCCAAGAGTACAAAACCAAAAGTAGAATCACCTAAAGTACCGCAAATTCTGGTAGAAAAGATGGCTACTTCTTTGACCACGGATCCTAACTTCAGATCAGCACTTGTTGCTGCCATCTCAGGAAAATTGTTGCACAAGAATTAAATGAAGTTTGGTAAAGTATAGCTAATTTAGTTTCAATTTGTTAGGTAGTCCATAAAATAGATCATTATTTAAAGCAAGGGATATCTATGTAAATATAACATTGAAGGCTGAGACATATTTCTCAATTTGATCCTTTAAGTGGAAATAAAGTTCCACTAGGGATAGCATCTTGAGCTGATTAAACAAAAGAAAATCAAGCTCAGATCAATCTGCTTCGCCCTTCTGCCTCATCATGATAGGGTACCTCAAATCAGATTTCGAGTGAGTTTTTGCAAAAATTTTCTGAAAGAAATAAAAATTCTTTCATACGGTGCATGCATCTCTTATGGCAATTCAATTTCTTCGTCTTCATCCACTACTCTCTCTGGAAAGCCAATCGTATATCTCAATGCTTAATGTACAGACGGAGGCTCCTAGTTTTAGAATTTTCATTTTAGAAATAATATTACCACCTTCATCAAATATTGTTAATGGTCGAATATAACTCAAAAACGTAGAAGGAAAAAATGGTATCTGCATGATGAGTTTTCAATTCAATGATCGATATTTGGAGAATTAATAAATTTGAAATTGTAAGTTGATTTAGTTTTATACTCGTATCAGCTGATCCTGTAACTCGTATAAAGCACCTTATTTAATTTTTATGAAAGATGAATTGGAACAAATTTTTGACCAATATATGCGCGCCACACAATTGAGCATGGTCGTTTATTGAAAGCAAATTCTCGTTGCTCTAAGAAACTGATATATTAATGACTAACGAGTAGATTTCTCTACAATATCAACTGTGTCACACTAGAGGACCATTCTGATCGAGCTAGATAGTAAAATTGTTCTCAAATATTTAAAAGGGCTACATACTAAGATTGAAATTCATAACCATTAGTTAACTACATCAATTCTCGTTAATTAATTCACATATTGGTAATTGTCTCATGCAAATTTTAATTAATCAGTAAACTACACAGACAACGGTCCAATGAGCAAGAAGCACGCTCTTTAGGATGCCCCTATTGAGGTTTTGAATGATATGCAATATTAAATGGTAAAAATTATTTTGGGTTAAACGGAGTTCAAGTTCGATTTCCAGGTCTTCATAAAAAAAATACAAAAACGATTTCCAGGCTTTCTAGAGAAAGAGAGTTTAATGCTTCAAGATTGAATGCTCTGAGCTCTCTTGCATTCTCGAACTCAAATGTGCTATTTCTTAGACAGTATATTTGCACCCCCCAAGATTAATTAGTGGTTACTCCTACCATAGTAGCATTTCAACCATTCATTTTGTGGTCCTAATTTTCAACAACCTAATTCGGCCTAAATGCCTTTAACTTCCCACGGCAATATTTTAACACCGATTTCGTGAAATTAGGTAAACAATTCGTTCAAAAGAGTCCAGCCCTGTACCTAGATGACCGCTGAGGAAGTAGGTAATGTTGGACAGAGTTGACGGTAAGTCGGCCAAGACTTAGAAATCAAAATACCAAAGCGAATAAAAAACCTCAAGGGGCCTTGTCTGGTCCCAATCATAGGGTAACGGACTTAAGAGATTCATGACCACAAAAAATGATACACAGGATGGCTGGCTACTTAGTATATCTTTAATACACAAGAACTTAAAGAATTGTCAAATGTCATTTTGCTTTTCAAATACAACTGCCTTCTGGCTATTTCATTCATATCTGTATGGATTTTGTACACATGATTAATGATATGACAATTCACCAAAAGCCATGGTACTACTTAGAGGTGAAGCTCAATTTGTTCACAGCTAGCAACAGACCCACCTCGGTTAGCTCCTCATGTGCCTTATCTTTGACCTTAGGGTTGAGGGCGCTCTCTTTGCCCATTGCTTCTGCATTGGAGGTACATTCCTTGAATCTGAAGCAAGTGATAAGGTGGTCATTTGTTAGCCCAGCCACTTGCATGAAAGTATAGATGACTGTAGGTCCAACACTCCTGAATCCTCTCCTTACAAGGTCTTTACTTATGAATTCTGCTTTTGGAGATTTGACAGGTACCTGGCGCGGGTACCTGAACTGGTTGATTATAGGCTTATGGTTCACAAAGTTCCAGATAAATGTGTCAAAGGACCCAAACTCTTCAATTACCTGCATTGCAATGGGGGGAAAATGATAAAAAGACAAAATACGTAGTAGCCTCACTGTTTGACAGTTACAAACCAAGAAAAAATTATTATACAACCCCTTAAAACAAGTTGAATTGAGAATTTGTTTCTTTTTCCAAGTCTTCTTTTTATAATATGCGTTTGTGGGTCAGGAAGCAGTTTATTTTGTTTTTCTTAAAATTTTCCAAGGTAGGTAGCAGAAAAGTTTGAAAATTAGGTGTATGGGTTGATTCACTTCAGCAAGAGCCTTTTGATTCAGGCAAAAGAAATTACAAAGGAAAGAAATTTTCAACTTACTCACATGCCAAGCATAAGATTAGAAAAATAAGACATCAGAGTATTTACCTTACACATCTGACGTGCATTTTCAATTATGGATCGCAATCTGAGTTCTGATAGCAATGAGCTGGCAGGACTTCCTGGTGCACTTATCTTTTTCTCATTCATTCTTGAAACAGCACTTGGATCAAAATCCAAAAAGACTTCCCTGTATTCATGAATACGTCACAACAGTTAATTCACAGCTAAACCTCAAACACTTTAGTGCGTACTCTACACTAATGATTTTCTGAATCAATCAAAAGCCAAAAGAAGCACAGGAAAGAAGATATAATGAGCCAATTAGTTAATGAGCAACCTTTTCTAATGTGTATAAAATGCCACCAAAAAATTAAATCCAGAAAATACATTTCACAGAATATTATATCAGTACCGAAATAACTGCCCTTTGCTAAGAATAGTAGGCCAAGTAAGTTCAGCCAAGGCTCCAGAGAAGCTGAGCAACTCAAACAGTTTCCTGCAACAAAATCAAACTCCAGCATTGAGACAGTTTCAAACCTAGAAGCTGACAACAAAACAGAAGATTGTTCCCTCACCAAAACAAACCCACTTACCTGTCATCATGAACAGGAACTCCCCACTCTTCGTCATGAAAAGCAACATAACTGGGCTCTAAAACAAAAGAGAACAAATTAGAAATAAAAAATGGACAAGAAATTTGCAATTATAATGTTAATGTTGTGTGGTTCTTTTTTCTCCCTCCATTAAATAAGTAAAACTCTAATTTAGCACTCTATTTGTTGTGCCACTCTAGGCTGCTGTTACAGGTACTGGAATTTTGATCAGGAAAACCAAGGCATATGTTCTCTGTGAAATTGTGAAGCACTTGACCATAATATTTAGCTATTTCATATGTAAAGAGTAGTTGTTAAAGTGAAAATTCATCTCAGATGGCTGAGGTCTGCGGTTGAAGAATGAAGGAAAATTAGTGATGCTAACAAGTACAAGAGTACCTTTACACGACTTCATTTTACCAAATTGACAGGACAAAAAAGCAATAATAACTTACTACTCCGGTGCAACAAAATATACAATTTAAACACATGTCCACAGCCTCTGGCTTTTATGGTAAGAGCAAGGGGTTAAATCCCAAAACTACAAAGGGAGAAGGTAAGGCAAGGAGAACCCTTGCATGCTATAAAGCACAAACACAGACACTGACACACAACATGACATGAGGATATACCAAATGCTAAAAATTGTGGGATACAAGTACAGCACACATGCACACACATAAGCATAAGGTGTAATATATTAGGTGAGAGCATGCTCTTATGAGAGAAACTAGTCTTTCGAGCATACAACCATAAATGGAATGGTCAAGATAAGATTTAAGTAAAAACCTTGATCATCCATATATGGTTGCATAGTCAAGGCTAGCTCTTCGTACTTCTCACATGGTCACTAGATTTGAGCTCCATATATAAGCTTCATAATTCATATTCAAGATTGACATTTAAAAAAAAAATCCTAAATGAACTTGTCATGGTAAAACTATCCATGTAAAGGTACAACAATTTATTATTTGATTTTAATTAAATAGAATGTGTCCATGGTGGATCTGAGCTGAATAAAATAATTTTTAAACTGGGGAACTATAGAAATGTGATAGACATGTGTCGTACAAATGTCCATATTGGACACTTGTCCAACATGCAAACATAGAAAGCACCAAAATGGTTGTTCGTGCTTTAAGGTTTGTATGTCATCCATGAGACCATGAAAGAATGCATTGGTGGGGGATTAGAATTCTGGGAGATCATCTGTAGCATCATCAACCAAGTTAACTAGAGTAACTGCCAAATGGTTGTGTTCTCTACAAGTAGAAAGCATGAATACAATATGACACATACATTGAAATAAGACATACTTAAAAATTATAGGACACGACAAGATTATAATACAATGTATAAAAATAGTATTAAATTAATATAAATCACAAATTTTAAAATAAAAGAGAGAATTGGTGTTTTAAAAGCGAGCATACATTTTTGTAGGCATAATAAAAATGTCATGATTTGTTTATTGTGGCATTCTCATTTGTATTGGTATAAAAGTTAAAAAAAGGTAACATATTGTAAAAATGCAGCTAGAACCTAGGAGTATCCGAAGTTTCCAAGAAGTGTTCAACAAGGGAAAGACAGGCATGGCAACTATTTTGAAGTGTCCATGCTTCCTTTATGAGAGATGAACTGCCAAGGTAGCTGTAGAAAAGATTGAGCAATTCTAACAAGAGTTATACCTGAAGGCAAACTAGTCTGACCCTTGCTCAGCATGTCAATGACAACCTCAAACTTCTCTTAAATTACAACCTCTAACTTTTCACCACTATGACAGCCATGCCACGCATTAAAGTGTCAGTCACATGGCCAACTGTGCATGAACATGGAATTCTTCATGCATTGACTAACTATACTTATAGTTTTACAGATAAGAAGTGTACAGCTACAGAATGACTCTAATTGTGTATGAAAATTTGATGGGAAATAAACCAAGAGTAACACATGTTTCCTTTGTAAAAAAAAAAATAAAGAATAGTTTTCTCCCAGTGTAAGAGCGAAACTTGGTATGATGAGATCATGAGAATTCCAATTAGTGCATATTAATGCTAAAATTATCATTTGCTCTATAAAAACAAGAAAAGAGAGACATGACAAAAGGTGCTTTTTGAGCACCTGTTCCTAATGTTTGATTGGCGTATGAACAGCAGAATGTACAGTGCTAATCAAGAAAGCAGTCAGTGACACATACAGAATGAATAGTTAGTACTTTGTAATGATACTATTTCTGCACTACCTAAAAAAGAACTACATAAAGACATGGAACAAATTAATATCATGTCAGCCTTCCAACCTATCAACATTGAGAATATATCTCGACAAGCAAATTGTCATACTCAGTTGAACTTTGATCATATACTGCAGTCTACAAATATATGCTGTACAAGGGACAAATTCTACATTAATTTCTTGTCAAGTGACTAGTTAACTTATTAAACTGCTAATGGACGAGGAGGCTTACTATGCTGAAGCTTTTCGTACCCTCATTGTCTTCAATCTCCCCAGAAGTACAAAGGGGGAAAAAACACAACATGCCATGACATAGTAAACACCAATCCATCTCAATTTTTTACAAAATCACACTTACACCTCAAAACAACAGTATCAAGGTCACAACTAGCAATAAAGTAAACAAATCAAGAAAGAAGATACCTGTATTCGGTGTAACCCAAGCACACCTTTTCTTGCCCTCCAAGCTATTATCATTTGAATTTGCATCATCAGGAGCAGCTACATTGTCACTGCTAACCTTCTCCGTCTTGGGACCACTCTGCTTTTTCCTCAATGGAAAACTAACGCGTCGCGCCACCTTCCCGCTCGACGACGCGCCGCTGCTGTGAGTGGAAGAGTCCGTCGACGACGCGTCGGAGGAGCACGAAGCGTTCATCGACAGGTTCTTCAGCACAGCTTGGTGATGGTCCTGCCGCTTCGAAATCGCCGGCGGAACGGAGACGCATTGCGGATTCAAATGTGCCACCGGTTTCTTCTCCGTTTCCGGCGTCGATTTCTTCACCGGCTTCCGTCCATCGACGGGGCGAACCTTGTTGCCGGCGGGAACGAGCACCGGCCGCGCCTCGGGGTCGCTGACGGCCATGTTCATGGATCGAACTCTGGGTGGGCCCGACATTGCAAACCCTGAACTCCAGAACCTTCTTCTGAAACTCTCAGGTCAATGCTCAATACTAATTTTAAAATTTAAGGCTTTCACACCCAGAATAAAATAAAACTACAAAACTATTCTTTTTCTAGAGAGAAACTCGACTTGGCTTTGAATTTTGAATTTTCTGTACTGGGAACTGAATGCTGCGTTTCGGGTTAAGCAATGCAAAACCCTAGAAGGAACGAATCTTTCTTCAGCTGCATTTTACTGAGAACCTAGCTCTATAATTTTTTCCTTTGTCTGTGTGGTGGAAAAGGTAGAAGCTTTAGATTGCCCCGTTTGCATGGTCTAGAGATGGTGGCGGAAATGGCAGTGTAGTAGAGTGCTGAGAAAGTCGAAGGGAAAGAGTGAGAAAGTAAACGGGAAATTAATTTTAAAAACGAAGGGAAAATTCCGATGGTAAGTTGGTGGTGAAAGCAACGAATCAAAAAGGAGCGTGTGTGAGAGAGAGGACAGGGAGAAAAGAAAGTTTAAGGTCAGCCAATCAGGGATCGACACGTAGGAAAGAGAAATTATCAACAACAGGACACTTTTGTCGGGACTCAATTCCACTGTGGTGGTGGGAGAATGTTATCCTATGCCGCCGTTTTTATTAATCTCGAAACGACAGCTAGAGTTGCGGTCGTTTGAGAACAGAGGAAGAGGAAGAAGATTGATGATAGAGAAATAATAAGCTGCACACAAAAAGGGAGTAGATGGGACCCACTTATCCAACGCTTTTCCACACATTCAAACGCTCGGTAACGTGTTCTAAATTCCAATCTCCTACTAACAAACTTGTAATGTAATGTAATGTATCATCATTCATAAGATCAAGATCAGTAGTAGCAAGGCAGAAAAAAAAAGAAGCAAGCTTGATGGCTGCAACTTACTATTTACTGCCAAATCCGAAACCTTTCTCACCATTCCTCCGAAACCCAGCTTCCATTCCTTGCAGTCAACTCACCCATGTTTCATTATTGGGATCATTAGAGTATCCATTCCATGGTTCCACTAGAAGAGCAAATGTTGAGGCTAATGCCAAGAAGAAGAACCCGTGGTTGGACCCTTTTGATGATGGGGAGGACCCGGAAGCGGAGTATGGAGGCTTGTTTGCAGATGGTAAGCAGGAGGAGGATCCTAGGCCACCGGATGACCCGGACAACCCATATGGGTTCTTGAAATTTCCTTATGGATATGCAGTAGAGATAGCCTCCTTGGGATTGAAAGTGAGAGGAGATGTCAGGAGATGCTGCTGTGTGATCTCCGGTGGTGTTTATGAGAACCTCTTGTTCTTTCCGGCTATCCAGTTGATTAAAGACAGGTACCCTGGTGTTCAGATTGACGTGTTGGCGTCTGATAGGGGGAAACAGACTTATGAGTTGAATAAGAATGTGAGGTGGGCAAATGTCTATGATCCTGATGATGATTTCCCAGAGCCTGCTGAGTATACTGATATGGTTGGAGTTCTAAAGGTTGGCCACCATATTTTCTAAATATTTTTGTGTGAAGCAACTTTTGATATTATATCTACAGTACTATGGGACAGCTTATCGTGGGCTTTAAAGTTATCATAGCGAAACGGTTGATATCTTTACTGCAAACATTGATGACATATTTCTATATGTAAATAAATAATACAGGATAAAAAGGTCTCAAAATTAGATTCAGGGTGAAATTCAAACACTATAAATTACACTTGTCAGTTGTTCATACGGCTCAAGCTGTGATTACTGATTTTGTTACGCCACTGAAAATTTGATGGACATTTTACAGGGTTTAGGCTTTAGAGTTAGTGAACGTGAAGAACTTAAAGAACATACATTCTCGATGGAATTATATTGAAATTTGCATTGCAGCTTCTGGGGCTTGGTGTACAATGTTAGGCATTACAATGTTGTTACCAAATCTCAAAATTATGCTGCTCCGGTATGGGGTTCAAATACTGATGCATTGCTGCATTCTGCTTACAGGGTAGGTACTATGACATGGTCTTAAGCACCAAATTGGCAGGCCTTGGCCATGCAGCATTTTTGTTTATGACAACAGCCCGAGATAGAGTTAGCTACGTCTACCCAAATGTGAATGCTGCAGGAGCAGGATTACTTCTATCAGAAACGTTCAAGGCCGACAGTCTAAATCTCTCAGAAGCAGGATATAATATGTGAGTTTATACTGCTACAGAAATAATTTAGTTATATTATGTAAATTTCTACGCCCTCGCTTAGACTTGAAATAAGAAAAAATTTCTTTCATTGAATTGAATATTTTCGGGCATATAACTGAAAAACTTCCAATGAGTTTGTTGGACAAGGTATCATGAGATGGTTGACTGGCTGGGAAGACCATTTCGAAGTGTTCCAAGACATGTAGTGCCACCACTTAGGGTATCAATTTCAAGGAAGCTAAAGGAGGTTGTGGAGGCAAAATACACAAAAGCAGGTGCAGAAAAAGGAAAATACATTGTAATTCACGGGATAAAATCAGATTCCAAGGCCTCGATGCAGTCTAGGGGTGATCCTGATAGCTTGCTACCCATTGAAGTTTGGGCTGAAATTGCCGACGCTATAAGGTATGGAATGCAGCCCATTAAAACTTGGATTGAACCAAAAGAACTATTCTTAATGTGATCAAGAGCCTGCCTTGTGCAACAGTTTAAACGTTTGGACTTGTGTTATTTGTTTCTTAACGATAGCAAGTAAAATGGAATCATGCTTAATAATGTTCAATAAATAAGTTCTCTTCTGGCAGTCTCTCTCTGTCTTCAATCATTGTCAGGTATAAATGATCCGGACAATATTTTCAGTGACAGGAATATTACGCCCCTTTTTGTCATTCCACATGAAAAGGAAAGGGAAAATGTGGAGGAAATTTATTGGGAAGAGGCCTCTATAGTCTTCATCACCACCCCTGGACAGGTATCTAGTATCTTCTATTTATTTTGCAAGCAACAAACATATAAAGAAACACTAGATAGTGAAAAAATTATCAAAACATTAAACTGTGAAATAATGAATGAATAAATCATCAAATAAGATGCTGTAGGAAAGATGATATGCAGAAATAAGTGGCAGAGCAATGAGCTTTGGAATCTTCAATACAATAATGATGGAATTTCATTCTGTTTGTACGCTTCAGATGGCTGCTCTTATTAATGACTCAGCTGGGGTGGTAGCTACAAATACAGCTGCCGTTCAATTTGCAAATGCACGCCAGAAACCTTGGTAATTTTCTCGTTCAAATAAATTATAATGGTTCCCTAAGGGCGCCTTGATTTAGCTTTGGAGGAAAAAAAATGTCTAAAGTTGAGCATGAAATGTTTCTTTAAGGAATCATAAAACATACAGTCACATTGCTCCAATAAAATTGTTCGTCTTATTGTGCAGTATTGCACTATTCTGCTCCGAAGAGGTGGGAAACAAGTTTGTTCCGCAGGCCGAAGAGAAGCAATGCACTATAATATCATCCAAGACAGGGAAGTTGATAGATATTGATGTTGAGGCTGTAAAAAATGCAATTCAAACTTTCAATTTGTTTCCAGCTTTAGTATAGCGGGAGAGGGAAAGGGGGAAGGGTTCTGGACTTATGGTTAAGCGATTATATAAACTGTCCTTTTCTTTATAACTCATAAATACGAATGTATATCTACAAATTTATGGTTCACTTCTTGTTCTGAATAGGAAATCAGGAGGAAAATGAAAGTCAAAACACAATGAAAATAAGGGTTCAGAAAACTCCTGTGAAAGACACATACATAAATCTATTGAAATAAAAAAAAAAAAAAGGTAAATCCTTTTCTTCTGTGATCCACACACAAAAACAAAAAGGTGATTGAATCCTTATCACAGGTGGGACGTTGCATTCAACAAAGTCAATCACAGTTAACAGTTTGACATGCTTGAAATAAATAGGTGATAAGAAACAGAAAGTTATTGCAGTTCGTTAGAAATAAATGTCATTGGAAAACAGATGAAGGAAACAGCTAAGCTAACATAAAAAGAATCTGGCACCTCAAAAGCTGCTAGGCCCTCCAAATTGTTTTTGTAAACTACTGAAATGGTTTGGCACGAGTAGATTGATCTTCCTTTGCTTCAACATGCATCATGAACAAATATCCTAAAACCCAAAGGAGAATGTACTGAAAAGGAATCCATGAGAGGCAAGCAAGTAGACTCAAAATGCTACCAACATACTGAGGATCACTGATGACCCCAAAAGGGAATTGAGTGACCCAGGGAATAGTTTTTCCGAATCGCACACCATAGTATGTGCCAGCCTCACCAAGTAGCTGATAAACCCTGTTATTTCACAATTTCACCATTATGCATAGAACCCTAATTAAATATAACAACAATATTAGGGCACATCAAAACTGTTTCTTAAAAAAGATAGCATAGCATTCCTCTAACTCACTATTTCCTCATTTTAATTATTATAGAAAATTAAAATCTGTAAATAATTATTATAAGATGAACAAAGGAATAAGAGAAAAGAATACCTAAAGTTAAGGAATTGACCAAAGGCGAAAAGGGGCCAGAAGTAGAGTGGAGGTGGGAAACTGAAGGAAGAGACAGAGAAGAGAGAAATGAACTGAAGAAGCTTCAAGAAATGAGCAACGTGACCCATCACTTTAGAAGGATCTCGTCCTTTGCCGCAGAGGTCCACCCATGACTGTGGCCAATTCCACAGCCAATAATAGAACGGAAACGGTGTCACCACTCCGATAGCCGCCACAATTCCCATCACTCCTCTCAGATGTAGCTGATCCTCTTCTTCCAAAAAATATGCTTCACATTTTCTCTGTGAATCTAAAATAGGACCCTGGGATCAGATTCATTTTAAAAAAATAATCTTTAATATTATTGTATTATATAACTTATTCAAATATATATATTTTGCAAATTTGTAATATGATTTCTTATGAAGTAATTCTGAAAATGAAATCTGTGGCAGGCCTTAACAATTAATTAACTTCTATATTTGAAGTTTTTAATAAGCTTTTGCATTTGAACTTTTTCATAAGTATCCATAAATTTAATACAACTAGATAATTTTTACCTTATAAAATGTCTCAAGTCTGAACAATAAGGTTTAGCAATTAAAAAGTTTTTATAGACTACAAATTAATCCAAATTGGATCTTATTTTATTGTAAAGGTTTAATTTCTTTTATTAAGTGTTTATTTCTAGATTTTTTTTGTTTTATTAGGAATTTATCTTAATTTTATTAGATTGTCGGTTTTAGTCTTTAATAGGTTTTTAATGATTTTAACGCTTATCGTTACATTATATTTGAAAAAGGTTCAGCGTCCAATCGCAGAATTAGGTGATTCTTGAGTGCTTGAGCGTTCCAGCACTCTAATGCCATAGTACCGTGGATTTGGGCTTTTGTCTACATGGGCTTTTGTTTATATGGGCTTCTTCGTGTTCACTGAATTGGCTTTATTCGCTCAACTGGGCCTTTGGCCTTTGATGTAAGCCTTTTCCGCTTTGAGTGAAATTTATACATTTCAATGGGTAAGTTGAGAATATATGATATGGTGTTTGGAATGAACAAATTGATGATTATGATTCGGGAATCAAAGTAACTTTTGATGAGTTTGAATCATAATGTTGAATGCTCTTTATTTTATTTGAACTTTTAAAATATTTGAGAATTTATATTCTAGCAATAGAAATTTATTATACAATGAAATTAGGTTGTAAATAATTTGAGTTTCTACTTGTTAAGATAACAGGTATTTCTTTAGTTAATTCAAGAGATTAAAGAAAGAAATCGGGTAAGGACTTTTTACCTTTAGCATTTTTTGTTGTTGTTGCATCTAGCAAATGTATTTGCATTGAGAAATAAAAAAATATGAAAAAAATTTAATATAGTGAAACATAAATTATTTATTTTATTTCTTTCTTATCATTTTTTCTTTTAATTTATTTAATTACTCAAAAAAAAAAATTATTTTAGGTGATTGCAAATTTTTATTTTTATTTTAAAAATTAAAGATGTCCAACAAAAATAGTATTGAAATAATTTTAAATTTAGTTAAAAAAATTAAAATAATAGTTTCTATTTTTTATTTTGGTTGTAAAAATATCACACATCAAATTTTTTTTATCGTCCTTCAAAAGTTAGATACATTGATCAATTTAATATGGATAATTGGAAACCACTATAAATGAATTGGATAAGCTAATTTGATCTATAAATTAGGAAGTCAACGTGTTTAACAAAAAAATATATACTAAAATTACAATATATATATATATATATATATATATAAATTTACCATAATTTATTTAACTATTTGGTTTAATATATTTTTTTAACGATTAAATTTTATCAGTTATTACGTTAACATATTTTATTATGTATATTATTTTATAAAATTTATAAATTTTAATTTTTTAATATTTTATTAAATAAATTTAAATTAATGTATATTAAAAAAATATTTCTCTTAAAATAAAATTATATAATGAGTATAACTAACCTACTGAACTAGTCGTTAATTAAAGCAATCTTAAAAAAAATTATATGGTACAATTACAATTTAATACACTTACCACCAATAAAACACTTTGAAGGTTTGAAAAAAACATGCTAATCAATATTTTTAGAATATTAGTTAAAGAATTTTAAAAAATATTATTAACATACTTTTATTATAATTTCTAACATATAACATAAATTTTGATAAAAAATATTTTTATTTATTTAATATATTTAAAATATTGGTTAATAAATTATTACATTTTATATATATATAATCATTCTCTACTTTCTCGTTTTTGTTTATTTGTAATTGGTTTAATTTATATATTTATCACATTTGTGTTCGTCAATATAAAAAGTTAGTAAATTAGTCAAGCTAATCAAAATATGAGGAAGTTTTAGTTTTTTTAGTCTATTTAACCTTGTATCGCATTTGTACGTTTTGTTGGAATAAATATATGATTAATTATTTGTTGGACTATCATTAAAGAGCCTAAAAATAATTATTAAGCTACAACTCGTATATCAATAAAAAGGAAATCCACAATTTGTAAAGAAATTTAATCGGAACATTATTTGCCCTTTAATTTAATTTGTTCAAATTCTACTATTTCATTCATGCCATATCTAAAATCGACGAAATAATTTGCACTTTTTTTTTGGTCTTGGCACTTTAATTTAATACATGCCCATGTAGTCTTTTATTTATTTATTTATTTTTGTAAGTCCATGTAGAGTTATTTTGGATCTGTTTTCTTCATTAGTGTTGTTTAGTCTTTTTGGTAGGAAAGCGAAAGGCTGCATAAATTTACTCAAACCTACCTCTTTTTATTTATTTTTAAATATTTTATATTAAATTTGTGTTATTCTCATGGATCTATGCTTAGAGTAATGATTTAGCACTGTTTTGTATTATTTTTTAGGTGCTGGACCACCATCCTATATGTGCTTCCATGCGTTGCAAGAAAAAGGGAACCCAACTTTTCTTTAATGTAAATAAGCAATTCTTGCATTTTACTAATTAATGTGACCAAAACAAATTGAAATAGATGAATACGTATCTCCAATTTTGGAATGTAGTTTTCGTATTTCGAGAGGTTTACATCAATGGCTTTCGGCAATTATTTTTGTGTTTATGATTAATGGAGATTTGCGAGCACTGAGATGTGCCTTGGAAAGAAGAGAATAGAAGTAGGTGACATTAATTGAAGTAAGACTAATTACTAAAAAAACAGATTTATTGCAAACAATAGACTAATATTATATTCAAAGTTTGTTGGATCTGATTAATGTCTTTGTTAGCCGTGGAAATTATCTTAGGTTAGGTTTTAATGAAGTTTGAACTTAATTAACTTGTTTTTTAAATCTATAATTTGTGTTTGCTTAATTATGTAATATAGATTGTTCTAATGTTTGATTTATTTTTTTAAAAGCCTAATATATTCTGAAAGTTTGTTTAAAAACATATACTTTGCAGTAAGGTTTTAAAAATAAGTTTTTTTTAATTAGAAAATATTATAATAATATAATAAAAATAAATATATTATTATTATTATTATTACTACTACTACTATTATTAAATATATCAACACAATATATAGTAATATTATTATTAGTAGTAGTAAATAACTCTAAGTCTGTCCTAGGTCGAAGACATAAATTAATTTTCATACCTAAATCTAGCTGCTAATTTCCCATGTTAAACTATTAATTCTTTTTAAAAAGGTGGGTAATTACTGAAGTATAGAACACTAAAGTTTATATAACAATCAATTAAACTTATATTATTCTCCCCTTTACCGATATATGTTGGAATTCTACATTCTATGACAAACATGTATTTATAAGAGAGCAAAAATGTGGATAGTTATAATTATCATTTATTTTACAAGATCCATGACTAGTCTTTGTATTATCTTGTATTTTTGTATTCATTTTAGTTTTTCACACAAATAATAGAACTATACTATAATGTCAAATAAGAATTTCTCGAATCCTTACAATCATATGCGATAATAGGATTTAGTATGAGATCAAAGTTTGAAATTAGTCATTTTAGAACCTTTCAACGTTCAATTTTTTTTAATCAATGGTGTCACTTTTCTTGAAATAATAAAAAGTTGAAAAAGTTAGTATTTTAAAAGATTTAAATTTCACGTTATTTTAAATTTAGATTTTTTTAAAACTTTTATATTAGTGGAAGCATGTTGAATTTGTAAATAATAAGCTAGAAAAAAAATTAATCTTTAAGTATATGAAGTTGGATTGGTATTTATATATATATATATATATATATATATATATATATATATATATATATATGTTGATTGTAGTTTTTCTTTCCATTTTAAAACTTTAAACTTATATATATTATGATGGAGGTGAGTGACAAGTATGTGATAGAAGTTGGATTTCGTTCTTCTATTAACAACCACCAAAAGACTTAGATATCTTGGCACCCACATAGAATCTGGTAAGAATATTCCATAAGCAAGCATGAGACATGTTTTTAGGTTGGAGTTCATATAAGATAGCTTCAAATAATGTTCATCTTAGTTTTAGTTTTAGTTTTATTCCTCTACTTAGTAGACTTATCTTTATTGGGTCAACCGATAATAGGAATATTGTCAAAAAAAATCTGCGCACTTTTCAACTTTTCTTTAATTTAATTTTTTTTAAATTTCTTAATATTAAAGAAGGATTGATTTACGTACACACATATAACCAATAAAACAAATAAAGGAGATTCGACTAAAAACCAAAATAAAAATATTTTACCACTATTTAAAATATAAATTTATTTGAATAAATAAAAGAAAAGCACACCAAATAAAAATAATGTATGTGATCGAGAAACACGGTGAAACTAAGAGAAGAAATAATTAAGCAGAGAAGGAAGGAATCAAGATTTTCTATTAATAAAATGAATAATATGATTACAAAATAAGCTCTTACAATAATTTATAAACAAATGGAAACCAACCAATTACTAACCAATGTGACGAACAATAATGGGTACCTCATCCATTGCACATACTCAATCTATGTATAGTTAATTTCTTAAAAATTATATTTTAATTTGAGTTATTTATTCGCGGTTTCATATAATGTTACTTTGTAAAATAATTAAAAAAAATATTAAAATAAAAAATAAAAATTATAAAAAATAATTTTTTTAAAAGCGAATATTTAAAAAGGATAAATGTGAAAAAATTTATCGTTAATATCATAGCCAATACACTAATAACAATTATTAATAATTAATTTATATAATTTAGATGTTAATATATTTTATGTAAACTTTTCATCCATTTAATGTATATGTATTTGTGTGCATATTTTAAATATTAAAATAGAGCTTTATGTAAAATTTTTCTTTCAATATAATATAAATATTTATTATTCTAATTTTAATAGAAATACATATTTTCATGTGATTGAAATATGTATTCATCCGTATCGTATTCATATATATATATATATATATATATATATATATATAATTAAATACAAAAGTATTTTTTTAACATATACATGAACATATTTCACATTGAATAGAATGAAAATGAATAATTAAAAACATAAATCTACATAAATATTAACATTCATTTTAATATGAGTAAGATTAATTTCATATGAACATCACTGAAATAATTTTTGTTTAAAAGTAAATGATTAAAATTTAATAGAGTTGAAAAAAGCCTTAACATTTATAGAAGAGTGAAACCTCCATTATCAAGTATATACAACATGAAAGTTTTAGGTTATCATGATAATATAAATGGTTAAAATTTAAAATTATAGTAATTAATAAAAATATTACATTGATATTTTTAAATATTTATAAAATAAATTCAATATTTTTCTATTTATAATTCTATACAAACTTTTTTAATTTATATAAAAATATAATATATATATATATATATATATATATATCTTATAATATTATATATATAAAGAATGCCAAAATAATATAAAAGATAAAAAATATTAAATACTCTTTTGATATATTAATCCATAAGATTGTTTAATACTTCAATTTGTCCCTTCCTATATGGATCTCATCTCCTCATATCACCACACCTTCTTAATAAAAGATTGTTCTTACTGTTGAAAAAATCAAAGTCAGTCTATAAGTCTTTTAGCTGATATCCTATTGTTACTTGTTTTCTCTATGACATCAAACCAAGCACTTTTTCTCTTCCATTAAATCAAGCTGTATTAGATTAGGGTTTAGGGTTTAATATATATATATATATATATATATTCTCCCAGAAGACCTTCCTAATAGTTGAGGTGTTTACTTTACTAAACATTAATTGTTTGTATATAAGGTTAATGGTTACCCTTCCAAACTATCAAATTGATAAAAAAATAAAAATATATTTTTTTTTATTGCAATATGGTGCCGTTTTCAATTACTTCTGATTAATATCTCTTTCTCCTCTAGTGTTTTTTTTTAATATATCCCAACAAGATCACTTTAGTTTTAGGTTTAATTGAATCACTTTCTTACCATCTAAATTAAGTGTTAAGTTAAACTTCTTATAAAAATAAATGAATAAAATTTATAAAACTGAATAATCAATTCAAATTAAAACAAATTACATGTTATTTTAAAATTTAGTTTGAATTATTTTTAAAAAAAAAAATCAAACATCAAATATCTCTATTAGTAATGTTGGTATGCATGATTACATATATATTTACTAAAGCATGCTTCCTTTTCTATTTGTTAGACTTTTTATATACTCAAGGGGATATTTTTATATGGTTAATTAGTATAATGATTAGGGATAAGCAGAATTTATTTACTTATTTATTTTTAATTTTTCTACTTTTTAGGTGATGGACCACCTTTTTCATGTGATGCCAAGCGGCCACATAAAGGAAAGGTAAGCATTGTTTAATTAGCAAATAAATAATTTAATGTGTTTCACTAATGTGAGCGTAGAAATTAGATGCATACCTATCTCTAATTTGGAATGTTACTTTAAGCAGTGGCACATTCCCTGAACATGCATGCCTCTTGTAAGTTCTTTGTTTTCTTATGAAAGATTTGATTCACTCATCATAGTCTATATAACTGACCTACGCCTATGCTTAGGTTAGCCGAAAGTACCATGCATGCCAAATATTTCATTTCTTTTTTAAACAATTTAATTGCTCTAAAATGAAATAAAATATACTTAAAAAAATACAGTATAAGTATAACTTTTTACTTTTAAATTAACGGCTAAAATTATAATAATTTTATAATTTCTTAGATTTAATAAAGGGTTGTAACTCACTTTATATTTTAAAATAATTATTCTTATTATAATTATAAAAATTGGATTGAATTGACTATATATCAAATCGGTTGCATGATTGGATGGATGGAAAATTAGATATTTTTTAATCATTTAAATTATAAAAATATTTAGATAAAAATTAATATAAAATTAATGAAATCAATAAAAAAAATTAGTACATGAAGAGAAAGCGATGATTTTTAAATTTTTTTTATGTGTATTTCTAAAACAAAGCAATTTGTTGTGATTATTTTTGTAAAAAAATATTATATTTTATTTATTCTTATATGTAACTTTAATTTAAAAATTTAAAATAGTATATAATTTTTAATTTACAAAATTATGATATTGTATTTTTATATTTTAATGTACTATATATTATAAATATTTTAAAATTAATATTAATTTAAATTATAATTAAATCATTAAACATGTAGATGTAATTTATTATTCAACCATTTAAATATAATAATTTTAAAATAAAAAATATAATTAAATATTTAAATAATTAGAAGATAAGCTGCATGATGCAACGAGAGGATGGGCTTTGAAAATTAATATAATTATTGTTTTGATTGATAGGCTTTGAAAAACTAAAAAATAATAATGTTGTAAGAAATAAAGTATGTAGCCTTAGTAATATGTTGAGTTTGTCTTCTGAAATGTTGAGCGCTGGCTAGTGATGAATGGTTCATTTTCTCAATGTTTTTCTTTGTGGGCCATTAGGGTACCTTTTTCAAACTCTCTTCTATATTCTGGCTACATGTGCCTTTATTAATCAATTTTTTGCTCATAAGAAAAAAAAATATATAAATTGAAAATCTATGGCATTAATTTTAAAAAAAATTTCATTGAGCTACATATTAATTCGGTTTATTTTAACTGTGGAGTGTAAGGAATATGAATCACTACATATTTGTATTTATATTTGCGGTTTCAAAAATAAAAATATTTTTTTATGTTTCCTTTATTGGGTGTACACATTAAAAGTTTGAGGGATAGCCCCTAATCCTGAAGAAACTAACACTGTAACACAAGCCATTGAATTTAGTAGTATAAAGTTAGTTTTTGAAGGGAATTTGCATAAATTCCCATGCATTCTCCCACTTAGACATTAACATGATGTGTCAATTTTTCTTCAATCTAATATTCATCAAAGAATAGATAGTGGGAGAAAGATTTATATAGTATTTGCTTCACCAGACAATACATTTTTCACAAATATTTTTAATCTTTTTTTGTTATTAACATATTCTATCAATATTTTTTTTCATCCATTTATAAAATAAAATTTCTTTTTTTTTTTAATAAAAGAATGAAATTTACCTTGCTCCTTGTGACAGAAGTCCTTAGTCATTAGTCAATATAATTCTATATTGATCTGAGAAATCAGAATTGAATATTTATTTGCTATTGTAATCAATTACGAAAAATTACTACAAAAACTTTTGTATGCAATATGAAAATAAGAAAGTTTAAGCTTAAATTATCTCAATTTTTCCTATGAGATCAACTTAATGTCTTAATTACTAATCAAACTAACAATAGAGGCTCAATAAATTAAATAGAAATCTATATTTTAGTAGAGAATTGTGAGGGCTTTCTACATAAAAATTAAAATAACTATAATTTAATTTAAATAATTTAAAATATAATAAATTATTTAAATAAATTATTTTTAAGTTATTTACATCAATAATCTTTTAAACATCTATTTAGTATTTTTATTTTTTACTATTATATTAAATCATCAATTATATCTATTTTTTTCCTATTTTATATCTCTTTCAAACATAAATATCATAAATTATCTTCTCAACATTTTCCTTTAGTAAATCAAGAAAATTTAAAAAGAAAGATGATATTTTACTGTTATTGAATATTACAATTTTTATTATAATAAAAAATAAAAAATATAATATAATAAATAATATGATAAAAATAGATAAAGTTAAAAATATAATTTATAAACTATAATATAAATCAGTTGTATGTATATTATATGTCATTAAAAAAATAGGATACCGTTGTACTCCAAATTTCATACTTTTATACTGTTTCTTTTTGCATTACAAAGTTTATGCTTTCATTATACTTATAAAAACAGATATTATAGGGTAATATTATTTTTCTTGAATTTTATTTTTATTGACAAATTCAAACAAGCTCTTTTGAAGCACTTATTAAGAGATGCAAAATAATTAATAATAAATAAAAGTAAATTTTTTTAAAAATAATTATGCATTAAATGTTTATCTCACTCTTACATTACCCTTACCAAAATATTATTTATTAACTAGTTAATGTTAAATTACTTTTCATTATTATATATGTATAATAAATTTTAAATAATTAGTATGAATATTATAAAATATATTTATAATAAAATAGATTATAATATCTTATTAACATTATCAATATATCAAATATCAATAAAATATATTATAATATTTTATTAATAAATATTATCAATATATTAAATATCCATATAATATATTATTTATTATTATAACCAAGCATATTCGACTTTTTGTTTAACAATCATTATAATAATAAAAGTTGTCCTTATTCTTAAAAAACTTTATTTGTTAGTAAATATAAATTAGAGTTTTTATTCTTTACTTCTTATATATAAAGTCTCATTCTTAAATAAGAGCTATTAATGACCTATTCTCATATTCATTTTTTTAAATACTATTTTTAATTTTAATTTGACCTAAATTTTTAATTTCAATAAATTTATCAAAGTGAAGATATATATATTTCTTTTCAGATAAGGAAAATTGTAATTTTATTGAATCTTAAATTTAATTTTTAAAATTAAAATTTAATATACTATATCAATAAAAATGATATATTTTGATTTTAATAATTTTTCTTCAAATTTTAAAAGTCTCATGCTTTTAATTTAGTTCTGTTTAATGAGATGGAATATTTATTATTAATAATAAAAATAGTTTTTTAAATATTTAGATTTAAAAATATTCCTATAATATAGAAAATACATGCTAATTTTTCATTAAATATTTATTATTATTTTATTTCTCAATCAATGCAGTGTCATGAGAGGTCAGAACTCCCCAATTCTGGATGATTTATGATGGAACTGTTTGTAGAAAACACTTGCATACAAAAGTTAATGATATTTCAGCAAATGAAATCACTTATGTTAGTATCTGTATCGTTTCTCTCTTTTAGTAGTTTTTTTTTTTTTGTTATATATCCATAGCAATAATTCTGTAGAGTCTTGGCAATGGTAATTGAGGTGACTTAGTATCCTTGATTTCTGAACTGTTAGGATAAAATTGTTCTAATACATAGCATAGCCTCCAAGCTCAGAGTTCCAATGAATGGAAATACTTAGATGACATTTAATACAAATTAAAATATCTTTCATTTACAATTAAATCATTTTTTTAATCAAAATAGATCTTTTTAAAATATTTTGTACTATATATTTAGTATTATTCAATATACTTTAAAAACAATATAATTATAGTCAATTATCATAAAACCTTTAATATTTTCACTTAAAAAGGAAATTTTTTTTTATTTCAACTTATTTATAAATTGTTTTTAAAAAAATTATGAACAAAAAATATTTTTATTCTCTTCTACTGAAAAATGTTGTTATACCTCTTTTGTAGGAATGTTTTAGCATTCCATGGACCAATGTTCATCTAAATTTTCTTGTTATTATACCATATATCATTGTGAGGAGAGTGGAAGAGGTACTAGACTTGAATGATACATAAAAAGAAATCAGTTTACTTTTACTTGTTGATTTAGCAGAAGGGAAAATTAGTACCAAAGACATGGCAGGTAGGTGATATGAAACATTACCCCCCCATTAATGTTGTCACATCAGTTTTCCTTAGTTTTCTAGGCATCAAATTTCTGCAAAAAGATTTGGCATTAAAACTTTAGCATAGGTGTGGGTTTGATAATTAGGTGTTTTTTTTAGATTACGACTTTCATGTTCAGCAATTTGACTATATTGTTTTGAAGAGAAAATTGAAGCAAAGAAAGAGTCATAAAAACCAAAGAATAATGAAACATAATGGTCTGAAAAGTTGGACAGAGAAAAGAGAGCATTGATCACACCATTATGAATTAGTAGAGTTACAAAGAGTGATGATTTTGATGGTATAAAGGACAACCAACACAACTTCCTCATGTCAAAGTATAGCAACCTCAAGAGCTATGGATAGATTATTAATATGGAAAATCAAAGTTTGCAACTCCATCTTGACCAGCTTCTGATTTTGGTGATAGTGCATCGATCATGCAAGTCTAATCAGAACTTCAGTATACGCATAGCTTTCTTCTGTATCCAAACCTATCTGTTTTTGTTGATGTCAAAAGAGTTCTTTTTTCACTTTTGTACCATTTGTATGTATCATTTGGAGCAAGTGGTTTCAGTGATAGGACTGAAAGTGTCTAAAATTTTAGATGAAATTTTCTATTCCTAAACAGGTAAGTTATGGTACACTTGGACCACAATGTACCAGATATAAGTGAGCAAATGTCATCCCAATTTAGAAAACAAAAGGGGTGAAGTTTCTAGGGGCGCGCGTAGCCATTGAAAACTTGTTCTTTTTTAACACTTGGCACCATTCTTTTAAAACATAAACAAACAAAAGAATAGTACGGTAAGAATTGAATAAAGAGCTCAATATGTGCATATGATGATGGTGATCAACACCCCACTTTTAAGCCTCACAGTAGCATCCCACATGTTCACCAAAAACGTGGTGAAAGGCATGCTTTCATACCACCTCCTCCAATAATTGGTGAAAGGAAAGTAATAAGATAAGGGGTTTGTTTCTCTATGGCTCAGGCTTCTATCTTTCAAACACCTGGGAGAATCTTGAAAAACATTTGCCATCATGATTCTAAAGAATACCAATTGACCCACCACCTGTTCTTTCTATCACTCAATAACAAAAATTTAACCACATATAAGTTAACCACTCCACAGTTAAATTAGGCTTCTCATCTCAACTCACAATAGTCTTACTTTCCAAAAATAAATGAATTTTTCTCTCATTTCAAACCTTGTGAAATTTCATGCCTTCAACTTTTAGATAGGGATAACTACTCTTGTATTAGAAAGAAAGGACAATTATTGCATAGTTAGGTCGCTGCTTTGACTACAGATAAACTTCACCTTAAACTGCTACTGCTGTCATTGTTGTTATCATTATTAAGACATCATTATCCCCATCGGGGCATAGCACATTGTGAATGCAAAGACTCTGTAGTGTACCTATCCTTGTTATTTCTCTCCCTTCTGCACATTTAATATGAAAGCCAAATAAATTTGAAATTTCAACACTAAACATCTATCGAAAATAATATGTGGTGTACTATCTGTCTATCACAAAAAAAGTGTACAGGCGCAACAGTGCATATTTAATTTCGATATGTACATGATGTATTGGATCACGCACTACAAACAAAATAAGATATGACCATGATGTAATGCAATGGAATAGAAATAACAGAATACTGGTTTAGATTTTTTCTTCTCTTCTCTTTTCTTTTCTTTTCTTTTCTATTTTGCCAAAAGAACAAGGTCCACTAAACTTTGGGGAGGTGCCACGTCTATATATTCTTGGGTGTTCTAAGATGTATATATATACTCATACAAATAGAGAGATGGGCATTGAAAGCTAATAGAAGCTAGCACAACCGAGAAGAAGGATATATATATATATATTAGTAATCTTTTTTCTCTTTTGCTCACTATTGACTATTCCAATCATCAATATTATGTCTCTAAAGATAGCAGCTGAAAGTTATCCAAAATCAGCATCAGAAACAGTGAAGGAGCCATTGGTGGTGGTAAGGGAGTATGATGAAGAGAGACACAAGGTAGCAGTAGAGAAACTGGAGAGAATTTGTGAAGTTGGGCAGAGAGGAAAGCCATCTCTTGTCACTGACCTCATGGGCGATCCAATATGCCGTATCCGTCACTTTCAATTGCATGTCATGCTGGTAACTACTTACAAATCTAATAAAAATTCCCATTATTTTTCAGTTTAGCATTATCCTCAACTTGAATTGTATAGCACAAAAAATATTGTGTCAACAATATGAATGTGCAAATTAGTATGTTATATTGTTGGTGCTATTGGAGAATAATTATAATATTGTGATAAGCAGTTTGAATTCCTTTGAAACTTGGATGTATAGATATGTTGTTGGTTTTGGGCTAAGCTAATGAATGTTATATTTGGTCCAAACAGGTTGCAGAATATGGAGAAGGAGGAGAAGTTGTTGGTGTGATAAGGGGGTGTGTAAAAACAGTTACAAGAGGGAATTCAGGTTATGTTAAACTGGCCTATCTTTTGGGACTCAGAGTCTCCCCCCGACACAGGTTCTATTCCACTTTGCTCATATGTTTTTGGTTTGCTTCCATCTGTTTCTGCACTGCACATTGTGTAAAAGCATCAAAAGGAATTCAGGAAAACGTGACAATGAGTGAGTACTGTTGATTGGTCCTTTGGATGTTAATGTGCATGCGTTTCAGACAAATACCAAAAGCAGAAGTCATAATCAGTTTTTCATGTATTCTATCCTATTCCACAAAAGCAAAAAAGTCAGTTCAGAAACTGTTTTGCTTGTGTTCTGTTTGCCATTGCCATTTGCCAACTCCTCTTTCGGTCCCTTTCTCTGCAAGTTGTTGTGTGCTTTCTTGGCTCTAATTCATTCAGACCTTATAAAATATGGGAAACGGAAAAATCAGAAAAAAGAAGTGGTGGAGGATTAGATTCTAGGGAAAAAAAAAAGAAAGAAAAGAAAAGAGAAGGCAATGTTCCTCGTATCATGGAAAGGTGAAAAAAGTATAGTTAAGCTAGCCTGTCATTGACACATGTTTGATGTATCCACTAAGGCTACTTTACTAAGAAACTGGCTATTGGATATGATGTCTTATTCTTCTTATTTTCAACCATCTCACTGAATGTCGTACAAAGTTCTTCATCTAGACAGCAAGGTCCACACAAACCTTATTTTTTCATTCACTTAAAATATTCCTTGTGATCCAACTCCACCGCTCTTCATTCTAGTTTCTGTTTGATTACTTTTAATTATATATCTAATTCTAGATAAGAATAGAATAAAATAAAACACGAGGGCCAAAAGCAGTACTTATAAATGTTTTGATACTTGATGAGGCAACAGTAAGTAAAAAGCTTATGTTGGCATATGCAGGAGATTTGGCATTGGCACAGAACTAGTTGAACATTTAGAAGAGTGGTGCAAACAAAAAGGGGCTAAGTATGCATATATGGCAACTGATTGTACAAATGAGCCTTCAGTGAATTTGTTCACAAAAAAATGTGGGTACTCAAAATTCAGGACTCTAACCATACTAGTGCAACCAGTACATGCTCACTACAAGCCAATTAGCTCTAGCGTTGTTGTGCTTCGCCTTCCACCACCCCTAGCTTGCTCCATGTATAACCATATGTTTGCCAATTCAGAATTTTACCCTAAAGACATAGAGTTAATTTTGTCAAACAAGCTGAATTTAGGGACTTTCATGGCCATCCCCAAGAAGTACATGTCCAAATGTGATCCAAGAAGGGGTATTCTCCCTCCAAGCTTTGCAATATTAAGTGTGTGGAACACAAAACAAGTGTTCAAATTGCAAGTGAAGGGGATGTCACCACTGACACATGCTTGCTGCATAGGCACAAGGTTGTTGGATGAGTGGATGCCATGCCTAAGATTACCTTCTTTTCCTGATGTTTTTAGACCATTTGGTGTTTATTTTCTGTATGGACTACACATGGAAGGAAAGTGTGGTACACACCTCATGAAGTGCTTATGTGGATTCGTTCATAACATGGCAAAAGATGATGAAGGTTGTGGAGCCATTGTGGCTGAACTTGGACATAGGGACCCAGTAAAAAATGCAGTCCCACATTGGAGCAAGTTCTCATGGGCAGAGGACATGTGGTGCATTAAGAATCTTGATGACACCAACCCGGATATCCCTATTAAATCTCATTGCTTCACTTCTACTTCTACTTCTAGATCCTCCTCCTCATCCGTAATTTTTGTTGATCCTCGCGATTTTTAACACTCCCATATATAAATTATGCATATACAAATAGAGGGTCTTGTTAATTCAGAAAGGACAAAATCAGAACCTTGGTAATCTCTTTACTTTCTCCCACTGTAAGCTGTAAATTAAGCAACTATTTCATCAAGTGTGAATCATTAACCCCTATCTATATCTCTAATCATACTACCTAATCTCATCTCATTAAAAATTAAAATAATTACTTTAACAATTCATATTTATTACATAAACAAATATACTTTAACCAACTGGAAACAGCTAAAAACAAAAATGAATGACATAAAGTTGAGCTTTTAGTGGTTATAATCTGTTTGACTTCAAGTGCGTTACAGGAATTGCCTCACCGCACCTGAAGAAAATCTAGCCATTTGTACCCAAAACAAGAGAGAATCTAGCCATCTTGTGTTGTCGTCTATCCTTTCTCTTTCTCACTTTAGTTGTTTTGTCACACATGTGTATATCATTTTCTTTAAAATATGTAAATATATCTATCTATCTATCTACATTACAGAGATTTTGAGTATGAGCTATGAACAGAACCATGGAAGATATTTACATTACTAACAAATGAATAAAATCAAACAATAAATCAAGAAATAACTATATATGTCAGATTCATTGTTGTAACTTTTCACTATCATATAAAAATGAAAATACTAACCGACCTATAGCTTTAAAATAGCTTTTACAGTAAGCTTGAAAACACTCTTCTTAATACATGAAACGTGAAAGGAAAAAAAAAAAAAGTTTGAGGTTCAGTATCTAAATATGAAGTGATGCAAGGATGGAGTAAGAATTCTTTTCATTGGGTTAAAGTTAAATATTAGAAATTTGTAATTAAAAAAGTATTACGTATATTTTAAATAATAAAAATTATATAAATAGTTTTTTTTTTCATAATACTAAATTTGTCTATTACTAAGGGCCTTCTTGTTTTAGCATTAGAGAATTAATTTTTGTACTTTTTAATGTAAAATACACGTTTAGAAAAATATATGTTTTGCATTAATTTATACATGTATCTTAACAAATATTTAATAGTTTAAAATTAATTTTACTTAACTTTTAGTTAAATATGAACTAGATCAACATTGAACTTTTAATAAAAAAATTTCTTAAAGTATATAATAAAAAATTTCTAACAAAGACATTTTACATTTTGTTGTGAAGTTGAGTTTTATCAAGTTTTTTTTTTTCAGGAAAAGAATACTTTCTCTATAAACCTATTTATTAGGAGTTTTTACCAACTCGTTACTGTAACTGCTTCAATATTACTTTAAAGGTAAAAACATATTTTATATATTTTTAAGTGTGGGTGGTTGGCTAAGTTATTATTTTTTTTTTTAAAAAAAAACTCTTAAAGATGCACATATACATTCCTTCTAAAATGTTAACAAAGGGTTATGCCACCTAGTTTTATTGCATGCTTGCTATAAGTATCACTAAAACCCAATAAAACTATAGCAGAACTAAGTATTATCATACTTAAGTATGCGACTTAACTTATGATAAATAGATACATTTTTACTTATAATCTTCTCAAGTGCTTGGCAGAAGTCACATACCTCAAGATAATCTTGCTATCTCATCATTTATCATAATTCATAGGTTGTTACAATGTCAGCAATCGGAAATGATAGACACAGAATACAAATTCGCTCAGCAGTAAAGGAAGAGAAAATAGGTAATTTGATCACTGAAAAATTGGAGAATAGTTATATTAAATTTTTAAAAATAAAAATTATTATTGGTAATATTATTTTTTATTTTTTTATCTTCAGAAAAATATAGAAATTATTTTAATTTTTACAAAAATAAAATGATCAATTTTTATTTTGAAGAGATAATAATGATAATTTTAATTTTCAAATATTAACATAATTAGTTTCTAATCTTTTGTAAATTAAATTGATCATCTATTCTTAAAAAAATATTAAGGAGATATTTAAATAAAAAATATTTATATATAATAATAATTGTTTATATAAACAACTTTAAAAATAAATTGTTTAATTTTTATTATATTTAAAATAATTAAACTAAATCAACGTGTTAGTAAAATGTCCATTATAAATACATATCTAGCAAAAGTATGATACTAACCTGGCTATTGTTTCGAATTGTCTACTGTCTATAAAACTGAAAATATAAGACGTTTAAAATTTTAATGTTAAAAAATCTTAATAATAAATTTAGTCAATATAATACTATTTTAATAATGATTCATAAATATCTCGTTACATTTGGCGGTAGTTGAAGAACATTTATATTAACTAAAGAAATTAAAGTACAAATGTATATTAAAATTACTGTATAAGAGGGGATTTACAATCCCATCCTCGTTAATTCAATTTTAACATTTAATGCATTCCATCCATGGGGTTAACCATGTTCCTCATTGTTGTCCAAATGAAAAAAGGAATGCAAGCATTCTACAATTCCAAGGTGGTTATAATCCAAAAGAAAATATAAAGTCCTGCATTTTGTTGTAAGAAGTGCCACTCAAAAACTGGATTCCTCAGTTGTTGGACGCCTCAAGAAGTACCTCAAGCTGTTAGCAAGAACCTGCAAGATGATAAACATGAATCTAATTCAGTTCAAAAACTAAAGAGTCTCGCTGATAACACGTGAAATCTACCACCAGAAACTCAAACTTCATTGCAATCTACTTGGCCACTTCAATGTATGATGCAATTTTGATTCTTATCATTTGATATAAGACTAAAGTTACCTGCTGGAGAGGCTTGATGATTGCTTTACCCCTGTAGCTGACATGAAACTTTGCCTTAGCCAAGAGCCCCTAGGTTCAACAACAATGCCTTTTTATAAAACTGGCACATTCCTTTTGTTCTTTGACTCAATAATTAAATGGATGCATTCATTTTGAATGACTAGGTCAGAAAAAATAAATTTACATTTTTGGATAATGATATGTATATATATATACCTCAGTGTCAAATTCTCCTGATTCAACAGCAATGTTAATGTCAGTAATAATTTTTACAAGATCAACCAGTAATCCAGGCCGATCAGCTGTCTCCACATATAGCAAACTACATAATGTAAAACAAGTAACCACATCCATGTATTAGTACCATACTATATTACTAATGCGAACCTAGCACTGAGCATGCTTCTAAGATCTCAAATATTACGTGACTTTCAACTAAGCAATTTTTTGTTTCAATCAGAATTACTAATGGTGCTAAGGAAGAATCAAATGGATGCATCACCTTCGATCAGGGCCATCAGCAGAAATGTTTATGTGGGTTGCTATGTCCACATCAACCTGACAGATATTAATTGTAGAGTACCAATAAAGTCAGAGACAAATAGTTTTGAGACAGATACATGATGCATTTTAATATATTTTTTAGAGATGCATCCGACTTAACCTCAAAACCTTCTCGTACATTCTCTATCCCTCTGCCTCATGTATGGCTTAATAGGAGGCAGGCACTATTGGTAATGTACAAAGAGTCACTATTCCCTGATACCAATTAGTATTCCAAGTGAAACATATACAATCTCTTCTGTTACAAGATAAACCTCTTGATACTATGCTTCTCACCCTTTTCTAGACACTCTAATTGAAAAGTCAGTTAGACATAATTTTGGTGAAGATCTTTCAGAATTTTGTCTTCTCAAACCTTGTTGTGACAGTTAGAGATCAACTAATGGGGAAAATTTAATGGTCCATACTAAACACAATAGATATGAATCTAAATACAAGTAAAAGGACACAGAACACACCGTAACTCTAATAAACTTTTTTTTTTCACTTTCTACCACTAGTAAACCTCCTCTCTTTGAAAAAAAATTCTCTCACTCAAGCAACCAAGCCCCTCCTCTAAGTAGTACTGAACTCTCTTCTAAACAGTGATGCTTTGACTTTAAATATAAGGAGGGGAAAATTCCACCACATTTTACTATCCCCAAGCCATCTCCATTGGCACAACATTCTCTTTCTATGGTTAAGGTAGAAGAAAGACTGTTGATGAGCAGTACATACATTAAAATTTCCATAAGGAGAAGCCAAATATGCTTAACTCGATGCATGTCAAACAACACAAAGCAGATACTCAAAATTCTTGGATTTTTATTGCATTCATATACATAGAAGAAACTTCCAAGTACCAGCTAGGATATCTTTTAATACACAAAATTTATCTGCATGTTACTAGAAAGATTGAAAAATTCATATTTTAGCATTTTACATTTGAAACTGAAAAGTATAGACATTCATCACCTGCTCTTTTGGAGGCAGAAGTCCAAAAGCTGCTCCCATTGCTAACCGGGAACTTGATTCCTGGACCACCAGTTTGAAAACTCTAATTAGCTAAGAACTGCCTATTGACATCAAACCAAATTAAGCTCCAATGAAAAGGAGGATAGTTGGTAATCATACTGGGTGGTACTGAATCAGATTATTTATAATAGTCAAACGAATTGCCTCCAACAATTCTGGCTCTTCCACTTTTCTGCCAGTGTCACTGCAATCAAATTTCCACAAGCATATTCAATGAATTACTATAGAAGCTAGTTAAAAACCTGATCCAAGATGTTTGTTACTTAAGAGGTGAAATTGAACCCTATTATCACTGTTTTAGAGTAAATTTTTAAAATTTATTAGGCAGGCCAATTCTGATGTCTGCTTGGCTGCATATACTTGTGTCAACTTGTGATTAGACACCCTAAGCCCAAGTTGATCTTACTTTAGAAACCATTAAGAGGACTCTTCTTACAATAGTAGTGCCTATTATATTGATTTTGCAGTATGTGATTCTAAGAATCACCAATGGTAATTAAAAATCATCCAATTCTGACCATTCATTAACTTTTTATCCTTATTTTGGCACTTGTTTCATTTTTGTGTGCCTCTCTGTACAATAATTTAATGATTGAGGAGCCAACTCAGCTCAGACTAGAAGAAACGACTTCTATTGACCAAATAACATAACCATTATTAGCAATCATTTATCATACATCAGCACAACTCAAAATCAATACCAGGATGCTACAGTAACACATGCATATAATAATTGCATACATGATGAGCAATGCATGTAACACTTACGCTTTTGTGATGGAAAACTTGTTGTGCTTGCCAGATGAATCCAGAAAGACATTTGCCTTAACAACATTGAGACCTAAGTTTTTTAATGCATTCATCTGCAACCCAGGTAGAAAGTTGGTTTTTTAAATATTTTTTATTAATGTGCATTATCAAATCTGTTTCAATAGTATTACACATTGAGAAAGCGCTTACCCTCATAAATTCTGTATTGACAATATAAAAGGATATATCAAAAAAAGAAAACATTAGATTATCAAACACATGCATAGATTTACTAAGAGAATGGCTTACTGTGTCGAGAAGAGCCCCAAGCCGATCACCAAAAGTTATCTCCACCACAGTTGCATCTGGATCAGAGTCTTGGTCAATTATAACCACAGGAGTTGGAATGGTATCAGTCTCGCCTTGACTTCCATCCTGTCCTTCGCAGAAAACAAATTGAAAGCAAATCTTTTACTTATCAGCGACCACAATAACAAGCATTAGAAAAATGAAGTCTAGGCCATTCACATGCAATTAGTGGCAATCATATAGGTTGATTACGCTAAATACCTCCAAATCAGTAACAGGTGCCGCTCGAGGGATAATTGTAGTTCCAGAAGATGACAATCTGACAAAAGGGTATATACAATTAACACAGAGAATGGACACATCATCGTGGTGCAGTCCTAGCTGAAGGTTACACTCACTTCAAGTTTTAAATGTTTACCAGTCTTTCAGCACCGTGGCAGTGAATTAGTTTCTGAATTAGTAAGAACAAACATAGACCTCCAACTATTCTACCTACAACTATGGCAAGATACATGCTAACAACACCAAAGCCGAATAAATAGAAACAATTACTTGCCAGAATGAGCATATAAATAGAATTTTTTTTTCTAACACAAGTTTTTGGGAGAGTTTCATCCCGATACATCACATTTTTCTGAAGCATTAATAACAGCAACCGAATCAGAAACATAGCACGAACATTAATACTCACCAATAGAAGCTTGAATTCAAGTAATTCAGTGTAATCAAGGATATACGAGAGCAAAGAAAGAAAAAGTGTTATCCACAAGTAGTAATAATCAAAACTATACCTTCTTCTGTTAAGGATGCAAGATGGCTTAGTAGCAGCAAACTCCGATGAGAGCTTCAAGAAAGGGGCACTGAAAATGGTTTTATCCAAAGCTCTGGAGCAATTATGAGCAGCACTGAATTGAAGAGCGAGACTCCAAGCACCCATAGCCACAGCCATTTTGTTTTTTGGTTAAAAATAAGTAAATCTATGTTGAAAATAATAACTTGAGCAGAAGTGGAAAGGAATTTGAGAAAAAGCTAAAACATTGAAGAAGAAGGGGTTAGAGAGAAGAAGAAGAAGAAGAATGTGTATGAATGAGAAGGCATTTAGAGAGAAGAAAGAGAAAATTGGCAGATTATTTCTCTCCGGAAAACAATCTGAGACGTCCATTCATAATCTGTTTGGGTATCTTTTGTTTTTCGTGTTTCCTCTTCATTCTCCATTTGGATTTTGGACTACCAACCTGTTATGGATTAAGATTTCGTTTTCCATTTTTAATTATAAAAATATTATCTTAATTTTATTTATAAAAAAACCATATCACCAAACTTTCTTGTTTTATAATATATTATCATCAAAATAATTATAAATTTATTTAAATAATATTTTCTAATATAAATATATATTTAAAAATAAATTAAAAATATTATTTTATTTTTAACATAATAATTTAATTTAAATAATAAAATATTAAAACTTATAATTAATAAAAATTATGTTATTTAATTTTTAATTTAATGATCATATCTTCATTTATTATTTTTTATTAATTAATTTTATAACTATATTTTATTTCAATTATCAAATTTTACCTTCTAAACATATTTGATAAAATTAAAAGATAAATTAGTTAAAAATTTAAAAATAAACTTATTCATTAAATTAAAAGTATTTAATAAAATTAACTGTTAGATTAATTCATAACAATAAATAAAAAATAAGAATGTAATTATTAGATTAAAATTTAAATTTTATTAATTATAAATTTTATTTAAATTATTACATTAAAAAAAAGGATAATATTTACAATTTATTCTTATTTATATGTTACTACTTAGAAAAAGATTATATAAATAAATTTATAATTATTTTAATAATTATATATTATAAAAATAAATTTAATAATTTTATTATTTATAATAAATTTTTAATAAAACATTTATTTTAAATAAATAATATTTTTCTTAAAAATTACAAATATTTATTTTAATTTTTATAACTAAATTTTAAATAATATTTTTCTAAAAAGAGTATTTATTTTATTTTTAAATTTTTTTATAAAAAAATTAAATATTTATTATAAATAATTTAAATAAAATATTTAATAAATAAATTAATATTGTAATATTAAATAATAATATAAAAAATAATATTTTTTGATAAATAAAAATTATCAAAATATATTAAGGATAAAAATAAAATAACAACTTTAAATTAATAACTAAAAATCTTGAAAATTTATAAGAATAGCATTAAAAAAAATAAAATTATTTAGTCTAGTTAGAAAATCATTATCATGTTAAACAGAGTTAAAATCATCGTAAAAACAAATTTTAACTAATTATTTTCATTTTTATTTAGTTAAAATTTTCTGTCTAACATACTTTTTAACTATTTTAATTTTATAAATGATGATTAGAAAATAAAAAAAATTATGAATATGAAATATTTGAAATATATGACAATAAAAATAGTTAATTCTATTATACTATTAGGATACTAATAGATAAAAATATATAAATTTTTTTATACGAACCTGTGCAACATAATGACTAGTATACTAGAAATTAGAAAAGGATATGCAACTTATATATAACGTATCGTAAGAAATTGTATATGAATATACAAGGGATATAACTTAGAGTGTGTTTGGTAAAATATTTTATTTAAATGATAGATGAAATAATTATTAGGATGATTTCATTTGTGTTTGACATAGAAGATATTTTACTAACTAAATAAAATAAGTGACATTTTTTAAATGCTTTTTTTTAGTAGTTTTTAAGATTTCAGCCACTAATTAAAAATGTTGTTCCATTTTTATTTTTTTTTATTTGATAACTTTTTATTATAAAATATTAATTTTTATATTATTAATTAATATTATATATTTAATGTAGTTATTAAATATTTTATTTAAAATCTTTATGATAAAATATTTAATATTTTTTTAAAAATTTGTAAAGATAAAATAAATATTATTTTATAGAAAAATAATGTAAAATTTATCTATATAATTTAAATTAAATAAAAATAAAAATAATTATTTAAAAATATATTATAAATAATAAAATAAATAAGTAAAATTATTAAACTCTTTTTTATAATATATAATCATAAAAAACTATAAATTTATTTATATAATATTTTTAATAAAATATATATAAAGATGAATATGATTGTGTCTTTATTTATTATTTTATCTTTATTTATTAATTTAATTGTTAATTTTATTAAAAAAATTAATTTTTAACTATTTTTTTAATTTTTTAATTTTCAACTAATTTATTCGTTAATTTTATAGAACATATTTAATATTAAGTATTAGATATTAATTGAGATCTTATTTATTTACTTTCAAATCTTTGCCCTTTACCAAAGCATCTCTTATCTCTTTTCTATTTTTCCTTTTTCCCATCATCCTTTAAAGCATTAATTTTAAAAAAAATATAAAACTTGTATGAGAATGTAATATAAAATTTATTAATATATTTTTATTAAAATTTTTAATATTATATTTTTAGTTCCTTAATAATTTTATACACTTGTTCACAACACTTTTTTATTTCATTGTTAGATTACTTTATGGAAAAGAAATTATCATTTTATTGGTACAATCTCCAGAAAATGTTTTCCAAAAGGAAGATTATTTCCTATTTTTCTAACGCGGTAACTTAGAAGCTTTTTGACTAACTAAATTACAAAATGCTGTTATGAAAGTTCGAATTCCTCTACCTGTAATTATATCTGATACTTCTTTTTAGTCTTACTTTCAAAGGCAAATTACGTTACCTTGCAAAGGCAATCACAATTCATGAGTTTGCGACAAAAATGAAATAGGAAAATGTTCATTTAACATCTAATTGGTACCCAAAGTATGAAAAGAAAAATAGGACATAAAGAAAAAGAAAAATAATAAAAATTTAATTCTAATACACTGATTATATAAAAATATTTTACATTATTATTTAATTATATATTGTCATATCATATTTTTATTTTTGTAATAATTTCCAAAAAAATACACTTACTATCTATTTTAATTGATTGATAGTGTAAAATTTTGTCCACCTATAATATATTAATATTAAACTCAATATAATAAAGTGATAAAAATAAAAAAGAAAAATAGTGAAAAATAAAAGCATGTTTAAAGGGTGCAAAAAATTAAATATGGAAAAATCAAACTCAATAAAATAAACAAAAAAAAAAAAACAGGAAAATCATGCTCACGCACTCTCCTTTGTCTCGGGAGTGTGGAGACAGCCATGAAGTAGCAATTCTAGACATATGAATCGGTCCTTTATACCAAAGCTAAAATGGATGCATAGACTAATCCCTTCCTTGAACTACATAAAACCTTGTTGATTAGAATGCTATGACTAAAATCAATCTGAATGACACATACTTAATAAAAAAAAAAAGACCTTAGAACAGAAGACCAAGGGAACAATAAAAATTGAAGATTTTTTACAAAGAACACATAATTTTATCCCACTGCAACCTGCCCGAAACCCATTTTTACAGATGTGTAACAAAGTTTGGACAGCGACTTGCTCGTGAATTTCTTCTCTCTATTTGCAATCATGCTATGGAAGAAAAGCTCTCAGCCCCATCGAAAAATTGCCGATCCCCAAGTAAGACCAGCACCAAAGCCGGAAGCTGCTATAGTTTGGCCTGCCTTAACTTTTCCACTTTGAACTGCTTCATCTAAAGCCAAGGGAATAGAGGCCGCATTTGTGTTACCATAATTAGCCAAATTTGATATCACCCTTTCTGAGGGAACTTCTAACCGAGAGGCAACGGCGTCAATAATCCTCTGGTTTGCCTACACTTGTTAAGAAGTTAGGCACTTAAATATGTTTAACCTTCCATCCTCTAAGCAAGATATTTATCATTCAATGCATTTCCAAGTTAAGTCAAATGATATTCTATTTTAATCATATATTACTCTCACCACTCAGCAAATTGATAATGTGCCGGGGATGCAGCTAGTACACTGCTGGTTACAAAAAAGTGCTATCATGCTCAGGTTTCCCAACTTTTAATATTTTTTTGGCATCTGTTTTACTGGAAACCAAAACTATGAATGAATTGTACATCTACCTGCTAGTTTAGGAAGAAAAGAAATAATATAAGAAATAGCTATCTTGTAATCTCCTAGGATGCTCAAATCACATCTGCATGGCAAATGGAAGAAATCATTGCAAGCTAACTCTTAACACCAGTGACTCAACCAATAGATATTTCTCTGTACCTGATGGAGAAGTAACCAATCAATGTTGGAGATAGATAGACCAGCCTTTTCAAGAGCGGACTCAATTGATGGTGGCACACTTCGTACAGCAAAGCGAAAGACTTCTTTGCCATTCATTTGAATGCATGAATATGAAGACTGCCTAGGAGGAAAGTCTAACACACAACCATTTGTATCCACTGCACTATTAGCCTCATTTTCCTTAATTGCAGCATTCAAATGCCTACATGAAGTGAAATTAGATGCTTCCCCACATAGCTTACAGGAAGAGGAGACAACTTTTGAATAAAAACCCATGAGATGCGCATACCTCTGACCATCACCATCACTATGCAAATCGAAACCAAACAAACCATCTTCCTCACTGTTGCAGGACTGCAGTGCATTCAAAACACCAGATCAATGCCATAAAATCGTCAATTTATCCCCTTTGTTATAAATTTCCTTTATTTGCTTAAGAAGAAAGCATCAGTTCTTTGTTAATATTAACAAATAATAACTCAAATCACCGAATCCCTAATAGAAAATTGAGTCACAAAAACTAAAGGGACTGTAGACTTTATTTCAGAGCTATGGTAATATCTTACAATTTTAAACAGGTGGTTCAAGGATTAGCATAAGAGCTTGCTTACCGAGTTGCATCTTAAATTTCACAACAAATGTTTAAAAAATTTGCCTTCATCTTTATTAGAGATGTATTATAAGAAAACTTTTGTCTTTACCTAACAATTTAAGCTTTTGGAAGAGTTGGTATTTGACATGGTATTAGAGACTTTATTGGTTTAAGTTCAATCCTTGTTGCTCCTACTTTTCTAATTAAGAACAATTTCAGCACAAGTGCGCTTGTGCATCATCCACGCGTAGTCCAAAGAGCTTGTTAGGATCCAATTGTCAGGTATGAGACTTGAATTCCACGTAAGAAGTAAAGCTAGGTATATGGGTCAAAGTCAATAGATTGACTCACAAACTTACGCATTAGATGGATTAGGACCAATAAGAATATTAGTCCATTTAAATGAGTTCTTTATGTCCAACTCGTGTAATATACGGGTTATTGAACCTATGGGCTAACGGTTCAATACATGAGCCAATTCTTTTAAGAAAATAAAATTTAATTTTTTATATATTTTTGTTAATTTATTTTATAAATATTTTTAAGTATTTTAACATATTTTAATAATTAAATAATTTAAATAGGTTGATATACTGATCCGCAAATTAAAATGAACCGAATGCGAATCACAATTTTTCTTAACTCATTTATTTTGCAGCCCAATCCATTTAATAATGGATTAACATGGACCCGCATACCTACCTATAATTAGAAGTATGAAATTTTGGTGAGTTTTAAAAGATCTTGGACTCTCTAATTAGGGTAGCCAGCTTTTTGTGGTATGGTTCTAGTAAGGTTCTTATTAGAGCTCTTGTGTTGGGGATGTGTGAGGGATGTAATATTTTAAATTCATTCATGTACATATTTATCTAACATCCTAAGATTCATGAGAAAATTGGTTCTTGACAATCTTCAAAAAAGAGGACAATGCTAGTACCACTACCACCCATAAGTTAGTGATAATAGCAAAGAAATGTGATCCAAGTTACCAACTGACATTTCTGGATTTGTTATTACTTATTAACATTAGACACCTCAGTAGGTATACGGTTACCTGTATTAGTACAGCTCCAGCAGCATCCCCGAAAAGAATACAGGTCCCTCTGTCCGTCCAATCCACATATCGCGAAACAGCATCAGCCCCGATTACCAGAACATTATGAAATCCACCCCCTGCATTCATTCACATAGAGATAGGGGAATGATTTTCACCATGTTTAGGGGGTATCACAACCTCGATTCAACAAAATAAATGACCCATACCCCTAATATGACAAGCAGCTGATATTAAACCCAACATGAATCCGCTACAAGCAGCTGTAATGTCATAAGCCAATGGATTTGTTCTGCATCCAAGTTGTTTTGAAATCTGAAACCCATAACTACAATTACAATTATAGCAGAGGGTACAGAAACGTAAAAGAAGAACCCCACTCAGTCCTAGAGTGATAAGACTACAAAACTAAATTGGGACAAGCTTAGCATTTAGAAAATGGGAACTTCCAAAAGTTAGAAGAAGCTCAAGGTTCAATCATTTGAAAGAGGAAATGGAACCATCAGAAGTGTATTTAGTGAACAATGGTGTTAGAATAAATGTGAGCAAGAAACTTTCCAAATTTAAATTGGAATGTAAGCTGAAGAAAAACAAACTATAAAAGAAGAAGTACCTAGTATAAAAAACCAGTGCAGTATTTAAGAATTTATGCCTTAAAAGCCATGAAAAGCCATATTTAGAAAAAAAATATATTCCAGAAAATAGACATCACAATTAAATTCCTGAATGCATTTGCAAAACAGGCTTTATTGTTTATGCAACCTCATGCCTATAACAAAAGATTAACACAATGAGGTCATACGGTGTTTCAGGACAAGAAGAGGTTAATTCAAATTTTAATTTTGTGTCCAAACGGAGACACATTCAGGTCTTGCAAATCGTTGGCAACGCATGGAGCTTCTGTATCTATAAGACACATGAATCATTCTTAACTAACCCATAGCATAGGCATAGCATAGGAACCTGAGGAGCAGAGCCAAAAAGATCATCCGGAGTAGAAGTGCACATCAAGATTAGGTCCACGTCATCAGGTTCGACCTTTGCCATCCGGAGAGCTTTCCCTGCTGCCTCTACTGCTAAACCTGTCAAGTTTTCTCCGCCTACAAGCACAACAATTTCCAAAGTGTTATAAACATTTACAATTACGGGAACATGGATCTATGGAAATAATAATAATAATAACTCATTTCTGACACATCTAAGCATTGTAAATTAAGTATGTAGTTGAATTAATGATGAATTTATGACAGAATGCAGAACATTGAATAGGTAATTACCAGAGAGGAGTCGGCGTTTGCGAATCCCAGTGCGAAGAGATATCCATTCATCAGAAGTATCAACTATTTTTGCAAGCTCGTCATTAGAAATTTCAAGAGTGGGCACAGCAGAACCGCATCCAACCAACTTGCACCCTTTACCACTCACACCTCTGCAACGCAATAGTTTTATACGCGGGAAATGTTGTGTAGTATAATTAAATTGATATATGAAAAAAATAAAAAAGAAAAGTGAATTTGGTGTTACGAGAAACAGAAGGACCTGGGAACGGAGGCACTGTAGCAAACAGTGAGTTTGGTGCTGCGAGAGAGTAGGGGAAGTGAAGCAGCAGCAGCAGCAGCAAGCAACGCATATGATGATGCATTGGCCATTTAAACACACCATGTGATTCAGATGAATGTTTCAGTTGGCTTGGCGGAAAGAAAAAGTGACACCACATTTATACTTGCAAATTGCAATCACCTTCTTCAACAACTTTCGTGGCTCATCTAACACGTACCAACGCAACGCAACCATGTTTATTGCTTTTTATTTTTATGCTTTCGCCTCCTTAATTGGTTGCTTCATTCGATTGGGCCACCAACGCGGCCCAGTAATTCCTTTTATGGCCCAATCAGCCCAAATCAATTCATCATTAACGATGGAACAAAAAGATAAAGAAACGATGCTGATGTGATGGTGTTAAAAAAAGGACACGTCATCACTCATCATCCTATCCATCATTCTTGGCCAATGCAGAACACCAACACAATGGTGGTGTCCATGGCGGTTTCATCTTCACCTTACAACCTCGCCTTCCTTCGCCCTCGCTCACTGCAACTTGTTTCTTTCACTGCGCCGTTTTCCTCTTCTTCTTCTTCTTCTTCTTGTGCTCTACGTCAACGAAACCTCCCAATCCAACTGAGGCTCACTACCAAAATCCAAAGCCTTGGAACTGGAAGAGAAGGTGCAGGCTCAGAGGCCGATCTCAAGGCCGGTGTTTCCATTTACAAACCTAAATCCTACGAAGTTCTCGTTACCGATGCTGCCAATTCCCTCGCTTATGCTCTTCAAGATCGAAAACTACGCCTCGAAATTGATTTCCCGTATATATCCATTCCCTTTCCCCTTCCACTTTCACTTTCAGCCAATGTTCAAACACTGAAGCGCAATTTCCAAATACTTACTACACCTTGAATGACATAACTCTCATCTTATTATTCTATATGGATAACTAGTTCTGCTTTCTTTATGATTGATTCTCCATTTGTGTATGCATGTTTTCAATGTATAAGCACTATAGTCCAAATAGGCAACGAGTATGTTTTGGTTTGTGGCTTTTGTGCTCTGACATTCTTTTTCTGACTTGTCTTTGGGATTTTGTGTGCAGGCCCTTGCCCAGCAACATTTCTTCTTATAAGGTACCATTCTTTGCAGTATTCTCATGAAGCAAATGTTGTCAAGTGACTAATGATTGTCATTTTTGGTTCGTCATTTTATCTAGGTGTATGCTATTGGTCTTGCAGAGACTACTAACTTTGGGTAAATAGACTTGCTTAACAAGAGCCTATGTTATAAGCCCTTAATTTTGTAAACTTATTTCGATAAGCTTTTTGAAATAGGTTTGAAAGAAATACTAACCGCCGTCCTATGTTAATAAATTAGAACTGGAAATTTTTTCATTGAAAAGCGTAACATAATGCATGACGTGATTTTCAATATTTCCAAACATGATTCCTAATAAAAAAATTATTTATTTATTCCTTAGTGCCTGACACCAGTTAGCAGAACCCTGAGTTAAAAAATAATTTATCGGTGGTTATAAGCCACTTTCATAAACTTAACCAAACACCTGCAATTTTGAGCCTAAAGTGCTTATACGATAAATAAGCCCAAACAAGTTCCATGAAAGCTTTTCCAAACACTCCCAGGTTACCCAAAGTTAGTAGGTTATATTATACATTTACAAATTATTGATGACCTTGTCGCATGCAGCGTTAGCATTGAAGACTGTCTTGTCTTGTTATAGAGCGTAACAAATTCTTACATTGTTTTTTTACGCATCATTTCATCTTCTGCTTCTTTTTTGTTAATAGTGACCTTCAACGCATCGGTCCATTTAGTTGTCTGTACTATATGCTAGGCTGACACTGATTTTATGCTTCAAGAAACAGCTCTAATTCACAGTTACTCAACCTTTGTCTGACATGCTTGTCTGAATACATCGCACATAATTCTCTCAAATTCCTAAATATGTCAAGGGATCTTCAGATGAGTTCATTGATGCCAACATTCAACTTGCTTTGGCTGTTGTAAGAAAGCTCCAGGAAAAAATGCAAACCAGAGCTTGCATAGTAAGAAGACACATTCTTTTCTTCCCTTAAAAAGCAAGAAATACTACAGTTTTCAACTTCCCTTTTTGGATATGTTACTACTACATTTGTGCCTGATTGTAGGTATTCCCTGATAAACCAGAAAAGCGCCAAGCCTCTGAGTTATTCAAAACAGCTCTGGATTCTGTAATGAAAAAAATAACTCAACGAATTGATTCCCATTTAATTTATTACATTTTTCTAAACCTGTGCCTGCAAAAGATCATTCCATTGGCAAATTCTGTAGTATTTGAACCATTTACTTTCAAAATTGATTGGCATAGATTCTTAATGAAGAAATTATATTTTGCTTTCAGATTGATGGTATTACCATAGGTTCCTTAGATGATGTTCCTGCTGGACCTATGACTTCATTTTTCAGATCTGTTAGGAACACCCTTGATTTTGACTTTGAAGATGACAATGAAGGTTAGTTCTTGGGGGGAAAAGGCACTACCATAGCTTTCTAAGCAATAATTTTTTGTAGTTATCGTGTTAGGAACTTATGAATAACAATTTATCAAATTATTCTTGAGACATTTATTGGTTTGTCATGGTGCTTTGTGAATCATGTTCATGATTAAATGATGATGTTTTGACAATTTCTTGTCCCAAATGCAGGTCGTTGGCAGTCTACTGAGCCTCCATCACTCTACATATTCATTAACTGCAGTACACGTGAACTTGCTTATATAGAGAAGTATGTGGTATGGTGTCTCTGCCATTAGAAGGTTTCCTGAACCTTTTCTCCATTTCAAATCTACAATGTGCTGATGAAATTTCACTCTATCCTGCATTGGCTTTGTCTTGGCTTCTTTAGTCAGAAATTGTTTAGTTTTTGTTCATGGGTGGTGACTTGGGTTCTTTTATTTGATTTTGGGTCAGCATGCAGTATTCTGCAATATATAGAGTTTAGCTTCTAAGTCTATCCATTATGGTAGCAATATCTTTGATGGTAAAACTTGATCCAGGTTCCGGTTTTTGGTGCCCTTTGTTGGCAAAGTATGCAATAATATATGATTGAGCAGAATTTATTCTGTACACTGGCTTTACCTTGCTGCTTCAGTTTGATGTATATCTTTTATTATTACTACTTGGATTTTGCAGGAAAAATTTGCTACATCAACACCAACACTTTTATTTAATCTTGAACTAGACACACTGCGGTACATATTGTACTCATCTTTTGTTTTTTGATTGAGTTTTCATACATGCCTAACTGCTTAACCATTTCATATACTTATGTTTGACAGAATAATTATTGAATTTACAGTGCTGATTTAGGCCTTCTGGGCTTCCCCACCAAAGATTTGCACTACCGCTTTCTTTCTCAGTTCACTCCAGTGTTTTATATTCGAATCAGAGAGTATTCAAAGGTGCCACTTCTTTATTGAATTGTCTCTAGATATTGATCATTTCTTCAAATAATAGACGTTGATTGCTTCCTTTTTCTGTTTTTCAGACAGTTGCAATAGCACCTTATATTGTCAATTATAGTGGAGCTGTGTTCCGTCAGTACCCAGGTACTATATATTTATATGGTATGTGTACATGCATGAGCATACACACACAAAAACCCCTCTTTAGCATGCGCATGCACAAAAATAATATACAGATATAAGGGTGAGGGCATGTTCAGATCTTAATTTTTTCAATATATTAATGCTGCAATCACATTATGTGAAATAAATATTGAGATTAATAAAAACTAAATAAAAAATGTAATGTGCTGCTGAGAAACTACTACTTTTACACGATTTATTTGATATTAATATTAGCATCTGACCTAACACGGAAAACTATTTTTCCGTAACTATTAAATAATTTTGATAAAAGAAGAATGTAATTACTTGCTTTGTTTTGTAGCTATGGACAATTTTTATACTCAGAGACCACCTTATTAGTCAGGGAAATGGGAGTATGGCCATATTGTTGTTTTTATTGCTCATTAGTCCTTGAACATTAACCCTTGATTATTGGGGTTAATTGTGATGGCTTGGTGAGAATCACTTAGAACTCTTGCTGAATGAACAATATCTAGCTTTGTTGTTCATGTGCTTTTCTGGTGCATATTACATGGTAATTAAAGGCAGGATATCCATCTCACCCCTGCCCCCCTCCTTCTGAAATAAGGCCCATGTAATAATAGCTGGCACAAACTGTATGTAGCCAGCAGTTAATACTTAATACCAGATGTATTTTAATTTATATTTGATTCTCAGAGTATGACTAGCATAATTTTCTTTGCTGATGGTATGGATGATGCACCAAATTGTTTCTTCATAAATGTTCAGGTCCTTGGCAGGTGATGCTTAAACAAGCAGATAGTTCATATGCTTGCATAGCAGAAAGTGCAACCCGTTTCACCCTTGGTGAAGTAATTTCATAAACCTAACTTCATTTGCTTATTAATTGTAAATAGTTTCATATTAATCCATTGATCGGTATAGGCCAAAGAAGAGTTGTTAAGGGTCTTGGGACTTCAAGAAGAGGAGGGAAGTTCTCTAGAATTTCTTCGAAGAGGCTACAAGGTGTTCTCTTCTTAATTAATCAGTTTCTGTTGACCATACACATGCTTGTTTCTTGTTTGTTAGTATTCTTTTTATGCTTGGAAAAATTTGCATGTTTGTGTAATTGACTCTGCATCCTTTATAATGTTCCTGTCCTACATAAGCACCAAAATATAGTTTCAATTCTTTAACCTGTTCACAAAGTTGAGGCAGCACAGGTTTCCATGTCCCTTTAGATTTTGTTCTGTTCCTTTTGTCGTATTTGTTTATGTGAAACTAAGTACTAATGGTTGTACTATAAAGTAGGTCTTCATCCGAAAATAAGATTTAAGGCCGATTTGTTTTACAAATTCTAGTACAATTTCTAGTGGGTTTTATGTAACGTGCATATTCTTAATTTTATTATTCTAACGTGCATAACTACTCATCATGTTAAATATTTATACTAGTGATCAAGTAGATTCTCATTCATAAGCAGATGTTTGTTTGGGCATTGAGTTGACTCGGTTTCTTGCTCCACTTGGCTTATTATGAGATCTAAAATCTTTCCCCCAAAAAAGGAAGAGATTTTGAATTTTATCTGGCCATGTCTCTAGTTCAGTTATGTATCTCTTGCCTGCATTATGTGATTTTACAGGCAAGCACGTGGTGGGAAGAAGATTTTGATTTAGAAGTATCTTCTGCATGGCGTAGTTGAGTAGTACACTGTTAGAAGAGACTTGGCGCTTCCAGCTGAACTGCCTATTTTCTTTCTTTTTAATATTCTTTAATGAATATTTTCCCACTGTTTGCTTTCAGTTTGATACTTCTAAGACCCATTTGATACAAAAAACTATGAGGACTATGTAAACTCTGCTAACATGTCAATTGTGGTCATCCACTCATGCATGTCAATGGTTAATGTGTACAAAAAGTTTGGGATACCGCATAGCCATGAGAGGAGAGGGCCATGCAGCCAACCCGATTTTGTGGAGTCTTGATGCATTCCTTGACCATGAAATCCGTGTTTTCTGATTCGCACAGTTGCATCGCAAGTACAAAGATGATTTTCCTTTTTTGGTATAGGAGACAAGAATGCATATGAATCATATTGACGTATTTTATCTGAAGGATTAAGCTCGGGCTTGGGAATTTATACTGAATATGATTACTGGTTGTGAGAAGTAATGCCCCCATGGACAGTACAATCTTTTTCACGTTTATACACTTAACAAGAAGCATGTTATGTATGCTCATTGTAAATATTTTCAAATTTCTAGTCATAAAATGACAATTATTACTAGCAAGCCAGCAGATGTGTAAAAGATGGCGTGCAGGTGGGTATTATCTCTAAAATCCCCCCCCCCCACCTCCCATGTCACATCTCTACAATTCAAGATCCATAAAATTCAACAGACCTATGATCATATTGTTCTAGGCCATCCAAATCAAAATTTGTCACACCATGTTATTCGCTAACACTTGCTGATATCAGGTGATGAATGCGTATCTTGCATGTGCAAATAGCGTACTAAGTCCTCGTATTTTAACAGAAAGAGGATCAATGTTCATCAAGATCACTGAAGTCAGGTTCTGGGGGCTTTTGGAGTGTGACCAGGTCCCTTGAACTTGAATCACGACGCCTATGACCACGAAGGGCATTAGCAGCAAAGCGGGAAGCATAGACGGTTGTCCTGAGTCCAAACCCTGAAGAAGATGGTTCAGCATTCGTGACCAAGGCTTTTCCAGAATCATCACTTCCTTCATAATCAGAATCAAACAATTCTTCTTCTTCCTTCCTGCGCTGTTCTGCAATCTTTCTCCTGCAATGCCGCCTCCATGCAGCTTGGATGTAAATTGCAGCCCACGTTCTCCACTGCTGTGAATAGAAACGGAAGGTGTGCTGAACCTGTCTACTGTGAATGTGCCTAAACTGGGAAGCAACAAACTTCAACTCCTCTGCTTCCAAAGCAAATGCCTCCACCTCATTTATAGCCTTCACTGTCCTCGTTGATGATGGCAGGTTAGCTGCTGATTTGGGATCCAATGCCCATGTTAGTAGCTCTTCTCCACAGAAGTCACCTTCCTTGAGAAGACCTCTGTTAAAAAATCCACTTCTTCCTCCATCTGTAGTAACACTCTCTAGACGACCACGAATGATGAAGAGCATCTCATTAACCGGGTCCCCTTCCCTAACTATGTAAGTGCTTTCTGTATACAAACTAGGCTTCAATCGCTCACATATAGCATCAAGCAATCGTTCGTCCATGTTAGCAAAGAGAGGAACCTGAATTATGACATTCTCTAATAAGAAAATGAAGACTTACAGGTAGAACAAAAAGGCATCTCATGAATCAGCTAGTATACTCTTACTTACCCTTCTAACCAAATTCAAACAAAGATGCCGTTTGATATCTCTCCTGAGATCTTTCGGAAGACTCTGAACCAAACTCTCTTCATCTACTCCTCGTGTGTTCAGCCACTTGTATTGGTCATAGCGTCTGACTCTTTCCCGTAGCTCTGGAGGAAGCAAGCGATGATGCATCCACTGCTCAGAGTCACGTCTTTTGATCCTCATTTCCTCAAGACGAACTGACATTGATTGAAGGTAGGTCTGTCCAATTGCATGATAACACAAAGATTAGAAGTACAACAAATTTGTTAAAAATACTTTCCTTTTACTGAAAGGGAACTTGTAATGTTACATCATGTTAAAGCATTAAGCATGAAGATAGTTTGACTTTGACCCATCTCTTAATCTTGCCAAAGCTCATATATTAAGTGTATCAGCCCATAAACTACAGCTTAGTTCATTGCAAGTAGAAGAGAATCAGAGAAAGATGTTGCTAGTAATTGTGGATGAAAAAGACAGCTGTAAAACTACATTAAAATTTTTTATAAATAAACACTGACAATTTTGTTTTTGCCAACAGGAATGTTGTTATTATTGTTATTCTTATTATTATTATTATTGAAGTACAGATAACGATGGAATATGATTCAATAATATATAACAATCACTTTTTCCAAATCAATTTGTTTAAAAGTATATATAGATGTCTAATTTTATGTCAAACAAGTGTGTCAACAGAAATTTCATATAATGGCTCTCCCAATTCCCAGTCCCAAACTAGTTGATTGATTTGAGCTGGAATGAAGGTAAATAACACTTGCGCTATATATCTTTGCCAACAAAAACCAGTAAAGTCTCATAAAATGCCATATTTGTTCAGGGTGAGAATTTTGTTCAATCATTTATGTTGTGGTAGTGACTGACTGTTAAGTATTATATTAATCAAGATATCAATAATCATAATCGATAAATAATTACCCAGAGTACGAACTTTTTGTTTACCTGCATGTTTCCAATCAGAAGAGCAAAAAGGACAAGCCCCATAATAGCTATTACTATGGAAAACATAACCTCTCCCGGGTAGGTACTGGTTAGAAGCCCCTGACCAAGTGTACTGTGAAATGCAAAACAGAAGGTGCTTAGGCTTGTAAAACTTGGAACATGTACGCAAGTTCAGGTTATTGAAAATTTGAAATGCAAACGTGCTAGGTGCAGACACTAGTTAGGAAACAGCAATAGAATGTTGCACCAACTTGGCAAACATATGAATTAATAACTGCATTGGTTGGACATGTGAGGTCAAAGTGTCAACATGTCTTCTTTAAATAACACTGAATGAAGTTCATATTTTAAATCAATAGGAGCAAAGTATATTTGTTTACCATGTTAGTTGGCGAAGAAGGAAAATAGGCGAAACAAGCATCATTCCCTGAATGTTGAGATAAAGTGGGCAAAGTTGATTCATAAGATGGTGTAGAAGTCTTTTAAATCAAGTGGTCGAGAGTTCAATACATCATATTGCAGTGTGGCTTGGTTTTTATTCATTCTTGAAATTCAACAAGTCTTCTTTTTAAGATGTGTAAGATAGATAAATCACAATATAACTTATAGAATCCCTAACAACTTAATATTTTGGAGCTAACGGTTACTTAACATCTGCTACGGAGAAAATTTAGACAGATAGTATTATATTTTAGAGAATCAGACAAGGAATATACCTCAAGTTTTGAAGGCCCCACCATAAACAGTAGCAGAATTTAGGAAAGACTTCTATGGAAGCTACAATATCAGACTGTATAGCTTGAGAGAAGATTCCATAATTGAATGCTGAGTTATCATCCTCAACAAAGCAATGACTTTTAAGAACAGTCTCGCTGACATTTCTCCAACTTTCGTACCCTGACAAATGCTTGTTCGAACTCCCACAGTACAAGAAATGTGTATTGCATCCCTCAACTTCTTTACAAGCTCTCTTCCAGCATGTGTCATTACGTTCAATTGCTAGTAAGTACCAGACAGAGCCAGTTATCTGTGGCATTACGGAATAGAGTCAGAAGAATGAATTGTTGCTACATATATTAATTAGTACATTTTCCTCATACTTGAATTGGTTTAGGATTACTTGAATTAGAAGGACCAATAATTATAATTTATCATATATTTGTATGGATGAATAGGTCATCAACAGATAATCAAGAATTTAGATCATTTCACTTCAGGACCTACCAAATTGAGCAGTCCAATACAGCTGTTCTTATTTAAGCAAACAAGGCATGCATTAGTTAATAAACATTCATATCAAGGGAATGTTCAGAGTTTGTATATGTGTATATGTAGAGATTGAATAATAGTAATTATTAGTGTGATCCTGCAGTAATCTTTCCGTCAATACCACTATTAATCAAGTTCATGTATGTACTGAGCAGTAAAGGAGAACTAGAGAAGAAGGATTGTTTTACAGCATGCACTTACATGACTAGCAAGCATATACCAGATCAAATAGTACATGGCACCGAGCAACGCGTTTTCGGAGAAAACACCAGCTGTCTTTTTAACTTCTGAGGCTAAAGGTAAAAAGCGTATAAACCTTGGAAAATATTGCAGGATGACAATTCTCAACAGTGCCGTTTTTGTGGATAATACCTCTACACGTCCTGTTCTGCAAAGATATTTCCACACTATAATCTGCAGAAAACAATAAGATAACTGAACCTCATTGGCAAAGAAATTTCTAAATCTAACTTGAATCATCAACCTATCATTGATTTTATAGGTCGAGTTTAATAACAGTTAACAATTGTTTAGGTTAGAAGGATAAATAACTACCAAACTTAACCAAAAATGGTAGATGTAAAATCACTGTCTTTTAATAGTTCATGAGAAAACTACAAATAATCTTCTTGTGGGATACAATAAAAGATGGAAGCATCCTTATATTTTCTTTTATTAATCATGCCTGCATAACCTTCATGAATAACAGTAATGCAGGATATTCCTTTTATTCAACGCTTGTTACTAATTTCATTAAATTCAAATTTCACCAAATATTATATGTTGAAGACACTTGAATCAAAGAAAAGGTGAAACATTATGTATCACATAAACATATAGATGCAAAGTAGAGACTAAAAGGTGAACATGGATAGTTTCTCAAACCTGTGGCAAAGGCAGCACAGAAATGAAGTCAACAATGAAGTAGCGTTGTAAATATCTCTTGGCAATCTTTGCAGGATCTATGACAAGCTCACCTCTTCCAAATACCCGAGATGAAGGTGCAATGTAAGCAGTGCGGAATTGGAAACTTATTCGGAGGAGATAAATGGCATCGCATATTGTTCTTGATGTAACAGTAAAACGTGCTAGCTTGTTATCTATGGCAAGGCAAAATGATTTGTGGTTGAAATAAGGAAGATAAAAGAAGAATGGATCACAAGCTACAGAAAAAATGCATAGAATCTCGAAAAACTTGTTCCAATATAGAAGGTTCTTATCTTGAGGATCAAATACTTTTTTCTCTGACACTTTAAGATCTTCTGGGAATACTGCCCAAGTAGTAACTCCACTTTTCAGTGATCTTCCAAATGTTTTCAATCCATCTGAACCCTTCTTTACTCCTAACCTAAAGGATTTTGATGCTCTTTTTCTTCCACGACCAGGAAGAGGCAAAGGTAGAGAATCTAAATTAAATCTTATTTTCTTCATCCCGCTTGAGTTAGATGTCATTGACAAATTGGAATCCAGATCATCCAACCTACATCATCCACTGTGTGTCAGATTCAGAGACGCTTATGTTAACAACTTAGCTTTTCTGCACCTCAAACACAAATATAACAAGAAAAAACAAGTAAAATCAAAGTTTAGCCCGAGATCATAAACTTTAATCAACCTATCTTAATATCATTATCTAGTACTTAGCGATGATATTCGAGAGTTTTCATTCCATCATAAAGCTGCATGGATTAGTGACATTTAATACACCATAAAAGATTAAGCAACTAGTCTTGTTTTAAATTCTCTTTTGATAAAAGGTTATTATGCATATAGTTTCAATGAAATGAAAAACGAGTTTGATCCGTAAAAATACATATCCTCCTGAGAGATTCTAGTTACATTAACATTCATCCCATGTATATTGGTTATTATTGTATCCCCATATTTCCGGTTAAAATAAATTTAAAGGGTTACAAGGAATTTCACTAACATGCTGCTAGCTTTGAAATTGAAACCTATAAAAATTTCATCAAATTAATCACAGTCCTAATGTCTCAAGCTATGAACTCCGGTATCATATTGAGCATGTTACATTTAAACACAAATGAAACAGTAAAATAATTATCATTATATTTTATACCTTACAAATTTCTCCTTCTGGCCTCCAATATACTGTGACTTGTAACCAGAGTCAAACATTTTGAAGAAATAACATAGAGACCGCCAGGAATATCAGATCTGTCTAGCAGTCTCCTGAGAAACGAGAAAGTTCAGTATTTTATTTCACACAATGCAAACAATGATAGAGATATCAGAAATTTTCTTTTCTACATATAACCTCTAAAATATGAAATTCAAATGCGTAAAAAAGGAAAAATGAAATATAATCCTTAGAAAATAAAGACAGAGAAAAACAAAGAATCACTCCCACAGGGAACTTTTTAATAACAATTTGACATGGTTTTCACGGTGGAAATCCGAGATCAAACATGTCCTTTTAAGGTTTGAGACGTAAATTGAATGAAAATGAAAATGACTTGAAAACAATTCTAAAAAAAAATTAATTCATAATGTTTTTAAACAATTCCCTTCCCAAATCTAAATTTATAGAGACATAATCATATGCTCCTCGCAATCTCTCCCCTTCTCATTTCCATAATTTAAAAAAAATGGAGAAGAACTATTTTTCTAATCCTTGAAAGATAAAAAAAATGGAGAAACTAAAAAAAAAAAATACTGAAAATTAAAGGAACAGAAAAATCTGGGTATGAACTTACTTACGGTGATAATGTTTAAGGCTTTGATTGTATAAAATTATTGTATATTGGGGTCTGGAGAGGAATGGCGAAAGATGAATTAGAGAGAAAAAGAGATTGATAGAAGGAGAAACCTTGTTACGGTGTTTCGAGTAGATTTAGGAACTTTAGACCGTTATGGCAGTTACATGTGTCCCTGTCATATTTTTCAGACACGACTTAAATGCTGCTTTTTTTGGTAATAAAAATAATTTAAGAAATCGGTCAAACATTATTTGTGTGTCTGAAAAAGGTGTCAGATTTCTTAACCGTGTTCTAGCTTTGAATTCTAATAATATTATCCCCTTTTTAAAAAAAAAAACAATTTTCTGTTCAAGTCTCCGGAAAAAGATATTTGATTTTACGGTTAAAATTTTATAAAATTAAGTGTAGTGAAGCAAAGACAAAATGCATAACTAGAACTATTTATTTTTTCATCTTTTTATCCGCACCTCGCTAATATGCCAAAAAAGTTTGGTTTCCTCTGAGATGAGGAGTATTTTTTAGGATATAAAATGTATTTACAGGTATGATTAAAATCATAATAATCGATATTATGATAAAAAAATAGTATATTTAGAACAAATTTTAAAATTAGTCAACAATTTTAACTCTAATACTTTTTATTTTTTAATGTGCAACATCTTCAGTTTAGAGAAGTGAAATTATTTTTTAAAGAAAAGGGGATAAAAGAGAAAGGCAGATCAAAGAAAAATGACCTTCTCAAATTCCTTTTTTTTTTGTCAATAATTACTCCATTACCAAAGCGGGCCAACTAGGCCCAAAAGCTTACAAACACAGAAGGGTCAAAGGAAAAGCCCAAAAGCAACCCCAAGATTGCAACAATACCGCAGCGCCTAAAATTAAAAGCTTTTTTTCCTTGACTAGTGCTATTTTACATACTATGCTATTTTACGAATCTATGCTCGAACGTTTGGTTGCTAGAAGGAAGAGGAAGACAAAGAAAGGTTAGTGATATCTCCCATGTTTTGCTTTACCTTTTAGTTATCATTCATGCAATATAGGATTTAGGGTTTTGCTATGCTAGTTATTTAATTTTAGAGTTTGAAAATAGTTATCATACATGCAATATAAAGCTTGCTGCAATTGTTTATATATATGTAATAACACTTTGGCATTTAAGTTGGTGGGTAAAAAATTACTAGCATATAAGATAAAGTTTTCTTTCGGTACACAAACATAAGATAGAGTGTCAATAGATGTATAATAAATTGATGAAGGATCTCGGTTTATTTTTATTATTAATGTTAAACTGATTTTTTTTTATTTTAGATAAATTACACTTTATGATTTTAGATGTTTAAATTATATTATTGTTTCTTATGTTTATATATTCTTAAAAAATTGAGGGTTCTTAATAATTTTTTGTGTGAATTATTTTACATTTGAAAAAAAATATGTGAATGGTTAGATTAGATAATTATTTCATATAACTAATTTTTTTGTGGTTTTTTTTCTGATATTAACCAAAACTATGGAGATAATTTGCGGACTATGTATCTGAAGAAACCAATTGTTACTGGGGAAATAATGCAAGTTTATTACCCAAGTCACGAAAAAAATCAAAAGTTTTATGATAATATGCATAATATGAAGCCATGGCTTGATGGAAACGTATCCACTAAGTTTATGTGACATGCATGTTGGTGATTACATCTATGTCTACTTTTGGTTATGTTGTTTGAGATTTGCGAAATTTGAAGCCATGGCTTCTTTACAAGCTAGTCAATATCATGTTCCTCCCGCCCATTACTGCAATGGAAAACCCATAAAAAAAATTTGCATCTTCTTTTCTTCTATTGAGGGAATGCAAGGATAATTGTTTTTAAGTGGAGCTTGTGAATGCTTTTACATAGTTGCAGTTGTTTCTTTTTGGTCTTTGATTTGGATAACGTCCTTTATAAAAAGATGATTCTAGGATTTAATTCGAACTTATATGTACAATATACTATAATTTATACAAATTGAGAGATAAGAACAAAAAAGAAAGCATGATAAGATTAAATAGTGTTGTATAAGTTTTATATTTTGTTGTATGAATTTTATGTTTAGATTTAATTGTTGAAAAAAAATAAAAATATGGTTGTATATTTGAAATTAGATGAAATGAATGAACATAAAAAAAAAAAAAATTGAACAAAATAAAAAAATTATGATATAATATGTGATGTGATGAAAAGAGATATATAAAAAAATATAAAATATATTAAAGTAATATATATATATATATATATAAATTAAAATTGATTGAAAAATGTTTGACGAACACTCGAAATCACATATGTATATAGTTTAAAAGAGAAAATAAATAAATAAATAAAATAAATGATATATTATAATTAAAAAATATATTTTTAAAAAATAAAATATATTAAATATATGTTCATATTTATTAGATATAAATAAGGTAAAACAATTTATTTATATATATATTTAAAAATTAAGATTGATTAAAAAATATTTGATGTACATTTAAAGTAAAAAAAACGTATATAGATTGAAAGAGAAAATAAGGAAAAAATATATAATAAATGATAGAATATAACCAAAAAAGAAAATTTTTAAAATAAAAGATATTAAATATATGTTATTATTTATTATATATATAATACTGTTGTTAGTCGTTTAACAAGCTTGTTAGGTGTCATATCACACTTCTACTAGGACCATCTGCGGTTGAGTGTAGTAATCATATCATAATTATATACCCTTTTTTTTTGTTGATGACTTGATTCTAGATCAATAAAGCAGCGTATTATTTTTTTAAACGATTAAAATTGAAAAATGTTAATTGTAAGTTATTTATTTAATAATTTGTATTTAAAAATCTTGAATTGAATTAAATTTGTAAAATTGATAATTTAAAATAGATAGTATTTATTTTAAAATAACATTTCAATAAATTTTTATCTTGTTGATTGAATCCAACCAAATTTGGCCTACTTTAATACATTGAAAATATAAATTCAAAGTATATACCATCACAGCACAGGGCAAGTTTTGTTTTGAGTGGGAGCTGGATTATTGGCATTTAGAGGAAGACTTTGTCTAGAATACCATTGGCCGCATTAAAAAATGCATAAGATATTTGATCTATAATAAATATGGAAAATTATTATCATAAATAGAAGTTTTTAATTTTTTTTCTTATCATATTATATATCATATCTTATATGTTTCTATATTTTTTCTTATCTCTCTCATCTTTAATACTCTATAAACTAATGGAATGTCATAGTATTAAAGTTCAACAAACATTTAAGCGAAATAATCAATGCCAACTTAATAAAAACCAACAATTTGAAATGCTAAAGTATGAAATGGCCCTTCAATATCATGTATATGTCTATTATAAAAAGTTGATTCAGTATGTTACAAAGAAGGTTGTTTTGTTTTGATGGAGTCCTTTGCAAAAGCATGTCTTCTGCACCCCTTTCAGGTATTTGTTTTCTTTGATATGTGTTTTTGTTTTGCTCTATCTGTTTCTCAACCTATGGAACTGTTGCACTTATCTGTAGATGAAGCTCATGTTGACTTTTAATTATCAATTTGATCTGTGAAATAAGATTAAAAAACAAGCAATAAATAAAATTTCTGGTTTGGTTTATGGGGTGGTTCTTTGTTTTATTGAGCTTGAAATTGAATCATGCTTCTTGACTTTGTTTTAGTTGGAACAAACCGTCCTTACTTTTGGTTTTCCTCATTGTTCATAGAGCTTAATTAAGACCCTTCTCCACAATTTTGAAGTGTTTGGTTGCTTTCATTAAAGATCCATGCCCCACACGTGAAGTACTTGAAGCAACTTGAAGCAACAATGAACCACACTAGACTCAGAATGTTCTTTGTTATGTTTTTCATAGCTTTTCCTGTTGTTATCATAGTTACTTTAGTGAACCGAAACTCTAGTTTCATACTTTTCAAGGGGTTTTCTCAAGGCAAGGTACAAGGAGGATTGGAAATAGCTCAGAACGTTACAAATACAACTAATGGATTTGAATTGGGAGGAATAGTCCAAAACACAACACATGAGAACTTAGGAGGAAAAGAAGAGAATAATTATGATGTTAGTAGTAAGTAACATTATAACTCTTTTGTATGCTTCATTTTGCTAACTATTTTCATTCAACTTCCATTTTGCTATGGTTATTTTTGCTGCCAAAGTTTTTATTCCATAATTTTTGTCCTTATAACAAAATGTTATTTTTCAGTCATTAAAAATTATTCTGTACAACATGGTGACCGAGATTGGCGACCCTTTTGTTTAACAAATTGTTATTTTGATTGAATTGCAATATAAGACCCATATAGGGAATTTCTTCTTCTGCTTGCAAGCTTATTATGATATTCTGCACTAAATCTACAGGCTCAAAAAATGCTTCATTTACAAGTTCAACAAATGACTCCATATCTGATAGAATCAAACTTGTTGATGGACTTTTAGCTTCTGGATATGATGAAGCATCATGCATAAGCAGGGTAGAGTCCCATTTATACCGCAAAGTTTCTCCCCACAAACCTTCTCCATATCTGATATCCAAGCTACGTAACTACGAAGAAATTCATAGAAGGTGTGGACCTTATGGTAGAACTTACCACAGAAGCATGAGAAATATTGCACACTCCAAGAAAAATGGTGCTACAACAATGTGTAAATACCTTATCTGGACACCTGCAAATGGTTTGGGAAACCAAATGATAAGCATAGTTGCAACATTTCTTTATGCTATCCTCACTGATAGAGTGCTACTTGTCAAATTTGGGAAAGACAAACATGGCCTATTTTGTGAGCCATTTCTCAATTCAACTTGGATATTGCCTATTAACTTTCCTTTTTGGAATGGAAAACATATTGAAACATATGAGATCATGTTAAAGAAGGAGAGGGCTAGAAATTCAAAGCAGGATTTACCATCAGTTCTCTTCATTAATCTACAACACAAACGCAATGGTCCTGAGAAATTTTTTCACTGTGACCATAGTCAAGATCTTCTCAGGAATGTCCCTTTGTTGATTTTACAATCTGATCAATATTTTGTTCCTTCTCTGATCATGACCCCATTTTTCAACATGGAGATTACCAAAATGTTCCCAGAAAAAGACACAATTTTCCATCATTTGGGTCGCTACCTTTTTCACCCTTCAAATGATACATGGAGACTAATTAGCAGATTCTATGAGGCACATTTGGCCAAGGCAAATGAGAGGGTAGGCCTCCAAATAAGAGTATTTAATCCTGCTTCCACTCCACAGCAAGCAATTATGGATTTAGTTTTAAACTGCACCATAGAACATAAGCTTCTGCCAGAACTTAGTTTCCAAACTTCGGTGTCTCCTAAAAACCAAACTGTTAAGGTTGTTCTTGTGACATCTTTACATCCAGAGTATGGACATAATTTGCAGAATATGTATCTGAAGAAACCAACTGTTACAGGGGAAATAATACACGTTTATCAACCAAGTCATGAAGAGCACCAAAAATTCAATGATAATATGCATAATACAAAAGCTTGGATTGAGATGTATCTACTAAGTTTATCTGATGTGTTGGTGACTACATCTCTATCTACCTTTGGCTATGTTGCTCAAGGATTGGGAAATTTGAAGCCATGGCTTCTTTATAGGTTGGTCAAAAATAAGACCCATTTTCCATCTTGTGAACGGGATTTTTCATTGGAGCCTTGTTTTCATACTCCTCCCAAGCATCATTGCAATGGAAACCCCATCAAAGATTATGTTTCTTCTTTTCCCTATTTGAGGAAATGCAAGGATTATGGGTTTGGATTCAAGCTAGTTAATGGATCTATATAATTTCAATTTTTTGGTCTTTAAGCTACTGAATGCTTAATCCTTCAACATAATTAAACACTTGTTATTTAGATATTCTAGTGAAGATTGGACTTGGAAAATGGTGGATACATCCCAAAAACAATTATTAAAAAAAAGGAAAAGGAAATGTAAGAAAAATTAGATTTATAGTAATCATTATCCTTTAAAGTTACTATCAAGTATTAATTGTTTTCATTCTCGTCTATATTTTTATGTATTTATCGTTTAAAAGTGACATTATAATTAAAAGAATGGGATATCTATTATTTTTCCAAAGTATTTTATGTTATTTATGTTTAAGTAACTTTTATTTAAAATGTTATTTTCTTCTTTCTTAATTAAATTAATAATAAAAATGTTTAAATTAAGGGTGATGAATTGAAGTAATAATAGATACATGAGATGCACAATATACACTCCTTAAAAGAAAGCTTGAATTTATTGAAATTGATATGTTGACCTAAAGCATTTTACTAGGCCTTTAGAACTACCTTACTCGTTTTCTTTTCAGTTGCTCCTAGTTCTTAAAATAAAAAAACATTATATTTAAGATATGATAGGTTATAAGAAATAATTTTGAATTTTTTATTATGAGCATTTATATTCTAGTTTTACCTGGACCTACGGAATAAAATAGTTAAAGTTAATACAAGTTTTAGAGATTGGATTTCAATTAATTAAAAATATAAAAGAAGCATAACTTAATTGATATCCCATAATTTTTTAAATAAATAGTACCTTAATGACTAACTTGGTCGCAGTTGACTCTTTACATTAACTACATCTTTGCAACATTCATCCAACAATTTAGTTTCTGTTTGAAATTATTTTTAATTTTTAATTTTTAAAATTAAAACTACTTTTTTATTAATTTTTAACTTTTAAAAATTGTTGCAAAAAATTAAAAAATTTTAATCTTTGTTATAAATTTATAAAAAATATCTAAATAAAAATATTAATTCAAAAAATTAAAATATATTAAAATAATATAAATTTAAAAATTTTAAAATAATAAATTAAATATCATTATTATTATTATTATTATTATACTAGCAGTAAAAATAAATTAATATTTATGAAATAATGATAATAGTATAATAGTTATAATATAAAAAATATTATATAAATTTATATTTTATATATTATTTTATTATTAGTATAATCTTATATATATTATTATTATAATATTTTTATATTATTTAATATTTATTTTAAATAAAAATAATATATATTACAAAATTATAAATCAAATATAGTTTATATATTAAATAATATTATTTATTTTTTAAGATATAAAATTAGATAAATAAAAAAATTAAAATAATTTATTTTAAATATAATAAATATAAAATATTATTATTATAATAATAATAATAATTATATTGATAATGTTGATTGTAAAAATGATGATGATTATAATATAAAAATATTATATAATTCTAATATTTTATATTTATATATTATTTAATTATCAAAATATATAAAATAAATAAGTTTATATATTATTATTATAATTTTTTATTGGTATATATTATATTATTAAAAATATATAATATAAAATTATATTATAATACTATAAAATTAAATATAATTTAAATATATCAAATAATATCATTTATTTATAAATTTATATAAATAGTTAATTTTTTTTAAAATAATAAAAATAAAAACTTTAAAATAATATTTATTATTATTATTATAATAATAATGATACTCATAATGATAAAATAAAAATAATATTATAAGATAATAATAGTAATATAATAATTATAATATAAAAACATTATATAATTAAATAAATTTTTATTTTATATATTATTTGATTATTAATATTTAAAATAAATAGTTTTATATATTACTATAATATTTTTATCTTATTTGATATTTATTTTATATAAAAATAATATATATTATAATATTATATTATAAATAATTATATAATATAAATTATATTATAATATTATAAATTTAATATAATTTCTATATTAATTATTATTTATTTTATTTTTATAATATAAAAATTAAATAAATAAAAAATTATTTTTTAAAATAATAAAAATATATTATTATTATTATTATAGGATAATGATTTAATGATAATGGGTTGAATAGATTTTAAAAAAATATATTTTAAAATTAAAAATAATATTTAATTAAAAAATTTTATTTTTAAAATTAAAATTAAAATTATTTTTAAAACACGTTAGAAACTATTTTAAAATTATTTTTATCAAATAAATTTTTTTAAATTAATTTAAAAAATAAAAATTGAAAATTCACACTTTCATCCAACTAAATTATTAAAAATAAGTAAAGGATTACATATATTAATATACATTTTTTTATATTTAGATATTAATTATTAAATCTCTTAATTTTTAATTTTTACTTTTTAAAAGTATTAATTATTAAATAAAAATATAAATAAATAATATTATTTACCGATCAATTCCCACCTTAATGAGGATAGATGCTAAACATCCTGTCAGTATTACGGTTCTAATATAAACATAAATAAATAGAAAGTATATCATTTTAAAAAATTTATTAAATCTTTAAATAATTTTTTTATAATTTAAAATTTTCTAAAGTGGTTTTTAAATTACTAAAAGTGTTTGAGTAAGTCTTTACTCTTTAATAAATGTTAATATGCTGTTAACTATTGTTAATTTATACAGACTTATTTAAAATTTAATTACAATATAGTTTGTATGAACTTATTTGAAAGATATTATATTGAATAGGTTTTTCGATTGACTTTAACTTTTATGTGTTGTTATCATAAAAAAATTATATATCAATTAATTAAATGATATTTTAATATAATCTTCAATTATCCTAAAAGTTAATAATTTTGATGATATGATATTTTACTGTTAATTAATATTTTAAAAAACATTTTATCAATATATTTTAATTAAATAAATCTATATTTATTTAAAATTTTTAAATAATATCTTACAATTTAATAAGAATTGATGAATATTATAAATTAAATTCGTTTAAAAGAATTCAAATTTCAAAATAGGAATATTTAAAATTCAACCAAACCATTTCAAACTATTAAATTGATTCAAAAATATCAAAAATCAATTAAATTGAAAAATTATAAAATTATAAAATAATATTTTTTATTGTAGTTTAATTTTTATTGTTAAAATTGAACCCCAATTTATAATATATTTATATAAAAATATTCTTTTATTACTTTAACTTTTTTTTCTTTTTTCAACAAATTTATCATTTTTAAAATTTGATTCATTTAAATAACGTATCTTCTTTTTGTTATTTAATTTTTAAAAAATTCATTTTAATTGTAAACATCACTAAGTCTTTTTTTTAATTCAAATTAAAATTACAAAATAAAATATAAAATGATTGTTCCAAATTAATTCATAAAAAATTAGTTTAATTTTATTCATTTTAATGCTATATGTTAATCGAAGCAAATTATGTATTATTTTTGTGTTCCATTCAGATGATTTTGCATGCGAAAATAGAATCAAGCAGAACCATAAACCCATGTTAATACAAAGAACAATTAAAATTTTAATTAATATCAATAACACCTAAAGCACATGCACCACAATGACGCACGGTCGCACCTAAGTTGAAACGATGCGTTTAAAGCTATGAAGAATAGGAATAGGATATGGCGGTGTTGTGTTATTCCGCTGTCTTCTTCTCTGAATCGTGTTAGGTTTTGCAGAATTTCAGTTTGATAGCAATTGATATACCACCGTTATCTCGAAATTCCTCCATCGTTTCGTTTCGGTGACTCGTGAATTCAAATCAATATCGCAGCCTCTCGCGATCGGTACGATATTTCGTTCTCTGCTTATATTATCTATGGATTTGTTTATTGAAAAGGGAATTTTTAGTCTATGCAGGATTTATGGCATGGTATTTCCCAATTTTGAGAAAAATAGATGATTTTATGTATACGATTAATTGATTAGCAAGAAGATCTCATCACATCCATGTTTTTACATTCCTAATCTTCTTTGAATCTTGTTATTTTGTGAATAGAGTGAAGTGAAAACATTCTGTGAGACTCTGAACTTTCATATTCTCACACGTATCCTTTAAATTTGTACAAAGGGAAGAGTGATTTGTTTGAGAAGGTGAAACTGAAACCTCACAAATAATGTTACTCTCTGGATCATATATGTATTGTCCCAGCAGATATTTAGGATATTCCATGTAGGAATGAATTTAGCTTTCACATATTTCCTCATTTATGTTCAATGAATCATTTAACGTTTATATCAAGGGGAATGTACTTTGAGAAGATGGAACCTGATAATAATAACCAGAATGTTTGAAGACAGAATTGAACCACATAAACAAATGACTTCTCAGATGATTTTGGCTTGATGCTGATTTGCTTCTTTCTGACAGTGATTGTTGCAAACCGATCCTTACAATATCAGATATTTCACTGCAAGCAACACTCAAGCAACTGTAATGGGTATAATCAGAAGTTGCTTCTCTTTCATTGCAGGGACAGTCTTTGGGGTTTACTTGGCTCAGAATTATCAAGTTCCTAACCTCAGGAAGATAGCTGACTCTGCCTTGTTAGAAGCAAAGCAAGTTGAGGAAAAATACCGCAAGAGTAAGAAGAAAGGTGGTGATGATGATAACTATGATTAGAAACTCTGCTACACAATATTGGAATCAGGTTCTTGTTTTTGGATTTTGGTATTTTTGGGGTTTGTCCTGTATTGTATAGGATCAGGTACCTTTATTAATTTAGTGCATGAAAAATACAAATTAGTGAAAGATCTTCACAGAAGTGTTGCTATTCCTTTGGCTATCTGGTTTCAAAATTCGCCTTAAAATTGCATGTTAAAAAAGTGTAATGTGAGTTATACTCTGATTCTTAAATCTTGGATAATGTTAGCTCCGGGCCATAAATTTGTTTAATGGTGGTCAGAATTGTTTAAAAATAATTATTGTACATCTGAAAATAGGTGAATGAGTTGAAAAAATAAAATAGGAAGAAGAAAAATATATATGATAATATGTGATGTAATAAAAAGAAAAATATAAAAAATAAAATATATTAAGATGAAAATATTATTAACATGTATAATAATCAAAATTGTTGTGTTTAATATCCGAGGTCATGCCCGTAATGACAATTAAGAAGTGTTTTTGTTAAAATCATCCTTTAACTGTTGCACTAGATGATGATATTTGATTAGGATTTGTTCTTCCGAAATGTAATGTGGTGTGGAAAAGTGAAGTTGCTTGCAGGCTTAACATTCTAATCGAGGTAAAAAGCTAAAACGCATGCAATCCCTCCATCAAATCGATCAGTGTTTTTTCGTTAACTTTTACATTTGTGAGCTTAAAATAAAGAAAAATAGCAGGCATGGGTGGATTTTGCTTTTTCCATCTTGAAATAAATAGTATAGATTTTATTACATATTTAAAGAAGACAAAAATTGAAAATTTGAAATTAAATCTTAATTTTATTAAGGAAATTTATATTTTTAAATTTTTTTGAATCGTATTAACTTTATATATATATATATAAAATAAAATATATATTAAACATATATTAATATACAAAACAAATATAAAAATTTAATATTATTATTATTTTTATTATCATAATGAAAATGGTTGCGATATGTATACTTTTAATAAGTTAATTCTGATTTTATTTTTGCAAATTAGATTTAAATTTAAGTTCATCTTGAATTTGGTTTAAATTAAATGTTTTCGGTTCAGTTCCGATTAACATCAGGTGAGTACCACGGTTCAGTTTTAATTATCGTGCCTAATAAATAGAAATAAAAATATCATATTACGAAGTGATTGATTGGACAGTGAAATGATGCCAGAGGCTGTCCTCCTATCAAATAAATTATGCAGTGGAGACAGGGATTGGTAGTTACTGATCTTAACGACTATTTGCCTCTCATTACTCTTTTAGCACCTCAAATATATACATTTAAATGCAAGTTATACATTAAATTAAAATTTAATTTTGATATATTATCATAAAAAATTTATTTATTAATTAAAAATTATTATTATAAAATTTAATAATTTTTAATCATATAATTATTTATTATTAAATAATAATATAAAGAGTTATAATTAATCATGGAATTATTGCATGTGAACCATGAAGTTAAACTCTTTATAAATGAACAGAAATCAACTTGTTTCATCGAGTTACAAAGAATTAAATTCGAGCAGCTCAAGAGCCCCTCTTTGTATGCACAACTAAAAATTTCCCACGATTGAGAATGAGATTTCCTCAATATCAAATTCCTTCAGTTTGATACTGCGTTTAGAAAAAAAATGTATTACACAATTCTTGGGTTAGAAAAAAATGTATATCTACCTCAATTTGATATTTCAAATCACTTTTTCTATGAAACATTTTAATATTTGAATTTTTTTTCATTCTGGGAATTTGAAGACTATGTAAAATATTGACATGCATAGTATATTTAGTTTTGTCTTTCTTTCTTTCTTTTTTAATTTGAAAACTCTATTTGTATACGGAACGCACACACATATTCTCTTTGTTTTCGCTTTATTTATTAGCTTTTATTTACCTCTTCAATTTTGTCATAATTTTATCCTTTCTGTTCCTCGTCTAACAAACCATGTCATCTCGAAATCGAATCTCCAAATCTTCCCAAAATAGGCCAAAATATTCTTTTTTTCCACTTTTGTTGAAAGCTTAAGGGCTCCTTTAACACGTCTGAAACACTAACTACTAGATTTTGAATAGCATGTCAAAAGCCTTTGGACTTTCTTCCAAAACCTTAATTAGAAGTTCATGGCTTGTGATCCCTCAAATAATTGTCCTCCGTCCCTTATTAATTTTTTATGCTTTTTGTGGTCCCCAAAATTTCGTTTTTATATATATGTATATGCATTCGTTGTTTGTTGCATCATACTGGCAACTGTTTGATCAAACTTGCTATAAAACCATAAAGATGGGTTTTTTATGGACAAATCTCTCAGCAAATGAAGCTATCTTGACTCACAATACAAGAGAGGGGAAAACCTTGGTACTTGTCCAGACATGGAATGCTCTCTTTTTCACCAACAACAATCACCATAGAGACACTCTCCTAACTCAAGTTAATATTCTCTGTAAGAAAAAGACTATTATTCAATAGCTAAAAACTGCATTAACCCTGCTATGAAGATTTATATATAGATGAATACAATAAAAATAAAATAAAATATCTAAACATGAAATCAAAATTAAAACTATAAATAATATTTAAATCCAATATCCATGACAGTAATAACACTTAGGTGTATACTATATAGGTCCCTAAAATGACAATGACAAAAAAAGTCCATGGTGATCATTTACAAGAAAATAGGGTGTATAATATAATTGAGCAGTTAAATATGGGTTGAAAAAAGTAAACTAATGTTTCTGTGGAATTGGAGGTGGAAGGAGGAGTTGAAAGGGACTAATATCAGATTTGTGATAACCAGGAATTGGGTGAAACTTGTTAGTCCTTAGGTTGGCAGCAAAAACCCCTTCAGCATAGGAATGCAAATACACAATATCCCCATCATAGGGATGGAAACCCCCAACACGTTTATAATAATTAGCACAAAACATTGGAGGGAGATGTGCAGTGAGATGTGTCCTATGCATCAAAATCCACTCTTGAGGGCCTAATTCCCACACTCTCAAATCATTACGCCCAATATCAGCTATCCTCAAATTCCCACATGAGTTACCAAGGTATCCAAAGCTCATTATATTCATAGCATCAGCATCATGAGGATATTCCAGAATATAGGAATTAAGAGAAACGGGATCAAACACAAAAATACTAGTCCTTCCCATGAAATATAACCGTCCTTCATATGCCAAACTCAGCATCCAATGAGGGGCAAAAGCAAAACCATCTATGAAACTCACATCTACTTGTTTCCATATACCTGTTTCTGAGAAGAACACCTCCACTTGAAACTCAAACACTCTTCTTATAAAGGATTTAATGATCACCACCCAAAAGGACTTACCAGGATCAGAAACAAAACCAACAGCATATAAATGTTCCCTGTGTGTTTCAGTAGAAGGAGCTATGTGTGTGGTTTCTTTGGTGAAGGGATCATAGACATAGTAGCCACAACCTGTTGTGTATCTGTTATTGCAGCACAAAAATAAACCATTAGAAGAACCACATACGTATCCTTTTATGAGCATATCTGGAGATAAAGGGGTTGGTATGGGGAGAATGAAAGAGGGGTTTGGAGGAAGAAAAGTGAGCATTAGTTCATGTGGTGAAAGGAACACCAAGAACGCCTTGAACATGGAGTGTTGATGAGATATGAACTGTTTCGGAAATGGAGGACTTGAAATCAGTTCCAGCCACCGCTTGCACACACACTTGCATTTAGCGGTTGATCTGAATGGAAGACGAATGAAGATTTCTGTTAACACTTCATCTGGTAAATGGTTTATGTTGCTCAAAGAACATGACATATCAGCCATATCCATAGCCATTTCCACCCAAAAATGGAGAACCAGGACAACAATTGCTGCTTCTGTGCTTCTTCTTATCAGTCCTCAATCCATTTAATACTCTTCAATTTTTCTATGCTTTTCTTTCATTATTTTAATATATCATAAGGCCGTTACACTTTCTTTCTTATATTTTAGAAATACTTTCCATTAAAAGTTATATCCATCATTAATTACATTAAATAAATGACATAGAATGTGCCATACAACTAAAAAGTACCGCAAGCAGAAATGTTCACATTTATTACAAGTTATTTTATTCTATTTTTATATATTAACTAGCATTTTTAACCACATTTTCTTATTAATTTATTGAAAACTATGGTACAAATAATTAAGATCATTTTAGGTACCTGGAGACAAAAATCGATGGAAATTTCTCCAATTATCTTAGTTATTGATTAATAATTATAAATTGATAATAAATTCTTTGCTTCAAATATATAATTGCTATATATAATAACATTTAAATCATTTACTTACTATAGAATGAGCCATAATATATTTAATTTTATTTTTTTATTAGATTTAAGATATATTTTACTTTTAAATTTTTAAGTAGATTATTCCGTTAACCTATTATGTATCTTTTAATAATTTATATAATATAATTTAGGATAAATGAAAAAAATAAGATAGAATAAAAATAAAATAAATTTTTATTCTATCTTATATTTGGTACACGCTGGCATAATAAACGGATCCAGAGTTTAAATTTTACACGGTATTCTATTTAATTAATTATAATAGTTGAATTTACATCTAACGTTTTAGATTTTAAATTAATATTTTTAATAATATTAAATTATTTTTTATAATATTTCATATAAATAAATAATGATAAATCAAATTTAAAATTTTAAAAAAATTAATTTTTAATAAAATTTTAATTTAAAATTAAAATTAATTATGATAAAAAATTACATTCTATAAAATAAATAAAAATTTTAGGGTCAAATATATTTTTAATCTTTTTGAAATATTTAAATTTTAATTTTGATTTTTCAATTTAAAAACTTTGATTTAAATTTTTTATTTTCTAAAATATCATAAATATAATTTTTATATTAATTTAAGTTATATTAAATTAAATTAGATTAATTATTATTTAAAAATAATTTAAATATTTATGAAATGTTTTGATTATAATCGTTAAATCATAATTAATCTATTTTAATTTAATATAACTTAAGTTACTATATAAACTATAATTAATATATTTTAAAAATTGAGGAACCTAAACTACAGATTTTAAATTTAATAAATCAAAACTAAAATTTAAATATTTTAGAAGATTTAAAATATATTTAATCTAAAATTTTATATTTTATAAATATAAAAATTTGATATAAATTATAAAAATATAAAAAATAATTTTTATATTAAATAATTATATCATATATTTGATTACATGATAATAGATCTTCGTCTGTAAAGGCTAAATAAATATCAAGTTACAACAAACTCATTTATTTTAAAGATTAATGTCTAACTATAAAAGTAAATTTATTTATTTTATATAATGTAAAAAATATTCACCTCTTATATTGGGTAATATGTAATGATACAAATTTAATTAGTTAAAATGATTTATGTTAAACAAATTAAGTAATATAAATTATTTAAAAGTAAAAACACGCAGCTTAATATATGACTGATTTTATTAATAATTGTTAAGTCATGATTTTACTAACAACTAATATTTTTTGTCCTAAATATAAGAAATGTCGTACCAGTTTCTAATATATTAATTATAAAATTAATTATATTCTTATTTTATTGTGGAATTGAAGTTAACGAAATATTTATCAATTTTTAATATTGTCAGTTTAAATATTTAATATTATAAATATTTTTAAATAAAATTTAATTTTATAATATATTAGTTATTTAATTATTTTATTTGATCTTGATAAAATAATTATTTATTTCTTATAAAAATAAAAAAAAATATTTTTTATCATATGGAAAAGAATAATATTATAATACTATATTTTTTTGTTAATGTATAGTTAAGATTAAATTTAGCAAGCTTGATGTAGATTGAAATATTAATCATTAGTAAGTAATTGGTTTTAAAGCATCTTCTATCTTGATACTATTTTTGTTGTTTTTTTTCCATACTTGTACGCATAATTATTTATTTATACAACTTAAACAATTTACGTTTCTAAATGGTAACTCTTTAAAATTTATTAAATCAATATAATAAATTAACTCATATATTTAATTTTTATTTTTATTTTAAATGTAACGCGTTTAAAACATTTAACAATATATAATATGAGAAGAGGTTACGTTATTTGATAATTTTTTACAATATATAAATTAATAAATTTAATCTATTAAATAATATAACATTAATATGGTGATATGTATATAAAAAATTAATAAATTTAAATTTATAGACATAATTTTATAGTTAAATTTTATTTATATTTAAAAGATACACCATATGTTAAATTATAATTATTTGATAAAATACAAATAATTTTTAATTTTATAAAATTTCGTAAACTTAATTTATATAATAAATTTTTTTAATTTAACAGTTAAATTTGTTAAAAGTATAACATAAGTTGCTTCAATAATAAGATGATCATTCTCGTTTTTTTCTTCTTTCTCCATACATCCAATCTAAATAATAAATAAATTAAAATAAAATAAAATAAACTTAATTAAATAAATCTTGAAATAATTCATATTCATATATATATATATATATATATATATATAATATTACATCTTTTCTATCTATTTATGACTGTACAATTTTTATATTTTTTTAAATAAAAAATTTATCAATTGTTAGAATTAAAATATAATTGAATGTAAAATAATTTTTACATTTAAGCCAATTATTACTATTTTTTTATGCTTAATTAGCTTGTGTGCCTGCAGAATTTTTGTATGTGCGTTGTTCTTCCTTCCATCGGTTCAGACCTTTCTTCTTCCTCCACCCGATCACCCTCTCTTCTTTTTTCCTCTTCCTCCACACACCCAATCTATGTCTCTCCTATGGTGGCTCATCGATCTTAGGCGGCGCTGAGTCGTATCAAGTTATTGTTTGATTATTTTCATTTAATTTGCGGCTCAATTTAATTTTTAAAATATGATTGCATCGCTTTATTATTCAACTTCTTAATGACAATGCTGGTGAATCCTAAAAATGGGGCGAAAAATGCCCTAGACAGCTCCTATATAAATCTCCTAACACACAGCATTCATCGATAGTTAAAGACTCCAGAATAAGAATTTGCAGAACATGGCAATACTGCATATCAAACTTTCACATTCATATTAAATTATACAAAGCGGAACTATATGGTAAGGGCAAGCAGCGTATATTGCACACAAACAGCGTTTCTTTTCATTCCTGTTTTTAGTAAAATTTAACCAAAATATGCTATCAGTCACAATTAATTCAACAGTATAAAAATCGTGTGAATTGCTATTTTTTGTGTTTGCATCTAAGTTGACATTAAGACAGAAAAACGCAATTATAGCCTGAATTGGAAATAGGAACCTACTAGACCATAGAAGATGGCAGAATTCAGTTAGGAACAATGAGAATCCGAAACAGAATGAGAGAGGTTTCATAAGCCACAACATGTAACTGAGAGGAATGGAAAGAAAAAACGAGCAATTATGCTCTACAGTTGGTAGATCCAAAGAAAAGCAAACGAAAGTGAAAGAGAAGATAGCAGCGAAGAGAATAATCCTCTAGGAAATAGCACAGGAGAAGCAGAATTAGGCGTTGAATGGTTAGCAGCAACTGAAGCAGAGGGAGGAGGAGGAAGAGGGTGAACAAGGACAGAGACCTTCATCCCGTTGAAGCATTGACCATTTCCACAAATGAAGTAATATCTCTTCGCCTTATTCAGAGGTATGAAATCCTTCCCACTGCTCCAATTCCCCACAGCCCCTTCTGTAGTGCAGTTGTCATACCCTGTTTGGTTCACCTCAAACACGTTGTATTGCGTTTTTTGGTACCTGAATGCTATTCAAAAACGCAAAAAATTAAAATTAACAGTGTCCGGCGAATAATAATTAGCAAATAGGTCAAACTTTTAGGAAAAACAAATATTCCACCAATAGCAACTCTTTCACTACCGCGTGCGTGTTATTTATTTTTTTTAGGGAAAAATAGAAGGTAGGTTCAGATCTGGGACGTAAAATGAAAGATCGAAGAAAAGTAAAAAGTAGTTGGTAGAGAGTAGAGAGTAGAGAGTAGAGAGGTAGAATTGAGAAAGAGAAGAGAAACTAACAAATAAGGTCGCCGACGTAGAAAGTGTGGTTGTTGGCCCAAAGAGTGTAGTTCATGCCGGGATTCCAGCCACGATTGGCACCAACAATGTGGTCCGTGGCGGTGACAATGGCAGGGATGAGTAGGAAGAGAGCACAAGCGAGGTGGGATGAAGTAGCCATTTACCTCTTTTCTGTGCTATGCGCCGTGCACTTTGGATATTGGAAGGGAAAGAGTCTCAAAAATTATCAACATTATCGCAGTAGGGTCAAACAAAGTACCTTGCCTTGCTGGCTGCTACATAATTTACGCTAAAATTTACCTGTTCGTAATATTTTTATCTTTTCTTTTCCTTTTTCTTCCATTTTAATATATTTTATTTTAAATATATATATTCATATTTTTCGTTCATCGTGCCGCACGACCCCGCCCATACGCAGGCATTTGCGCTACACTTTCTATAATAATATTGTATCGTTTATTTTTCTTTAATTTCAATTTGAATCCAACATATATTAAATTTTTCTACTTTTAATCTCTCTTTGTTAATGCTGTGTTAGCCAGCTTCTGCCTTCAATGTCGCCTTGCATCCGATTTTGTAGGGCTAGCGCCAAGTCGTCAACGACCTCTTCGTTTTCGTTTTCTTTCCGTTTCTTCACAAAACAGAATGGAAAATACAGATTCCGCGCCTTTCTTTTTTTGTTTTTTATCTTTTATAAAACCTTTCTAAATTACACTTCAAACTCTTCCATATCAACTACTAAAACTTTAAAGGTTCGCCGTTGAGCAAAAATATTTGTTTGAGTAAATTTGTATCTAAGTAAGAATGTATTTAATTTAATATATTATAAATTTATCTCATATATATAATTTTTTTTTACTAAAATGTTATATAACATCTTGTTTAAATTGGAATTCTACATGATATTTTTTAGTAATTTATTATTATTTTTTTAAATTTATTAATTCATTTAATTTTTGTTAACTTTTTATTTAATTTATTTATAAATTTGTTGTCATTTGTATATTAATTTTTTAAATATTCTTTAAATTTTTAAAAAATATACAAAAATATCATAAGTTTTAAATAAAAAATTGTTATTATGTGTATGATTATATATGTAATATAGAAAATATATATTCATATAATATTTATTTAATACATTTTTACTTAGATTATATAATTTAATTTTATAGATTTTCATAAAAATAATATTAAATTAATTTTCTATTTTAGCTTTGTATATTTAATTAATAAATAATATAATTTTATGAATCAATTGTTTTTACTATTATGATTAAAATATATTACATACTTCAACTTTATAAAAATTTTGATTATTTTATTAATTAGTAAATAAAATTTATAAATAAAATATTTACTTTTTCTATTTAAAATAATTAAAATACCTTAAAATTAATGCTAACGAAATAATTGAAACAATATTTACAAGTTTATAAAAATAATTTATATTTTTTTATGAATTCTTTTTTAGTCATTTTAATAAGATTTATAAAACGGTTTTATTAAAATAAAAAAATTATATTTTTCAACAAATTGTACAATTAAATTTTTGAAGTAAGTTTAATAATTAAAAAAAGTCTATGCAAAAAGAATTAAATAAATAAATAATTATTTTTTTTCCTGAAAAGCAATTTTGTTGAGCGTAAAAATAAATGAAAGAAAAAGATTAGGGCTGGTTTTATTTAGCCGCAGCGTGAAGCTAAGGAAAGGTTGAAGATCGAAAAAGTGAAGGGAAGATGAGCAGCGACACTAAAGGCAACAGCGGTGGCAACGTTGGAGGGGGATTCAGGTCAAGATTGAATCACTACCTTTATAGCGGTGACAAGAAGCACGTTTTCGCTGGCTTAACTCTCATCACTGCCGTCTTTACCATTCCATGGTTCCTTATGAATAGAGGTTCCTTGTTATTATTAGTTTATTATTTTAATACAAAATGAATGCTGATTTGTTTTAAGACAAATATTATTAATTTCCCTTCAATTTAAATTTGAGACTGCTAACAAAGTTCTCATTTTTATTTCACATCATCAAGGGGTTGTTTGTTTCACTGATGTATGCCACCACTGTTATGTGCAAAGCTCCATTCTTTGAAAAAATAAATAAATGTACGACTTGTACAAAGCGGAAGTAGTGCTGTTGGTTTTCTTAGGATTTTAACTTTTATAATATTAAGACCTTTTAAGATAGCCTTTGCAATGTGCAAAAATTTTTCCTTTGTTCCTAAAACGAAAACGGCTATTGGTTACGTTTGTTGGATATAGATTAGGGATAAGTCTTGTATTGCTTGTTCAAAATTGAAAAAGGAAAAGGCAAAATATTTTTATTTCAATAAAACCTACTGAGGCTGGTGGCTTGCATTTGATCTTTCCCTTATCTTCGCTGATTGGGAGTTGTATTTGCTATGGTACTCACATATAAGATGTTTATTTTGGGAGAAGATGTGCCAAGTGTCTCGGATCTCTTGCTTTACCAAAGTGGTTGCATATGTTCATATTCTAGTTCTAAGACTAGATGTACCCTTTTGCTACATAAATTAGACTTAAAATTCTGTGAAGTTAATCAGACTTTGTTTAGGGGTGGGCTTTTGTGACACACTTGCTGGAATGAAGCAGAACATCGTAAATTTATGCTGGAGGGATATTGTTAACACCCTATTTTGGATTCATGAGTGAACGAATTAGTTCTGGCAATGCCAGTTTGGCCCCTCATACTTGCATACTTTCACTAGTTTTTAAGTTCATACTTTGATGGGATTGCTCAACTTCTTTCTCTCTTCCCCCCTGGATTAGAAAGAAACTCCAAGACCTGATTTGAGCAAAGAGAAGATAGGATAAAGTGGAGGCATAATGCCTTTTGATGTCATTAGCTCTTCTCTCTTTCCCACCTTTTTTTTTGCAATGAGAATCATCTATTGAACTAGAGTTGGATACAATGGCAAACAAACTAGACTCCTATGGGGAGAACCAAAGTTCAAATCTGGGAAATGCTAGTGTTGGAAGGGTCTTCTAATTGCACATCGTCTGTATAAGGGATTAATCTTACACCAATGTTTGTGGGGATACCCTGCTCAAAGACAAGAAAAAGTGTCTAAGATATGTACCGTTCATCCACATTCTATTACATGATCATAAAACTTTCCAGGCCAAAATGCTCTTCAGTCATATTGTTATCTATTGTATGTTTTTATTGTTTGCAGTCCAGAAACAAAATTAGACTTCTTAAACAATCACTGCAGTACCTTCAATGATGTTTTCTTATGGATTGGTTTCTTTTGACTATCACGTATAGATCATTCAGAAGGGTTTTATATTTAGATATTTCTTATATATCTCCACTTCAGTGCCTCCTTAAAATACTTAATCAATTGAGCTTCTTGTTTCCTTCCAGGAACCAAACACCAGTCTCATCAAGATTACTTAGAAAAAGCTGATAAAGCAAGGAGCCAAAGACTTTCGTCCAGTTCTACTTCTTCCAAATGATCTTCAACCACATTCTGTTAAAGAGCATAGTTTTCCAGTAACACTAAATTAAAAGGCATTTAACAGGTTTGTTTGATGTCCTTTTCTCTCTACTTTTATTCTGTGGGATGGAGGTCCATTTTCCTTTTCCCATTGTCCTGTACTGCTAAGTTGGTCTTTTGTTTTTTTTTTTTTAAACTAATCATGTATAAGAAATTTTCCCTATACAATAAATTTGGTTAGATATGATTTGGCTGTTTGGGGCATAGTAACCGGATAGGGAGAGTGGGAGAGACTTCTCATTATGTGCGCATGTGCATGCAGAATTTGTCTCTGTGAGCATAGGCATGGGTGATAAGAGAAATGATGGTAACATATTCTTTTAAACCCTCCTCAACACATTCCTTATGATTGGTCAATTGTTGAAGAACATACTCTGTTCATTTTGTACTTGCTGAAGATCATCATATAACCCAAATCTGAATAAAAGAAGACAGTTGTGTTAATTTTTTTGAAAAATAATTTTTAATTAAATAAAATTTTCTCTTAGAAATATGAAATGTTTAACAATGTAGCAAATATTATGAATTGAGGTATTTGACAAGTTGTATTTTTTATTCATTTTCTACAAGTTTTTTAGCATTGCCATTTTGTTTCCCCGTTTTGTTGCCATGGTCATTGCCATTCTATCAGTTGTGACGAATGGAAACTGAATTTTGTTCAGTGTAATCGTTGCTTTTCATCAAATTAAGATAACCGTTGATTCTCAAAGATACAGTTTGTCAAATTTGTTCAGCCTATCAATCATGAAGGGAAAAAAGAAGCAAGATATAATTAAATAATGGTTAAAAATTGTTTGTAAGTTCTACCTAAAGTTGAAGAACAACCCAAGTTTCCTCCAGTAACAGGTGTTCTGACGTGTCCATTCTGTGATCCCCTGGGACTGGTGCTCTTCAATGGTTAACGTTTTTTCAAGAGCTCAAGAAATCACGACCAAAAAGTAAAAAAAAAAAGAGCTCAAGAAACAACCTAAAGAGGGCAATTTAAAATCTACTTAATTTAGTTGTGCTAGTTAATATCAGGAGTTCCCATTTTGCAATAATGCATGATTATTCTTAACGGAAATATTACCTTTACATATGTAGGGGAACACATATCCGGATACATTCCATGGTTGTACGATCTGCATTTTTTAAGAAAAAAATAGAAAAATTCATAATCCTTACTTTAAGATGTATACTGCTGGTATAAATTATGATGTGGATGTATGAATACTGGTTTTCTATTCTTGAACTTAGAAACACAAATATAAATGTCATGTTAAAATAGCTTGGTCAAAGTCACACCAGGCTTTAGTCTTTAAATTTCTAATAATACAGATTAGGGAGGCTCTACTGTCAGTGGTGGTGGATCTTGAAAGAGGGAAGGATCGGAAAACCCAAGTTGCACAACATCTATTTAATGACACATCTAAGTATCCACCCCTATCATCACAAGCCCCAAAGTTATGGGCCAAAAAAAAAAGAGCCGAAGGTCTAAACATGCAATCCCGGGCCAAAACTAGACCGAAAGAAAATCTTTGAAGTTCCACCACTACTCTATCTACTAGCTAGCTCTGTCACGCTAGAGTCTACACACTCTTGCTTTCAAATGATCAAGAAAATGATGCTGCGAGTGAAAATGAATAAATAGTTTATCTACACATCCCTGGTGGTGCTATTCTTTTTTTAATTTTATTTTGGTCATGTTTGGTGGGGCTATACAGATAAACACCTTATGTCAGCTTCACCAATGTTCAGTACAGTGTCTATTACCACTCTTGTATATCTATTGTTACTTTTAAGTTAATCATTTCTATTTAAATATTTTTATTATTTTAATTTAATTAAAAATTAAAAAATATATATGTTAAATAAAATTTATTTAAACAAAAGTAGCAATAGAAATCTTGAAACGGAAATAAACACACCTACGTTTCGGTTGCTCAACATGAATTGACTTCTAAATATTTATGTCAAACCATTTTGCAGGAGTCAATCTGAAAATCACTCTTCTTAGAAGTTCAAAAACAAACAGGCTCATCTCATCATTTTTGGAGTCTAAAAAACAATAACTAGTCTCTAAACGGAGAGTTCGGCAAAAACATCAAAACTACATTATTCTTAGCTTAAGTGTTGAGAATTTGGGTTAAGTACCACTTAAAACTACCGCTTTTCCGTTGACAAACTACACCTCTGGTAATAAATTAGATTAAAAGCAGAATTAGGATTACATGAAGGCAGACTGATTTTTTATCTTCGATCTTCATTAGAATATCACTTAGAAATAGCAATTGAATCATTTGAAGTATGAAAAGATTAATATTATTATTTCAATGATTTTGATTGTTAAGTCCTGACAGAATATAAAAATATGAAACCCTTCCTATCTCAAGAGTGAATAACCAATACATTCATTATATCTCCTTTGATACCAACTAAAGATTAAAAAAAATTGTGAAAAAAGACTGTCCAACCGTTATCCTTAAATGAATGATCCTGATAGAAATGTCAGAATTTTAAAGATAAATCATAAAGCCCTTCATTTTTAAGTTTTGCTGCACAGAGACAATAAACGGATAGACAGTGCTTTGTATGATTAGCTTTACAATGAAAGATTCCTATCCTACCCGGAAAAATAATTTTAAAAAAAAATCAATGAAAATGAATGATGTCTTCAATGGATAACTTCACAATTGGAAAATTAATTTTGATTTGCCAGATTGCTGTACAATTTGGGAGAAATGATAGACTCTGGGGTGACATGTCACCAACAATGACCTGATACCAACCTATTTCCTCTCTCACCCTTTTCATTTGAAAAGAGATAAATACGCAGAGATAGTGGACACGGCACACTGTTCATGCGATCAACATTTTGTCTTTTTCATTATTATTATTATTATTATTATGGGATGGAAGCTTTTATTTGTCTTGAAGGATTAACAAGTCATTTCCTCAAATTCAATTATACAGAGAGGACTTTATACATTCACTTGGACTATATACAAATAACACCAACCACTTTGGGTGGGGACAAGTAGGTGTAGACCCACTTTAACTAATGCTCAATGATGATTCAAAGACTAATAATTAACAAAGTATATGAAATTTTCAAATGTAAGGATTAATATGAGATGAGTAGTCACGGATTCCTGCTCCTTCCCAACCCATCCACTCTTCCCACAAGTCCCAATCTGGATCGTACATTCCTCTTAGTGGTTCATCAATGCCTGCATCATACGCCTCATAAATTTCTGTTTCCTTTGATTCTCCTCTCAAGTTAGCCATCACAATCTGCACTCCAAAACCAACATTGAAACCACTGTTAGGTAATGGTCGTGTAAAGCAGACTTAAACATTGCAATTAAGTAAAAATTATGGCCCAAAAATAGCTGAAATAATATTGCTTTTGTTGCAAAGTTGACCTAGGCTAATTTGGGGATGATTATATCATTTAATTTCAACTATTGGTCACACTTCAACAAAGGTTATTATGCTACAATTAGCACGGAAACAGCATCATTAAGCAACCAGTAGTTTTCTGTTTCCCTTTAACAAGTGGAAATAAATATAATGATCAATTCACTATGGAACTGAAAATTTGAGAAAGAGTAGTTGTAGGATAACCGATAACGCACATCATAAGCCTCGTTGATTAGGTGGAATTGCACCCCGCAATTGCTCCCTCTGCACACGTCAGGATGGTACTGAAGCACAACATAACACCAATTAATTAACATTTCTATAAAAAATAGCCCAATCACCAGAAATCAGTTATTGAAACTCAAAATGGCTAAATCAAATAGCAAGCCTGCAAAATAGGAGGAAAATAGGAGATTGGGAATCAAACCTGCAAAGCAAGCTGTCTGAAAGCCTTCCTAACCTCAGATTCAGAGGCACCAGGTTGTATTCTTAAGGTCTTATAAGGATCCATCACAGAAGAAGAAGAGCAACAGATCCTAGTTCTGTTCATCTTGGTCTGCTTTCTTTCCTTGGCTCTGAACTTCATCCAAGAAGCAGATGAACCATTACCACCAACAACCCCAGCAGCAGTAGCAGCAGCAGCAGCCATTGAAATAAGATCGTAATCTCTCAAACCAGAAACCAGAAATATCGAACTGAACTCACAAGGACCCAGAAAAGGTTTGGCTATAAATAATGAAACTTTGATCTTTATTATGAAGAAAGATTTTGTTTAGAATGGATCAATATGCACGTCAAGTTGATTTGATGGGGAATCTGTCCGAACCCTAAAATAGTGAGTTAATTTTCCTTTCGTTCAATAATTGTAGAATGGAGCTAAGGATACGCAATGGATGAAAGGGAAGAGATTTATATAGAAAAACAAATTGTGGTGTAAAGGGAGAATCAAAATTGGGACTTTTTATGGTTCTTATCCACTGAGTCAAGCGTGACGTGGATCTACGCATTTACTCGAAAAAGGGACACACCGTGACAGAAAATAAAATTAAAATTAAAAAAAAAAAACTGGTGAAAAAGAGATAGATTCTTGGGCTTATCTTATCTGCTTTTAGTTTTTACTTGGTTTGAAATTGAAGATTGTTCTTTTGCTTTGTTCCTAAATTGAAGCATATGGGAGAGAGTGGGATATCCTTTCCTAGTTCCTCCTTTTATGGAATTTGATTCTTCACCCTTTCAATTTCAATTTCTCTTAATTTCTTCCCAGTCCCCAAAAAATTTCATTTTGTCTATTTTTATTGATATGCATATTTTTTATAATTGAAAATAAATTTTATTTAAACCGAATAAGATTATTATAAATGATAAATTAATTTTAAATATCTAACACAACTTACATATCCAAATTTTAACCTATAATTGTAAATTAGGGGTAGATCAACTTCAAAGTTCAAACAGCTACTCTCCTTACAGCGTAATCTATGGTTCTTGTTGCCTGTATTTTGGTTGTTTAATCTCTCTTACTTTTTCTGAACCAGGGAATATCCGAATATCCTTAAAAAGAAGTTACTCTGTTTTAAATTTAATTATATTATTATTTTGTTTTGTTCTTTTTATAAGAATAACAAATAATTTATTTAATTTTTTTTGTAAAATCAATTTATATTACTTGCTGCATTAATTATTTTTTTAAAAAAATATTTTTAATTAAGTAAAAATTCATAATTATTTACATAAAAAGATTTTAAAATATATCTCATCAATGTTAATGATAATTTAGATATTATAATTAATGATAAATTAATATCATTAATTAAATTGACTACATTTTTTATAAATTAATTATTTAGTTTTTATAAAAATCGTAGGAAGTAATAACTAAGATATTAAATATTTTTAAGTCTTTTTTTACTATATTTGTTCAAAATTTTCAATTTTTAAGAATGTTAAATTTAGTAAATAGCTTTCTTGTTTAACTTCGATTATATAACAATCTATAATTCATTAACAATATATTTTAATTTAATATATTAAAAATATGTGTTATATTTTTAATCTTTGAAAAAAATATCTCTTATTATCAAATTAATCTCTCAAAAAATTTTGTTAATTTTTTCCTCTCAATTTCGGTTATTCATTTTTTATTTTTTTAAGTTTAACCTTTTTCTTTAAGTGTGTAACCTATATTTTCCTAAACTTAATCTTTTGTTTTTAAATATTAAGCTCTTAAATTCTTTTAATTTATAATTTAAAATTAAAATAAAAATATCCGGTATAAGAAAGATTTGTTTGTTTGTTTTCGTTCAATGGGTTATAAAGCATGAGAATTTTTTTACTCTTTTTAACTAAATTTGTACCATTAGCCATGTGTCTAGAGAAGCAAACAATAGTATGAGTATCTATGCCTTAGCCAATTTCGGATGTCAGAATGTTATCTGTGCAATAGTCTCTAACAACCTTTTCTACATAGTTTGATGCAAGTTTTCATAGTTAATGTTTTAGGAGTCTCTACTTCTAGGTTTGGTAATTTTGTTATATAATCTTCTTTCTGAACTTTGGCTCCCTCTCTTTGTCAAAAAGAAATTGAATTTATGTATCCCAATAACTAGAAAAAATTCTCATTAATTTTGTAATGTTAAAAAGTGGGTCCAGTAGTATAAAGTTGGAGAACCAAAGGAAAAGGACAACTAGGGACAGAGTCACAAAAACAACGAAAGACCCACGTGTCGAATTTGATTGGCGTGAGCAAAAACGTCCGAAAGATATCGTGATTCGTGATAGAAAAAACCAAAAAACAAAAAACAAAAACGAGAGATTCATTGCATGACATTATTTTAACATACTCTTTAATATATTTGTTATACCTAATTAATTTTTAAAAAGTTAAAGTATTTGCTTTATAATTTTTTTATTTTAAATATTAAAAAATATTAAAAATACCTTCTTAACACTTCTCATTAAAATTTTACTTTAAACCATTTCTTATCCATCTTCTTTGAATTATATATATATATATATATATATATATTCCTATTTCATGTATTTTATGGATAAGTTAAAAGACCACTCCTTATCCATATATTTGAATTAAATTTATATTTTTCTATCTAATGCATTTAATAAATAAGTTAAAATTTAAATGTATAAATTTAAATTTTAGATATATAATTAAGTTGAAATATTAAAAATAATATTATTTATAATAAAATTATTTAATTTAAATAAAATTGTTTTACTGAAAAAAACGTAATCTAGATGAAATAAATAAAAATTCTATTATCAATATTATATTTTTTATTCATACCAATTTTGTTAGTAAAATAATAAACTTTTTAGATCTATATATTAAATGCATGATATATAAAATTGAATATTTTAAATTTTTTAATTAAAAAATATTTTTCTCTGAATTTAAAGTTTTTCTTCCTTTGAAATTAATGAAAGATTATTTTCTCTAAATATTTTTCAATAAAAATTTTAAAAATGATAGGAGTGTAAAATGAAAGGAATAGACAAGAACAATCTTTCTCAGAAAAGTGGATAAGGGGCCCTAATGATCAGACACGTGGCGTTCATGCGTCCATCATAACATCAAAATCGGAGCTCTATTTGCAAAGAATCCAAAGATTGGATGGTTCAGGTTGCTTACGTGTCTCTGCTCACTTTTTATTTTACATCGTTTAATAATCATTTCCCTTAAAGACATATTTTCTCTTCTTTATTTAAGTCGGGGATAAACCATTATATACATCAAGTAGTAATTTTATTTTTCAAATTCTAATATAGCTCAAAACTTAAATCCAAAATTTTTATTTAAGATTAATTAATCATTATTAAAATTTTAAATTATTAGTATTCTTTCATATTCTTTTCCCTTATTCTTAAATTAGAAATGTACAATGATTTAGTTTCTTATTTATTTATTTATTATTGTTTTCATGGGTAACAGTATTTATATTTTTAATTTTAATTATATTTTTTACTTTACACATATTTTTAATTTATATTTGTAAATCTTAACTGTCAACCTCAATTATATAAATTAAGACATCATCTTGAAAAATAAGGTAATTAATAAATTATACTCCTTCAATACATGATGTGAGCATGAAAATTGGCTTTCAAGAGAAATTTTTAGCTTAAGGATAATAAAATTGAAATTTTTCTTAATTTTAATTTGGTTGTATTTTTCTTTAAATTGTAAAAGTGGGAATAGCTTATTCTAACATGGAATAAGAATAGGTTATTTAGAATAGGAACAGGCTTAGGTTAAGAGCTTGGTTGGCTAAGGGCAGTCCAAACCCACAACCAAGCAGCCTCCTTCCTTTTTTCCTATAAATAAGGGCTTAATGTAAGCAAATGATACCTTTGGTCATTTTATGATATTGGAATCCGAAATTCCCTTGAGAGAGCAACTTTCTCTTCTCTTTCTTCTCCTCTTGCTTGTTCTTGAGGTCAAGACTCTTTTCCTTATCATTGGAGCCTCCAATGTGGTGGAACTTGACTTATCTTCCTAGCTTCCTCTAGCTAGTGGAGTGGCGCCTAGCTTAGGAATTATTTTTCTGCAATTTACATTCTGCCATTTACCTTCTTGCAATTTACAATTCTGGTTCTTAGTTTATGCTTTAATTTTCAGCCCCTTTCCCCTTTAATTTTGGTCATTTTCGTTTTGCCCTTTCTTCCATTTCTGCACTTTATTTCCAGCCTTTAATTCTTGCAATCACCTTCCCCAATTCCCTCTTTACATTCTGCAAATTTTTGTTTCATCTTCTTTTCATTTTTATGCACAAATTTGTGCTACATTGAACACAATTTGAGGAGCTCCCAAAACTGCTCTGAATTTTGAGCTTCAATCCTACCTCCAACTAGGTTCATCCTCCTCCTCCCAAGTAGGTTGTATTATATGGTATCAAAGCTTGTTGTTTGGAGGTAACTTCTCTCACTTTTCTCCTTCATTTTTCATCATCTTCTTCTCCCATTTTCGTCTCGGTTTTTGTTCCAGTTTTTCTGCATATTTTCAGCCCCTTCTTACTTGAATTCACATGTAATTTGTGTTGCTTTGAATCATATGTTGTTGGATCCTTGCTTAAACATCAATTTAATCGGTGAATTTGCTCAAAATTGCATCAAAATATCAAGAAATTGAAGAACCCTTTTTCTGGTTTTTTTTATGGGTATTTCCAGCAAGAACACATCTATTGTTCTCTCAAATCCTTTGGAATTTGTGGATTTTGTTGTTGAAATTGAAACTTGATCATTGTTGCCTCAAAAACCCCTTAATTATTTTGGCAAAATTCTGCAAATTGTTCATCATGTTCATCACTGTTCTTCATGTGTTCTTGAGGAAGTTTGTGTTTGATCTTTGAAAATATTGTTGTTGGGTGTTTAAGTGTTAATCCTGTGCTTGTTTTGGAGTGATATAAGTGTACATTACATTTCCCTAAAAGATACAAGGCAAAAAGCAAGAATCAACAAAGAAAAAAAAACGAAAAAAAAAACGTGAAAAAAAAATCTGGGCAGAATTTTTTTTCAAAAAAAAAAGTAAAAAAAAAATTCCAGAGTTGAATGATCTTCAAGTTTCATTTTATTATATTTCAATTGTAATATTTGAGTTCAGTTTGGGATCAATTGAAGTGTGTTGAACAACTTGAGTTGGATTTATCAACTTGAGTTGGATTTATCCTCTTGAATGAACTATGATGCATATGAATGATTTTCTTTCAAAGAAAGGTTAAGTTCAGTTTTAAGAACAATTCACACAAGTTTGCAATCCATTCATCCTTCTTGAATTCCTTTTGAGTGCCTTTTTTTTTCACCACTTAATTGTTGCTTGTCTTCTTTGAATTCTAGTTTGTCACAATTTTAATCCCTTTGAGTTTAGCTAATTTTTGTGATAAGAGTTTCTTGTTTGTCCCCAAAATTCCTATGTTTTGTCCATTCTTGAATTCTGGATGAGTTGAGTTTTTACCACATTGGAAACATCAAGGCCTCTAATTTTAAGTTGAATATGTGTCTTTTCTTCAAAGGTAAAGCAAGACCAAATTGAGTGACTAAGAGTGGCAAACACTGGTGAGGAAGGAAGTAATTGGTTTTAATTGTGCTAACAATTTCTTGGTTTGCAAAGCATTCTTTGTTTAATTTTGTATGCAGCCCTAAGAAAGAAATTTTGTTTGACTTGGAGCTGAACTTGGAGAAGACTTGGACTTGAAGAATTTACCCATTTGTAATAGATTAGGATTTCTCTTACTAGGACTTTATTTTTTGTGTAATTTTAGAATTTGGTTGTAGTAGGGTTATAATATTGTAATCCTTTTGATTTAGTTTGTACTTAGGAATTTTTCTTGTAATTTTGTTAGTAATTGTGTGTAAGTTCAAAGGCCTTTGTGTGGTTTTAAAGAGCCATAAGGGGGAGTCTAAGTGTGCTTGTTGAAAGGAGTAATAAGGGGGTTTCATAATTGCTACATTTACAACATAGCCTATGTGACTACTTGTTACTTATCTTTCCCTATCTTGGACCTTGGTTTGTGTAAGAAACCAATTAACTTTCTGCATTTTAATTTCTTAATTGTTCAAGTGTTTTATGTGGTAGGAATTTGTACTTAGAATATTTGTGATTTTCTTAATTGATTTGTTTCATATCTTGTGTCTTGAGTGGAGAGCATCATGAGTGAAAATGATTATCCACCTAGCTTCAATAGGTTACAACTAGAAGCCCTTACCCAAACCTTTGAAAAAATGTTAAGAAAACAAAGTGAACAATTTGAAGATCGCTTGTATGAACTAGAAAAGAGTAATGAGACTTTGTTTAAAAAGAAACAAAATGAAGGGCCTAGTAGTTATAAGAAAAACAAAAATAAAATTGATTCACCTAGGGAGGAACTTTCACAAGAAGAATTCTATGAATCCCCTAGAAGAAACCAAAGGAATAATCACTGGGGTGGGAATCAAGGTAGGCATGAGAGTGATAGGGAATCATCTAGGTCTCCACTTAGGGTTAGAAATTCATCTAGGAGTAGGATCCATAGAAGTAGAGATAGACATTCTCCTAGCCATCATAGTCATAGAGCTTCTTCTAGGATTAGGAATAGAGGTAGAAGAGAAAATGGAAACCAAGAAAGAATAGATGGAACCAAGTTTAGAATTCCAAAATTTCAAGGGTTGAATGACCCTGAAATCTACCTATCATGGGAGTCGAAGGTAGAGCAAATTTTCATGTGCTATGAAGTAAGGGAGGAACATAGGGTAAAGCTGGCTAGTCTTGAATTTTTAGACTATGCTTTGATTTGGTGGGATAAGCTAGTGAAAGAGAGAGCAAGGTTTCATCCTATTGAGACTTGGGAAGAAATGAAAGTCATCCTTAGGAATAGGTATGTACCACCTCATTACCTTAGGGACCTTCATAATAGGCTCCAAAGATTAACCCAAGGTAATAGGACTGTTGATGAGTACTACAAAGATATGGAGGTAGCCATCATTAGAGCCAACATAGAAGAATGTGAGGAGGCTAGAATGAAAAGATTCCTTGAAGGGCTTAAGGATGAGATTAGGGATGTTGTGGAACTCCACAACTATATGAGTTTGAATGAACTCTACCACCAAGCCCAAAAGGTAGAACAACAACTTCATAGAAAAGGTAAGAGTAGATACTCAACCTCAAAGCCTTCTTGGAAGGAAAATAAGAGGAAGGAAGGTCACAAGGATGTTCCTTTTAAGCCTAAAGATCCTAGGGAAATTAAAGATCCCAAGAAAGAAAAGGCCAACACCCCATCCACTCCGATAAAAAAGGAATCATCCATTAAGTGTTTCAAGTGTTTGGGACGAGGGCACATTGTCTCTCAATGCCCTAACAAGAAGAGCATGATCCTTAGAGATAATGGACAAGTCTCATCTTTGGAATCCTCAAGTGAAAACTCTAGCTCTAGTGACACTAGCTCTTCTAGTGAAGAAGGATTAGAGTATGCCCCCGAAGGTGATCTTCTTGTTGTTAGGAGATTACTAGGAAGCATGATCATGGGGGAATATGAGAGCCAAAGAGAAAATACTTTTCACACAAGGTGTGTGATTGGGGGGAAGACATGTTCTTTGATTATAGATGGGGGAAGTTGCACCAACGTGGCTAGTGCTAGGCTAGTACAAAAGCTAAGATTAACCACTACCCCACATCCTAGGCCTTACAAGTTGCAATGGTTGAGTGACAATGGGGACCTCTTAGTGGATAAGCAAGTCTTAGTTGCCTTTTCCATAGGTAGGTATCTTGACCAAGTAACTTGTGATGTTGTGCCCATGGAAGCAAGTCATGTGCTCTTGGGAAGGCCATGGCAATTTGATAGAAAAGTTCACCATGATGGGCATAGCAATAGGTATTCATTTGTTTTCAATTCCCAAAAGGTCACCTTAGTTCCCTTGTCTCCTAGGGAGGTTTGTAAAGATCAAGTACAAATGAAAAAGAAAAGAGAGAAAGAAAATAAGGGAATTAAAGGAAAGAATTTAAAAAAAGATAAGAGGTTGAGACATGTGGAAAAATTTAAAAACCTCTTCATCAATCAAGGAGAAATTAGGCAAACTCTTCTAGCTAGACAACTCATGTACATGCTCATATGCAAAGAGTATTGCTTGAATACTCAACCAAACCTTGAGTCTAGTGAACTTCTAGAAGAGTTCCAAGATGTATTTCCAAAAGAGTTACCTCTAGGGTTGCCACCTGTAAGGGGTATTGAACATCAAGAAAACTTAGTGCCTAGTGTTCCTCAATTCCTTTCACCTATCATAAGGGTTGAAATTATCTCCTTTACAAAGAGTAATCAAGAGATGGAACTCCAGCCTTCTACCAACATTTGGGACACCATTGTTGCAAAATTTGTTGGAGATCATGTGTCTAGATCCATTCATATGCCTAGATTATCACCACTGTCTCATATGTTTCACAATGATAGTGAATTCTCACATATAAAGGTCCCTGGCATGCTTCAATTCTTGTTTTATGATAATGCATCTAGGATGCTTAATTTGTTAGTAATTACAAATATTCATAGCACTAAGATCTCTTTAGGGAAAAGAAAATGGATGAAAGCACGTAAGTTTACTTGGGACATGTTTGTTAATAACTATGAGCTTGTAGATCGAAACAACCTTTTGTTCCTAGTCAAATTTGCTTTCCAATGTTTACAACTATTTGAAAAATTAAAGAGGTTCGTATTTGATCCTGGCATTTTCCATAATTTTCTTTCTTCCATAACCACATATACTCTTCTATTCATATTTGTGTCCTTTGTTTTGCAGAAATTGGTGATTGTCATTCGAGGGCGAATGCTTTTAAGGGGGAGAGGATAATGTGAGCATGAAAATTGGCTTTCAAGAGAAATTTTTAGCTTAAAGATAATAAAATTGAAAATTTTCCTAATTTTAATTTGGTTGTATTTTTCTTTAAATTGTAAAAGTGGGAATAGCTTATTCCAACATGGAATAAGAATAGGTTATTTAGAATAGGAACAGGCTTAGGTTAAGAGCTTGGTTGGCTAAGGGCAGCCCAAACCCACAACCAAGCAGCCCCTTCCTTTTTTCCTATAAATAAGGGCTTAATGTAAGCAAATGATACCTTTGGTCATTTTATGATATTGGAATCCGAAATTCCCTTGAGAGAGCAACTTTCTCTTCTCTTTCTTCTCCTCTTGCTTGTTCTTGAGGTCAAGACCCTTTTCCTTATCATTGAAGCCTCCAATGTGGTGGAACTTGACTTATCTTCCTAGCTTCCTCTAGCTAGTGGAGTGGCGCGTAGCTTAGGAATTATTTTTCTGCAATTTACATTCTGCCATTTACCTTCTTGCAATTTACAATTCTGGTTCTTAGTTTATGCTTTAATTTTCAGCCCATTTCCCCTTTAATTTTGGTCATTTTCGTTTTGCCCTTTCTTCCATTTCTGCACTTTATTTCCAGCCTTTAATTCTTGCAATCACCTTCCCCAATTCCCTCTTTACATTCTACAAATTTATGTTTCCTCTTCTTTTCATTTTTATGCACAAATTTGTACTACATTGAACACAATTTGAGGAGCTCCCAAAACTGCTCTGAATTTTGAGCTTCAATCCTACCTCCAACTACGTCCATCCTCCTCCTTCCAAGTGGGTTGTATTAATACACTTCTGGAGGAAAGAAAAATAAAATTTTAATGTCAAATGAAAAAGGGAAAGATAGGTTTAAAGTGTTAGGTCCCATCATCACTCAGCATTCAAGTTAAAAATTAACAAGGATCAAAATAGGTAATGTTGAAATTCTTCAAGAATTGAAAATTAAGGCTATGGTTGATTTTTATTTTTTAAAATGTTTTTTTTTAAAAAATAAAAAATAAAAAAACTTATTTGATAAATAAATTTTTAAAAATAAAATTTATATTTAATTTTCTAATACTAAAAAATTAAAATAATTTTAAAATATTTTTGTTTTTTAAATTTTTTATTATTCATATTTTTCTATGTAATGCTTAATTTTTTCTTCACTTACTTCCTTTTATTTTTTTAAAATAATTTCTAAATTTTAGTTATAAAATAGTTTTAAAAAACTAAGCAAAAAACAAACCAAATACATCCTACACTTTTTTATTCACAGTAAAAATAAATATATTTTTAGAAATTAAAAATATATTTAAAATAAAATTTATTTAAAATATTATTTTATTAAATTTATGATTTCGTATCATATAATCTTTCTCGTTATATTTACGTAATATTTGTTGTTAAATGATTATCACAATATGAAAATATATAATATATATTAATAATTTTAAAAATTAGACTTAATAATTTTAATTTTTTTATCAACTATTTATTTAGTAATTCAAATATTTATCATTAATTTTTTAAAATTGTGATATTAAATTTTTTAAACATTAAACGACATAATCCTTGTGTCGATTTATAGTAACTTGATAAATAGTTATTTTAATTTAAAATGATTCTCAAACCTTTTTAATAACCAAATTAATATAAAGTGAATTTACAAGGTATCAAATAAATAATATGTTTTTAAGTAAAATATAAATTTATTTATTAAAATACATATTGATATAAACTAAGAGTGTATTTGGTAAAATTAATGAATAAATTAATTGCAAGCTGAAAATTAAAAAGAGAAAAAGTTAACAATTAAATTAAAAGTGTTAGATAAGATTAACAGTTAAACTAATTGATAATGATAAAGAAAGATATATTGAAATAATATATTGAAACTTAATAAGTACAATATATTTTAAAAAATTTATTTCTTTAAAATAAAAATAATTATTTTCAAATTTCACATCAATAAATTTTTTAAAAATTAACTATTTTTGTAATTTTATTTTTATCAAAAAGTTTAATAAAATAAAATAAATAATATATATTAAAATAATAGTTTAAGATATAATTTTTTTATAATATAAAATAAATATATCCAAATTTTTAATATTATTATAAAAATTAGATGATATTAGTTTACAAAAATAAATGAATAAATAAGAAATAAAATTATAAAAATATATAAAGCTTAAATATTAAAAAGATTTCAACCAAAAAATATAAAAGTTTTGAACTAACGTTTTCAAAGACATTTGGTATCTATTGCAAAATGTTAATAACTACTAAAATAAATTATTTTATCAAATAAAATTAAAATATTTTAACAATATTTTTAACTAATAATTTTAATTTTCAATTAATTAAAATATTTTATCAAATATATTATAAAATACAATAATATTGTTAATAAATTATAAATAATTTAAAATATGAAAATAAAATATTATATATTTTATAAAGAAGTGGAATCAACTTAAACCGATATGAGTTATACCAAATGTTATATTATTAATAATTTAAAAAATATATATTTTTATCAATTAAATTATTATGTCATGATTATGTATTACCTTGATTATCTGTTAAATTTTAATAAAATTAAACAATTATAAAACTATGATTAAAGAATTTTTTTATCTATATATATTTTAAAAATATATAATTTGTTAATTTTAAGATACATTAATAAGGTAGAAAATATTTTGGATTAATTTTAAAAAATAAACATATAATATTTTAATAAAAATTTAATCCAATGACTAATTTCATGATAAATTTATCTAATAAAAATTTATTAAATAATTTATTTAATATTTACTCATATCGATATAAATTAACCCCTCACCTTTATAAAGTTACGCCTTGTATGAGATGCAAAAATTAGTTGATACTAAAAGTATTCCGTGCATAATACACATTCTATTAAAATATAGATACAGAATTGCAAAGATATGTTAAAATGATTTAATTTATAAAAAATATTTTTATGATAAGCAAGAATAAATTGAAAATATAAAAATACATGTGCATTAATTTCCTTTTGTTTATAAAATATTTGACAATTAATTTAATCGATATGAGATTGTTTTATATTCCATTATGCTTAATATCAAAATGGAGAAATTTGAACATTTGTTAGAATTGGGTAAATTTTTTTTCATTGGACAACTAATTAAGGAGAAAATTAGTTTGATAAAAAAATTGAAGAGATGTGTCCTAAAATGAGAAGGAAAAAAAGAAAAAGACGTGGTAGCATTGAAAGGTATGTAAGAGAGACAGAATGGTAACGACTTTTCCACTAAAATAGAAATGAATCGGGCCCAAAGTTATTTTCAGATTTCTATCTGGTATCAAGATGCACGCCATTTCCAAAATGTTTGTTTTTTTATCAGTCCGAAACGGAAAAACAAAGATTACAAATTATTATTTGACACCCGTAGCATGGGCTAAGACTATGTGATAGTTCCCATTCTGCACCATGCTTGGTGAGCCAGTCGGTCGAGAAGTTCCCTTCACGAAGTGTATGACAAAAAGAAACCTCCCGAATACAATTGATTACAGGAGCATAGGGATGGAACACCGTTACCAGAGAGACGGCAACTAAGGAATCAGATTGGCAAATGATTTTTCTGAACCCCAAAAATCTGAAGACCGTAGAAAATTGACACAAGTTCTGCATTATGGTTATTAGCGATACCACACGAAACCAACAAGTCCTTTGATCCAAACACCAAGAAAATCCCCGATTACATCCCCAAAAGCCACCCGAACTTACCAAACTTACCAAATGCTTATTTTGTTTGAACCAACAAAATAAATTTGCATATAAATTAACGTCAATAGAACCGAGCAATAAATTTAACGAGTAAATATATTTTCTAAAACAAAAATTGAACAATAGTAGCAACAATGTCAAGAGAATCACGGCTGCATCAATCAAGGTGTCTGGAGTGCAGAAACAAAAGGAACATCCATGTAAAGAGAATCATGGCTGCATCAATTGTTCTTTTACGCACTCTTTCGGTCAGCGATCATCTTGGCATTGGTAAGTTTCCAAAAGGTGATTATAGCCATCCATGTAACTGTCTATCGGTATGCTTGCTGAGTCAATTTTTTTCCCATCATATCATAATTCTAGACACTCACACTTATGTACAAAAGCCAATAATAGCCCCATGAACTAGCAGTTTTGTCACAAATTTACAATCCCCTATTGAGAATTAACATCCTGAAATCTGGATATAAAATAGTACCCAAGAACCTCCTTACCAATGCCTCGACATGAGTAAGAAATTGATGGCCATCAAAGTCAGGTCTGAAATTCTTTTAATTCAATTCTGTTGTCACCGAACTTCGATCCGATTCAGATGGTTGGGCAGACGACTGCGGCTGGTTTGTGATAGAAGCATCTCGGTTGGAAGGTTTTTTGAACTGAATCAAGATCATGGTCATGTTATCGCATCCCTCACCACCAGCTGTTGGTGCCAAGCACCTATCAAATACTTTCTCACAAACAGCAGAAAGTTTATTCTCCTGCATAATCATGATTTTATATAAATGATACAATCCGATTTTTTGCTATTACAACAATGTGAATCATGTTCAAATCATTTTTGTTAACTGTAAGGTAACCATAGAAACTTACTGTCTTTAACTGTTGATGTATAAAGTCCACAAGTTGCTGGCTCGACATGCAATCCCTACACAATTAAGATGTTATGTAAATGGAATTATTTGGTAATAGCAAAGGAATTTCTGGATGAAATTTAAGTAACCAAGTAACCCACCATATTCCATCACAAGCTATTACAAGAAACTCATCATCATCACAAAGCTCAACCTGTTAAAGAATATACATACATATATTTAAATTGGACCAAAGAAAAAAGAAAACAACGCTATAAAGGAACATTCCAATTTAAGTGATGCCAGATGTGTACATGAAATTCGTATTATATTTGTTCCAAATAAATAACTTTTCTATAAGTTCGTCAAAAAACAAAATAGAGGCCAAAAAAAGTCCCAATAAATATTAATTTCTTTATAAAATAAAATAAACTATAGAGTAATACTTACGGCAGTTATGTCCGGATCAGCAGTCACAATCTGCTTTTCGGCAGGCAAATACTTGTTCTGCTTGAATTCCATATCTCCTGTAACAGGGAAAAGTTATATCACAAACAATAGGGACTGGTGAAGGAAATAAAAAATCTCATTTACAGCAACTACAAAAATATCAGTAGAAAAATAAACTCTCAATTTTTGCTTTACAACAAGAATTTATAATACAAAAAATCTATTACCAATTGCTCTAGCCAAGTTTAAACTTCCATTGACACGTCCAACTTGGATGAAACCACCAGCTTTTAATATCCTGTCTTTCTCAGCATCAAGTTCAGGCTTGTGATCTTTAGACAAATTGTGTGCCTGCAAATAAAATTCATTAAATAACTCCGAATAAGAATATGGTTGAACAGTACCTGTCCCATGCACTCAAGAGTCAAGGCATCAATTAATAAACACTAAATCAAGTAATTTCATAATTTTGGACGGTATGAACCAGATACATCAGGGGTGTTAACAGTGACAGGGGAATCCTAGACTCTGGAGGGATACATCTAGATGTCAAAATTATTTTATGACTTTCAATATATAAACTGGTGTTAGAGTATGTCATTACTGACTCTTAATGTTAAAAATAAGCACAGTACATCAAACATGCACAAATTTATCTATACTAAATATCTATTTCAGAATACAAAAAACATAGCCTGAGTTAGCACACTTCATCACTACATACCAGCACATCACTCGCTGTACCCTATAATCTTTATATTGCATGCCTACAAAAAATTAGAGAAGATTAAAAAGCTGCAAGAGGAGGTGGGAATACCTGGCCCTTCCTTGATAACACACATCTAGAATCTCCAGCATTAGCAACAACAAGTTTGATTCCTCGCATGACAGCCACACAAGCTGTGCTCCCACAGTTTGGTCCACTGAAATCAGAATGGGGTCCCTAATTTACAGCATAATACTTTCTCAGTCCAAAACTAAACTTTCTACAGCAGAAGGATTCAAAAGTGTATTCCTGTGTCAGACCTTATAATCTGTATAGTTTTTTCTTTTTCATTTTCTGGAATCCGGATAAACAAAAAATTAAGAAAGAAAGGAAAGATACAAAGCTAGGAGGACAAGGTATCCCCAAAAACTAAACCTTATAATTTGTAGTTGTAATCATTTAATCAGAAACGACCATCTGTCACTGTCAAATGTTCACTTCACATAGATCATAACTTCCAACAGTAAAATTTTAAGGTTTACATTCATTCATACAATCTATCACACTGAACAGACACTGTATGTATGCGGTAGACAATTCACAAAACCCATGAAACAAAGTATCAGCATACAGTATAAGAAAGTGGTTATTGACAAAAGGTCAAAAACTGTTTAGTTGGTAAGCAATTTAAGCAAAGAAAGTTATGCAGACAACTCATTAACACCAATACAAATATTAACCAGTACAGTTGAATTATGGTAAAGTGTTTTTTTTAATATTGGATTTACATCCAACAAAAAAATTAACCAAAAAAGTAAAAAAAAAATGCTAAGATACATTGATAAATGTGGTTCAAACCTAAGTTATTTAAGAACACCATCAAGCAAACTATCAGAGCTTCCAATATACTTACTATAAGCTTAAATTCCATAGACCAAAAAAACTTTCCATTCATGCATGTAGAACAATAGAATAAGTAAGAAAAACAAGCAGTGGTGGCATGTGAAAAACAAAATGTGTTCCTTATATGTTACCTCCTCAAAAGCCCATTCATCAACATGGTCATTGGCTTCACTACTTTTGGGAGACCATATAAAACCCTCTAGCATACCAGACAACTTTTCTATTTTATCTCCCAAGACTGCTAATTCTCTCCACCCTCTTTGTCCACGCATCATCTCATCCATTCTGCCTCAATATGAAGGAAAATATAAAAAAACAGGACATTATTTTGACAGATGTACTTCTGTCTAAATGCCATATCTCCATTTCCATTATAGGGAAAGAAATTTAAACATCTAATACAGCCCGAAATGTGCAAATGATTTTAACTATGAAGGAAAAGAAATATAACTAAAAAATAAACACTATTCTAAACATGTCTTTCAGTTCACGTGGTGACATTTCAAATCTTTTAACAAGCACAAACATCTTCACACACATCGACATGCATGTCATTTTTAAAAAAATTAATTTAATGAATATTTTATTAATTATTATTTTAAGATGTAGTATTTGAGTAAAAATAGGCTAAAAAAAATGAAGAGATAGACATAGAAGTTCTGAAACTTATAACTCACTACAAGAAAGGTGACAAATAGAGGAGAAAAAAGAAGTTTTAAAATTATTTTTAAGTGCCCATAAGGCCATAACTTGATTTCCAGCTATATTTGTATCTTGAAGAGACCATGATGCGAAACCTCCCCTGGGGTATATGAAGTAGACAGATAAGGTTCATTAGGTGCAATGGTTGAACATGTCATAACAAAGGCTTGAGCTAAGCCTAATTATATTTCTAAAGCACACCCACCCCATTATCACATGCCCTGATTTTTATTTGCAGCCAATAAGATTAATGATCTAAAGAAAAACAATTAAAAAATTACCTAAGGAAAGATTTTTGCAAAGATGTGCCCAAATCTCCAGCTGAGTAAGCTTCACTCTTAAGCACCTGCTGGTGTAGATACTTGGCACAGAATTTTGAAACTGCTTTTCCTGCAAATCAGTGAGACTATATTGAGGATTATAAAACTAGATGTAAGCTAATAAGTTATAAATTTCAGCCCCATTACTTTAATTTTGAAATGATTTAAGATTTATAAACATCTCATTAGATCTCTTTTAATAACTTTTTTCTAAATCCTTTTTAGCCTCCCTCTACCCTTCTTCACAGGGCTAAGAACCATGCTATAAACCCTTCTCACAGGTGTTTCCAATGGCCTCTGCACATGTCCTGACCACCTTAATCAATTTTTGGTTATCTTCTCTTTGACAGGTGCCACACCAATAGGAGTGGAAGATGGAAATTATCTATGGTGGAAACATGCATTCTAGATGTTAGGTAGATTGGAAAATTCCTCTCCAAACTCAAATCAGATCTTGGATGAATCTAACTAGATCTGAAGTGCCAAAAATGTTATACAAGGATTATGTTTGTCAATAACAATAAGATAATGGACTTTTGAACCACATATAACATGGTTGAAGCAATGCGATTACAAGGAAATCATTTGAAAATAAATCTTCGCAGTATTTTATGTCCTATGACGAGTTTGAAAGAACATTAATTCATATAATGCTGTTATTCACATTTTATGAGACATTTGTTCAAGAGAAAATGCAAAGTAGATAAGACTAAGAATGAAAATGAAAACCAGATCAGTAACACAAAAAAGAGAACACTATGTTTAGTCACAAAAGTCACTCATGCTAAGGTGGTTTCCAAAGGAAACTTCAAAATGAAAGCTTGAAGCTTCAAACAATATTAAACATTTGAAACCCCTTCTTCACTGCACCAGCTTTCAAAATTATAAAATAAATTTCCTCATAAATAGTTAATAGGGACAATTCCAAAGGTAAGGTACTGGTCAAAATTAATTTAAATGATACTGACCTCCATGGCCATCATAAACACCAAAGTAAGATGTAGACTCGTCCAAATATGGATGAGCTGCATGCTGGCAAGCAACATAAACGAATGAAAACTTGTATACACCATTGAATAGATTGTAATATAACAATCGGCTACTGCAGTACAAAAGCATCAAGGTAGACCACACATCTACATCATATATGATATATATATTCAATTCCAAACAGAAGCAATTTCTCATGAGTATAACTACAGTAAAAGAGAGTAATCTATCCCACTGAAATTTTGAAAAATTGAGTGTTATATTTGCACATTGTCATCGACAGCTGACAGAAATAATTTTTATTGAAGTGCCACAAATAAGTGATACCTCTGCTCTCTTCATTGCAGCAGATCAACAATTAAAATTGTAATCTATAAGTTTCTTAGAATCTAAGATAATGCTCCTTTTACAACTTTGTCAGTCAATTGCGCAGGTACCAAATTGACTTATCTATTATGTCATACTGTCAATCTAGCTTAGGATTTTCCTTACACTCCGTTGACATATAGTACTGGCAATAAACTCACTACTTTTTTCTACAATACACTTGTGTTCGGCCAGTGCATTACAAGACGTGCCACATAAAAACCAGTAAGCATGGCACTTGTTGATAGAAACATACAAAACAGGTGGCACCACATAGAATAGGATGAATCAAAAGAAAAGAGTAGTTACAGCATCTTCCATGGAAGCACGCCAGCCCTGCATGGAGGACAGACCGTAGCGAAGCTTGTCATTCTCACCATCTTCAGAGGCTTTCTCTGTTTTCGGAGCGCTGAGATATATCCCCATCACAAACTACAACCACAAAAAAAAACAGCATTGAGTCAACAATAATACTACTATCGATCATCAAATTGCATCCGTTAAAGAAACGCCCGCTTCAATTTCGAATAACGAATTAAAAAAAGTCAAATCCAACCATATTTATGCAACTCTACAGGAAACCTGATATTCTCAAAAATAAAAAAATGCTTCAACAGAGAAAAAGGAATGCATGTAATTCGAAAAATAAAAATGAACAACAGACACATCAAATCCAATGCATCAGGATGCGTTAGAATGAAAAGTATGAAAGCTACGAGTCAAACTTGAAATCAATGCTCTACTGCATCTAAAGAATGAGGATCAAGCAGATGACAGAATTCAAAATCGAACAAATCCAACAATTGAAATCATGATAACCATAATCAGAATCAGCAGCAGCAAAAAGAAGCGCGATGGATGAGATATGAAATACGAAATTGATGAACAAGGGTTTGATGGAACACTCACCGTATCCGTACAGTGGAATCGGAAAAGGAGAGAGAGCGAGTGTGTGAGTAGTGTGTGTACGTGTGAAGCGAGAGAGAGAAAGAGAGAGCAATGATCTATTTGTGTGGAAGAGAAGAAATTGAAAGGATCCTTTTTCGATTTCAGTTGCCTCTGATGTAGGAAAGGTTGTTTTTGGTTAAACCAGCGGCTGCCACGCGCATTTCATGTTACCACCTCTTTAGTTTTTTTTTTTTTTTTTTAATTTAATTAAATTATTATATAATTATATTTTCCTCCATCCCCTTTATCCTCATCCCGAGGAAGGTTCTTCTTCCGATCAATCATGTAACTTCACTTGCCAAAAAATATATTAATTATTATTATTATTATTATTATTATTATTATTATTATTATTATTATTATTATTATTATTATTATTATAATGTAACTTTCAAAGGTCTGCTTGGTTTATCTTTAAAGTTAAGGGTGCATAATTATGGGTTTAACCTTTACTGCTAAATTTTTAATTGAAAATTATGTTGGGAATGAATAAACTAACCAGAGATCTAATTCTGACATCCCATGGGCGGTTTCGAAAAATGAGATTAGTGCAGGTTGAATCAAAACTTCATTACCGTTAGGAGTTCAATTTTATTTTATTTTTCAAATGTGTTGGGTTCACCTAAATTAGTCCATCAAATTTGAATTTTGGCTCACCTCAACAAGTTAATTAACCTCTCACCAATTAACTTACAAGCTCAATAATGTGCAAAAGATCATTTTAAACTTAATAATCATGACTCCTAACGGTTAAATTTAATAATATCAAATTTTACGGTGTAATGAAAAATTTGGGATGGTAAAAAAAATTGAGGAAATAAACCCAAATAACCGGCTTGTTTAAATGGGTTGGCTATGGATCAGAAAAATTATATTTATAATCTCACAATATGTATTTAATCATCAAATTAATCTTCAAACAAACATGTATTTGACATTGGGACTAACTTAATTAAAAATGCTCTTTCAAGGACCTTTAATACAATTTATTATCCAATAATTAATACAACCACCAACAAAAATAAAAGTATAACCAATTTGACTCTATATCCTGACATTTAATTCACATATGAGAGAGAGAGAGAGAGAGAGCTAAACCACACCAGCTTGTATCTATTTGAGTTAAAACTTAAAATAAGGATCTGAAAACACTTGTCAAGGGTAATATTCACCTTCATGCATAGAAGGAGCGCTTCTTTAGGATTATTTTTTTGGGAGTAATAAAATATTCGGCCCTTAGGGTTACATAACATCGACTAGTGGCTGAAACCCTTATCCATCTACTGGATAGTAATATAAACCTCAACAATCTGAAGCTTAAAGGCCCAATTCATTTCTGGAATATCTCATGGGTGCACTAAAGAGTATTGCGTTTTGGACCACCCCCAAAATAACAGCAATTTGCAAATTAGTTTATATCCTTATTTTTATAAAATTCGGAAAAAAAAAATTATTTAATTTTAAAAAATAAAAGTACATTCTAAAATTTTAATTTTAAAAATTAAATTTTAAAATATAAAAAATATATTTCAAAATAAAATTTTTAAAACTTTATTTTTATGTATTTATAAAAAGGTAAAATTAAAAATAAAATTTTTAAACAAATAAAAGAGGTGTAAATAGAAAAAACGGGTATAAAAAGTAATACCGGGTGTACGGCTGAGCCAGTACCAAGACTCCTTGGCCCAACTACGCTACAAATTGTACAAAAAAAAGGTCCAGTTAGTAACTACAATAATAAATGGAAATGGTTAAAAAAAACCAAATAAATGAAAAACAAAAAAGTTAAACAGTTAAATTTATCATATTCTACCATAAAAACAAAATTATCGCATTCCATGTATATATAAATTAAAACAAGTTGACTTCATTAAAATGAATTATACATATTTATTTATTATCTTATAATAACATTTAATTATAATAAAAATAGAAAAAATAAAGTTAATTATCATGTCTTATTTAAATAATTAATATTTATAAAATATACATAGTATCTTAAAGTGATCATATAATCATTAATTTATAATCATGATCATCCATACATAATTATAGTTTAAATTTATTGTTTTTATTTTTACTGGTTAAAACTTAATATTTTTATTATATATATATATATATTTTTTAAAATACTTATGTGTTTCTAAATTCATTTTCTATGCAAATAAAGGCTTGTGAATTTTAAGTAAATTAAAACATATCTGGAAACACTTAACATTTACCAATTATTAAAATAAATATAAAGAATGTTATAGAAAACTATTTATTAAAAACTTAGCAATAAATTTTAATTATTTCCAGTGTAAGTTTTTCTTAATAAAAAAACAGACTACGATTATGGATACTATAAATTTATAGTAATAGTATAATATATTAGATTAATAAATAATTCTATTACTATAAAATATTAATATATCAAATTTTAAAATTTTTAATTTTTTATCTGTTTAGATAATTATATTAATAAATAAAATTAATATTATTGATTATTTAAAACATTAATATTTACTTTCTTAGTTAATTTATCCTTAATCATTTTTCTCTTATTTATCCTTACTTATTATAATTTATACTTTTTTCTACTCTCTGTTAAGAGTATATAAAAAATAGTTAATATTTCTCTTAAATATTCAATAAACACATAAATAAAAATATTTTTTCTCTTATTTAAACAAATAAAAAGAGACAAAAGAAGTATAATAACTATTTGTTTGTATAAACTTACAAAATTATACTAGCAATTTGATTTAAAAAAAACAAAAACAGAAGCTATAATGACAAATATTATCATGACCACTAAATACATTTTGTTTGTGAGTTAATATATATATATATATATATATATATATATATAGATAAAATAATCTAAATTGTAAATGTTATGATATTCATTAGAAGATATTTTCTTCCTCTTAAAATTCCGCTTTGCTAGAGTAAAAAGTATATCGAACTTATTAACCTTCTTTAATTTGTTTAAATTATTGGCATGTCTTATGTATGTATATAGAATAATCACAATCATGCGAAACTATGCCCTTCATAAGATTCTTATCAACGTTTCTGTCAGTCATATCAACTTGAGTTGCAATGTAGGGTCCTTCAATTCTAGAAGTAGAAAGAATTTTGGTCACCCCCTCCTTCAAGTAAGCTTTCATGAAGAATCACTAGAAGGTAAGATATTCTCATTTTGTTAGCCAAAATCTATATGAGGTTAGGATAGACAAAACGAGTATATTCTAATGTTAATTTTCCGTGGGTTGGAGGGTGGTTACAGAGAAGTCTCCTATAAAGATAAATGGGTAGGTGGAGTAGAGACATATCAAGCAAAATTGACTAGTAAAAAATGTTACAAATATACTATATTCATAGAGGTTCCCGGAATGCGTGATATATATCTATACTGAAGATGATGTGGTTTTAATTATGTTTACTAGTTAGTTTATATACATCACAATATACCATTTTCCTTTTAAAAAAAGTTAGAATATTTACATAATGTATTTATGTGAGAATTACTAATTTATATGAAGAAGTTACGTGCGAAATTTGTGGAATTCATCTGTGACTTGATAAACAGAAGTTTTAAAAAAATAAAAATAAAAATTAAGAATTTTATCCATCGGAAAGTGTATGTATGTGTTTCAAGTTAATAGTCCTGGGGAGAATCCGTCGACAAATTCATAAAAACCTTTTAAACGGTTCGTTTGGAATACATTTCATAATTAAAAATAGGTTTTTAAGGCATTTGAATTCTCGTTTTATTTCATTCCTCAGATAGTGGTTACTTTAACTCTGGTGCGTAGTGAAATTGAGAAAAAAAATCCATCGATATTTATGATTTAATTATGTTTTGAAATTCATATAAGGCTGTTAAGTGTTAACCCTCACCTTGGTCAATGAAAAAATTATGAAGAATATTTTATGAGTTTAGTTTTGATAAACAATTAATAAAAATCATTGTCATATATATATAAAATACACTATATTTTTTATATACAGTTCATTGATAATAGTATAATTTTTAAAAATAAAAAATAAAAAAAATTATCTTTCGTTGAATTTAAAATATAAAAATAAATTTTATAGATAAGTTAACCCTTATTTGATAACTAATTTAAAGATTTGATAATTAATTATGATAAGTATAATTTTTGAAAAATTATTATAAATTAAATAATTAAATTATTTATAAATAAATAATAGTATAAAAATATTTTTTAAAATAATTTTTAAGCACATACTGGTAAATAAGAAATTAAAGAAACTGTTTGATTAATGTTAATCTATTTTTATATATTATATATTAAATTAAATTCATTATTTTTAAATAAATATTTTTATATTATTTTTTAAACTATTAATTTAATTTAAATTTTAAATATCGATATATTACAATAAATTTAAAGATATAATTTAATTTAATTTTAAAATATTAAATAGTTTATAAGTTTAAATTTCACTTTACTCCTACAAAATTGTTTTATTAGTTTTAGTCTTTATAAAATTAAAAAATTTTAATATAAATTTTTATTATTACTTTTTTAATGATATGTCAAATATATAAATATATTATATTATATATCGTTTTAACATTATTACTAATGTGATATGGTTAATTCATATAAATGATAATAAACAAAATTAAAAAATTAAAATTATAAATATTAAAGTAAACAAAAAATCAAAAAATTAAAATTAAATTTAGTTATATTTAATAAAATAAAAAATATTTTAAAAAAATTAATATATAAATAAAATAGATAGATAATGTGATAATTTTATAAAACAATTTCAATATTTTAAAAACTAATGACAACCAATTATTTTTTAGGGTTAAATATATTTTTAGTCCTTCTAAAATATTCAAATTTTGGTTTTGGTCCTTTAAATTTAAAACATTTGGTTTAGATCCTTCATTTTTTAAAATACATTGATTATAGTCCCTATATTAACTTAAGTTATATTAAACCAAAATTTAAATATTTTAAAGGGATTAAAAACATATTTAACCTTTTATTTTATTATATGAAAAAAAATATATGAAATATTGCAATACAACAAATATAGAATACTAACATAATTTAGTATTAATTTGTTTTTATTATTTTTAAAGCTAATTTATATTTAAATTGATTATAAAATTTAATAATTCAGTTTAATTTTGACTAATTTAAATTTATAATAAAGTTTAAAATTTTTTATATATTAAATTTAATATCTAATAATATACTTTTATGAATTATCTTGATTTATTTAACGTTTAATTTAACATAAAATAATTGGAAATTATTATAATTTAGAAAATATGTAATGTTTTTATATAAAAAATTATTTTCACTAATTAAAATTTATGATATACATAATTTAATATTAAAAAATTTAAAAACCTAAAATTAATTATACAATAATATTAAAATATTTAAATTTTATATCTCATATAATTAAGATTATGGTGTTAATTTTAAATTGAAAATAATAGAATAAATTTTTGTTACTAAAATAATAAAAGAGTCATTCTAAAATTGATATAATTTAAAATTTATAAATAATTATTTAGATAATAATAATTATTAGAAAATCAATTTATAAATTATAATTTTAGAATATTCTTAAAAATAAATATATCAAAATATGGAATGTTCTTATTATATTAATTATATTTTGACAACATTAATTACAAATATGATACTTAATATAAATATATTGAACCGTATAATATATAAAATATCTTATTATAATCCTCAAATCATGATTAATATATTTTGATTTAATATAACTTAAATTAATATAGGGACTATAATTAATATATTTTAAAAAATAAAGTACCTAAACTAAAGATTTTAAATATAAGAGACCAAAATCAAAATTTGAATATTTTAGAGAGACTGAAAACATATTTAACCCTATTTTTCACAACTAAACTCCACTCCTATCCCTTTTAGGTAGTAACTGTTACTATTCGTATCTAAGGCAAGAAAAAATATTAAAATTTAAATTATATTATAAAAATGTCACAAAAATAGAAAATAAAAACATATTTTTACATTTAAAGAACACAATTTTTTAGATCTATTTTTAAAATTAAAATAAGAAACATTATTAAATTTTTTTTTGTTCTGTTAATTTTTAAAACAAAAACTATTCACAAGCATTATTCAAATAGACCTTAAAATACTAATGGAGTACTAGCCAATTAAATCGAAGTACCAAAATTTGTGATAATTAAAATGAATTTTGGTTCAAGTTCATATTTCATAGTACAAAACAAAGTTGTGAGTAACACAAAAAATGGTCTGGGTGAAAGAGACTAATGTCATTTGCCAAATGCACATTCACGGGTAAGGCATAATAACACGTTCAAGTGTAAGGCATAACAACTTTCCCAATGACCAAACCAGATGTAACTGGTGGGCTACGTAGTTGCCACTTGGATTTCTGGTCGCGATTTTTGTGTATATTTTTGTTTCAACTTTGACATTGAACTTTGGAATATATCCAACCAAAATGTACATTCTCCTTATTGCGAACTTATACAAAAAAATCCAACTTTAACTCAAATTCAGAGAATCACTCACACAGTATATGTTTAAGCAAGTCAACAGATAATATTTTTTTCTTTATTTTATTTATTTCTTATTCTCTTTTTTATACTTACATAATATATGCGGAAGAGGAATTAATTTATTTTATAAAAATATTTATAAATTATTGTTTAATATTTTTTAAATGGTTAAATTTTATTAATTAATTATTAAATTAATAAATTTTATTGTATAAATTATGTAAAAAATTTATAAAAATTTAACAAAATTAATATTTTATTAAATAATTTTATTTTAACAAATAATATATATTTTTAACATATGTTAATTTAAATTTGTTTAATAAATTACTGAAAATATTTTTAAAATTTTAAAATATATTTTATACAATAAAATTTGTTAACATCTATATCTATATATATATATATATATATATATATATATATATATATATTCTCTCATCTACAAGATTTTTTTTAGACAATATCTGAATTCCAAAGAAAAACATCTAAATACATTAAAATAATTTAAATATATTTTTAAATTTTGTAAATTTTGTCTTTGATTTTTATATATTTATTTTTTATCTTTATTGTTAAACTATCCTTATATATTTATTAATTTTTATTAACAAACATTAAGCTAAAATATATTATATATGTATATATATATATATATATATTAATTTATTATTAACATTAAAAAATATATAAGCAGCATAAATTTAAATTACATAAAATAATTAATTTGATATCTCATCTCAGTCAAATGTCTATGTCAACTTTTTCTTAATTTATATATTGAATTAACATGTATAAAAAAATTAATTAAATATTTATTAATTAAACCGATAAATATTTAAATATAACTTAATGATAAAGATAAAATTAAGTGAAAAATAAATTTTAAAATATTAAAAAATTACTATATCTGCAAGAATTAAAATTATATTTAAATTTAAATAAATCAAAATATGTTACAGCCTAAGACATATTATATTTCTAGATACGTTGTGTGTATAACTATTCATATGTATTTTTTATCCTCTCTCTTACAATGTAATAAAATAAATTATTTTTTAAACTAAATTAAATTTTTGTTGTACTTCCCACACACCCATATTTTTTTTTCTTTACCAGACGCATGATTTTCTGTATTAAAGTTATTTTTAACATTTTAAAAAATCTTAATTTAAATATTTTCCAACTACCGTCTGATGTTGAATTATAATATACACTCTTGAGAGTAATTTAATTTTTTAATGTGCATTGACACATGTTATTCACTTTTTTATTTTTCATTTTTAAATAATAATTTTATATAATTTAATACATTTTTAAAAAGTTTTACATAACTTAATTATACATATACATACATATTTTTATAATTTTAAATATTTTTAACTAAATTTAAAATATTTATTAGTATAGAAGTACAATATACATAATAGTTCAATACAAATTTTATAAAAAAAAATTTCATAAATTAGTTAGTGTTATTGTTATTTATTCTCTAATAGCATTTTTTATATAATAATAAGAATATTTTGCATTAGGTAGTAAAAATTAAATTTTAAATATAAATATATTTAAAATAAATTTTATGTTTTTTAAAAAATTAAATATAAACTCATATCTAAAAAGGAATAATTAATTAATCCTTTATAAATTAAGCCAAATTTTTTTAATTCCGACAGCAACGCTTAATGGGCGTATTTTCACATAATTAAACCTGAAAATGACATGAACTGTACATACAATAATTTTATTTTTCACTTTCCACCTCATTCACAGGAAGGATGACAATATGAAAAATTATATTTTATTTTATTTTATTCTTAACTATCTGTCTGACTTTTATATTTAACTTTTTAGTTTTATTTTATTTTTTAATTTTTTAATGCTTTCACTTTCAATATTTTTAAATTAGTATTTTAAATTCATATTTTTAAAATAATTATATGATTAATAAAAAATTATTACAACAAATATTTATATAGTTTAGAAAAGTTAATATAAAAAAACTGAAAAGATATATAATTTAAAAATATATTAAAATTTTTTTATTTTATGAATAAGACACTTTTCAATTTATAAAAGAAGTCAGAGATGATAAGAGAATTCATATCAGCTCTGATTTTAACTGGAAGAAATTTAAATTGATCCAAATTGAAAATAGATTCAAAAAATGGAAGAGGGGATGAAGACGCATGTAGATGTCAGAAGCAGAATATAAATCCCGGATGAACCCATCATCTCTAGGTCGTAGGTCATAGCCCCGTGTGAACCCTAGGTTCACGCGTAATTGGCTTTAGCATTCTCACTGTATCAGTCCAAGATTGTCCCCACAGTTCACCCACTCCCTACACCTTGCTCTGGACCCACCATGGTTTTGCTCTCTAGAGGATAAGAGTTGGTGAGTGAATACATGTCAATCATTTCTCACATAAAAACATTAATATCAAATTTTATCACACTATGCATATGTTTGGTGTCTCATCTTTTATTTAATATCATCACACTATGTTAAATTATATGCCATTATAAAATCAAGTGATAATAAATAAATAATTTTATATTTATTGACATTATATTATTATGAATTTTTTTTAACTCTTTTTATTATTATAAATTATTTACTTCACGATCTAAAATATTTTTTTAAAAATATACATATACATATGTCATTATTCATATATTGATTTAAAAATAAAAAAAAAACAAATTTAATCATAATTAGTTATTACTCTTTTTATAATATTTTAAAAAAATAAACTTTAAATATTTTTAATTTTATCTATTTTTATATATTAAATTATGTTTCATTTAAGGTGATTTTTAATTCTTTATTTTGAAAATTTTAAAATTAATTCTGTTTTTAAATTGTAGTTTTAATTTTTAATTTTTTAAAAATCGGAAAACTAGTCGATTAATTTTATCTTTTCATCCATTATGAATAAAATAAATAAATAAATATTTTAAAATTAATCAGGTAGTTAATGACACTTCAGGCTGGAAGAATTAGACAACCTGCGGTAGAACTTTCCGAACTTTAAACGATTTAATAATTTACTTTTTAAATTTATATTTAACTTTAAAAATTTATTATTTTATTTTTATGAATATAATACAATTTTCAAAATACTAAAAAAATATGTTCTGTTAATAAATGTATTAAATATTTTATATAAATTTTTTTAATTTAAAAATATGATTGATATAATAGATACGATACCATGTAATACACGGGTGATAAAATAATTATTATATTATTTTTTTTTAAATGTATTTATTATTTAATTATAATTTACTTCAAATGTTTTTCAATCTTTAAGAACAGAAACTAACAACAACAATAATTATGTATAAAAAAAACCTTAAATTTCCAAATGATTATATATGAAACTTCTTTTTAGAATGTTATGTTTGATTAAATGTAGTATAAAATATATATGGGTAGTTAGATTGATTTTAAAATATAATTTGAATCATCAAATATATGTGAAAATGGTTGGGAAAGGACTGTCATTAATTTGTGCTTACTATATTGTTTGTATCTGATTAAAAAAGAAGAAGCAAAATCCAGTTTAATCTCTACCGTTTGTGGGATACATCAAATCAATATTTAAACTTATGAAAACCTATAAAAAGTTTTTTAAAATAAAATTTAACACATTAGTTAAAAAAAATGTTTGAAATTTTAAAATTATAACTAGTTAAATAATCTCCTAGTCTCCATAAGAACCTTAAAATGACCCGCTTGTGCGGAATGTGAATGTCTTACTCGTCGTTGAAAAATTTGGTTAGTTAAAGGACGAAATTTATCTGCATGTTTAATTTGTATGGATGCAGAGCAGCTTCTTCCGAGTACAGGGAGAATCAACCTTATCCAAATTTGTCTTTCTTCATTAAAAATTGCAAAGAATTAATTGTCTTGTATATCTTTTGTTCCTATTCACACAGAGTAGCTGTTAATGTTTTTTTTTTATAAAAAATAAATTATAGTGGGATAATTTTATTAATCATATTTTATTATAATATTATTTTTTAATAAATTTAGGTTGATATAAAAAATATGTGTGAAAATTAAGAATATTTTGCTAAATTTTTCTTCTTATTTTTATTATTGTAATTGTTGTTATTATCATGTTATGTATAAAGTATGTGTTATGTATATATAAAAATTTATTTATTTTTAAATAAATTATTATTATTTAAATATAAAAGGATAATATTGTATTTTGAAAAATCAACCTATTTTTTATTATACTTTTTAAATTCACACAATATTCAAGTTATGTTCATTAAATATTTAATTTTTTTTATTTAAATTATAATAATTTATCAAGTAGGAGTTCATTAACTTAAATGTCATGCAAGAGACAGCTAGAATTCATTTAATATGAGCGATGGTTTATATAAGAATTTAAATTTAAACACCATCATTTTTTTAATATAAAAAAATATGTAAAAATGAGTTTTATATGTTTAAAATTTTAATATATATTGTAAAATTCTGTAAAAAATAAAAAATTCAATTTCTTGAGATTTAAAAAATAATTATATTTAAAATTAATAATTCATATTAATTAAATGTCTGATTTACCTTTCCTATTATTTTGAATATAAGAATTTATTACATAGTAATTTTTGACTTAAACTCCCGCAAAAGTATTTTTTTAAAATTAATATTAAAAAGTAAAAATATTCTCTTTTCAAAAAAAATTTCCAAAAATTTAAATTATAAATAATATTTCCTTTTTAAATTTTAAAATAAATATTTTTCCTTTTCAACACTTCAAAAAAAAAAATTATCTTTAAATTTATGTTTATTTTTTAAAAAAATTTGAATATATATTCCTTTCAAACTTCAACATTGTATGATAAATTTTTACGGTCATTAAAATTAATTATAATTTTTATTAATTTTAAAACTGGATGAACATTAAATGAGAGTTAGCCGTGAGGGATAAAAAATGAGTTGATTGTAATCAAGGTTATGATTTACGAATTGAAAAGAAAGGGCAGGTCCCCGTCTCACCAAACTTAGAGATGAAAAATGTTCAGTGATTGTGTCCTCTTATGATTTATTGATTTCATTTGTTTAAGCGTTGGACATTTGCAGGGTACAAAAAATAGCAGTCAATGACCCCCCTCTTTCTGACGTGGCGACTCATTATTGGATGACGGAGTTGGCGGGGTTGGTGAGTAACCCAACCCAACCCCTTCTTACTTTGCTTAAAAAGTAGGAGTCATACGAGCACCGCACCACCGCACTCTCCCTCGACACGTCCTCATCCCACACCAAATCCCAACCCACCCCACCCTAAAACACACAAACAACACAAAATCTTCAAACCACTCTCTTCCTTTCCACTCTCATCTCTTCCATCAGGTAATGTTTCTTTCCCCATTCTCATCCTCTATCCACAACACATTTCAATTTTTGATCCAATATTTATCATGCAAACCAAAACTTTTGTTATCATATTATTTATACTCTAATTTTGTTCAATTATGTGTTTTTTCCGCTCAGTGTATGAAAATTATATTTCAATTTTTGACTTATACTATACTTACATGTACGTTATGGTATGTAACGTTTGTGCAATTTGTATTATGGTGACGAAATGATATAGTGATTTATTTTAATTATTATTACGGTTGATAGTGGGAGCAGTGGAACAACGTGAAAGATGATCATCAACGTGAAAGAGTCGACGATGGTTCGTCCGGAGGAGAAGGTGGCGCGGCGCGTGGTGTGGAACTCGAATGTGGACCTGGTGGTTCCCAATTTCCACACACCTAGCGTGTACTTCTACAGGGCGAGCGGCGCCTCCAACTTCTTCGACGCTAGGGTTCTGAAGGAGGCACTCAGCAAGGTACTTGTCCCTTTCTATCCAATGGCTGGTCGCCTCCGCCGCGACGAAGACGGTCGCGTCGAGATTGACTGCGACGGCCAAGGAGTGCTGTTTGTGGAGGCGGACACCGGCGCCGTCATCGACGATTTTGGCGACTTCGCACCCACCCTTGAGCTCCGCCAGCTTATCCCCGCCGTCGATTATTCACAAGGAATCGAAACCTATCCTCTGTTGGTTTTACAGGTGCGTCTCAATTTCTCTGTCACTTTTGCTCCTTTTTCTTTCCTCGTCACTTTTATTCTCTTTGGATTGAAATTTTGCCAAATTTAAATTTAAATTAATTTACTTTCAACGAGAGTAACATTGACTTTAGCTTTTTTGTTTTTTTATTCACAAACACACGAGGAGACGCCCTCGAAGTTATTAGAAGAATTCTTCATTATGTAATTGTTATTCAGTTTTGATTTGTCTTCTTCATGTTTCCATTCTGGTAGTCTCGCTTGTTTTACCCCCACTCACTCCTCTGGGGTATATATTTTATGACTTTTCTATATTTAATTAAATTAATTTTTTAATGAAAATAAATTTATTTAATCAATTTATAAATAATAATTTAATTATAAATTATTATATCATTAAAAGTTATTAATTTTTATAATAATTATTTCAAAAATCATATCTACCTCATTTATTAAATTGATAATGATAATATAATTCTTCACATCATCAAAAATTAAATTTTATAATAATTATTATAAATTTTTATTTACCGCAATCTCTAACTAATTGATAATGAATTTTTACTGATAATATATTATAATTAAAATATTTATGAATTATATATTTTACATATAAAATATTTTCATTTAATAATTTTTTTAAAAATATTTTAATTCATTTTTTATCTTTGATATATGCTCATGAATGTTCGTATAATCCATAAGATCTTTATTAAATATAAAAATTATCATTTCAGACCTCCTTTACAGCAAGAAGAAATAAAAAAAAATTAAAGTTATACCAAATATTATTGATGTTGATCCTTCCTATGGTAAAAAAGTCAAAAGTAGAAAGGAAAACGAAAGAATTTAAACAAACATTTATTTTAATATTTAATAATTTTTATTATCTAATTACGCTATTATAAAATAAATTATTATTACATATTTTTTAACTTTTTATTAAAATAGTAATATAATAAAGTATGACCTCGACAATACTTTTATTTTTAAATGAAATTTAATTAAAATTATTTTAATAACATTTTAAATATTTAAGATTATAATTTAATGAAAAAAAATTAAAAGCCTGATAATACAGTATCCTAATCTTTCCATGTATAAATTAAAGGTTTATTCTTTAATTGCGAATTTGCGATCGATCACCTTCCAGAACCTTAGCCAACGCGGTTTATGCTTTATTATATGCATATATTTTTATAGGCCAATAAGTTGACTTTACCAAACAACATGATATGAAAATTGATACTTCTATATATAAATTGTGATTTACAATTATATTAATCTTAAATTTAACGGTTATATTTTTATTTTTTTTAAATAAAAAAATTTGTATACTCATAAATAGGATGTAGATAAATATAATATGTTTTTAATATATAGGAGAATCATTTCACATTTAATATTTACCGTTTTGATGGAGGCGTTGCTGCAATGCTGTGTCATAAACAAGAAAAGGACAAAGTTGTCTATCTAATGAGGTAAATACATCTAAAAATAATAATAAAATGAGAAATATAATAAGACAACAAGAAAAAAAATAAGTGCATAAGCCATTGCGCGTCGTATGTATATGATGATGCTTTTACATTTTTTAGCCTTCTTTTAAGTTTGAATTTAATTTAAAAATACTAATGATTAAAGATGTATTGTTATATTGTTTAATATATTTAATAATTTATATTATTAAACCATGCATGTTACTTTAATAAACTTTAGGTTCAATTGGAGCATTTTAGTGATAAGGGTCCACCTCGCTACATATGTAATAATAAACACGGGTGGGTTGTTAGCATTTTGTTTTCCATTCAAGATGTTAAATATTAAATTGTTGTCAATAATAATACCAATAGTAATAATTGAGGAAGGTACCATGTTTTGTTTGAACTTGAATTTAACTTTTAGAATTGGTGTATGCTTAATTAATTAAGTTTGAAAGGGATTGTATCACCTAACAAATTTTGGTGTTTGACTATTTTGCAGGTAACACATTTCAAATGTGGAGGGGTTTCACTAGGTGTTGGTATGCAACATCATGTAGCAGATGGAGCTTCAGGTCTTCACTTCATCAATACTTGGTCAGATGTAGCTCGTGGACTTGATGTTTCCATTCCACCATTCATTGACCGGACAATACTCCGTGCTAGAGATCCACCTCGACCTGTTTTTGATCACATAGAATACAAGCCTCCACCAGCCATGAAGACTCTCCCACAAGCCACAAAACCAGGCTCAGATATTGCTGCAGCAGTCTCTATTTTCAAACTGACTCGTGACCAACTCAATGCACTTAAAGCTAAGTCCAAAGAAGATGGCAACACAATCAGCTACAGCTCTTATGAGATGTTAGCCGGTCATGTGTGGAGAAGTGTATGCAAAGCAAGAGAACTTCCTGAAGATCAAGAGACCAAATTGTACATTGCAACTGATGGACGGTCAAGATTGCAACCTCCTCCCCCACCAGGTTACTTTGGTAATGTGATATTCACAACCACACCTATAGCTGTGGCAGGGAATCTCATGTCAAAACCGACATGGTATGCTGCTAGTAGAATCCACAATGCATTAACACGAATGGACAATGAATATTTGAGATCTGCTCTTGACTTTTTAGAGTTGCAACCTGATTTAAAAGCTCTTGTTCGTGGAGCACATACTTTCAAGTGTCCAAATCTTGGCATCACTAGTTGGACAAGGCTTCCAATTCATGATGCTGATTTTGGTTGGGGAAGGCCCATTTTCATGGGACCTGGTGGAATTGCATACGAGGGATTATCTTTCATAATTCCAAGCGCAACAAATGATGGGAGCTTATCAGTGGCAATAGCTCTTCAACCTGACCATATGAAGGTGTTTAAGGACTACTTGTATGACATTTGAGGAATCATAATGATGGAGATGCTTGCTTCTTTTGAATCATGGCTATTTGGAATGCCACAATGTTTCAAATTAAGTGGCGTTTTATTTCCTAGCTTTAGACATACTTTTGATGAGTATGCAATTGTTAATGGGACTTATTTCAATTTACAATAGACTATATCGCTTAGCTAAGTGTTATAATCTGTAAACATAACAAAAAATAATTTGAAATGACAGTTTGCATAAGAATTGTGTGCGGAAGCCTTATGAACCTAATACAATGCTGTAATTGAGAGGTGGAGTTTATCTGGCCACCTCTACATGGCACTTTGTCAACTAGGAATTGCCATAACTCTAAATTGGAGGCAATTTGGAAGATACGTATACAAGTTATAGTTTGGTACAAGATGTAGGTTGTTCTTGCTGTTTGTGCTAATACTCTGATGAAGAAAATCCTTCGTTTCTCCTTGGAATCAACTTTAGGAATAAGGGAAAGATATATACCTGCAAAAAGGTAGCCTCGCATCCTTGCACATAATGGTAGAAGCAAGGCTGCCACAATGACACTGCAAATGGCCTCCTTATTTGGTAAGAAACGATGCAGCACATAACACGAAATGGGCATCTTATTGGCTCTGTTCTGTGCGGTTTTCTATCTCAATGACAAATAGGCAAAGCACCCCACTTGAGGAAGGATTTGGATACATAAGGCACTTTGATTTGGAAAAATAATTTTTATTTATTTATTTTTAGTTATAAAATTGTTTTATATTTTCATATAAATTTATAAAAACAGAAAATAAAATAAAAAGGTGATAATTTTATAAATAAATGTAAAAATAACTTCTGGAAACCACCATTTAAAGTGAGAGATTCAGAAATGGTGTTGTGAACTGTCATTGTATTAATGTGATCTATCCATCCATCCTACCTGAATAATCATGACATGGCACTGACTTGTAATTGATTAGTTGAATTAAATTATATTTTTAATCTTTATACCTAAAGTTAATTCTTAATTTAGTCTTCATATGAATAAAATTTCTCAAATCAGTTCTTATATGTAAAATTGTTTTTTCTTTTTGTGTGAGAAGAAAGAGGGCAAAGGTCCAAATTACTAAAGAGCTAGAAACACCATAAATTAAGAGAAAAGGATGAAAAAGGCAAGACAGTCCAATTTTTATTTTTATTTTTGCCAAGCAATTTGCCCCAAAATTTGCTTCTCTAAACATAAACACATGCAAAAATCGAACATTCCGCTTAGATTTGTTGTTAATATACTCAATTGTTTATAGTTTGCGATGACACTGTAATTTATTCATCCTACTGATTTTTTTTATTTTTATTTTTGGTGTGATTCATCGTAATTAAATTTAGGATTGAAATTATCAGTCCCATTTCTCTAGCCCTCTAATTGAGAAAAGACATGTCACTAAAGAGTATCTCTCTATCTTTTAAATATTAACATCTTCTCTTAATTTTTTTTGACGCGCGTGTTTCTCTCTCTAAATTCTTAACCTATTCGTTAAGGTGACATATCATTGAATTAAGGAAAAGGAAGGCGACAGAAATAGGACATGATGAATTGATTCCTAATAGAAACCTTGGTACCATTGTTTTTCTAGGTGGCATTCTTACTGGACCGAGTTGCTTGAGAACCTTTTGAAATTATAGACGAGATATAATATGCTTGGATATGCGCTGGTTTTGGCCAAATTCACATTAATTTAAATATAATAATAGTAGTTTCTACGTTTTTTTTTTCGCAAACACATAACATGCATTATGAGTGTTCAGAATTATTTTACATCAAAATATTAACTTTTCAATTAACTTTTAACTAGTTTTTCAATTTTAATCAAACTTACCAATTATTTAAGGATTATTTTGGTCAAACATAATCTATAAGTATGCTTGATAAGTCATTTTTAAACCTGTTTATAACTTATTTGATTATCCCACTAACTTAAAAAAAATTTACATATTAATTGAAGAAGCACTTAAATTATAGTTTATCGTACTTTTTTATCCTTAATACTCGGATAAAATTTCTCTTGCTACCTATTTAATATTATCCTATTTTTTTAATTACTATATTATTTACACAACTAAATCGGAACTTTTAATAAAATAAAATTTTCAGCTGAAACTGTGTTATGAATTAATTTTGCTAGCAGACACAATGTATAATGTATTAATAATCAAAAGTTTCTCCATTTAGACATACGATTGCGTATAAGAGAAGCATTTAAATTATAATTTATCATACTTTTTTTTAAGAAACTATTCGTATAAGTCATTAATTAATTAATTAATTTTCCTCAAAACAACTAGCTCATAGAATTTTCAGAATTGAAATTCTGTTTTTGATAATATTTACTCCGTTTGAGGTATATTGCCTTTTAACAGTTCTAATTTTAAGGTGACGTGTATATGTAATCTTGTCGCAAAGATTAGAAGGCACTTAAAAAAAAGTGACACGAATCCATTTAGTGGTTGCAAGAATATGGAATAAAGTAATGTTCTATCTAAACATACTTATCGATTATTTGAATGGTTTGTTTTTCATTTAAACAGAATATTATGTGTTTGATTCAGAAAACAAAATGCTGTTATGATAAAATGAATATCGCTTAACCTAATATCTATGCAAATTAAGCCGAATAGTGGTTAGAAGGATGTAATAAAATTTGATTTATTCTATCGCCTCTAATGTCTTAGTCTTTCAGCAATATATTACTGAAAAAAAAACAAATAAAGTTCCTCCCTCCCTTCTTTATATTTCCTGTTTCATTAACAAAAACAAAAGATCTTATTATCTCTTCATTATTCATGAGTTCTGCAATTTCCTATAGTAGATTACAAGTTTTTGAAATAAATTTGTGCATTATCTGGCTGGCATTTTAAATTTAATTAAAAACTATGATAATGAATTATTTTTTTAAAAAAAACTATTTTATTGACTTCTGAATCTGGATCTGGAATCCATAATAAAATAATTTAACATTGATGAAATCTGTACAAAGTTTAAAAAATTTCAGAAACAAAGTGCATAGCCTCGTTTCTGCTTCTCTATAGTATCAGTACTAACCAAAGGTTCACTCTATAGATAATTTCAACCCTCACAAATTCAACTTTGTCATATTTGCATCAACTTACCCTTGACTGATTTTCTTCCTAAGGTAATTGCATATTATATCATAAAGACAATGTTGCAGTCCTTCCTCTAAAAGTAACAGGTAAAGATCCAAACATATATTCATATTACATTTTCATTCATTAATATTATGGATGATGACATATGAATATTAAGGAGGAGGAGGACACTGCCCAAAATATACATATTTAGGAGCACTACAAGATAGCAACATATGGATGGTAACCAATTTTTTTCTGCATAGATTATACAACAGAACTAGTGAAAGGGAAACAAGATGATTAAAGTCAAGCTCACATATAGATTAAATATTGAGACCCAAAAATGAGAGCAACATATGGATGGTGCTGAATTTTGATGTGGCCGGCGATTAACATCTGCGCTACCACCAGTTCCTGACTTTCCTCTCTTTCCTCCACCTCCTGAACTTCCACTTCCACCTTGTGCTTTTCTTATAATGTTAAATAGTTCTTGTTTGTGCCCATTTTTAGTTTCTTCAAACCTTATGTTTGCTAGGTCTTCTATGCTTCCATGTAATTTTCCTATCATTTAATAACATTGATTATAGAAGTGAAAGTGGACAAAAAAAAAAGATGCCTACAAATTTGGGAAATATTTAGTTAGTGCTTGTTTGAAGAGCTGAATAAGTAGCTTACCAAGAAATTGGTGTGTTTGTCCATTGCTCTGGATTAGGCCTTTACCTTCTGAAGCGAGATTCATATTGAACTCAGAGGTTGATAGGGCTTGAGTACCTGAAATGAGTAGAAACAAAGCAAGAAATCTTATCTTCATCTTATAGGTTGGTAAAGCAAGGTGTGATTATTTATAAGGTGTCCTCAATTTTCATGAAGCAAAGGAGTTATATAGGTTTTATTAATCCTTTTCATGAAGCAAAGCATGAGAAGTATGGGAAAAAGTATTGTCTGAAAACAGAATAAGAAAAGTGGGGTGTCCATGAAATTTAAGAAATAGGGAACAAGTCTCAAGAATAGGATAAAATAGATAGATAAAACAGGTCCCTTATAACACATTTGGTGTAAAATTCATTGCTTTATTTTGACCACGCTGTGTTATTTGAGTGTGATGTCAAACAGTAACTGTGTCTCGTGAGGTTTGTTTCTACAATTTATCCCAAAAGGGTAAATTTGTTAAGTTGGTGGTGTAGGCAAAATGGTTATAGCAATGAAGTTAAGAAACAGATTTGACAAGAGAATAAGTATAATAATCCGTGAACAAGTGAAAAGGAATCTCTATGACACAGTGCAAATTGGCATAATCATGTGTATGATTTGGTAGCGCTAAGCTAAGGATGCTTGCTGCTTTGGTTTGCAGGAGTATCTACCAAACCCGTTATTTTCATCTGCTTCCTCAACTATTTACAAGATGCACTCTTCTACCAAGAACCAAGAAATGTGTATGTTAATTTTCAAAAAAAGATAAAACAGAAGCAGCTTCTCTTCTATGATATACAACTTATGCTGAGGGGAATAAAGCAAATGACACGGTGTTTGGACCTACAGATACTGCTATTTCAGCTTTCACAACATGTTTTCTATGGTTTTTTCCTCTAACCTGCAGATCCACTGGTCATGATGTACTGTTATTTGGTAACGTCAGAAGAAAAAAAATGATCCACATGAATAACCATACATTGATCACAGCAAAATATTCTCTGTAAATTGAAGTTTCTCTGTAAAGCAAAGATTCCCGCACTATTTAATTAAAGCTCTTTATATCATTTTTACTTCAAATTTTTTATATGATAAAATATTTATATTAATAACTTGTGTATATGCACTGTACATTTGGAGTTAAGCTTGATCGTCCAGGATCTGACCTTAATGTTTTCTTACCATTTTTCAAACTTAATCCATCCCAAACTCAATCTCATATGCTAAATTAATAGTATAGTTTATTTACCCCACCCTAACTCTTAGTTAAAGCTAAGGGTAGCAAAGTAAATCAAGTTTTCCTGGTTCATCTGACATGTGAAAAAGTAAATTAGTCAAGTCCGGTTTATATTTAAAAGTGCAAAAAAAAAATTAATCTAAACGGTTTAAAAGTAAGTTGGCAGGTTGATGGGTTCATCCATCTAAAAATTGAAAAATATTTTAAATAATAATAAATTAATAGAATTGGATTAATAATAAGTAATAAATAAATATATTTTAATTTTTTTTAGAAATAAATCTATTTTACCACTCCTAATTAAAGCCTAAACATATCACAAGTCCTCCGGGATTAGTTAATTGTTTACCACATGCGAGTAGATAAATATAGCCCATAATTCTGCATAATCAACTTGACCAAGCATTCCCAATTTTTTAATTTATTATCCATGACATTAGTTGTAATTGCATTTTTCATAATATTTTTTCCCAATAATGTGCACAGGAATGATCAAGGCATCATCACCGTCCAAAAGTTTTACATTGTACTGGTTCATCTGGAGTTGTCAAATGGGCTTATTTAGCCCAACCCAATCCTAACCCACAATAGTTAGAATCAAAACGGCTCACATTCCGAAAAAAACACGCAAGATGAGAATATTTATTTCATGAAGTTGTTTAGTAAATCTTGTCTATTTCTCCCATTCTCTTTGGATCAATCAATGCCAATATCTAAGTTCCTGAAAGGCTAAGATCATGAGGGCATCGTCTTTTAGAAAACCCAATTATAAAAAATATATACGAAAAGGCCCAAAACGTAAAATTGAAGAGTCCAATCAAATACTGATAGACCCAGACTCGTCGATTTTAAAAGAATATTAAGTTTGGCAAATATATATATATATATATATATATATATATATATATATATATATATATATATATAGAATATGGAATGAATGAAGTAGGTAAGTAGGTTGACATTGTTGAAGCATCAATAAAGTTCTTTCCAACATCCATTCTATCTCATAATTTTATGATTTCAAATTTTTCTTTAATATAAACCATGGATATTATTTACAGGAAATAATGATGTTTGAATTAAAAATATTTAAACTATAATAAAGTTAGGTTATTTTTTTTAATATACAAGGTTCAATTTGAGATCTTACATACTTTAAAAAGTACCATTAAAACCAATTTTCAATAGATATTTTTTTATAATTAAAAATGTATTTGACATAATATATAATTTTTATATCCATCACTTACTTTTTTTTTTAATATCCATATTTCAATATTAATCTTTCGAAATAAAAATAAAAATAAAAATATGTTAACTATGATATCTATTATGATATTATTTGATTAGATATACAGAATTATAGTCTCTGAAAATTGCGTACCATGCACTTTTGTTTTAAAATATAACAGTGTATATAATTTGATATTAACTTAATTATATTTAAATATTTTCTTATAAATATATGAACCAAATATTGTTAGTTTTTGAAAAGATCAATACGAGTAAACGAACAAACTCAAACCAAAAGATTAAAAGTCTAGAATATTTTAATATCCAGAACAAAATTAATAAATTTATAAAATCAAAAATCAAAATTACAAAAAAATGATAGAGGCTAAAACTAAAAAGTTGGATATAAAATATTTAAAGGTTAATCAAGCCTAAAAATAACTGTTTTCATACAGGAAACTGATTTTTTCAAATCATTAATTTGTCATAGATATTGAATAATTTATATAAATTTTTATAATAACTACGGTATGTTTAAAAAAAGACTAACAAATAAATTGGTTTAAAGTTGAAAAATAAAATTAAAAATTATAAAAATAATAAATAAATTAAAATTATTTGTTAAAATTAAGTATTAAACTAACTTATAAGTATAAAATAATAAATAAAAACATAATTAATAATTAATTAAAACTTGATAAGTGTAATGTTAATATTAAATAGTTTGCATAATTAGATGTATATAGAAAATAATTAATAGATAAGATAGTTGAAAGTTGAAAGATAAAAAATTAAAATTTAAAATTAATAATTAAATTAAAAATATTTGATAAAATTAGTTAATAAATAAAAAATAAAAATAAAGATATAAATAATAATAATAAACTAAAACTTATAAATGTGATGTATTTTTTTCATAAAAATATTTTAAAATATTTTACTTTTGAATCTTCATATAAATAAATTTTAAGTACATTTTTTAAAAAATTATGTATTTTTATAATTTTAATTTTGGTCAAAAAGAAAATATTTTATTTTTGAAAATAAAACAAACATTACAATAATTAAATAAGTATTATATTAAAATTATAATATTCATGGTAATATAAAAAATAAATATATTAAAATTAATAATATTATAGAAAAGAATCAAATTCAGTCATATTAAGGGGTTAATAATTTTTTGAATCTCATTATTTTTCACATTATACCAAAAAATATAAAAAAAAATTAAATTATATTTAATTATAAAAATAAATAGATAAATAAAATTTTAAATTATAAAAATATAAAAAAATAACAAATTATTTCATGTAGGAATTAAAATTACAAAATTAGTTTAAATAATATTTCAAAAAATACTAATAACTATCCAAAACCTTTGGTAGTTATCAAAAAGGTTGCTTTTATCAAATCTTTCACCTAATTATTTTAAACTTTAGTTATTTTTCCTTTCTTTCAGTAATATAGTCACATACAACTAGTGGTAATCATTTATAAATAGAAGGCATATATACCCAAATGGTAATCATACAATAATAATTATTTGCACATACGACTTTTTTTTAAAAATAATTAGTTTGGTACAAATATTCAAAAATCTACATCAAAATATCGCAGTAATTTATATGAAATTTACAAATTCTGCTGTACTTGATACATATTTTATTTTATTTTTCCTTTTCTTTCTGCAATTTAGTCACATACAGGTAGTAGTTATCGTTTATCAAACTTCTTGGGATAAAGAGTGAATGTGTTTGGGGGCCCAAGAGTAGGTCACAGAATCCTCATCATGTTGAAGATTATTGTATGGATCATGGGCCTAGTTGATGTCATGTGCAAAGGATCTTAAACTGTGGTACAACTGGCCCGGTTCAAATTTTTAAATACATCATTATTCATTAATAAATTAAACAATTGGTAGTTTTAATCCACATGAAACTTGGGATCTTCCGAAAGCATATGCCACGCAGCAACACGTGGAATTAAAAAAATTAATCTTTTATTTTCTTTCAGAAGGTTGCTCATAAAATATTTATTTTTGGCGATTATATCATTGCTCCAAGGGCTATTATTTATAAACACGCAATTTTCATTTTTCTTTTTTTTTTCTTTTTTTAAAGGACAAGGAAAGGATGGGGGTAGACATAGACCATTTTATTTAAATGAAGAAGTGTTTGACATAAAAATTTCCACCGAAACAAGAAATCTGAACCGTTGAAAAATTGGATCCCATGGTTATGGTCCCATACAATTATCAGCATCTGCGTGTATTGTTGTAAGAGACAGAGAAAGTGAGACCTTTAGATGGTCGGAAAATCAAGAAGAAAGCCAAACAGCACTTCCAAAACAACAACCCCACAACCTAGCAAACATAATAAAACCTCTCTTTCTCTCTCTCTCTCTCTCTCTCTCTCTCTCTCTCTCTCTCTCTCTCTCTCTTTTATTATGTGTAAATTTGGTAGCTGAAGCATGTGTTGAAGTTCCGAATTTGAAGCATATTGTTATTCTATGGAAACACGTGATAGAGATAGGAAGATGGTTATAGATGATGCTTTGAACGCTTTCTCTCCTGTTTCCACTCCTAAGATAGATTGGAAATCCCGAAGGAGATCAGGTACTCACTTCAATTTCTCTTCCAAACAATTTCTCAATTGCACTTTACTTTCTCTTCTCTGCCATTTCCACACTATCCCTCACAATACATGTCATATTTTCAAGATTTCCATGTCCAATTCAATGTTTTTTGGATCCAATTTTCAATTCTTCTTTAAAAAAATAATTCTGTGAATTTCTACGGTTTCAAACTGAGGCTTCCTTTTTTTGCTGGGATTAATTTCTCATTTCTGTAATTTCTCGAAATTATTCACTGTTTTAGAGAAGCGTAAGATGAGGTTTAACAGTTTGGTGTGACTTTTGTGTTACGTTGCTTTTTTTTGTTATGATTGGCTTACCGAACTCCGCCTCTATCTCGTTATCAGTATGTAATAATAATTGGGATCCTAATTAATCATAATTAAAAATAATTGAAAGAAATTATGAAGTAATTTGTTAGGTGATTACTGGCTTATAATTACGAGCTACCAAAATAATTTTTATCTAATAATAATAAAAGCTCCACGACAATTTTTTTTTTTTCGGCGAATACAACACGACAATTTTAAGCATTTTGTTAAAGAGATTTTTTTTTTGTGATAATTCTAGACATTGTATTTTGGGAAGCACGAAAAGGAAAATAAATAAATAAACAAATAAGAAAAAAGCATGTGGGTGTTGGGATAGTGTAGTCATCATATCTTGTGTTACATTGTTGGACAGCTCACCCTCTTTGCCTCCAACCAACCCTCTTCAGTGTAACTTCCATTTTGGTTTTCCTTCCATATGTGAATTTCAATTTTGATGTGGCTCTTGTTATGGATGCTTCATCCCAACATGTCAACATTACCTTTTTGTATTCCTCTGAACCCCTTTAATTTATTTTTTTCAATGTGTGTGTGTATATTGATTAGTATTTGAATAGGCATCTTCCTTGTGGTGTATGCACTCAACTATGTTCAACCCAATGCATTGGCATGGGGGGTCTCACCTTGACTGAAAATGAAGTCAAATTGTCCATCCCAAAACAATAGGTTTATCTGTACATGCCATCATCATAGTCCCTTTGGCGTGTTGACATTATTGCTATAGTTTCGTGTAAAATAAGGAGGCGGCTAAGTTCATCTAACATTACACGGAGAGGCTTGTAATATGTGAAGTGCTAGTTGTCTTGGTCATGGATAAATTCAACTATTCAAGTTGTTGAATTCGCTCTCCAAGAAACTTCACTTCAAAAGGACAAAAAATACTCGTTAGGGTACAACATAATAATAGCTATGGTCATATTTAGCTCAATGTAAATGTTTGCTAATTACATAAGGATGTTGTTGATCATAAAAACCTATATAAATAAGTTTAAAAAAATTATTTTGATAAGTTATAAATTTATTGAAATAAAATATAAAGAGCTTGTAATAATCATAAATTATTTTCATAAGCTTTATAGATTTAATTTTTTGGTTGCCTTGTTACTATTGGCTTATATACTATTCAAGCATGATGTAATCAAAATCCATATTTCATGTAATCAAAATGAAAGCTTTGTTCTTGTACTAATTAATCATTGAATACATTTGTTATGTGCAATGGATATGACTACTTTGGTGAACATGTTGAAAAAAGTTTTCCATTTTACTTCCCTTCTTTTTTACGAGTAGAGGCTTGTTTTTGTTGTGCAAACTTACCGTTTCTAAATGAGTTGCAAAAACAAAAACAAAAAAAAAAACATATATGGAAACTTGTTGGCCACAGCTAGCGGAAGGAGTTTAGAGGTATCAGAAGAAAGTGGTAATAAAGCAGTGAGCAAGGTGGAAGATGCTCCTGCTAGTGAGGAGGTGCAGAATGTGAGTGCAGTTTCTGAGCTTTCAGAGCGTCGAAAGGCTTTGTTTGAACCATTAGAACCTGTTAATGGTCGACGACCCTCTGCTGAGTCTTTACTTCCACCTCCTGATTTTGAATCTGCTAACTATCCAAAAGGATGGCTCATTGGAAAAAAACGAAAGCTTGTCAATGTTGATGTTGTTGAAAGCATGCGAAGGATTGCCATCCAAGAAATGAATAGAAAGGTTCTAAGTCCCTTTAACTTAATAACTAAGACACAAACTCATGCTGAGGCTGAGGCTGAGACTGAGACAGAGGCATTTGCTGATTTTTCTTTATTGCAGGATAGGGAAATAGATGGGCTAAATGAACAACTTGAGGAAGATTCACGATGTCTAGAGCACTTGCAACTCCAGCTTGTGGAAGAAAAGAGTAAACGTGCTCGAGTGGAAAGAGATAATGAAATGCTTCAAGAACAAGTCAACATGCTTATGAACATGTTACAAGAAGCTGAACAAATGGGAGATGAAGACCAAGATGAACCTTGAAGTGCACTACACCTCTTTGAAGTGCATTATACATTTGTGTGTTATAAATTCTTTTTGTAGGTTTTGTCCGGCGTGTTTAGTTGCATGCGCATATCGGATTTCATTAGAGTGCATATATGGGGGAAGACCAAAACGCAATGAACATATTCGTTTATTTCAAAAAAGAAAAAAAAAAGTGTATATCTTGGAGTAACTGTATGGATATTAATTTATGTTGTTTTCTCTTTAAGCAATAAAAGAGTATTGTTCTGAATATTTTCCAATGTTGATTTGGTGACTTGGTGAGTAAAGATCAAACTCAAAATTATTGTCATCTCCGGGTCTTTGATCATTATTTTATTCTGCAACTTGTAAAGGCTAGGGAAACCAACAAGGGATTTCCACATATTTTTATTTTCTCTTACTTTGTTTAACTGAATATATATGGTGTTCGGTTAGGATTCATCATGAATGTGAATTTCTGAATCCCACTGAGTTCGAGTAACTAACTGCAGATACAATATTCACACTGTTGAAGACTACACAATGGTTTTTGTGATGCTTGCAAACTTTTGATAGATGATTATAACTATCTAACTTTATTAACGGAATCCTCGGACAAGGGAAACAAAAACTGTGGCAGAGACGCAATCCTTGGAAGATTAAGAAGCAAATCACCAGCTGATTCCTTCCTGGAGATGCCAGTTTCCTGCTTGCAACCAGAAGCATCATCCACCTGAGCTTCCAAATCAGCCACCTTAGTTTTGCATGATGATAACCGAGTGGAGTTACTTGTACCAACTTTTAAATCCTCATGTGCATTCAGAAGGGAATTACTATTTCTTGTTACTGCATCATGTGTTGTGCAAGGATCCTTCTGAAGAAGGGAGTAGAGAGAGTTCACCCTTGACATCACATACTGTTCATCAGAGGCTGTTGCAAGTTGAGAGTCATTGAGCAAGTATTGAGTAAATTCCTCCAGAATAGATCTGCTATATTGGCCATCACCAGCCAAGTTGGGATTCTCGGTTCCCATCTGTTCTGAAATGCAATGTCCAATGTGGTTCACCAAATCATCCATTGACATGGAAGGATGAAGTCCAGGCAATCTGATCTGATCCAAATTACTAAGAAACTTCAATGTTTCGGCTCCTCTACTCATGAAATCTTTGATTGCTTGGGATTCCATCACTGCACATGATAAATATGGCATTATATAAAATCTTTAGATGATGATAACATAAGGCATGTAGAATGATTATAATATGATCCATAAATTACCCACATGTACGCTACTCTTTACATCATAATATTATATTATATTATATAATAAGGCAGCCGCTGAAACCTAAGTTGGACGGAAGAAATGCATAATATAAAAAAATAAATGCGTGCGTAGCATATCACCTTAAAAAATTATATTAGAAAATAATTGCCAAAGCAAAATGATTTCAACACCTTCTCCTTGTTATATAGGGCAGTAGTAACAATCTCTTAAAAGATAATCAGAATCAATCTAAAACTTGTTCTGTTAAAAGCAATTCACTGCCAATGAAACACGTGAGATGAGAGGGGCAAAAATTCCCCTTCCCCATCCGGATTGTGGGATCAGTTAAATGTCTAAGACATTTTGCACTAATGGCTTAACACTTCACACGTAGGATATACACAAGAATATGGGATCACCTATTATGCAAATTCACCAACGATTCAGCATTTTTTCAACAATATGATTTTTCTGTTTTAAGTAAAAAGTTTGGGAGCTTTACTTTCACCCTTATCAAAACCCTATAAATTTATTCACACTCACATTGATAGAGGAACATTCAAGACAAATGCTGTAAGGTTAATGCATAAACAGATGCATTTACCATCATATCAAATTCAAATGATATAATAAAAAAATCTGCAGCAATTACCTGAGCTAGGTGAGGTAATTTCTTGGGAAATATTTTCAACACCTTTACCCACAAGATTATGTTCACTTTTTGAGGAAGATGATTGAACTGCGGATCCTGATTCCACATCCTGCAATCCAAAAATACAAGCTGGTTCTTCACTTTTTCTATCAAAACCATCACTGGATTCATGAATTGCTGTTCCAGGTTCAAAATATGGAGACTCCAACACCAATTCCGGCTGTTGGCTAAGAAAATTGAGACGGGGATCACACTGAATGAGCTTCTCAAAATGTTTGCCTAATAATCCTTGCGGGCACTGTAGAAAATGTCGCCTATATGACAATATAGATAATTCAATGACCAGGGAAAAAACTATGTAAAAAACAAAGAAGACCACTAATATAATAGTACCTATGCATGCTAGCTTGTCCACCAGTAAAATCCGATGTTGCCTGCCACAAGGTATGTTTCCTTGGCTGTGGATTGATCTCTCTAAAAAACAAGGGTCTTCTTGCCAGCTAAAACAAACAACAACACCAACTTAGCATGCCACATAATCATGATGCAAAATCTAGTAACAACTAGAAAGAAAAAATAGGGATTCTTACAACTACTTCAAGAGTTCCTGGTCCATCATCAGGGTAGTTTGCCTTAAGAGCCATGATATCAGACCATGGAATTTCAATCTTATTCTTAAGACAACCATCAAGAACTTCCCAAACGAGTTTATGCTTTGCAAAGTAACACTTAGCCACCAAATCTCCTTCGTATCTAGACTTATACTGCAGGTTCATAACAAGCAAAATTACCATATGCACATCAAATCACATCATTTTTATTTTTTATTAATATTCCACAAATTACAAGCCTACCTCCCAAGTCCCAATTTTCAAAAGGGTACCGGGAAAATTCGAGGCCTTGAGTTTAGAATCCGCAGCTGTAGTAGAACCCTTTTGATCTTTCCTTTTGGGATCATCTTGTTGGGAGAGCCTCATCTGAATCAAATCCAATAGAGAAGGACTCTTCCTCAGACGCAAACCCAACGGGCTTGGCTCATCCAGGGGATTGTATGAAGCAGGTGGAATTGGAAGTGAATCATCACTCGAACCACACTTTTTCAAAACAAAACAAAAAAAAAGAAGAAGTAAATTTTGTGTTTGAGAAAACAAGCTACAAAAAAAATAAAAAATAAAAAGAGATTGATGATGGATTTGAGAAAAATAGCCTTAAATATTAAATATTTAGCAGAAAATGAAACCTTAGGGGGAGATTCCAATTTAGGTCGTTTTTGGGTGTGAAGAGAGTGGATTTCATCTTGGACCTCCAGCTTCACATGTTTCAGACAGTGACTATCCGTATCCGACATCATTAGCTGAACCATAATGTTCACTCACAATTTCAATAGCGTTTAAATCCGATTTCAGAGCAAGAAAACTTCTTCTTCTTCTTTACCAATCTTTAGCAATGGCGGGCGCTTCTGGAAACTAATCTTTCTTCTCTCTCTCTTCAATCGCCGATTGTCACGTGCCGCATACGAAACGACGCCGTATTTAAATTTGAACAGCTAGGTCCAGCCGAGAAAGGAAATGTCATATATACCCTTCACTCTGAACAGAACATATGGGGATTTTTTGTCGCCTAATGGGAACATATTGAGGATTTTAACGCAGCATGAAACGGCGCTGGTGGCTGCCGTCTGGATGGCACGTGGCATCACGTGATGTTAATGGATAAAATGTGGGTCCCGGTTCATGAACCTTCGTCGTTGTAGTTGCGTGGTGGAGTAGAATGGACAGGTGTAAGGATCTGGTGGGAAGATTGAACACGTAAGCTAATAAGGTGGGTCCTACCATATATGCCTTTCTGGATAATGTAATGTAACTTGTTAATTTTTTTATTATTATTTTTATGCGTTTCCTTTATCCTTATGGATAAACTTCAGCCTCCAAACCATGCTCATGCCTCATCTACTTCCCTTTCTGCTTTTGCAAAACACTGCAATCTCTTTTATTTTAAATCATCAAAAGTTGGGTATGTAAGTAGCAAAAAATAGTGCAGGATCAAGTAAATGGGGAGCTTCATTTTGAAGGAACAAAAAATATATATAGATAAAGAAAAATAATGAGAATTTTTATTTGAAAAAAAAGTGATTTAAAAATACCTGAATTTTATAAATGGAATTGTTGCCTGCTATTTTTTTTTTTTTAATTTTTTTTGTTTAACTTACTTATTTTGAAAAGAAAAGGTTTAGTAGAAGATGTCTTTTGCTTATTTTGTTATATGAAAACGTATTTCAAGTTTTTTATGTACGAACCAAAAGAAAAATAATATATCATGTGTAGAGATTAAAATATAGAATTTTTATATGGGAAGACTAAAATTAAAGCGTATTTTTTAAGAAAATTAAAATGAAAACAATGTTTTGCATAGGAACTAAATTTAGCACTGTTATAATTTTAATAAATGGCAGAGATTTATATGTAAATATTTTTTATATAAGGGACAAACTGAAAAATAATATCAAACATTAAATTTATATTTATATTTAAACCTTAAAATAAAAGGAAAATTTATAATTAAACTTAAAAACAAATATTATAAAAGAAGTAGAGGTGGCTACAATTGTTACGATCACTGAGACAACCCTAAAGAAGAATTACTACTTATGATGAGAAAGGGAAAAGGAGAACGGTCGAATACTAAAATCGGAATCGACATATATATAGCTTTCTCAAGTTAATTATTAAATTGTGAAACATGAATCGAAAAGTTTGCATAATTTATTTTTGGTTACGGTAAACAAGCACACAAAACATACTTTATTTTTTTTACTTTTCAAATATTCCTTTTTTAGGTAAGACTTATTAAAGTCTTTCCTTAAATTTAAAAATGCAAAAAAAAAAGGGCATATAATGTCGATCTTATCAAATTCAGTCAACAAATCCAAGTGGAGCAAGTTGTTGAAAGAGGTTAGCTAAAATGTTACCAAAAATAAATAGAGGCTAGCTAAAATTTGAGAATTCTTAGCAGAATTCAAATCAGAATTGAGAATCGTAGTTCTAATATGTAATATTTAGAGTTATGTTACTTATGATGCTTATAATATTTTTTTGTAACACTAGTCTTTATTTTATCTTTTTTATCATAGTGTTCATTTTATTACATTTTTTTCTTCTTTTTTTTTTTTGTAGACAATGGTGCTAAAAAAACAAAATACGAGAAACATTTGTTTAATATTAATCCGTTTGTGAGGATGTTTATGTATATTATAAGTGGGTATCCGTATTCTAGTTTTGAGAGGTACTTTATTTCAAATTTCAACGTTTGATTCAGGGCATCATACTGCAACATTTGCATTTCTTTTGTCCATCAATCATTACATATATTACTCCATTTTACTAATACACATATAGTTAGCCATAAACATCTTTCCTACCAAACTCTGTAATTTACCTGAACTATAAATCAAGTAAGAATACTAAGCAAAATTAAAGAGAGAAGATGAAGCATTTTATAAAATTCAGAGTTCTCAAAAGGAAGATGAAACATTTCCTATGAATGAGAGATCAATATTTTATAAATCACAATGATGATTCCGACAATGATAGATGATGGAAATCATCCATTCATCTTTTTAAATCTTTTATTTTATTTATTAGTATTTTTTATGCTAAACTTCCAAAAGCAAAGTGGGTTAGTTAAGAAAGAGGATCAGAATTTTTAACCAAACTACTAGGAGACTAATTTTATATATTCTTATTCTGGTGTGGTGTGTAGAAGACATTTCTTGAAGTAATTGAATAGTACTTGTGGATCTCACATGCTTATGCCAATTTTCTTCACTTTCACATATACTCAATGTTCAATTGGTGTGATTGTGTTTGGCACTTTGATGAAATTACATATCTGCAACCCCATTCTATAATGATATCACCAGAGTCAATTTTGTGCCTTCAAAATAATGTCAGAGCCAGATCATTCATAATGTGTGATGTTTATTGTAAAGGGACATCATCTTTATTTTCATAACATGATTCAGAACAAGGAGTAACCTGCAGCATCCAAAAGTTGTCTGCTAATAACTCTCTATCGGCATTTACTCTTTGCATAACTTCATGATTAAAATAACATTGGAATATATATATATCTGTGATTTTTTAAAAAAAAAATTCTAACAAGTGAAAATATCTAATATATTATGTGCGTTATGAAAATAATTAAATCGAATTTGATGGTTAAATCCGGAGTTTGAGAATATGCCCCAGCAAGTTGGCAAATTTTTCTGACAATCATTCAGCAAGTAGTTGTTAAGAAATGCCAAATAATCATAGAGAGATGTTCTTATAAGTCTGTAATGAACATATATTTATATTGTATAAAATAAAATATGGTACGAATAATGCTATTGCTGGATGTGTCTAGTCATAGTTATATATAATAACTACACATGACTACATTTGATTAAAATAAATAAAAAAAAGAGGCCATCTAACTTGGGATGACCCACGTTTGCAGTTTTATAATTGCGTAATTAGCATTAGGATTAGCATACAAAAAATAACAAAGATATTGATTTATGCGCTTCCGATGGGCCACGTTTGGAAAGTATTCCAAGTCCAAAAGACGGTGATAGAAGTCCACACTCTGAAATACTCTCTTAGCGGAATATATAGTTGCATACTTGAATATTCTTTTCCTTAATCAAAGAAGTCTATTATAAGTAATCACAAAAAAAAATTAATAAAGAAGTTGATAACTTTAAATAATAGAGAAACGGTGTACCACAAGTGGGTTAATATCAGATAATGACAAAACACTAGGCGAGAGACCGAAAAGGGTGAATGTAGTATCACAAGGGGAAGTTGGAAAGGATTCAGTTACTTGGCTTGTGATACCTAAGCATGTTTTCATAATAATTAGTATAATTATGTTAATTAATTTTTTATTTATTTAAAAAATAAGAAAAAATATTTTACTTGTGAAGAATAGAAGAGATGGAAAGTAAAGTTTTGAGAATCATTCATCCAAGTGGTACTACCACAAAGTATTGCAAATATGACAAAAGAATTACTCACCATTACCTTACTCAAAATGACAATGGAATCTAGAGAACCAAGATACAAGTAATTAACATAATATGATAGATCCATAATAAGAATGATCCTCCATTCCTTCCCTAAATAAACACTCACGGACAAATTTTAGTTTATATAAATACTTTCTAATACAAAATATATAGTTTAAGAAAAGTGTATAGTTTAAACTGACCGGTTTCTTGCTGCTAGTTATCTCTTTAAGAGCCATGAACTCTATCAATGATACAAGCTTTAACTATATTTCATTTTTTAAAATAGTTACCACTCAAATAAAAAATCAATTTTTTTTAATCATTTTCATACTAATTAATTATAAGTATCTAGCAGTTTAACGGTCCTCTTTTAATGGCGTCTTTACAAGAATATCATTTATTAACAATAAACAAATCTTATGTTAATCTCTCGCTAAATATGACAACGCAGAGATGTCTATCGGCTAAATTCCATTGCTAATTTGTGATAAAAAAATATTTCTATGTTAATCCATTGCTAAACGTAATAAAAAAAAATTATTGTATTCGTTGCAAATTTTCTAAAATATAGTATTATATAAGTATGTGACCATTTACAAAAGGATTAGACAAACATGACTTAATCATAAGATATTAACAAAATTACACGGGCCTGTAAGATAATACTTTTGGCGCCCATCCATCACTTTTGGCCTTAAAAGGAAGTCAAGGAGAGCTTGGCAACTTTAGATTTTAAAAAAAAATCCAGGTATGTTGTTGTATGTACGTAACCATTGACAACCGAATTAGACAAGCATATGCTATGATTACAAAAATAATCAAAACTAAATAGGTGCTAATAATTTTCACCATACAGTTATTATCACCTCTACCAAGATCTAAGTAATTGATCTAAATCAGTAGAAAAATGAAGCAAAGTGCAAATCATTTCTAACAAGTAACAAGTAACTAATGGTGCAATACTTAAATATTAAAAAGTTTCAATAAGAGATCCTAGGTGTGTTTTAGCTCGGAATTTAAATTTCTTTTTCAAAGTATGTTTGTTGAATATCTCAAAGGGATGGCCTGCTCCATTAACTTACTGACATGTTTTGTGCATAAAAAAATGTAAATTATATATATATATATATATATATATATATATATATATATATATATATATATATATATATTTCTGAGCTTGATAGAAAATGTTCCACAGGTATTTTATTATAAAAGAAGACTATCATACTAGATTAAATGCAAACCTACTAACTAATATTTAATTGTTTTTGTTGGAATGGAGAAATCTGGAAAGTTAAACTTCGTTTTTAGTTTCAAGGGCCTATGTCTCGGAGAAACAAATATAAGAGATCAATCTTTACTAAAAAAAATCCAGAAGAAATACCACTAATTAGATTGGTTTAAGAGTGGAACTGTTTTATGTATCGTTTTCTTAGAACTGAATAAAATTTGTTCGTTTTCAGTTCTCTATAAAGATGATTAAATCTGGCTAGGAGGCACAGATGAGTATAATTATAATAATAAACCTCAAAATAGGAAGATACATTGCCAGAATACACTAAATTCCATTTACGGAGTCAATGTCAATGGTTTCTGGCTCTCATGTTGTGTGGAAAAGTTGTGACTTTGAAGGGGCTGGGTCTTATCTGAGAGAAGGCTTTAGAGGCCAATAAGATGATTGAAATCCAAAGTCCCCCGACCCACTTCACCACCACCAAACAGAACACTTCTTTTCTTTTTCTCAATAGGTGCACGTGAAACCCCAATAATTCCTCATGCACAAGTGGGGTCTAAAAGCCACCACTTCCTCTTTTGTTCTCATGCCAAAATACATCACTACAAATCAGAATATCCTCCTTCATTAGGCCTTCAACTTCAACACTCTTTCCCTCTCTCTTCTTCTCAATGTTTCTTCTCCCTTAAAACTCTTTCAACACTCTTTCTAACTTATCTTTCTTCACAATTTCTTAGCATCCCCCATTGATGGCTACAGCGACGGCAATGTTGCCATTTTTTCTGTCCCTTGTTTCTCTGTGCCTCATCAATGTAAACTCTTTTGAAGAGAAGAAGATGTTCAATGTGCAAATGTTGCAGAAGAAACAGCAACTTGGTACCCAGGATTGCCTCCTCCCGGAATCAAGTGAGTTTAGCGGGAATCCATAGACTATATTTTTCTGAGCTATATGTCATATTTCACTTTGGATCTAATAATACTTAATCAAAACTACTTTTCTTTTTACTTTTAGAATCTAAGATTTTTTTTAAAACACCCATCATTTGTCTCTCTCTTTGTCTGTCAAAGTCTTAAAAGAAGAGATTTACTGGCTTTGACAAAGCATGTCTTGACTACATTATGTTTTATATTAATAAATTGTGCTTCAAATTAAAATTGTGAACCCCTGTTGTTTTATCAATTCAGAAGTGAAGAAATTGTATTGTACAATAAAAAGAGATATAATATGAGAAAGAGAAAAATGTGGGATAAGAAGTATTGTAAAGAGTATTGTGAAAATTCGTTATATGAATAATATAACATTCCTTTTAATATGAAATCTCAGGGCGGGAGAAAGGAGCCATTATACTGGAAATGAAGGACAGAGGACACTGTTCAGAGAAGAAAATTGACTGGAACAGAAGGCTTCAGAAGCAGCTAATATTAGATGATCTTCGCGTTCGTTCAATGCAAAACAGGATACGAAAAATGGTCTCTGGCCATAATGTAGAAGCTTCGCAAATCCAAATTCCATTAGTTTCTGGTATAAACTTGCAAACTTTAAACTATATTGTGACTATGGGATTGGGTAGCCAGAATATGACCGTGATAATTGACACTGGAAGCGACTTGACATGGGTCCAATGTGAGCCTTGCATCTCATGTTATAATCAACAAGGACCTGTATTCAAGCCTTCTAACTCCTCTTCCTATCAATTAATTCCATGCAATTCATCAACCTGCCAATATCTTCAATCTGGTACGGGAAATACAGAAGCATGTGGAAGTAATCCATCAACATGTAACTATGTGGTTAACTATGGTGATGGTTCCTATACAAATGGTGAGCTCGGTGTAGAACACCTTAGTTTTGGAGGTATTTCAGTGAGTAATTTTATATTTGGTTGTGGTAGGGAAAACAAAGGTCTATTTGGAGGAGTCTCTGGTCTTATGGGCTTGGGAAGAAGTTACCTCTCGTTGATATCTCAAACTAATGCTACATTTGGAGGAGTTTTCTCGTACTGCTTGCCAACCACTGAGGCTGGTGCTTCTGGGTCCTTAGTTATGGGCAATGAGTCTTCAGTTTTCAGAAATCTTACTCCCATTGCTTACACCAGGATGGTTCCGAATCCACAGCTATCCAACTTTTATCTTCTTAATCTCACTGGCATAGCTGTTGGTGGTGTGGCTCTGCAAACTCCAAGCTTTGGAAATGGTGGGGTTTTAATTGATTCCGGCACAGTGATCACGAGACTGGCTCCATCTGTCTACAACGCTTTGAAGGAAGAGTTCTTGAAACAGTTTTCTGGCTTCCCTTCAGCGCCAGGGTTTTCAATTTTGGATACCTGTTTTAATCTCACTGGGTATCAGGAAATCAGTATGCCTACCATAACTATGCATTTTGAGGACAATGCTGAGCTGAATGTGGATGTAACTGGCATATTCTACATGGTAAAAGAGGATGCTTCACAAGTTTGCTTGGCGATTGCGAGCCTTTCTGATGTAAATGATACTGCTATTATTGGGAATTATCAGCAAAGAAACCAAAGGGTAATATATGATACCGAACAGTCCAAAGTGGGATTTGCAGGAGAACCATGCAGTTTCGCTTGAATAGGGAATTTTCCTATAATAGATGGCTTATGGAAGATGCAATTCTTCAAAACAGACTTAAGCAATAGTGTCAACAAAACCTTCCAGCTTTATCTATTCAGACCATATACATAGCTATATTTACCATATAAAAAAAGTACTAGCATAAGAGTGTCATTTTGACATTTCAGAGGTTTCTCCTGGATAGTCATTGTATTTGAAAATTAAACCTATGGAACAAAGGAAGGTTTGAATTGTAAATGGATTCATTCCATTAAATATCTAAGAAACTGTAGTGTGCACTGTATAATGAAAAGGAAGGTAAACATGTATCTTTAGCTCATAAACACGGTAGATTACAATGTTCTATCCGTCAAGAATTGCCTCTCCATTGATCATTACAATTTCCAAAAGAAACTACATTGTTCTATCCATCAAATGACTTTACGGTAGCATTTGTTTTGACAAAAAAGAACCTTTCGTTCCTAACTAACCCATGTTTCTGCGAATTTCATTCCCAAGAATAGAATTTCTAAGTAATTCTACAAAACATGTTTAGTTATCGCAAAACTTTCCTAAAAATAAAGATTTCTTTACAATAAAATTTTATTGTCATGTTTAAATCGAATCAAATATTCTCAGGAATAAGATTTTTAATCCATCTAAAATGAAAAAAAAAAAGTATAAAATGGGAGATGAAGGGTATATCTACCCTTGATTTAATAAAGTGCATAATAATTTAAAATCATTTCAAATTAAGAACACATACATTCTTATCCTATCATTTTACATTTTTCATTTTAGAGAAATCATATTCAATACAATGTCTCATCTCACTAATGAGCTTGAAATTGCAAAATGAGTTGTTCAGTTTCACCAAGCACCGGACACGGACGAGTGAGGTTTGGTAATGCCGTGTAAAAGAGGACAGTTAGTGCATAAATCATTGATGTTGATATCTAGTACCAAACCTTAAATTTTTGCTTTCCTGGTGGAAAGCGGCCACTCTGCTCGGTAGGAATAGGGAACTATCAAATTGCACAGAGGATCAAATGGTAAACCCTTTTACTAAATTGATATTCTAGACAACCAACCTAAAATATTATGCACCAAACAGAGTTAACGGCATAGTCATAGACTATTATCCCTTTCAATTTGAACCGAAAATACAACCTTGGAGTCCAACAAAGACAGACCATATGGCAATCATGAACTGCCCCCTAGGAGGGAACCCGTTGATATCAACAAGATGATGACGAAATATTACACAAACACAAATTTGACATATCTTCAAACTCCACGCCATGAATTAATTTCATCGACTGCTATATAACACTGCTTTGCTTAACAGTTACCTCTGCAGAGAAGCTTTTGACTAAAGAGTCATCATTAAAATTGAGACTTATCAAGAGTGTCGAAGTAGGGATGATCAAGCGCTGCCTTGGCAGATATCCTCTCAACAGGATTATACTTGAGCATTTTCTGCAGGTCCATAATTGCATACAATTAGTCCCATAGTCAAGATGAAAAAAGAATACATTTGTGAGAACATGGTGAAAGTGAAGGTAGCATGCAGACCGGTTATTTGAATCAATATGGTATATTTACACATAGTTCCACCAAAATGTTCATCATAATTTCAGATCAATACTTGATTCAGATAACTTCATAGTCCAAGATACACAACAATGCAGTATGGAGTGATTGTCATTCTGTTTACCAATTAGAAAGGAAAAGATATTGAAGTTAGAGAGGAAGTAGTTACACTAACCGAAAGAAGGTCGACACCGTCAGGTCCTAAGGAGGGTACAGCCCTAGCCAAGTTCTGAGGTTCCCAATGCGGGTAGACATGCCAATCACGCAGGGAAGTAACTCCTGGCCATTGCTCCTCCGATGGAGTCCCGAGAATCCTTCAAAACACAAACAAATATGAGCAATGCATATGGAAACATTACAAAAAAAAAATAAAAAATAGATGAAAAGTGATGGAATTGAATGACATACTTGAAAATGTTAATAAGTTGCTGGAACTCGGAATCTCCCGGAAAGAGAGCCTGCCTTCTAACCATTTCGGCGAAGATGCATCCAACGGACCAGATGTCAACCCCGGTGGAATAGTGTGTGGCGCCGAGGAGTACCTCAGGGGCTCTGTACCAGAGTGTGACGATCTCGTGAGTGTAGCTCTTGAGAGGAACGGTGAAGGCGCGACCGAGGCCAAGATCGGCGATCTTGAGAATGCCTTTTTGTTGATCAAGAAGAAGGTTCTGAGGCTTAAGATCGCGGTGGAGAACGCCGTGGCTGTGGCAGTGAGCGACGCCTTTGCAGAGTTGGAAGAGGAAGCTTTGAATAAGGGAAGGAGGGAGAGGGCGAGGGTTAGGACCCTTGCGGTGAGAGTCGATGAATTTCTTAAGGTCGGTATCAAGGTATTCGAAAACGAGATAGAGAATGGGTTTGGTGTGAGGGTTAGATGATGCTGCCTGTGACTTAGGGATCTTATCTACGTGGACAACGGAGAGAAGACGAACGACGTAAAGTGATTGTGAAAGCATCTGAAGGAGAGATACCTCTCTAAGGGCAGTGGGAGGGACACCCTCTTCATCCATCTCAAGACGCGTCTTCTTCAGAGCCACCACTTGCCCACTCGCTTTCTCCCTTGCTTTGTACACTTTCCCATACGTTCCTTCTCCAACCTTCTCCAGTTTCTCATACTTCTCCATTCTTCTTTCTTCTTTCTTCTTTCTTCTTTCTTCTTTCTTCCTCCAATTCACACACAATACCCAATTGATTTCTTCCGCTTACTCCCCCAACCTATGTCAATATCAATATCAGATCTCGCCGCGCCCCTTCTCTTTTTCAAATCATTTTTTTTATTATTTTCTTTTATTTTAATTATTCTTCCATTTCTTCCCTCCTTCCTTCTTATTCAAATTCAAATTTTCTTCCCGTTCAATTCATTCCTATTCCAATTATTTCTTTTCTACCCTGTATCATAGCCGCACCAATTCGGTTTTTTAAACAATTCTGATAAATTACTCTTTTTAATACTTACGATAAATTACTTTAACACCCGGTTTTTATTTAATTTTAAATGTGATCATCTTTATCAATTTGATTATATTATTATTATTATATAATAATTCTTTTATCATCTGGATTTTTTATATAATATATTTTTATGAAATTAAGTTTGTACTTTTCTGTTCAAATTTTTAAATTTTACTACTTGAACTGTCTATCTGTAACATATATTAAAATATCCAATAAATTTGTCCGTGGAAATAATTTGCTAGAAATAACTAATTTCACCATTTGAAATATAATTTTTAAATCATAAAAAAAAAATAAAGCATAAAGGCGTTATTATTTCAAATTTTACATATTATATTGTAAGTTAAAAAATTATAATAATATTATAATTCTTTAAAATAAAAAATAATAATAATAAAACTCTTGAATTGTTGCTAACTTTCTTGATAATTATTAAATCGTACTAATAATTTTTTCTCTTATAATCGTTATTATAATTTTTTTAGCATGATCTTTTTGAGAATATTAGTTTATTGGCATTTTTAAAATTGTCATGTTTTAATCTTTTAATGCTGTCGTTTTTATTTTTAATAATTTATTTGTACTTATAAATATTATACTAACAATTACTGTTATTATTTTGATTTAAATATAATTTTATTATCATTTATTTTTTACGATTTTATGTATCATTGTTTATATTTTCCCAACCGCCCTCATCCACTAAGCGCCTTCCTAAAAAACCATCAGAGAAAGTCATCATTTTTTAGCATTTATTGTCATCGATTGGGCACATAAACAAATAAAATATAAAAATTCAAGCCAAGCCAACCCAACTTTATTATTTACAGGTTTAGATTATTATTTTTTTTTATGGAAGCCGAACCACCCTTACTCATGTTCATCTCTGCATGACCGGAACCATTTAATAACTATGTTACCTTTATACTTGTTAAGAAATATATTAAATTACCTCTGCACAGTTTATTTTCATCACAGAAAGAGCAGAAAGAGAATCACAAAAATCAATGGAAGATGGTTTCTTCTTGGAAATTACATGGAGACAAATACAAAGGAGTGCGGTTGAGTACATAATGAACGTAAATTCAGGATTCAAGACCTGTGACGTGGATATCTACCACCGGCACTAGGTCAAAGACCCTTTCCTCCTCAATAAACTATTGGAAATTCTACAAAAAAATATCCATGTACAAGATCCTTGATTAATCCTACTTGTGTTTTCTAGAAGGAGTTATACCTAGCTACTCTTTTAACTATGTCTAAACAATTTCAAAGTTTTAATTTGTCGATTTATTTCTCTTACCAAATGAATGCAAATGTAGTAGTACATAGATAAAGTTTAATTAAATCTTTTATTCTTTACAAGTCACAAATTTCTTATTAGTCCTTCATATAAAAAAACAATATCTAAAGAAAGGTTACTTGATAAATAAAAATGTTCTATAAGAGCATCTAATTCTTCTAAGTTGTTTAATTTTTATTTTAATAATTTTTATGTAAGTTTCATAATATATATATATATTATTCTATTTTATTTTTAATACTTTAAGTAACTCTTCATTCTAATAAAAAATTTTAATGAAAACTTTTAAATAAATGTCATAAATTATTTCATATTCATTGTTTTAATTTTATTTTAAATATTTCTATTTTACTAATAAATAAATAAATACATAAAAAAATTATATTTATATTTAATATAACTTATTTAAAAAAATATTTACTTCTTTTTTCATATAATCATTCCATTTTTTTTCTTTTTTTCTTATCTTCTTCTTATTTTATTTTATTTTTATCTTTTTATATTTCTTTCTTCTTCTTTGTTTTTTTTTTCTTTATTTTTTTTACCTGTTATCTAGTTAGAAAAAGATAAAAGGAGACGAAATTTGTTTTCTTAAATTAAATAAATTTTACTTTTTTATCTGCATTTATTTTATATAAAAAAATTGTCTTAATTTTTTTTATATGTTCAAATGGAATAATTTTTTTTCCTTTATTTTCATCATCTAAACAACTTCTTTTTTATCTTTATTTTTTATTATACTATTTCTTTTTCTTACATCTCATTCCTTCCTATTTTTTAATTTATCCAAACAAATCATCAATCAATCCGTATTCATGTTCCCCTCATTCTATCATCTTTCAGTGAAATGTCAATGAATTCCCCTTTTTATATGCCTGAACTTTTCTTCCTAAACTATCATCCTAATTCTTGCAAGATTGGTAAAATACAATACTAAAATCTTAAATCCTAAACTATATTTATTATGATATATTGATTATAAATTTATTTGTCAACCAATTATTTTAACCATATGAAAACTTATCAACTTATTTAAAAGATTCATTGAATTGCTCAAGGATAAGTTCCTCAGTCTATTTGTAAACGTTACTGTATGCTATATGTTTAAGGAAAATGATAATCTTAAAATTTAGAATTGATTTCAAGCATTTAAAGTGACATGTTTTTATTGGACGATCTTTTTTATGTGTTCAGAGATATATAACAAAAAAATTGTAAAATTTTACTAAAAATTATAGTATACCATTATTAATGCATTTGATGTTGTGATTTTAATAAAAATTAACTATCCGTAAAATTGTATTGTATGTTACTGAATATGCATAAAAAACCATTTATAAAGAAGTAAGTATTTTTATATAAAAATATAATAAATAATTTTTAATAACAATTATTATTTTAAAATTTTAATTAATAAAACTGTAGGCCTGATTAGGGAAAATAAAATAAATTATACTTAAGCTTTGGATTTATAAACAGATCAGGATTATTAAAGGCAAAGCATAAATTTATTTATTTCCATTTTTAAAAAGTGATGTAATATTTAAATATCTCATGAAATGTTTGGATAGGAAAAAGGGAAGAAAAAAAAATTGAGAAAGAAAAAAAAATGTATGTACATGAAAAGAGAGAAAGTAAAATTAATCACAAAGTGAAAGAGAAAAACAATTTTGTTGTTTTAACAGTGATTTAGAATGATTTTTATATTGAAAAACATCATTATTATTATAAAAAAGTTTTCTTATATAAATTTATACTTTTTTACATTTATTTAAGTAAATTATTTTTTTTATCTACCCAAATAATATATTATTTCTATCTTTTATTTTATTTTTTTCCCTTCTATTTTTTTTAATTTACCTTTCATCTAAATGTGATTTGACAGTAAAATTTGTATTTATTGTTAAAAATATATTAAAATTAATATTTCTTATATAATATTTATATATAAATATATAACATAGCTGCCACCTCTTAAGCAGAAAATTAAAATTAAGTATCGTATATATATTGTTTATCCATTTATGATATGGTACGTAATGAATATATAAAGGATTTTATTTATTTATTTTTTGAAATATATAAATAAAATCACATCTATTTTATCTCATTTGTATTGACTTCAACTCTTAAAATTATCAATACAATATGACAGTCCTTTATTTACTCTTAACTTGGAAGATTGATCTTTTATTTATTCATATATTTTATATATATCAATACAATAATAATTTTTTTTTACACTTGACTTAGAAGATCAGTCTCTTAATTGTATATGCATGTATTTTATATACTTGTACTGGTAGAAATATGTAATTATATATAAACAAATTAAAATTATAGTTTATTTGTGGTGAATAGCGGATAAAACTATCTTAAAATTTACAAGATCCAAACACTTAAGAATAATATCTATTTAAAAATACATCCAACATAAGAAAGATTAACAAATGTATTAAATATTTTGTTCTATTTTAATCATGATTTTTTAGGGTTTATTTAAAAAATCCAACACATAAACTAACAGAAAGTTGAAAATATAAGTAAAATCTTAAAAAAATATCATAAAACTGAAAATTTATTAATTAAAATAAAAATATTTTATGCGACTAACTTTTAAATTAACTTATAAATACAAAATAATAAATAAGAATATTATAATCAGATTTAATTTTAATTATATATTATTTTTTATTGATTATAAATTTTAATATATTACATAAGTTAAACTATTATATTAAAATATAATATTTTGATGATTATATATTATAAAAATATTTGATATTTTTTATTTTTTATTTTATTATTTATGATATATGTTTAATAAAAATTATATTTTTAATAATTATTTTTGGTTTGAGATTAATAAATTATTTTAATTGTTATAAAAAAACAATATTTCTATAAAAAATTATTCATTTTATCCTTAAAATTTATATTAACAACAAATAGTTGTTTTATCGTAAATAATTTAAATAAATATTTAATAATATTATTAAATACTAATATAAAAATAATATTTATAATAAATAAAAAATTATCAAAATATATCAAGATAAAAACAAATAATAACTTTTGGTTAATAGTTAAAAATTTAAATGGTGGTGAAGATAATTTTTAAAAAATGTTATTTATTTTTTTATAGGTGTGAAAATAACTATTATGATAAATAAAGTTGAAATAATTTTAAATTTTTTTTTTACTCAATTACTGTATTTTTGTAATTGAAATACACTATTAACCTATTTTTGCAATGTATATATATTAATGATATATAATAAATTTTTGTGAATAATCATAAATTTGAATATATTAAATATTATAATTTTAATAAAAAATATATTAATAATTTATTATGTAACTATTAAGTATATATTAAAAAATCATTAATTATTAAATGAAACTGTTTTCATTTGAAAACATAAAGTGTAGGGAAGAGTAGTAAACACATTACAAGTTTTTTCTTATTTTAATTTTTAAATGAATTTATTTCAATACTATTTTTATTAAATTTTTATAATTCCTTTTTGAAATTTTTATTTAATTTTTTAATTATCACAAAAATATTTAAAAATAAATAAAACTCTTAAACTATAAAAATCCCAGCGTCAAATTTAACAAATAATAGGTCAACATATTTAGGAAATAAAAGGTCAACAATTTATTTATAACTTTTAAGATGTGATTTAAATATGAAACAAATTTAAATTGAATGAAAATACTTGTCAATTTGACTTAGAATTATTGGTCATGGATTTGAATAGTTTATTCAAAAAAATTATTTAAGTTTTCTTATTTTATTTTATATCAGAAAAAAATGATAAGAATTTCAAACAAATAAATTGAGAGTTTAATTTTTTAAAATTACAAATAGTTGTCTTTTATGGAACATAATTCTATTTTTTTTAAGTTAAAAAATTGTTCATAATATGATTTAGTAATTTTTTTTTATAAAAATTCAAATTTTAAGATTTATTTTAAAAATAAATATATACCACTTAAATCAATTATCCATTTTAAAAATATGGAAAGAAATGTCATTTTAAAAAATACGCAACGAAATAACTAATAATTTTAAATTTTTCTTTCCTTAAATCATTATTTGCTTGCACATTAATTATTATATTAAATTCCAATTAATTTGGTTATTGAAAATTATCACACAAGATAAAAGTTTCATATGCCCCAAATTTAATAATAATATGCTACTAATAAAAGTTTAATATTAACTTCGTAACGCTATTTTAAAATATATATATATATATATATATATATATATATAATTACCTAATAATTCAATGCATATTTGTCTATTTTAGAAAGAATTAACACTTTTTGCTCAGAAAAATAAATTAACATTAACTTTTGAGTTAAATTTTTAATTTTAGCAAGCCCTCCTTATTTTTTTTAAACTAAAATTCGGAATAGAAAAATGAAGCTGGACGAACAAATATGATTAGTATTTACGTAGAACAGTTTTTAAAAAAAATGCAGTAAGGTTTAATTCGAATTTGATTTTGGCCGAGACCATTAAAAATTTAAAAGGTGCAACCCCGGATAGAACCTATTAGTTTCTGAAAAAAAAATTATTATTCTTTCTAAATAATTATTTCATTTTTTTATAAAATAAAGATCAAATTTTTATCTTTTAAAAATTAAAGTATTAACTATTTATATTTATTAATTAAAATAATTGGTTTTATTTTAAAATTAAAATAATATCTTTTTTATTTTTTGAAAAATAATATAACCAACATTTAATTTTAAAAATTAAAATAATTGAGCAATTTACTTTTATAGTGCACTTACCATATATACAACAGCAGAAACCACATATACTATAGAAATGCACTTTTATAGTTAAATTGAGAAATTTTTATTATTTATTGTGATGTATTTTTAAAATACATGTATATTTAAAAATAGTGAATGAAGCATATTATTATATCATACACAGTATTTTATTTTTTGATGTTTGAATACTTAAATTAATATCTTATATATCATATTTTGATACCATATATACCAACTAAAGAAATCTCATCAAAACATCGTTATATATGTAAGATTGTATACGAAAAATATATACATAACGATTTTTCATTGAAAATTATACAGTTTAATTTATTAGTAGTATTAAATATTATAAATTTAAATATAAAAGAGGCACTAACTTGTTATTGGTCTAGAAAAAATTTATTTAGAACGAGTTTAACTCTTGAAATTTTATTACAGTTAATCTCATGTGTGATGTAATGTATGGGAAAAATATTATATTTACAGTCCAAGAGTATATTAAAAAAAATATCGTTCATATAACATTATCATTTAAGTGATAATGTGGTTGGTATGACTTAAATAGAGTTAAGTATTTTACGATGATGTATATGTATTGTATCTATTTATGACAGTAATAAATAATTAATATATATAATGAACCTTAATTTAGAAATTTTAAATATATAAAATGAAAGAGGTGGGATGAAATCAGTTATTTGGTTATCTAATATTTTAAAATGTTACGTCTTATCAATTTATTTGTTAAATTAAAAATTATATTATATAGTTTAATTTTATAAAGTATTAGAAAAATTAGATATCAAATTATAGAATTTTAATTTAATATATATAATATACTCTTTTAATATATATGAAATTAAAATTATTTAATAAAATTTAAAATTTTTCATAAATTTATAAAAAATTATAAATTAATTATATATATATAATTTCTTTTAATTTAATGATTAAATTAATAAAATTTAATAATTTTTAAATTTATTAAATAAAGTAACCTTCTCATAAATTACTCTTAAAAATTGATTTATCCTCAAAGTAAATTCATGTTTATCTTATTTCAGCTATATTCAATTTGACTCATCAAATTATAATTACCATGACAATATCTTATCTATCCCTGACTTGAAATATTAGTCTCATAAATATTTACCATGTATCTTATATACTCATCAAATATGCAGCTAAATTAAATATAAAAGATTCCAAAATTGAACTGAATGGACGAATAAAATCATCTTAAAATTTTAAAAATTCAAACACGGACAAGGTTAATATATTATAAATAGAATTTTTCATAACACTGTCTAGTTGAAACTTGAATATATCCAGCATAAAAAGTGTAGTACATATATTACTGTTTTTTTTTTTATTATTTTGATTATAGATTTTTTCTATGTATTCTTTTGATACAATGTACAAGAGCATGAGATTCGAATAAATAATTTGTATGTAATAAAACTATTCTAGTTTCAGCTTTTACATTAGGTCAATTATAATAATTCGTACTCAATGATATATAATAAAAATTTATTTAAAAGAATAAAATTTAATATTAAAAAATTTAATACAAATTTATTTACCTTTCATTCCTTACTCTTAAATATTTATTAAAAAACCGTTCTAATTATTTAATGAATGTCTCCGTTCGAAGATAGCAGCATAGGAAATATTAGTAAATGCATTACAGATTTTTTCTTATTCTAATTATTAACCGAATTCATTTCAATATTATTTTTATTAAATGTTTATAATTTCCTTTCATGGCTTTAATTTAATTTTTCTCAAAATAGTAGTATGAAACTGTTTAAAAACTCAGTGTAACCTTTAACGCTTTTATAATATGATTGGATGAAAAAAAATAGTGAATATAAAAAAAAATGGAAAGGAATTCTTTTTCTTATTCAGATGTCCTATATATTTTTAACTTTTGACATGACTAGATAATTGAGGGAAACTATTTTTTTAATTTTAGCATTTTAATTATTAATTTTTAAAAAATAAAATAGTAAAAAATTAGATACAAAATTATAATAATAAAAATTAAAAAAATTAATTAACTTTTTAATTTATATAAATTAAAATTTATAATATTAATATATATATTTTACTTTATTTTTATTATTCAAATAAAATATTTGTTTTCTCATATTTTTATTCATCTATACATCTTATTTTCCATCTTAATTTTTATTTCTTATTTTTTTAAATGATCCAAATAACAAATTCAGCATAAAAATTGATTACATAGAAAGAGAGATCAAAGTGAGGAAAAAAGTAAATTGAACATACTTAAATATATATATATATATATATATATATATATATATATATATATATATATCAGATTAACAAATGTATTCGTATAATACGTGATTTTTCTGAATATATTTAAACGATGAGAGGTTTAAATAGTTAATTTTTTATTTATATTTTATTATTTTATTTTATAGTAAAATGTGAAAAGTTTCACCACAGAAAACACTTGAGAGCTTCTTTTTAGTATCATAAATAATTATCTTTTATGGAGAATAATTTTATTTAAACTAAAAAGTGTCCATAATATAACATCTAGAGATTTTTTTATACATAAACTTAATTTTTTAAAAAAACTAAAAAAAAATAGCATTTAAATCAATCCTCTCTTTATAACTGGGAGCATGCTAATCTACAAATAAGTATTAATTTCATTTTTAAAATGTTATCTAAAAAAGAATCATCAAACTAAATGAATAATAACTTTAAATTTTTCTTTGCTTAAATCATTCCATGAAAATTTGCTTCCACATCATTTTATTATATTAAATGCTAATTGATTTATTAGGTAAAAAATTATCATAGCTGCAAATTTAATAATAATACATTATCATTACAGATTTAACATTAATATTTTATTTTTTTTACAAAAATTTAAATTATCTAACAATTTAGTGCATAATTGCTATTTTAGAAAAAATAATATATTTTTTTCATAAGAACAAATTTAACAAGTAATTAAATGCTGAAATAAGTATTTAAAATTTTTGTTAATATATTTTAACTTTTTTTATGAGATAATTTTTTAATAGTTACCAATATTTTTTATAATTATTAGAATTTTCAAAATATTATTTTAAGTAATATTCAAAATTTTTAACTCTTAATTGAAATATTTTTTTATAATTTAATTATTATTATCTATTTAATTTTATACATTTAATATCACATAATTTTGTTCGTATTAACATGTTATTTTTAATATATATATATATATATTATCATAAAGTATTATATTTTAAATTATTATTTAAACACATATAATTTATATAATTTATTTTATTTTAAAATAAAGTATTATGAAATATATTTTTTAAAATTCATTTATGTAAATTAAAACTTAATGAATTTTATTTTTAATAAAATCAATTTTTAACTAAATTTATTATATTTTTTGTTAAGAAAATTACCACATTATTAAAAATTTTAGTTCAATAATTAATTATAAATTTATTAGATATTTTAAACTTATCAATTAGCGAGAAAATTTTTATTGTTTACTATGAATTCATGAATTTTTTTAAATACATGCATATTAAAAATAATGAATGAATATTATTATAGAATCATACATAGTATTTTTATTATTTGATTTTTAAGTAATTAAATCAATACCTTATATATCATATAAAAAACATACTATCATTATATCATATATGGTACTTCATTATTTGATGTTTAAATAATGAAATTTAAATAGTACTCTGTCTATCATATATATTAACTAGAAAAATTCGATTAAGATGTTCTTTTAATACATTTTACACAATTGGTCTATTTTTAAATAGTTTTTAATATACTTAAAAATATAATAATTTTTATTCAAAATTATGAAATTTAATATGATAATAATACTAAATATCATATTTTCAGTAAAAATATTTTTATTACATATTAAAAATATATTTTAAAATTAATAATTTATTGTTTTGATTTTTTAAAATTCAAAAAAGTTGGAAAAAAATTATTACACCATTGAGAATCATAAATGTTTATGGTGTCAATGAATTATGGGTAGGAAGAAAGATTTTGAAGAAAAAAAAATATTGCTAATGTAATGTATAATAAGATGTATCAAAACTCAACTATATATATATACCATATGTATACAAGAGAGAATAAATCATCCTGTTTAGTGTTGGGTGGAGCAACAATGGAGAACTTGGGAGCCATCCTTCAAGTGGTGCAGACCCAGCCACTTGCCACTGCCGCCGTGCTGGGTGGTTTCTCCCTTCTCTTCTCGCTCTTCCTCAGTCTTAAAGGAGGATCCGGTAACAAACGTTCTGGACTTCCCTCAGTACCAGGTATCACAATTCCCTGAATTTTTGACTTGATGTTAGCCAACTTGTTCACAATTTTATTAAATCGGGTGAAATGATGGTTGCAGCGGTTCCTGGGCTACCGCTGATAGGAAATCTGTTGCAGTTGAAGGAGAAGAAACCTTACAAGACCTTCATGCAGCTCGCAGAGAAATATGGACCCATTTATTCTATCAGAACAGGTTCTTTCACTGTCATTGTTGTCAACTCCATCCAAATTGGCAAGGAGGTTAGTTAACCTAAACACCACATCCACATGCAGATATAGTACTGTTTGCAGATACATTTGTGCTTGTGAATTGTGATTGTTGTTGTGATTACTGATTATGAACCATTTTTTCTTTCTACAACAAATTGTTGGTTTTACTTCATGTACTGAGTACTCACAAATTTGTAGAAGTGAAAGGATTTTGTGGGTTCATTCAGGTTCATGTGGCCCCACTTGATGGTTTTTTGTCGGTCCAGTTGATCACTCTTAAGTCTTAACACCCCCCTCTCAAAAAATAATACACAAAGAAATAGGCTCTTGGTTAATCCTGTTTTTCTTTTTTTGAATCATATTAAAAGGGAATTAAATTGAAACATTAACGTTTTGTTACTGGCATGTCAAATGTGAAGGTGGCATAATCTTAATATTGCCGTTTCAGATTATTGTTTTGCAGATCAAATATCACGGAATTGCTAGCTGATTGTATTGACTGGCTTGCTATTTGAGTCCTATGCAATGAATTTTTTGTTGAACCATAATCATTCAGTTTTTATTTTTTTATATTGTATCTTTATTCTTTTACTAATTTGTAAGAACAGAGGAGTAATTTTTTTGATTCTTTACCGTTAGTCTGTCCATGTAATTCCTTATATTTCTGATTGATTTGATTTTGAATTTATGGTTATTTCAGGCTATGGTGACAAGATTTTCGTCCATGTCAAATAGGAAGCTATCAAGTGCTTTGAAGATTTTGACTCTTGATAAATGCATGGTTGCTATAAGTGACTACAATGATTTTCACAAAACGATCAAAAAACATATTCTTACAAATGTTCTGGGACCCAATGCACAAGTCGGTTATAATAACTTTCTAGTTACTCTAAGTTTGTTTTGAGTAATATAAGACTCTTTCTCTTTTTGTTTGTTTGCCAAGGTTCCTCTGACATATATATATTTTTTCCCTCCACTTATTCAGAAGCGACACCGCTCCCATAGAGACACCATGGTTGAAAATATTTCCACGCAGTTGAGTGAACATGTGAAGACCTCACCTACTTCAGCCGTGAATTTTAGGGAAATATTTGCATCTGAGCTTTTTGGACTATCACTGAAGCAAGTGAGTCCCTCCTTAAATATGAATTAATTAATAGACATATTTCTGGAAATAGAATAACCTTGCAAGACTGAGCATGTGAGAATTTTCAGGGTTTGGGAAGTGATATAGAATCCGTTTTTGTGGAGGAGTTTGATGATAATTTGTCAAGAGAAGAAATATATAGGATTCTAGTGCTTGACATAATGGAAGGTGCACTGGAAGTGGATTGGAGAGATTTCTTCCCATACTTGCAATGGGTTCCAAACAAGAGTCTGGAGAGAAAAGTTCAGAACCTGTACTTCCGCAGAGAAGCTGTGATGCTTGCTTTGATTAAGGAGCAGAAGAGGCGAATAGCTTCCGGAAAGGTATGAATTGCTTGTGCAAATCTGCCATAGATTCATTCATTGATCCTAATTTGGTTGTTTGGGATGTCACAGGAAATAAATTGTTACATTGACTACCTTTTAGCTGAAGCAAAAGACCTGACAAAAGAACAACTTTACATGCTGCTTTGGGAGACCATTATTGAGACATCAGATACTACATTAGTCACAACAGAATGGGCTATGTATGAACTTTCTAAAGACAAAAAGCGTCAGGTTGTTTGCTTTTCTTTTTGTGTTTAGTTAACAATATTGATCTGTTATCACTATTTGTGATCATTTTTGTCATGTCTGATAGGACCGTCTTTATGAGGAGATCAAGAATGTGTGTGGAAATGAGAAGCTTACAGAAGACCACATATCTAAGCTACCATACTTGGGGGCTGTCTTCCATGAAACTCTAAGGAAGAATAGCCCAGCTCCAATTGTTCCCCTTAGAAGTGTTCAAGATGATATTGAACTTGGAGGATATCATATTCCTGCTGGAAGCGAGGTTGATTAATTGATCTTCTCAATTTACCATCTCATGTCATGCATAATCTTATATAATATTCTTCTATATATGGTGAATATGATTACCTTACCAGTTGATATTAATTGACAAAGCTTATTTTAACTCTAACAGGTAGCAATAAACATATATGGATGTAACATGGACAAGAGTCACTGGGAAGATCCTCATAAGTGGATGCCAGAGAGATTCCTTGATGAGAAATATGACCCTATGGATTTGTACAAGACATTGGCCTTTGGAGCAGGAAAGAGGGTGTGTGCAGGGTCTCTTCAGGCAAGTTTAATAGCTTGCACAACAATTGGTAGGTTGGTTCAGGAATTTGAATGGAAGCTGAAACCAGGTGCAGAAGCAGAGGATGTGGATACGGTGGGCCTTACTACCCACAGGCTCCATCCCCTGCAAGTGAAACTCAAGCCAAGAAGTTCCTAGACTTGTGAAACAAAATTCAGTATCAATAAAATAAGAACAAGAAAGGCTTTTATTGTGTTCGCTATAATGTATTTATGTTCAAATCCAAATCATTAATCATGTAATCCGACTTCGGTATGACTGTTACTTTATCGCTCCTCAAAGCATAAAGTTTGAGGTCACTCACTTGCTTCATTATTCTTCAAAGGCTCAGCTTGAAGCTTGAGGTGCTTGGCAATGTTTGAATCGATCACGGTTAAGTATAATCCAACTTTAATATGAATCTCGTCAATAATCTTATCTTAAATCAATTGTCTCACTCCATCAATAGGAAAGGATTTCGTGCAATTTTCTTAGCTCAATAAATCAGACAAATCCCCTAAATTTGGCTATAATCAAATGAATCCTATTTATCATATATATATATATATATATATATATATATATATATATATATATATATATATATATATATATATATTTCTTTCCATCTTTTCACTTTATTTCTTTTACTTGCAGATATTATCTCCATTTTGGTTTGAAATGAATCCGGGTTTTAGACATAATTAAATCTTTCATTAGTGTTTTTCCAATAAATTCAGATAAGATTTTATTTGTTAACTATTAAAATCAATCTGATCCTTAGCAAATTTTTCCCACTCCGGCTTAACACCGTTTAAGTTATATAGGGATTTATATTACATTTAATTTCAGACTTTCAAGAACATTGAAAGAGACTTTAATTCAAACAAGCTCCAATTAAGAGGACATTTGTACTCTGGTTATTCAGATTGAACAAATGAGGTTATTATTTCCATTTTAGGTTGATCACCAAAACCATGTATGAACATTTAAAAAATCCATTAGATTTTTTTACTCTATGAAAGTATTGTTGATTAACAAAATTGTTTTCTCCTCTAGTTTTATTGTTGATATTATTAGGTGAAAGAAAAAATTAACTTTGTATTTGGATGAAAAGTTTTACAATTTCAGTATTTTTTTAAAAATGAGTATTTATTAAAAGAAAAGTAAAATATACGAAAAAGCATGTAATAATTTAAGAAGAAATTAATATATTAGAAGATTTAAAAAATACTCAAATAAAAATATATAATATTTTTAAAACTCTATTCCTTGTCATCTAAATACATAGAATCTAATAGTTTCAAATTATTCTATCTAAATATAAGGTTATGGAAAATTATATATATATATATATTCATGTGTTGATAAATGAGAGACATAAGAATATTCATGTGTTGATAAATAAATTGAATCTAAATCTAAACAGTGAAAATCAAATCGTGAATTTAAAAAATATTGTTTTTATTGGATTATATTTAGAGCAAATCCTCATCATTTACAACTTCAAGAGATTCTCTAGGGGCTTATTGGATTTGGGGGTATTCACCTATTGGATTGTTATACTAATTAAGAATGAATTCCTAAACCAAGAAATTTATATTCTGTTTGTGGGCTTAATAATTTTTGCTAGCGTACAACAAAAACTGTGTTGAGTAAAGCCCAATAGTTCTAAAGCATTGTAGGCCTAAGCCGATGCGTTCACTAGGTATATAATTTTTGTGAGAGAAAAATGAATATTTATTTTCAGGGACAAAAAAAATGGAAAGTTGAGGAATGGGTGTAATGACAGGTCCAAAATGGAGCGAAAAGCAACAATAAAACCATGGATTGGGCTATGATTTGAGGGCTACAAAAGCTAACTAACATTAACAAAATGATCGGAGAGAGATGAAAGTAGAAATAATGAAGACAAAAAGATGAGAGAGTATGCAAACGGCTGGCTTGGATACGGCCACAATAAAACCCATATTTTCTTGTCGTCTATAACAATTTTTTCCCATCTCCAAGTCTCTCTACTCAACTACCAACTGCTACAAAATCAACAAGAAGAAAAAAGGAAAATAAAATCTTATTATTAGATAGAGCCTCTCTACTCAACAACCAACTGCTACAAAATGAACAGGGAAAAGGAAAATAAAATATTATTAAATTATATATACAGAGAGAGAGAAATAAAGAAATAGACCTACTTTTTCATTCTCCTCCACTATTTCTATTAATTAATGCCCTTCTTATTGGATGACTTGGTCATATTTATATAACTCCTCGGGCCTTCACTCTTGAACTGTATGCGTGTCCATTGCAGTGGTCCTCTCTTGTTGTGAGCTTTCATGGCGAAGAAATCGCAGAAAAGCCTAAAGAACACTGCTGCTAACAACACCAGTAGGAAGAGGACACGCAAAAGCGTACCAAGAGACTCTCCTCCACAACGAAGCTCAATCTACCGTGGTGTAACCAGGTTAATAATCAATTTAATTAAATCTAGATCTTCTTTCTTTGTTTAATTTCCTTTTCTCCTCTTTCTCTTTGCTCTGTTTCACCTTATATTCTCAAATGAATCAGAATCAATGCATATATATATGGTTTTAGGCATCGATGGACTGGTCGATATGAGGCTCATTTGTGGGATAAGAATTGCTGGAATGAATCACAGAGCAAGAAAGGAAGACAAGGTTCTTCATTATTTTCCTCTTCATAATATATATTCACTTTTATTTTCTGATTTCTTTCACTTATATAATTATTTGATTTATTGTCATCTTCACTATGTTCTGTTGCTTCACCATGTCATTGGAAAACAACTGGATGCAGTATATCTAGGTATGATTTAGATAACAAAAACCTTCATCAATCTTGCTATATATATTTCTTAATTTCTTTTCACCTTAATTTGGCTTTGAGAATTGAAAATATGTGATAGATCGGATGCGGAACGATTTAATGACAGTAAACTTGGGTTTGTTAGGTGCATATGACGATGAAGAAGCCGCGGCACGTGCCTATGACTTGGCAGCATTGAAGTACTGGGGCCAAGATACCATTCTCAATTTTCCAGTAATTTATCTCATCTTCAATTCAAATTATATTCTGCTAAAATATGTTTATTTATAAATTAGAGTTGATTAGTTCATTCTATATGTTTTTTGTCCTAGTTAACAGATTATGAGGAGAAGCTCAAGGAAATGGAGGGTCAGTCAAAAGAAGAATACATTGGATCCTTAAGAAGGTTCGTTTGTAGTTGTTAAATCCTTTTCGATTTTACACATAACGGCATGTGTAGAAGTAGATCACTTCTGAGTTTTTTCTATCACTTTTTTTAGCTTTCATCAATAAATTTTCAATATGCAGAAAAAGCAGTGGGTTCTCTCGAGGAGTTTCAAAATACAGAGGCGTAGCAAGGTACTTGAACCCTGTTTTATTCATTGCAGAATGCTAGGTTTTGCATAATTTATACATAAGTTTTCTAACATTTGAATCCGGTTGATCATTGTCAACAAAATAAATCAATGATATCTTTGTTGAATTCGGAAAGTGGGGCACACACCAACATAGGTACGAAATACTTAAAAATTAAATAAAATAATGTGGTAAATTGAGTTAGTTAAAAAGAAAGTAAAGCAGCAGCTGATGTAATAGCAGGTCACTTTAATTAGAGAGGTAAAAAGAGAAATAGAGTAAATAACATGATTATTTTTTGTTTTCGTTTTTGGACGCGATTTTATTTTATACTTAGTTTTACAATATCAACAGTTTTTTTTTTTTTTTTTCTTTAAGGTGGGAAGGGGGACTTTTCTCTTTTGAATCCAATGTTATGCGAGCCACAATATGTGTAGGCAATAACTTTAGTCAGCGTTTACCTGTGTAGGTTATTTCTTAACCACGAAATCCACAAGTTCGGTCATTAATGACGAACATTGATTGAGATTGCATATTCAAAAAAATTCTGATAAAATTTGAGACTACTATAATCAATCAAATAAAAAGTAATACCAGTGAAATCATAATCGTACGCAATCCTATACTAATAGTTGGATTAAATTTATAATACTATTTAATGTTTTAAGTCAAAATATTAGCATTTCTCTACTGCATATAGCAGTACAGGTTACTCACTGTCTCTCCCTTTACAGTTTATACATATTAACATTTGCATTTCCTCTCCATATATTTGAGTAAATACTTAGATTTGTGGGAAATGCTCTGAATTTTAGTTTTAAATGTTTAGACACCACCACAACGGAAGATGGGAAGCTCGAATTGGAAGGGTCTTCGGCAACAAATATCTATACCTTGGAACTTATGGTAATTTCATGGACTATGATCTAATGACATAAAGAACGAGCATACATAGGTGGATCCGTTTCTTTTCCTTTTTTTTAACTTTTTTTGGGTGGGTGAAATGGGTAAGAAAAAAGTTAAAGAAAAATCATAAGAAATTAGGATTTTAGGCGAATTTATTAAATAAAGAATAAATTTAAGTTATTGAGTGTTAATAAGAAAAATTGCATGAAAAATATATGTTAACACTTTCGAAAGCAAATAAAAACTCTTTTATGTATTAAACCATTTTTATCTAAATGTCAAGATGTAAAACAAATATTCATATATATATATATACTTGTATTTTTTTTCAACATAAATTTTATTGTATAAATTGTATTTATAAAATTTTATAAGTTTGAGAAATATTTAATAGTTGATTAAATAAATTTAAATTAATACATATTAAAATAAAAAAGGTATATTATTTATTAAAATAAAATTATATAATGAAGTATTAATTTTGTTAAAAATTTAATTTCGATAAAATTTTATAAACATAATATATACAATAAAATTTATTAATTTAATAATAAGATTAAAAAAATTTATTTGTTTGTAAAGAATTCAGAAAAATAACTTTATCTTTAAAGTTATTTTTAAAATAATTTAATATATATATATATATATATTATTTAGTTGTGGACGAAAAGTGGTCTTATGAAAGTCCTAACAAAAAGGTCATTTTCAATGCATTTGATGTGCAATTCTTCATTTCTTCGCCTTTTTCTTAGACAGATGCATATGGACCTACGCAATTTGGGTGCATTTATAGGCTTCATGTAGCATTTTACAATTATCTGTATTTTTTTTAAATATTTGCAACAAATTATAAAGCATGCATGTGAAATGTCTATGTCAAATCTATAAAATAATGAGCAAATTCAATTATATTTATGTATTGATTGAAAATAAATAAAGCAAGCTAATATAGCTTTTAGCAATATTTTGAATTAATTAAGAGAGGATGTACCCATACCTGAAATTTTGGAAATCCATTTGACCATGCTTCCCAGTTCCAACTAGAAAGTACCTACTTCATTTCAACGTGGTCCCGCGGATCAAAATAGTAGGACAAATATAAAGGTCAACATATGCAATCAAATCTCGTTGGTTGCGATATAGATCACCAAACTTCAACTGCTTAGTAAAGCTATTTAATAATGATATCATTCTTTTCGAGTCTTTTAATTTAAACCAAACCGGAAAAAAAAATAATAAATCCTTGATCGACATATGCATCCAAATTAAATTATTTACCCTTTGCTTTTGCTTACGTGTCTATGCCCGTCCATATATTGTGTTGTGCAAACAGCTACACAAGAAGAAGCAGCCACGGCATATGACATGGCAGCCATAGAATACAGAGGACTTAACGCCGTTACAAACTTTGACCTGAGCCGTTACATCAATTGGCTACGTCCTAAAAGCCAAGACAAGCATGAAAATCCTAACAATGAAGATCTAAACACTAATCCTGAACTTGAGCTAGGATTTGTTTCCCATAAACTTGGCTCAACCAGTGATGAGAATGAGGGTATAGCACGATCTGGTGGTGACGCTTCAACATCTTCTGCACTTGGGCTTCTCTTACAATCATCCAAATTCAAAGAAATGATGGAAAAAACTTCATCAGGTACAGATTACCCTCCACCCCCCGCGGAGTCTAACCCTCCTCGTCGTACGTTCCCCGAAGATATTCAAACAATTTTTGAAAGTCAAGATTCGGGTATCTACACTGAAAATGATGACATTATATTTGGTGAATTGAGCTCGTTTGCTGCACCAATTTTTCATTATGAGCTCGATGCTTAGAAGAGAAAAAGAAGAAGAAGGAATTCTCGCCTACTGATATATATACGATGTTTACCAATACGTTATTTTTCAAAGGAGATGATCAACCAAAAAATGATTGAAAAGAAATTAGAGAAAAGGGGTACGAGTAAACATTTTAGAGATCTAGTGGAAGATTCTTTAAAGAGTAACGCTTCTTTCTTTAAATAAACATACCAGGGGGAGGGGTGGAGAATTTGATAGCTTTATTGGTTAATTATCGTACCAAATCATTTCTTACAATTGCGGTAGAACAAGATGGCATGTATGGCCTGATTTTAACAGTTTAGTTTTATTATGTCAGCCTCCATATATATCCATTTTTTGTAGAATTCTAATCCACTCCTTAATTTTTCTTTCATACAAAATACGAAAAAATATTTTGTCATTTAACTAACTATTTATCGTGATTAAGGAATCAACCCAAAATAAAGGGATTTCATACGATGAAAAACATCATCTTTGGTGTACCGATGAATTAAGATTGTGTTTTAATTGGTGTTTTTTCAAAATTAAGTAAATTTGAAATAATGGAAATTTGAATAGATGTACCAATGAATTAAGAAGTGATGTAACAACAGAGCAAAGAAACTTTAAAACTCTACCTATAAAGTTGAAACTTTAATTTTCCTGTTATTAGTTGGAAAAATACTCAATAAAAATGCTCCAGATTTGTAAAATTCTCTTATTTCTGTGTTTAATTAAACAAAGCAGTTTAACAAAATTAATCTAAATTTTCTCAACAAATACATTATCTTTTTCAAACTTTATCCAAATATAGGCTAAAGGTATTGTCTTACAAATTATATTTCTTTTTTATAAGTAAAATTATTGATTCATATTAAATAAGATTGTTTATCTGACGAAGTAAGTTAGACAATATTCTGAAAAAAATAAGGAGATATTTGATTTATTTTTTATTTTTAAAATTTATTTTATAAAATAATCTTCAAAAAATATTTTAAGAGTTCAGGGAAATAAATAAAAAAAGATAGAGTAATATAGGAAATAATATAAATAATAAAAATTAAGAAAAATAAGAAACTAAAAACAATTTGCTTTAATTTTAAAATTTGAATAAAAGATATTATAGAATGCAGATTAGAATTGAATTTGAAATTTTATCTTTTGACTTGAATAAAAAAATTCCTAGCCTAACTGGGTCTTGAAGCTCGAATTCAATCGATTAATCCATTTTACCGTTTCTCTGCGCTCTTACTCCCAGTTGACAGTGCTACTGTATGCTCTGCTTAGTAGTGTTTAAAAGTGAAATAATTTTTTAAAATTTAAAGCCTACTAAAGATTTAGTAGGATTTCATAGAAAACTTCACTCTAATATTTTTTTATCTAAATTAGAAATATTTTTTATTAAAAATAATTATATTTAACCAAATTATTATAAATGGTATTTTTTAAAGATTTTAATATAATTATTTATTTATAATTTAAATATAAAATTTTAATTAAACTAAATCATCCTGCATCAATTAATTCACATATTTAAAAATTATTTATACTTCACCCCCTTATTTGGGAATCAAACAAGGAGAACTTGTGTAACAAAAAAGAAGGAGAACTAGTAGCACTTCATTTCAAAATTTAAAACCAGCTTTGCACCTATAATTAGCTAAAAAATCATTTATACATACAGATGATTCCTTAGTTTATAATTGTATGAATTCAGCCATAGTGATAGATTGTTAATTAAGGGTTTATTTTGAATAAATAGTTTCTTTTAAAAAATGATTATAAGAATCTAAAAAAGTAATTTACATTTTAGAAAATTTATAAAAAGTATAAAAGTTAATTATTATTTTTTTACAACTATAAAAAACAATTCTTATCTTAAAAACTAGTTATAACTGTTCTAACAACTTAAAATGGTTTATCAACATAATAAACAATTAGATTCTTTTTTTTCTTCAAAATATTAAACAAATATATTTTTTATAATTTATTAAACAAATATATTCTAAATTTTTTATTATAATTAATTAAAATTTATAATTAAAATAAATTTTAAAAAATAATTAATTTAAATAAAATTTTTAAATTTAAAAATTGGTAAATTATAAATAATATATTAAAAATATTTTCAAAAGTACATTGATTATATTTTTTATAAAAGCAAATATAAAATAGGAAGGGTAATATAAACATAAATCATATTTCTTCCTCTCCCACATGAGAGAGAGGAGGAATATAACTAATATTAATATTTATTTTATTTAATTTTTGTAAACTTTTTTTAAAAAATTATTATAATTTTAATTTTTTATATAAAAATTAAAAACATAAATATATTAGATATTAAATTTTACTAGAATTAATAACAATTAGATATACATAAAATTATATATAAAAAAATAATTATTATTTTATAACAATTAGGAATAAAAATAAATAAAACTATTCAAAAGTTGTTTATAACTTAATTTATTTAAAATCTAATTTACTTAGTATATAGACAAACTTGACCGATTAAAAAATCTTTTTAAATAAATAAATCAGCTATACACCTATAAAAAAATTTATTTAATTTATTTAAAAATTTATTTATATTTATATATTATATATTTATTTATTTTAATATATAATATTTATTTTATATTTTATTAATATAATATTAGTATATATATATATTTTAGATTTATTTAACTGTTTTTATATTTTATAATTTTTAAATTTATATTTTTTTAATCAATTATTTATGTAGATTTTAAATTTATTTATTAATTTTTTAATGTAAATTTTTAAATATATCTCGTAAACTTTTAAATCATCCTTAACTTAAAGAAAAAAAAAATTTAAAAATAACATTCTTAAATTCCAACTTTAAAATTTTTAGATAAGATAAATTTCAACTCTCAAAAGTTTCCATCCATAAGATGAATGTTTGGTTATCTTAAATTTAGCGATTAAAATTAAAAGAGGACGGTAGGAATAAATGAGGATGAGTAGAAAGGAGAGGTTGTAAAGGATAGAAGTGGAGAGGGTGAATCCAGAACGAGTGGTGTAACCATCCACTCAGAATATTTACAAAAAGACTGAATCACCCAACCATGTTATTGCACACTCTCTACTGAATCATGCTCACTTCACTCTCCTTCTCCCTTTCTCTCAACGTCCCCACAACTTCCACATTCAAAGTCTCCGCCATGACCCCCGCCGTCACTACCAAGGTGGTTCCCGCCGTCATCGTCGGAACCGGAAGAGTAGGAAGGGCCTTACTAGACATGGGAAGTGGCCAAGACCTTATCGTTCGGCGAGGAGAGTCCGTGCCCCTTGATTTCCAGGGTCCAATTTTGGTGTGCACAAGGAACGATGATCTTCAATCTGTCCTTCAATCCACTCCTCCTTCCAGATGGAACGGTACTTTTTTTTTTTTAATTTATGTCATGTTTCAATGTTCAATTGGCTTTCATTGGATTTGGATTGGAGAATTAATTTTGATTGAATTGAATATTGATGGTGTGGCAGATTTGGTGTTTTTCCAGAATGGAATGCTGGAGCCATGGCTTGAGAGCAAAGGTTTGAGTGATGCAAATCAAGTGTTGGCATATTTTGCTGTGTCAAAACTTGGAGAACCCCCTATTGATGGTAAGACTGATACCAATCCTGATGGACTTACTGCTGCTTATGGCAAATGGGCTTCTGTTGTGGCTGCAAGATTAAATGCTGGAGGCCTCTCTTGCAATGTATTAATAATATTTATTTGTGTCACTTCTTTTTCTTTCTCAGAGATTTAACTCTTTTCATTCTCTTGTATTCTATTTTTGGATTGCTTAGCCTAAAGATTTTTGTTATAGGGATATTGTTGGATTTCCTAGTACAATGTCTAAAGCAAATATTTACATATCTCATAATAATATTTCACACGCTAATCTATCATCTATGGCTCCAAAATCAGGTTCTTGACAAGGAGGCGTTTCAGAAACAGATGTTAGAGAAGCTTATATGGATTTGTTCGGTCATGCTTGTTGGAGCACGTCATGGAGGGGTCTCTGTTGGTGTTGTGGAAAAGGAATTCCGCTTTGAAGTAAGCTTTGCAATTCACATTTTCTCAAAGTTAATCTGCTAATTTTGTTAATCAATACCATTTGATTAATTGCAAGACTTTATAATAGCATGTACACACGTAGACTAAAATTGTGTAGTTAAGAGGATGGTATTGGTAGGTGATTGCAATCAGTTCCCCCCTCTCTCTCCCTCCCTATCATGTCTATCTATCTAAATTTCATCTTGTGTCCTTTATTAAAAATCAGTGTCCTATATCAATTCCTATGTGCAAGTAGCGTTACAAATGGCTCAGAGTCTTGGATGAAATCAGGTTAACATGAGATATGTTCAAAGTTTAAAATCTCTTTATTTGTTGGATATGGTTTGTTTGAAAGGTTGATCCTGGGTTGTGCTCAAAACGGATGACCTGATACTGAACTTGATTTTGTGTCTGGTGTGAAATCCAAGAGCTACTAATTTGCAGACAAACTATGTTTCTCATGTGAAATTGGGCATAAAATGGAGACCACAATAAAAGAAGGATTAAAATAAATAAACTTTTGGACCAAGATAAACTTGATGTCTTGAAAACAAACACACACAAAAAATTACAAAAAGAAAAAAATGCATTGAGACCTGACTGATGTTTACACTTTCAGCTGTCTAGCCTTATAACAGAACTGGCATCAGCAGCAGCAAGTGAAAAGGGGTTAGCATTTGAAGAAGCCATGGAAGAGCGCTTATGTGCATATTCCCGAGCTGTTGCCCACTTTCCCACAGCAGTTAAGGAGGTAAATGATAGAATTAATGGAATGGAAATTGGATTCACATTCACAAGATAACTTTGATATATAAGTTCTTATCTTGGCTATGCTTTCAGTTCAAATGGAGGAATGGTTGGTTTTATTCTCTCTCCGAGAAGGCTACAGCCCAAGGCAAACCGGACCCATGCCCTTTGCATACTCAATGGCTAAAAGAGTTGAAAATTGTATAAAGCTTGAACTCTCATGTGCGATGCGTCCAGCAGGTTACCAATGAGTTATGAGTTATGAAGGTTACCAACCAGCAAGTCACTGTATTGTAAGAGTAGCTAGTATGTAACCCCGGTCACCATCTTATGTAATCCATGCTTCGAACGGAATAAAATATTTTATAAAAGTAATCTTGAATATTTATTTTAATTTTTAATTTAATAAAAATATTTGGTTCAACAAATAGAGTAAATCATATTTTTCTCGTCTAAAATATGCTTAGAACAAACTTTTTCTCCTTTTATTTTAAAATATACATTTTATTCCTTAAAAGATAAATATAAATTCTACTCAAGTCCTTTTTTAATGTAAAGAAAAAAAAATCAATTATGATAGTTTTTATATATGAACATATGGTCTTGAATATTTAATATTAATTTTATAGTCTTAAAAGATAAAATAAAAATTTTATACAAAATTTTAAAGTTGGTAATAGAAATATTTAATTTTTTATTGCAACTTCTAAAATATTATAATCAATAATGAAAAGTTTAAAATTAGTTTTTGGTAATATTAATTATTATATAAAAAAATACTATCATGAGATACATTTGTAATTATTCACTAGTACTAATATTACATTTGTGTTGAAAATAACTAGAATGTAATTTATTTGTCTTTCAAAAGATGAAAATGTAAATTCTATAATAAAATAAAAATGATAATATAATTTAAGCATATCTTAAAAGAAACATTTACTCTAACTATTACTTTTATAATTTAAAAATATAAATTTATTATATTTCTATATTTTACAATATTTATGTTATTTCAAACTATATTATAATGATAAAAGTAATATCTTTGCAAATAGGAAGAAAGTTGTAAAATAATAATAAAATTAACGTAATCAGCGTTGTTTGAAAATTAATTAGTTTTTAAAACATTGAAATATCCATTAAAATTTTTAAAAGTAGAGTTGAAAAAATAGTTAAGTTAGGTCACATTTATTTTGATATTGAAATATGAAATCTAATACTGTAAAGAAAATGTAAAAAATACGTTTCAGGTATTTCAAAAAAATATATTTGATAGTTTATATTTATTTAAAATATTTTTATATATAAATAATTTTATTTGAACTTCTATTTAACATATTCTAATAAATTATTTTTATTTGGAAATCTATCCTAAAAAAAAATTCCCAAGAAAAAATAAAAAATATAAATAATTCCTATTTATATGAATTGTTTTTATTGTATATTTATTATATTTTAAAAGATTAAATAAATTTAAATATTTAATTATTTTTATTTAAAATGCATTTTAATACAAATAAAAATATATTAAAAAGTGACATAATAACCTAAGAGATAAACATTTTCCGATAAGTTACAATGTTCGTGTTTGTAAATAAATAATCTATAATAATAATAATATAGTGTGAATAATAATGAATAATAATTGTTTTTGGTAAATATAAGAGATTATAAAAAAAATTATAGAAAATAATTGGAAAATATAAAGTCAAGAATACATTCGTCTAAGATTTAAATTAAAAAACACAGCTAATATAAGAAATCTAATCATTATTGTTCATTGTCTTGCTTCAAATCTAATCTCACAACAACGCTATTAAAATTTTTTTAAAAACCAACATATATAGGTAAAGTAAGCCGATAAACGTTAGGTTTTTGAGTATGGATTACCATAGGGACTAAAAAAGGATGATATTTCACAACAAAGTCTTCTTTCCTTTACCGTCAAAACCTTATCTTGCAAATTGAAAAAACAAATCATACACACAGAATTTGCGCAAGAACAATGAGTATAACAAATTATTACTATAATCAGTATAGATTAAAATCCTATTTTCTTTTTATAAAATATATTAGTATCATCAGCATAACAACCTCACAAATTCATATTAAATGTGCAAAGGAACAATCGTTAAAACGAATAAAGATAGATAGAAGAAAATGCAAAACCTAGTTGGTTGTGTTAACAGAAAAATTGAAATGATGAGACATAAAGGTTCATAATCTGTGTAAAAAATGGATAATTGAAGATGTATGGAGCTAACGTTGTTGGCTATGAAACTTTAAATGAAAAAAACAGAAAGGATGAATGAGAAACTGAAAGAATCTTTGCAGAGAAGAAAGTTTAGTTTTTTTTTTTTTTTTTAAAACATAATAGAATGGACATCAGCCATTAGGTTATTACAACAATCGTAGCTAAGATAAGAAAAAAAAAACGAGACATGTGTCTAACAAAAAAATATGTTTTCATAATTTATATTAGATTCCTAATAACTTTATATTAGATTTAATTTAGAACTTAATAAAGTCCGAAATTAATTTACCTCCACCATATCGTATCAAAACAACAATAATGTCTACTTTTACCATTTTAAAAATTATTTCTATTTTTAAATTTTCTTATTTTTTATATACATACTGAAATTTATATATACATTATCTGTTTCTTTCTTTCTTCAAAATGAATTTTTTATATACGGAGAGGATCTTAACTCCTCTTTAAAAATGAAATAATAAAAGTAAAAGAAGTTTTGTAAAAACGGGAGGTTTATATTAAAAAAAAAGTGTAATAGAAAAAGGACATAGTAAAAACGAGAACTATCAAATTAGACTTACCTAGCACTTACACAATACTACTATTTATTTATTTATGGATCTTTTTTCATCAGTAGAGGGTGTCTCTATGTCCATGGGGAATTGGATATGCCCTTTATTGCTGTGAGACAAGTTGGTATTCTACTGAGATCAGACTTTGTCCCCACACAAAACTCTGCGTTTGTTGCTTTGTAATGGCATCATATAGGCCCAACTGCCCTAACTTGATCACATGTTAATGGGCATATGTGTTGGACCAAAAGATATTGGGCATTTGTAATAAAACATCTGCCTCACCAACCCATCTTAGTTGCCCCAAGTAGACACACTCAGCTCAACTTTCTTAAAATCATGTGTGTCTCATTATGTTTTGGTTTTCTTATGGTTTGAAATGAAAGGAAAAGAAAGAGAGAAAAAAAAGAAGTAAATATAAAAAAATATATTTTGAAAAAAGTAGAAAAGAAAAGAAAGAAATTTTTTTTATTTAGATAGATAAAAAAATATATATTAATAGTATAAATTTTATTTTGTATAAATTTTAAAAAATAAAATTAACTTAAAATTTTTAATTTATTTACTATATATTTTTATTTTTAATAAAAATATATCAAAATTTTAACAATTTTAAAAAATTAAAAATTAAAACTCCCCCTCACTTTCTCTCTTAAAAGGGGATTTTTTTTTAAATATACAGATTCTATTTTCTTCTCCCCACATAAGACAAATTATACCAAACATAAAAAGAAAAAGAATTACTATTTCTTTCCATTCCTTTCCTACCTTCCATCCAAATACATATTTTTTAAAATTGATATTTGGGTATGATTTTTAAAAATAGTGTGATATATATATATATATATATAAAAGGAGCATTGATTACAATAAAAAATAAAAATATTTTATTATAATAAATACAGATAATTAATATAGGCCATTAAATTTTATTTATATGATCAAATTAAAAAAATATATTTTTAAAAAAGTCACATAATTATTAATATAATATAAAAAGTTAAGAAAACTGTTATTATTGAAGCTTATAAAAAGAGCCAAATTCAAAAGGGTAATTTACCAAGTGAGAGCTTCATTTTGCAAGTAACAGTTTGAGATTTTTATTTGTTGAAACGGGAAACAAAATTAAGAATTAAAGCGAGACTGGCAAAGTTTTTTTTTTCTTTTGCAAAATATTTGATATTATTATGACAACCTAATATTGGAAAGTAAAATTTAGAAGAATTGGATTAGAAATAGTAAGAATTGATATAAGTAATAGAAAAGATTTTGTGGTAGGTTGAAATGGGTAATAATTGTAGGTTTATAATTATCCAGTGGAAATTGGTGTAGTGTAAGTGTAACGCAAAAGGAACAAAATATGAGATAGGAATCCGTGATGAAGATATGAATGGGAATGGAAAAAAGATAAGAGATGAGATAGAAAAAAAAAGAAACGAAGGGGTAGTTTGGGTGTTAGAAAAGGTAGGGTCGTGCCCGTGCGCGTTGAAGGGCAAACACAACTGAAAAGAGAAACAAATCAGAGAGTTTTCCAATTTTTTTTGTTGTATTGCATTTTGCATCCAATAGCAAACCATTCAGCTTCACTGTTTCAGCTGCATTATTATATTATTATATAGTATTTATAATAAGTCTTCAAAACATTCATTTTCTCTTCTTTTTTTTTTATTTATTTAAATTAATCAGAAAATTTTCTTCACTTTGCTAAACCAGAAAGGACACAAATTTGTTGCGGCTCTCTTCACAATCTCACACTCACAACACAACCTTAGATTCTCCGAGCGAGAAACCTATTTTTTCTCTATAATACAACTCACTGAAACTGAGACTGAGAGTGCTTGCTTTTGTATTGTTGCTGATAGTAGCCATCATGAGTTTGCGTTCAGATTTTATTTCAGGTAGGTATGTCTTTCACTCTCTCCCTTTTTAGATCCTTCACATTTCGCTTCTTTTCGGTACTCTTTCTTTCGCTATTTTCTACTGAAATCTTTCTGTATGTACATGCTATGCTATTTTGGATTATGATTTTGTTTGTTGAGAAAATTCCCGTGAATTTCAGAATAATGTTGAACTCTGAATATTAAATGCATTGCTTTCTACCCAGCGTTGAGATCACTACTTCATTCTCTAGATCCTCTTCCTTTGCTTCTTTGTTGTTCAAATGATGATGTGGGTCTGCCTTTTCTCTTCACTCTCGGCTGTAACATTTGACTTTTCGGGTGCAATGTGTATGACATCGGTGATGGTTGTGAGTTTTTTCCCCCAAAATCACAAGGTTCCCCGTACAAGTTATATTTTTTCTGTTTTTTTTTATTGGATGCTAATTTTGTGCTTGATTGGTGGCCCAAATAGTCGTGGAAGCTTCTCTTTTTGCAATATTATATTTTTGATTTTTCAATCCTGGGGCATTCTTCAAAGTTCAATCTACCAAAAATTAATTGCCAACTTGTTATTATGTGTCACCTAAGGCCTTTTCCGTTTACTTCTCTGTTTCTAATTTGGAATAATGGATCCAGGGTCTCTTATTTCCTAGTTTACAGATTGGCATAAGTTTGAAAAAGAAAGTGAGGCTTGACTCTCATGGATGTTGACCTGGTGTTGGTCTTTTCTCTTAGTGTAGGATTTTTGAGAAAAGAAAAAGGCATAGCAATTTGGAGTAAACTTAGTGATAGCTCCAGAATCCAGACTTTGGCTCTCTTGCCTTCTTGTGCTCCAAAAATTGTTCCACTCCAGGAATTTTATCTGTGTATAAAATTTTAGTGTTAGCATTCCTTCATTCAATTATTTTAGATCAGTGTACACTTGGTCTGGGGATGCTCAAAATTTATGGGGTGACAGGCGGTTGGTCACGAGATAAAAACTATGATTGAATGCCTGCACATTAATACTTGTAGACCTGCTCTCTCACTTAGGTCAGAAATTATTTATGAACTTTGGGTGTTTCTTCATTTTATAGATTCATTGATCATCTAGTAACGGCAGCATTGTGGAGTTAATATGCTCATTGTCGTGATTGGGTTATGTGCATACATTAAATTATGTTAGGGAGTTGACTGTCATATACTTTGGTTTTTCTTAGTTATTTATTTCTAGTTATTCAAGTCGCAATATGTGGAAGAATCATTGGCATCATAATGGAAAAATGGTTAGTTTCATATTTTGGTTGCCCATGCAACGTTTGGGATACCGTGGGTTTTCCTGGAGAGTATTGATTTCAAACATCACTCTTTTTGTCCTCAGGGCCTTGATTGGTAATCTACACAAGATTTATGTTAAGAATCTAAGATACTAAACTTTGTTTAAAGCTTATTTTTGTTCTCATATCTGTGTATTTTGGTTTATTCAATGGTTATTCACCTGTGTTACCTTTCATCCTTTCCATTAGGCAACATGGAAACTTACTGCAAACAGCTAATTTTGGTTGAACAATAATTCCAATCCCTTTGTGGATTTCATTTTTGAAACTTTCAGGATCTCTTTGACAGTTTGACTGACTTGTCCAGCACCAACTTCTGGTACTACCATCGTGTGAGTTCTCAGGAGTTCTTTCGCAGAAGGTAGATGGGCTCCAGAATCCCATCTCATCAGCTTAGCAATGGCCTCTATGTATCAGGGCGGCCAGAGCAACCGAAAGAAAGGACTCCAACAATGACTTCAACAGCCATGCCATATACAGGCGGGGACATAAAAAAATCAGGAGAATTGGGGAAAATGTTTGATATTCCTGTTGATGGATCTAAATCTAGGAAATCTGGACCGATAACAGGTGCTCCTTCACGGACAGGATCTTTTGGAGGAGCTGGTTCACATTCTGGACCAATCCAACCTAATGCTGCCGCTCGGGCTGGCTATACTACTTCAGGTCCAATGACCTCTGGTGGCATGGCTGGTTCAACTTCACTAAAGAAATCAAATTCTGGGCCCCTGAATAAGCATGGGGAGCCTGTTAAAAAGTCTTCTGGACCTCAGTCTGGTGGAGTAACACCAGTTGGGCGTCAAAATTCTGGCCCTCTTGCTCCTGTCCTTCCTACAACTGGTCTCATCACGTCTGGCCCCATATCATCTGGCCCACTTAATTCTTCTGGGGCCCCTCGTAAAGTGTCTGGTCCTTTGGAAGCGATGGGTTCTATGAAGCTGCAAGGTTCCGCTGTTGTTCACAACCAAGCTGTGACTGTTCTTAATCAAGATGATGAGTATTCCTTCAGAAGGAATTTCCCAAAGGCGATGTTATGGTTGTTAATTCTGCTTTTCGTGATGGGTTTCATTGCCGGTGGTTTTATTCTTGGAGCAGTGCACAATCCCATTCTCCTTATCGTGGTTGTGGTTCTATTTGGCTTAGTTGCAGCATCTTTTACTTGGAATACTTATTGGGGAAGAAGAGCTATTATGGGCTTTGTTGCTCATTATCCGGACTCTGAGCTTAGAACTGCAAAGAATGGGCAATTTGTGAAGGTCTCTGGGGTATGTTTTACTTCTCTTGCCTAACTTATTGGCTATTCTTGGAGAGTTCATCTTCACTTCCTGGGCTTATAATTGCATTCTCTTCATGAAATCATGCTGTACTAATTTTAAATCTTTTTCTTATTCACCTGTCTTTGCATCAGTCTGATTTCACTTTTCATTATAAATTATTTTTTGCTTGCTTTAGAAATATTTTGGGCTTATCTTCTAATTTATTGCAGTTTTTCAAAGATGTCATTTTTTATTTAACATAGTGGATAGGTTGAAAATCTTCAAGCAGATTTGATATGGACCCAAATTATTTAACATAGTACTCCTAGTTAGTAGCCTTACCTTTATTTGGTATGTAAACTGGTACAGCTACAATATGTATCAGGCACTTCCATAAATATATCATTTCCGTATGGTTTAAATGAATGAGTATATTTAATATTGAAATTTTATTGTTGTAATTTTTTCCCGAAGACACAACATCATCATAAGCAAAACAAAATATAAAAATAAGAGGAACATTTCATCATGGATGGTAAGCCTTTAATTCGGTCTTTATAGCTGTTCTGAATTATGTTATTCTCATTGAATAAACTTTGGATGATACTTATTACTTGGATGAGAGAATTTTGTTCCATCCTTGTTTTCATGCTATAAACACTTGCTGTATCTGTGATTCAGTGTCACTACAATAATTTACCATGTCTTTTTTTTTATATCAATGTCTTCCCAGAGTAATAGTTTCCCCATAAACATCTAATTATGTGAATGAGAAGCTTGTACTTGATTAGTTTTCATTGTACACACCCTTTTTATAATTACTGTACAAGTTTAAATGATGTAATCAAATATATTTTGCTGTGATATATGAAGGTTGTTACCTGTGGTAATGTGCCTCTTGAGTCATCTTTCCAGAAAGTCCCCAGATGTGTATATACTTCAACAAGTTTATATGAGTATCGTGGATGGGACTCAAAAGCTGCCAATCCTACACACCGTCGATTTACTTGGGGTCTTAGATTGCTGGAAGTGAGTTAATTTTTACTGGGTTAGTTGCTATGGAATTTAATACTCTACTCTGCTTTCTTGCGTACAATTTTTTCTTCTATTCTGGCCCCCAGGAGCATGTCTGTGAATGACATGTTTCTTCTGATAAAATTTCTCAAGTTTAATTTGTTGTGTTGAATTAATTATACTATTTTGCTTGGAGGAAAGAAGGAAAGACATTGTTTTTTTTAATATGATGGATTTTCCCTCTTAGTGAATGATTACATTAGCTTTAGGACTTACCTTGAACAAGATTTAGTTTACTGAGAAAAGGCTGGATTCAAATGGGTGCTAGCTCTACCCTTAAGCCAGTCACAGATCACAATGTATTGAGACCTTGGATGTTTCCGGTCAGGAATTTCGTTGGCATTCTAGGTTAAATTGACCTATTTATGTTACTATATATGGCTACCTGATGTTTGTATTCCCTTGATTGGCATTTTGTACCATTATTTATTATATTATACATTGCTCACTGTAGTTGTTATGTTTACCCAAGTCTTCCTTTAGTGATTGCCATCTCTATTGGGAATTTTTTCTTCACCCGATTGACTGGGATGCATGTAATGTTACAGAGGCGTGTGGTTGACTTTTACATCTCGGATTTCCAGTCTGGTTTAAGGGCATTGGTTAAGACTGGGCATGGAGCAAGAGTGACCCCCTATGTTGATGACTCAGTTCTCATCAATGTAAATCCAACCAAAGAAGAGCTGTCACCAGAGTTTCTCAGGTGGTTGGGAGAGAGAAATCTTTCAACTGACGACCGCATCATGCGGCTGGAAGAAGGGTAAAAGTTATCTAATATGTTTTCCTGCTTTTCGATCATTTTGAATATACTGTCCTGATTTGAATTAAACTACACAAGTTTGAATTAAACTTTATATACCTGGGCAGTTCAAGCTCTTTAACCTGTTGATTAGATTTAGCAACATATTCATGGGTTTTAAGGTTAAGAGTTGTCACTGGGGAAAATTTTTTCAGTACTTCAGAAATACATAATCCTTATCTAAAAATAGCAATAATCACCTTTGTATGATGACTAATTTCCTAATTAATTTAAAAAAAAATATTAAAATAGAAGAAGTTATCAAACAAAGGAAGTTAACTGCAAAGGAATAGGTACTATACATCAGTACCGAGAATTTGCTTGTCATCAAGGGCATTCTCGTCAAGATTCTACATTTATATTTATGCCATGTTTTGATTTAAGAGAGATAATATAACTTGGTTAAACTTGGTATTTCTATTCAGGTACATCAAAGAAGGAAGCACAGTAAGTGTAATGGGGGTTGTTCAGAGGAATGAGAATGTGCTTATGATTGTTCCTCCGCCAGAGCCAATCACTACGGGTTGCCAATGGACCAAATGTATATTTCCAGCTAGCCTTGAGGGAATAGTTTTAAGATGTGAGGACACATCCAAGAATGATGTGATACCAGTTTAACATTATGTAAAATGAGAATGTTTGTAGTATCTTTTAATTGGCGTTCTTATATAGTATTCTTTTCCCCTCTATTATTAGTGGTGGTGGAATATCAGATTGACAGATTATTATAGATTAAGATGACAAAGTTGTGCGTGTGTGAGTGTTCTTTTTCTCCTATAAATTGTTGTATAGTTTGGTTGGTTTGATGTTCTTGTAGGCTTTATAAACTTTGGCAATGTTTGATGCAGTGAAAATTTTTACATGTATGAGCATATTGTGATTATGCTAACATGCTAAATAGAATACAAACCTAAATGTGTTTGCAAATCTTTTCCTCATGCACAGAATTTCTCTCTGCCTTGTCTAATTGTCCATTTGGAAAAAGACTCTAAATCGTTGACCAAAAAAAGAAAAAGAAAGTCTAAATCATGCCAAATGCAAAAGCTTGTCTTTTATAAATTTTTTCTCAAATCATGATTTTGGCTGAGCAGAAAACAAAAATGATTGTACATAGCTGCAGGTGGGAAATTTAATTTTCATTAGTATGTCTCATCTAGCTCCCCTTCTAACTGCGTTTTGTCCAATCCTATTATAATGTCTTATGCCGGACATTGGAAAACCTTACTCATGAAATTCCCCTACCAATTTATATGCACCCATAAACTTTCTTTCTAATGTCTTAATTTGGGCATTCGAAAACCTGTACATGCGCCCTCCCAAAGAATTCTGATGCTTTGGAAATGATGAGAAAATTTGTAGTCAAAAGCAAGAAAGCTTTTTGCAAGGAGTAAAATTCATCTCCATTTCCTTTTCACTATTTTTTTTCTTTCTATTTATTTTCACTTGCATACTAGATTTTACGCATGTTCTTTTTCTTTTTTTTTTCTCTGAAATAGATTATACAGAATTTCTAATCTATAATAGCAATCTTTCTTGATTTTCTTTGATAATGTCAAAGGAGATTTTATCTGAAAATACTTAAATACTTGGGATTAATAATGAATTTTTTGGAGATTAAAAATATAGGATAATGTCATTTCTTTAATGAAATGAGGTGTGTGAAAAGGTGAAATTTTGATAATTTTATTTTATAATAATGAATAGATTTGTTGAGAAGATATTTTTAAGGATATTTTTGGATTATGGTCATAAAAGAAAAATTTTTATCAAGTTACACTTTTAAATTTTATTATCATATGTAAAAATTTAAAAAAAATAATAGTAGATGAATTATGTGACTTGCAAAATGAGTGAAATATCATAATTATAAAATGATAATTATTGGGATATTTCTTATACAAAGATTTTTTACATTGTCATTCAATTATAAATTATCATTTTATTAAAAATTATAAACTTTATAAAAATTAATTCAAAATTTATTTATCATTATTTTTAACTGGTTGACAATATAAATAATTTAGGGATGAATAATTTATTTTAAACTATAAAATATCCTAGATTCATCATTCATGGTATAGTTTGATTCATGCAAGCAATTTTTTTTAATGAAAAAAAGGCTTGGTTGTTATTATTGTATGTAATATTAAAAAAAAATTAATTTTAACATAATGTAAATCATTAAGATTAACTTAACAGTAAGAGCTTGCAATAGGTTACATGAACTTCTACATTTAAATCATATTGTTTCTATTGTATAATTTTTTTAATATACTATTTTCATCCTATCATTCAAGTAAAACTCATGATTTGTTAAATAATTATTATAAATGTTAATAATTTATAATAATATGACAATTCATAATTAAATGACTATCAGAATATTTTAATTAAATATAATTATAATCATAAAAAATATATTAGAATATAAAAGGAATTCAACTATTATTTGTTTCTTTTATATTTTAAAAATAAATTTTTTCAATTTATTAATTATTTAGAACTTAAAATTATTATTATTATTTGCATATACTTTAAAAAAATAATTAAATTTGGATTTGATGATACCAATGCAATGGCTACAAGCAACAATTAATCTTTGCAAATATACAAGTTTGCTCATTTATAATTTTAAAGAAGTACAAATATTCATCAACCTAAAGAGAAGTAGTAATATTTTAATTAGATGTGGAACAATTTGTAACGGCTGATTATGGTAATCAATACATAAATATTTTTGAGAAACAAAATTGTTTATTTATTCTAAAGAAACATAGGTTAGTAACCGTGAAGGAAGCCGCGTAAGTAGCAAACAGCAATTGCACAGCACAGCAGAGTGATGAAGAGAAAAGCTAAAGTTGATGAAATGATGAGTGATTAGAATTGAGTCCCCAAATCTGAAATGGTTCGAGCGTCGGTGAAGGTTGGTTCGGCCAAGTTTGTGGTTATCTGCGTTGGCCTTTTAGGTTTCGCTCTTATTGCAAACTTCCTGTGGGCCTCTTCCTCTACTGCTTCTTCTTCCTCTTCTATTTGGGCCTCCAAGCCCTCTAAGATTATTCTTCCCAACAACCAGAAGAAGAAGAAGAAGGATGAAGATGCTGTTTCTGGAAGGATCCTTGCAGCAGCTTATGCCGATTTGCCTGCTCCACAACTTCACTGGCAAAAAATGCCACCTGCTCCCGTTGCTCGCCTCGACGGAGCTGCTATTCAGATTCGAAATCTTCTCTTTGTTTTCGCTGGTTACGGCACCATTGATTATGTATGTAACTAAGCCTTCATTGACTCCTTTCGTTTTCAATCTCAATCGTGATCGCAATTTATTCCTTCAATCTGAAATGTTCGCAGGTTCATTCACACGTTGATGTATATAATTTTACTGATAATACTTGGGGAGGAAGATTTGACATGCCTAAAGAGATGGCGCATTCGCATTTAGGAATGGTAACCGATGGAAGATATATTTATATAGTCACTGGACAGTATGGTCCACAGTGCAGAGGTCCAACTGCTCGTACATTTGTGCTTGACGCTGAAACTAAGCAATGGAGTGATCTCCCTCCTTTGCCAGTCCCTAGGTTCGTGCTATATCGAATCAATCCTCCTTTGCAATTAATATGCTGCAAATTTTCACCACATTAGAGAGCGGTGAAGTTATATGTGAAACAAAATACAAATGCTCTGGATCTTGATCTTAAATATCATTTTCATAGAGGCATCATACCACCATTGTTGACAATCTTTTACTATTATTGAGTCTAGAGCATCCTGGATCCTGCACACAGTAGGAGCTTTATAGCTCTAGTCACTGTTTAGCCATGAGTACTGATAATTTCTGCAGGTCAATTACTTTAAATTCAATCCTGTGGAAAAAATTGCAATAAATAGAAGAGAAAATCAGGAAAACTGCAATTGTTAATGTGAAAAATAAACAGCAGATTCAATGGGAAGGGGAGAGATTTGCTCATTCTCACTTATTCCCTCCTTTCCTGGTTGTCAGTTGCATCCCCCCCCCCCCCTCCTCTCCCTTTTATTGTTTTTAGATGGTGCAGAAATTTTCGTCACAGATAGGAGGTGCTAGAGAACCAAGATGTGCAGAGATGTTTGACAGGTTCATCTCATTTCTGTTCATCAAAATTATCTGACTAATGGAATTGGAAAGTTGAAGTTTGGAAGAAGTAACAGGCATATAAACTGTAGCATAGCAGAAAATTGGGAAAACATAGGCTCTTGTGTTATTTTTTTATTATTTACAATATCTTTATAGTTATATTAGTAAGTTTATTATTCAAAATAACATTAATAATTTATTTACTGTGTTGGAAAGTGAATAAAAGTTATTTTGACATATCTAATTTTATTTGGGTTTAGCTAGTCTGACTTGTTTTAGCTTCAAGAAAATCATGTATGCAATTTTTCTTCCTTGTATCATAATTTTGGCTGGAAGGTTCTGACAATATTATATACAGATATGCCCCGGCAACTCAACTTTGGAGGGGTAGACTGCATGTGATGGGTGGCAGTAAGGAGAATCGGCACACTCCTGGATTAGAACACTGGAGTCTTGCTGTGAAGGATGGAAAAGCATTAGAAAAGGAGTGGAGGAGTGAGATACCCATTCCCCGTGGAGGACCTCACAGGTTTGTGGACTGACTGATACACAATTTTTTTGATTGATCTAATGAGTTGCTGGTCGTGCTATTTTGTTGTGTTATAGCAGTAAAAATATTAATTGGAATTTATGCATATATATATATATATTTTTAAACCAGAGTATTTTACTACTATTGTTGTCTATTTTTTTTTGTAAAAAAAAATATTTGTTTATTTTTCATTTCTAGGAAAGCTGCATCTTGATAATTGGAAGTTTGAATCATTTTGGTCTCTTAGGTGACCTTTGAGATCAGGAAAATTTCATTGCTTCGTTTTTATCCTCCATTCATTTTGACTTCTCAATTGGATTTTATAATCCTAATTCTGTGTCCTTTATGATTGGAGTGTGGCAACATGGAAGCTTATTCTGTTTTCTAATCTCTGCTGGCCTTATCATTTGTCAGTATGTTCTCTGTTCCCCTATCCCTTATGATTCATTTAAGTTTTAACTTGTATGAGACGAAGTGCTGTAAACTTCCTTGCGTTGAAGAATGAAACCTGATACAGTTTTCAAGGGTTTAGGGTTCTAACACATTATAATCAAGGTTCATTGATATGCATTTTCTTATGTCAATGCCACTGCCTTTATGTCACCTGCAATTTATTACTTATTAATATCTTCTTTTAGGGCTTGTGTTGTGGTTGATGATCGTCTTTATGTTATTGGTGGTCAAGAAGGTGACTTTATGGCCAAACCGGGGTCACCTATTTTTAAGTGCTCACGCAGGCAAGAGGTAAGCCATGAATAAAATTTTTATTATTCTTGTCTTGTTTGCTCATATTATGGTCAACTCAGGTATCCTCTTCCTTGATATGAATTCTGAGGCAAAGATTATATTTATTTGTGTGTGCGTATGTGTTTTCCCTTCTCTCTCTATTGAATTGATATTTGTATAATTGACCTCCTTGTAGTTTTTATTGATGCTAAATTGTATTCTTCCACAATAATATCCCATGGTTTGACAATCTGTGACTCATTGTTTATTGACATGTCAGGTGGTCTACACTGATGTTTACATGTTGGATGATGAGATGAAGTGGAAAGTACTACCTCCAATGCCAAAACCAAACTCACATATTGAATTTGCTTGGGCGCTTGTAAACAACTCCATTGTCATTGCTGGAGGCACAACAGAGAAGCACCCTCAAACCAAGAAGATGGTTTTAAATGGAGAAGTAGTCCAGTTTAACTTGAATACATTGGTAATGACTTCTCTTTTTTCAATCACTTTGGAAATTTGTGTACATTTCTGCATATTTGTTTCATATTCAACCATCATATACATTTGCATTCTCATATGCATATTGCTGATTTATATGTGATGATGCATATAAATACTCCATTACAGTAATTCCCGTGTGTTACCCTCCACTCACTTGAACAAGTAAAAGTTTGGTACTCTTCTAGTACATACTACCCTATTGATACTTTCTTCGTTTGGTAATTGTTTCTTACTTTTAATTAAAAAACATTTTAAGTCATGAAAAAATAGCCATACAACTGTACGTTACTCTTTTAAGGGAATGAATATGTACGACTGGAGGACTGAAAATTTCTCACTTGAACATGGAAATGGGGATTTGGCAACAAATTCTTCTGGCTCTCTTTTGTAATTTGGTATTCAAGTAAACTCCTTTACTATTTGTTTTTCCAAGATAAAATTCTTTTCCACCTGTCAAGTTTCCCTAGTGTAAGACTTCTGAATTGCTGAAGTAAGATCCTACAATGTATGATAAGATGATTGAGCATTCTTGTATTTATTTTTTTAATACATGGTCTTGTATTTGATGAGAAATGGTCCTGAAGGGTATGACTCCACTTAATGCGTATTACTATTGTCAGATGTTCTCAGTTGCCTTTTTACTCCGCCATATTAAGTGGAATGTCGGGCTTCCTCTGCACCATTTTGCACATTTGACGCAAATGATGTTTCTTCTGCGGCTGTATTTCTTTTTAATGTCTTGTTTTCAAAGCTCTGTTTATGTGTAACCCGATTATTAAATAATTCGTGTTTTTTCGGCACCATATTTGGTGTCAATATGTAACTGAAACAAATAATAATCGGGTTGCTTTAATTCAACGCTGCCAGACCTGTACCGATTTCAAGTCGGTAGTCTGCAGATGAAGGCAACAACAATATAAATTTGATTGCTAGTAGGAGCATTATGCTATGCTGTCATTGATTGTTGATTTCACTTATCAATTTTGCAGAAGTGGTCGGTGATTGGAAAATTACCATTCCGGGTGAAAACAACTTTGGTTGGATTTTGGGATGGATGGTTGTACTTCACTTCAGGACAGCGAGACAAGGGGCCTGATGATCCATCACCTAAAAAGGTCATTGGAGAATTGTGGAGAACAAAATTAAAATTGAATGAGTGAGCAATTGCTGTGGAATCTTCTAGTAGCGTCTTTTTCCGAAAGCAGAGGTGAAGAGGCCAAAATATTACATTCTTTTTCGCCACAATATTCATTGATGCAATTCTCTGAGAATGACTCCACTTAAATTTGTAGTTGTCGCCGACCTTTTTTCAAAATTTTTACCAATCGGCTTTTGTCTCCCCCCTCCCTATTTAGTTTTTAGGAGTTTTTAGGCGCCCATGTATTCAAGTAAATATTAACACATGAGTTCCGTTTATGTTAATTGTGATTCTTATAGGCTTATTATTTAGTGTCAAAAAGAAACAGAATCTGACCAAGGTTTGTCCGTCCAAGCACCAAGTTCAGTGTTTTTAAGCAAGGTTGTGTTTGAATCTTCGAATGGGAATAACAATTGCTGCGAGATTTCTTTCTCTTCAGTGGTCTATTTGCTCTGATTCGGATTAATTGAATTTACAGTGATTTTTGAATATCAAGTGTTTTAGATTAAAAAAGAAAGTTAAATACTGGAACTTCTAACACAATTGAGTATCCTTTATTTTAACTTCCACTTTGTTTACAAGAACAAAAAATATGTATAATTTTGTTAAGTTGATATTAATTTAATATTCAATTATAGATAAACAGCATCTTAATTTTCCAACCTTATTGTCTATAAAAAAATTGATATCACCTCTTGTGATAGAAGAACTAAATATTAATATTTTAAGAGGACTAAATTGATGTCCTAATTTAAAGAACCAAAATGAATGATTACTCTCATAACTGAAACATTAATATTTATATATTGATTAAAAAAATTCTCAGAAAGTTTTATTAATCTCGCGTTAATCATAATTTTTTAATACCTTTTTGTGCATGAAGAAATTATAGAATCATGATATAAATAGTAATGGTTAAAGTAACATTAGATGGAATTTTAATTGTGATACTTAAAAGCATTACAAAATTATATTTAATGATGTGCTACTACGTTATTTTACAAGTTTGACATTTTAAGTAATTATTAAGATAATCTATTTCGCAAAATGAAATATCAATAAAAACGGCAATCAACAGTGGAAAAGTTGTGCTAATCTTCAGAGTCACACAATGGCTTTGTTTGTAATAGTGAAGTTGCAGTTCATAGAAGATATTGACGCTGGCTGACCAATAGAGTTGCTATTTACAAATAGCTAACACAATAACAGCAGCAAATGGCATTATATTAGATAATGTCATCATTGCCTGTAATTGGATCATACCACACTGTACACTACAGAATGGTCTCAACTGAAGAAAATCCATTGCCTGCGTCCTTAGTCCTTAAAGCTGAAGGACAAGCTCCACAAGAAAGAGCTCTCCATCAAACCTGAGTCCAGAAGGTTCAGAAGGATGAAGAAAACCATCCACCATTCCACCAAATACATACAGATAACGCCCAGAAGGGTCTGCACAGGCACGATGAAAGGATCGAGGTCTTGGTTCATATCCACTTGACTTCCACCGTTTCCACATTCTTGTCAACACTCTCTTTGAGCTCACTGTTGTTGGCTGCACACTGATGTAAGGAATAGCACTAATATCCAACACCCAAAAATCATCTTTCCTATGTCTCAATGAGTCTTCTCCCCCATGAATCAGCAACCTCCCTCCCAAAACCAATGTGGCTGTGTGACCAACTCTAGGAAGGGAAACACCATCCGGTATGTTTTGTAAATCATAAACTATTTGAACCCATCTCAGATACCCTTGACATGTATCCAATAACCAAACATCATCAAGCACCTCATAACCCAACCCTCTTCCTCCAAATAGAATTGTCCTGCTTTTACCAATGCAAGTCAATGTGTGTCCTGAACGTGGTGGAGGTGAAGCGTGTGTGACAATCTCATGCCATGTACCAAAGCAAGGACTATCCGACAATTCCAAGACCCATGTGTCCCCAAAACGGAGGCCATGAAGCCCAATTCCCCCATGGATTACCATTCTCTTTTCATCAATACAACATGCAGCATGAGCCCCTCGAGGAGGTGGGGCAATATCTCCTACATCAACCATTTTCCACGAAAATGTTATGCCATTGTTCTCATTGAACATGACTTGCCCCAACCATGTATCGTTTTGACGGTTGCCACGGTCATTGATTCCTCCAAAGAGAACAAGATAATCACCCATTTCCACACATGTATGCCCAAATCTCCCACTTGGAATGCCTGAATGTACTGTCTGCCATTGCAACATTCTCCGAAAATCATTGCCAATGTATGCTACCCACGTGTCATCAAGGTGTCGTCCTGAACAAAAAATTATAAAACAAAGCAGGGAACAAAGATATTATTACAATACAAGGTAACATGTTGGCCAAGAGAAATAGTATTTTTTTATAAATGGAAAGAGTTCTTGTTCCTATCTGGCATAGCAGAACTTGGGTTTCAGAAATGGACAGGATTAGAAAATTGTATTAAATAACTTTGTATGGTTCAGATCAGAAATCAGGTAAGGTCAATTTTTTTTTGAGTTTCTTCCTTTTCAATTTCCTAGCGTTGGCTTTGAGTAGGTGAGAAATTTGGGTGTACCAGGTGTGATGATTGGTGGAATTAAGTTTGATAGGAAGAGTGGAAGCAGAGGTGAGCTCAATGATTGGTTTGAGCATGGTGGAATTGGCTGCCATAGAGAGAGCAGTCAATGTTACACAGAAAGTCCACACATATTTTATTCACAAATTACAGAATAAATAGAGTACATTAGGATTTGTTACATGAAGTGATAAAATAAAGTAGTTTGTTATAGGAAGTGATAAGATACAGTACAGCAAGACTTCAAATAAAAAACAATTACATATCAACAAACTAGTTAACAGGAGATGAGAATGAGATGGGATGATTAATACATCAACCCTAGAAAAGTTGACATGCACATATTTAATTAAGAATCACAATCATGAGGTGAGGTAGTTATTGTAATGAAATACACTCAACTCTTTTAAATACAGTCATAATCAAACTTGACCAAAAAAAAAGCATGAATTCACTTCATCCTTTAATATAAGCCCGATCAGCTAAACGCATAGCAGCCAAAACAGTGGAACATTTAATGGTTAGATGTCTCAATATTAAAAGTTACAGTGATAAGTATATTAGTTCACAGATATGACATAATAATCCGTACCATTCCATTGATTTAATTCTTTTTTTGTGTTGAGTTGCCTTCCTAGTGGGGAAAGGACGTGTCTCTCTTTCTCCACAATAGGGGACAATTAAAAACACAAAGGAACATGATGATATTTAATGTGAAACCATAAGGCATGACAATCATTTTAGAAAGAGAAAGTGACGAACCTCCTTCACAGCCACCACCAAACAAGACAAGACAATCGGAGACAAAATTGAGAGAGTGGGAAGCTCTGGCGCTGGGAATATCCAAATCAGACAATTGATGGCAACAAACAGAATCCATCTGAGAGACTTGCTTGTAGAGGCTCATCCATGTGAATTGATTGTGATGATTGGAAGAGTTGAGAGCATCAACACAAGTAGAACCCAAGTCTCTATTGCACAAAGATTTCCAAAGAGTGTCACAGCAAGTAATACCTCTGAATCTCTTGCAAGTCATGGATAGGGAGAGAATTGCATCTATAGGGAGAAGAAGAAGAATAGTTAAGAGGTAATCCTGAGCTATGTTGGTGATTGGTGATCCACTATTATAACTCTGATTATCACTCGCACTTCCCTCAGCCTCTTCCATCTGTGACTGGAACAAGCAATTAAGTTAGAGAGAAGGGTTTGAGAGAGAGGACATGGTGAATGAGTAAGTGAAGTGAGAGAGATAATTGGTAATTGGTAAAACGGGTTTTGTTGTTTGTTTGATGGCTTTGTGGTAAAAATCTTGGAGTGGAAAGAGATTGATCAAAGACAGGTAAGTGGGGTTCCCATTTTCTTTGTCGTCTTTGTGAAATTATGTTTCAACATGTCTTGTATTGTAGCGTCTTCTGCTACATCCCCACTCTTGTTATCTATCTCCACAAGACAATACCATTCACTTTTATGCCAAAAACAAAGAATGAGAATCATTTTCTTTTAAATAAATTTTAAAAAGAAAAAAGATACAATAATCCAGGACACTAACTAGCACAAGATCATTGTGCATGCTACATACACATAGGATTAGGAGACTTTTTTTTTTTTTTTTTTTGCTTCATCATAGATAGATGCAATCAATTATGCAGAGTATGATGATTCGTCGGGTCACCTTTCCTTCTCCTCTCTCAGCATCCGAATGCATAACAACTAACTCATAGTTTGTAAGGCTTCCATCTAATGCATAATCTATATTCCTTCTCTCTACTATTACTTTTGATTTGGCCTTCAAAAAAAGAAAAAAAAAGCAAGTGGCCTTGTTTAATGTTTATAATAGTATATAGTTAACAGCTCCTGGATTTTCCTCTAAAATGAGAGGCTTCACCTAGGATGAGGAGTAATTATAACTTTTGATTAAAAAAATAACAGTAATGATGTGATTAAATACAAATATAAAAATTATGAAGTTGTTAAAATCTTAAATATTAATTTTCCAATCAATAATTATATTTATAAAGCTAAATCCTCACAGTCAATATCTCTGGTTTTAATTTGAAGTTGCCATCTACAATTAATAGAAACTTATACAGTACAAAGACAATCATAAATTTTGGAAAAACTTTTTCAAACATACATTAATGGTCCTGCCTTGAAGAAAGAAAATGTGGAAATCAATTAGGTGTTTAAATTGTTTAACTAACCAGCATACATGTGGATCGACTAACACATAATTGATCCAACTTAATCAAAAGTCACTTTAAGTTCAAATCATAGATACATAGATATACTAAGAATCCAGAAAAAAAAAAAAACAACGATCACATTTAATAATTTTATCAGAACGAATTGACCTCAATAAAACATACCTGTGATCTAAACAAAAAAAGACTAAAACTAGTTGTTTTAATTTCTTTTTGAAACTTTTAAATTTTTATTCAATTAAAAATAGTTTTAAATTTATGAAGACTCAATACTAAATTACTATTAATAGATTTGTTATTATTTAACTTCTTATTAATAGATTTTATATTTTATAATACTTTTAATATATAATTTTTATGTAAAAATTACATCAAACAAATTCTTATAATCTTATTTTTATTACTTAATGTATTATACAATATTAAATTATCACTTATTTGATTTCATTTATTTATGATTAAATTAACAAATCATAAATTAGTATTTCAATAGGTTTATTAATTGTTCTAACTTTTAAAACGTTGTGAATATTTAGATAAGCATTTATATATCCAAATTTAAATTAATATAATTTTATTTAAAAGCAAATTTAAAATAATATAATTTATGTTTTGAATTTTTTTTAAGAAAATAAGATCGCAATAAAAGTTAGTATAAATTCTTTAACTTAGCATAAAATATAATTTTTCATGTTGATTCAAACGTCAAACTAAAGGCAAAATTATTTTCTGTCAAGACCAGCCAAATATCAATTTTTTGATAGAATAGGTTACACCGACATAAACGCAATTATGAGACAAGTAATAATGAATCCAAATATGCACCGATTTTCATTAAATAAAGCACGGTACGGACATCGATTGGCATGCTATTAGTGCTTCCAAGTTCTGATATATTATTTCTATTTTGACAATGTGATTATAGCCCAAAAAGACGTCTAACGATCAGCCTTGACAAAATGTCCTTGCAGTTGCATGTATAGTACACTTTATGGTGCATGTCAACCATGCAGGAAGAATAAAATACCAAAGTCCAAAAAAGGCAGAGATTAGAAACTCGCAGGGTTCCAAATCTTGTATATTCCTATCGAAAGGAGAGGATAACATTACGCATATCCAACATTTTATTTCTGCAAATTGTACACTTTTCCTTTGTGTATTAATTTCCGAAGAGCAGCTTTAGCTTCTTCTAATGTTTCTACACTCTGCCCTTCATCAAATGATATCCTCTGAATGTTGAACTGCATACAAGACATTAAATAATACAGACAGCAGCTACAAATATTAGAAAGATAATCTAATTATTGTCACAAACATTTACCTGCGCACCTTGACGGACCCTAATATCAGTCCCTTTGCTGTCTATAGATATGAGTGCAGCGTCATCTACCTCAATCTCATTAGATAGAAGTTTCTTTAGCGGCTTTGAGAAGATGGCATTGAGCTCCTATTATTTCAAACATAAAACCAAGCAACGATGTGATATAGCTCTAGGACAGATTTATATTACTCATGTAAACTATTTGGAGGAAACAATGTCATTGGAAAAGGTTTGACTGAAACAGCCAGAGTCGGACTTTATTTCAACTTCACAAAACCCTAATTTGAATTGAGAGTTACTTTTGGGGAGAGGGGAAAAGAAGGGTATGCCTTAGGAAAAATAAGGCCATTAATCTACCATTTTCGGGAGCTTTATCGAGTAAAAGGAAAGCAGTAAGGGCCAACAACTAACCCAACAAATCCCACTCCAGTCAAGACCTCAAATATGCCACTCGTTATACATCTCCAGCTACCAGGCCAAAAAATATTAGAATGTCCCTTCAAAACCAATACCATAAATTTTTTCTTCTTCTTAAGTTAGAGAGAGAAACAACTTGTGAGCTTTCAAAATTGTTTTAAAAGTGATGTTGCTTAGTGTTGTCTACACAAGTCAGATATTGTCTCCTTTAATTCCCTAAGAATTCAGAAAATTTACCTTCAGATACTGCTCACCACCATCAACTGCAATTTTATCAGGTTGAAGGGTTTCATATTCCTTTACATCCACCCAAGCAACAGTACCAAAGCCTCCAATGAAATATATGTCACTGCCAATAACAAAGAACTTTTTAAATTAGGTATGCAAGTTGAAAATGATGGTACCAAACAACATGAAGAATTAGAATTCCCCATTACTCATGGATTCTATTGTTATTAAGGAACTATATTTTTATGAAAAAATTCAAAACGATACAAAAGACCTGCGCATGTTCTTCATGCTTCACCAAACACCCAAAGTATGATTGTTTTGTAATTCAACAAAAAGAACTATTTCTCATCAAGGTCTTGGATATTGGGTTCTTTGACTAATATTGACATTTCAGTAATTAATCATCTTGACTATCCATATATCGTTATTCGGTCAATATTTGTTTTTCTCCCTCTCAGAAAAATAGGTTTTCACTAGAGCCAACCTGATATTCTGCATCCGAAAATAGTAAAAGTTGCCCCACTGTTGAGAAGGACCCTGATGATGTTTCGCAATATACTGCTTATGAGCCCATTCCTGTTAGTGCAAAGAATCAAATAGATATCATGATATGTACAAATAAACCTCTAAATCAGAAGAATCTATATACACAATAAAAAGTACAAACAAGTTCACATTTGACAACCCACAAAAACAAATTAGGCAGTAAACAACCTGTTGATCTTCTGGAAGTGGATAGACATCCCCAAAAATAGTTACCCTTGCATTGGACAGTCCGCTCCATCCAGGTATCTAATAAACATAACTGTCAATCAGTCCAAGATGGAGAAAAACAAGAATCAGATATATAAAAGCTTAAATAGGAAATGTTAAATTGCAAACCTGAACAACCAGTGTGCATCTTGGGTCAGCCAACAAATTCCTTGTGTGAATTGCAAGAGGAGAAAATGAAAATATTGGATCTACAATCAAGAATATAAGATGTTTTATAAGTATGTTTATGTATAATTCCATATTATCCTACCAAAGGTAAAGATCAGCATGAGACAGACAGTAAGAATGAATCTAGAAGCACCTTAGCCTGCAAGAATCTAGAGGTGGACTGTGAATTTTGTGTCCATTCTTTAGTTTTTGTAAGTATGTTTATGTAATATCAGCAATTGTCAATTAGAATGGAATATTCTGTAACCTGTGCCCATATTCCAACTCAAGCAGGAACATGAAAGTCATAATCCACATGATATTCTAATAGACTCATAGCACATGTTTACACCATAAAAAAGAAAGATGGGTTAAGTGGAAGTGGTGGGCTGTGTATGTATAAAACAAGAGGCAGGAGGGGAATTGGAGAAAATGGAAAAAAATACGCTGCGGAGATGATGCCAAGGGAAGAGTTCATTAGAGGCATAGATTAAAAACAGGACCCCAGAAACCAATGAACTAGTCAAGTGTCTAGTCCATTCAAACCAAAAAACTGTCTGATCAGAGATCAGTCTAAAACAAGGGGCAGAGAACAGATTTGAACCAGTTTTTTTTTATATTTTTTAATTCAACCTAAATTGTTTCAGCTATAAAGGCCCACATACAAATTATTATTATTATTATTATTTAGCTTTTTATTATTGATGCTTTATCTAGCAAGACATTTAATATGGTCATTTCAAGCTAAATTAGAATTTTACCTAATTTAATTTCTTATTATTTTATGTTAGTTTACCACATAATATGCTATATAATAATATATGTATATTTAATTATTATCATTTCAACACAGTTAGACCAACCAATGCCTTCACCTTTTCAAGACTGGCATGGGTTTTAAAATATAGATTAAAAGAGGGTGAAAAGGCTGTAACAACATGGATAGTTGTGATATGCTGAGTGCTGGTCCCAGAATTGTGGGCTGGCAGGGATAAAGTAGGGGAAGAAAGAGGTAAGTAAGAATTGAATAAGGTGGAAAGGTTTAGTGGGCTGGAGTATTATGTTCAGCTGCACAATCTCCATAGTTATCTGTTTGTTTTCTTCTGCATTTTAATTTTTAACAGAGGGTTATTTCTGTTTGTAAGGTACTTTGTCTCCCCATAGTCACCAGATTTGCAATACTCTCTGGTGCACAGTATTTTTTTTTGGGGGGGGGGGGGGGGGTTCTTTCCCTCAGATTCTAACACCCATCAAAAAGAAATAGAATGAGATACAAAGAAAATGAATACAACACAGTTTTTACAGGGTACAGATGGGAGTTCTCACTAGGCATTGGTTCCCAGCATGATCTCTCTTCCTCCCAATAGTGCCACAAACTCATTCTCTGATTTTTCCCATTCCATTGTTTCAAGATTCATATATGCTTCCTATTTTCGTCTTTGTTGAATCCACACCCATTACCCATTTGATACTAACTTTGCCTCCATACCTGTCTAGCGTTTACCTCATCTCCTACCCCATATTTGGTCCATTCTTGCAAATTGAAATGCAAATGGGAGCGAACCAATTTGTGGTTCTCCAGGTAAATTAACAAGTATGTTTCACTCTTTTTCCGAGTAAAATGATCAAAACTGGTTGGAATCCTCTAAAATGCTTGTCAATTTACAACTACTTATTTATATCTATCCCATCCACTTAGCCGAGTCCACCAAATCCTAGGATTAAGTTAGTTTATCATCATGATTGTTACTGATATGGTACAATTGAGCAGAACTCCCAACTTAATCTCCTATTAACCTTATTGGAACCATGGATAAACAACTAAGCACCTAAATCCATTGGTGCATAAAATAATCATGACTGAATGGGAATAACTAATTAAGCAAATGAAGAATTATTGACTTACGACCCATTTCATCCGGTGCAAAATCAACCAGAGAGCCGAATGGATATCCTTCCCGTCGGTGGTGCATACGAGACATTACAGTGCACAAATGAGCAAATCTAGCCTTCAATAAATAAAAGGAAAAGGCAACTGAAAATTAATAAAGGAATCCATCAACCAAACTATTGCAAGATTCAGTTCTACAGTTAAATATACAACAATTTATTTGAAGTTACACTAGCAACATCAGGAGCTTACCTGCTCCATCAAATTGCGTACTGCTAATGCCGGTCTAGGCAAACCATGGGCCGAGGTTGCACTCTGCACACCACCAGAAATCGGAGTTCTGAAGAGTCCAGCCCTGGTACCACCACCGCCTGGGGTTGTGATAGTTGACCACGACATTTCCATCTGTAATGGCTCATCTTTATCTTCTTCGTCAGAACTTTGAGAATGGCTTAAATTTTCCTTCAGAACGAAAGGGCACCCAACTAAGTGAAAGGTCAATGATAAACTTATATATTGCTTATGCATAAGAACGAAAAAGAAATGACCATTCAATGGCCCGATCACTATGAATTATCCAATTATCCATGGCCTGCGAAGTTAAACAAAGGGAATTTGTTTTGAGAGATAGATGTTTCATTCGTAATAGCTATCAGCATTAGAATCTCTTAAAAGGTAGAGCATTTTGAACACGTCGATTAAAGTAGAAGACAATAGGGTTTTAGTGAGTATGAGTTGAATATTGACCTGACATAGACCACCGTCACCCTAACTCTAAAATTTATTTTATTTCAGGCTGTGAACCTTTACTAGCGACAAATTACATTGAAAAAATTAAGAAATAATCAAGAAAGAGACATAAAATAGAGGATTAAAGCACCTGAGTCAGAGGCTGTGAAGCTAAAGCGAAATCGTTGCCATCATCACCTTCGGTGCCTGGAAGAGCAGAAACACGAAGGGGGAGAAGCTGTGACTGTGTTCGGAAAAAAGAAAGTCGCGGAGTTTTGACGGAAGAAGAAGAAGAAGAAGCAGAAGGAGTGCGGAGAAGAAGTGAATAAGTAGTGTCAGGGATAATCGACAGTGCTTCCATGGAACCAAATTGGATTTGGAGGATACCTCACACTCACCTTCCTCAGATTTTTGGTTTGGGTGGGTTTTGTTATGATTGCCAAATAGCATAAAATATAATAATTAATAATAATAATAATAATAATAATAATAAAATTAGGACATAGCCATAGGGAAGGGAATATATACTATTCTAAAATCTAAACGCTCCTATCCCTCTTCTTCTTTTGTTTCTTTCCAATCCCAATTTTTCTAAGCTATCGCTAAGAATGGTGACTGGGACTCTGGATGCTGCTGTTGGGCTGAATGAGATACGCATGCCAACGAGGAGTGTCCAACTCCAACGTCACTTTTTCCAACTCTGCCCACGGACTGCAACAATTTTTTTTTGCTTTCATTAAAACAATATTTTTAACTTTTTCTTTTATATCTATCTTTAAAGTTGATTTTTAATGTTTAAAAGTGAGAAACATTTGTACAAAAAGAGTATTTGATAAATCAAAAAAAATATATAGAGTATGCGTTAGATGGAAGCCTTTTTATTCGGTTTTAGGCTTTACAAATATTCAAGAATCGATCTAAAATCTTTCCAAATTTGCTAAACTAAAAAATTTTAATTGAATTTTTTTTTTAAATTATACTTTTTTTTACTTCATTTTTTATTATCATATTTAAAATTAAATTACACTATAAAAATTTAAATTTATATTATTTTTTTATTTTACTTTCATATAATCACTAACTTTAAATATATTTATATGTAAAAATAAATAAATTATTTTAACTTGTGATAAAATGTGTATAATAAAATTAGTGAATAAGTTAACTTAAAGTTAAAAAGTTATACAAAAGTTAAAAACATGTTATCGATTAAATTAAAAATACTTGATAAATTATGATAAATATAAAATAAAAAATAAAAATATAATTAAATAAAAAATTTAAATATGATATTTTTAAATAAAAATATATTAAAATTTAATTTTTTTTAAAAATATTTATTCTTAATTTTTGCATAATTTTAAATAAAAAAAATTAAAAATAATTATTTTATAATTTTAATTTTTACCAATTAAAAAAAATAATGTATATTAAATAATACTTTAAAATATAATATTTTATGATGATGTAAAAATAAATCTATTAAAATTAATAATATTATTATGAAAAAATTAAATAATATTATATTTATAAAAATAAATTAATTAATAAAATATTAGATTATAAAAATATATTGAAAATAAAAAAAAATATTTCAATTAAAAACTCAAAACATAAAATTTATTTAAGTAGTTTTTTTAAAAATGATAATAACTATTAAAATAAATTATTTTATCAAATAAATTTAAAATATTTTAACAATATTTTGAACCATTAATTTAAGCTTTCGAATAATTAAAATATCTGGTCAAACACATTTTAAATTATAATACATTATAAAATTTAATAATTTAATAAAAAATTTACTTTTAAGTTTTTATTTAATAAATAATGTCTTTTAAATAAAAATTAGCCATTAATAAAATTTATATACTAATTCAATTTAAAACTATATTTATATCTTAATTAATAAAAATTCATTTATATATTAGCAAAAAATTAAAGTATTATCTTTTAAAAAATAAGATAAAAATAAAAAAGTTGATCTATCTTAAACCATACAAAATCAAATTGAATTTCCTATTATTCTCAATCCAATCTAAATTGAATCACGAACTTATTTTATAATAGGATCAAATAATTATTTACTTCAGAATCGGTATAAATTGAACTAAAAACCCTACTGGAAAGCTCCTTTCTTTTTCTTGTCATTCTATTTTCAAAGGGTTTAAATAAACATGATATACACCGCAATATTCAAAGAAAAAATAAAAATGTGATATTATTCTTCTATTTGAATCTACTTTTTTTTAATCTAAAAATAAGATATAAGGTATTGTTTGATTTTTTAAATGATTTTTATTTTTATTTTTTATTTATAAATTTTTCGTCCTATTTTTATTGTTAAAAGTTTATTTAAAAATGGTAAAAGTATTTTTTATTTTTTAATATTTTTAGGCAAAATATTGAAAATAATAAAATAAAATAATATAACATTCTTATAACTAAATTTAAAAATCATTTTAGCAAACCAAGCAATATATTAGCTACCATCAAGCATGTAAATCTTGTTAAAATTAAATTAGTTTAATTAATTATTTTATAATAATAATGATTGTGTCATCTACAATGTTATCCTTTTATCTATATATCTTATTTAATAATGGTTGACAACTTTTTAAAAGGAAAGATAAAAAAATAAAAATATCTATAGCTATTTATATGTATAAAAAAATTATTCTAAAGTTTTTAGAATATGCTAGTAAAATATAATATAATATTTATATTGTCTAACCCTCTAAAAGAATTAAAACATGAAAAGAAATTGTTTTAAAATTTTGTCTTGAGTAACCTTACATTTGAGAGGATATTGATACCCTTCAATTTCTAATTTTACACTTTGTATTATTGTTAATTATGTTTAAAAAAATACATCAAAGATTTTAGGATTATTTTCAACCTCAAACTTAAGAGAAACAAGGAGAGAAGACAATGCCACAGAGAAAGATGGACGGTGGCATGATTTTGTGATGATAATAAGTGTGAAGGATGGACGATTACACTTGCACAATATATTATGCATGTTTGATGGAGAAAAAGACAATGCAAACAAGAAATATATGCATCATTGAAACAACAATTAATATGAACTAACCACAATATTTTTATTTTTTGTTCTCTTTGTATAGTAACTGATTCCATAAATCTATGAAGCTTTTTTAAATACTTAAACAAAGAGCTTTACTTCCTAGTGTAATTTTATCCGGTTTGAACACAATTACCTTCAATAGAAAATATTTGTGGTTTAAAACATAAAAAGCAATATTTTAACTTTACCGTCTCAAGATTTTGTTAATGGTTGACTAGATGTTTGAACAAGTAGCAGTTGAGGGACATGAGAGAACACTATAGAAAGATGACAGAGAAAGATTAGTAGAGGCCAAAGGAAAATACCTATTTGCCTTTCAATGAGAGGAAACTAACATTTCACTGGAAATTTATACATGCAAAACTCCCTCTCTTAATATACCCTTTCATTAGTATTTTAATCTCTTAACGAAATGCTTCTTGTTTTTGGAATGGGTAATAATAAGCTTTCAAATTTCCGACCCTGCTTTTAGTTACCTTCCAGTTCAAGTTTCCAAACGTTAGGTACAAGTTTCAACATCCCCCACCTTTTTCCACTCTCAATCACATTCACACCTTCTACACTGATTTGTTACCTTACTCATCTTGCTTTAAGCTGAATTATTGATCCACAGATTAACATTATAGATATTTTTCTCCAATGCATCTTAATATCTCCCATCTTTATACCTATTGTGATTTATTAGGATTTGAAGAGTTTTTCTCTGCTTCAGATTCCCAGAAGTCAGATCAAAGGGAAATTTTGTTACCGCAGGATTATCTGAATCTGCTTTCAGAAGAGATGAACTTCTTGATGACAGCCAAATTGATCTGAATTTAAATCTTTCAAGCTTTCTTAGATCCACCGTCAACCACTTCAATGAGAACGTCCAAATTTCCATGTAGAGGATTGGATTATCGTCTATGCCTTCTGACTTTTGCTGTATGTTTGGTGTTGTTTGGAGCAGTTTCAAGATTGAATATTCCAAATGTTTCTTATGCCACAGTATCTAGGATACAACATTATAATGCTAAGCGAGTTATATCAAAAGGAAAAGGGTACCCTCCCGTGTTTGCATACTGGATTCTTGGCTCCAAAGGAGAGAATAAGAAGATGTTGAGGCTGTTGAAGGCTGTGTACCATCCAAGAAATCAGTACCTACTTCAGCTTGATGATGGTTCCTCGGAGTCTGAAAGAATGGATTTGGCTGTTTCAGTTAAATCCCTTAAGGTGTTTGAAGAATTTGGAAATGTGAATGTCATTGGGAGAAGTTATGCCATCAATAGAATGGGATCTTCTGCTCTTTCTGCTCCTCTGCATGCTGCAGCTTTGCTTCTTAAACTGAACCCAGATTGGGACTGGTTCATCACCTTAACTGCTTCAGATTATCCTCTCATGACTCAAGATGGTAAGTGTCACTAATGTTTGTTAGTGTTTTGAACTTCTGTTCTAATGTTTGATTGTATTAATAGTACGCATCATGAGTTGGGCTCCAAATTGAGGTCAATTTGAATTTTAAAGAACTCTGAGTTTAGGAACTCCAACCAAGTCAATAAAAGCAGATTGCTAGAAATATTAGAATTGCCTTCTTCCAAATTTGTGTATTTATGCTGAGATCTACAAAAATCAAACTATCAAAGATACTACAATAGCTTGACATATGCAATTGCTCATGATCTTCTTAAAGCCTACATAGTTAGTGTTTCCTAAATTGTGATAACCATGCCTAAAACATTAATTTTGGAGACTGGTTCTCTATCAACTTGAGTCTACCACAATTCAACCGTGCTTTATTTATTTCTGTGCAGATATCCTTCATGCTTTCACATTCCTGCCAACATATGTCAACTTCATTCATTACACTAACCATACAGTTCGGAACGAGTAAGTAATCCACAAATCAAGGTCTGACTAATATTCTTACTTATATGCATAGTATAAAGATTTTATTAAATAATCATAGTGATAATTATAGTTGCTTTAATAATAAACTAATTGCCTTTCTTGTTATGTTTGAGTGGAGAACCCAATATTACCTGTGTGCAACAGAGAAATCATCTAATCACAATTCATGATTGTGTCTATCAAAGATATATATGATATCAGGGTTTCCATATTTCTTAATTTATTCATTATTTTTCTTTTTTTATTCCCTTGGTGGTGAGGGGGAATAAAGAATATATTTTTCCTGCTAATCATCCAAAGAAGCATAGATTATGATCTTAATCTCAATGGGTCCAACATGCATGTTGGTAACAAAATAAAGGGGAAAAAAAGGTATATCCATCATGCATCCAATTTTTTTATAAAATGGTGGATGACCTGATGCAGGCAACGAGACATTAATCAAATTGTGGTAGACCCAAGTTTACATTATGAAAAGAGTAGTTCACTTTTCTTTGCTGTGGAGTCCCGAGATAGCCCAGATGCTTTTAAGATATTTAGAGGTGAGTTTACTTTCAGAGTTAAGGTAAAGTTTCCTAAGTAGTATTTTTAATCAATAGTTTCTCATGTTATCTAACTAATAGGTTCACCCTGGGTGATTCTTACAAGATCCTTCATGGAGTACTGTGTGAGTGGATGGGACAATTTACCAAGAAAACTTCTAATGTTCTTCACCAATGTTGCTTATCCTCTAGAATCTTATTTCCACACTGTATTGTGCAACTCCCCCGAGTTCAAAGACACCATTGTGGACAATAATCTAATGTACAGTTTTTGGGACACTGATCCATCTGAATCCCAATTGCTTGATTTGTCACACTATGATATAATGCTAGAAACTGGGGCTGCATTTGCTCGTCCATTTGGTGAAGGTGATCTAGTTCTGGAGAAAATTGATGATTTGATTCTTAACCGATCTTCTAATGGGTTGGTTCAAGGAGAGTGGTGTTCAAACTCACAAGTAAATAAGACTACAAAAGTTTCAGAAGCTGAGGAAGAGTTTTGCTCACTATCTGCCAATATTGATGCTGTAAACCCAGGGTTGTTTGGGATCAAGCTTAAAACAATACTAGCTGAAATTGTCAATAGTAGTAAATTTAGAACTAGCAATTGCAAATCCTTAAAGTGGTGACCAACTACAATGTTGTTAAAACTACTTTGCAAATGGATCTTTTCTTACCCATGCTAACTGATTCAAACCGCTTTATGAGATTGCCCTTTGTTATTATTTAGGCCTGGAAATTATGAACAGAAGATTCAAGATTGTGTCCAATACTCCAAACTGAGTTCGTTTCCATTTCTCCACACTCACAGAACAGTTTTTTTTTTTATTTATTTAAACATAATTTTGTTCCTTTTGGTACTTTTTTACATGAAATATTTTAGGATTGGCTAAATTACTGAAGATCACATTTAAGATGGGGTCATTGTTTCTGGTTTATCTCTTCATATTTACAATTGAAGCAATCAACCTATTAGAGTTTGTATGATTGTATAAATCACACACTGTCAATCTATTTAGGTTCGAAATAAACCAGAAATTGAAAAATAAAATTTATATGATTTTCTTCTTGTTTGAAGTTGAAATTAAAATTTAGAATTTTTCTTCTTTTTTCAGTTTATGACTGTTTTGAGGAATCCAATATTTTTTTTTCCTTTTCCTCATTTCTTATCATTTTAATTGAATCATGATAATTCAGCTAAAAAAATGTCATTTAAGATTATATTAGGCATGTCTCCCACAACATTTTAAACTAATCATTAACTTATTTGACTAGCTTAAATGGTAGTTTGATTAAAATAAACCTGTTTAAAAATACTAACTTATTTTAGAAGCTTGTAATATTTTAAGTTAATTACTAATATTTTTTAACATACTAACTGAAATAGTATCTTAACTTGCAAGTCATAATTCATTGATTATCCTCATTATTCTATTGTAATTTTTTTTTTTTACACATATTTGATACTCTCTTAAAAAATAAAATTATTTATATTGTTTTTATAAAATAGTTATTAAAATATAATGTAAATTTATTTATATTATTTTATTTTATTTAATAAAATATTTTAAAATGAAAAAATATCCTAATTTTTAAGTTGATAAATTATTGGGTTAATTAAATTTTTAATCTATTATTTCACATTCAGTTCTGGTTTTAGTGTCTATTATCTTTTTTATAGTTTTGGTCCTTTATTTTATAAAACTTGTTGGATTTGGTTTGTCATTAAAATTCCCTATACCTTTCATCATAAATGAGTGTACAATTTAATTCTTGAATTTATGTATTTACTCATATTTTAACCTTTTAAGAAATCATTTGATTGACAATAAATAATAATCTAAATTTTTTTATCTGAATGTGCTAACTTTGTTCTTATTTTATTTTATATTGTGCACAATTTTTGTGAAAAAAAAAATTAATATAATTAAATTAATATCAAATTGTATATATCAACATCTTTTAAGATTAAAATATATAACGTACAACATTCAAGAATTAAATTATTTATTTACTCAAATAATATCAAATGATGTAGGGATAAAATTTATAAAATGAAAAACCAAAATTATAAAAATATCAATAGTTAAAAAAAATGAGTATAAATTCAGAAACTAAAAAATTTCATTAAATTTAAGCTATTTTAAATAAATTAATATATAAAATGATAATTATTTTAAAATAAATATTATTTAGAAATACAAGTTACGTTAAAGTAATTACATATGTTTTTATATCATTTTACACTAATTCACTATTTTAAAATATTAATTTTATTAAAAATTTTAATTTAATAAACTAACTTACAATTTTTTATTATTTAATTAGATTTTTAATTTTTAAACTAACTTATCTGCTAATTTTATTAAATATATTTTTAAAATGAAAAATACTTAATAATAATTTTATTATTATTATTATATTTTGATCGTTATTGTTTTTGCTGCTACTTGAACACAGAGATAAACAACGTGTATATACATCCCTGTTCTTAAAACATCACATGGTACGATATATATGACATTATCACGCTCAGTTTTATTATTTATTTAGTACAAATCTGTTTGAATCACACTATTATCATTTCATTGATTGCTTCATTTGATGTAATGATTTTGGACAACTATGGACCTGGCTACTACTTACAAAATAGTAGGATATTTTAGGCTTCTTTAAAATCTCTCCTCTATTAAGTTATTGAACCAAGTACAAATAGCTTTAAATAACTCAGAAAGTTTATAGCCATTAGTTGGTGAATATTTTAAATAGATCAAATTATGGTTAAGAATGAGCCATGACAACTAAACTAATGTTGATTTTAAAATTAAAAGTAAATGAAACATGTGGTTTAAACATAATGAAATTCCCATTGGGACAGAAAGAATCTCAACACGCAAAATCCCAACTATGTATCTCGCTCTCTGTCTCTCTTTCTCTCTCCGTGGGATTCTTGCAATAACTTTAAACAGCAACCACAATGAAGTGCTTTTGTTATTTCATCGACCCCTCTCAAGGGTCACTTTTCAGAACCACATTTAGACCTCACATCTATCTCTATTATATCTATTCTTGATTATGAGTGACTGAACACCATCTTTTTGGTGGTAGCTCAACCTCTTTGATAGAGTCTTTATTTTACCGCTTGTTTTTTGGAGGTTGTTGCCGTGTATTATTACTCGCTAGAAATTGTGGGTTCCAAGTTGGGACCAAAAGCAGTAACGTACCAGACGTGTGGTTTTAAAATTTGGTACTCCCTGTTAGTATCCAAGTGATAGAACATCAATTATGGTTGGTGCCTGTTCAGAACCAAATGAATGAACCTCAACTGAAGCAATTTTGTCATATGTTAGTTTTTATTTATAAGAAGGGAATAAAGCAGTGGCAAATGTAAGGATGCAAATTATTTATATTTTTAAGTTTTATATTGTTCAAATTTTATTTCTTTAAAATTTATATATTTTTATTAATTATTTTAAGTAATAAATTAAAAAAATTATTACCTAACAGCACCTACTAGCTAGAAACGTGCTAGCATCAGCAACACGAATGGTTCGTAAAAATTATTTTTATTTAAGCCATACAACAAAAATCAGGTAGACATTAGACAACATAGTGCATTGCATATAGATTAGATACTGCATCATGATCCCGGGGCACAAATCTTTGTGTCATTTTTCTTGCGCTCTTTTGCACATTTTTTTTAGCTGTATCTAAGGGGAGGACATGAGAAATGTAAATTGTAAAGAGTAATATTATTCTTGTACGCACTTTTATAATATTATTTATTTATTTTAAAATTATTTTATTATATCATTTGTCCTATACTTTTTTCTCTTCTCTAATTATGAAAATAGCAGTAAAAAAGATCCGTAAAAATGAAAACTTTCAATTATAAAACTATAAAAAAGGAAACATTTCAAAACGTAAAAATATCCCCTGCGTTAAATTATAGCCATTTATCCCATCCCCCTAAAACAGTGTTAAACACTAGTGTTCTATTGTCTTATCCATCATGACAATAATATGAACTCACCCACTTTGGCTTTTATGTCAAACCTTCGATTTTTTTCATTCATCTTTGATTCTCTCACGAGTTATTTGCTTCTTTGATAAACAATCAGATCATACATACGTTTGTTAACCTTAACCAAACATTCAAATTATGAACTATATACGAAGATGAAAATTTAGAATCATTACCGATTATCACCTTCTTCTTTTTCCTTTTCCATCGCTACTATTTGGATTCCTAATAAGCACATTTTGAATAAGAGCTAATCAGAATTGGTTGATGCAATTGTTACCCATTTGGTAAAACAGATTACTCAACAACCATCTTAGTGTTCTAATCCTAGACGATAAAGGCAAAAGAAAAAAAACAGAAACCAAAAACTAAATTTCACACATTTGACTAATGACACCGTGTTTAGTTGATATCGATAATAATAAAAAGTAAAAAATATTAGCAGTAAACTGAGCTGGCGCATAAATGTATTGGTTGCGAGTTCTTTTAAGAGCTAGGAGGACTCATCCCATCCTTCCTGCAATTCACTGCGGTGCGTGAAGACACGTGCGAGCTTGGCGTGTGAGGCCAGAATGAGCTTAGCTGGCACTCCGGAGATTGCTTCCAACCTCGACAGATTCTGAAACGTGGCGAGGCACTTGTCCCCACAAAATCTGAGGCCCAACCAAAACGACGTCGCAGCAGCCACCCTGAATGGAAGAGACCTCCACTTTTCAAGACACAAACTCAGAGCGTGTGACGCCACGCGATCTCCATTTACCCCTAACCCTAACCCTAACTCTCTGCTCCATTTCGCAAACACCTCCTCCGCCACCGATCCGACATTTCTCCGTCTCTTCTTCGCCGCCGGAGAAGCATCATCGGTCACGGAACTCGAACAACTCCTCATCTTCTCCGCCATCGTTCGCCGAGCCTTAATCTTCTTCGGTGCGGTGGCACAAGACTCGGAACTGGAAACGCTGGTGGAGGAAGAGGAAGAGACAGAATCGACATCGTCAGGAGGAATCTCCGGCGAGCAAGAGCGGCAGGTAGAAGCGTGTGAGCGGAATATAGCGCCGGTGATGTGAATTCCGGCGAAACGGTTGCATTTGGAGCAGATGAGGTGGCGGAGATGGCGAGCTACGAGGAAATTGGCGCGATGCACGGTGGCGTCGCAGTTGGAGCAGAGAAAGGCGGAATCGGAGGGACAATAGAGAGAAGCTTGTTGATTGCAAAGCTCGCAAGCCTTGCCCTTCATCTTCATATGAAGTTTGATTTCAAAAAGAAACAGATTTCGTTGTTTTGCGTGGATTTAATGGGATGAATGGGATCAGAGACAGAGAGAGTGTTAGTTATATATTGTGTTGCACTTTGCACATTACTTCTTTTGACATATGAGTTTGAAATGAGGGTGTACTACATAGCTTCTATATTTTATGTAACTCATCAACTCATATTAATACCACTCAACCTGACCATAGCATATTTTAAATAAGTAACACAAGCAACCCTATGCCTTTTTATTTGTGGCTAAGATGGGAGGTGCTTATCTGCTAACTGCAATGCAAAATTAAACACCAGATATACTACACCACAACTTCATTTATATATGCTAATATATTTATATTTATGAGTGGCGTCGCTCTTAATATGTATTATACTTCTTCCGTAATTTTTATAAAAATTAAATGACTAATTGATTATAATTAATAAAAGTAGTTTAAATAATTAATATTTATAAATTTAAATTTTATTTTAAATATATGTAATGTTAAATGTTTACATTGATAATTTTAAAAATAGTTAATTTCTTGTTAATATTAATATTATAAGAATAATAATTAATATATTATAAAATATAATTATATTTCTATATTTAATATTAAATATATTAATAATTATTTCTTATAAAAAAAAGTGGAGAAAATTATATGTGTGGGTGCACTGATAGGCATCATGCTGATATTCATTTTTTTAATAGCACCCATTAAGTTTTATTGGATATTGGTTATTTTTAATTGAAATTAAAATATCTATTATGAAAACGGCATTTAAAAAAATTCTGGACAACTTTTCGGTGTATCATAATAATTCTTATTATCATTATAATGCTTGTTCATGTTATTCAAAGGTAGGGCTAGGCTTATTTTTTTAGGGGGTCAATAGAGATTAAAATTAATATAATTTAATTTAAACTGAAAAGATTCATATTGATTAATATATCTATATAAAATATAAATTAAAATAAAAACAGAAAAAATTATCATTTAAAAAAGTTGAGTTTAATGATTTTTAAAAAGTTAAATTCATTAATAATTGATCATATCCTTTTCAACATAAACAACTAAGTTATCTGCAAGAGATTCGTTATCTATTTTATTTTAAAAGTTATATCTTGACGGTTTTCACTGTGAAAAGTTTTTCTCCATTATAATTACAGATATCAGAAATGTCAAAATAAAACAAACTAATATCAATTAATAAAAGTGTGCTTAAAATTAAATTAAATTTCATAATTTATACATAACTATCAATTTATTATATAAATTTTTTTATCAAGTTAAGAGAAAATACGTAACTTTCACTTTTCTTTGAATATATTAAAAATGAAGAAAAAATATTTTTTTTGTAATTTTTGTATGAAACAACATTTTAAAAAACAATTGAGTGATTTTTAAAAAACTTACACTTACGTATATGATGATATTATTTATTTGTACAGCCATGGCTATCCTATGAATAAAACATGTTATTATAAGTTTCATGTCTAACAATAAAACCACAGATCAAACAATCAATCATGTTATTATAAGTTTCCGGTATCTACCGACCTAACAACAAAAACACGAGTCAAGACTCAAAAGTATTTATTTGCCCAATAATTATATGAGTAATCTTTGTTTCCTGCATTAATACCATTATAAAATGCTATTAGCGCTCTGCTTTAAGGAAGTAATTAAAATATATTTAATAACGTTATTAACATTATTTTTTTGTTACCTTATAAGTAATTAAATATTTTATAATATTATTTAATAAGTTTAATTCTTCAAAATATATCAAAAGATTGTTAAATAATAAAATATTAAATAACATTTTCGTTATGGCCTACGGAATTCACTTTGATATTTCTTTAAAAAATACTGTTTATTTTAAAATATACATTTATGTTAAATATTTACACGTTAATAATAGATTATAAATTAAGCAGTTGAAAACAACAAAATTTATTCATAAAAATATATTTTTATTACTTAATTTTTAGTTATTGTAAATAATTCAATACTCTCCTTTTTATATATAAAGGAAGTAGGAAATGAACCTCCATCTTTATTTATAACAAGTAGCAACATAAATTGATTGAAATTATGACGTGATATTTTGATCCACCAAGCAATGACTTTTTCGATTTCTCTGTTATCCGGTTCTCATTTGTTGCTTCTTTTTCTCGTGCCATTTTTCCTTTCCATTAAAACCTCGTCACTCTCGAACTCTTTAATATTTTCTTGGAGAATGCATATGCCCCAGTTTGTATGCCTTTTTTTTTTAAGTTTCATTATTCTGGTTACTTGTAAATATTTCCACAATTTCAAGTTTGCCAAATCATCATTTATATCGAATTATTGTTTACTTCGCCTTTTATTTCCATCGGCAAGGTGGCTTAACTTTTCTTAAAATAATTTATAACCATAATTTTTTAATAAACCAAATAACAAATTTAATTTTTTAACCTTGCTTGCTAAATTTTTCGGTCCGTATTCCATATTTCAATTCTGGTTAAATAACTTATTTTTTGATAATTTTTTTAGTAACATTTTTTTATACAATCATACCATCTATCTATTTATATTTTTTATTTAATGGTTAATAAATTTTTATAAATAAAATAAATTTTAAAATTAATATAAATATATATATTATGTAAAAAAAATTAAAAAATAATATGTAAAAGTTGAGGTGGAGTAATATTTAAGTAAAAAATATATATAATATTTATATTATGTTAAAATATTTGTGTGAAAAAAGAAGTGGTTAGTTGGATGGAGGTGGAAAATATCTTGGCGTGCCAACTGCCAACTGCGGGGCACGTCAGAGGCAATGTCTACCAAGAGTTTAATCCATCAAGGTTTGTGCTCCACGCGGCACCATTCACTTCTCACTCATTATTTCAACCACGTCACCAATCTCCATAAACCAACAAACCAATCCTCACTGCCACGTATTTTGCATTTTCAGGACATTTTTAGTTTTGTGGTGGAAAATTCAAAGTAAAACGTGTTTGGATAAAAAAGTTAGTAAAATATAGATAATGAAAGAAAGTACGAAATAGGTTCCGATTCTTCGTCAAATTTTTTAACAAAATGGAAAATTGTTATTAAAAAAATATTTACATCTATAATCTCAATATTATGAAAGGAATTATTTTTATAATAGCTTGTGTTAGGTATATCCTTAATGTATTCAAGATAATAATTTAACTCAAGGGGGTAAATTTTCAAACCACGATAAGGTTTGTTCAACTTTTTTTCTTCTCGTCATAGAAAGAAAAGAAATAAACTAAACACAAATTTTAAAAAGATCTTTAAAAAATAAATTTTCTAATAACAATCTTTTAAAAAAAACTTCCGTAAAAACTAATTCAAACAACTTTTAATTTTAACGAAAAAGGGCTTAAAAAAAGTAAACGCAGTCTATTAATTTTAAGTTTATATATGACTTAGAGTCTCAAAGGAAACTAAATAGATTATATGTCCTAAAAATTTATTATATTTAAATTTTAGTAAAATATTATATTTTTAAGTGCAAAAAATAAATTATTAATATCTAAATTTGAAATATATCAAAATTATTTTTAATAAGTGTTAAAATATATTTTTTAATGTTTATATTATTGACATATTTTTAGAAGAAAAAAATTATTTACAAAAGATTAATTCCTCCACTTTTAAATAATTGACACTTGAAAAATCTTTATATTTCAATTTATTCTCTATTTTACAATATTGTGAGGTTTTTTCTAATTTTATGAATTAAAACAACATTTAGTTTTGATGCTCGTGTAATTAGCTTATTTCCTTTTTTCAAAAAGCAACAACTATTAAAAATATATAGTTCTACAGAAATGGTATTTTTTAGCTCAATGATTATCTTTTATTTTAAAATTAGCATATATATATATATACGAATATGTTTAAAATTAAATAAAAGTTATAAATATTTTAAATAATAAATACTATTATTACTATTATTTTAATAAAAAAATTAAAGAGGAAGCGACGAATGTTCATCCTTATTAATTAATTTTTAAAATAAAATTATGTAATTGTTCTTAAATTTTAAAACATTTTTAATTACATATAAGATTTAAAAATTAAGTAATTTTATTGTATGATTTTGTTTCAATGTATAGTCAATTTTTTAAATATTATAGTAATTTATATGCATAAATGCCTAATTCATTTAAAAATGCATGTCCAAAATCAGCAAAACAATACAAATAAATCAACAATTAAATTATTATTATTTTTATTTTGTAAAATATATTAAATAATACAAATAATTTAATTAAAATATATTAATTGTGTAACCATTTTTACATTATCAGTTAATCATAGATTATCGTACTATTAAAAATTATTTTTCATAATAACTATTTAAAAATATATCTCCAATAATTTTTAATTAATTAATAATATAATTTCTAATATGTGTTCAACGAATATCATAAGAAACTAATAACTAATATTTTTTATGAAAATTATAATATTTAATATTATCTATATATTGGGTTACATAATTTTCAGTAAAAAATTATTCCATTCATTCTTTTATCCGTTCAAATAGATAAAAATATATTTATTAAAAAATAATTAATATTTTTAATTTTCAAAAAATTAGTATTTACTTTTTAAATTTTATTCTATTTTTATTTATTATAATTTTAATTCCTTTCTTATTTTATTAAATATATATATATATAAATAATTAATATTTTTTAAATATCTCAATAAACAGATAAATATAACAAATTTTTAATTTATATTTAAATAAAAAAACTATATATTTTTATTATATGGTCTTAAATATATGTTAAAAAACTGATAATATAAAAATCATTACACTATCAATATTTCAAAGTTAAACTCCCCTGGAAACATGACCAAACTTATTCCTAAAAGAATTAAGTACATTCATTTTTTCTATAAACGTGCTTATTTATCATTTATGTAAAAAAAAAAAAGATATTATCCAAGGTACGTGATTCTAAAATTGAATCTGAAGGTTGAAACAAGGAAAGCAAAAAATTGAAGGGGTTGCGTAGGATGCACAAAAAGAAGTGGGACTGCATCAGCGTTCAATACTGGTCATGGATGAAATGGCAAGATCCGGAAATAAATAAGTGAGCTATGTGAACCACATAATGGAATGCTCCTCTCTCCACTCCGTGACTGTACCTTCTATGTTGCCTGTCAGATATTTTTTTTACTTCTGTTTTTTAAATTATAACTCTTATGCATTGTTTGATCATAAAAATTAGAGGAAAAATATTAATTTTTAAAATTAGATAAAAATATTTTTTATTTATTTGTATTTGTTTTATACGAAAGTGAACAATTAATTTTTATAAAATTTACGAAAATATTTTTTTCCTTCAATAGAAAAGAAAATATAGAAAATCAATTTTTTAAATTTTAAATTATTAAATATTTTTTAAAAAAAATATATTAACAAAAATATAGTAAATAAATTAAATTTTTTAAAATTTAATATATTACTGATAATTTTTCTATTCTATTAAATTAATTTTGTATTTTATTTTCACTTTAATTTTTCTTTTTTATTTTTTAAATTATTCAAATAAAATATTAAATATTATTACTAAATATTGCATTTATTGGATGAATTTTCATAATTTAAGTCAAAAATAGATATATTTTAGATTTAAGAACAAATCATTTTGTTACTTGTTTAATGCTATGTTCTGACTTTTTAAACTAGTGATTAAGTTTTTAATATCAACCAATTGAATTTAAATATACAACATATCTACGTTCTAATGTTTCATTGTATTCTAGCATTGCAATACCACGTGCATGTTGAAAAAGGAGAGATAATTTCATAACTAAAATATAGCTAGTTAATATTTTAAGAAAAAAAAAAAGAGTCAAATATAACCGGGATTGGTATTTTTTATATTTGAATGAAGAATTTACAGTCTCAACATAAATATGCTCATGTTAAAAATGAAAACTTAAATGTATAGTGTAAAATATATTATAAAATAATTTTAAAAAAATCTAAAAATGCATAATTATAAAATTTGGCTAAATATAAATTATTAATAATTTAATAAAATATAAAACATGTAAGTTACTAGTTGTCAATTTTTTAAAAGTTTTTCTCTTGTTTTTTAATCTTCAATTCTATTTTTTTAAGTTTTTCCTAAAAGCATACTACTCACTTTAAATAAGTTAAAATTAAACAATTGAAGAAACATTTTCAATCCTTTAAGAGTATACATTAATTCTATCACAATTATTACATTTAATAAGCATGGCTATTTTATTTTGTTTTAAGTTTCTTTTAATATAAAAGGAAGAAAAAAAATGTCAGATTGAAAACAATAATTATATATGTACAAAAGAATTACAATAGATTTAAATAAAATTTTACCAAGCCTCACCTAATTTCTAAGACGATGTAATGTTGGAGTGAAAAGGAAAAGTTGAGTATTGAAAGCCAGGCATTTGTCATTCATGAAAGATTTTAATGACCTTCCGTTGGTACAATGCAGTGGCGGTGGGGACGCTTGATCATATGATATTAATATGGAACTTACTACTATGTATGGCCTCATATTTATCTGGCTGCAGCCAATAGCAGCCACAAACACAAGTCAAGTTTCCTTTTTCTATATCTTTTGTAATGGTTTGTTTGGTTCGGGTAGAAGGAAATTTTTTTCATCGTTTTATTTATATAGAAAAAGAAAATATTTTTTACGGGGTCCATTCAAATTTTTATCCCTTTTCTTAAAGATGAAAGAGGAAGGGGAGAGATTATTTTATTTAAAAAATTATTAAAATTATTATATATTTTTAAAAAATTAAAATTTATAAAAATTTAAAATTATATTTATAAAAAATATAGTAAAATTTAATTTTTTTAAATTATAAAATAAAATTTATACTATTAATATATATATATATATTAATTTAAACAATAAACTTTTTCTTTTTTTATTTTTATTTATATAAATAATTTTTTTATTTTACTTTTTTTTTTTCTCTTTCCTTGATGTTCCAAACAAACATAAATTATCTCGCGTTGAAAAAATGAAAAAAAAATGATAAATTATTGTGGCAGAAACGAATTTTCTGTTTTTTGAATGAGACAGAGAAAAGTTGCATTAACTATCATTCAAAGATTTATTATATTTTATTAAAAATAATATATATAACATTTTGATAGAATGAATGGTTAGAATTTTCGTTTCACCGGGTACAGTGAAACTGACCACGGGAGAGGATCCATGTCACGTTTATTGTTTAATTAAAATATTTTATAATCTTATTCTTTTTAATCAAAAAAATAAATTTATTAAAAAATGCCAGAAATACAAGGAACAAAATAATTTTAAAAAGGACAAACAGGAACCATAATAAGTATATACTGATTTACTCTTTATTTTTTTATTTTATAGATTTACTCATTTTAAAAAAATCAAAAATAGTAAGACTAAGATGTTATAACCCTCAACCGAATACTGTGCATGTGCCAAGTGACCAAAATCAAACATTAAAAAATGTACAAAATCAAGAAAAACAAGCCTGGTCAATCACATAAACATGAAAAATCAAGATCTAAGTTTAATATAAAAAATAAAATTATTTCTAAAATAGAAAAGAAGACTGTGCTTAATTAATTCATCTTAATTCAGTTTGTAAGGAATGCGGATTTTCTGCCGTTTTCTTATCTTGAAGGATTGTATTTAGCTAAAATAAGTAATAAATATTGAAAAAATATTTTTTTAATTAACCTTTTAAATCTAATTTATTGAATTAAATTTTTTTAATAAAATTAATTATCAAAATATAAAATAACATAAAAGATATGTTTATATATTTTTATATTATTTTTTGCAAACAAAAATATATTTTTAGAAAATTTTAATTATAATTTTTTAGTTTATTTTAAATTATTACTATTTTTTATTTGAAGATCAAGTGTTTTATTGAGATCAACAAAATAATTAAAATAAGTAATGTAATATTAGAAGAGAGAATCAGTAGGGAATTTCTTTAAAATATTGGACAAGCAAAAAGAAAAAATACGATAAGTTATCAATTGTAAACACTATTTTAAATAACATTTAAAAAGCAGTGGTGTAAATCAGTAATATAGTAAAAATTATTTATAGTTTAGGCAAATAAAATAATTCATTCGTTCTTTTTTATCCATCTACTTTTGAAAAATATTATGTGTTAATTAATTTTTTTCCAATAATATTAATTATTCTTTTGATTATATCTTTATTTCTACGTGATAATTAAATATTTTACATATTTATCATAAATAAATAAAAATTAGTTGAGGTTGTCCTAGAAAATTAATAATAAATAATACCAATCAAAATATTAATTACATTCTTTAAAAGATATAAAGTGAGTAATAGATAAATGAAATCACTTATTAAACATAACCAGATGTAATGTTATAGATATATATATAGCATTAAATTATAAATTATCGTATAAAGAGGGATTAAATTATATATTTTTTATAAAAAAATAACTGTTAATATTTTTTTAGTTTTGAATATAAAAATATTAATTCTATTTTTAGTATATGAATTATTAAATTTATTTTATATATTTGTTTTAGTATAAAATTTACGGTCACGAAAATTTATTTATATTTTATATTATCAACCTAAATATTTAATATTATAAATATTTTTAAATATAATTTAAATTTAAAATACATTAATTATTTTAACTTCTTTTTATTAATATTTTAATTTAAATTAATTTTTTAATAAATTAATAAATTTGAACTTGTTAAATAATTTTATTAAATAAATAAATTAAGTATAAATTTATAAAAAAATTATTTAATATATTAAAAAATTTATTTATTTTTGTATATTATATATTTATATTTATTTTAATATATTTTATTTATATAATATTAATATATATATATATATATTAAGCTTATTTAATGATATTTTTTATATTATAGATTTAAAATTTGTAAATTTTTTGAATCTATTTATTAATCTTTTATTAAATATAGATTTTTAAATATACTTATAAATTTTATAAATTTAAAATCAGATAAAATTTTAATAAAAATATATATTTTTAATAAATAATAAATTTAAATTTTTAAACAAATCACACTTAAACGTTTAAAATTCAGTTTGATTCAATTTATTTTTATTTTAATTTTAATTAATATATCAACAAAAGTTAGGATCAGTGAAATGAATGAATTATAGGCCTAATTTAGCTTGTTGTTTGAGTGTATAAACCGTTCCTTAACTTCGAAGAAATGGAGTTTGTAATTTTTAATTTTGTTTGGGCAAAATTGACATTCCGGTGGCACTTGGGTCTCATTGTCCGTACCTCATTTTTTCCTAAATTGAAACATTTGTCAAAGCTCAATTTTATTGTACAAAGGTGGGGCATAAAATTCTCGCTATACCCATGACCATCCCATTTACTTGTAATTTTTTCTTAACATAATGAATATTCATTTTGGTAACTTTCCATTTACAAGTAATTTTACTTTGTGTTATCTAAAAGATTAAATTTTTTAACTAGCATAACAAACAATCAATTTAATTAAAATCAGACATTCTTAATTTTAAATTAAACAAAATCTCAATGTTCTGCTATGATTTAAAAAAATACAATGCTTTTAAATTTAAAATTTGAATGATTTATAAAAATTTATATTATATAAATTAAAGTTTTTAATTTTAAAAGTCAGTTGGCTAGTAATTTTTTTAACTAACATACTTTATATATTTCTTATCTTCTTATTGTAAAAAGAGACTTTCACACATAATTTTTGAAAGTCATTTTTTAAAAAATTATCAATATTTTTATATTTTTTATAAAATAAAAATAATAAAATTTGAACTTAAAATCTTCCGTAAACTATTTCCAATTCCAATCCTTGGGTTATTTCTAATGATTTCTTATCTTAAATTTAAGTTCAAATGTTATTTGTTATAAATTCAAAGTAATTATTCTTTAATGTCCATGTTTCAGATTAACGTTTTCGTGTGATTACATTATATTATAATAATATTAAATTTTAAATATAATATAATATAATATTTATTATTAATAACAAAAAAAATTATTATTTCGTTCATATTTTATTTAATTTGAAAAACATCAACATAATGTATAAAAAACTTACTAAATTATAAAGAATATTACTGTCAACCATTGAGACAATTTTTTTAAAAAATTGCATTTTATAAATTATGAAAACAAATCCTTTACAATAATCAGGTATATAAAAAATGGTGGCTAAAAACATCATATGCTGTGTGCTAACAAATTTGTACTTCTTGATAATGGTTTTATTTTCTATTTAACATTATTTGGTTTACATTTCTATATTTTATTTAAATAAAAACTTAACATACAATTCACAATATATCAATTCCTATATTTTAAATTTAAGTCATCTGAATGAGGACATCTCTTAAGCCTTTTCCCCCTTCAATGAGCCACATAACATTACTCACATCAAGAATGTCATATTTTATTTTTTTTATTCTTCCAAAACAGTGTTACTTAAGCTTAATTGCTTTCTAACTGAATTAAATTTTTATATTCGGAACAACATACAATGATGTATTTTGATTTACACCGGTTATTTTCATAATTTTGTGTCAATTTCAAGTTTCATTATTTTAATTTGTTCTTTTAATTAATTTTTGGTTAATAAACTAAGAATTTTTGTTATTGAAAACGAAAAAAAATCTTATTATAATTTCTTAGGATACATAATCTTAGCAATGATATTATTTTCTTTTATATATTTATTATCCTTGAATTTTATCCAAATCTACGGTTAACTTACGAAATTATAGTTACTTTGCATAAGCAATTAACATTCTCACGCTAACCTATGAGAGCCACACTCTGTTTTGTTGTGATGTGTGCATCCAGAATCCAATTTATTTTGGGCTTGCGCTTATCTTTGCTTTACATGCTATTTTATGTTTTTAGCAAGAAAAAGTTAAATAAAAATTGGAATTATGGGTCTAATAACAAAACATAACAAAGAAGGAGCACATGCCCGGAGATTTACCAATTGAGCAGAAATTGATCCATATAGAATGATGGGGGTGCAAAAGCCAGCAACGATTTGTATAAAGAGGACGTTTTTTTGGGTCTAATTACCCATTTGTCATATGTTTGAATTTTCTTGTTGTGCATTTTTTTTATTGGATTATTTTAACTTCTTTAAATTTAATATTTAAGATAATAAAAGAGAGAAGTAAAGACCGTTAAAAAAATTGAAAAAAAGAAATGAGGGAGAGAATCCAATTTCACATCTATTGTATTTAAGTGTTTCATGTAATATTGCTAGATACGTTTTTTTAGGGGTTGGTGTTCTTTTTAATCTCTGAAAAAAAAAAGGATGAAATATTTTATAAGTTAGCTGAAAAATTAAAAAATTTTCTTTTACTCATGAACACGTAATAAAAATGAAAATTTAAAAATAATATATCAAGATAAAAAATTTATTTTTAAAATATTTGATAAGATGTGTTTAATAATTTTTATGTGCACCAATAGGTTTTTCTTAAGTGACAAATAAAGACTAATTTTTAAAATCTAAATATTATTAAAGTTTTTAATATTTTTATGTAGACTATTAAAGATCAAAATATGTTTAACATGTTTTAAAAAGAAATTATATTATTCATTCTACATTTTTTATAATTTTTTTAACTCTCTCCTATTTTTCTTATGATTGCAAATTTTCGTGTAAATAATTTATTTTTAATAGTTTTAAGTATCAACAAATTGTATAGAAATTTGTTATTTTTTATTGATAGTTTTACTGGTAAATATGAGGTTTAAATTCAAAACCTTTATATAAATTTAGTTTGATATTTAATTTTCAGGAATAGACTGATTTTATTGACTTATAAAAATTTGTTATTTTATATTTCTTACTATCCACCTAGACAAGCATGATTAATTTATTTCAAAATTAACATAACTAGTGTTAATAAATTTAATTTAAAATTATTAAATATAATTAAATTATGTGCTTAACATAATCTTACATCTTAAAATTGATAGTGACACATGGACATTAAAGTTGGAAATTGGTTATAGTGTAAATCAAACAGGCTTTCTACTTACAAGTTACAAAGTGAATTTGGCAATATTAGTGATAAATTAGTTAAAAGTTAAAATTTTAATTCAATTAAAATAAATTTTTTATAAGTTAATTAATTGAAATTAAATAGTAAAATATCTAATAAATATAAAATAAAAGATAAGGATATAATTAATTAATTATAATCTAATAAATATGAATGGTGAATTTTTTTCATTTTCAAAAAATATATTAAAATTTAATTAATATATTTTATTTCAAAATTATTGTATAAATATATTTTTGAAAAATTATTTTTATATTTTAGTAAATTAACAATATTATTAAAAAAGGTGTTGAACTCCGAAAAATGAATCGCTAAACGATAAATTAAGAAAAAATATAAAAAATGAAAATGAAAAAAAAACTTCAATTAAGATCCACGGTTATCACTTTAATTAAGAACTGAAAGAGTATTAAGATATAAAAAATATTTGATAAAAAATAAAAAGTGTCAATATGAAAACAGAAAGAACTCTTGAATTAAAAAATATTAATAACTTAAAAATTTATTTTATTAAATAGAAATAAAATATCATAACAATTTTTTTATTAATATTCTTAACTTGCAGTTATTTAAAATGTATCATCAAACATATTAAAATGTAACCTATAGTTAACACATTTAATTATTTTTTAAAAATTATTAATAATCTATCAACAAAAAAGAAAATGTTTACTTTGTTTTCGATTCTTAATTTGTATAATGTAAAATTTATATTTTCAAGCTTATTTTGAGTTAATCAGGATTTTTTAAAACTTTAACCAATTTAAATTTTCTGTAATTTTTTATATAACATATTTTTACCTATTTTTTAAAAAAACTACAATAAATATGAAAAATTAAATAATTTTAAAAATTTAAAAGCTGAGAACTTTAATAAAATTTTAAAAAATAATAAATTATGAGAATGACATTTGTACACACAAAAGAAAAAGAAAAAAAATGTATAGTTTGAATGGAACCTTTAATATTTTTTATTTTGTTTTGTTTAATAAATTTTTAAAAAATTAATTAATGTAATTTAAAAAAATTAAAATAAAAAAGGAATTCGAGATTTTAAATAAAAATAATTAAAAACGTCAAATTTTTAAATATGTTTAGGAAACCAAGCTCTTAAATTTTAATTGAAGATATCAAAAGTAAAACTAAAAGAATGAAGTAAACAACGAATTTATTCATCTAAGTTTCACTCTACAGTCGGTGTCAGTCCCGGAGGCAATGTGTGATTAACGGCACGTGTTAATGCATTTCGGATTTGGAACAGACGACGGCGATGTGGCTGTTTCAGCGAGTTTGAGTTTCATGTGAGACGCCGTTATGTCCAACAACAACAACAGTAAGAAGCGCCGCCATGTTCCGCCCGCAGCATCCGACACCGTTTTCCGTATCGTGTGTCCGACCTCGAAGACTGCTGACGTAACGGGGATCGCCGGCGATGGAGCCAAGATTCTGGTTGATGACTTCGGCGGTGCCGACGAGCGCATGGTTGCTATTGTGGGCGCTGCTGAACAATCTGCTTCGTGTGATGAGTCGCCTGCTCAGGTTGCTTTGATTAGGGTTTTTGAGAGAATGGTGGATGAAGACACTAAGACTTCCAATTCGGCATCGTCGTGTAGGTTGGTGGCGCCGAGCCATCAGGTTGGATGCGTGCTCGGGCGAGGAGGCAAGATCGTCGAGAAGATTAGGCAAGAAAGTGGGGCTCAGGTCAGGGTTTTGCCCAAGGACCAACTTCCTCATCCCCCTCCCGGAGACGAATTCATTCAGGTCTTTTTTTCTAATCCATTTCTTCATCCAACACATGGATGCATTTAGAAGTACAGATATGACTTATTGCATCATCAATGCCAACTATTGTATTGCAGTTGCAAATTTGTTACTCAACTTGCATCACTCATTCCCAAATAAATGATTTTTCATCCTAATTTGTAGTGCACATAAGTGTGTATGTTTGGTTATTGATTATTTTTTGGAAGCAGTGTTATTTTTTCGAAAGCTTTCTGAGGAAGCCGGGAAGACTGTAATGTTGAGGCTTGTGATGTATGCAGATAACAGGAAACTTTACTGCTGTGAAGAAAGCGCTTCTCTCTGTTTCAAGTTGTCTTCAGGATAATGGAAGGGTGGATACAGCCAATTCTGGTGCTTTTAGACCTTCTGGGCCCGGCGGACACCATGGAACAGCACCACCTCCTCAGCTTGAACCTTATCCTCAACGGGGTTATGCACCGTCTGGGCCATATGCTCCTGATCATCATCCCAGAGGTTATTCTTCTTTTCCAGGTCCTGAAGGTGCTGGACCTGCTCATAGGATGTTCTTGGAAGAGGAGGTTGTCTTTAAGTTGTTGTGTCACCATGATAAAGTTGGTAGTCTTATTGGTAAAGGTGGTTCAGTGGTGAGGGCTCTGCAAAATGAAACCGGTGCATCTATCCAAATCGTTGAAGCTGGACCTGATTCAGATGAGCGTGTGGTTGTAATATCTGCACGAGAGGCATGCGAGCTACTTAATTGTCTTTTGATATATAATGCTCTACATACACCTTAGTCATAGTTGTGCATAGGATAGGCTTTTACATGAAGTTGCCAATAACCTTGCAATATTTTGTGTGTAACATTTCTTTAATTTTGCTTTGGTGGGAGTAATTATGCCAACTCTTCAATATTATGCCTCGGAAAGATTCATGTTTGTAACTTTGGATGTGTGTTGAGATTATTGTGAGCTGGCTCTCTGGTGTCAGGTTATTCTGGGGATCTTTTTCAGAAATCTAAAATATGATTGTTCTTTTGTTATAATTAAACAGGTAACCTTTGTGTGATTTTTGTGGCTGGGGTCCATCTTCAGATTGTTTACTCTGTGAGTTGCTCTTGAGTTATTCTAACCAGGGTAACTTCTCTGTATTGGTAGTCTTCCTTGCAAACATGTTTGCAGCTTTTGGGAGTATTGTAGCAGAAAATTATAAAATCCAATATACAGTTTCCATGATATTTGTCTTGGAAACAGAGCTAAATTTGATATAACCTCATGCAGAATCCAGAGCAAAAGCATTCTCCTGCACAAGATGCTGTTATCCGTGTTCATGGTCGACTCACAGAGATTGGATTTGAACCAAGTGCTGCAGTTGTTGCTAAGCTTCTTGTGCGTTCACCTCAGGTGGGGTGCCTCTTGGGCAAGGGAGGTCTTGTTATATCTGAAATGCGAAGGGCCACAGGTGCTAGTATACGCATCTTCTCAAAGGAACAGATCAAATACATTTCCCAGAATGAAGAAGTCGTGCAGGTAACTGGTACTTTAGATATTTGCATGTGGATTATATGCACATTGGATGCTATGTACGCATCAAATGAAATGAGAGAGAGTGCATAGGAAAAGAAGGTTGTAACTTTTTCTGTGCTTATGAATTCATTGGGAAATGACATATATCTCTCCTTCCCTTGAATCTTAAATGCTTTTCTCTTTTACAATAATTTATGTTTTGGTCGACTTTCTGTGTATCTCCTGAGAAAGAGCAAGTTATGCCTTTTCCATTTTTCATTGCCTAATCTGTTAAACATGAGTAAACACACAGAAAATTATATTTTGTACTGGAAACTATCGATTTTATAGACCAGAATTTTAGTACAAAACATAGACAATGACAGGGTTTGCCCTTAACAAGGACTCTCCTCCTTTTACCATCAGAAAATAGAATAACTACCCAATGAATACCCACCCCTAAACCCCATACATGTAAAGAATCTTGCACTAAATATGACATCCTTCTATAACTGCATAAAGACAAATAATACAGAAAAATAACAATTCAGACCCATAACTACCTAAAGACACAATTGCTACACTAACACTAATAATTCTGGCCAGATAAGTCTAAGTCTATTTCTATCCTACTCACATAAACTTTCCAATTTGTATCTCTATCATAATCCCATCTGTGTATCCTACTATTCAACTTTAGTTTCAATCCTAGCTTTGCCAAGGTAGTGAGCTAGTTGATTTTCTAGGATAGCTATTCGAACATCTTAAGGGACGTTTGGTATGTGGAATCTGTTTTTCATCCTAAGAATTATGTTTCCCTAGAATAATGTTTCATGGGAATTATAATTATTGGAAATGTTATAAATGTATTTGGTTAAGTTTAAGAGATTCTTAGGAATGTTATTATGAGTATGGCTAAAACTTTTCCTTCTTCATAGGAATCTTAGATTCACACTGCTCCCATGGGAAAGTTTTATTAGGAACCATAGTTAAAAAAAATCCTGAGAAAGTTATATTTGTGGGAATATTTTTTTAAAATATTCCCACAAAATCTGACATTTGCAAGTTACAATTTCCGATTAATTAAAAGAATCTGCCTAGCAAACACTCCCTTAATGTAATGAATACAAGGACGTGGTAATATTTTTTTATGTTTCAGCTGTCATTTATGTTCCTTGTAGGATGTAGGGTTTTGTTTCCTTAATTTTAGTTACTAATGGAAAATGATGACTTTTAGTTCTTGCTGGCATTTCTGTAGATTTATGTTTTTTGGATTTTGATAGTCTTCTGTTCAATAAATAGGTTCTTGACATGTTGAATAAATTGTGTTCAATCATAGGTTATTGGGAGCTTACAATCTGTACAAGATGCTCTGTTTCACATAACCAGCAGAATTCGGGAAACCATTTTCCCAGTAAGGACCCCTCCTCCAAATTTTAGTGCGCCACCACATCTGCCACCATTTCCGGAAATGCCACCTCCTTTTAGGCCAAGAAGTCACTTGATGTCCTCTGGCCACCCTCCTCCTCAGGTTGGGCTTCCTCATGGAATTGACCATTCATCTATTCCCCCAATGCCTGTTGACCATCGGCATGCATTTTTGCCTGGTATGGGGCGCGGTCCACCGAATATGGATCGAGTTCCCTATCCACGTGGTTATGAAGGACCAAATTCTCCGAGATCATGGAATCCTCTGGTCAGTTTTACTTTAAGATTCAGGGTTTAATGCCTGGGGATCTTCACTATATGATCTAAACATATTTTTTTTTGGGGGGGGGGGGGGGACGGAGGTGTACCCACCTGTCCGTCCTTTGTATTTAATAATGAAGATATAACGATGTAGGTTTGTTGCATTTCAGGCAGTCAACAGAGGAAATCCAGGAGGATCAGCTGATACCTCTAGTTTAGCTTCAAGAAATGGGACCCCTGGAAAGTAAGTTTAGGATTTTTTTTTAAGTGGCAGTAGATTTTACATTGTATTTTATTCAAGTTGATAGGTGCTTTCACCATTCATAAAAATGGATGTTATACCTAATATCTTGTGGTGTTGTGTGTTTTTTTCCAGGAATGGAAACCCGTTACAGAATCCAAATAGCTTAACTATTGAGATCAATATCCCTAATACGTATTTGACCCACGTGTATGGGGAGAACAATAGCAACCTAACTCAGATTCGACAGGTGTGTTTATATCTGATCAATAATTCATTTCTTTTTGTTTGCTAGACTTTGTCTTGGTAGTCTTTTTGACCCCTGGGTATTTTCCTCAGGTCTCTGGGGCAAACGTGGTGGTTCATGATCCAAAACCCGGAGCCATCGAAGGCCTTGTGATTGTGTCTGGAGCACCAGATCAAACTCACGCTGCTCAATGCCTGATTCAAGCTTTCATTTTATGTGGGCAGACTGTAGCTTGAGACAAAAGGAACCCGAGGCAATCGAAAAGCGGTTTTATTTTAATGTCTGTACACAGCAAATCTTGTAATAGTATACCAATATTTGTCGCACCGTTTTGTTAATTGTATGGTTTTTTTTTTGGGTCTAAATTGCATGCTCAATCAGCGTAATTATTTTAATTCTTTCTTTCGCCGAGTGATAGACCTCACTTTTTTATTGTTTATTCTTATAATTAGTTGTAAAGTACCTTCCCTGCACAAAATTTAGAAGTATTTTTTAAGGTACAGTACGAACTTAATTGATAACTCATCCAAGTTTTCTCAACAAGTAATAGATCCAACGTTGAAGTTAACCTGCCTCAAAAGATTTAAGAGTTTACTAGAAACCTTCCCTTTATATATCATTTCCCGATTGAGTTTCATTATTTAAGCAAAAAGGGAGCAATTTTTTTTATAAAAAAATACAAACTGTATTGCTCAAACATACAACATCAGGAGATGCTTTGAAGCTGTTTAGCATACCCAAAATAAATCGACATCTCCAAAAAAAAAAAAGAGACTAGGCGTCACAGGGTAATAATACATGACTTTTCTCTAATATATAAAACGAATACAGAATGCTCATTTGAACATTTTCACCGAAAACGAAGTAGAATCAGCCCCTTTATAATTTCTTATCCAGGGGCAAGCACATTTCTATCACCCTTATTGCATCGTATTGCTTTCCATGCAGAACGAATCCAAAGGTCTATCATGACGAATCATTAGCATCTCCTGCAACATTATGGACGACTATCTGGTTGGCCTCTAAACTTTTATTCTGAAAAAAAATATTCAATCAAAGGAAAAATTAAATTCATGAAGATCTAAGTTTCTATGTTAGCAAGAAATACATCACCATAAAAGTTAATGCATATTTCCGACCTCATTCTTGTTTAATGAGGAATTATGTCCAGATATGGGTGCTGCCCTTGATAGGTCCCTCAGGGTTCCCTGTGGTTCAGAAAAAAGTGAACATATCATCAACAGACTAAATCAAAATAAGGCATAACAATCTCCTGAAAGGTACAACATCATAGTAATACTGAAATAAAATACGGAACTTTGGCGATATCTTGAAGGAACGAGTGCAATAATATCCTGCTAAATTTAAATTGATATGAAAGCTGATTCATGAAACATCTTGCCCATGTCCAGATACCAAAATTAGATATTTTAAAGAAGCTTATTGATTGAGCTGTAGTTAATTTAAAATGCATTTTTATCAGATACCTCTGAAGCAAACAATCACAACTAATTTTTATATTTTCCCTGAAACTGGATAAAAATGAGTGTGAGCTGCTAAATCATGCATGGTCCATGAGCATATACAGAACCTATGCTGGTCTCTACCCAGGTAACTCAAACAGATTGTCAAATCATTCATTTGGTTCCCCTTTAACATCAGATGACGTATTTCTTGTATGTATCAATTTTGCTTTCTTCTCAAAGCTCCCCGCACTCCCCACCCCTTTATGCTGTGAGTTAGACTAGATTCACACGTTACCCAAATTCAGAGATTATTAAATACATACGATGCAAGACATTGAGTTAATGGGGGAAAAAAACTACAAAGCATTCCTTTAAACAAAGGCTGCCCCTCAATTCAGTGCAACAATTTATAAATAGATGAGACATGCACGCAGAATAACAGCATCTAATATCATTACGTGACCAGCTGAGCCTAGAATGATGCAGCCTCAGCATATCAACATCATAGTTAATAGGTATATTATAATAATCATCACATTATTGACACTGCATTGGGTATGATTCGTATACACATCATGTAATAATTAAGATGTCAACAATAAGATGGAAGGAAATGAACCACAGGAATGTTCCTTTCCAGATGTTTTCAGACATTAATACAGAACATAGAATAAACAAAAAGATAGCAAAGGACAAGAGGAAAATACATGAGGATAGTTTACCTTATTTGCCCACATTAGTCCACAAGCATTGCAAAGGGTTCTTGGCCCTTCAGGCCCACGTCGCATCATTGGTGTGCATTTCTCACTAATGCCACAGTGCCTACAACTGACACAGATTGACAGAAAACACCATTTATCAAACGATATCCAAGTCAAATTCAAGATAGGCTCAAAACTTCCCAAACAGACTGTGGGTCATAGGATCTCATTTCAAGTCATGTAAAGCTGACTGCAACATCCAGAATACTCATTCAGTTTTTTCTCCCTCTTGTTCTAGAATGAACCAGTCAACTTACACAATATCTAGCTGCTGGGATCCATTATTGTCTGACGTAAAGTTTTCATTTGTCCCCCAATTAGTTGCAGCTGATGCAGACTCATCATGATTGGACTTGGAAGATGTAAACTGACCTTTATTTCTTTGCATCCTATAGAAGTCGCTTGCATTTGTTAGCAAATGGTGCAAATATACCAAAATAACATTGCCAGTCAGGATGTGGATTTAGGAGCAGATATATATAGAGAGAGCATATCCTATGAGAATATTTGGTTGTAATGATAATATGGTTATAGTGAAAATGAGAACAATAAATTTAGAGCATACATAGATGGTTTAGGGTCACATTTTTTCTTTTTAATCTTGACCATTCTAATAAGATCTAATGATCTACACTCATTTCTCTTCTAACTATAACCAAGTATTCTCTCAGGATACATTTCATTAATATATATATATATATATATATATATATGATTAAGTAAACAAACATCATATGTATAAATTTGACAGGTACTCTAGATTCACTACATTATTGCACCACTTTATGAAACCTAGAGCAATTAAGATGATAGATGGCACATATTTCAGAGTTAAGATGGAACCCCTTTGGAGTGTCTGTCAAACACCCATCAAATCCCCAGTTTACTGCTGTTATACAATATTTTGTGGGCTTAAGGAATGTCATTCATACTTTCTACCAGCCATGGTTTTCTCAAAGAAATAGATTCTTACCCTCAACAAATACGAAAGATTGAAAACAACTCAATTAAGCAACCACAATGGATCGTGGATTTTGAAAGAATTTAGACATGATATCCCAAAAGCAGCAGTGAGGTGATACATGATAATAAGGAGACTTCAAGAAACAAATTTAAATTTAGATTATTGCAGACTCTTCAAGGAACTCACCACTATATTCTGTTTTCCACCCTTTTACTGTTATCATGGATGACATAAAGAATTAAAAACATAAATGGAGTACAGTAAAGTCATGATTTCAACACAAAAAAATATTCCATTCAAGCTTAATTTGAAAAATATCGATAGGAAGTGCCATACCTTAATGCTACTTCTTTACGAACAGTATACCGGATTTTTTTGTCAAAATTCCGTTCCTTCCGCTTTTCACGAAACCTAATCAATGAAGCTAATCTCTGAGGGACACTGAATTTTGGGGGAGTACCAGTAAATCCCTAATAAAATACTTCATGAGCCATATATATGACTATAAAAAGAGCATCAATTGCACTCGAACCAAATAATGAAGTAATACCCGGTTATTATGGTGAGGAGATACTGGGATGGCAGGCATAGTTGGAGGAATTTCACGGCCTCCCAGTAACAGTAGTACAGCTTGAACCTGATAAAGACATTCTAGAATTTATCAGAAATTATTTATTTCAATAAATCAAACCCTGTGTAGGCAAAAAGCATGTTAAAGAGCAGATTAAAATAAAACTTTCCACATGAAAAACATTGAAAATTGAGAAATACAAATCTACAGCTGCAAAAATGCAAGGGGGTTTAGAAGAAAATAATTATGCACTCATGTTTACGATCAAATCATTGACCTATAAATCCTTCTTAATAATGGTTTTGCCCATAACTTTAGTGGTCTCTCTCTAGTCTCTACATCTAGAATGGGCTACCTACCCTCCAACTAATCTACTCTCCCCTCTCCTTACTAGAAGTTCTATAAGCCTTCTCCACACATGCCTAAACCACCTAAGGCAATATTCTACCATTTTTCTCAATAGGTGCTACCTCAACTTTCTTTCCAATGTATTCATTCCTATCTTCTCTAGTACTTCCACTCATCCAACAAAACATTCTAATCTATACTATATGGAGTTTATTCTGTCATTGGCCTTTTACCACCCAACACTCAGCTTCATTCAACATCATTGGTCTTAGCTGTGCAGTAAAATCTTCCTTAAAGCTTGAGCTATACCTTTTTGTCACAGATCAACAGAAATAACAAATACTCCAAAAAGGGAAAAGAACAAAAATAAAAAAGAAGAAATAGGAAAACCAGACATGCATAAAAGTAATATTCATATGAATAACAATAAAAAAAAAAATCTGTGTTGTCCATAGCTTCCCTCACCCAACTCCTTATAGCAATGTTTGCCAAAGCATACAGGTGAGGATCCATGATTGGACACGAACTGAGCTACTTGACTATGATTTCATCAATGCATTCTATTATTTTATAACTCAAGCACCCGCATTTTTATTATTTGATGCAAGTAGAGAGGATCCTCCCATACATAACAATCTTGGAATCATTAAACATGATACACTTGAAGTCATCTACTTGAAATCAATATTACCAACAAAAACTTGTCAAACGAGGCTTGAGTCACACATGCTAGGTTAGACATGAGGGGCAATGTCATGTCAATGCAAAAGTAAATAGCTCAGATAAGTTGATGCACCTTTTCTGGCGAGACAGAGTCAAAGACATAAACTTGGCCCTGAAAAGACAATGTAAGCTGATCCCCACCATCACTCCCTTGATCCATTATTACTGTGTGATTGTCAGGGAGATTTCCATGGTTGGAGTGGACTTCACCTTCCACACTATCACTTCCACCACAGTTAGTATCACCGCCATCATTCTGATCATCATCAATCCCATTCCCATTGCTCATATGATGCAACCCGTGATGTTCATGTTCTTGCACATATGGCACATGTATAGGATGCTGCCCATCACTGATGTGTATCCGAGAATCACCCCCATGAATACCATCCATGGTACAGGAAGAGCCAAAATACCTTTGGAAATGGCAGAAAGATGATTAAAGGCAGCCAAAGAAAACTACTAGTAAAACCAACAACATGGTAAAGATAACAGATTAAAAAGGAAAAAAAAAAGTTATCAACTTTGGAGCATAGAGAGTAGGAATTTCTTCTAGCAAACCAAACTACCCATAAAATCAGGAAAGTGCAATGCCATAACTAGTAAAGTATGGTAGCGAAGGACAAAGTGTATAACATTTCATCCTAATTAAACAACATTTCTAGAAATGAAACGTGACAACAGGCAAACATCAAGTTGAGGGTGCACAAAGAAACAAGCAGAAAAGAATTTTTTTTTTGTAAAGCTATCCCATTTCCAGCAGCAAGAAAAAGCTCCCTTATGTTGGGGAGGCGTGCCTGCCCCACTGAGTATAATACAGAAAGCTTTTCTTTTGCAACGAACAAGAGAGAAAGAAATTGGTAAATAACGCCAAAACCAGAGGCGCATAAAACATTCGAGTGAAATAATAGAGTTTTATGAATCCCCCAGGTAAAGGAATAGTTTTGAATCGGAAAGAATGGTCAGAAAAACAAACATCCAAGACACACGATGGAAATGAAAGCCACAAAAGATATTGTTGAAAAATAATAAATGGGATGGGGCATTTTTAAGGAGAAGAACGAAGAGAGAAAGCAATTGAAGGTTGTGAGTTGATCTTACAGGAAAAGCGAGAAGCAAGAGGAGCTTGGCAATAGGGATAAGGTGATGAGAAGTGAAGAAGTGATGAAAATGGAGAGAGTAACGGGCAAAATGAGAATTGAGAGAGTTAAAATGGGTCGGTAACCAAAGGCGATGAGGAATGAGATCAGGGTCAGGGTCAGGGTCAGGGTCAGGGACAGACAAGGAGACATAAGACAGTGCCCTGTTTCAAGTCAATATTTTTTTTCACACACCCAAAAAATATTTCATCATTACGTCTAATGTCTCCACTAATAATTCTTTCTTTTAATCTTCACATTTAACTAAAAATCATTTTTATTCGAACTAAAGTGATTAATTATTTATGAGTAATGATTAGTTTATATAAATAATTATTTTATACTTATTTTAATGTTTAAAATTTAATTATTAATAATTTTTTAAAATATAAAAGAACATCATACCATTACAAATAAATGAGATAGAAACGAATTTAATACATGTTTGATATTTATAACAATTATTTTGCATTAATTATGTGGTATTTTTACTATTTTCCATATTTTTGTTAAATTTAGAATATAAAAATTATTTTACATTTATCTATATTCTAAATATAAAAGTGAATAATTTTTTAAAAAATTATAAAATAAGATCATACAATTATAAATAAAATGAAAATAAGTATAATATATTTTTTTATATATTTATCATTTCACGTAAATTATCAGCATAACAAACATAATTTTCTTTTTTTTCTTTTTATAACGGAAGTGGTTTGAATATAAGATTTTACGCTGATTTTTATTTTTTTATGTAAATTTTTAATACAATAAAAATAATTGATAAATTAATTAAACAGTTAAAATTTGTTAAACTATTATTTCAAAATTATAGATATTTTGTAAATTTGATTTTTAAAATAGTAAAAAAATATAAAATGGTATAGTTTTAATTATAAAAATTTATTGTATATTTTTAGAATTTTGTATAAAATAATAATAAAAAATTATATTATTATCATTTTTTTATTCAAAACTTTAAAATATAATATTTTAATAATTAAAATTGAATAATAAAAAAAACAGAAACCAAACATAATCTTAAACTATATTTATTTTAGATGAAAGAATGAAAAAAAAATTGTGAATAAAAGAAAAGGTAGAATAGGAGTAAAGTTTATATTTATATTTCTTAAAGATCAACGCTTATTTTTTTCATTTTTCTCTTTAACTAAACAATAAAAATATGTTATTTATGTTTTCCCCATGTGTCTTTTCTCTTCCTCCATATCTTGGGCATAAGCATGCATCTGAATTTTGAGCTTTACAATAATCAAACTATGAAAATTAGGCAACGTTTGGTTTTAAAAACTATTTTTTTTATTTTAAATATTTTATAAAAAAAAATAATAATTATTTTTAATATAAAATTTTGAAATTAAAAAATAAAATGAAAATAATGTGATGTTTTTATAAATAAAAATAAAAACAAAAAATAAAATTACAAAATAAAACCAAACGACACTTAAAGTTAGATATATAAATTTTGAATTTCTTTAGTTTAACGTAAAATAAATTTACTTTTGATTAAACTGGCTGTAAGTTATTAAATATTTTTAAAATACATGTTTAAATTAATTTAAGTTATATGTATTTTTTAAAAATATGTTTTATATTAAAGGTGTGAGAATTAATGTTATAACTGTAAACTGAACAAATCCCCCGAGCCTTAGATAGGACCACAGAGGTTCAGGAATTTACAATTTGGGCCTAGCAATAAAATAATTTATTTAATTGCAAATTTACACAGGTTGACTTGCATGATTTATGGATTTCGTTTCAGTTTTAAAAAATTGAACTTGAAGTTTCAATAACCAATCCTTTAACTTGAAAAAAGAAATTAAAATCAAACAATTTCTAATAATTTTTAAAAGTAGAAAATATTAACAATTAAAAATTTTAAAAAAGATAATATGCAAGTAGGCCTATCGACTCATTCATTTAACTACAAGGGCTATGCAGACTTGTTAAATAGAAACTCATTAATTTATGTGAATTGACCTGTTTAATTACAAGTTTATGGGAAATGGTGAAAGATGAAATAAGTCAATTCATTTATTTCCTATATTAATTTCTAGCTTCGAAAGTTTGGAGGTTTTCATGAAACATGGTGTATTTAAATTGATGCAATATTTTGGTGATAAACAATACTACACATCCTAATTCTTCAGAAAAAAAAAAAACCCATACCTTTGTTACACGACTTGTGTTTGTTCATCCTTATTTTATCACAACAGATATTATTCACAGTTGTCAAATATTTTATGTAAGTACTTTTATCGTTGAAAATTCGATTAGTGATTCATCATTTTACGAAAAAACTAACCCCTAACATTATACATTATACTCGACCCTTAATAGTTTACTAGTTTCTTGAACACTTTTCAGTTTTTTTATTTAAACTCTAAGTAGCTTTATTATAGATAATTTTATCTAAACGGGATAGAATTATTATAGATAATTTTTTTTCAATTCTTTAATAAAATTATATGTTTAAATTTCAACCTAATTTTTAAAACAATATTATTATTGTTCTTGTTTTTTATAATTATAATTTATTTTTGAGTTTTTTTTTTCTTTTCCGAATCCTAATATCGTTCCAAAGTTATTACTCTTTATATTTATATAAGCATATGGACAATCACGAAACTTGGATGGATTTGATGTGCAGAGTTCAAAAAGTGTTAATTATATTTTGCGGACATACTGAACAATAGGCAATGAGCTATTTGGTTTCTAAAAATATTTTTTATTTATAAAAATGTTATTTTATTTTTTATAATAAAATTATATTTTATAACTATTTTTTTAAAGTATAAATAAAACCACTTTTTATAATAATAATGTGGTGTTTTAAAATAAATTATTATTTTGTACTTCCATTAAACAAGTGGGAATAAAAGCTACACTGAATATCTAAGGATTATGGGTTGAAATTTACATTTGTAGTTTATGGAAACTTAAAAAAAATTATTATTGTAAAAAAATACAGTAAAGATAAAAAAAATATATGGCAAGATTATAATAGCTCAATTTATTATCAAAATAGAAACGATAAATTTTACTGCCATCTTGATAACAAAACTTCCTAGAAATTTTAGACTAGTAATACTTATGATTTTAGTATGTATTTATCAAGCCTCTTGGTCAAAATAATTAGCAATCCCATTTTTTATAAAATTACTTGAATCATTTGTTAATATATTTTTAGGAATAGAAGTATTAAATACATAATGTATAAATTAAACATATTATTAAGATTTTTGAGTGTATATAAAAAATTAAAAGGGAATAAATTCCATGTTAGTAAGGTGTGGATAAATTTAAAAATTTACAATTTGTGTTGTAGACTTAGAAACAAATATGTAAAAGGCCAGGATTAGGTTTTTTTTATTACAGTAATGTAGAATACAGAAGTATTTATAAAAAAATACATGTTTAAAACTAATCATTAACCTTGTGTTTGGATGGAGTATTTCAATATTTCAAGGAATTTAAAATATTTGGAAATATAAATGCTTTCAATTTAAATACTTTTATTTTAAAAATATCTTGTTTGGATAAGAGAATTTTAATTTATTATATTTAAAATTTTTTATTTGGATGATAGAATTTAAATTCATTGAAATTTAAATTTTTGAATTTTTATTTAGATTACATAATTTAATTTTCACTATATACAAAATTTTATATTTAAATATTTATAGGTTTATCTTAATTTTTCTCTTACTTTTTTTTTCACAAGAGAATTTAAATATACAAGTATTTTTATTATACAATATATTTAATTAGAATAATAACTCAACAAATGTACATAATTAAAATGATAGAAACATATAATTATATCAATTGATATTAAAAGTATTATATTTAGAGATGAAAGATGAGAGATAAAGATGTAAGAGAACAAAAAATAATAATAATAAAAGATAAAGTAATACAAATATAAAACAATGAGATAAAAGAATTTCAAATTCCATCTATTTTGGAGGAATTTGAAATTCTATCATCTTATTTGGTTGAAATACTCTCTAAAAATGCCTACAATTTGAAATTTCTTGCCAAACAATATCCAAACAAGATATTTCAATTGTTAGAATTTTAAATTCTTTCAAAAATTACTTTCTCTCCTTAAAATATCCCATCCAAACACAAGGTAAAAGAAAATTTTAATTAAATTCAAATGTATGAAACAATATAATGAGATTTCAAAAGTAACTCCCCGTAAAGGTGACACATTAAAAAAACTATTGCAATGTCGTTTGTCACAGCCCTAATATATATGGTGCCTTTTAATGAAAAGTTATACATAGTATTAATATTTGTGTCCTAATATGTTACATTTTTTTCTAAAAGTTTAACCTATCAAATCTTCTCACTTATCAGATTTATCAGATTTAGGTGTGTAATGCCTCTTAATAAAAATAAGCATTTAATGTTACGTCTTTCCATTTGAAGTAAATCATTGCTGTAAAATATACATTATTTTTGTATTTTTTCATTGAAAATTATATTTGTTGTTTGCTTTAACAACACAGATTTTCTTTGTTCTCCGTATGTTTAATTTATTTGCTTATCATTGTTTAGACATATCATTAAATTTTCAAAGTTTTAGTTTTTTTTATTTAATATCTTTATCATATTTGTATTAGGAAATAATTTTAATTCATTTAATTTGACCATTCTAGTATTATTTTACAAACATGATATTTCATAATTTTGAGTTATAATTTTACTTTTTAAATAAAACTGATTTTAGTCAGGTTTAAATTTATAAAATTTTACAAATCAACACAACAAATAAACTTAGTTAAGAAAATTAGAAAAGTATACTAAACAAAAATTAAAAAATATTAAAAAAGTACCTAATAAAAAATCATACAAATGACATTTCATCTATTATTAAACATATTTTATATTATTTCAAAAACTTAATTTAACTATTTTTTATTATTTAATTCATTCTATAAGTAAATATAACAACCCTATTGAGTGTAATTTAGATTATCCATATTTAAACATATTTACAAAATATATTAAATACTAATTATAGATGAAGATTACACAAAATTTAATAAAATGTAAAAGACAATATAATTATTTTTCACTACTATATCAACAAACCTATACAACAAACTTGAGCACAATTTTAAAACATGTTATTACAATTATAAAAATATTTAACAAATATTGTACAAACTTGGATAGATATATTATTAATTATATTATTAATTTAAAATTAAGAATAATAAATATAAACTTGGATAGAATCAAGAGATTCAAACCACCATGGGATGATCAATTAATTATTTTTATTTTTTACATACAATATATTTTTTTTGTTGAATATTTGAATTACCAATTGGATTTTTTTTTTTGTTGAATATTCAAAGTTGATTATTGAACAGAAGGGATTGACTTGAATTGAGCAAATGGGACCCATGTCGTGGACACAAGAAGTCTTCTCTTCCTATCTGATCCTTTGCAGTTCAGTTTGCAATTTAAGTGTTGGATTGGTATCAATTTCATCCATTCCATCTCCTTCTACTTCTTCTTCATCTTCTTCTTCCTTATTCATAAGTACCCTTTTTCCTAATCTAATTTTAATTTTAATTTTAATGGATTATTAGCCAATAATTAAATCTTATAAACCCTCAAACCTCTTGTGGTGTTCACATCCACAACTCCAACCACATCGGACAAACGAAAGCGTAAATTTCAAGGAACGGGTGGCAAGATCTTCTTCTTCTTTAGAATTTGTTGGTTTGCATCAACAAAGAGCAACGTTGGTCGCTGTCAAGTCCAGAGCTTAGATCTTTGTGTGTAAATGGCGAGAGGTAGCAGATCAGTGACGAGTAGCAAATGGAGGTACTGCCACCCTTCCTATTACCTGAAGCGCCCAAAGCGTCTTGCTTTGCTCTTCATCGTTTTCGTTTGCGCCTCTTTCATTGTCTGGGACCGTCAAACTCTGGTCAGAGAGCACCAGGTACTTCCCCTTCTGCTCTCTCAAGTTCTGGATTGTGGATCTGATTGTTGATGATTTTGCCATCACTTGCATGCGAATTCAGTGTTGTTGTGTTTGGTTTGAAGATCGTGATTATGTATGTTGATTTCTTATCAAGACCCTCTTCAATTTGTATATGACTATGAAATTCGTATTTTAATTTGAAGATTGAATTGGCTGGGGGCTTGGTAGAAAGCAGACCCTAGGATGAGAATAAGATTTGTTCCATTTTCCATTATTTCTGCAGCATAATGATTAGTTGTAAAGTGGCCGTATTCAATTCCTGCCAAATAACCAAAATTCATGTTTATTTCTGTTCTGTTAGTTATAGAATACTGTTGTGTCGGATGATAATTATTTGGCATAACTAGGATGTACTGTTGAGTGTGGTCATGATTTTGAATTACAACTTTGTTTTCATTTTCAGTGTAACTTTCTTTATAAAGGGAGGATGCAATAATTTTTGTACCTTTTTGGCATTTGAATAACTAATTTTCGGTTAATTACAGGTCGAAATTGATGACTTACGGAAAGAAGTTTCTGATTTGCAAAATTTGGTAAGGAACTATCAAACACCCACCTTATATGTGATACTCCCTCCTTCTGCTACATTTAGTCCAGTCTTTAGTTCCCGGGGGAACATTTCATTTTGCATACAGCAAAGAGAAGCAACAAGATAACCTGTACACATTTTGTATTTCCGTCGTGTATTCTGCTTCAAACTGATTGAAATCATTCTGTGTGAATGCTCTTTTTTGTATTCAGTCATGCCCACAAAGCTAAATTCTCACCTCTAGCAACTAGCTGGTGAATCATTTTGTAGCTGTTTTACAGCACATTTGCTGAATGTAATATTGTGTTATGAAACTTAATTTCATTAATCTTCATGGGGGCTCAACAATTGGACTTGTTTCAGTTGGACGAGTTAAATAGTGTGAAAGGTGGTGCTGCTGGGAAGATTGACTTGAAGAGAAAAGCGACCAAGTCCAGTAAGGAGGCCCCAGATGATCCCATTGATATTGAGAGAAGGGCAAAAGTAAAAGAAGCAATGCTTCATGCTTGGGGATCTTATGAGAAGTATGCATGGGGACAAGATGAACTTCAGGTATCTTGAATTTCGCTTATGGACAATCAACCTTTTACTCTTTTTATTTAACGATAGTTTTTTTAGGCATTGTCCCCTGTTGGCTGATTTATCCACCGTTTCTGGTGTAAGGCTACAAGTTTAGCATCTTTCCCTAGATGTAAATCTTATGGAGGTCATGCCAGATCAGGATTTAATTCATGTATATTTTTAATCCAATACAAAAACACACATCAATTCTGGGATTCATGTAAAAAAAAAGGATTATACCTTGAAGCCAATAGTCAGCCAGTGGATGACGCTTATTGAACTTGTCCTGATTCCATATTCAATCTCCCAATGTTTTTTTTGCTTTCATTGCATAACAATACAAAATAATGATGTGGTTATGGAGGTGATAAGAGCATGCTCTTGTGGAAAATGCATGTTGTGTTCTTAAATAGTACATTATAAATATTGGTTTTTTTTCTTTATAAAAATAATTAAACTATTTGTTCTTTAAATCTTCATCTTTCGCAATTAGTAGTTATTTTTTCTATGCTAACAGCCACAGTCAAAGAATGGTGTCAATAGCTTTGGAGGTCTTGGAGCAACTTTAGTAGATTCTCTTGATACACTATACATTATGGGTCTCACTGAACAGTTTCAGAGAGCACGGGAGTGAGTATAATTTTTTACTCTATATATGAACATGTGAGCTTTATTATTTTTTGTTTCAATCACATCTCTATGTATTTGGGCTTTGGCATCTATTGTGGTGAGATTGTTTCTGAAGTTATGTTTGGCAAAGATTCTTGCATGTAGAGTAGAAAATCCATTTTATTTTCTTTTTTATTTCTCTCTTTCAATTTTATTACTCTCCTGGGGCACAGTTCATGCTGATGGTGTTGAACTCCTGAGGTTTGATTTCTGATACATATAAATTGTCTTTTTTTTACTCTTTCACTGAAAAATTTTTCTGCATTGAGATGTATAGAAGTTACTTATATTTGTGTCAGTTGCTCGATCTATTCATATATTTAATATTTAATTGTCATAATCTTGGTTATGCTTTATTACATTCCTCGTCATAATAAGAAATTACTCTGACAGATGGGTTGCAAACTCTTTGGATTTTAACAAGGATTATGAAGCAAGCGTTTTTGAGACAACCATAAGGTTACTTTATAAGGTTTACTTTGCAGTTGATGTCCCTTCCCCATTTATAAAACTATATTTTTGAGCTTATGTATTGGTCAACTATTTTTTTTTTTTTTTAATTTGTTTGTCTATTCCCACCAAAATCCAGAGTAGTAGGTGGCCTTCTTAGTGCATATGATCTCTCAGGGGATAATGTTTTCCTCAACAAGGCTAGAGAAATTGCAGACAGATTACTGCCTGCGTGGAGTACGCCCACAGGAATTCCTTACAACATCATCAACTTGTCACATGGACGTGCACACAACCCTAGCTGGACTGGGGTAAGTTATACAAGAATTCTGTTTATGCATTTCAGTCTTACTGTACACTTGGAGATTTGGGATATTAAATTCATGGGTTGTAGTTGTGGATCTTAATTCTTAACTACCTGTAATTGTTTCAATTTTTATTACCCTTTGAGATTTGGCATTATTGAGTTTATAGTCCCAGGTCTTAATTTCTAAGCTTTGATATTGTAGTTGAGTTATTTTTTAAGCTTCATATTGGTCTTCTAGCAAAATGTACTACTAGCTTAATGAACATGGGTATCCTATTCAAAATTGGTTTGGATGAGCTTTTACTGGGAAATCCTTATATATGAACTTCTTATGCAATCTCTCTTGTAAAAATAAAAGATATTTTATGTTTTGATGCAATACTAGAGAAGTCTGTGTTTGAGCAGGCTCTCCTCTTTAAATTAGCTTTAATTAGGTCCTTTTTCTAAGAAACACGGATTTAGCTAGAAAATTTTAGGACCTTTTTAGCTGAGTATTGACTCATGAAATTACTGTTTTCTTGTTTTAGCATAAAAAATGTAAGACATGAATTTTGGCTAGTTGATATTGCAAATATCATTCACACATGATACTCCTGATTTTAGATCAGAGACTTTCTGTGTTAGTTTTGCTGGGTTTTTGATTGATAAATTTTGGATTCCGTACTCTGAATGTGTATGCGTCACAATCACTAGAGCTACTTTGGCGAAGTCTCTAATTCCTTTTTGTCTTGATTTTTCCAAGGGTGAGAGTATCTTGGCAGATTCTGGCACTGAACAACTAGAATTCATTGCTCTATCTCAAAGGACTGGAGACCCAAAGTATCAGCAGAAGGTTTTTAACTTTGATTCTACATGTTCAATTTTTTAAATATGGTCAAAATCAGAGATAATTAGATACTTAATGTGTTAAAATATTGTTAATTGATGCCAGACTGTTTGTAATTTTGGCTGTAGCCTTGTTTGTACTTGCTCAGAGCCTGACTGTTTATTTAAGCACCTGGCTAAGGGCATCAGTTAATTGCTTATTCCCTGTGATTTTTATATTGCATAAGGAGGCAGTTATTCTAGCAATGCACTGAGTGTTTTATACCATGCTATTTCAGGTGGAAAATGTAATAAAACAGCTTAATAAAACATTTCCTGATGATGGATTACTTCCTATCTACATTAATCCTCATAGTGGAACAGCAGGCTACTCTCCCGTCACATTTGGTGCCATGGGTGACAGGTATCAATGCAATTTAGTGACCATTTCTTACATTAAGTAATCATAGCAAACTTCTGCATTTGTTAATATGGTCTGGATATTGTTAAATTGTAACCATCTTAACCTGTTTGTTAACTTGGTCTGGCTAGTGATTGACACACTCTTGTTGCAGTTTTTATGAGTACTTGCTCAAAGTTTGGATACAAGGGAATAAAACTTCATCTGTAAAACTTTATAGGTAAGAATAATCAACCTACTTTATCCCATTTTCTCGCCTTTGGGCTGATTTGTTGATTGACAAGTTCATATTGGAATTCGTGCTGTTGGAATGGCTAAAATGCAATTTTACTTCCTTGGAATAATGAATATTTATACATGTTGGTCTTTAAAATTTTATTGTTGAAGACATTTCTATTTTTCTTTTCAAGTAATATCCAATGAGTCTAAGTGTCCTTTAACTGATTTTTTTTTCCTATTTCTTATCGGAATCTTGAAAACAGAGATATGTGGGAGAAATCAATGAAAGGTCTGTTAAGTTTGATCAGGAGATCAACACCATCTTCTTTTGCATATATATGTGAGAAGAATGGAGGATCACTCTCAGACAAAGTATGATATTGCATTACAATACTGGTATTGTCACATTTAGTATTTATCATATGATGTTTTGGGTGCTAGTATAATTTTTCATTCAACTGAGTACCTGCAGATGGATGAACTAGCATGCTTTGCTCCAGGGATGCTTGCTTTGGGATCATTCGGTTTTGATGCTGATAATTCACAGAAGTTTCTGTCACTTGCAGAAGAGGTATATTTTAATAGCCATTTAGTAAACCCCGATGTGCTTGTTCTGTTTACTGACTCTTGTTATGGTCTCGACCTATCAATTTGCAGCATGTTTTTCGCATCAAGTTTAATGATTTTTTCCTGATTCGAAATATTAAGCTGCTTGGATTTAAAACATGATGTAATCAATTTCATTTGTATATATTGCTCTCGGGTAGATTAGCATGCATTCTTAAGTCTATTTTAAAGAGTTGAGTGGTGGATGTTGCTACCTTTGTTTCCTTTGAGGAAAACTTGTTTCCCATTTCTTCTAGCAAGAAACTTATCATTAGTTTAAAAAAGATTGTGTTGAGCCATGATCAAGAATTTTGTTGTCATTCAAATAATTCTCCAATGTGAGCGGAAGCAGTGACTGTATGTAATGCTTTACTATGTGAGACAACCTATTGAGTATAGCACCTGTGCATTCCTTCTCTGGTGCGTGGATATTTTGTTATGCAATGACTGATTTTACAAGGTAATCACTCAAGATATATGCCTTTCTTTGCAGCTTGCTTGGACATGCTATAACTTCTACCAATCAACTCCAACTAAATTGGCTGGAGAAAACTATTTCTTTCATTCTGGGCAGGTTAGTTGTTAGTTTATGTGTGATCTGCAATTTGAAAATTGCGTAATCTGAAATTATTTTTGAATTTTAAGGACATGAGTGTGGGTACATCATGGAACATTCTGAGGCCAGAGACAGTTGAGTCACTCTTTTACCTTTGGCGTCTAACTGGCAACAAAACTTATCAAGAATGGGGTTGGAATATATTTCAAGCTTTTGAGAAGAACTCCCGCATAGAGTCAGGCTATGTTGGACTTAAGGATGTAAGCATACCTCAATTTCACATTTGTTTGCAATATTATTGTTTTTGTATTTACACCCTATCAAAAGTTAGAATTATTTATTCTGTTTCTTTAGAGAGAGGCTATATTGAATGAAGCACTTTGATAGACTATTGGAGGCTTCTATTAGTGCTTTTCTCAATTGAAGGTTTAACTTATTTTTGTTGGCGTCTGTTGTTGAAAATTATGTTGTTTTTCAGGTTTTGAAGTTAGAGTCTAGTCTGAGAGTTTGGAGGTTTAGCCATGCGTAAACCATGCTCATCTGCAGGGGACTTTAGACTTTTCCTATTAGTAGACAATCTATTCAATATACCTATTTTTGTTGAATATTTGACTGCATATTATTTGATCAATGGCGGAAGTTGTTTGATGAGCCATAGCTTCTTACTCTTACTATTTCTGCCATTTAATATCCTTAGTGTTGTCTAATGCTGGCATGGCCTTTGGTTTTTGTCTATTGCTGTACAACCATTTAACATCCTTAACAACCGCTCTGTCTACTCATGACTTATCAATATTTATTCTGACTTCTCAGGTTAATAGCGGCGTAAAAGACAACATGATGCAAAGCTTCTTTCTTGCAGAGACTCTGAAGTATCTTTATCTTCTCTTTTCACCTTCTTCTGTCATCCCATTAGATGAATGGGTATTCAACACAGAAGCTCATCCTCTGAGGATTGTGACCAGAAATGAAGAGGGATTTGTTGACAAATTAAATGAAAAGCAAAAGACTAACTCTAGATCAATAGGTAGGAAGGAAGGAAGGTCAGGTTAGATGTCCATTCTTCTCTGCCATTGCTGGTTGAACCCCATTTACCAAAATTAAAGAAGAGCAGCTCGTTCCACTATGGAGCTTGTAATATGTCAGCATTCCTTCATTGGGAAGCAGTTATAATGAGGCTGGGAGGGGTAAGGGGTTCATTCTGCTACAGATGGTATCTACTATTGGAAACAGTTCTTCAATGAAGTTCATACGAAATGGGTCTATTCAAGATGACCTGACCTTTTGTTGATGAATCACCCTTTTGAAATTCATGGCTAATAGGTTGTTGTCCTTTATTTTCTTTTTCCGGAACCAAATTTTCAGAGCATTATTATAACTGAGAGGCGTATATCTTCGCATTCAGCAGAAGACAGTCCCTGCCTATGAATTTTTTCTTTTGTAGCTCGGGCAGTGCTTTTACTCGTTAAGGAATTTTATGGAGCGCAAGGTAGTTTATACATGTCTATTGTTTCTTTAATGAATTTTGGTGCAGTACTATAAGCGGTTCTCAGTTTTTAAGCATTTTCCTTTTTCTCATTAAGCAAGAAAGAAAATCTCCGTTTTTTTTCTTTCTTTTGTTGCTATCTGTTGTTGGATCGGTTTTTTTTAATGTGCGGGACTCATGACTCATCTATGGAAATGTGCACCCTAGTTGGGTCCGATCGTGAAATAAACGTTGAAAGATGATTCAAATGATTGATTGTCTAGGGGGTAATAATAGGGAGATGTTTGGCTAATGTTTTATTATTTTTATACAAAATTCTAAAAATAATAAAAAGTATAAAAAAAGATTATATTTTTTAATAAAAAAATTATTTTTTCAAATCAAATGACACCTTAACAATACAACTACTATTGGATGATCATGCAGAAATAGAAAATGAACAATAGGAACAACAATCTTCAACAAGATTTAGAAAAGGACAGGATAATTTCTTTTCTTTTGAAATCATGTTTATCCAATGAAAAAATTGTTAGAATAGCTAAAATTTGTGAAGACTTTTAAGGATAATTTTCAGATAAATTAGGCCATTCGAGATCGTACATTGATCCTTCGCAAGTTAAGAAGAAATTACACTCTAAGTCATGAATAATGTTTAAATTTCAGTATTCTTTACTTTAAAAAATTACATACTCCAATCGTTAGAAATTAATAAATTTCTCATTCTAAAGAAGCAAAATTTATTTCCTTCTTATCATGTCTCACAAATAAATATTTTACCTATCTAAAAAGAAGAAAGAAATGCACATGTAAGTAGGAATACACTTACCATAAGTATTAGACACTTTACTTAAGATCTTCCTTATTTTAGATTTTGACACAACTGATTTAAAAGAAATTTGTTTTATAAAATTGATTTTTATTTGGACATGATGTTTTAAAATGAATTGAAAAGAATTGATTTTATTTGATAGATGAAGTAGAAGTATTTTCGAAAATCAAGATACAATATAATCTATGGATCTCATATTCAAAATTTATTTATTAAATAGAAAAATTAAAAAATTCATTTCTTCTAGAATTAATTGTCTACCGCAATTGGTTCTACTAATCATTTTTTTCAAAATTGATATGGGTAACTACATGTTTATTAAAGATATCCTCCATTAATAGCTAAAGATTAATACATACACACAGTCAAAAATTGATCCTATCAGCATACTTAGAAATATAACTATTATCTATATACTGTGTTGAGCTTTTTGATACTGTACAATTGAATTTAAAAGTAAAATAAATGGGTTAAAAAACATACACTACCAATAAAAATTTAAATAATCTTTCAAAATCATTAAGGTCTATTGGGGTATCATAAGTTTTTTAATGCTAATTTAAAAATAAAATATTTTTAAGTAATATGAAGTTAAATTATCTTTTTAACTCGATTCTGAAACTTTAAAGAAAATTTTAAAGGAAAATTTTTAATAAAAATAAATTTTCAATTCTTCTATATTTTAAAAATACACACATATTATAATTATTATCATTATTTTTTTTCTATTATTCCATCCACTATAATTATTATAATTATTAATTTATTTAGTTATTTTTTTACATATACCTTTATATTAATCTAGTTATTATCAACAATAATAAAAAAATAAAATTAAAATTAAAAAATAAATAAAAATTAATTATATTTTAAAATAATATTTTTTATTTTAAATAGATAAAAAATAGTAAAAAATTATTATCCCATTTATTAACATTTCATTTTCTATTCATTTTAATATAATCATTATTATCTATATACAATTTCATAATTATCATTATTATAAATTTATAATTGTTATGATGATCACCATCTTTAACATTAACATTAAAATTATTATTACTATTATATACAAATTATACTTATCACAAATTTAAAAAATATGATAAATAATAATTTAAAAGAAGAAATGATAAATAATTTATGTAATTAAATTTATAATATGTTTGATAATAAACTATTTTTAAAAAATAATTACTATTTCTTTTAAAAAAATCTTATAATATTAATAAATAAATGATTATTTCATTAAAACAAAATACTGACTTAATAATTGACATTAAAGTTGAAAAGCCGAAAATCTAAAAAATAAATTGTAATTTGTATTTTAAATATTTTTAAAAAATTACAACTGGTTCATTCAGGTTCAGACATTTGGAAGCAATTTCCTTGATGATGTTGATTGGTGTGCAAACCTTTCTCCAAAATATTTAAAAAAAAAAAGAAAAAAGAAAAAGAAAAGTGATCGCCTGTCTTGCAGAGTGGGTTTTGTTGTTGGAGAGAGTGAGAAGAGAAGGAGGAGAAATAATTGGCTGAATATTCCGTAAACAATTTCCTTTCAAGTTTCCCTCCCCATTCCATTCCCCCCTTCTTCTTCTTCTTTCCATAACCCATGCTATGGTATATACTATGCTACGCCGCTACAACCACCTTCTTCAACAACAAATACAATAATGCATATGATAAGCCTAAAGCCCTAATTGAATTTTGAGGCAAATCAAGTTTGTTCCATCATCACTGACGCTGGGTTCCATCAATCATTTTGTATTAATGCGAACATCCTATTCCTACAATCTTCTTCGCTCTCGCCTCCGCCACTCTCACCACCAACACTTGTATTGCGTTCTACTTGTCAAACCAGTAGACCACCACCTACCATCTCCCGCCACCACCACCACCACCACCTCTTCCACTTTCTATTCACCCTTCCTCTTCCCACGTTCCTTCAATGCTCATCGCCACTCATTTCATCGCAGTATGTCTCTTCTCTCTTTTACTATTTTCTCATTCATTCATTCACCTCTTTTCCTTCTCTCTTCCGTTCTAGGTTTCTTTACAAGGGCCAAGCCAGCTAAGAAAATTGAATTCAACGATCGCCACAGGTCCTTTTATTTTCCGATTTGCTTTTGCTTAGCATTATCTTTTTCTCATATTGCTATGGAAATGCTTCTCTTCCACCATTTCTCTTCGGTCTTTCTTTTGTTTATTTTTATTTAATGTGCGAGGATAATGCTGTCGTAACTTGTTCCGTTACCTGATTTCTTCTTGTTTCCTCCCCTTTTGTCCGTTATTCTAGTCAGCGAGCTGTCACAACTGCATTGTGGTGTAACTTTCTTGTTTTTTCTCTCAAGTTTGGAGTATGGTTAGGTTCCTCTAGTCATGTCATGTTAGCTGAAGTGGTGCACTCGGTTGCTGATTTTGCAAACCAGGTATATGAGTTGGTTAGCATTGTACAATACGATTCTTTATGTAAACGAGAAACTAATTTGTGCTGCATAACTTATTTTGTAGGCACTACTTGCATATGGTCTAACTAGCTCAAGGCGTGCACCAGATGCCCTTCATCCGTAAGTTAAACAATGTTGTTGTGTTTGTTCACCCCCAGCCTCCAATTTTTCGTTATGTACTGATTGTTGAGCTGATTTCTGACATTGGATATGAATTCACGTTTTGTATGATTCAAGAACCATTATACATGTAATGGATGAATGCATGGTTAGCTATTGTGTCTGATTTCCATGAATTGTGCTTCAATCGCTATTTGTGCAAAATCTAACTAGACTCTATATGATAATAAGTTATGGCATCCATTTCTATTTTATGGGATGAACTTAGATGTTGCTTTTGTGTTTACTTGAATTTTGGAACTTAATCACTGTGTTAAAATGATGTCTTCTATTTCTACAGATATGGCTATTCCAAGGAAAGATTTGTCTGGTCTTTGATATCTGCTGTTGGGATATTTTGTCTTGGTTCTGGTGCTACTGTTGTTAATGGAGTTCAAAACTTGTGGACTGCACAGGTATTTAACCAAATTGGATCTTTGAAATTAAAACAGTTAACTTATTCTATAATAAATTATGGTCAATTTTCTTATTTCAATTATTCATCTGTGAATTCTCTTATTCAAGTTATTGACTTTTTAGAGTTTTTCTTTTCAGCCCCCTGAAAATATGCAGTATGCAGCTGTGGTGATATGTGGTTCATTCATCATTGAAGGTACTGCTGTCTGCATTTCAGTCTGGTGCAATTTATTCTCCTTTGTCTATTTCAGTCCTTTCCTTTTTCAATGATCATTATTTGTTAGGTGCCTCTCTTATTGTTGCCATACAAGCTGTCAAGAAAGGTGCAGCCGCGGAGGGAATGAAATTAAGAGATTATATTTGGCGTGGCCATGATCCTACATCTGTTGCAGTGATGACAGAGGTAGTAACTTGTGCTTACTCATCTTTAGTTCCTGGACCATGTTACAGTTTATTGGGTTTAAGCAACAATTGTTGATGGATCAAAGGAGAAAAAAACTCATTTAGATATAAGTTTTGGATAAAATGAATTATTTATCACGTGTTACATATTTGGCTATATTTTTCCTTGGAAACAGTTAATTAAAGCTAGTTATTTTTTGGATATTTAACTAATGGAACTTCAGCTTCTGTGCTCCCCTGGGCCATGGTAAAGAAAATGTGTTTTTGTTGTCATTTTGCATCAGAAAAAGGTTCAAGGATGAGTGACCTAAAACTTTTATTGCCGGGAGTTTTCTATTTGTCTCTCTAATGGACTATGCAACATAAACTTATTTGTCTATTTAGCTTTTAAACCCTTTTGCAACTGATGAATTAAGATTTTGTCTGGTTGTTTGTTCTCATATATGGTAGCTAAATATGCAGGACGGTGCTGCAGTAACTGGCCTTGTTATTGCTGGGGCATCATTGGTTGCTGTGAATGTTACTGGAAATGCCATTTATGATCCCATAGGTTCAATCGTAGTTGGCAACTTGCTTGGAATGGTAAAGAGGGTTCAGAAGACAGCAAAATAGCATAACATTGACACCTATTTTAATTTAATTTCATGCTGAACTAACCATGCAGGTAGCCATATTTCTTATCCAGAGGAACCGACATGCTCTGATTGGTAGAGCTATGGATGACCATGATATGGAGAGAGTACTTCAATTTTTGAAAAACGATCCGGTACAAGCTTACTAGGTTCTACTGAGATATGATAACTTCTTATCATTCATTTGACTAAGGTGACTTTCATGCTTTAGGTTGTAGATTCCCTCTATGATTGCAAAAGTGAAGTTATTGGGCCTGGATTCTTCAGATTTAAGGCAGAAATAGGTTGGTTGTCTTTCTCGTTCATTGTTGTTATTTTCTATGTAATATAGGTTGTGGATATAATTCTGGGATTTGCCTTTATTTAGAACATAGGCCATTTTGTTTGTGTTTTTGTTTTTTTTAAAAAGTGGAACTTTTTAGTTCAAATATATGCTTAAAAAACTCGCTATCTTTTTTTTTTTTTGGGAAAAATGATCATGCATGGTCTTGGCAATTATTGGCATCAAAGGTCTTTATTTTATCACAATAATCTTCCTGATCCTGTTATATGTAAAATCCTACAATCATTTAGTTTGCTATAATTTTCATCACCATTTTTTGGTTATTTGAAACACGCTATCCTTCTCAAGTTTCAATTTACATAGCTGTAGCCTGTAGCTGCTGTACTACTTCTGTATTCCTAATTTCCTTTTTGATATTTATTTTTATATCTATTAGAATTGGTACTCAGAACCGTAGAACAAGCATATGTTTCGATAAACTTCAATTGGGAAAAAAACTTATGATATAGCTTTTTTTTAGAAGCTGGTCTTTCTAATTTATGAGAAAAGCATTAAAACTGTCTTTGAGGATTTTTTTCTTTTCCCCTGAAACTTGTCTAATTATCATTTTCTTTAATGAAAAATTGTTTCATTACTTTTTAAATAAAAAGCACAAGCAAACTGACTCAAAATTGGAGCTAGAATCTACATAATAAATTCAAATTTTACCATCTACATCCATAAGCATGTCAAATTCTGGCAATGGTAACAATTAAACAGGATGCTGTTAATATGATCATTCTTGATGAAACAGATTTTAATGGAGTGATGGTGGTGCAAAATTATCTTAAAAGGACTGGACGTGAAGAGTGGGCCAGACAGGTGAATACTCTTCTTTTATTATTGTTCGTGTAAGACCTCTGATAATATTTTGTTCTGCTGTTATTATTGGTATTGTTCCACTGCTGCTGCTTTTCATGACTTGCTAGCGAAACAGTAATGCCTTGACACCAGCTTAAAATATGTGCATTTGTAATTAGACTACATGAAAACTATCCTAGGACATTAGTTCACATTTAAAATAATAGTATAATTTGGCTCTTAAGGCATGGCTGGTGTAGGTTACTTCCCCCTTTCATGATCATTCATAATAGTTCCGTTGCCCCTGCTTCATGCCATTGTGTGGTTTAGAATATTTAGATATGTAACTTTCATAATGACCAAGTTGATTTTGTACCACTTCTGGACTTTTGTTATTTACAGTTTCGTGAAGCTACAAAGGAGAAGGATGATACGGCCCTAGTGGAGATTATGTCAAATTATGGTATGCAGTAGTAAACTTGATCCTTATAACCTTGCTGGATGAGAATGGAATACTTACAGTTGTAAGATGTGGCAGGTGAGGAAGTAGTTATAGCTTTAGGAAGTGAAGTGGATAGGTTAGAGAAGGAGATCCAAAATATCGTACCTGGCATTCGGCATGTTGATATTGAGGCCCACAATCCAACAGAGGCGACCTTGTCAAGTGAAAGTTCTCAATAAATGACATCCTCTTCACATTCATTTGTTATCAAAAGCATTTATGAAAAATTTGTTTGGCTTTATTCAGTATCATTAGTTCTTTGGGGTCTTGTTTCTGAAGGAACTACGAAATTGAGTCGACAGCTCTTCACCAAAACGTGTTTGGGTTTGTGGAATGATATCAGAGCTTCCTAGAGCGTGAAAGACAGTAGAAGCCATATATGAAACAGTGCTACGGTGCCAATTCCGTTAATAAATTAGAAACAGCAACCCCCCCGCCCCCTTTTCTGTACTGCAGTTGTCATTTAGAGCAAATACCATGGTTCACAGTAAAAAGTAAACGAGAAGTCATAGGGACATTCTTTAATATACTATTTTGAACATACTTTTAACTCTAAATTTATTAGAATTCACGATATATATATATATATATCATTATTTGTTGAGGCTCAGAATTTGGTTGAATTTTAATAAAATTTAACCAATAATGAAATATGTATTAGAAAGTGTAATACGAGTGTTTTTCAAATGAAGTTTATTACATTAAATTTCAATCGCCACTGGTAAATGCAGTCCATTCATTGCTTTAGAAAGAGACCACAACAGGATATAATTATTTATTAATCAACCATTGGATTACCTCTCGATCGAAAAAAGAAAAACAACCACGAGAATACCGAGATTTACGTCGAGGCAGGGCGTTATTCATTCCGAGTTTGTGATACTTCAAAGACTCAAAAGTCTCGGCAAAAGTGAACGGTCTTTGGAATATTCCTCAGCTACACCCTCAAACGACAGTACTTGACGAAGATTTCATCCTCACAGTACGCCTCCTCTATGGATACACGGCCTTGGAGGCATAGAATAGGTTCCAAGATATTGCAATAAATTAACTAAGACAATATAATCAATTGCTGTGCTAAAAACTTGATGTGCTACTTCCTCGGAAGACGGAAATGGAAGTGTACATTTAGCCCTCAATGCAAAAAAGAACTACAATGATTGAATTAAAATAAGTCATGTAAAGTCCGAAGAACTTGTTATCGGAAGTAAAGATGACAACTATCAACATTATTTGAAGGAGCTTAGCAGCAGAGTGGCATTTCTTACAAAATTGTATACTCCACAATTGACAACTAATATTTTTTCCTTTGAAAAATCAAACATATATCTCATGAACCTTGAGAAGATAAAAAATCTAAAATTAATATAAAATATATATTATACATCAATAAGAAACAAAAATTATAATAACTATAATAATTTATATATAAAGCTAGCCTTCACAAAAAAATTAAATTAATATAAAAATATATTATACCTCAACAACAAAATAAAAATTACGATAATAAAATAATAATTTATACATAAAAGCTAACACAAAGTTTATTTATTTTAATAGTAAATGTTAAAAAATAATTCCTTTAGAAAACATTTCGTCACCAAAATTTGCTCGATTTATCACCACTTTGATCAAAATTTTAAGGTATTATTTTATTTATTCTCATAATTCGACGAATCCATTCACAATACCAATATTATAAAGCATAAACAAAATCGCGGTGTAGTGTTGGGCCGCAACTCAGATATAACCGCGAATATTTGACTTATTACTGCATGAAAAGATAAGTCTTTCAATGACATTAAATAACATTTTTGCAAAGTTGTATATGACCGGTGTGTAAAATTTAACTCACGAATAACATCACAAATCAATCCAGTAAAAACCGACTCCAAATTTTTCCCTGATGTTGACTTGTGCAAAAAAGACCCGCAAATCACCAAAAGAAATCTTAAGGAAAAACTAAAAACAAACTTCAAACCAGGCATGGTATGGTATTCATACTTTCAAAAGGAGGCTAAGCATTATAAATCGAGCATGTAGAAATTCATAATAGCAATATTTTAAAGTAAAATTCATCACTCTCAGACTTGTAAATTGAAAAACAAAATTAACCTTAACAAATGATTTATAAAAGTCAGAAATGTGCTATTCTCAAAATTTCAGATACGAAAATGGTCTGAACTTGGTCTAAAGCAAACAAGGAAAGATAGATTATCCTAATCAATGAGTGAACGCTGCCAAGGCTTAATTCATTCTCCTGATTAGCTCATTGATGTAATTCTCCCGGTTGCCAGCATCACCTCCTTCAACATAGTGGTTCCTCTTCTTCTTTAAACCACCCAAAGGAGCCTTGAGCTTAAATGGCCAGAGGAAGTTGTTTGCCTCCTTGAAGTGAGGTCCAACAGTTATGATCTCATGGACAAGATCTTCTGTGGATATGATTCCATATTTGCCAAGAGCCTGCCATTCAAGAAAGTGAGCAGCATGCAGTGAACAAATTCAAATTGTAAAATAATTAGTTTAAATATAGTAAATTAACATACCTGCTCAATGATGGCGTTGTCAGTTAGGGCAATTCTCTGCTTGTTTAGCTTTCCATACCCTCTCTTATAAATAAGTTCCCTCACACTCTTCAGATTTGGATATCTATAACAAAAACAAAAGTCTCTTCAGCAGTCAAAAATAATCGACACATTCAAATGAGTAGGACAAGGGAGTTGACATACCCATAAGTCACATATGGCTCAACTCTGTGGAGCATGTTCATTGTGGCTTTGTTAACTTTGAGAAAAACACCATTGAAAATCTGTTTTAAGAAAAATTTAAGCATCAGCATCACCAAATTGCTTTCATATTAAGCAAATTCTGTATGAAGTTGCACTTTTACCTTTCAAATGCCAACAAATTCCATGCAGTGCATTACAATCATGATACAAAACACTAATCAACTTAACTTCTCTGATCTCTAAATGAAGGCACTTTAATGCCTCACAACTTAAACTTAATGCAGAACCTTGTACCACCAAAGCACGGTCCAAGGCCCAATTACCAAACATGTAGCCTTAGATTAGAAAACAAAATAAGAGAAAAGAAATGAGATGATCACATATGTAGTGGTAAGACAAATTTTTATAGCCCTCACTTTATTTATCTTCTTTTTTCTCAAAAATAAAAATCTTCCTGTCTCAACTATCCTACAAACTAACCTCAAGAGTAACTGGAAAGCATAACAATCCATAAAGAAAATTCAAACATCCATAGAGCATTCTATGAATATAAGTAATACCTGTCTCAATCGCAACAGCTGCAGGATCTTTCTGGTCTTGGGGTGCATGGCATTAATACTGGAAAACCAGTAGTATATGCGTTAGAACAGGCAGAAGACTTTAAAATTTGTGATAAACAGCAAACAAATAATCAGATAACACATACCCACGAATGCGGATGATAAACAACAGCTTAGCCTCAGGATCGACATAAAATCCACCTTTCAGCTTAGCCTCGCGTTTCAACTGAATCAATTCCTTTTCCTATAAAATTAAAAACAAAAAACAAAATCACAACAGGATCAGGAAGGGAGAAAAACAGAGTAATAAAAGGAAACATGGTTGAGAAGAGTAGGAACACATACCTGCGCATCGTACTCCTTGGCATACTGCTTAGCTCTGTTGTAGATCAATTTGCGGCTCTCGGCTCTCTTCTTCTTAGCAGCTTCAAGTTCTTGCTTCTTCGCCAACGCCCATTCCTCTTCCCTCTTTCGCTTCTTCAACACAGACTCGGGAACAATTGTCTTCACTTCTTCACCCATTTCTATAATTCCTATAACGAAACAAAACAGGCTGAAACTTATGACATGCGCAAATCTAAATAATCATAACACGCAAATGACAGATCTAAAACGCGGATTCAACAACACGCAGGCAAGAGAATAAGCTTGAAAGACGAAAAATAATGGCAGATCGAAGGAGGCATAGGAGATAAGAGACGAACCGAGCTAAGGCCTCCGCGACTGCAAACTAGGGTTTTCTCGGCGGGCTTGACAACAAGAAGTAATGAGATAGCTAGGGTTTTGTAGTGGCTGTATATCGTCACGCTTCTGATATTCGACGGTTCTGATTCGTATCTTGCTTCAGAGATTAATTATGACCGTTGATGAAAATGAGACCCTGTTGGACTAGTTTTTTCTCGATCCTAAGCCCATGTCATGTCCACTTAGACACCCAATAGGCCCACTACTGTTTAAACACACTCTTTTATTACAAACTCTTTACTGTTAAGAAAGAATTAAACGATTTTGTATATACTCTACTGCAATACAGTATTGTTTTTCATTTTTTTTTAATTCACTTTTATATCAAAATATTTTTTATTTATTGAATATTCGTTCGATGGAAAAATTTAGTTTCCTTAAGTCGATTAATTAATAAAAAAAATTTAATCAACATTAGATTGATAAAAGTACTTATAAGTCGCTATTAAAACATAACATCAGATTCATATTTTTAATTTTTAATTTATAAAAATATTTTTTAACATATTCTTTTTAAGAAAAGTTTTATTATTAGGTAACATTCATACGAAGCACGCTAAAAAAAGTGAGGAATAAAATATAAAGAGTTGAACACAGATAATAAAAAAAATCTATATCAATGTTATTAAATAACAAAAAAAAATATGTTACAAATAATGTATTAGATAATTGATTCTTATTATTTAATCTATATTTTATTTAAATTATCATAGTTGAATTAATATTTTAAAAGATATATTTGCAGGAGTCACTTGGTATAAGATACTAAAAGACGGATTAATTTGGAAAAATAATTTTTTTTTATTTTAATTATATATATATTATTTTAAATGTTGAAAAATTAAAAAAAAATTATATCTTCCTGTAAATATTTTTAAAAATAAAATAGTTTCTAATTATCTCCTTCTCATTCGTATTTTTTGGAAGAATTTTGCTGATTAAATATAAAAAGGACGTCCATGTAGTGTATAATTCAAACTCTTAAAAACTGTATATACCATCTTATAATTACCTCTTATTGAAAAATGTGTTGATTCTTTTTTATTATTGTTTTCTTTGGATAAATTTAAAAATTGTTTATGATAACATTTTTATTTTTTAAAATTATAAAAATATTATTTATTTTATTTTTAAAATTTTATAAAAATAAAAATATTATTCTTGTAGAATTTTTAAAAAATGAAAATTTTATAATTAAAATAAGCCCGCTAAATCTTTGTTGAGACTCAAACTGTCCATTTTAAGGAACATATAAAATTTCCAACACACTTTTACTTTAAAGGTTCATCCCATACTTCCACTTTTATTTTTGGTTTCCAAAATTTTTTAAATTTTAATATTTATTATTAAATTAATTTAAATTTTTATTCGTCCAAATTATTACACCGACCAATTATTTTCTTTTTATTTTTTCTTAACTTTTTCCCTCACAAATAATGTCATACCGTTAAATTATTATTTAACTAGAAGTTTGTTGACACAATAAACTAAATTAAGATGAAGAATTTGAAAAGTTATTTATTTAGGTGACACATGGGAACGAGGTTGGTAATAAATACTTATATATCTAATGTATGAATTATGTTCAGACGTGAGAAGGAATATAGAATAAAAAAACAAGGTATAAATTTAAATTAAAAATGGAACTTTTTAATTAATTAAATCAATAAGAAATGGCATAACAAGAAGAAAAGTTAAAGCCTTACTCCATTTGTTTGGTTAGGTAAAAAGGTTAGAAGAAATGAAAATGGTGAAAATAGTTTTATGCTCCAATGTTAGGTTTGTAGAACAAACCCACCAATGATAGGAATAGGTGCAGTAAACCATCCAGAGTAATTGCGCTCCCAATTTCTCATCCCTAGAAATATTCTCCCAAACAAAAAGTCCAATAAATTTTGAGTAGCTTTGCTTTTGGAAGTTTATCTCCTCTAATCAAGTGACATTAGAACCTTCATGGACAATGATGAGTCAATTAGACCAAAGGATAGCAATTGCAAGGTAACTACGCTGGCCAACAAACATGCTTCGTTTAAGGGCGATGATGAAGAGTTTGTTTTCTTGCTGAATAGAGAAAACAAGCAGTCCAATGGTTTCTCAACAAATGAGAGAGTGATTTAAATTTGCTTTAATTTCACAATAAAAAAAGAAGTGAAAGATGATTAACTCAACCAAGAGAAAAAGGACTTTCGACGTGAATAAGGGGAGAGAGATCTTGAAGGAAAATAATGTTTTAATTGTATTTTCTATTTAAAAAAATTATAACTTCATTTTTAAACATCTTTATCAGAATTAGAAGACTGCTAAGACAAAGAATTAAATAATTATCAAACTTTAGGATTATCTAATAGATACTATTATGTGGAACTATCAAAAAAATCCAAAAAAGATATTCACGTTAGTGGTGTTTGTGTTTATCTTTGCTCTTAATTGGTGTAAATTTTTGTTTAGATCAATAATTTAAGCTTTAACTCAATTAGAACAAGATTCAATAATATATAAAATAAAATCTTCTCAATCAATTTTGCTGATATAATATATCAATCTTATTATTATATAGAGTTATAAGATCAAAGAAATAATAGAATTAAAATTAAGGTATATTTTACATTATATATTTTAAAATAAATAATATCAGTATAAACGTAATATTATGTAATTTTTTTTTCATCCGATTATAATATTTTATTATTAATATTTAATTATTTAAAAATTAAAAAATTACAAAATATCAAGTTGAATTGAAATAACTTAAAACATGTACCAATTTTGTTTTAAAATAAAATTCATCAAAATTGATAGGAAACTAAACTAGTTTAAAAAAAATTAGATCAAATTTTAAACATCCCTTATTATCAGATATTGGATCAATGCTTAACCATTTGAACGTTGTTGTATATTAATATAATAATACAATTTTATAAATTTGTTTTTTTAAAATATTATTTACTTTGTGTTTTTTTAACTCCTATTTTTTTATTTTCCACAACCAAATTTATTTGACTCTTGACTCACCAATCCAAACAGGTTGAATTAGGATGACAATTCTTTAACTATTTTAAATTTAGTAAATTTTATTTAGGTGAGTCGGTTTGATTTATTTTGATTTGTTACATATATTAACATTTTGTTAAGATAAAAAATGAAGTAATAAAAAAGTGAAAACGAATAAAGAAGAATGTAGAATAAATAATAAAATAAAAAATCCATCTCATTTAAACAAACAGATTTAACTAGAAAAATAGATTCATTACTTTGCTATTCTTTATTAACATGAGATTATTTATATTTTTTATGTTATACACCTTGTAATTAATCTTAGAAAACCAAAATTAAAAAAAATTTAAGCTTTTGATCCCAATTTCACCTAACATAAGGAAATAATTATTTAAAATTTTTCATTATTTTAAATTTATATATTTGTTTATCTTTTTTAATAAAAAATGGAATTTAAAAAAAAATTAAAAAGTCTAAACCAGTGTATCTTACTAAAGAAATTAATCCTCTTTTTTTCTCATCTCAAACAAGTAAAATTTATTATTTTTATTTTATCTTTACACTTTTAATTTTATATTTATATATACAATATAATAAATATTATATATATATTATAATTATTGATGCTATGTATAAATTTTAACATTTATAATAATTTAATAATTTTATATAAAATATAAAATTTATCAATTAATTTGATAATTTAAAAATATTTATCAAATAAATTATATGTATAAAATTTTATATAAAATAAAAATTAATTAATACTTCATCTTATAATTTTAGATTAACAATTGGTATATTATTTAGATATATATAAATATTAATAATTAAATTTATAAATTTTAAATTTTTTAAAATTTATTATACATAATTATAAAATATTATAACATAAATTAATAGTTGAATTAATAAATCTTGTTTTATATATAATTATTAAGTTATTATTTAGATATATATATATATATAAATATTAATAATTAAATTTATAAATTTTAAATTTTTTAAAATTTATTATATATAATTATAAAAATATTATAACATAATTTAGTAGTTGAATTAGTAAATTTTGTATTTTATATATAATTATTTAATTAATGTAAGTATTAAAATTTAACATCCGATTTTAATAAATTCTAATTATATATATATATATTTCACATTTAAATAATAAATCTTTATGTATAAATTAAATATTAAATAAAATAAATAAAGGTTGATCTAGCTATTAAAACTTTTATAAAAATAATATAATTTTTATTTTAAATTATAAAAATTTACTATTTTTTATATTAATAATATTAAATATTATAATTTTAAATAAAAAATATTATTTATTAGTTTCTGATTATATATCATCAAATATACAATATAAAATTTGTTTATAATTATATAATTTTTATTTATATTAAAGACTATATATTAAAAAATACAAGATCATTTCAATTAAATTAATATATATTAGGAGTTTCTTTAATATTAAGAAAATATTTCTTATATTTTTAATATAAAATATACATATTTTTTTTAAAAATAGATGATTCAATTTACAAATTTATATATAAATTAATTTTATTAAAGTCAATTATATTATTTTAAATCAAACATATATTTCATCTATTTCTTTTTTATATGTTTACAAAAAGAAAAAAGATTAATTTATATTTATATGTACATTCTAATTTTTAAAAGAGTATTAATTTCACTTATATGTTTATGTCTATTTAATTATTATCAAATTCTAATAAATAAAAGAAGAATAAAAAAGATAATTATATTTTAAATATTTATATATTTTTTACGGATAAAAAGCAACTAAAGAAGTATTTAATAAACTTAATTTTACATAATAAAATTGACATATTCTTTATTTAATTAAAAATATTAAAAAATAATCAAATAATATATTACTGAAAATTTTGAAATAAAATAAGATAAAAAATATTGTACATTTGTACCGTGGAGTTGCATGCATGCCACAAATGCACAAAATAACAAGTTTGTTTCGTGCATTGGTGTACGCTCACGAGAGGGAAGTTTCCACGAAATTTCCTATCATCTTTTCCAACCTTTCCAAGTCTCCCAAGTCAAATTTCTCATACTTTTCTTTTGAAAGAAAAGGATCGGCAGTATCTTCCTCTCTTTCCGTCTGCACTTCATCGCAATCCACTGAAACTTAACTGGTATGTGATATGATATCTGTAATGGAATCCAAATCTCCTTTACAGTATCCAGGTCGATTTGTAAATCTCTGCTCTTCCATCATAATTGTGCGTCTTCTTTCTCTTACTGCATACCTTTTTGAAAGAAGTTATTTTCCATCTTACAAAAGCCATTATCATACGTGATGTTTATCACAGTCTCCTCCTGTACAGCAGAATCATGCATTTCCCGCTCCAAACCAAGTCTCCTTCTGACACCGATTGTGATACATACTCATGAAGGGGAAATTCGGTTTCAGAAATATGTGAACTCATCCTCTTATCCATATTCATCGTCATTCTTTCTCTTCAGGTAATTAATTGAATTTCAAGACTTTGTTTCTATTGATTGACATATTTAATTTTCATTTTTGGTAAACTTGATTTACTATCTGTGTTACATGAGACAATTATGCACCCATAAGCCTTTCAGAATAGATTGCGTAATTTTAACTAGCTCTATACAGAATCAGGACGTTTTCCATCCTTATTTAAGTGTTGATTTCATTATGTTAACACATTGCTCAATTTAATGAACCAAAAACATCTTACTTCATTTTTATTTTTCTTTCTTCCTTAGTTTTTTTAAAAGAAAAAATTTTTCTATGCACAAAAAAATAAAGAAAAGTAATAGAAAAACTAAAAGATATCACCACCAATTATAAGAAAAAATATTATCATGCTATATATAATAACATATATCTATTTATACTCATACTTAAACAGCTAAATTTATTTTTTATTTTTTAAAATTATCAATCTTTTAAATAATGAAAGTGATAGATAGATAATATTATTTATATATAAAAATATTATAATTGTTCCTTCTCCTTTTAATTTAACCAAAACAAATTAGGACTTAGAGTTGAGTTAAATCAATGGATGAAATATATTTATAATTTTTTAAAATAATTAAATTTAAATTTAAATTTTGTAATTTTAAAATTTTTAATATATGTTCTTTATTTTTTGAAATATTTTAAGTATAATTTATAATACAAATTCAAGTAAATTAAATTAAACTAGATTGATATTTTTTTTAAAAAAATTCAATCATTTTTTAATTGCTTTCATTATAATATTTTGATCATTTATTTTAATGTAATATAATTTAGGTTAAGTCAAATACTATAATCAAAACGTTTTAAAAAACCAGTGGCTTAAATTAAAATTTTTAAAAAACAAAAAGTATGTTTAATTTTAAATTAATAACAAACATTATTGTCTGATATGTTGTGATGGCATTCCTTATGATAATTTGTGGCAGCATATTACACCATTTATATTTGCTAGTTAAGAAGACTTAGTACTTGTTTGGATAAATGTCAAAAAAGCTTAACATGAGTCTTGAACGTGGAAGCTCTTATTGTGTTTTAAACGTGGATTTCATCCAAGTAAAACCACTATTCAAACACGCTACTGGACACAGCATGATGTACGCCTAAATGTCTGGTTCTCACTGGCTCACTGGATCCAATTGCATGTTTTCAGGATTTGTCATTGCGATGATCTAAACTGACGACTACATTTACGGATCCAATAAAAATACTTAGACTGTCTAACATTTGTTTTTAGATAAAGAAAAAATAATATAAAAAATTATGTTTAACCTATTTATATATATATATTATTATATTTATATAATTTATTAAAATTTTAATTTTTAATTTAAAAAAATATTAGATAATTTTTTTTCTTTTATCTTCAAAATAAAATTATCCTCCACTACTTTTATTTACTTTCATAATTTCATAACTTTACTTAATAGATTCTCAATTTTGTGTGATATAACTTCATATAATATTTAATTTTTAAGAGAATCTCATACACTAAATATATACCATATGTAATATTTTATAATATTTAAAATAAATAATTATAATTTTTTTTAATATTTATTATTTATGTTATTTTAATTTTATAATAAATACTATATTATGAATATATTACATATGTATTAAATTTTTATCAAATTTATTATAATATTATAAATAATATAATAATATAATATTTATTTATATATTTTTATTTTATATATTATATATAATACAAGTTATGATGTTATATGAATTTAGAATAATATACTAAAATTATTGACTGTTAAATAATTTTAATTTAGTTTTTTATAAATGACATTGGTAAAAATTGAATTAATAATTTTTATAATTTAAAAAATATAAAAGTATATTTGTATAAAATATTTTAAGTTTATAAATTTTTAAATAATATATTATATATATATAAATTTTAAGTATATTAAATAATTTTTTTAATTAATTATTTATATATATTTTAAATTTTTTTATAATAAATTTTTAAATAGATTTATAAAAAAGTAAATCAGATTTTAAAAAAAATCAATAATAAATCAAAATTAAAATTTTAAATTTTTAAACAAAAAATTAAACACTTAAAATTTAATATATTTTTCTCTGTAACAACGGTGAAAGGTAAATATCCAATTGGATGTAGGATTGATGTTTTAGATTATTCACTTCGTTTTTTTTTTATTTGATGTTCAATGTGCACACGTATTTTAAAAAACAAATGATATATTATTATTTTTTAAATTTTTATCAAGGATAAAATAAGATATATTAATTATTTATTGATTTATAATATAATTATTGAAAATAAATAAAACAAGAATATTAAAATGTCGAACCTAAAATAATGAAGGGAGATTGATTACTGAACTGTTTGAAGTCCAATAAAAGGTTTTTCTTAATGTGCATCTCTTGAATTAAAAGTTATAATATTTAGTATTATTAAAGTATTAAATATTGTGATTTTGATAAGAAATTACTATTGTAGATTTATATTATATATGTTTAAGCATGCATTAGATAAACTGTTAATAAAATTATGGTTTTATTAATCTTAGTTATCATTGTAAATTTTAAACATATAAAATTGGTAATTTTTTACTGGAGAAATAAAAATTTACTATATTTATATTATTTTACATAATAAAATTATTTTAATTAAAATATACCATTTATGAAGATTTAAAATTAACCATAAAAGATGAGTTTACCATTTTCATAAAATTATAGTATTTAGTTACTTTTTAAATATTTTTATTTATTTATATAATTGTGAAAAATTTGGAGTAAAAAATACTGCCTCATTTTTATTTATTTTGCAGAAAAAAAATATTTTTTATTCATCTATTTACATAGAAATTTAAGACAATATTGATTGCAATTTTTTTCAACAATATCCTTCTATTTATATAAAGGTAACTAAAAAAATAAGTGAAAAAAGATTGTATAATCAAATAATTAAAGAGTAGATAAATTCTTTATTAAATAAATTTGACAAAATAATTAAATATTTTTATATTTAAATAAATAAAAGATAATATTTAATACTGAAAAATGTGCTCTAGAATTCAAAATAGAGAAAAATATTAAATAATTTTTGTCAAACTTTATCGAGTATAAATACCGTAAAGGGTATAAAGAGGTAATTTTAGACGAAAGGTTACTGTTTTATTGATACAAAATTAATACCACGGTCTTGCATATTAATTTTGAAATAATCACTATGTGGGGTAGGGTACAAAAATCCAGCATAATCACTGCTGTATCTTAATTGTATTAGAATTACATGCTGAATGAATGTGTATGTGTTGTTAGCAATGCTTGATTGAAGAGCGTGTTGAAATTTTTTTTGTTGACATGCTTTAATTTATAGTTTTTATTTTTATCTAATTAATTATTATATATTTTATTTAATTAAAAATATTTCTATAAAAAAATAATTAATTTCTTAATCAACACAAGTTAGATTTTATAAAAAAATACAATTTTTTTATTATAATTTTTGTAAAAAACACAAAAGTAAATAAAATATAATATTCTAATGAAGGACATGAGCGGGATAGAAAGATCTAGCATAATCACCATACGATACTAAATTAATACCATCGCATTTAACTTTAATTTTATTATAATTTTTAAAAGTCAAATATTTATGTTAAGTAATTGATATTTAATTTATTTTGTTGTCGAAAAAGGTTTTTATGAAGGAATTTTTTAAATAAGTTATTTTTAAAAAATATTTTAAGATAAAATAAATTAAAAATAATAAATATGAAATGATTTATTCTATAAATTTTGTTAAATTATTCTACTGAAAAGATAAATTATTTAAAAATATATAAAATAAGAATAAATAATACATAACAGTAAAATCTAATATTTAGATATAGATATAAGAGTAACTCAGGTAAAATTCTACATAGGGGATGTCGATAGAATGCATGCTGAGTACATACGGAATGTATGTGCATAAATAGTTGACCTTAGTTAGTGCATAGCAACAACTCTTGTTTGTTATTTAAAAAATAAAATTAAAAGAGAAACAGCAATGATAATTGAGAATGGAAATAAAAAATTGTCTACTGTGGGATATTGTCCAACAAAAGTTAACGGAACGGAACGCCACTCTAGCATCTCCACAAAATAGCACAGGGCGCACAACTCATTCATAGTTTTTGTTTTTGTTTTTGCTGAATATTTTTAATTAATTATTATTTTTCTTAGTTGATAGTTTTTAAATTATTTTTATTATTGTTTATCAAACTGTTTTGGCTGGAATTGGTTGGAGATGGTGGGCCCTGTATAGCTATAGAGTTCTGATCCGTGTTTTTTTTTTGTGCTATGCCTGCCATCTCCTCTGTGTGGCCTGGTCATTTGCCTTCCCACGCAGTGAGCATTTGAAATCGTCATTGTTGTTGTTGAGCGGCAACTATGAACGGCCACCTCATCGTTACCATACCTAACCGGCACCATGACGATGACGCCCCCCCTCCTTCCGATGACAACCACCAAGACGACGAGGACGAACTCGGGGATCCCGACGATCCTTTCGACATTGCACAAACCAAGAACGCATCGCATGAGACGCTAAGGCGTTGGAGAGTAATCATTCTATTTCTGTCATATTCTCTTTCCTTCATTCTATACTCTCTATTGTATACCAACAGCATTTTCACCTCTAGTTTATGCATCAATCAATGCACGTCCATATTGTTGGAGTTCAATTGCGCTTTTCTTATTCACAAGTCGCAAATCAATGTGCATTTTTATGTATATAATTATATATGGTTCCATGGTTGTTGTGAATGTAGAGATGCATTTGTCAGTGTAATGACTAATTCGTTGCGACTCATCGCAAACTCGTTATTATAATGCGTGTTTTGTTTAAATTTAAAATTAGGAAAAATGAATCTGTAAGTTGTGACTAACAACCTACAAATGCTTACATATACCAGACGTAGAACTAGAAGACCGAACCTATTTGAAATTAATCTCGTTGAGTCTTGATTCAATTGGCTTTAGGTACCATTGGGACGATAAGAACTTTTAAATGCAAAGAAAAAGAATATAAGTTCTAAGATGTTTCTTTGGTGTGGGCCAAAAGGGCTAGTTTTCAAATTTGTTCAAAACTACCGATTCATGTCTTCTCTTAAGCTAATCATTAGCAGCAACAGACTCTTCCCTTGTCATATTTAAAGGAATGTAGAAATTGCATTTCAGGTTCCCAAGCAGCACTTAATGCTCTAATGCAATAGAGTTTGTCATGGAGAATTCATCCATCGGTGCCAGTTTTACCATTATTTTAATCACTGGATTTGTTTTTAGCCGGTGCAATTTTGACGAGGAACATTAGGGTAGTAGTATGTCTGCTTATGCAAAGCATTTAAACTGAAGTTTCACTCATGTACAGCAAGCAGCACTCGTGCTCAATGCATCCAGGCGTTTTAGATATACACTGGACTTGAGAAGGGAAGAGGAGAAAGAGCAAAAGAAACGCTTGATTAGAGCCCATGCACAAGTTATAAGAGTAATGTTTCTGAGTACCAAACATGTTCCCGATTGATTTTTTCTAACTATGTTTGACCTTTCTCATAGACGAGTTTCTCATAGACGAGTAATTGTTTTATTAGGCAGCACTGCTTTTCAGATTGGCGGGTGAACGTGAACTAGGTATATTTCCTTTCTTATCATTTTGTTCTCCCCCATCTTTTAATTCTTCCGATGGCTATCATCTTTCCTTACCAAGAAATTAGGATAATAACAATTTTATTTAATATTATCCTGCCACCACTGAAACACATAATTAATGAATCACGTTTTTGTGGGCAATGGTAAGTTAATGTAGATCTTTACAGAAATGAACCACTGTGGACTGTGGTCCACTATTGGAATAAAATAAAAAAAAAATGACATTTACGCTGTTATTTTTATTTAAGGTACCTCAAACGAAGTTAGTAGCAGACTATTGATAATGGTTAGAAAAATAGTTAAATTATCTGGGTTTCTTTACCTTGAATAATATGCTCTGATGTGTTAGATATCCTTAGGCGGATATGCAATTTAGGAATCTAAACTAGGAAAGTCATACTCCTCCGATAACCTGTTGCAATGTCAATTGCTTTTCAGTTTATAGTCCTTCTTGGCATCGATTATATGAAAATCAATCTGTAATCTGTAGCAGGAATCTTGGTTGTAGCTTTCAATTAATTAATCTGTTTTTGGTAATTTTTTTTATTACTGCAATAACACTAAATGTACATAACTGCATGTGGTCAAATATTATACATTTTGAATTGTAATCTGCAATTTGATTTACTTATTACAGTCTTTCAATTTATATTTTGAATCATACAGTGATAAGTACACCTGTCACACCCCCAACTCCAGTTGGTGACTATGGTATTGGGCTCGAACAACTTGTTTCAATGTCTAAGGATCAGAGTATTTCCGCCTTACAACAATATGGAGGGGCAAGTCGATAACATAATTTTTGGTTGCATACCCAAATGTCAAAGTGATTTGGTTTGCTAATAATATCTAGTGATATCTTGTTCAGATTGGAGGCATATCAACTTTAATAAAATCTAATCCAGATAAAGGAATTAGTGGAGATGATGCTGATCTGGTAAAAAGGAAAAATGCTTTTGGAACTAATACATATCCTCGGAAAAAAGGGAGAAGTATCTGGGTATAATCTTAATGACTTTATCATTCTACATGGATATTTTTTTCTTCTTCTAAATTTCCAATTGATGAATTAATTGAAATACTGGCATTAATTGTATGTGATTGTTTTGCAGAGGTTTTTATGGGAAGCTTGGCAAGATCTGACTCTCATAATATTGATTATAGCTGCTGCCGTGTCATTGGTACTAGGAATAAAAACAGAGGTGTGATCAACACTCGTAATTGCTAATCATCAAATTAGGTTCTGGGCATGTTTCATGCTTATGCTTTGCTGGGCTTTTGTCTTTCATTATAGGTGATAGATTTCAAAGAAAATTTTAAGATGAACTTGACCAGGTTTTATTTGGTTTGAACAAATTCTTTCTTATGGAGAATCATGCTACAAAATCCAGAACAGTGAGATGCAATAAGGAACTAAAACTAACAAACCTGAATTATGGATGCTCATATAAAGCATAAAATTATTTCTTTACAATCTACTATTGTCAGATATGATATAGAAGTTAGATGTATCAGCTCATCCAGTAAATAACAACAAAAATGTGATGTTTTATTCAAAAAATAAAATAAAAAAGTAATGCTAGTTTGTTCTGGAAAACTATATTTCTGAAATGTTACTGGCCTGTATCATTAATGTTTTGGAATCAATGAGCATGGCGTATATGATAAAATGAAATGAATTTGTCACATTCTATTTATAGTCGATATTCACTCTATCAATTCTTTTGGCTTTTTTTTAGTGACATTACTAAATTTTGCCCTTTTATTCATCTTATTATGGGACCCCTCTGTTCTCTTTATATGCCTGTTTCTACATGGTGCTTGGTTCTGAATCTTCTGATCATTCTTGTCAGTTGAATAAATTTGTTTGTTACATTCTATTTATTTGACAAAATTATCATTCTCAAAGGTTTATCCTTTCCGTTATTTGTAATTGATAGGGTTTAGAAGAAGGATGGTATGACGGGGGAAGCATTGCTTTTGCAGTTTTTCTTGTCATTGTAGTTACAGGTATTGCATATAATACTGTCTTTTCTTTTTGATGAATAATCAATGGATTTAGTGCATGTTTGAATTAGCCTTTTTTGAGGCAGACAATTGTTTATTTTTCAAAATCTTTCTCACAAAGCTGTAAAAAATAAGCGATTATTTCTTCAAAATAAGCTGGAACAAACATGCACTTAATCCTATCAAAATATCTATACGTGTCTATATGAGGGACAGGCAGAGATTGGAGTGTAGACACAGTTCTATTTTTCGTTGAACTATTTTGGGTAGAATATGTTTTTAATCTCTCCAAATTTTTGAATTTTAGTTTTTGCCCTCATCTTTAAAATAATGAATTTTGGTCCCTTATTTTTTTAAAAATAAACTACTTTTAATCTCTAAAATAACCAATCTTTGACACCTGACATATACCAATGATGACAAGAATAGTTTTCTATTTTAAAAAATGAGGAATCAAAACCTGTCTTTTGAAAATAAGGGACTAAAACTAAATTTTTAAAATTTTGGAGGGATTAAAAATATATTTTATCCAACTATTTTTTGTTTTTTTGGAATTTTGGTATTAGTGATTCTACTACAACTTGTATTAATTTATGGACAAAACATAAGTGTAGTACCATAAGTGATTTTGATATTGTTCTCCAATTAAAATTGAAGTTTCTACTTAGTAACCGATAAAAATAAAGGTGGATATTAAATGTTGATATCAGTTACGGAGGTCCAGCTCCAATTTTGAACAACACCAAAAACACCTATACTACACCTAAGATTTGTTCTCAATTTATTTCAAGGACTGACTTTATGCTATATTACTTTTCCTTTTTGTTTGCCAGCTGTCAGTGACTATCGGCAATCTCTGCAGTTTCAGAATTTGAATGCAGAAAAACAAAATATACAATTGGAGGTGTGTAACATTATATCGTTAGAACATAACTTATCATTGGGTACCTAAACTATGTTTATATGCTATTGAACTTGTCACAGGTTATTAGAGGTGGGAGAACAATTAAGATGTCAATATTTGATATTGTTGTTGGTGATGTTATACCCCTTAAAATAGGAGATCAGGTGAGTTTGTATGGTATTTTGAGTTTGTCTGAAAATTGAGTAGTTTTCTTTCTTCACTGATTATCCTATGGGTATACTCAGGTTCCTGCTGATGGAGTATTGATCACCGGCCATTCACTTTCAATTGATGAATCCAGTATGACTGGTGAAAGCAAGATTGTATGTTTTATATACCTTCTATTGACCAAATTATCAGTTTCTAATTCTTATGACTTTTAAGAAAATAGTGTTCTGCAGGTTCATAAGGATCACAAAACACCCTTTTTGATGTCTGGTTGCAAAGTAGCAGATGGAGTTGGTGTTATGCTGGTATGATCTGATATTTAGTATTTCTAAATCCTGCTACCTTTTATTCCTACAACTCCTAATTGCTAAATGAAGAAAGTACTAAATATTTTTTATTTTTTCAAAACAATAAATGCATAAACCTTTTCATTTAATACTTTGTAAAGTAGTAGTAGTAGGATAAGAAGAGGATATATAGGAAGATATAGCAAAGCTCTATGATATTATATTCTCTTATTCTTGTTTGCTTGTTTTTTGATGAGCAATGGCTGTCGTTGATATAAAAATGCTACATTGTACAAATGTATTTTTGCGAAACAACTCACAAATAGAGAAAAATGAAAAAGTTTGTTGTATTTTCTCACATTTACTTTTCAATCTGGCTTTTTTTCTCTCTCTAACCATGATTGGTAGGCATTTGTAACTATTTTTTAGAAGATATTTCTTTATAAACAGCATTGCTGATAAAAAATAATTTATTTTAGGGTTTTGGGTTATTTTAAAGCAAAAAGTTTCTGGCCTATGAAGTTTGTTGTTGCATTATGCTTCCAGGCAGCATGCATATTCCTAACATTTTTTTTATCAATAACGTTGACTTTCAATCTGGGCATGGATCTTCCATGTCAAATTATAACCTGACAAGGTTGTGTTCAAATTGTGTCTGCGTGGGAGACATTAAATAGGTGGGGCCTATTATCAAGAGATAGGTACAAGATTTAACAGATGTTCATGCACATAGGCGGATCCATTCCCTTGTGTTACGTTGTTGATACTTTCAATCGATTAAATATTTTGAAATAGATAACTTGAATGCTACTCCATCCGTTCTTTTTTATTAATTTACTTGTGTCTCTAACGCTAAGAGTTTGATTCTTTCAACAATTATTTTTGTTGAAATTTTATTATGATTCTGTTGTTCATTGTCGTTAATCAGTGTTCTACTCTTTGCAAAAGTGTGTAGACTACTTCTATTGTGATTATGATATTAGTGGTCTTTAAGCACATGAGTAAACTTACAGAATGCCACCACCACAAGTCACATTTTAGACTTTGATTTGTAGGTAACTGGTGTTGGTATAAATACTGAATGGGGATTGCTGATGGCAAGTATCTCAGAGGATACTGGAGAAGAGACTCCGTTACAGGTTCCACCTCTGCTCCATCCAAAAAAACGGCTGTTGCTTTAGCTGTACCTTAATGAAACTTGTTTAAAATTATTATTTTTGGTGATATGTAAATGTGAAATAGGTACGTTTGAATGGAGTAGCAACTTTTATTGGTATAGTTGGGCTTACTGTAGCTGTTTTGGTGCTTGCTGTTCTCTTGGGCAGGTACTTCAATTATTGTTTTTTATGCTATAATTCACGAAACAGGCTTTGTGCCATTTTGAAATGCTATGTTTTGACTCTGAAATTGTAGATACTTTTCCGGCCATACAAAAGATGTATATGGAAACGTTGAATTTGTTGCTGGAAAGACTAGTGTTAGCAGTACAGTAGATGGAGTCATCAAAATTTTTACCATTGCAGTAAGTGCGAGTATTGAACTGGTTTTTACATTCTTTTTTTGTTTTTAATTTTTAACTAAATATAGAGCCATGCAGGTCACAATTGTGGTTGTTGCAGTGCCTGAAGGTCTACCTTTGGCTGTTACCTTAACGTAAGTAAAAGGACTAGGTTATCTTGTCATACAAAAATATATGGCCAAAACTAGGCCCCTGATATTGTTTTCTTCTAATCTGGGTCTTCTTCTGTTGCTTGCTCAATAGCTTGGCATACTCAATGCGGAAAATGATGGCAGACAAGGCCTTGGTAAGTATCATTTGATTCTCCAGTAATCATCTTCATATCTTAGTTTTGCACATCTTCTATGTTATTTTGAGTTTTAAAGCATCTTCTCTAACAGCCAAAAACATGCAGGTACGACGGCTATCGGCCTGTGAAACTATGGGCTCCGCTACAACAATTTGCAGTGATAAGACAGGAACGTTGACTTTAAATCAGGTGAGTTTCATTGTCTCAGGCTCGGGCAATCTAACGGGACAGTTATTGCTATAATTTACATTTATGCAAATGAATAAAAAGCTTCAAGACTTGTCAAGTTATTTAATTTACCTCCTCTTGATGTAGGTGCTTTTGGGTTGATAACACATTGGTCATTGACCTTCCTAAAATTCAGTTTGCTTTTGTTTCATTGTATGTTTTTGCTGAATAAGATGTTGATAGTTTTGGGACTTTTAAACAATATAACTTCGTGAATATATATACACATGATTGTTTTTGATTGATGAAGCAAAGTGGTTTCATTTCTATGTATGTTCACAAATAATATGCTTCTGTATAGAATATGGATGGGAGAAGGGTACCTTATTTTATTAAGGACAATAAGAGGTATAGGCAAGGAACTTGGAATAGATCAGTTGTTTAATAAATGGTTTCTGTTGTCTGATAGACCCGTTGTGTATGTATCCATATTTTTTGTAATAGTCATAGCCTATCTAATAGATTTTACAATTTGTTAAAAACCTACTGGTCCATTCTGCTAAACTCCCAGGTATCTGTTTTTTCTTCATTTTATTTAAATCTTTGAATTATCAAGATTTGATGGTAATTTATTTTATGGCTTCATAGATGACTGTAGTTGAGGCATATGTTGGGAAGAAGAAACTAACTCCACCGGATGACTCGTCAAAGTTGCATCCAGAAGTATTGACTCTGATAAATGAGGGCATTGCACAGAATACAACTGGAAATGTTTTTGTGCCTAAGGTTTGCCTTTATATGTAATTTTAGCGACTGTAACTAGGATTCTGTTTTACGTGGTGGTGTTTGGGGCTAAATTAACACAATGATTTGTTCATGGTCTTGATTTTATTTACAATACCTTGTGATTCTTCTAATAGACAGCTGCATGCAGCACTGGCATGCTCACAAGTTGACAAAGGTCATATCGTATGTGTTGTGTTCATTTATGTTCTGGAATATCAGAAACCAATCCAGTATTGCGTTAGATGTATAAAACCATTCATGAGCCTAGTTAACAGCTTATTTAGGAAAGTTAGTGCATTATTAGAGCTTCTACAAGGAAGTGGTTAAGACTTAAGAATTCAATTCTTGTTTCCTCCATTCTTCTTTATTAAGTTGAGTTTCAGCATAATGTAAACTGGTCATGTGCTTGTCCAGGTGTCCATTGTTAAAGTCCAAGGGTATTGAGTGATAGGCTGTTAATATAAGACTAATTTTGAGCCTTCACCTATGCTATCTGCAGAAGGTAGGGTAGGCATATACATTGTCCATGCTTCAAGCCCCAAGGGCTCTTTTGTGAGGGGGCCTATTTGAGATATAAAAGCATTCATGAGGCTTCATCTAACTCTTAAGCTTTTTGAAAGTTGGTCCTTGACAGCGTTTGCATTCATAATAATTAAGATTTTTGTTGGGGTTCTTTCTGAAGTTGGTTAGCTAAAGTCAATGCCTAGAATAATTTAAAACAATTTTGTAGCTTGATTAGTTAAAGAAAATTTTCTGCCAATTGCTTGTGAAAAATATGCCTAAAGAATTGACAATTAAAATGTACAGGGCATCAAATGTATGGTTGTAATACTGGGCTGATAAATACAAAAGTTTCTATAAGATAGTTCAATTTGACAAGCATGATCAAGATGTCTACTCCTGAAGCTTAAATTCTTTACATTTACATGCAGGGTTTTAGTGCCTAGAATTTGGATTTAAAGACAACTGTTGAAACAAGTGTTTAGTTGCAACCTGCAATTACCTCTCCAGATGTTGGAGCTTATCTTTGTGCCCCTGGCTTGCTTAATGCTAATAAAGCTAATACTAAGCGACTCACAGATGTCAAAGTTTGTTTAAAAATGTCATTCTAAATTATTTTAAGAATGGAAATTAAGAATATGATTGATGAATGCGTTTGGGGGCTCTTATTTCTATTATTGGTATCTGATAATGGTCACTTGGTTTGCTTGTGCCTAGTTTCTTTTATAGCGGCTAGTATAAACCAATATAATATCTGATATTACTGCATATAGATAGTAAAGAACAAAAGTTTTTGGTTTTTCGTTTACTTAGATGAGATTGTACTGGTCTTGTTGTGAATGTTACTAACATAAAAGCTGATAGAATTTTATTTATTAACCTATTCTTGTCCTCTTTATTACTACCATCATTTTGATTTTAAGAATACTTTGGATTAATATTTTGATATCTATCAAGCATTAAATTTGTCACTGCATTTGGTTTGGTAGGATGGCGGAGAGACAGAGGTGTCAGGATCTCCTACAGAGAAGGCAATTCTTTCATGGGCAGTCAAGGTACCCTTGATGATTTTTTTTCTTGTATTATTTGTTTTTTTTCCTGATCGCCCCCTTCTAAATCTGTTGATTTTGAAACTGAACTCATTGCATTATGGCAGTTGGGTATGAATTTTGGTGTTGTCAGATCAAATTCAACAGTTCTCCAGGTCTTCCCCTTCAATTCTGAGAAAAAGCGAGGTGGTGTTGCTTTGAAGCTGGTAATCATTTGATAAAGATATTTACTGATTCATCTGTTTATTTAGTGTGATGTGTAAACTAGTACGAGACATATATATTCATCCCTCGTGCTTTCAACTATGAACTTTCACCTGTGAACCAAATTAGGTTATAAAAGTGAATATTATTTACTTTGGAATTATGGACTCATAGGATATGCATGGTTACATGTGTTTATTGATCCATTATATTATTTTTTTATCTACCTTTTTTATTCTAATCAGATGTACTAATTGCAATTTTTCTGTCAGGGGGATGCTGGAGTACATATACATTGGAAAGGAGCTGCAGAGATAGTTCTAGGAACATGTGCTCAATATTTTGACTCAAATGGTCAAGTGCAGTCCATTGAAGAGGAGAAGGTTAGGAACAACAGTTTTGAGTCCTAGAAAGTTTGCTCATGGAATGAAATTCATCAAATTGAATATTGGAAATGATTCTTTTTCTTTTGATTTATAACTAATAGAAATTAAGGAAAACCGCATGGAATAAGGTTACCTCCCAAATCAGTTTTTCTGTCATGTGATTATAGTGTCGTTTCAAGTTATTCTAATGGCCAATTACGCAATTAAGTATTGGTAATATAGCATCTGATCCCTTCTTGCAGAAATATAACAACTGAGAGCATTTTACAATTTTTTGGCAATTTCCTAAGTAATTGGATAAAATTTATTTAAAACTCTTGTGCAGGCTTTTTTCAAGGAGGCTATTGATGATATGGCCGCTCGCAGCTTGCGTTGTGTTGCTATTGCTTACAGATCATATGAATTAGACAAAGTTCCATCTAATGAGGCGGATTTAGACCAATGGTCCTTACCAGAGCATGAGCTTGTTTTGCTTGCTATTGTTGGAATAAAGGTAAACTGCTAGGTTAGATTTTCCTGTTACGCACTGTTAAACTTTTGTATGTCCCATTACTACCAATTTATATATGAATAAGTCCTGTATTCCAGTTCGTATATTCATAATTATATTCTTGGACCCCTAATGCTTATGAGCTTCAAAATATTATTTTTTGCTGAATATGGAATCAAGTTAATCTGGACATTACTATCCTTATCCTTTCAAATTACCCTGTAGTCTTTTATCCTTTATACAAGTTAAAACTAATCTGTATCTTCAGGATCCTTGTCGCCCTGGTGTCAAAGATGCTGTGAAAGTATGCACTGATGCTGGTGTTAAGGTAATGAGTTTTATGTTTGATAGTTATAGTTTCCGTATTTGATTGATCAACTAGATATCTTCGAATTTAGATCATAGTTTCATGTGAAGCCGGTTAAAGACATTTGTTGGAACGTGGTTTTGGACTTTATAATAGCGTGGGTGTTACACCAAAATGTAATCATGGGAACCCAACACATTTTATTTCTACAAACTCACAGGTACGCATGGTTACTGGAGACAACCTTCAAACAGCGAAGGCAATAGCTTTGGAATGTGGCATACTGGCTTCAACTGACGATGCTGTTGAGCCAAATATAATTGAAGGAAAGAAATTCCGTGAGTTATCTGAAAAAGATAGAGAACAAGTTGCCAAGAAAATAACGGTATACTTCTCTCATTTTGATTTCTTTGCATTAGCTGAAAATATTTGATAAAGGAAAAATTCTTGTCATCCATTCATTATCTTATACAAGGAAATGTTGTCCATGCTGATAACTCTATCCGTGTTACATCCAGAGTCAGATATATAATTTTCTAATGACGATTTAAATAATATATAGGTGATGGGGAGGTCTTCTCCTAATGACAAGCTTTTACTTGTGCAAGCACTACGTAAAGGAGGTGAAGTTGTTGCTGTAACAGGAGATGGAACCAATGATGCTCCTGCACTTCATGAGGTCTGTCATATTCATTAGATGCATCCTCCTTGACTCTTGAGAAGTAAAATAACTACAAAACTTCTTTTACCCTGATATTTTTTCTTTAGAATGATCCTCCAAGAATGTATGTTCTACTTGATGAACACATTTGAACTGTATACCATGGCGCTTCCATATTTGATTGACATGACTTAATAAATTTTTCTCATTAAAACTGTTCTACCTGCAAACATGTAGTTTTGTGTAATTTGTCATTTTAACCACAAGAAGTTGCTCCAATGTGTTCATGTAGACATGATTCTAGCTGCATTCACAATTGTTGAATGCAAAAAGCCTGCATATATGAATTTTACTATAATCAGTTTTCACAACATTCTGGATACAACGATAATTTCTAACGATGGTCTAATTTTAGTAATACAAATGCAGTAAGTAGCAATTTGTGATATTCTTTCTGTAAGCTAACACTTTTTCTATACTTGTTACCATTTCAATTGTCATGGCCTCTAATAGCACATTCTAAAATAAATCAGCTTATAGTGTGTGACTACAATGGAAAAGACACAAATGGGAGAAAGAAACGAGGAGAGAGAATGAAGACAAACCCAGCCTCATTGTGTGATATGGTTCATTCTACGTGAATGAATCAGAATACGGAAACAATAATGAAACATCTTGAGAATCAAGATAGGATAAGATAAAGGAACCCGACATAAACCTTCTCCTTTCGGAGAGCACCAAAGTTATTAAGAGGAACATGACCCTTATCTGCCGGAAGAACCAAAGTTATCAAGGATAGTTCTTTGCCCAAGAACCAAGGGAATCAACTCACACAAAGATGAAAACTCTTAAAAAAATATTATTATTCATCAAAATTCTAACTTCTGTTATATAGATAACTTAAATAACAAATAAGAAATCTTAACTAGATTGCAATTTGGCTTGCAATTAATTTAAAACAAATAACTTGTAGATAAATATCAGATCCTAATGCAATGTATAGCAAATCATAAACTTTGTCACTTAAGATCTTTAATAATATGACTACATAAATTAACACATGTTGGAATTGGATTTAGATCCATGTAGTCCTTTTCTTGATGAGATCTTGAAGTAGCCTTATTTCTTATCTTATCATAAGACCTTCCATTCCTTGTAAATAAACTTTTTGGATGATCTCTTTTGCTTAACGTATGCTCACGTTCACATCATTGTGTGTTTTTTTTTTTTTGGAAAACATTAGAATTGTTTGCTTTAAGAAATTATTTTTTGTATTTATTTCTTGATTTCACAAATGATTACAAAACTACTAATTTGTTTTTGCTTCTTTTTTTATTTATAAATATTTATAAAGAAAATGATGAAAATAACTTGTCTTGTCCAAACGTTTGAAAACAAAAAACAATTAAATAAAGAAAAAACAGAGTGACACTTTTATAATTATCTATAAAAAAGAAATAAGTTTTTCTTCCGCATGAATAGTAAATTGGATGCATTTCTTTTTATGCTTTTGGCTCTTATAAGTTTATGCATTTCTAGCATTCGAATCTTGCAGTTAACATAGAGATGCCTTGGGTAATTGGTGTCAAAGTTTGCTTTTTGCTTCCTGCTTCTTGCACCTCCATCTGTTTGATTCGGTTGTCATGTTCCGTTCTCTATTTTTAAAGAAGTCCTTGCTCCTCCACCCATTTGATCTTTTGCTTTACTATTTTGTATTTTAGGCAGATATCGGTCTTTCTATGGGCATCCAAGGAACTGAAGTTGCAAAAGAAAGTTCAGATATTATCATCCTCGATGATAATTTTGCATCAGTAGTAAAGGTAAGCGTTTTATTTAATACAATCTCAGGCTTGAGTGTGATGTTGTCTTCTTTTTGCCGTGTCTTTGCCTAGTTAATGATTTAAACATATTAAGGTAAAAAGTCATTATTTTTGTTGTTTGCCATTGTTTTGTTTTCTCAGGCGTTTATTTTAACATCTACCTCCCTTTGGCCCTTTCCGCTTAAAACAATTGGCTATGAACTTATCATGGCCGATAACCAAGCCAATTTCATCAGTTTTACTGGGGTAGTGGGTTTTGGCTTAAGGAGAGACTTATTTCAACGAGACACAAGTGTCCAATGGGTTGGTTGTTTTGTACTGAGTTCTAAATTCGTTTACCTTTTATTCCTCCAAATTATGTTAATTAAATAAAGAAAATGTTAATTTTTTTTATATTTACAAGAAAATAAGTATATATACTTTTTGGTTTAATTCCTGCTCCTTCCGTTTTTTATGTTGTGACATTTAAATATTTTTGTTTTGTTTACTTTTGATTGTCATTTTTACAGGATTAATAAATAATTAATGTTCTTTTCTAATTTTATCTTTAATAATTAATGTGTATCTTATTAAATAATTAATGAGATAAGGAGTATAGTAAGAAAATTAAATAATAAATTTTTTGAAAATTAGGATATTAATTATATTTCTTAATTTTTATGGAACTTTAACATAAAAAAAACGAAAATGAAGGTAGTAGTTAATAGAGTAGTAAAAGAATATGCAAGGAGGATATAGCAAATCTCATGCTAATTTGTATAAGATGTCTATTTCGTTCTTTGTGTAGGTTGTCCGCTGGGGCCGCTCAGTATATGCAAATATTCAGAAATTCATCCAGTTTCAGCTTACAGTTAATGTTGCTGCTCTTGTAATAAATGTTGTGGCGGCAATAACTTCTGGTGATGTTCCTCTAAATGCAGTGCAGGTAAGTACCTCTCTCTCCTCTCATTTTTGGGTCACACCTACATTTGCACTATAAGATTAAGACCTGATAAAGCGGAAAGAGGGTGAGAAAAAACCGATCAAATCAGAATCGGACAAGGACATTGTAGGCCTTTCTCTACTTATTAATCGTAAACATGCTTTCGTGATTTTCTTTAATTTATTAATAATGTAAGATTTGTCAGAACAGAAAAAACGTACTAGTATCAATTCCTAACCCCAAAATTGCTTGCGCTTGCTGTTAAGACTTAAGACACTTCTTGACAAACATAAAAGGAGTGTTAGTTGTACTACCTGAGCGGGTTGAGTTTGCTTCTAATGTATTGTTATGATGCCACCCACGATGAGTAGGAGAAATAGCTCTCAAGTCTTCTTTTGTTTAGGTCACCATCCGAAAAAAGAGAACTCTTACTGCGTTTGGGTTATAGTTCAGATCATCAACGATTAAAAGGCATATATTACTTTTTGATTCACATGCTCTTTGCTACAGCTTTTGTGGGTCAACCTTATCATGGATACACTTGGGGCCCTTGCACTGGCTACTGAACCGCCAACAGACCACCTAATGGACAGATCACCGGTTGGCCGAAGGTTTGGATTGATTGGCTTAATTACTTAGCAGTTTAATATTTTTAGTTCTCCCAAAACTATACTGATCTAGCATACAAACGCACATGCACATGTGCACGTGATTCTTATGCTTGATTTTAGTAACATACCTGATATGCATCACTTGCTGCTCGTACTTATAAATGGTTCAGAAGGTCTTTCGATTTTCTTATACATAGTTTCAACAAAAGCGGCGTAACATAGTGTTGATTCCGAATGTCACTTTTTCTACTGTTGTATTTAAGATGATATTTTCATTTACAACTTAATTTAAAATCCTTAAAGAAAGGATATATGAAAAAAGAAAAAAATGATACCAGAACAAAATTTATTAACTCCACAAAATGTAAAAAGGAAATAATCCAATCCATCGAAGAAATATTGATAGAATTCTGATATAAGTGTAAAAAGGATGAGTCAAGTGAAGGGCTTGCAAATATATATATATATATATATATATATATATATATATATATATATATATATATATATATATATATAACTCAATTTGATTTATTTTAAAACTATAAAATTTATATTTGGTTTGTTTAATTGATTTATAAGTTTTATTATATTTTTAAATTTATTAATTTATTATACTTTCATGTTAGAAGATGGGATAGAAGTAAGAAGAGAAAAAAATAAAAATTAAACATTAAAATTATATAATGATAATGTGTTAAGATAAATTATAATTTATTAAACATATTTTTGTTCTTACAAAAAATTAATATTGTAATTACAATTTATTAAGTGTATCTATTTTTTACATGTATTTTGTTATTTATATTTTTTATCTTTGAACTTTTAATATTAAGTCATACAAAATTGGATAATTAATGTATAGAATTCTAGAATAATTTAAAATTATTAAAATTTATATATTTGAATAATAAGGAAATATTTTTAAAAATATTATAGATTTTTATTTTTAAATTTTATATATCTTATTTAAAATATCATTCTTAACTTTTTCATATTTCATTTTTTTAATGATTATTATTTTTATATAGAAATCCTTGGAATTCTAAATCCAAATCCAACGTAATCATTTATTAATAAAATACTCAACTCATTTGTGCCTCTAAACTCCGACATTCTATTCTATCAAGTAGCCTACACCCTAGCAAAACGTTTCAATGAAGCCTTACACTCTTTTCCTTTCAAAAGCTCGAAAATCAATTGGAAGATAGGTAACCAAACGCCCAAGTAGACTCTCTGTATGTGCACTGTGTACCCTTGAAACTTTGCTTTAATTTTTGAGAAAATTACGTTGTTCCTTCACATTCTCGATGGAAATCTATCAAACTTTTCATACTCTTTTTCCTTGTACACGATTACTGTTTCCTTTTTCCAAAATCAGAGGTTTACTCAGCTGAAATTAAAATGGTCGCATTTTCTCTGTAACTTTTGAGGCACTTACAATATGCAGACGGTTTATTTGGTTTAACCATAATCTTATATATGGTTTTCAGGGAACCTCTTATAACGAATATCATGTGGAGAAACTTGATCGTACAGGTAAGTTAGTTTTATTCTATGTAGAAATTTAAGATAATCATGCAATCAGAAATATGAGGTTCTTTAGGTCCTATTGTCTAAAGGTATTATTTATCATCATAGGCTTTCTATCAAATCGCTGTTCTTCTCATTCTCAACTTCTGTGGTGAAAGTATTCTGCCTAAGCAAGATAATAAAGCTCGTGCCTCTCAAGTGAAGAATACTTTAATATTCAATGCGTTCGTCCTGGCCCAAGTGAGTGGATTTTAAAACGTAAATGAGATTTTTAGCTGGTCCTTGTGTAAGAGGAACCATTTTTCTCTTTTTCGTTTTCTTTTATGTTCTTATTATCTTTGGGATTTCTTTTCCGTTGTTGAGGGATTGAACCCCTTTTATTCTCATTAGTTACCAGGGGCAGAATTAAAAAATAGAATTATGTAATAATGCAGAATTATATAATAGAACTCTCGCCCATACTCTTATTTTCGTGAATAACAGCATTTATGTAATGATTACACTAAAGAATACGGGATTTTGTTGGACATTGGTGGCTATGATTTTAGAAAAATGTGAACTTTCAGTTAGTTTGTACGAACTGAGTACACCATATTCAATTATTGAATGTGTGGAATAGTAGACTGCTGAGTTTAAAACCCGGTGTGGATCAGTATTATTGCAAGAATTTATTAATTTACTAATCCATCTATTCTTACTAAACAAGTTTAAATGTTTCAATTTACAGATATTCAATGAATTCAATGCTCGGAAACCAGATGAAATGAATGTTTTCCAGGGAGTGACCAAGAACCGTCTTTTCATGGGAATTGTTGGAGTGACCTTTATACTTCAGGTAAAGAGCCATCCTTGTGTTGTTGTGTTATTGCGTTCTTAATTATTGTTTTATTAACGTTTGCTTGCTTTCTCACTATACTTAAAATTGTTAGATAATGATCATCGAGTTCCTTGGAAAGTTCACCTCAACAGTGAAGCTTGATTGGAAACTGTGGCTTGCTTCACTTTGTATTGGCCTTGTCAGGTTAGTTCACTCAACTGCATTATTTAACATTTGAATTCTAGGAGTATCAAATGTATACATATTTTAGCTTCGTGCTTTCATCTTGGAGTATCAATGAATCATGCCTTTGTGCTCGTTATTTATCCAGAGTTCAAGACCTCTATGCTTCATTTTACGATATTACCATTATTATTGAATTCTTGCTGTATACGTATTTTAGCTGTCTTGTATGAACAAACTAAAAATTTCCTCGTACTAGTTGCTCTTAAGGTTTGGGTAGTATTGATACTGGAGCTTTCGCATTTTGGTTACAGTCACATATCTCATGACCATTGCTTTTGCTATCTGACAGCTGGCCGCTTGCTATAGTCGGAAAATTCATTCCAGTTCCCAAAACACCATTGGCCCGTTACTTCTTGAAGCCACTCAGGCGATTGAGGAGGTCTCGTACTGCACAATAGGCATCGGTTCCTGAAGTGTGAATAACATGCAGTTCTTATTAAGCTAATGCCTGAGTAACAATATATCACTAGTCCATATTGCTCCATCTATTCAAGAATTTGAAAGTGATGTATATTATTCAATAAGCGCCGAAGGGATTAAACATAAGAAATCATTACCCGATTCCTTACTTCTACATCATTGCATTTTTTTCTAATTCTCTTTCAAATGTACATTGTAGAATTTCTAGATATTTGTAGAATTAGATTATAAAAACTATCAAACTGACTTTCTAGCATTGACAAGGTCCGATTCCTTAAAACAACATAAAAAAAAGGAAAGCATTTTTAGCTACTTGTATTTCATATACTCTTTTGTTATTTAGTATGATGTGAAAAGTAACTAGTCACGGTCATTGCTTGAATTCATTTTCCAATTGTTAATATTATTCTAATGCTTTTCGTAATATTAATTGTTTTTGTTTAATGTATCACGTGAACTAACATACCCCGTCAGTTATAATAACTAAAATTTTTAGTATTAGACAAAAAGAAAACGTAGGTCAGTAGTTGGATGAACCGTCGTAAGCATAAAAGCCATCAGTGTAATAGCCTCTGCACTCTGTCATACATTCTAATTCATTTTTTTTTTGTTACGCCTGATAAGAATCGGTACTGTTTGACTAGTGAGCAACATTTGTAAAGGATTTCAAATTATCTCTTTTGGAGCTGAAATGGAGAGACAAAGTTAATGAAAGCAATAAAATTTAAATCACTAGCTATGCTTGTTTGGTATAAAATAAGAGAGAAGGAAAAAGAATTAATAGATTTTTTTTTTACATTTGTTTGACCAAAGAAAATAAAAGGAAAAATTATTTTTTATTAGGATCCATAGAAAAATAATTTCCTCCAACTAAGAGAGATTTAAGGAGGAAATTTTATTTTATTTATTTATTTATTTAACGTTTAAATCATTTTTTAAAAATTAAAATTAAAAATTATTATATTAATAAAAAATAATATAATAAAAAATTTAAATTTAATTTATTTTTTAATTATTATAAAATAAAATTTTTAATATTAATTTCTTTCTTTTATATTCATCCAAAAAAGAAAGAATATTTTTCCTTCTTTTTCTATCAATCCAAAAGAATTATTTTTTAATTCTATTTTTTATCATCTATTTTTTTTATTCTACACGTATTTAAACAAAGCAAAAAATATCCAAACAAAATAAAAATGAACCAATAGAAAATTTTTCAAATTATTTTTTATTAGGATTCATAGAAAAAAAATTTCCTCCAACTAGGAGAAAAGATTTAAGGAGGAAAAATTACTTTATTTTCTTTTTTATTTTGATGTTTAAATTATTTTGAAAAAATTAAAAAATTAAAAATGAAAACAAAAATTATTATATTAAGAAAAAATAGCATAATAAAAATGAAAATTATAAATTTAATTTAATTTTTTAATTGTTATAAAATAAAACTTCTACTAATGATTTTATTATTATTTTTATTTTTCTATTCATATATTTTCTTTTATTTCTATTCATCTAAACAAATTAACTTTTTTTTTTATATTTTACACCTTTTTAAATAAAGCAAAATATCCAAACAATGCATCAAGCAACCAATAGAAGATTTGTTATTGGACTCATTTTTACATATGCATATAGAAAAACATGAAGGAACAAAAGGAAAAAACTTATTAAAACAAAGCAAAAATAAAGCAAAATATCCAAACAATGCATCAAATAACCAATAAAAAAATTTGTTATTGAACTTGCTTTTACATATACATATAGAAAAATACATGAAGAAATAAATGGAAAAAACTTTTTAAAACAAAACAAAAATAAAGCTAAATATCCAAATAATACATTAAGTAATCAATATAAGATTTATCATTGAACTTATGTTTACATATTCATATAGAAAAATACATGAAGAAACAAAAAAAAACTTATTAAAATAAAATAAAAATATTCAAATAATACATCAAGTAATCAATAAAAAAAACTTATAAAAATTTGTATTTACATATGCATATAAAAAAATACATAAAAGAATAAAAACTTATAAAAAATTGTATTTACACATGCATATAAAAAAATACATAAAATAATAATAAAAACTTATTCAAAATAAAAGATTTGCTATTGGACTCATTTTTACATATGCATATAGAAAAATACGTGAAGGAAAAAATTTATTAAAACAAAGCAAAAGTATCCAAACAATGCATCAAATAACCAATAAAAAATTTATCATTGAACTTGTTTTTACATATGCATATAGAAAAATACATGAATAAATAAAAGAAAAAAACTTTTTAAAACAAAACAAAAATAAAGCTAAATATTCAAATAATACAATAAATAATCAATATAAGATTTATCATTGAACTCATGTTTACATATTCATATAGAAAAATACATGAAGAAAAAAAAACTTATTAAAATAAATAAAAATATTCAAATAATGCATCAAGTAACCAATAAAAAATTACATAAAAAAACTTATAAAAATTCGTATTTACATATGCATATAAAAAAAATACATAAAAGAATAAAAACTTATAAAAATTCGTATTTACACATGTATATAAAAAAATACATAAAAATATTCATATAAAAAAATACATGAAGAAATTTTTTTTATTAAAATAAATAAAAATATTCAAATAATGCATCAAGTAACCAATAAAAAATTATATAAAAAAAAAAAACTTATAAACATTCATATTTACATATGCATATAAAAAAATACATAAAAAATAAAAATTCGTAATTACATGTGTATATATAAAAATACATAAATAAAAACTTGTAAAAATTCGTATTTATATATGTATATAAAGAAATACATAAATAAAAAAATTTAAAAACTTTTAAAAAATTCGTAATTACATGTGTATATAAAAAAATACATAAATAAAAAATTCAAATAAAAACTTGTAAAAATTCGTATTTATATATGTATATAAAGAAATACATAAATAAAAAAATTTAAAAAAATACATAAAAAATAAAAACTTGTAAAAATTCGTAATTACATGTGTATATAAAAAAATACATAAATAAAAAATTCAAATAAAAACTTGTAAAAATTCGTATTTATATATGTATATAAAGAAATACATAAATAAAAAAATTTAAAAATTTGTACAAATTCGTAATTACATATGTATTTAAAAAAATACATAAATAAAAAGTTTAAATAAAAACTTGTAAAAATTCGTATTTATATATATAAATGTATATAAAGAAATACATAAATAAAAAAATTTAAATAAATAAAATAACGCCGTCTGTGGGAATCGAACCCACGACCACATGGTTAAAAGCCATGCGCTCTACCGGCTGAGCTAAGACGGCATGTCATTTAATTTGCCAATTGTCCTTTTAAACTAATAATTACTAGATCTAATTCAAATTGCCCAATACATTTCATTTTTTCAGTTTGTGGAATAAACTAATAATTTGACCAAATATAAATTTACCTGAAAAATAAATAAACTGATTTTTCCAGAATATTAAATAATACAGTTTTAAATTTAGTTTTTTAATAATAAAGACGAAACATGATTGAAAGATAAAAATATTAATAATCTTTTACTGATTAAAAGAATTTACGTATAGTTTAAAAATAAAATGTTATAAAAAATCTAAATTTATTTTCACAAACCTCTTAATATAGTTTACCAATATAAATTCTTTTAATATAAATGTAGTAAATTTTATACTCAAATTTATCATATAAACTCTTCTATAATAAAGACTTATGAATAAGGATTTAATCAAATTGTTTACTAAAATATATCCTAAATGAATATATTTTTTTGGACCATCAATGTCAATTTTTACCAATTAAAAGATTACATTTATATTGAATTGTTTACACTTGGTGTACTATCATTGTTGTAGGAGAAAATTAAATAAGAAAAAGTAAAATAAGAAAATAATGATACTTTATTGTAAGTTTAAAATATTGAAATTATTAATTATTAAATATAAATTTAATTAGAAATTTAGATTGAGTTTTAAATATATAGTTGTACTAAAAGTTGGATGGATACCTAAAAAATATTGAAATCATTTTATCACCTCCCATTGTCATCTTGCTTGCTTGATGATGCAGTAGTTGTTGAGCTTTATAGACATTGGTTTCGTTCCTGTTCTGTTTTCCTTGTCATACTCTACTAAAAGGAGTTCAACTTCTTTTTTTTTTTTCAAAAAATAAAACTCTAACCTTAGACAAGAGCAATGCTTACATCATGTGATTAGAGCAGAAATAATGCTACCAGCATACTATTTATAATTTACGAGGGTCCTAGTTATATTGATGCAAGAGTGAGTCACTGCAACCCAAAAAATATAAAAAAAAATTGTTTCACCAGTTATGAAGAATAATTATGGGGCAATCATAATTTACAAACTACATAGGCGAACAGAAAGCCATGTGTACATATCAAATGAATGACAATAACTTGAGTCTAGTGACACGCAATTTTTTGGTGAACGCTCATAAAAATTTAAAAACAAAAAGCCTTAGGCCCTTTAACACACTCTCAAAAGGGTACATTTTGGAAGGCATCATTGAAGACAAAGGGTACACAACATTTGGTCCAAGATGCTAGGAATGTCTTTACTGCAAACTAACAGTAACAAGAATAAGCAAAGTGGTTTTTCTTGGAGACATAAGGGGACAAGAAACTGGAGGCAGAAGCAGATGAATCTGGAATATTAGCTGGAACCAGTATCTGGCTTTTACCAGAACCAATTCTCTTACCAGCTACGTTTGCATAAAATAGACCTGAAATGGCTGGTACGAAAACATCACTCTCTGAACTAATGTAAAAGTCAATCACTTTCTCCAATTCAGAATCTTGAGACTCTAGGAACTTTTTCTTCTTTTCTGCGGGAATGATGGCTTCCTGCAACAATTTTCAGAGGAAATGAGAAAAATTTATGCTTTCTATAAAAAATGTATGTTATAAAAAATGAACTAAGAACAAATATCTCACCTTTGTATAAGTTTTAGGGAACAAATCCTTAAGAGAATCAAGGCTGGATTCCCACCTTGATTGTGTAACATAGACTGTAGTATCCTTGTCAAAACCAATTTTCCTCAAGAACATTGCAACCTCTTGTGCATCAAAACAGCTCTTCTCTTTATCACTATCACTACCTTGGCAACCCTTCTTATCCAACATTTCAACCCTCAAATCCACAGATATAAATTGGCCATCTGATTTTCGGCTTAAAGTCCTAAGTCTTTCAACCATTGAGTCGATGAGGTCATGCATTTCTTGCTGCAACTCTAAGCTTCCATACATTGCTAAGCAAGCAACAGAATCAGTGTCACCTTTTTTCCCTGCTTTTCTCATGTTTATTGAAGGAAAGTAAGTTGCAAGCCTTACATTTCCCTTCGATCTATAAATAGGTTCAACATGTTTAGCTATGTAGTCTTCAGTAACCCGGTTAGGGACTTTCACAGCAGCAATTTTATGAGTTGATATATGATCAGGAAGATCCTTTACCACTCTCACCACTCCTTCCATGCTTTTCATGAATGCATCAACATCATAAATGTCCTCAAAGTTCCTGAGTCATAAATTATATTAGGTGCATGCAAGTGCATCTGTAAACCCAAAATAAATCAAACCCATATCAACACCTATTCAACCATGTCATTATAATAGAGCATTTTCAAATTAAGATACATCCAAAGAAAGCTTACAATATGAAAGGAGCCTCAAATAATGATTGAGTTCCAGTTTTCAACCTCATTCTGGGATGGAGTTTGTGGTGCTTGAATGTTTGAAGGAGAGTTGGGGGGACAGCTAAATGTGACATAGCTGAAACCAACTTCCCAGTCCCTTCCCCATGATAATTAATTCTATTTCTTAAGCAATGCCAGGAATCCAGACAAATATCAATTTGAATAAACTGGCATCACATAGAAATAGCAGAAAAAGTACTGTGGCTACTTCTCTAAAAAAAAAAGAAGAAGCAAAACTACCCCCAAATATCTCTTCAACTACAGAGGAGATTGAAATAGGAGAAACATTTAACATCAACATTTTTCCTCGTTATATCCCTCAATCTTTTTTAGAATGAAAGTTGGCACTAACCTCTTGTCACCAGGTTGGCTTCCTCTAATGTCTGGGATGACAAGTGTGGCTCCAAGATTTCGAGCAACAATCACTGCATCCGCTATCTGGACAAGGATTTGCCATAAAATTACAGAATGTAGGTAATAATAATTGAAATTAAAAACAGATTAAGAAGGAAGCACATCTCATATCAAACTTCATCAGAAGTCATGAGACAGTAACAAAGAACTAACGAGTAACAATCATAGATGCTAGAAACTAACAGCAGAAGGCAGGAGGGGAGATAATATGAAAAAACAAAATCAAGAATTGAATCCAATACTAGGCATTAAGACAAAAGTTCTAGCTGATAAGTAGCTTAAGCAACATATTGAGAGTGTAGGTAAATTAAAGAATGACATGGAGCAAATTGAAGTCAGTGAAGAGGCCAGAAGCAAAAAATAAGTAGGTGATTAAAGAGAGGGGGAGGACTATATGAAACCCTCCTAAAGCAAATAAATATGGAAAGGAAAGAAAATAAAGAAAGGAAATGGGAACAACTTCAAAATTTACAATAACACACTTTGATATAGGAGCATACGGTGACTAGCATGCCGTAACATATTTCTACCTTTCTTTCTGAAACAATACACAATAGTAGCTCCATTTCTTTTGGTGAGGAGGAGAGGGAATTATCAAAGGGAAAATATTGTTGATGTTTGAACAATAGCTGCAAGTATCTTTACATGACTAATATATAAGCAACTCCCGGTGGAACCAGTTACCTGAGATATATGGTACTCTGGGCCATTGGTTAGCGAAAAGGTAACAAAGCCTTCAGTTTGATCCACATCTGCCAGTCAGTGCCAAAATATTAATTAATATGGACAGAAAGATTGAACACATGTAACTCTTTCTGCTACATGACATAATTTCCTTCAAATTTGCAAGTCTTTAAAATCAAATTTTACCTTCAGATGGCTTAACCCAACATGGATTTAACTCATCGGCATCTCCCTTCCAAAGGCCTATATTCTTCCTAACATGAGTAGCATCAAACTTTGCATCTTCGAAGTTGAATTCCTCTGTTGTTCCTGGAAGTTTATCCTTGTAAAGCAAAAAAAATCAAAGAAAGACAAGTGAAATAAATTAATTATAATTATATTGAAAAATTAGCAGAGTAATAATAAAAATAAATCAGCATTAGAAAAGTACTTGGACATGTATTTAAATGAAACTCCCTTTGTATTTTTTTTTTGACAAAAAAAAAAAGCTTTATGGAGAGAGAGAGAGGATAGGAGAGAGCTGAAGGCAGATAAAAGGGGGCTTGCAATTAGGTAGATTTGGCTACAGTTTTACTTTATTTTAAAAACTCCCCAAGATTCCATTCCATCATTAGAGTTTAGCTTGTTTCTTTCAAAGTTCAAGAACAGCAATTAACTGCTAACAGCATTTTATTTTCACACCAAATTGGAAGAACTGCCTAGAGAAACAAGTTCAGACACTGAATCATCACAATTTATTTAATTCATTCATGTCTTCTCACAAATCAATCAATGATTTCCCGACAACTGTACAGCAGAAGTTTTATTACGTTACTACTGTCCAAAAGATATAACTTTTAACACTACTCACTAACATTCTTGTAACCGTTTTTTCTGTGAAAATATCTTCTACCATAAGCAAATATTTTCTTCTTGTTTTTGAATTAAGGATCTATACCTCTACAAGCTATAAACCAGACAGGTTTCATCTGATCCGTGAATTTCATTTTATTCATATAGCAATTCAGATCCCAAGCTTTTGTTTGACAGTAATGTGTGTATGAGAAAGAGAGAGGGATAAAGACAACAACCTCAAGTTAAAAAAGAAAAAAAAAAAGTAGTGAAAAATGGTAGCTGATAACATAAAATGAAAAAAGAAAGAGATAATTTTTCTTACTTCAACTGAATCAAAATGGTCCCTTTTGATCATATGTATAAGCATGACGAACATTGTGAGGGTGAGAATCCCAGCCACCACTTGCCTTAAATCCACTCCCATCTCTATTGAGTGTTGTGGGTATCACGCTAAATGGGGAAGGCAATATTAGAATTTAGAAGCAATCCTGAACTTAAAGTAGAACAGAAGCAAGCATGAAGACCCAGAAAAACGGAAGCAGCTTTAGCAGCACATGGAAGTGGGGGACACAGTCTATAATACTGAGACAAAAACCCAAGTTGATGATGCTGTGTTGTACTAATTTTAAGAGAGAGTTTCTTTACTGCATCACCGACACTGCTCTTGACAATGATGTGCTTCCTAAACTCTTAGGTGGATTTTCCTATACTTCTGTATTAACCAATCTCATTCATGCACTATTACTTGTGTTCAAAATTTAAAAGGACTTTTTTTTTTTCAGTAACCAATGCTTAATTAAAGGATCCTTAATTTGGGGATTGCCTTTATATTATTTGCATTAGAAATTACTATATGGTATTTTATTAAGAATTGTTCTCTCTTAGAAATATTCATTGAAAATATTTTTGTTAAATGTTTAAAATTTTTTGTTGATGAGTATCTTTAACCTGATAACTAAATAATAATTAATATACCCTATTAAAAAAATTATTATATTCACATATTTAATATTTATAATATAATAAATTATGTTTATATTCAAATATGAAGTTTAGGAAAATTAATAAATTTTAGATTTTATTATACTTGTATTTCCCTTGATTTGCTTGATTTTGGATTTTTAACTTTTATTTTGGGGTTAGTTAAATTTTTCTATTTTTAAATTTTTTAAATTTTGGTTTATGTATTGATTTATTTATTTCTAAAATTATTAAATATTTTTCACTGTTTTTATAAATTGAATTAGTTAATCTTTTAAATTTTTTTATTTAAAATTTACCAACTAAATATTAAATTTTACCCAAAAATATATACCCAAAACACGAAAGATGCATTCTGTCCAAATTAAAAAGAAATGGCCTCAATTTTTTCTTCTTTAATTTCATATGATATAGAAAATAAATTTATTAAATTTTTACTATATATTTTTTCAAAAATTATCCTAAATTTCAATTTTTCAGAAAAAAATTTGATAAATTTTATAGAAAGAAATTGATATAGAGACTACATGTACACAATTATAAAATTAAGAGAAATTAATTCTAAAAATCTTGAAAAGCATAGCTCGCATACAAGTTAAATTAAAGGAAATAATAGTAAAATAATATTTTTATTTTTTAAGTAAAACAGTTAATACGAATAAAAAATTATGAGGAACATAATTGAAATATATATATATATATATGTTTTAATTTTAATAATCAATATTTTTAAATCTGTATGCACATATAAAAAAAATTAATATTTATTTTAAAATACATAATAAATATTTATATATAAAAATATTTATTAATTATTTATTGTATATCCAAGAATATTCATTGGTCTTTAGTCTTTACTCTTTCCCGTTGAGAAATGAGCTGTTAATAGCAACAAATGGGGTCATTCTATATTGTTATTCATCTTAAGCTCGAGATCCGAAGCCAATGGCCACACATTGTAAAATAAAATATCAAGTTTGAAAAGTGCGATTCCTTCCAACAAAAAAATGTTACCAATCAAAATTAATCTTCTCCAAAGATGGATTCTTGGGGTTTTTTTTCTGCTTAATGACTACTGTAATTAGTATTTTGAATACATATAATGAAAAACAAGAAAAAATTATGTTTTAAATAAGCTAATCTAAACAGAATTTGAAGGATTTTTTAGTAAACATCAAAATGTCATTTAAAATTAAAAATATAAACAAAAATTGATATACCGAACACTGAAAAAGCTTATAAAATATTGTATTTATATTCTTTAAAGCCGCACTGACCCTGTTAACTAAGATAAATACAGAATTATTTACACAAATAATACAAAAATTGAAATCATAACAGTCAAAGTTTTAAACGGTTTCGTACAAGATTTCAGAATGTATTTGACCTTTTCAATTAGTATATAAAAATTGTACAGTGTACGTAGACACATCTAAAAAGATTATAAAATAAGAGACAGAATAAAAAATTCTGAAAAATGGTATAAGAAGAGAGATATAAGAAAATAAGATAAAAATAAAATAAATATATGGTAATAATTATTTTTTATGCATATAATACTTAAAAAATATTTTTACACACTAAGTATAGTATTAATTTTTACTGACGGTATATAAATAAATTGTTCCTTTTTAGGACAATTTTTTATGAGCTTAAATTCTTGAATTGTAATAATTATTCATGGCTGAACACAAATTTCATAATTTCTTTAAATTTATTTTATCAATGACTAGTGACGTACATTATCTTGAAGAGGAAAAATTGTAATTAAATATTAGGAAAATATTTTTAACCAAAATCTTATTTGCATTAAAAAGTAAGGAAATTGTTAAAAAAAATTGTGCAAAATGCATGTATTATTTATAGGAAGAAAATGATTTGAGTTAGATAAAAATATTATATAATATTTTTTAAAAAATATTTAATATAATTACATATTTATAATTTAAATTTAAAATTATTAATTGAGCTGAATCAATTTATATCAATTAATTCACATACTTTAGAAAAAAAAAACGTTATTGTAGTTCCAAATAATTAATTAATTTAAAATGTAATTAAAATTTGTTAGGAGTTTGAGACGTCAACCAAAGTTGCATTTGGTATCACGATTAGTTACATGTCTCCATCCAACAAAGTCCTCACAACCTTTTCGATGTGATAAAAATTTGACCATCTTTATTATAAATATGTTATTCGAATTAAATGAAGGAGAGGAATTGGATATCCGATTTTCCGACTAATCCGCCTCAAAAAATGGCTTTTAAGCCTCCCGCTAAATCCTCGGTCCCAATCGTAATATGTTCTTTAATTGACTCCAAAGTTCAACTATTTAATTCTACTTTTATGCTCTGTTTACTTAATATCAGATTATATTTTAGCTGTTGAAAGCAAATTGTTAATGTTTTTTATATTTTATATTTGGATAGAGAATTTTAATATTTGTAAAAAATTAAAATATTTTAATTTTAAAATATTTTATTTAAATAAAGAGATTTAAATTTGTTATATTTAAAATTTATTATTTAGAATAAAAATTTTAAATTAATTAAATTTTTAAAATTTTAAATTAAATAATTTAATTTTTATTATTACAAAATTTTGTATTTAAATTTTTTTACCAAATAATTTAGATATATAAAATTTGTTATTATATAATATATTTAAAAAATAATAACTTAATAAAAGTATATAATTAAATATAATTATATAATTTGATGTTAATAATATTACATAAAAAATTAAAAATTAAAAAATATGAGAAAACAATAAAAATTCATATAAATAATAATAAAAATAAAAAAATATTATTGATCATCATAAAGTTAAAATTTTTAAATATTTTTATTTTAATAAATTAAAATTTTCTTATAAAATTTAATTTTTTTAAAAAAATATTCAAATAATTTTTTTAAAAATTATTTTTTAATACCTATCCAAACATAAGGTTAATATCTAATAGAAAGTAATTTGTCAACATTTCTCTTAATTAAATTATTATTATCATGTGAATTCTGAGAAAACCACGTGCCGATATCACTCATCAGTAATATATTATTATTATTTTATTAATTATTGATCCATCCTTTTATTTTATTTTTCTAGTGGAAAAACTTCTCATGCTGATGACCATTGACCAGCCCGTGACTACTTAACTGCCCGCTTTGTTATCAGATTAAATAATCTAATAGTAATGATAAAGTCTAAATCCTAAAATTGCCAATAGAAACTGCTGAAATATTATTGAAAATAAGATAAGAGCATTATATAGCAAAAAAATGTATTTTTTATTTTTTATAATTTGGCATGCTTGTTAATTCTAAAATGAATCAGTAATACTTGCCATTCTATTGCATCCAATAATCATCCTCGATTTTTTTTTTAATTTTATTAAAATTCTATCATTTTCCTTCCATCTAGATGATCTTATTAATAGACTTTCGATAATATTCTCATTCAATGGTATATCTATTTAGATATATTTAATTTTTTAATAAAATTATTTTGTAAAACTGAATTTTTTTACTGTATAAAAAGTAATTCATAACTTTCCATTGAACTGATTCATAATATTTCTCCAACTTAATAATATCAATAAAAATTAATAAAGACAGAATTAGTAACTACATTATATATACCTTTAATTTTTGAATTTGATAATTGATTAATTTACAGTATAAAAAATAATGGATTATTCAATTATATATATAGTTAAAAATTGATTATCTCTTACATGTATAATTAATTATTTATTTCAATAATCATAATCAATTATAATTTTATTTTAGATAATTATACGTATAACTAAATTAATTATTATTTATTATAATATTGAATATAATTTTTTATGATAACTAATTATTAAAATAGATAATTAATTTTTAAAATTAAAATTTAAAATATAGATAAATAAATTTAATGTTTATAGTTAAAATAATACGGGTTGTAAAATCCTAAACAAATCTAGGATAGGACATTGGAGAACGCAATGTCCAACAATCGGTAGAAGTTATCTCGTGGTACACGTTATCACTAGGTGTATTTGTTGATGGGTCTGGGTGCAATAGAATAATAAAGTTATGGTCTTATGAATCACATGTGTGGTTGAAGTAATTAAATTTTTTCGTGCCTTTTATTTTTAAGGTTTTCTTTTCGATTTTCCTAAATTAAGCAAATTGATTTTTTTTTTATCAAATTTTACATTTTGAAACTTTTAACTTACTCCCTTCTATCCAACTATTTATGGATTTATAATAGATTTAGGATATAAAATTATTTTAAAAATATTAAAAATTTGATAAAATTTAAAAATTATAAACTATGAAATTAGAATTAAAAAAAATTCTAATACATATATATATATGTAATTTTATATTTTAATCAGTAATTTTTTAATAGTATAAATTCGATTGATTCAACAAGTAAAAAGATTGACCAAAATTTTGTAAAGATTTTGAATAGAAAATAAGAAGTTATGAATTTTAGGTAAAAAATTAAATCTAGTTAATTCAAAAATTAAATAAATTTAATCAGTTAAACTTTTTTAAAACTAAAATCACACATTGTTTAAATTAATAGGTCACAGGTAGAGTTAAGTTTTTATTTTGTCTGGGAGAATGAAGCGCTGCGACATCTATATTTTCCAGATCTGATTAGGTCTTCTATTAATTTTTTGGTCAACCAGGGTCCAGGTCTTATTAGGTGAGAATCCTGCACTCTCCAGGACTCAGGATTGGACGAAAAACACTCATAAAAAACTATTGGGCCAAAAAAGGCCGCTAGGAATCCAAGTGGCGGCCCAGTTATTTATTTGAATTACTCTTTTCTTGCCCATGGTTCAGACTAAGATCACAAGGATCTATATTATATGCTGATCTGCACCTGCCTTTGCTTGTTAGGCAACAAGTTGAGGCCCAACGATTCATTAGACGGAGTAAAAAGCGGGAATGAAGTGATGAATATTGGGCCCAAGAAAGGCACCCACCTCAAAGAAACCAATTAGAAAAGATGAAGAATGCGATCCGAGTGATGTGTTTTGTTTGTTCTCAGTGAGAGTCCGAGACTCAGATCAGATCCCACAGATCTGCATTCTGCTTCTGCTTCTTCTTCTTCCTTAACTTTGTAATTTCTTTGTGTGATCCCGAATTGTTGAGATCAGATCTGGTCTGAAAGAATTGCAGATCAGAAATGGAGAAGTCGTGCACTCTGGTAGTTCACTTCGACAAGGGCACACCCGCACTAGCCAATGAGATCAAGGAAGCGTTGGAAGGAAACGACGTCGCAGCGAAAATCGACGCCTTGAAGAAGGCCATCATGCTTCTTCTCAACGGCGAGAGCATCCCTCAGCTGTTCATCACAATAATCCGCTATGTGCTCCCCTCCGAGGACCACACCGTCCAGAAGCTTCTCCTCCTCTACCTTGAGATCATCGACAAGACAGATTCGCGTGGCAAGGTTCTCCCGGAGATGATCCTCATTTGCCAGAACCTCCGCAACAACCTGCAGCACCCTAACGAGTACATCCGCGGTGTCACCCTCCGCTTCCTCTGCCGCCTCAATGAGTCGGAGATCGTTGAGCCCCTCATTCCCTCCATTCTCTCCAACCTCGAACACCGCCACCCCTTCGTCCGTCGTAACGCCGTTCTCGCCGTTATGTCCGTCTACAAGCTCCCTCAGGGGGAATTGTTACTCGATAGCGCCCCCGAGATCGTGGAAAAGTTCTTGTCCACCGAGCAGGATCCTTCCAGTAAGCGCAATGCTTTCCTTATGCTTTTTTCTTGTGCTCAGGATCGTGCCATCAATTACTTGTTTACGAATATCGATAGAATTAATGACTGGGGGGAACAGCTTCAGATGGTTGTGTTGGAGCTGATTAGGAAGGTTTGTAGGACCAATAAGGGGGAGAAGGGGAAGTACATAAAGATTATTATATCCTTGTTGAATGCCCCTTCCACTGCTGTTATTTATGAATGTGCCAGCACCCTTGTGTCCCTCTCTTCTGCCCCTACTGCCATTAGGGCTGCTGCCAGTACTTACTGTCAGCTCTTGCTTTCCCAGAGCGATAACAATGTCAAACTCATTGTGCTCGATCGCCTTAACGAGCTCAAGAGTTCCAACAGAGACATTATGGTCGAAATGGTCATGGATGTCCTTCGGGCACTTTCCACTCCCAATCTTGATATTAGGAGGAAGACTCTCGATATTGCTCTTGAGCTCATAACTCCCAGGAACATTGATGAGGTTGTTATGATGCTCAAGAAAGAAGTTGTCAAAACTCAGAGTGGGGAGCATGAGAAGAATGGTGAGTACAGGCAGATGCTGGTGCAAGCTATACATACTTGTGCAATTAAGTTCCCCGAGGTTGCAAGCACTGTCGTGCATCTGTTGATGGACTTCTTGGGGGATTCCAATGTCGCTTCTGCCATGGATGTGGTTGTTTTTGTGCGTGAGATCATTGAGACCAATCCAAAATTGCGCATTTCTATAATCACCAGGCTTTTGGATACTTTCTACCAAATCCGTGCTGCAAGGGTGTGTTCATGCGCTCTCTGGATAATTGGGGAATATTGCCTGTCACTGTCGGAAGTTGAGAGTGGAATTGCAACCATTAAGCAGTGTCTTGGTGACCTCCCGTTTTATACTGCTACCGAGGAAGGTGAGGGTCAGGACACATCAAAAACCGTGCAGCAGGTGAACTCAACCACTGTGTCTTCTAGGAGGCCTGCAATTCTTGCAGATGGGACCTATGCCACCCAGAGTGCTGCTTTAGAAACTGCCATGTCACCACCTACCCTTGTACAGGGGTCTCTGTCTTCTATTGGGAACTTGAGATCACTAATTCTTTCGGGTGATTTCTTTCTTGGGGCAGTAGTTGCATGTACACTGACAAAACTAGTCTTACGGTTGGAAGAGGTCCAGACTTCAAAGGTCGAAGTTAACAAAGCAACTACACAGGCCTTGTTAATCATAGTTTCAATGCTGCAGCTGGGTCAGTCTTCAGTTCTTCCACATCCAATTGATAATGATTCTTATGATAGGGTTGTCCTCTGCATTAGATTGCTGTGCAATAGGGGTGATGAGATAAGGAAGATATGGCTGCAATCTTGCAGACAAAGCTTTGTTAAAATGCTTGCAGATAAGCAGCGTCGTGAGACCGAGGAGATCAAAGCAAAGGCTCAAATATCTAATGCACAGCCTGATGATCTTATTGATTTTTACCATTTGAAGAGCAGGAAGGTATGATGGCTGTATTTATTTACTCTTTTTTACAAGAAGGATATAACTGAATGACTGTTTACATTCTTTGAATTTTTCATTTTGCATGCTGGGAACTCTGTTGTATTTATACTGATATTAATTCATGATATATATTGCCTGAATTTGATGTTAAATTGGCTTTCATGTCATTTCATGGATTCCTGCTCAATGCACTAGCTCTGGTGGTATTTCTTCTAATGTTCAATCTGTGTATTCTTCTAATTCTTCAGGGTATGAGCCAACTTGAGCTGGAAGATGAGGTTCAGGATGATCTCAAACGTGCTACTGGAGAGTTTACGAAGGATTCAGATGATGCAAATAAACTCAATCGCATTCTTCAGCTCACTGGATTCAGTGATCCTGTTTATGCTGAGGCGTACGTAACAGTGCATCACTATGACATTGTCCTTGATGTTACTGTCATCAACAGAACCAAGGAAACTCTTCAGAATTTGTGTTTGGAGCTAGCAACCATGGGTGATCTCAAACTAGTTGAGCGTCCCCAAAACTATACACTGGCTCCAGAATCAAGCAAACAGATTAAGGCCAACATTAAGGTTTCTTCAACTGAAACAGGGGTTATATTCGGTAACATAGTCTATGAGACATCTTCAAATGTTCTTGAGAGAACAGTTATTGTTCTAAACGATATCCATATTGATATCATGGACTACATTTCTCCTGCATCTTGTGCCGATGTGGCATTCAGAACCATGTGGGCAGAGTTTGAGTGGGAAAACAAGGTATATCTCTTTCCCCTTTCTCTCACTGGGTATATTTTTAACCAAAGGGTAAAAAAATTATGGTGCTACCTCTTTTTGCCCATTCATCCCCTCTGTCATTAAAAAAAGATCGTGGGGGGAAAATTGTAGATACTTTAGAGTATAGATGACTTGAGATTTGTTTTCTAACAGCATTCTGTCTATAGTATATGCATTGATGATGGTATCTTGATGGTTGAGATAATGCTATTTTGGTGTTGATGTTCATATGTTTATATTAAAAATTTTCATGGTTATTGTAGATCATGTAATAATTTTTAAGTTTGATATCTAGATTTTTTATACTGGCTTACTACCTTGGCAACAATAAGATGGTATTTACTAAGGAAACATGCTGATTGATTATGCACCTAGGTGTAGATTTATTGGTGAAGGATTTGGATCTTTTGTAAGAATTTCTAGGTTATCCCTCATCCTGTTATTGTGCTTAAATGTAACATGCCAAGTAATTATATTATTGTCTCTGATGAGCGATTGACCTTTTCTATGTGTTTCCTATTAATATGAATTAGCCTGAGAAGTGATAGCTAATGAGGTAATTTACATGCTGCTGCTTCTACTGTAGTACATTTGTTTTTGGGTGTGAATGGGGAGGTAGATCTGGTGAGTTGCATTTCATTTGAGTTAGGCACCTTATACCAGATTTTCTATAGTTTCTTTTCTTAGCTTGTATGGAAGCTATCGCCTATGCTGAATATACCACTGTGATATGGATAATTCTTAAAGTTTAGTATCATTTGATGCAAATATGGCAGGATATACTAAAACATCAAATGAAATCTTTAAGAAAAGATACTAGTAGTTTGTAATCATTCCCAAGTCACAATTAATAAAATATAATAATTTCAAGCTGTAATGAAACATACTATCTAACTCGAAAATAGCTGGTAGTAAAATAAGACCATATAACTATTTTCTTAAAGACTTATGTTATCAGACCAGGAGTAAAAGTAATGTTATATCTGAAATAAACAAATTTATAAGGAAGATTTAACCCACAAACAAAAAATATCAAAAGATACAATAAAGTGGGTTGACAGACTACTGAATTGCTTAATACTCTAAACATCAAACAAAAGGAGATGAAGAAGGAAGTTTCATAAGCTGCTCCCAAAAAAATTTACAAGGAAGCTAAAAATAGGAGAGCCTCGCACACTTGGAAAGATCCAATTTGAGTCTGTCTTGACCTGGCTGGCAAATGTCATCTTCTGTCCTTCTTGGAATAACAGTCATGCAATTCATCCAGAAATGACTAAATCACATAGATTTGAGCAATACTTACTGTAATTTTTGGACTTTTTTGCATAAGCTCATATCATCTGTGTGCATCAGAAGTTATCACTAGCACAAATGTGAGAGAGATAAGTGCACTCAGGCAATGTCTTTCTGCATTAATTGGATGATGTATCTTATTCTTTCTTTCAAATTGATTTTATGGTTTAGGTTGCTGTAAATACAGTATTGCAAGATGAGAGGGAGTTTCTGAACCACATTATCAAGTCTACAAATATGAAGTGCCTGACTCCACCGTAAGTTCTATAACTCTGCTCAGTTCCTGTTGTAGACATTAATTTTATGTCATAGATTCTTGACTCACTGCAAATATGCAAACACTCTCTGACAGTTGTTGTTTTTGTGTTCCTAAGCATATTTGCTTTTGCTTTTCCTAAGAAAATATTTTTTTTTTCTTAAAATTAAAAAAATGTCTAAAAACAATTTGAAACGTTTCTTTAGAAAAACTGTAAATAAGATTTGTTTTATCCAAAAGGAGTTTGTGGCAATTGATAGTTTGATTGCATAAACAGTCAAGCTCAACTGAGTATTTCAAATGCTGTTCTTTTCTGCACCTTTGTTCTATTGCATCACTTCTTTTTCCACTATATATAATTTATGAGGCTGAATCTTAACTTTGCTTGTTATTGTTTTTCTTGGTGTCACAGATATGAAATATATTTTGACAAATTTTATTACATCTTTCTAATCGATGGTAGAACTAATTGTGAGATACATCAATATTTTAGTATTTCATGTTAGTCATTAATGTATGGACATTGTTATGTCTTGATTTGATGGGAACCCATTTCATATGATTAATATTGTTTTCATTGTCTATTGTCAGGTCGGCATTGGAAGGGGACTGTGGTTTCCTCGCTGCAAATCTTTACGCTAAGAGTGTTTTTGGGGAAGATGCTTTGGTGAATGTGAGCATTGAAAAGCAAGCAGATGGTAAGTTGAGTGGATACATCAGAATAAGAAGTAAAACTCAGGGAATTGCCCTCAGTCTTGGGGATAAGATAACTTTGAAACAGAAGGGAACCGCTTGATAGGAGCAAATGCCCCGTTTTCTCTAATGCTTCTCTGCTTGTATGTCTTATCAACATTGTGTAGCTTCTGGTGACGGCTAACTCCAAGCTTGGTTATTGCTTCAAATCCTTGTGGCTTTTGGTTGCAGCCGACTCGTTAGTATTAATATTTTTTTCCCCTCCTTTTGAAGTTCCAATTTTGTCTGTATTCTTTCCTTGGATATTGCTTAAGAAAAATCCTTGTTACCCATCTTTTATTTTTCTACACATAGGGGTGGACACCATATATTGATATGAGAATCGATCAAATGACTATTTGTTCTGGCTGGCCTTGCATATATATTATGTTCGCATGTCTTTGGATAATAATCATTATGGTAAATTGTAGTTATCAGGTGAATTATTTGTGCGTTAGTGATCATCCATAATTTATAATTTTGGCATTCGAGTTTTCCTTTCTTTCTGTTATAATATTTTAATAAAAAGATTATTAATATAATATAATTATTGATTTGTTAACTTCACAATTTTCTATTCATGGCATGATTCAAAATTTAACTCAGTTATTGTATTGATATTGCCATTATTTGTTACATAGTAAGTTGCAGTTTTTCAATTTAAATTTGTACGTTATAGATCAATTCAAATTACGCATTATACTATTTCAAATCATTAATGGTAATAAAATGCAGTCTACTAAGTTTACGTTTTGATGTTATTAAGATTATCAATGCAGATTTTGAAGATTGGATAATTATGATTTAAAAATATTAATTGATTAGCAGTTTTTAACACCTATAAAAGGCGGTGCGCTAGCATAACATATGCATTTGGAAAAACATAATATAATACGATATTTGGATTTTGGAGAATAAAAGAAGGTTATCTTTTCACTTGTAAGGATACAACTAAATCAGGAGGAGTAAGATGTTTACTTTTCGTTGTTTGAAAACAACAAATATTATATAGAGGGGGAAATTACAAACCAGCCTTTTAAATCTTTAAATGGATTTCATTAATCAAACAACTATACTTTTTTGGTTACAGAAAGATTCTATGTTTAACATAACTTGTATGTTCACAATTGACATATTTTTAATTTCATTCCATTTTTGGGGAGAATAATTATTTGCAATTAAACCGATGATTTTTCTTTTCAAATTCATTTCTTCTATTTTCTATTTTGTTCAATTCCTACTACTTTTTTTTCTTTTCCTTGAATCCCTCTCAAAATTTTTGTCAAAATAAATCCAGATTCTACCTAAAAAAATCCTTCTCAGCAGAACAATAAAACAAAATGGTAGTTGTGCATATGCACGTTTCTTTAGCAATTAGAAAACGAAAATTCTGATGTATTTGGTTGGAAGATTGTTGGGAGCAAGACTTGGGGGGGGGGGGGGTCTTGGTCTTCAGATTAAACAAAGAAAGCTAGGAGTGACTGGGACGAGATGAGGAATAAATAATGGCTTAAAAAATTAGTTGTGCGTATGCTATCCCAATTCAAGGAAGTTCTACCGCTTGGTGGTTGAGGTTTCAGAGATGTTTGCATTACAAGTGAAGTTAGCTCCTTTTTTACTTTGTTGAGTTTGGTGGAAGAAATGTAAGGGACAGTAAACAAGAAACCAGAAGATTATCTTTTTCATTAGACCAAACTTCCATAGTTGTAATAATCTAAATGCAATCTAATGTAAGAAATTTTTAATTGATATGCATTCATAAATGAATAGATATTAACTGAAAATGCACGTCTATTCATGGAAACATATATTTATAAATGATTCTTCATATACAATATTAGTAAAATGACAAGATTTTTATTGAATAAACATTTTGAAAAGACATCAATCGAAATAAATATGATTTTAGATGAGTAGACATATATTGTTGATAGAGATATTCTCTATGTTAATTGACTCCAAGTTCCACCAGAATTTGTATTTTGTTTTCTTTCTTCATTCACAAATTTATTTGCCTTTACCTTTGACATTATAAGGTGGAAACAAAATTATCATTTCATAAACATTATTTTTGTCACAACTTGAGTTCTAAAAGTGCAGGACATTTTCAAGGATTTTCATTGACGTCATGAAATCTTTGTTGGACTCTAGTCTTGTAGTTGGTGAAGACAAACTAAAGGAAAGTGCTTACCTACATCCCGAAGACATTCTGAAGACTTTCTTTCCACTATCTTCATCTTCTTCTACTCTTAAAGATCCATTCCCACCAACATCTAAAAGTGAAACTTAAGCACTTGATTTACCATTGATATGGAAAGCAAGGTGAATCTTGAAGCCACCAGAAAGTGGTTAACAACTAGTTTGGAAACATCAAGCATATTGCTTCACATTAGATGAGTCTGGGTCAAGATTGGAGCTACTTAACCAGAGATGTCCTCCTTGAAAGCTTCAGTTAGACCCATACATATCATCATTGGCCATGCTATAGATATTGTTCTATGTTCCACTGCTGCAGTCCTCAAGGTTCTTGACACCGTTCATCAGCTGGAGCATTCTCTCTTGACAGACCTTAGTTCTGAATTCTGATCTATACACGTATGTCTCAGACACAAAGAAGCTTCTCTATTATAATTGCATGTTAGCATTTAGCTGGTTGCAGAGCCTTTTTGAGTTCTTACAAGACAAAGCAATCACAAATGAGTTTTACCTATTGAATGTGAACAAGTGCTTGAAAATATTGAAAGAATTGCAGGTGATGGAGGAAGGTGCTCGTCTTGAGAGGCTTTGGTTTTGGGAATACATCTTAGGTGGGGAAATGAAGTGTATGAAGAGAGTTTGCTTTAAACCAAATATATAATGCAATTAAGGAGGTTGCGGTAAATTTGGATGCTTGCTCAAAGGCCTATGAAGATATTACTCTGTCCTACTTTTTTATGATGAATTATCACTGTCGTGAAACTAAAATGATGCAAAGGTTGACAAGCATATTAAATATTCGGCGCAGAGTTTGGAGAACAAGATTAGGTCTCGGTTTCAGCCAAAACAGAGGATGGATAGCAGCAAGGTTATCGAATTGCAATTCAAATCATGAATCATCTAGTTAATTTTTGAATCATGAATCATAAATCATACGGAATCGTAAGATCCAGAAACACGATAAAAATAGCTTGAAATATATCATATAAATTATGTATAGTACCAAATGTAATAATTTTAAATTAAAAACTGACTGTACGTCTCATGAAACAAAATACAAGTCATAAGTAAGTATGTGAAGCCTTTATTTTAAAAAATTAAATCCTAAACTCTAAAACCAAATATAATACCTAAAACAAGTGACTTATGTTGTGAAACTCTTGTTCTAAAAGAATAAAAATAAAACATTTGAATGGTTAAATAGGATGTGTTTAGCAACGCTCCTTTAGTCCTTTTCATTTAATAATAAAAATTAACAAACTTTTAAATCTTTAATAAAAAAAAATAGTAGAATTAAGGTAGAAAATGTAAAACAATAAAGTATTGAATGGTGCTATTCGTATTAATGATACAAAACTGTACCTATTTAATCATGTATCGTAAAGTTTCAAAATCATCTATGATTTATCACATCATACAAATCATTGACAAGTCAAACTTTATTAAATTGTAAGATTTTAATAACTAGGATAGCAGCATTAAACCGGCTAACTTGACCCTAACTCCTCTATAAGTGTGTCCGTCATTTTCATCGTACTTAGCCAATGAATGTTTTTGGACCCTCAACGCAATGTAATACAAACAAATTATTGTAAGATACAAAACATTAGCAAGTAGGCTTTCACCGGTAAATTAACTATTTTTATTAAAGAAAATTTACTTTGGTAAATTTATTATCTGCTGAGTACATGTCTCTCAAGTAGTTATGTAGATAAATTTCTTTTTATTCCCTTCTAACGTGTTATATTATGTAATTCCTTTGTCATAATGGGGAAAATATCGGAAAACAGATTTTCAAGTAACATTGTATTCTTCTACTAACTCATTAGTTTTAGATACTGTCAGACATGAATCAACCAGATCATATTAACCCAACAGCGCCACTAGAAGTGATCTATAACCCTAGACAAGGTCTACATCCAATGATAGAAGGTTGAATCTTGGAAATATTACTCTAAAGAATTTTACCTAATCACCACGCTGGTCTAGTAAATAGTCTCATAACTATGCCTCTGGAGATACTCGGTCACAGACAAAACAAAAAAACAAAAAAGAAAGAAAATATTAGAACATATATAATTAACTTTATTCTGTACTTAAATTAAATACCTAAACATAGCATGTGTTCGTATACTAATTGTTAATAAAATTTCCCACATTAATAGATGTATGAGTATATGCAAACAGCTATTTGAATCGATTCAACCCGGATTTCATATCAAAGTGCATTGCCTATATACCGGAGTTTTGACACACAAAATGGTATCTACATGCATTGAATTTATTCCTCTTCTGCACACTACACATTAGAAGTACATCAAACATTGTTATCAACACTTCTGTTTTTAGAACTGGAAAAGCAGTTCAATATTCTGTCATAATACACCCCCATTCAAAGAAAGTTCAATGCTCCGGAGGCCTGCAATAGACTAGATGAGTCAAAACTTGCTGTGCAAGATTAAACGAATCATAGTATCCACAATGATCTCGACATCAAGACCCCCACAAATCATCAGGGAATACAAACGCAATAAACATGGTCATATTCTTTCAAAAAATTACAAAACTTTTTTACCAGGGACGCATGTGTGACAAAGATTTTCAGAATTGGCAAACGATTACAGAAAACATGATTTTACGGGCTTTAATTGTTTAACCTTCTGAAAGTCAGGATGTTGGAAGTTTCTTTCAACCTCCCAAGCCAGCTGTGACATACAATTAAATGTGGACTTAGCACCTTTTTCATCGGTGACTTCTCTGGGGAAAGGAATGCGGACCTCAAATACACCTTTGTGAGGGGAAAACAATCGCATATCAAAGCCCAAACGATCAACCCATATCATCTTTGCTTCTGAGACCTTCCACAGGAAATTAAGCAAATGAAAGTTAACACAAAAATGTCATTTTCATTTGATCACATATACAGAAATAAACACAACAAAAAAACAGGAGCAAAATTTAAAAGACATCGATAGAGTGTTAGGCAAGGCACAAACCAGGAAATCCAAATCAACATAGACATTGCAAAAGCGAGTAATGTCTTCCATGTTGTTGGTGTTGATCTCAGTGACTAACTTATCCGCACAATCACGAAGAGGATCGGGTTGAGCATTTTTGTAATCTAAAGAAGAGACCCAAACGCCATCCTGCAACATGGAAAAGGTAAGTATAAAAGAAGCAAAGTTGCAAGGCAAGGTTAGGTTAGGTTAATGAGAAGAAGTATGGCGTCCCTACCTCCTGGAAATCTTCCAATTGCAGCACCCGATCCACGGCAATAATGTGAATCAAATCTTGATCAACTTCTTCTCCAAACCTCTTCCTCCACACCGAACCAAGCCGCTGGATACATACATTACGATGAGATTTGTTTAATTAAACAGAGAACAGAATACAAAATTGTATGCTTAACATACCTTTGGATCCTGTGGTTTGGTTAGGGTTCCTTGAATAGTGCATTGAGGAGTGCGCAATCCACACTGTTTAACCTGATAAACAGTAACAGAAATAAATGACTTGAATAGAAATTCCCAATTATCGAGAGAGAGAGAGAGAGAAGGAGGTACCTGAACATGAAGGGAAGAAGGGATGTGAGTGTTGGGGGAATTGAAGCAGAGTAAGGGAGTGCCATGTTCGGGCTCTACCGCGAATCGGACCCCAACACCGAGAGGCCAACCCTCTTGGGTCAAAGTAGAAAGCGTGCCCACACGAGCCAACTCCATTATGGTTCTCGAAACCTCTGCGGGATACGGCTTTGTTTTGGTATCACTCTTCAATTCCAAAGGGGTCGACACCGAGCATTTTGGTTTCCCAATCCGCAATGAAGAACGGAGTTTACTGTTCCTTTCCGTCACGGGTGTGAGTGTCACCCATGGACACGCTGCGCCAAACTGCCTCGTTTGAAGAAGCATTTCTTCAGTTTCAGATCACACCGCCAACCACCATGTCATAGACTACTCAAGTAAGATGGAAAAGGATAAGAACTTCGTCTATAGAAACGCTCCACCTCAATATGTCGTTTTTTTTTCCGTTAGTAAACGACATTCCGTTTTCGTGCGTTTTTAATTTATCCACATCAAACACGTCGTTTTGAGTCTCGCTGCTCTTCAGCTGCAACTGCGATGATGGCAGCAGCGACCACAACAACATCATCACCGCCAACAAGGTGGTGGCGGCAGATTCAGATTGAGATGCACCGTCGCCATCTAACCCCTCGTTCCTTTTCCCGCCGAATGCATCCACGGTTTCCACACTTGAGAGGTGAGTAAGTGAACTGAAAGAGTTGACACCGTCCCAAAAGTACTGCTTCAATTCAATTGAATTCATTGCACAAAGTTGGATTCTTTTTTTAGGTTTTGGATTGTACAGAAATGGGGTTGTGGAGTCTACATGCGGTGCAGTCTCTCGAAGCAATCAATTGTACGTGTCACCTTGGGATGATAAACCCTTTGAAATCCTTCCAAGTGGTAAACAGGCTTACTTGGATGAACAGGATGTGGTCACATTTCTTCATCCTCCTAAGGACTTGATCCCTTTGGACCCATCTTCTTATAATCCTGCTGCATATCTCTGGTATAAGCATGCTGCAGCTCTAACAATGGCACTTCTTATTCTTATTTCTCTCACTCACTCTCTTCACCTCTGTGTTCAGGAAAAAAATTGAAGATATTCCTGAGGAAAGGCGCCATCGACTACTGCAATTGTTAAAGCCTAGGTCTTTCCCCACTCCTTTTCTACATGCTTGTATTCTGTATTTTGATCTTATGTAACAGTGGGAATGTTGATATATTTAAGCAGACTTGTGTCAAGGGCTTGGCAGATAGCTGGTACCCGATATGAGGATCCCAAGTTAATGAAGAAAAGTGCATCTATGTTGCTGTCCAATGCCAAAAAGGATGATGTGATGCTTGAATATTACAACTGCCGAACAAGTGGAGGTTAGTGAACTGATTCATTATTGTTGTTGGTATTGGTCACGGTTAAGTAAAATACAATGAATGCATTCTGTTCTGATAGCAAAATGGATGAAATATCAAAAGGCACTCCACATGAAAGGACCGGTAATTTATGGACTACTTTGTTCCCTAATATCATGCAGACTTGAATCTGATTGGTCAAAATGTCTTCCCTTTTCTTGCTCATGACATGAGCCCATTATATGCCTATGATTGTTCCTCTTTGACCGGAATTGTAAAAACTGTTTGTTTGAATTAGGAAATGTTTCTTTCCCTGCAAATTTGACCCGCCTTCTCTGATAGCTCTTCATGTTCCAATACTTCTGCTGTGTGCAGTGTACCTCAATGTGTCTTTTGTGTTGAAAATATTTGTCATGGTTTCATGTGTTTCCTTTAATTTTTATAGCATGTCATAAACTCTGAAAACTAAAGTTGTCGATATTCAACTTTCTTAAATAGGACCAATGCCAATTTCCTGGATAAATTCTTTCAAAAAGGTAATTTTTTCCTTCTTTGCTATTGTAAAGTACATTTTGAAGACTTTGGTTGACTCTTTTGTTACTCTTTAAGGCTATATTTTCTTGCAAGGATGGGCAGGTCTATGGACGAATCATCTGTAAGTTTCTTTACTTTTGGGAAAGAAATGCAAAGATGCCTTTACCCAATCAATCTTAAACATCATTGCTCCTTATATCCCCAGGTTGCATTGTCAATTTGGTCATGAATGTCACTTTGATGTCCAGACATGCTACAACATGTGGACCAAAAGTATATAATTGTATATTTGCTTGACTTGAATACTACCATATACCTTTCCAAATGCCTGCAATATTGTGAGCTAACCATTCAGTTATTCTTGTCAGAAAATTTTAAAACAAAAAAATATATTGTGGCAACTCAAGTCTGTAATCACTAGTTTTCCCATACTTTTGAGAGAGATTTATATTTATATGATGCCTCAATTATTCATATTGATTCAAAATTTTAAAAGAATAGTTATTTTTAGGTACACAATGCATTCAGTCACACACACACACACATACAGAAGGAAAGGAGTTGAACTTATTTTTCTTGTATGCAAGACTTAGAAGTGCTCCGTAATATAGAATTTGGACTTTATTTTCTTTACTTTAAGGGGTGAAAATAAGTTTATATATGATTGTCCAAAAGTAGAAAGTCGAATAACGATTCTTAGCTTTATCCCTTTACCCCTTTATTGGTCACTCTTTAATTCATTAAATCATGGTTTTTCAGTCCTAATGATTCAATAGTCAGTATAGAACTATAGAAGAATATTGAAGAGGTCATATAATCTCGCTGGTTTTCCTTCAATTTGTTGATGTAACTGTGGTTTAATCAAGGATCTTTGACAAATTCATATGTGCTGCTTGGCTTGTTTTAGTTTTATTATATTTTATTTTGCTCCTATGACTGCATTTTGGTTCCTTGTTTCAAGCTTAAATTTGATTGTTCCTTACTTTGAAAGTTAATAACATGTTTTATGAATTTCACAATAACCCAGATGGAACATTTTTGGCTGGATTTGCTGACTCCTATGCGCCTTTATATTTTACGGTGAGACAATTTAAGGAAGTGATGTCAACTGAGCAGCCGTGTGATTTAGCATATGAATTCGGGGATGGACTCTATGATATAAAAGAACTCCCATTAGGTTTTCCAAGACCAGGTAGGGCATTTTTTTTTTCAACTAAGGTTGATGCTATTTTATTTCTTTTATACAGGGCTAATCATAATATTTGCTACTCCAAGTTCATATGTTATATTGTTTAAAATATTTATATACCTATTAGGGGTAACTACACTAATCTTCATCAAAAATCTGGACATGCTTATTGCTATTGGTCTTCTTAATATTGTATAATCACCTTTGTTCTGAAATCTCAATAGTTTTTTCGAGCCAAGGATGTATAAAATTTTTAAGAATTATATTGACTCTTAAGAGGTTAAAATTTAGCCCAAAGTTTCTATGATAGATGTGCATGGTGTATTCTTGTGCCCTTATTTTCTTGGTGACTCCTTTCTTGTTATATTGTACCTCTTCATAAGTTCCTCCTGTAATACACACTAGAGAGCAAGCTGGGTGGTGGTATTATTGTTCAAGGTCCTGGTATGCCACAATTTTTAATATTTATTTATCTATTTTGCAGTTAAACATCCTTATCCTTTCAACGATCAAGTTGTTATGTATGTTCGCTATTTAGGTCCTGGGGTTTCAGTAGGGCAGGCATGGCAAGAAGGAATGAATTTAGAACAAGTCCCACGAAAGTTATGTGCGGAGATTTTAATGGTGAAGGATTACACATCATTACGAGAAGATCAGTGAAGAAAATTGTTAGTCCTCCCGTAGGTAAAGTTGAAAGACTCTTTTATTAATTGTTGTGCACATATCAATGCGTCTAGTGACTAATGATCTGGGGAAAGATAAGTTTCTATGGCATATACGAGGGAAATATGACACCATCCCCATGTTTGCTGCTTCTGTACACACGAACTCAAGGTGGAGCTAGTCGACAGAATAACGCTTTGGATATGATGTTAACTGAATGCTACATTCTCAGCAAGCAATGCTCAATTTCCTTATTCAAACTCAAGATAGTTTATACTTTATAGAGACATTAAATATTTAAGTTGAATTCTAAAAGATTGAACTCTCTGAAGTATTGCTTTCTTTCTGTAACATCCAAGTATAGTTCAACCTCACATGTGATGTCGAGTAGAAGAAATTTGCATTTCCTTTTCCCCAACAATAACACTGTAGTTACAGGCTACAATACAAGTATTTATGTATCCTCGAAGCCTAAAATTGAAGTTACCTAACATTTCTTCTATTTCTTTCTAATAACTTAATATCCTTAAATATTTAATTTACAATAACACTTGAACTCTTTTAATAAGAACGTTTAAATTAAAGAAGGCTATTTTGTGATGGTAATTAGTGTCATTAATAATTTTCTTAAAATGTTTGTATTATTATAAATGATGGATAATTTGAAATCGAGTAAGTGAATTATAATCTCAGATGATAGATTATGACTGCCTTACAAATTGTATTAAAAAACATCGAGCGTTGAACGTGATTCACATGATGAACCTATAACCCAAACATGGCATGTATGTGGTGAGATGTCTTTTTACCTTCTTGTCTTGTGTTTTCATATATTCATTTATTTATTTGGGTGAGGTTTGTCGGTGGAGAAACTGCATTTGAGTGATAATGGGATACGTGGAGTTGGAGGGAAAGCGACAAAGCTTTGGTTAATACGGGCCAAGCATGGCCTCCATCTTTAAAAGAAGGGTCCAAAAGGTTGCACAGTTATGGCAGCTTCGGCCAGTAACGTCCAAGGATCCTTTGTTATGACATTACGGTTGACTGTTCCACTTAAATCCGCAATCACAAAACGACAAGTTTCTTAAAACAATTTCCTACTAGATTTAAGTTTTCACCGTAACCAATTCTCTATCAACCTAAACTTGCTTTTGTGTTATTATATGGCATAATGCCAACAAAGTATTACAGGTCCAATATTGAGCGCTGCATAAACGAAAAGCTTGTAATTTTTTTATGGTTTATATTCGCGTACGAGAAGAAGAAATATTTTGAAGAGTGGTTTCTCATGGTCCTTGGCTGTATTCGTGTTAGGCATTAATATAAAACACTTTGTTTGTGTAGGTCACTGTTTCTATACCCATCCTTAGTTTTGTATATCTTGTTAGTTATAATTTCCTCTGAATTTCAGAAATATGAGGTTTGCACTTTATACGTGGGTGATCAACTTGTATATGGTGGCATGAAAGAAATGTTGAAGCCAGAAGACAAGGTACATTCACATACTTTGATAGAAAAAAAAACTTTATCTGACAGCTGGATCCTTTCACTTCAGCCTTCAGGAATCTAGATAGGATACACCTTGATAGTCGGTTGTACTTACATGCATTGAACTGAATGGAGGATTCTTTCATTTGACAAAAAAAAATGGTGTAACTAGAACTTTTTAATAGGCTTTCTTCTTTTGTTCTTGACATAAAAATATCAAGAAAACAAAAAAACAGAAAGTGAGTTGGGGTCATTATATGTTTACATCCAAAACAATTGTAAGACTGAATAGCCTGAAAACTAATTTCAAATGTACTTTCTATATGTCCCTCCATAAAAGTAAAAAAGTATACTCATTGCTAGTTGGTGAAGTGGGTTGATCATGTCAACCCGTGGGACAATTTAAAATTGTATTGAGAAGAAAGATTGGCTCTTTTAAGTTCGTGTTTAATTTTGACCCTAATCTCTTGGTAATGTGATATAAAACGAGTGTATTTGCTATGATGGATTCAGGACTTAAGTATTTCAAAAGCAGAAAAGAGAACGCTTTGTTGAGGCAGCAGGGTCCACAAACCTTGCTTGAGAGGTATGTGTAATGTGTTCATGTGCCCTACCATTATTGAAATAGCGATTGGCACGGGCAGCATATGCCCTAAAATAATATCTTTGGTTATGCTTAAAGCTTGAATTAAAACAAATGGGTCCAACGAAGGGACACTCGCACGATTCTCATTTTTTGGCAAATCCAAGGCCCAAAATCCATATTAATGAACAAATTCTCTGTCTGCATAATACTATATATTACCCAATGCTTTCTTTCTCCTATTTCCACTGCCTGCCGACACTATTTTCTTTTACCATTCTAAATTGTTTTCAATGTTTACGTAACCAAATATATTATTTAGATAATCTTTTACCACAACTTGGAGTAAATATAAAATGAAAAACATACCATAATAGCATGAATGCTGCAAGCTTACGTTTTAAAAATAGGGGCCTGTGTAAGTGAAATTTGGATCCATAAACATAAAAAGCTTCACATCTGAATTGAACATGTTTTTGTTGGGAGCAGTAACATATCAGTGTCATTCAACTCATACATATGAACCAAAGTGACGTGAGCAACAGGGTGATACTGAGGTACATTAGTCGGCTCAACGTTACAGAAAATTGAAAAGGGAAAGAAAAAGGATTGTACAATGGACAACAATTGATGGACAATTAAAGCCAGGAAAAAAGAAAACAAAATTTTCTATCAATGCGCTTCAAGAATAACATTTATTTATGATATGACTCACGGTAGCTTTCAGCATATTACCTGAGCCATATTCAGGCACCTTGAATATAACTGCAAATACCAAACTATGTTGCAGCAATCCATATTGGTTGGCTTGTTTAATTATTAAACTTTATAACAATCAATTTTCTATTTTACACATCCTTTCTGATCCTCTAGTTCATCTGTTCGCCAATTAAATCAAGACCTACAAGGAGGAATGACACACCTTGAAATAACAAGTAGTAAAAGTGCATGCCTTGTGCTGATAACAGGCTCCTAACTGCAGCAGTGAGCAGTAAGAATGCAAGGGCAAGTTCTTTCTTGTATATCTTGTTCATTTTCTTTACAGGGGGTTTAGGAACAGGCTCTTGGCATTCCTTTATTTTGTTGAGCTCAGAAAATCCACTATCAGAGATCCCTCTGTGAAGCTGGAGACTCATGGCCTTTGAATCCCTTTCTTCAGCAGCTAATAGGTCAGGCTCAGATGACCGTCCTGCTTTTTTGGTAACAATCCATTCATATGAACTTCCCAACTGGAACAAACCCGATATCATAGCATTGAATTTGGTTACTGACATTGTGTTCTCAAACAGCAGGTAAGGAACAATGAAGGGAAAGGATTTTGGGGCAGGAAGAATGTTCAAGAAGGACATAAACACGGGAATATAACAAATAACCCAAATAGGAAGCTCGGCTTCTGGGACAAACATTGTCAAAGGAAGAATGATGCAGAATAATGTGAAAGAATAGAATGGGAGGATTAGCTTTCTAAGCAGAAAGAATAGAAATATTAGGTTTGCTTTCTTCCACAATGCAATCTGTAACATCATGACATCAGAATATGGTTAGATTTTGTTTTTTTCCTCCAAAAAAGTGTAACACACAATAAAAACAAAATACTTTACCTTTGATGTTATGATGGCTGGAAGGCACAAACGAAAGAGTTGCATAGGACCAGAATGCCATCGATGTTGTTGTTTCCTATAAGCTTCATATGATTCAGGAAGCTCACATAGCACCTGAAAAAAGTGTTCTTTAGACTAACTGCAACTCACATATCAACAGTTTTTTCACCAATATTTCATAAATTATTGAAACTTGTCTTTCAATCACTATGATAATTTGCTTCATCCAATTCAATTCCATTCTAACTTACAAAATTGATATACACTAAAACTCTTATTGTTGGCTGCAGGCACATAGAAATCAGTATATACTATGCACATTAGCTTGAACTGGGACCAAAAACAAAAGCAAAATGGTTACCTTTACATCATTGAGAAAGATAAATTTCCAACCATTCAGATGGGCCCGGACTGCTATATCCATGTCTTCCACAGTTGTCCGCTCAAGCCAGCCACCAGATTCTTCAAGTGCTTTTATTCTCCAAACACCAGCAGTTCCATTAAAACCAAAGAAATTAAGGAAGACCCCATTAACCTGTTGTTCAACCTCAAAGTGGAAGCACAGATTAATATTTTGGAGTCGTGTCAGTAAGTTCTCATCCTTGTTTACGAAAGCCCACCTAGCCTGAACCAATGCCAGCTCAGGATTACCCTGCAAAGCAAACTTAAGAATGAAAATGGGAAACTGATGGATAGATTGTAGAATAACAAGGAAGAAACAAAACAATTTAGCCACCTTAAAATGTGGAACAGTTTGCTTGAGGAAATCTCTATTTGGTTGGAAATCAGCATCAAAAATTGCAACAAACTCGTAATCTTTTACATAATCACAGTTCATTGCAGACTTAAGATTGCCCGCTTTGTAACCAGTTCTAAACATCCTATGCCGGTAGATGATATTCACACCTTTCTGGCTCCACTTACATACTTCTCCCTTAATTAACCACTGTATGCCCTCATCATCAGAATCATCCAGAACTTGAATGAGCAAGCGATCTTTTGGCCAATCAAGCTGGCACACAGCGGAAATAGATTGTTCATATACCTGCAGTTAACACCAAAACCCTCATGATCATTATTAGGAAGAATCCATAAGGTCCAAAACAGTAGTCCCAGCGGCATCACCAAGTGAACTATTACTCCAGTTACTTCCTTTGAGATAAATAATGAAAGCGGGACATTATTATATAATTCAATATAACATAAATGATTGGTTTTGAATTAACTACACTGTTTAAAATAAAAAGGCAGCAGGCACTAAAGAGTAAAGTCCACAGGATTAAGAGAAGGGTGTGACCTCTTTCTCATTGCACATGGGAATTTGAACGAGTACCATAGGATATCCATGATTGGAGGCTTCCAAATCATGTGAATTGAGGGGATCTCCATGAATGAGGGGCTTAATCTTTTTGAATTTGATCCAGAAGCAGCCAAGAGAGAGAAGCATTCGGTCGAGAGACTGAATTAAGAATAGAAGAATACAGAAGGAAGAGAGAGAATGAATTAGAGGTGCAACATAACCTGCCCGGAACTCCAACCACCTAACATAAGCGGTGTGAAAGCATCCTTTGATCTCCCAAGTTTGTGGAATGTGCAAATTATGGTTGTGAAAGTATGGCCACCCTTTGAAGTGAGCAACGAGTTCAAATGAAAGAAATGCCAAAGCCATGACCAAAAATGTGAGAATTACTCGAAACAGAAACTTGGCCTTTAAAGACATTTCAGTCTCCACAGACACTCGCTGCCTAAAAATCAACCTTTTCTTAACAGTTCGAAGGAAGGAAGAAAGAGAATTTCGAAGCCAAACAAGGCAACCGACAAGTCTATGCGCTTTGAGAAGCAGAAGCCATTTCAATTGCTTTGCATTTTTGCCTCTATCCTTCTCAACTGCCTCAAATGCAGAGTCTGGGCTATCTATTTCCAGCACAGAGTAATTGGGATTCTCCATAGTCACCACAACCGGGTTACCTTTTCTTGAACTTGAACTCTCCTTAACCCACCACTTTGAGAAATCTATGCTTGGAGTTGGAGCCATTTCCTATTGAACTAACACAAACAACAATACCTTGGTTTCCTTAAGCACCAACACTCACTGGTGTTAGCAAACCCCATGGCCATTACTCACAAAGCTGAGATTAAGAATGAGAGAATCCATTTTTTGCTTCAGGTAGGAAATACTCTGAAACTCGTAGGAGTTGTGTCGTTTCGTGTCAGATCCACCACTTTAGAATCCTATGAGTAACGCAGTAGAAGCCAGTTTTTTGCTCTGAATGCAGCAAAGAAAGGCAAAAAGGTAGTACAGAAGAGAAGCACAAGTGTGTGAGTGAGAGTGTGTGGTTGTTTTGTTTGTCTTGCTTTCTTTATTGGAGTTGGAGTTGGAGTTGATGAGAGACCCGTTTTGAAATTACCAAGATGGGTTAGTCTATTCTTCATGCCTTCAACACGTAATCCCATGTGTCCATGATTACTCAACAAAGTTACTGCAATTATAAACCAAAAAACACACAAAAGCCAAAACCTTGTTTAACTCTCTACTCCTACCATGGGTCAAATGGGATTCAAATCCATCCCTACTCCACAATTATTACTAATATAATTATTTACTACAGTTATTAAACTTTTTCTATCGCTACATAAAATTTCCTATAAACTTGTTAAATAAACACAAAAATAGAGTGATATTAATAAATAATAATATATATTTTTAACATTAAATAGAATACTTAAATCGACCTCATGTACTTCTGTCGGATACTAACACGAACGAACTTGTTCGATAAAATAAACTTTTATTAGACTTGGATTTAGATTTTTGCTATATATATATATATTAACATTTTAATGTTGATCATCGATTTATAATTGCGTAAAAAAATTATTATTCTTATAATAATAAGTGAAACAATTATTATTTAGTATATCCTCTTCTACCTCATTAATTAAAGTCATCAGAAGATATTTTTTTAGTCAAGAAAGTCATCAAAAGATTAATTACATGAAAAAATATACTCTTCAATATAATGTTTGCTAATTTTTATTTTTAAATTTTTTTAAGAAAACTTAAAAATTTTCAAAATAATGTTTGGCAAAAATATTTTTATGTTTTTTACTTTAAAAAAATAATGTGTTAAACAAAAGTATACAGAAGCTTTAAAAAATTGAAGTAGTTCTTTAAAAAAAAAAAGCACAAGTTTCTGCAGGTATTCCAAATTTCAAAATCCAATACCTCACAGCTCACAAACTTTTAACTTAAACAAATTAGAATAATAAACTGATCAAGTTATTTATTATTGTATAATTAAACTTTATTATTCTTATAATAATAAATGAAACAATTGTCATTTAATATACTCTCTTCCATCGCATTAACTTAAAGTCATCAAAAGATTTGTTTTTTGGTTTAGAAAGTCATCAGAAGATTAATTGCATGAAAAAATAAACTTCCCAAAATAATGTCTGACAAAAATAATTTTATGTTTTTTTTTTTCTTTAAAAAGAGGGTCCGTGTTAAACAAAATTACAGAAAAAGCTTTAAAAAATGAAAATAGTTTTAAAAAACAAGTGATTGCAGGTATTGCAAGTTTCAAAATCCAACATCTCACAACTCACAAACCTTCAACTTAGGCACATTAAAATAATAAATTGACCAAGCATAACAAACAATGTATAAAAGTTACGTTTTAAATTAAGATATTATAAAATTATGAAAATATATTTTTACTTTAAATTAAAAAATTAATTTTGTAGATTCTTAATTGCTGGATTTTTTAATATATAATTTTTCTACTAACCCAATCATATCCTAGTTTTGGATCGCACTTGAATCGGATTGGATTACCGAATTGATATAATTTGTAATTTTATCTTGTTTTAAATAGATTATTTATAAAAAAAAAGGAATAATAAGAAAAAATAGGAGTAATAAAGATAAATAAGTAGGTTATCCAATTTGAAAGTGCATGGTCCAATGACACCCCTTTGTAATTCAATTTAACCTATATATCCAGGCCAACTCGCATGTTTATGATTGCATTAGATTGGGTTAATTGAATTCACCAGTTGAATTGAATTCATGATCACCCCCTATAATCTAATAAAAAAGTATTGTTTGGTTTTTTCAATTTTTAATTTTTTATTGTAATTTTTACAATTTGTGTTAAATTGAATCCATGAACATCTAAATAATATCTCTGGTGAGAATGGGACCTAGCATGTGTTGAAGTCGGGTGTTGGGATCACAGAGTTAATTAATACGAGCCACGGCATGGACTACAAGTATAATACTGATAATTTAATAATAGAGTTATAATTTAGTATTAGAATAAAAAAAATTGAAAAAAAGAAGAAGAAATAGAGAATGCGGATCCCATCCCATCCCAAGTGTCCTCTGCCAGACAAAGAGAACTCAAGAAATGGGCCAGATAATTGAAATGGGCCTGGGTTGGGAGCCCATACATGACAGTCCATACCCTACCATTGTGGAGGCTAATAGACGCGGAAGTAGAGAAGAGAAGAGAAGAGAAGAGAGAAAAGAGAAAGAGGAACAGTTAAGAGAGAAAGAAAGAGAGTGAGGATGGCGTCGAGTGGAGCAGTGCCGTTTTGGAGGGCAGCGGGGATGACATATATAACCTATTCCAACATATGCGCGAATCTGGTGAGGAATTGCCTCAAGGAACCCCACAAGACCGAAGCCATATCTCGTGAGAAGGTCCATTTTGCTCTCTCCAAATGGATCGACGGCAAGCCTGAAAAACCTAGTACGCCTCTTCTCTTCTCTTTCTTTATCAAATCTCATAATCAATCACATATCATCTTAATGCATTGATTATTAATTTAATTTTCTCATGATTAGATTAATTATTATCTGTGGAGGAGCATAGGAATAGATTGTCTCGTTATACAAGGATAAATAACCCTAACTATGGCATCGCAAATTTTTATTGGGGAAACCAGTGTCATTTTATCTTTATTTCTCTTCTCCATAACCGTGTGTCATGAGATGAGAGGATCCATTCCGGTCTGTTGCCAGATCAATTATCCTCTCTTCCCTTACATGCTGCATATATCTGCTTCTATTTCTATCCATTTTAATTGATAACCGATCTTCATACGGTTCTCTTACCTTTCTCTTCTTAATTCTATGTATGCACATTGCTCTGGATATCATTGACTGTCGTTGTAACTAGATTTCTTGCTTGTGCTTATACTTGTATTTGTCTTGCTAATTTAGTAGCCTAAAATGTTGCATATGACAAGGATTAGAGCAGTATTTTTTACCGCAAGATCCTCTTTCTTGTTTTGAAGTGAGTATGGATATTGAAGTAAAATATATTGTTGCTTTTTCACAATAATTGTTGAGTTAATGGCTTTTTTCTGTGACTCGTGCCATGTTTTGAAGTCAGCGTTATCTTCCTGTAGTTTTGTATTTGCTGTATTCTGATCGAAGTATTGAAATGTATTTTTTTAATCAGCTGTTCGTTCAGACACTCCAGAGCCTTGATTCGGAATAGTTGGAAGCTTTGAATGCACAAATCTTTGAGATCTGGAAGTTAATTGTCATTTTGAACCTTTCTGTGATTTTCTATGCTTAATTCCTTTGTTTCTTCCCATGAAAGGCAAATGCACTGGATTTTGAATTTTGCATGTTAATCTTGTAATAATTGAAGTTTAAACATATGATGTTGTGTAACTTTGAAATGCTTCAATGTTCTGAAATGAAAAAGCAGCCCGACTATGCTTAAGTTGGGTCATAAGTTTATATGAAAGAGGTTAATTGACAGCATCCCTTCCTAGAATTCGAAGCTAGACTAAACAAATGCATGTTTGATGCATTATCACTCGCAAATTCGTCAATGCGAGATTCTAAACATGGCCTTTTGATGATATTTGATGATTGCATGGTGACATACGCAAAATTTAAAGGTCTGAGTCTCATGGAAGTCGGGGGATGCCTGAGTTCTCCATGGTTATTTTTAATGCCGAAATGCGAATGGAACTTTCATTGAGGTGATTCGTGTATAAAGGAAGTGGGATATGTCATAAAAAAGCATGCTACTATACACATGTCTTCAGGCTGGTAGTTTCAACTTTCGAGTAGTCACTTTGGTGGTTAGGATATTATTTTTATTGGCATGCACGTCATGTGGCTGATGGTTTGCGATTAACGACGGCCAAATGGCACTAATGCGTACTGCAACAGACAGCTATTCAATTGCCACTTGGAGAGCTGGTTCCTTTCTCGAACATGTTGTATAACAGACAATCAAATAACAAAACTTCCCGAGAGGGAATGGGGAGCACTTTCTATCATGCTTTAAAAGAAAGCATTAGCATTCTCAACCTGCATATTGAACGGGTATTCGGTGACGGTTGGTTGATCATTTAAAAGTAGAATAAGGACAAAAAATGACAAAGTATAAACTTGTTTCTAAAATGGTAAAAATGTTTACATAAATATTAACTATTGTCTTAAATAACACCAATATGTAGATTAAGAGTATGCTTGAGAATGAATTTCGGATTAACGAATGATGAAATAATTCACTGAAATATTTTTAGGATGATTTTAATTTTGTTTGATTATGGTTGTTTTGATAAAGAGATGTAATAATTATCATTGATATATTTTGATAATATTTATTTATTATGAAATATTATTTTTATATTATTATTTAATAGTATAATATTTTAATTTAGTTATTAAATATTTATTTAAATTATTTATTATAAAATAATTTATTTTTGTTGATAAAAATTTTAAAAAATAAATAAATATTTTTTGGGTTAATATATTTTTAATTTTTTTAAAATATTCAAATTTTAATTTTGATTCTTTAAATTTTAAATCTTTGATTTAAATTTTTATTTTTTGAAATACCTTAATTATTGTTTTTATATTATATTAAATTAAAATAGATTAATTATGATTAGAAAATTAAAATTAAGATATTTTATAAAATGATAAAAAAATTAATAATAATAAATCTAATTTTATTTAATGTAACATAAATTAATATCAAGAACTATAATCATAGTATTTTAAAAAATAAAAGATCTAAATCAAAGGTTTTAACATTGAAAGACTAGAATCAAAATTTAAGTATTTTAGAGAAATTAAAAATATATTTAATTGTATTTTTTTATAATTATATTATTTAAAATATATATAAATTAAAAATAAATATTTTTTAATTTAAATAAAAATTTATTTATTTAGAAATATATTTTTTACTAAGAGACACATAATAAATAATAAAATAAATTAAAAATATATTTATTTATATAATCTTTTTAATAGAAATATATAAATAAAAATAAATTAAAAAATATCTTTATTTTAATATAATAATTTAATTTAAATAATAAACTATTAAAATTTAATTAATAAAAAATAATACTTAAGTTTTAGTTTAATAATAAATTTTTTATTTTTTATCCGCTAATTTAACATCAATTTTTATCAAATATTTTTTATTTTAATCAGCAAATTTTTTAATTTTACGGAGCATGTCCTAATTCATTGGTGGGAGTATGAGAGAGGTTATCCCGTTTAACATAATATTTTCTTTAGTAAAAAATATTTGTGATTTTTTTTAAAAAAAAATGTCTTAAAACTATTATTCAAAAATTAAAAGTGAGTTTTCGTAAAACAAAAATATTAATATACTTTCATCACAGTTTAATACAGTATTAACATGATTTTTAATAGTTTTTTATTTATCGTTTTTTAAGCAGTGTCGTTGAGTACTCGTAAGCAAGATGCAAATATTAATTATAAAATATATTGTGATATTTACTTATTAAAACTTAACTCCTATTTTAAATTTTCGTACAAATTCATTTTAAAGTTTTTTTTACATATAAAATAAAAGTCCTTTACCTCAAAATAATAAAATAACCGCTCTGCTTCATTGAAAGATCAGATGTTGGCCATAAAATTATAAAGTCATCATTTTTATTTTTTAAACGTAAAAAGAAGAAGAAGATTTTTTTTCCATTTGAATGAATCAGAGAATCATGAGGTTCATAATCGATGTGAAAGGTAGAAGATAAGAAAATATGTATAAATTAAAAGAGTTGTTCTAATAGCCAGCTAGATTTTCTCAAATGATGAAATGACTAATATTGATTATTCTGTATTACGATGATGTTTTCAGGTACCCTCTCGTGCATGTGCTTTATCCTCCTACTTTTTTTTTTTTTCTTAAATTGCTGTCGTTAACTGATCATTTAATTTTAATATTCCCCACAGATTTTCATTCATCCACATATCACAATATCGCTATTCAATTTCCTGTCTCATACCTGCGGTTGACAGATATTTCTTATATCATTTAGTTCTGACGTCCAAGTCTAATCGACATTCAATTAATGAACAATAACACAATTCAATGGCCTCATGAAATATAAACTCAAGACCATCGATAATCCACAGATTATGGAAACACTGATAATTCTTTCAAATACATGATAGGTTATGTTAATGATCTTATCATGTTAGAATTTAACATGAGATTTGACTCATTCACTATCTTCTAATCTACAAAGAAAGTTAAGGAGAAATAAAACAAAAGAATTCCACTGCAATTGTTTTAAATTATAACAAATGTAACGCATTATATTTTATATTTGAAAATTGTTCTTATACAAATTGATAAGCCAAACGTTAGTAAAACTCTTCTAGTCAAAAACATTAATGACGCCACGTCCTAATGTATGAACGGATGAGCCTTTAATCTAAGGTTTTAATAATGATACACTTTGAAACATAAAAGAGTCTTTTTGGCAAGTGGTAAGTTTGTAAAAAAAAATAAAAATGAGATGAGTAATTAAATTGCATTATCAACTGTAAGTTTGTAACTCTTTAGATAGCTTTTGGCAAGTGGACTAAAAGGAAATCGAATATTTTGTTTATTTTTTTTAGTAAATGTATAATGGATAAAAAAAAATTCATTTGTATTATATTTTGTTTTTATTTATAATTATTTTTTGGTAAACTAAAGAATAAATTAGCTAAAAATTAAAAAATAGGTGAAACCTGACTAAATTGAAAATTAAAAGCTAAAAACCAATTAAAAATTGATAAGCTACCTATTAAATAAAAAATATTTAATAAAACTAGCCTTCACAAATATAAAAATAATAAATACAGATAAGGTTAAATAATTAATTAACATATGATAAACATGTTATATTTTAAATAAAAATATATTAAAATTTAACTAAATAAAATTTTATTTTTTAAAATAGAAATATCTATTTTTAATTTTTACATAAAATAAATTTTTTAAAATAATGTTTTTATAATTTTAAGTTTTTATCAAATAGTTTTATTTTTAATAAAATAAATTACATAATACAATAATTAAAATAAATAGTATATCTTAAAAAAATAATTTAAAATGATATTTTATAATAATATAAAAATAAATGTATCAAAATTAATAATAATATTATAAAAAGTTAAATAGTATTAAATTTATAAAAATAAATAGATAAACAAAAAATTAGATTATAAAAATATATAAAGATAAAAATAAACAAAATATTTAAGTTAGAAGGTAAAAATATAAAAGCTTCTCAAATTAATTTTTATAAAACGCCAGTAACCATCTTTGGTACTAAAATAAACTATTTTATAAAAAAAATATTGAACATTTAACAAATATCTCAACAAATAATTTAAACTTTCAGTTAACTTAAAATATCTTATTAAACATATTCATAATAAAAAAGTAAGAATTAGAATAATTTTATATAAAATTTTTATATTTAAATTTAATCTGTTTCTATTTATAAAAGAAACACCCAAAATATATTTTGTTCAATTTTAGTGTGTATATAAAATACTACCTAATAGTTGTGTAAGTAACATTATTATTTAAATCATAAGTTAATAAATTAAACATTTGTTAAAAACAAACTGGTTTTAAAACTGAAGTAAATGTGATCATGGGAGGTAAAAGAAGATTACCTGAAAAAATTCAAATAATGGTTCGTTTTTGTTTTATATTTAAGGGCAAAAAGAAACACATGTGTCTGTTGACATGACACACAATATAATGGATAGCCGTTAAATAAAACATAAAAGTAATATCATAAAAATAGAAAAGAAATGGAAAATTTCTCTTTATGATGGAACCACATGAATTTTCACAAGACATGTTTAATGGTAAATCTCACGTTAATGAATGAAATCTTACATGAAATATTTTTTTCTCCTTTCTGACATATGCCGATCCCTACGTCTAAAGTTTTGCAAGCAATCAAACCCTCTATTCCTCTCTATACACGATTTCATTCCCATTATGTTAAAAAAAAAAGAAGTAAAAAGCGTCCATGATTACCAATTTCCTAATTACAGAGTAAATAAGCAATGATCACATGATTACCGAATATCTGATTACCAAATTTTTTTCACATTAATTTAAAATTTTAGAATATCCACTTTTGGTGCAAAGCGTCCATCATTTAGGTAAACAATACAGAAAAATTGTTTGTACAAGCAAGTTATTAGTTGAAGTTAGGGCGAAAAGTATTTTTGTTTTAATTTTATTTTATAAAAAGAGGAAGAAGAAAAGAAACAGTTAGGAGTGGTGTGCTGGCAATATTCTCTCTCATAAGGCTTAACTCTTACCGTCACCGCTTCCTTAGGGATCAGAGAGAAATTGAAACCGTCTTCTCTCTTTCTACGCGCTGCTGAGTTGAGCTTAGGCTTCCATGGTGCATTTGCTCCTTCTCTGTTTGTAGATTCGTGCGTGGATCTAACTTTTGAATTTCGGTGTTTGAACCCTAAAGTTGGTAAGGTGATCGGTGATTGGTGATCTCAGACAGATATGGCGACGGGGAAGATATCTCGGTCGAGAAGCACGTCGGCGAGTGTGAAGGAGAACGGACCTAAGCTCGAAGAAGGTCTCAATCCATTCAAGTCTGATAAATTCGACGCCGAGTCTTATGTCCAGTCCAACTGCTCTCTCAATGATAAGGTTCCTTTTCCTCCTTGTTCTCCTCAAATTCCATAGATATTCAATGATCTATATCCTTTGCATTCCTTAGCTTTCACTTGTGCTTCTGTTTCATTGTTTCAAAACTCATTGAGTTACTAACACCTGCAAACCACAAGTTTTTGGATGGACTTTAGTTTTTGCTTGCTCCTTGTTAACTTTCCCTTCGTGGGAAGAGGCATTTTATGTCATAGAAGATACAACTAATGAATTTCTTTTCCGAATCTATGTCCCGAACAGTGGAGTTTTAAATTAGCACTAGCTTTTCACAATCACCCATTTCAAACGCACAGTAAGCATAGTTTCAGAGATCTCAAATGAATAATCACCGAGTTGTTAAGAAAAACATGTGTAAACAAATATATTCATTGAATTACGTCATATATAATGTCTTTTGAAAAAAAAAATTAACCAGAGAAAAAGTTAATAATGTACAATGAAAAATTGGCAAATGATTTGTCTTTCTTTTGCTAATTGCTAGTCTTGTTTATGCTATAAAATACTAGTATGGCATGCTGTGGACATGAGTATTTATTGATATGTCAATAATAATAGACGCTTAACCTTATCTACATAATGCCAGTGAGGATCATACCACCGGTTAGACTTAAGCACATGAGCTGGGGAAGTTTAGAGAGAAGCTCTATTTTAGAGATCCTCCCATCATTTTTTAATTTTCTGTTTTTGATTTCATTCTTATCCCTGAGGAGAGCCCATTCCTAAAACCGAGGAAGTTTAGAGAGAAGCTCTATTTTAGATTGGAGTTCTCTCACTCCCTGGCAACATCTGCTATCCTTTGCCAATCCTCTTATTCCTAAAAAATAAGACTTTGAAATCATTTCTAATTGATATTTGACTCATTCTACAGACTAAAAAGGGAAAAATTGTAGTAGTTCCTTTCCTACCTTTATTATGGTTAGATATATTCCTTCTTTACACTATCCAATGTCTATGTAAGACTCATAGTTGCAAAAATGTGAAAATAATCAAATAGCATAAATAATGCCAATAGTGATAACTACTCAGTCACAAATTTACTTCAATTAGTCATTTACTGGTGAAACCTGTTATTGGATGTTTTGTTCACACCATGTAGAGAAAAGTTTTCTTGTTCTTCATATTGTCTGCTGTAAAATTTTCTAAAACAATTATGACAATGTTTACATTTTTTTTTTCAGGAAATTAAGCAATTATGCACGTATTTAGTAGACCTGAAGAAAGCTTCCGCTGAGGAGATGCGTCGAAGTGTCTATGCCAACTATGCAGCCTTCATAAGGTTAGTTGTGTGTTTGTTTGTATTGTTATTTTGAAATCTGCCCTGGTCCATGAACTAGCAAAGATAGAGATTGAAGGTTTATAGTTGAGCTGAAATTTGGTTAGATAATATGTGAACAACATTTGCTTAGATATGTTAAGTAAACGAATGATGTTATGGAGGAAAAATGCGTCTCTAGTTTAATCAAATTAATTCATGATAATACAATAAATTAACAAAGAGGGGTTGAGACACAGGAAGTAGGTTTTTCAGGTGCTGTGTGACTGTGTGGATGCAGCTGTTTCTTGAAAACGTTTTATAATCTTAATAACAAATAACAACACACAGACAATGATTTCCACATTCACCCTATGGACGGAGCAAAAGAAAATAGAAAGGAAAAATTTTGAAAAATTGAAAATTTCTATTTGGTTGATTGGAGAGCAAATGAAGAGAAAGTTGAAATGAAGGAAAACTCAAGAAACAAAATTCCCTCTCCTCCTTTGTTTTCTTTCCTCTCATCCAATCTGAACGATGGTGGGATTCAAACCACTTTGTATTGCTAAAACCCACTCTGATTTGAAGCTTGTGGCTTCATCCACTAAATCCATTGGCGCCCTTTAAGCTTGTCTGCATTTGAAATGTCCCTCTATTAAACTTGGATTTTCTCAAAGCATGCGTACAACCAAGATAATGTATGAAGTCACTTATTTTTCCAGCAAACACCAATAGTCTAGTGGTAAAGAAGTAGTGCCTGATTGGTTTTATGTTTCAGGCAGCTTCAATCTCTGGTTTACTGCATAAAAAAGAATCATGTTCACTCAACTGACTGCGGGATTGATACAATGGAGGTTTAGCACCTTCTCAACAGTAAAGCAAACATACCTGTAGTCCTCTGCCACAGCCCAGTTCTGCCTTTAATTCCCTCTTAGCTTAAGCATTTTGAGCTGGGGAAGAATAAGAAAAGATCTTTCAACCAGTCAAACCACAACCAGTTTTGCATGATTTGACTGGTTTTGAGACCAGTTGTCACTCTGGTTTTGGGGGCCTGGCTGCACCACTCCCCCCAAAAAAAAATGTCCTAATATTTTAGCTATATCCTCATATATCATTAAATAAATATCATATGATTTGTCAGATGGTGTTTAGAATCTGACATTTCTTATAGTGATTTTATTTATGAGAAGTATCTCCCTGCATGTGGTGTGTGTGCAGGTCTTGGTGGTGGTTGAGGGAATTTTTAGTCAACTACCTTTTTTTTCCATTTATCCTTCTATATTTGGATGTTAAAAAAACTGCTGCAATGTGTTTTAGCTGATGTTAGTTAGCTGATTTATTATTGGTCATATTTTAAATTTAAGTAATATATACATGTCACAGAACATCTAAAGAGATATCTGATTTAGAGGGGGAGCTTTCATCTATCAGAAACCTGCTTTCTACACAAGCTGCCTTGATACATGGTTTGGCTGAAGGAGTTCACATTGATTCATTGTCAATCTCCAATTCTGATGGCTTTTCTGTAAATGCAACGCCAGATTCTGAAGATAAGGAGATAACTGACCTGGGCAAATGGTTAGTTGAGTTTCCTGATCTCCTGGATGTTCTCTTGGCTGAAAGGCGAGTTGAAGAAGCTTTGGCTGCTCTTGATGAGGGAGAGCGTGTAGTTTCTGAGGCAAAGGAGATGAATTCTCTCAATCCATCTTTACTTTTGTCTCTACAGAACTCTATCACTGAACGTAGGCAAAAATTAGCTGATCAGCTTGCTGAGGCTGCTTGTCAGCCCTCCACACGTGGTGCTGAACTTCGTGCATCAGTTTCAGCCCTTAAAAAACTTGGAGATGGTCCCCATGCTCACAGTTTACTACTTAATGCCCATCTGCAACGATATCAGTATAACATGCAAAGTCTTCGACCGTCAAGCACCTCATATGGTGGAGCATATACTGCAGCTCTTGCACAACTGGTATTTTCTGCAGTTGCACAAGCTGCAAGTGATTCATTAGCTATTTTTGGTGAGGAGCCAGCTTATACTTCTGAACTTGTGATGTGGGCTACGAAGCAAACCGAGGCATTTGCTCTTCTTGTGAAAAGGCATGCACTAGCTTCATCAGCAGCTGCAGGAGGTTTAAGAGCTGCTGCAGAGTGTGTTCAGATAGCATTGGGTCATTGCTCATTGTTGGAAGCTCGTGGCCTGGCTCTTTGTCCTGTGCTTTTGAAACTTTTTAGACCTAGTGTTGAGCAAGCCTTAGATGCTAATCTGAAACGAATTCAAGAGAGTACTGCTGCTCTGGCTGCAGCTGATGATTGGGTACTCACGTACCCTCCCACAGCCAATCGTCAGACTAGTAGGCCTTCAAGTATATCAATTAGTAATACAACGGCATTTCAACATAAACTTACAAGCAGTGCTCATCGCTTCAACTTGATGGTCCAGGTGAGAATTTCAATTTTGATTTGATATTGACTTATTACATGGAACAATGTTTTGAATGGTTCCAGAGCACCAGAGATGTAGCATTGGTTGGAACAGTGTGATCCCTCTTTTGGTCTATGATTTTGTCAGTTTTTCTTATCTGGCTTCTTAATAACATTTTGAACATTTTACTTACTGAGATTGAATAAATAATTGCCTTCTTACTGAAATAGATGCGCACATTTTATTCTTGTCTAAATCAACCATGTTCTTTCCATGTTTCTTGTGTGGTTTTAATGGTTTTATATTTTCAATTCACTTTATGCTGGATGTTCTGTATGCTTATACAGGACTTCTTTGAGGATGTAGGGCCACTGCTTAGTATGCAGTTGGGAGGCCAAGCTCTGGAAGGGCTGTTTCAAGTGTTTAACTCTTATGTGAACATGCTCATTAAAGCATTACCTGGATCATTGGAGGAAGAAGCAAATTTTGAAGATTCTGCAAACAAAATTGTACGCATGGCTGAGACTGAGGCCCAGCAAATTGCGTTGCTAGCTAATGCCTCATTACTAGCTGATGAACTACTTCCACGTGCAGCCATGAAGCTTTCCCCCATAAATCAGGCTGCCTACAAGGATGATAACCGAAGAAGAACCTCAGAAAGGCAAAATCGTCATCCTGAACAACGAGAATGGAGGAGAAGACTTGTGGGTTCAGTTGACAGATTGAAAGATACATTCTGTCGTCAACATGCTTTGGACTTAATTTTTACTGAGGAAGGTGATAGTCATCTTACAGCTGACATGTATATAAATATGGATGGAAATGCAGACGAAGTTGAATGGTTTCCATCTTTGATTTTTCAGGTAATTTGGAAATCTGCTGTTACTTTTTTTTTGTGAATGTATTCTGATTTTCAGACTTTTCTGCCTCTTAATGTTCTTGGAGTGAATTTATTTATTTATTTTGCTTTACTCATTACATGTGTTTATAATATCTCTTTCTCTGCTGCTCTTTTATTATTCTTGTTGGGAAACTTGAGGGGAGAGGGTTAGCATTATTGCATGTGACAAGGAGAAAGCTCCAGATTCTGATTCTTTAATAGTCACATGAGTCACGATGGTAGATTTCAAAAATTTTGACTGGATTACTACAGTAAATTTATTGTCTTTGTATATTTCTGGAATACCTTGTCCCATTTTCAAGTATTGGTTAATTTGAAATTAGTGCATTCTGAAATAGCTAATTAATTACAGTACTGAGTGAAACAATTTTCTGAAATATGTTTCTGTTGGCCTATTCAATGGCTCTGTTTTATGATTAACAATTTCAATACAGAAAAGTGAACCTGTTACAGGCATCAGCTGGCTGACTAGTGAAGTTGTTATTTCCTAATATCTAGATTAATGAGTTTTTCATTGTCTTGTATAATATATTCTCGGGGTTTAAATTCCCGTGTCTCGACCAAATAATAATAAAAATTATGTGTGTACCTATATCTGTACTTGATTCTGATTTTCAAGCAGTCTTATTGATTTCCACCTTTGAGTTTTTTAACAAAATTATTTTTTAGACTTAAATATGTTTGTTGTCTCTATAAATATGATTAAATTGATTTTCGTCATCCAAAAATATTTTTATTGGTTTTGATCCTGATAAAATTTAAATTATTACTATTTTCTAATAAAATGCATGTTGTGTTGTCAGGGAATGGTAAATAGAGACTATTTTATAATTTTATTAGGAGGGAAATTAACAAAAAAATTGGAAGACTAAAATTAAATTTAACCATATTTATAGGGTCTAAAACATATTTTACTCTTATCTTCTATAACCATGGTGTTCTATGTTGGATATTAGATTGAAGAACTGTTGATCTTTATAACTTGTATGACACGTTGGATTTTTTAAATGGATCTTTTTTTCCTTTTTGCAACATTAATTATCTTTTCCTTTCTGCTAAAATCAATACCAAATGTCTTCTAACTTCACCGCAGAGTTATACTACAACTATTGTTCAGATCTGATGAAGCTATTATGTTGTTGTCCAGGAGCTTTTTGTAAAACTTAATAGAATGGCCAATATAGCAGCAGATATGTTTGTAGGGAGGGAACGATTTGCTACGTTGCTTTTGATGAGACTTACAGAAACTGTTATGTTGTGGCTTTCTGAAGACCAGAGCTTTTGGGATGATATTGAGGAAGGGCCAAGGCCTTTAGGTCCTCTTGGTCTTCAACAGGTATCATATTGGAATTTGTTTATTACTTCTTGTATGATTTTTTTTTAAAATTTTGGTCGCTGAGGTAACTTTTAGAAACCCATATGCCAAAACAGTATGTGCAAATATGAACGGGAGATTTTTTTTCAGGATATATATTTGTGAGGCAAGTCTTGTATCCCATATAGATCGAGGTGCTGGCCATTTGTTCTAACTGAGAAATCCCTTCTAATTTTTGAATGATACTAAAATAATCAGTCGAAAGTATACGAAAAATCCAAATTAAACCAAATTTGAAGGCATTTCATGCTGCTTGGGTTATAGCTAATTTGTTCTTTAATACAAATATCAATTGCATATTGCTAACCACTGTCCTAAAGACTTTGATTAAGGAATTAAAAATCGAAAGTTTTATTGAAAATTACATTGAGGGTGCAATGGAAATCATCGTTAGAGTGCATTTAATAATGCTTTTTAAATAAAAACTTCCCACTCTTGAATCCTTAACTAGTGCCCAAAATGTACTGATTAGCATTAGTCTGTGTAATTATCAAATACATGGAGAAACAAATTTAACAATGCCTTACCATTTAGATTCTGGTCCTACTTTCATCTCCTTTACGGACTTTGTTGCAGCAGATAAAAGCTGCGAATAAGAGAGCAATTCTTGCCCCTTCTAACTCCACTAGCTGCTAGAGAAGGTTTACTTAAACATTAAAATGTGAATGCTTTCCTCCGCCTGTAGAAAAATTTATCTGTCCTCTGTATTTGTTATATTATTTAAAATGATTATATTATGTCGTTGCAGAATGTATTCTTTAGAATCTTCGAAAGCATATGCTTCTAGAGTAATAATGAGTTGCTGATGAGGAAGATCAATAGATGCACTGCTAAGTTCACGACCATATAATTTTCTTTTGTACATTGTGCAGTTCTATTTGGATATGAAGTTTGTCGTGTGTTTTGCCTCCAACGGTCGGTACTTGTCAAGGAATTTGCAACGAATTGTCAATGAGATTATAACAAAAGCAATGGCAGCATTTTCTGCTACAGGGATGGATCCATACAGGTAGGGTACTCGCATGTCACCATCAACATTCTATTATTATCATTATCATTAAAAAAGAAAATATATGTTTTAGCGATTTTTCTATTCAAAGTCGTTGCATTAAAAGCATTTGCTCTTCTTACAAGTGTCTGATATACTTGTGCTTCCAGGGAACTGCCTGAAGACGAATGGTTTAACGACATATGTCAGGATGCTATGGAAAGACTAAGTGGAAAACCAAAGGAAATTAATGGAGAGAGGGACCTTAATAGCCCTACTGCGTCTGTATCTGCACAATCAATTTCATCTGTCAGATCTCATAGTAGTTCGTGAGGCATAGTTTCATCCCTGTAAATTAGATCTATGACGAAATTATTGACAGATTTTTATACTCAATTTATCTCTCCATTGCTCCTGATGTTCTTACCCTGCATCGGGTAACCTTGCGTTTGTGTAGATTAAGTTTTCCGTAGGTGGTTGGCAATAATTTTTCTTGTCAATTTGTCTTTTGGTTTGTAAATGTTGACTTGATTATTTGATTCGTATCTAGAATCATTTTTTCATTTTGAAGATGTAGTGGATTTTTTATGTTGCTTTTCTCTTTCATTACACAATGTATATTTTAGAACGATTATTTTTATTTAATTTTGAGAAACTTTTATGATTTTATTTGGATGAGAGGAAGGAGAAAAGAAAAAAAAACAGGAGGAAGAAAAAAGAATATAAAAAAATTTAGCTGGTTGTTTACGTATGAAAATAGAAAAAAAAAATTCTGAAGCTTTCATCAAAATTGTTTGAAGCCTCCATAAAAATTGTGTTTCTTATTTATTTTTTATTTTAAATTGTTCAAATTATTATATAATTTTTTTAAAAATAAATATTATGTGAATTAAAAAAATAGTAAAAAGTTTAAACTTTTTAAATTAAATTTTATTTTTCTGAATTTACACAATAAAATTTATCCTAATAACATACACAAATAATTCATTAAAAACCTGACAACCATAAGAATAGATGATTATTTTTTTAAAGATAAATTAGGCCAGACACGTACTAATTCTCAAATGACATGTAAACATAAAAATCATGGGCAATTTACACGTTTTGTGTGGTGATTGTATGCGTTAAGAAGCTTAATGCTTAGTAAAAGCCAAGAAATTAAGATAATTGTAGAGTATAATTTCACGAAGCGGTAAGTAGGCCGATGGTGTATTCATTGAATAAAGGACCACACCCCATTCGTCATTTAAGGTAGACAAAGGGTACGTGACGATGTTAGAAAATCAGGGGGCACACTGAAATAACATTGTACAGCGATCGAAGGAAAAGGAGTTGAATAAAATAATATATACCCCAGTTGATGGCTCTAGTATGATCGCCCAAAATTAGATATGAAGTAGGTATGTCCATCGCAAAACTGAATACTTTTCAAAAATAATTATGAAAGGTGTACGCTCAGTAGTGAACAGCGAAAAGAACCAAAATAAAACTTAAATCTTCAGTAACTCGCAGAAGGATGAGGATCCCAACAACCATTAATTTATTTTTCTCTGGATTTATTCTTAACCTACCAGTCACTTCTGCTATAACAGTGGATTTTGAAAACTAGCACAAAATTAACATCTCGATGACAAAAATAGTCAGTCAGCTGTTTAATGAGAAACTCGTAGACACCTATGATTCAAAGGCTGCTTCACTTGATAATCAACAGAAGTTCCAACCTAATTTGATGGTAGCTCACCGAAAGCAAACAAAATTTACCTGCAATAATATGGCGGCAGCAGTAATGGACCTCCCATTATGAAAGGAATCTTTGTCGTTTCGAAACCCTGTATAAATCAGACAACATATAACTCCCGGGATTCCTTAAATAGCTTTGAACAGCTAGAATTTCAAAGCATCAACATCAATGCTTTGATCAAATGGAGTCATGAATGACGGACTCAGTTGGACTAAGAAAAAAAGGTTAAAAATATGGTGTAATGAGAATGGTAATGATAGTGGAAAGGGCAGCATGACAATTGGTATGACATCCTTATTTCTCCAGACTCTAGCCAAGTCATGCTATGAAATTGAAATCAAAGCATCACCATAAAATGTCATGTCAAACAAGCAACCAATGAACCTAAAGTTGAAAAATGATAACCAAAGCCTGTTTGAATAAGCATTCCTAATGTCAATGTACACAAAGTATATATATGACCATAAAGCACACGATTCAAATAAAATTTAGACCCATGCATCAATTCTACAGGTGATAACATAACTCTAAACACCTATGAAAGTAATCTGGGAACCAACACATGCTGCCAAGAAATGCATGTCCGATCAATGTAACATAGCCAAATGTATGTATATGATGCCACTGTGCATTCATTCACATAAGAAAGGATGCTAATGGCGATGACTTGATAATCAATAGATGCATGTGACAGCTGCAAGATGCATCCTATTATGTAGTAATATTTGTCGGAGCATAAAAGAACAGAGTACATCCCCTTCAAGCTACTGATAAGTCAACGCTAGTTGAGCTCCATTGGCACTAGGAACAGCAACAGGAAGGTTGGTATCTTTTCTCTTTCCAAATGGATTTTTTGAATATCTGCTAAGAAGTCAAGAAAAGCCGAAAAACCAACTTGGAAGCAACAGAAAGGAAAAATCATATCCAATTTATACCAAATTGAATGCAAAGGAGAGTTTTGGAATGCACATTGAGAGAAAAGAGATGGTAGGAAGAATCATCTGTCAAAAACTATGATGCTTGAACCATAAGCTTCACAATATAGTTTTGACCTGAGAAGCACTAATAGTTGCTTTTTGCAGCAGTACTCACGTTAGACCATACTGCAAAACAATTTATGAATTCTTGGTTGAAAGACTTCATAAATTGATTGAAAGAACCTCATGGTTCTAGTATCATTGATGCATGGCACATTAAAGTGAAGACAAAAGAGTAAGCATTTTAGAAAAAGAGTCTGGTGCAGTCCCTGGTGCTGCAAACCTCGTAGTGCAGTTAATTTTAGAAAGTGGGGGGCAGAAAGAAAACTTCCAGGTGCTTGACAATGTAAAAAAGGATATTGTATCCGCATGCCAACAGAACCAGAACTTGGGATAACTGCACCCTGCAGATTATGGTGCACATTGGTAGCACTATTCACATCCTGCAATACATGATCGAACGTCAAACTAAGGAAAATTTATATGAAAGGACAGCAAAAGTATAAACCAAATGAAGCTAAAAAGGATCTGTCCATAAAAGCTACAAATATAATTAAACAATCACTGACTTCAAATTCAATGAAGCAAACTGTATGCCTCTCCTGTCTCAAAATCTTCATTTGCTTAAAACCAGGTTGTCTGCATCACAAAGTTAAGTTCAATATAGATTTTTCCCATACTTGAGCATAGAAAATACTATGTAAACTGATAGGAGAGCTAGGATCAAGGGATAAGATGTACTTACACGCTGAAAAGGCCCCTCACTTCTTCCTCATTTATATTTTCTCCCAAGTTCCCAATAAACAGGGTGTTGCAAGGAGGGTTATCTTTTGTGTTCTGTACAAAATAATAAAGTTAAACATACCATATTACTTATCATTAAAAGCATACATAAAGCTTATTGGTACACGTACAATCAACACAAGTATTAATAAATTAAGTACCAAAAACAACAGATAATTGCGCAAAATAAACAATATAGCAAGATTAAGAGCTCAAATGAAAACCACCTATGAATTTTTTTTAACCATAACATGACTCAATACATTATATTATATGTTAATGGAAAAGCTAATCTGTTTACCCTTTGATATCTTTCCCAATAGAATGTAAACAATGGTAGTCATTGATGGGGAAATCAGGTGAAACCAAAACACCAATTATAATTTCAGCCATTCTCACCTGAACTGGAACATAACTGCTGGGTGCTGCTATGGGAGCAGGAGTAGGCATTGGTACAGGTGCAACAGGATAGCCTCCATAAGGATCATATGGAGGAGGAGGTGGTGGAGCCATGTATCTGGCCATACAAACAAACAAGTTGTCACAAACTAAAAGCAAGCTTACCCTGAAAGTTGTAAATTATATGGAGTGACATGCAATAGAAATTTCTAATGCTGAGATTACAATTTCTGCCTCTTCTTTGGGGTCAAATTTCAGTTTGTAAATATATGGGTGGTGCTTACCCGTGTGGTCCCCAAACAGGTGGAGGGGGAGGATGAAAAGGAGATGGAGCTGTATAACCTGTGTGTGTATAATCCCCAGCCGTCCTTAAGCGTTTACTTTGATCAAAAGCACCTGCATCAGCTCCTATTCCTACAAAGAAATCAAAATAAGCACATCTAAAAAGAGAATAAGAAAGAACACAAGGGTGGAATGATACAAAGCAACTGGATTCCAATACATATAGAAAAATGTCAATAATTCAACCAGGCTTGACACGCTACTACTTATTTTAGGGGTACACGAAGAGCAGATAATTAACATACAAATCATACAATACAAATTTCAGAAACTCAGGGATCTGTCTTTTTTTTTCTATTTCTATGCATCAATTACAGCAAAAGCTAAATAGGAGATGTACAAAGATTGTAGAGATATTTGCAAGTATAAAAGGGGAAAAAGAAGATGACCTCTCTTGACAAAGAGATTTTTCTTAGCCATCTCAGTGTGGAGAACAGATTTGGTGTCGGGATCGAAGGGCATGTCCTGAAGAATGTCTTTGGCGGCGAGTGCTTGGTGTGGAGTGGAGAAGAGAGCGAAACCCATAGGTTTTTCAGCTTTGAAATTCAGTTGAGAAGCTTCGAAACCAGGCAACCATCTCAGTAGATTCTGCAGTTCTCGCTCTTTCACGTCTTCGGGAAGGCCAGTTATAAATATCGTTCGAACTTCGTCGCCCGAGTGAGGCGGAGGTGCGGCAGCAGGTGGCGGAGGAGGAGGAGGAGCGGCGGCCGCGGGAGGCCATTGTTGGTGGTATGGGTGGATGCCGGTGCCAGCCATCGATGAAGCAATCCCTAACCCTAACCCTCTCAACCACCCTACTTCCAATTTCTATACAATTCACTCCTCACTCCCCCAAGTTTTAAGTTTAGGCAAATAATATAAAGAATTTAATTTTGGTACAGATTAAACATTTTATAATGTCAATTCATTGAAAATATAATAAGTATACTTTTTAAAATATTTATTATAAAAAATTAATTAATTTTAATAATATAATAATTTATAATTAAATAATAGTATATTCTTTTTAATTTTAAATAAATTTTAATATAAATTTCTAACTAGTGTTATTTAAAATTTAGAAAATATTTTCTAACAAGTGTATAATATATTTTTTTTATATTTGTACTCAAAATTCATAAACTAAGAAACCAAGTAGAAATATCGACTGTAACAGTTTAGTAGTTTGTATGGTATCTTAGATATAAATCATATTATTTAATTGTATAATAAAAAAAATTTATGAATTAAGAAGTATTAACTATATTATGTTTTAAATAAAATAAGACATGAACTACGAGATTAGGGAAGAAATAAATTACTTTGGTTGTAAAAGTAGTTGCAATTTTGAGAGAAAAAGTTAAACATGAACAAAAGAGAATAAAAATTTAAAATAGTAATAATTAAACTTGATAAAATATTAAAAAATATTACCTAAGAAATAAAAAAAAAATTATAAGAATTAAAACCAATTACATTTACACCCTAAAATTATATTTCATCCTATTATAATTTACATATAATTCAAATAATTTTTTTTAACTTTTCAAATTTGAATATCCTAAAATAGTGAAATATGAAAAATAAAAAAATTATAATTATGGTTGATTTAAGATAGGTTGGTTAAGTTTATGAGATGTTTAATTTAAGTTAATAATAAATACACCGTGGCTTTTTTATTTTATTCGTCTCTTTACCTTAAAGATCTGTTCTTTTCTTTTTTTTTCCTTATATAAATGTACATTCATTGACTCTTCCATCTTCCACTATGCCTAATATTGTAAAATTGGTTATTTCAATCGAACTCCACGGGGTAACTCTAAATCCAGTGTAATTTATTGCGTGTGTACCAACTTCACCATACATGCATCTAAAACATGGAAGTTAATTAATGTTAATTACTTCTGTATTAAGGTGAATCCGGGAACAAGCATGATCTTTGAACAACTTTTTATTTATTATTTTAATATAAAAATACTTTAAAGGGATGAGACCTCAGCATTAACGACTAGAATCAACATACCAAAAGCTTCCTCCTCCCATAATCAATCCTGGAGGTGAATGTAATAACCAAAGAAAATATCTAACACATGCATGCACACTCCTATGCGAGCAGCACTAACAGCAAAATGTTCTAAGCTACAAAACATAAGTTGAAACAATGAGATGATACTGCAATAGCAAAATTTGATGCAAACCACTAGCTGTTTTTGTTTGCAGCTAGTTTTATTCTGAATCATCCATATATATATTACATCGACCATAGTTTCAAGTTTCCTCACCAAAACACCACTACGGTCGGTGATGGTAGGTAAAAACAATCTAGATCATCTGAAGTGCATGTGCACTTGAGAGAGTAACAAACTAAAATTTTGTCAAAAAAACAGATTTTAAAAGATAGCTATTTTGACTTGGTAAAACTGGGTGGTTGAAATCCATGCATAGGCATTTAAACAGGAACTAGAGCTTGAGAAATACAAACTCTTCAATGGCAGGGACGGTTCCTATATTATGAAGGGCATCTTTGTTGGGTTCTTCATCGACACCAATAGCCATAATAGCCTTCTTCCCACGAGAAGTCCTTCCCACACTCATAAAGTTAACATTCACGTTTTGTTCAGCCAATATATTTCCAACACGACCAATCATACCAGGCTGATCTACCTGTCGGCATAAGATTAAATTCCCTTCTAAGCTCACATCCACATCAAAAGAGCCCACACATGTGAGGTGAGGTACACCAAACTTCACCTTTCCCTCAATGCTGATTTGACCACCCTCTGATACAGCACTTGCAAATTTGGACTCCACAGATGATATTTGAACCTGGATTGAATCAACAGGAAGTTCAGGAGATGAATCAACAACTACTCTTTCCTCACTTATGCGAAGTCCTTTCTGCTTGGCTATGAAATCCGCATTCACAAGGTTCACAATTGTGTTTGATATTGGTTCAATGATTCCTTTTGTAACCATGGCTCGTAGAAGTCTTGTGTCAAGATCATCTGGGCCTCTAGCTGATCGATACACCACTTTTACAGATTTGATACCATTTCCTCCACATACCAACTGCACTGCTAGCCTTCCTAGCTTCTCAGCTAGCACCACATATGGACTTAATTCTGTTAACACCTGATCACAACAACCAACCATGTTTCCTTTTTGGTGTTACAATCTCAAACAATATATATACAAAGATGGTTTATCACGTAACATTGTAAATTTAGAGGCAGCTTACCCAAACTATTAAAATATCTACATTTGTCCCTCTATCTACAATTAATGTCATCAACATTTTTCATCTATATTCTTTTCGATTATATTTAAAATATTTTTTCTAATACATCAACTGTTAAATTATGTATTCTCTGTCAATGTTAACAGTAAAAAAAATTATTATACAAAAATATAATATTTAAAACTATTTTATTAATTTAATTTAATTATTATTAATTACATAATCATATTTATATGTAAAAATAATAATAATTTTAAATTTTTTATAAAATAATTATTTATTTATTATAAAAAAATTAAAAAAAATATTATTTTTACCTAAAATACAATAAAATATAAAATAATATCTATTAGATTAAATAAATGTATAGAAGAATTTGTATGCAAATTTTTAAGTTTAATAAAAAAGAATAACTTCTTATGAAAAGGAGATAAAAAATGTTGATTACTTAAAATATGTAGAGATAGATATATATATATTTTAGTGGTTTGGATGGTTTTCTGAATGTACAAAGAAGCCACCATGTACAAATAAGATACATGTGTTAGCCACAATTTTTACCTCAGGAGCAACCATAGGAGCATTGACTGCAGTTGCTGAAAGTTCCCCTTTCAATGCTCCAAGCACAGCCTCTGCTATTTCAATAGCTACACCCTCCTGGTGAGAATTGATGAAGTAAACTTGGTGAGTGAGGAGAATCGAAAGCGTGATCGATCTAATCTAATAGAAAAAGTAAAAAACAAACCTGTGCCTCTTTGGTGCTAGCTCCAAGATGAGGAGTAACGGTCACATTCTGGTGTTGCACTAACTTGCTGTCTTTGGATGGGGGTTCCTCGGTGAAGACATCAAGAGCTGCCTGTTCCATAGTAATTTGAAAAGTGAAAAAGAGAAAACAAATAAATAATTTAAAAAAGAAAAGTAAGTTGCAGCAAAATTGGTTTTCACCTGAGCAACCATTCCACTGTCAAGGGCTCTTACTAACGCATCTTCGTCAATAACTCCACCTCTAGCAACGTTGACAATGCGAACACCTTTCTTCATTTTCGCAAAAGTGTTGTCATTGAAGATCTTGTTAGTAGTTGGGGTGAGTGGCATATGGAGGGAGATAAAATCTGCAGTGGAAATAGCCTCATCAAATGAAACTAAATCCACTCCAACAGCACGTGCTCTATCTGCTGGAGCATAAGGGTCATGAGCAATCACATTCATCCCCAACCCTTTTGCACGCCTTGCTACTTCAGATCCAACTTTTCCAAATCCCATCACCGCTAATGTCTTTCCAACCATCGAAACTCCAACATACTTGTTTCTCTCCCATTTTCCTGCAAAGTTATAAAATCACCCTCAACAACAAGTACTCAAAAGAAGGTAACAACTGAAACATTTACCCAAAAACATGTCAAATTGTGCAGAAAGAGGCATTTTCATTGTTAAATTATGCTTTGCGATGAATAAATATGACAGATCCGTTAAATAAATTAAAAATGAATACTTACCAGCTTTAATAGATGCATCAGCCTGTGCAACATTGCGAGCCATGGCGGCGAGGAGAGCGATCCCGTGCTCCGCAGCTGCAATAGTGTTTGCTGTGGGCGCATTAACAACGAGGCACCCAAATTCGGTAGCAGCTTGTAGATCCACATTGTCAATACCGACACCTGCTCTACCTACAACCTTCAACCTTCCTTTTGCAGCTTCAAACACTTCCCTTGTCACCTTTGTTCCGCTTCTCACAATCAAAGCGTCGCAACAAGAGATCTTTGTGCAAAGTTCCTCCTGTGAGAGGTCATAAGCGCATTCCACGTGTCCAAAACGACGTAGCACTTGAATCCCTGCGTCTCCAAGTTTCTCGGAGACCAAGATGGTGGCCCTAACCCCAACATCCTCGGAGCTGGAGCTCAACACCGAGGTTTGTGCCGGGTCAACAGTTTTCAAAACATTGTTGACCACCAAAGAACGTTGAAAATTGGGCGAATTGGAATGAGAAAGCCCACGGAAGATGGCAATGGTGGAGGTTTTGTTGTTGAATGACACATTACATAACTTTGACTTTGGTTTTGAAGATGAAACGATGAAGGTTGAGGGAAAGCTGGGTTTGGTACAAGCAGAGGATGCCATTGATGTTTCTCTGTTTTTTGTTTTTGTTTTTTTGTTTTTTTGTTTTTCTTTGATCTCAATCCAACAAAAGCGTGAGGGGCTCTTTATTATATAAAATTTGGAATCTCGGGAAACATTCATTTTATTGGTCTATTTATAAATAAACCAAAAAAAGAAGGAAGTGTTGTGCCAGTGGAAATAATTTGTATTTGTATAGGGATTCTGTTACTCTAAAGTTAGATTCCCCACTATATTCGCTCATTTTCTAATCAACCACCACCACCGCTAATGTATTTTATTCTTTAAAATGTATTTTTTATTTTAAAGAAGTTAAATTTCTTAAAAATTTTAAAATAATAAATTTATTAAAAAATAGATAAAATTAGAAAAATTATTATATAAAAAAACATGATTTCAAAAGAAAATTTTTAATTTTAATAAATTTGATATTTTAATGTAAATTTTGGGAAAAATAATCTATTTAATATAGTTTATAAACTATTTTAATACAAAAATAATTTAAAAGTTAAATAATAAATATAATAAAAAATAAACATAAAGCCAAATTTTATTAAATTTAAAAATAAAAACAATTAACTTTAAAATTATTGAAAGATCAAAATTATTCATAATTTAACCTAGAAATATTAAAAAAAATACCATTATTTGCACTTAAAAACTGTGGATCAATACAAAATTAATGAAAAATACATATAAATAATAATATGCATTTAATTCTAAATTACTTGATCTGTTTTAATTTTTTAATTTTTTATTTTAAAAAACTATTTATTATTAAATAAAATATATAAAAATGATACTGTTGTTAAAAGGATTTTAAGATAAATTGGTCGACATTATTATTGACAAGCCTCCAAATTTGACTTGCACCTACTCCTACCTCTTGGCGTTAGGTGAGGATTGATCCCTTGAGGCCCCACCATGCGACAATTGAAAGTTGTACAAGAATTTTGCCCAAAAATTATACACATGCATGAATAGGTCACAACATCTCGTCGCTGTTGTTTGTTTTCTTTTTCAGTCATTCAGTTGTTGATATCAACTTTTTTTTTTTGGAATTTTTCACTTAAGCATACATGTACAAGTAACATTTTTATATAAAATTAAATATCCCATCAATTAATAAGACAGAAAAACATGTTATAAGCGGATAGAAACAAAGTAAAAACTTATCTTCTTTATACATTAAAATAATAAACTGTAATGTATTATATTACTTTATTATACATTTTGTATCAATTGAACAATAATAGAATAGAATATAAAATAATTATATAATAAAATCATATTTTATTAAAATTCAATTTTAATTAAATATTTATTGTTTTATTAAAAAATAAAAATTATTAAAAATATGTTATCTTAATTTTATAATATCAAATTAAAAAAAGATTGAAGATAAAAAAAAAGAAACCATAACTAACTCATATTATAATAAAAAAATAAAAATAATAATAATAATAATTGTTATTAATATTATATTTTATCAATTTTCAATTTTACCCCTTTTATACAAAAAAAATTATATTATAAATATTAAAATAAACTTATCATATTCTATTATTTAAAAAATACTAAAAATGAAACAAGATAAAATAATTATCCTATTATATATCCCTTTGTCCTAATTCCTAGATCTTTAGAGCACAGGCAACGTTGTGCAGAAAAAGTTAAGATAACCAAAATTCTTAAATACCAAAAGAACTTTAATTGGGATAATATCCTTTTATTTCTAAAAATATTTTTAACATATGTGTGCTTGATTCGATTTATATATAAAATCTACTTTGTGAAATATGTTTTAAAAGACTACATTCCTAAAAAAACAAAGGAAAGAAAACTTTTTCAATCACATACATAATTAACAATAAAAAAAAGTAAGGGGTAGTAGCTCTTCCTAGTTCAAAGAGGGCTATGTTCGTATCCCAGCCGAGCAGATCCAAATCTAGGAAAGTAAAAAAAGTTTGCTTCCCTTTAAGTCAATACTCAATGAATTTAATTGGTAAAAATTGTTTCTAATAAAAGAACTTTATTACAAAATCATTACTTCAACGCAACCTTATTTAATTTCTGTTTTTTAATGTATAAACAATAAGAAAATTTATTAAGATATATTAATGAATGTTAAAATACTTTTTTAGAATAGCATTGCATATGAATTAACTTCTTTTTTTTTTACTGGTTAGTAAATTTAATTTTAATTTTATAGTATTAAATATTGGAATTTTAAATTTTAAAAAAAAATCATAAAAAAGGTGAAATCGGCCCTTTTCAATACCAGGTGATTATAAAATGGTATATACAATTTTCAATATTTTGAATTACACACTACACGCACGTCCTTTTATATTGAATCAGCAAAATTCTTCCAAATTATACGAATGAGAAGGAGCTAGCTTGACTATGTTTTATTTTTACTGTAACAACGCAATTCATATCTATATCATTAGAATTGATCTAATAAAAAAATAGAATAATTTACATGAAATTTTAATTTCAAAATTCACTACTTTTATCGTGTATACAAGATAAATATTATTTTAATTTTTACTGTAGTGCTAGGTCTAATTTGGATTTATACCCATATATAATAAGATCAAAATTAGTAAGATATATTGATATCAGTTATTTTGTGACTGCTGCCAAAATCAGATGATAAATAGGATATGTCTTCGTATGTTGAGGGCTGGTCAATAAAACGAACCATCATAACTATTTCATCAAACTATTTAAATATTAGTCATTCATAAAGCAAAGCAAATCATAAATACATTTAATTAAAGGTTATAATTTAAGCATGTTAAAAAAACATTTAGGTTATCAATGCATATTTTCATAATGATTAGATATATATTAAAAATTTTCCCTAAAAGGCTTTTTAATATAAATTTTTACAAAATGAAACTTTATAAATTTAAGAAAGAAATAAAAAGTTACATCACAATTTTCTTAGGTTCAAACATGCGTTACCCAAATTATCCTGAGTGAATTTAAAATAATAAGTGTTATTAGGAATTTAGAAACTTCAAAAATTATAATTACTACATATATTATAAAAAAATCCCCCTAAATGTTATTTAATACTTCCTCATAGATAAAAATATTAAAATTAAGACGTATTTTTTTTTTATGATTGTTTATGGGGCCTCTTTTTCCGGGCTAATTACTTATTAGTTTTCTTTTGGACTGTGGCCGTTGATGTATTGATAAAAACAAAAAAAGTTTCACAATTCTCTTAATTTGGCAAAAAGGAGAGAAAAAAAGAAAAAGAAAGACAGACATCAATTTTAAGACTCTCGAAGTTAAATTCACATACCTTTTTAAAAACACTTAAACATTACCCCATCCTTACTTTCTGTCTCTCTCACACATTCTTTCATTAAGTATTATTTTAATATAAAATCACAAAAATTATACATAATTTATACCACCTCATTTCATTTAATGAAAGTATTTAAAAATTTATTATCACGGATGCAGAATAAAAAATAACAAACCCACACAACTTTGAGTACTTGAAAAATCTTTCCAGTTCAGAACCTATGTATGAATAAAACACAATTAAGGAGATGGAAGGGACAAAAATATATAGCAGTAAAACAAGAAACCTAGGAACATGGCATTATTGAAGTAAAAGAATCAAACAGTTGGGGGAAAATATCATCCGAGTTTGTTAGATAGTTTGTAACTATGCTAAATTGTTGTACATGAAGAATGAATAGTGGGGAAGAGAAGAAAGCGAAAGGCAATTAGTATGTGCAGTGTACAGCGAAGTAGGAATGCAGCGTGAAGAATCATTTGTTGATGTACTTTTCTCTGGTGATCTTAAGCCCAAAATAGCTGGCAGAAGAGGATAAATGGTATTAATATGATCTTAGATTCATAGTGGTGTTAGGGTTAAAAAGTAATTAAGAGTGTGAGAGTAGGGTGAAGGTAGCTTACCGTCCAAGCATCATGAGGGTGGCCTGAGGATTGGTTCCGGGCGATACACTAAAGACGGATCCATCGACAATGCGAAGAGAAGAAATTCCGATGAGCTTGAGATGAGGATCAACGACCCTGCCGACGACGCAGCCTCCATGGTAGTGCCATATGGTGCTAACGGTACGGCGGCAGAAATCAGCCATGTGAAGGTAGTTAGTTTGGTCAAGGGGCAAGGGAGGTCCTATAAACCTGAATTGGGGATCCCCTAACCAGGTTCTGAATTTGAAATCGTTGAATGCCTCGCTTCTCAGAACCTCCCCTATCTTTTTGGTCCCGTTGACGCACCGTTCAACATCAAGTGGGTTGTTGAAGTAATTGAATCTCACAACGGGATTCACTCTCACATCCGTCGAAGCCAGTCTCAGGAAGCCGCTTGAAACAGGCCCCGAAATCTTCGACATGAGTGTAGCTACCGTCAGATACAGAGGGGCGCGTACAAACACGCTTTGGGGAGACGACATGAAAGGAATCACGTTGGATGCGGCCTCAATGTAAGCCCCGGAATCCGTGATTCCCACAACCTGAATAAGAGAATGTTCCAGAGCCATTGAGGGCAGAATAGTAATTCCATTTCGAGGATTATCGTAGAGGAAATGTCCGACGAAGGGAAGGTGGTGAGTTACCGGAATTCCCCACGAAGACAGATAAGGCCTTGGACCGATTCCGCTGAGCAGAAGAAGCTGAGGGCTTCCGATTGCACCGGCGGAGAGAATGACCTCACCGTGTTCCTGCAAGATTGCACGGTGGTACCTTCCAGTGCGGTCACGGTAGAGGACTCCAATTACGGTTGAAGCGGCAAGAAGCAGCCTCTCGACGGTGGCGTAAACAGCGACCTTGATGTTGGATGGATTGGCATATCTCAAAAGATTGGCAGAGGTGTGTCTTCTGCCAGCGTGATCAAAGGTGGAGCCACCAATCTTGGTTCCGGTTGCGTGGTCTAAAGTGAAGCCGTTGTAGGGAACCACCCCTGCTTCGAGCAAGCCATCACGAACCGCGGATTGCCAGGTCTTGAGCTTTGGTCTGAACACAATTTCCTTCTCCACCCATTTGTAGGACTCATTGACGAGCCTCATGTCCCAAGCCAAGCCTGAACGGGTGAAGAAATCAGCGTCGGCTCGGCTGTAGAACCCTGCATTGATGGCGCTGCTGCCTCCAAGAACGCGGCCTCGAGCATTGGGAACCCCTTCATCCGAAGTGAATGCTTGCGCGGGAGAATCCAAAGCGTTTGCAGTTAAGAGCGTCGTCAAGAACCCTTCTTGGTTCATCACGTTGGGATTTCCATGTGCCACTCCTCCTCTTTCCAGCACCAGCACTCGAAATCCTTGCGATAGCGTCGCTGCCAGTGGGCACCCTGCAGTGCCTCCACCCACTATGATATAGTCGTAGTAATCCTCCAACGGTAACTCACTCGCGTTCACCACCATCTTCATGTAACTCCACTCTGATATTCACATTTACATCATCTTCCCTTCTCCTCCAACTCACAAAAATAAAATTAAACTAAATGGAAAGAGTTTGTTACCTCGATCTCGTTCAAACTCGGATTCTTCCTCTACTGCACCAGCACCGTACGCGAAGATTGTGCTGCTGCATAATATCAAGAACGCCACACATTCCAGGTACGCAATGCTTATGCCTCCCCCCATCTTTCTGCTTTTCTGCTTCGCTTGATCTTATTCTTCCGTTTCCACAAATTAAAGAAACAAATTTCTAACTCGTAAGTACCTTTTCTTCCCTTAATGCAAACCAAGACTCACCTTTCAAATATTATGTATCATCAGAACAAATATGCCCCCTTTCCACCAAAATGTTTAACTTTTTATTATACACCATTATCCCACACCCGGAATAAGACACTATATTTAGCCCATTACATGCTTTCTTTCTCAATTCCATTTATTTAAACGAATTTACCTCTGTTTGAATCCCATTAATTCTTAAGAATAAATTATTATATTTCTTAAAAACTTTTTTATTTGGTTGTGAACACAAAATAAGTTATTTAAACGAACAAATTAAGTGTATTGACAATACATTAATGGTGGAGACTGGAGACTGGAGACTGGAGACTGGAGACTGGAGACTACTCTTCTTAGTTTATTTTTATTATTTTTTCATGATGTGGATAAGCAGTTATTATCTATTGATTATACTATAGTTTCTAAATATTTAAGTCACAGATCACCTGCCAGAAAATATTTGAACGTATTTCAGAGCTGTCCAGCGGGTTTAATGCAAAAATTGGGCTGGACTGGTCATAGGACTTGAATCCAAACCACTATTGATGAAGTGGGTCGATACATCAAACTCAAGGCCCAGACAAGTACACGAGCAACTTATCCATCAATATTCAAAATTTTCCTCCTTTTCCCCCCTAATGAACCTTCCTGCCTGTGCTTCTCGCATCTCTCTCTCCGCTAATGGGCCCAACTAAGACTCAAAAATCGCTTGTGCAGATCTCAGTAAAATAAATAAATAAATTAACAAGTACTATAACAACACTATTGATTAATAAAACTCAAATTTGAATAAAGTAACCGGTGGTATTGAACGATTGATACCTTTTGTGCAAACGGATTGTACATCACCCTTAGCTTTGCCTACTTTATTTTGCTTTATTTAATTACACTTTTAATCCGTATACCCTGTCTTATACAAGATTTCCATCATAGTAGTTTTAACTGTGCAATTTATGTGTACTTTCCTTTAATGGAAGCGTGACCGATGCCTGTGACATGAAGATATTTAGTCCTTATATTTTAGCCTGCGTATGGTTTTAGTTTCATTTATTTTAATTGTTCACGATTAATCTTTATAATTTTTCAATTGTTGAAATTCGGCTCCTCATCCCCAAATTGTTAACTTGACAAAAAAATAATAATCCTTTTCTCAATAGGTGGGATCGGCTAATGAATCAAACAATGCTGTAAAAGTGAATGATTAGAAATAAGGAAATCAAAATTACAATTAAATTAAAAAATATGTGAACTAAAACTACAATTCAGAATTTTATTCCCAAGTAGAAAATTAAATATGTTATGTCATTAGTGTCCATCTTACTTACGTCAATAGTTAAACGAAATATACAATTAAAAACTTAATTTTGTCCGTTAAAAATTTTGAAGACTAAAATCGTAAATGAGAGACATGATATATATATATATATAAATTGGGTAGTGTAGGACTTTTGCTTCTTAGACGGGGCAATGCTTGCGATCATGCGTATCCCATTGGCCCCGAAGATGCCAGGAAACAAACCAATGTTCATCTAGAACAAGTTGGGGATGAAAGCATCATTTGAGTTACGGACAAACACATAAGATGATTCAAAGGCAATTGGATTGGTTGACTTTTAAACGAATATAAATTTCAAAGTCAAGTAAAAAATCCTTTATTTTGTAAATAAAATAAAACATTTTTTAATATATGGCAAATGGCATATAATAGAAAATAATAAATAATAATTTTTTAAATTATATAATTTTTAATAAATCTTTATTATGTAAAGATTCTTATTGTGTATATTTAAGCACACATAAATAAATAAATAAATAATATATATATTATTCTAAATTAGGAAGAAAAATAATCATTTAACATTTTAGAATGCAGACATTCTTAAGTGAGAAGAGAGAAAAAATAATAATTATGATAAGTGATACGGTAATATATATATATATATATATATATATATATATATATATATATATATATATATATATATTGGTTGTAGGAATTAAGGATATGAACAAAAATTGGATATTTTAGTTGTTGTATAAGATATATAACTATGTTTTTAAATTAAATCAATCAAATTTTGTAATGAAAATTATACATATAAAATTATATTTTACAGATAAAATTTATTAATTCAAATCAAGATGTGATTGTTTATTTTATGATATAACTAACAGAATAAAAAAGAAATCATAACTGTTAAAGGTCAATGTGCATGTAGTACTTTCAGCCAAAAGAGATATTGAAAAACATTTTACTTTCCGTTGAATCTTCCTCAGTTTCAGTAAGAGCCCTGATCAACAAAGATAAAAATAGTAAACTCACCTTCCTACACACTTTCATAAATGGCTGGAATTTTTTTAAAATAATGTATTATTAAACGATTTACATCGAATATAACCGCATGCATGCAAGTTATTGTACTTTATGTGAGAATATATTTTCAGTTAACGAAACTCTTGTTGCCGTTGTGAGTTGACTACCTATATGAGTAATTAAAGGTTTTAGCTTTGCCTCAGTTAATGTTTGCCAAAAAAAAAGGAAAGAAGTATACTCAATATCTTTTTAGTTAAATGTAAAATTGTTATAAAATAAAATAAATTTACAAAATTTCACACAATTTAAAAATTATTTAATATTTTACCACTACTCTTTATTTTAAGGTATGGTATATTATTTAAAATGTATACAAATAATTATTATTGAATTATATATTTATTGGATTTTAAATATTACACTGTTTAATAATTTTTATTGACTAATTTGTTATTAAAAACATTTGTTGAATTAAATGTTCCAATTATATAGATTATGTGCAAAATTTGATATTAATTAAAAATGATTTAATATCTCATCTAAGTAGGTCAAAATTAATGAAATATATATATTTTTTAATATATAAATAATAATTATTTGATTATATATCTATACTTGTTCAATCTTAATAATATTTAAATTATATAGTCAAAGTAATATATAGTTATATTTTATCTGTAGGATAAAAAAATGATGTTATATATAAATAAATAAATAAATTATATATATATCACCTTTATCATTTATAGAAAGTAATTTAACTCGACTTAAAAAATATTCATATTGTAATGAGATTAACTCTTTCAGTAACAATTCCAATACAATGTCATGTTAAAAAGATATTTTTATAGATACACATAAACAAAATTTTATTAAAAGCAACAAAATGTTTCATTTTTAGAGGATTAAAACATGTACATGGATGCCAACAAAATCTCTAAATCAAAGTCTGGTTTCCAGACGCCAAATCAAACACAACTTTAAATCCCAAGGTTTAATTAAAAAAATTACTTAGTGTTGGTTTGGATTTAACTAATTTTGCAGAAAAATCATTTTAAAAATTTTCAAAAAATAAATAAATTAAAAAACTGAATAAAAACCAAGGCTGAAGCTTGTTGTACCTCCTCCTTGGTGGATTGAAGAAATCTCCAATCAATTTTGTCATAAACCTTCTTTAAATTCAACTTAAATCTAATGTCATCTTTCTTTCTTTTAGATTGAAATATATTATGAAAGAGTTTCCACAACACAATAACTTTAATTGATGCGTCCTTGCCTTACACCAAGTTACTTTTGGAAAGGGCCAGTAATATCTCTACTATGCGAATTTTTAATCTATTAACAAAAGCTTTAGCAATCAATTTATATATAATATTGCACAAATTAATCAGCAAAAAAAAAAAAATCAGGATGATCAATATTTCGGATAAAAACTATAAGTGTTTCTGTTAGGGAGGAAGGAAAATCCTTTAAAAGTTTTATAGAAAATTACGTGAAATCTATCCATTTGGACTAGGACCCTTGTAAGATTTCTTAAAATTCAGACTTGGCACATCTCCACCTTACTACGTAGTTTATTAACATAAAAACTGTGACTATATTTTTTTCTCAAAGCAAAACTCATTTTCAATATTTTTTTACGTTCAAGAGAAATAGTCCTCAACTGCCTATTAAAAATATATCCTTGATAGAAATAATTTATGCTTAAATGTTTAAGACAAGTTCAGTTGTTTTGAAGAAAATCTATCTTGCATCGTTTTCATGCTTAAAAAGAGGTAAAAGGATAAGAAAAAAATCCCTTCTTCCTGCACAAATCATATTTTCACAAGGTGTTAAATCAAGTTTGTTAGTATTGTTGTGTGCTTTGATTTTAATATAAAAAGTTATTAAAATTACACATAAAAACAGTATTCAGTTCTATGTTTCACTATAAAATAAAAAATTAAATTGATTTCTTTATTTAGTTTGGATTAACTATACAATTTTAATAATTTTATAATTAAATTAGAAAAATGTAATTTGATAAAACTGTCAATTAAAGTGATTTGTTAGAATTAAGAATAAATAATAGAGAAAAGATATGTTAATTAGATCAGATGCGAAAAGATGAGAAAGATTAAATTTATTGGTAAAAGGAAAAACAAAAGAAGAAAAAAGGATAAAAATAAGAGAATAATTAAGATAAAAAAATAATTTTTATATAAAGATATAATATAAAAGTTTAAAACTTTATTATATGTGGAGTTTGGTTTGATTTTAACAATAGTGATCAAAATTGAACTGCAATGAAAAATATAAATTTTACATTTTCAGTTTAATCATTTTTTAAGTTTTTAAAATTAGCCGAGTAATTTGAAAATAGTTTTAACTCTGTTTTTAACATCCCTCAAAAATCTATTAAAACTTTGTGATTAGCATTCCATTTAGAAAAAAAAATAAATATAAAAATGATGAAAAATAAAATTCTATACAAAAATTTTAAAAATAAAAAGACTTTTCTTATTTCGAGCAAAATCCCAAAAGAATGGGGTATATAACATTATAGCCTTATAGCTTTTTCTTTTCCGCAAAGACTTACTGATGCTTTTTGTAAACATCAAGAGAAGGACACATGACCCAGCCGTGGGGCATGGCAAGAGAACCTTTTTCTTATCTCACTTTTTAATTTTTTTTAATGTTGTTTTCTCTTTCTTTATATATATATATATATATATATCATGGAGAGCTTCTCTGATTGCTCAATGGAAAATCCAATCTTCATACACTAGCTAACCTAGGTGCAAGCCCTGTAACATGGCGAAGCTTCACAATCCATCATCCAAGCTTAGGTTTACCCTTTTGTAGCATATTTTATGTGTTTCGTTTCCTAGGTTGTGGTCGTTTTATTTTCCATTATTTATCCAAAACAAAAACTATCAACTCTAACATTTATCTCAGTAAATAAATAGTTCAATTGTTATATGTTTCATAGAAGAAATATGATTATTAATGTGCTTTTATGTAATTTCTCCAACTTAAAAAATTCATACACACATATATAAAGATTAATAATAGTAAATATTAAATTTAGTAAAATAATAATTTTATTTTTTATCAAAGTAAATCATTAATTTAATTATTAAATTTATAAATCTCATAAAATATATCAAATTAATAAAAAGTAATTAATATTTAATATTATCAGTTTACTTTAATATAAAATATTATTAAATTATAAATGAACAATTATTATTTTATTGTATATAAATAATTAAATTATACAAAAATTTATAAATATTAGTTTTATGATAATATCATACAATTTATTAGTTAAATTAATAATATTTTTATAAAAAATTATAAAAATATAATTTTACTAATTTTTATACATAGATTTAAAAAAATTATTTGATAAAACTAATATCATTTATAATGATTGTTATATTTGATGTTTCAACTATCATGAGATATTTACATAATTTTATAAAAGAAATTGGTTATATATACAAATAATAACATACATTTGATATAAATTGTTAGATTTGTTTTATTTTTTTATTTTTTAATTTAAAAAATCGATCTACCCTTTAATCAGAAATATCAGATGAAATGAATTGTATCGTTTATTTGTAAGAGAATAATTTTATTAACTCCACTTTAAATATATGTGCATCAAGCTTATCCTTTGCCGGGAAGATCATATTGCCACCCGAACCATAAAGCCTTTATTTTCACATCTGATAGAACCATTGAAATCTTGTTTGGGCTATCACAATGAACCTAATTTGTACGATTACAAAAGGCAAAAATTTACGTTGCAACAGAGATTTCTTTGAAGTTTTTTAATTTCTCTTCAACATAGTTTGTGAAAATACACACAAGCTATAGCAAGTTCTTAGCATACGACTTTACCACATTAAGAAGTTATTTTGTAACCCGTACCTGATAATGGAGTTGCATAACCTTGCTCTTTGGCCATATGCTGTCCCAAATAATTAATCCTTGTCATTTGATTCCATAATGTTCTTGCAAATTGGAAAATACAAACTAGTGCATATTATTCTTCGAATCTCTCGTTCTTCTTTAAGGATAATAATATTTCATACCTTTTGAGCAATCTCCTTAACATGCCCTATCATAGTAAAAAAATCCTTTAGTACAAGTTTATACGTGCATCAAGAGCCTTCGTTCTTGGAGTTTGAAAAGTTATACAAAAGGTTGGTTATTAATAATTTGATGATCGAATAATAGTTGTATAATTAATTATTAGTGGTTAATAATATAAAAAAATATTAATATTTAATATAAATGATGAATGACAAATATAATTAGTAATTCATTAATAAAATATGTTTAATAAAAAAATTGTGTGATTAATTCATTATATAGATGATTACTTAATTATATATAATTAATTGCCTAAAAAACTGATTAATCGATTAATAATTATAATTAATTAATTATTAAAAATGATTTATAATTTAATAATTAAGATGTAACTAAATATAATTATTATGTAAATAAAATCAGTGCGAGTGAAAGTTATATATTTACATCACATCAATGATAATTACATATTTTTAGGAAGATGACTTATATTATTTATTATTGTTGTTGTGTTATTATTGTTATTATTATGACTATAAAAAGTTTTTTTTTCAAAAAATAATCCAAAATTGAAAAGGATTTTTTTAGTTTTGTAATTCTCATAATTAAATTTAATTTTAAATATTAAAAAATTGTATATCATTATTAAAAAGGTAAATATTTATTATATTTTTAATATAATAAATGATTTTAAATAAAAACTTATCATTTTAAAATATTAAAATTTAAGGTTACTATTTTTTTATTTTTAATATTGTGAGTTTAAAAAAATTTCAGTTATTAAAGATGTTGCTTAAAATTTTAGTGGAAAAATTTAATATCTATTTGTAGTTTGAGATTTCAGCCATATAATTGACTTTTTTATTAATAAAATTTAAATTAAAAATATCGTGTAAATTACTCTAATTTTTTTATCATTACATTACCTCTTATGAGTTAATTAAACTCTTTTATTTGGTCATTTTTTTTTTATCTATTTTATTCTTTCGCTATCTTTAATTATTAACATAAACAGAAAACATTATTTCTTTGATTTTAAATGCATTTACAGGGTAAATAAAAAAATACAAAAAATTAATAAAGAAAAAAGTTTGAAAAATATTTATAAAGGACGGACTCTGTATCTGGTTTGTATGAAACACAACGTATCATGAGTAGTGGACGATGCCGATTAAGTAGTTAGCGTGTCAACTTATCACCTTTGTTAAGTCAATCCAAGCTACCTTAACAATTAGGCTAACTTTATTGATGATAGAATATCTAGGGGTTACGGATAAAATTGGAGACTGATTTGACGATTTTTCATATAAACTATTAATTAAATTTACAGCTATGTAAATTGTATTGTATTATTACATACATATACATAAAATCTTATACAAATATTAAAATTTATCCATTCCAATTATTAATTTGATAAGTATTAATTAAATGGTGCTTTTTATACTATGTATTGATCCTGCATTAAATAAGTTGAAGAAAATAAAAGAAAAGTTTATTTATTACTATACATAAATACCAAATCATTATTGCAATACATTTTTTTTAATTTATCTGAACAAATTAATAAGAGTGACGTTGAGTTATCATAGTTATAAATTGAGAGCAGAATAATGCACTTTAATAACGAGATTTCTAAATGAAAAATTAATTCAACCGTTTAAATCATGACGAGTTAGTTCGTATGATTTAATTTAAGTTTATATTTATTTTAATTGATACTGTCTCATAAACATTTTTTAAAAAATAAACAGTACTTCAAATTTAAAAATTCAGGCAAACATGATATTAAACTTCTGATTTGTTAATTTTGTCTTTCTTAATTAAATCTGCCTCTCCAATTTGGTTCTTAAAACGAATTAATCAAAATTTATCTACAAAATTAATTAACTCCATATTTGGAGGAGTGAAAGAGATTAAAGAAAAATAGAAATAAAATAGGTATTTACTGTATATGAATACAGTTTTTAATTAATTAATTAATTAATTAAAATTACATAAAGAGTATAGAGTGGAGGGTATTGATGGGATTGGGGTATAAAATATACGATTTGAAGTTGACACGTGCGTAGAGTATAGATTTGGAGTTGTTGCGTGTTATGAATGGAGAGAGAAAGGGATTGGGGTAAAATATAGATAATAAATGAGAAGGTACACCTCCTTTTTTTTTTCTTTTTTTTTTTTATCTTTCTAGTGTGTACTGTACATGTGTGGTGTGATCCAACCATGTAGGTGTAGGGTACACCCCAGTCTACGCACATCAGAATGGAGCTGCAACGTAATTGGTCCACGTTCCCCACGGGCCCTAGAGGCGCGTGGACCCCTTGTCTTTTAAATCTGGATTCCCTCTTTGGATAGCTACCTCTCCCTCCCACCTCTCACCTCTCTCACCTTTCAATCTCAACTTTTTTAATTTTCCAAATTTCTTTCTCCTCTCTCTTATTTTACTATCTGCACACAAATCAAATCTCCTTTCAATTTCTCTTTGGCTTCTTACAGTTCCTCGAATCTTCTATCCTCTCTTCACTTGTATTCCATGCTCTATGATCTGTGATATGATTTCCGTTTCCGTGGATTCCATAGAGATATTATCATCCTGGAAATGATGTGAACTTTTGCTTGACTCCTTTAAATTATCGTTATTGTTTTTTTTTTATTATTATTTTTAATTGGAGGGGAAAAAACTCATCAATTTTTGATACCGAAGAGAGAGATGAGATGAGGCCGAATCCAGTGCCAGCTTCCTCCTCCACCGCCTCCAACAGCAGGGAGCGTACCTCGCGCCGCCCCCAAAACCTCTCTTTGGCGCTCCCGCAGCGGTCGGTGCCGCGACCGCTACCGCTGCCACGTCCTCTACCGCTGCCTCCTTCGTCGTCGACGACGGGGACGTCAACGTCCGGAACGAGCCAGAACCAGAACCAAAACCAGAACCAGAACCAGAACCAGAACCAGATCCCGTTCGTGGAGCTGGAGCGGCTGAACCGCATCGGGAGCGGGAGCGGTGGGACGGTGTACAAGGTGGTCCACCGTCCGAGCGGTGAGATGTACGCGCTGAAGGTGATATACGGTCATCACGAGGAGTCGGTGCGTCGGCAGATCCACCGGGAAATCGAGATCCTCCGAGACGTGAAAGATAAGAACGTGGTGAGGTGTCACGATATGTACGATCAGAACAGCGAAATCCAGGTGCTGCTGGAGTTCATGGACGGAGGTTCTCTGGAAGGGAAACACATCCCTCAGGAGCATCATCTGGCAGATCTGTCTCGGCAGATTCTGCGTGGTCTTGCTTACCTTCATCGACGCCACATCGTTCACAGAGACATCAAGCCATCCAATCTCCTGATTAACTCCAAGAGACAGGTGAAGATCGCGGACTTCGGTGTAGGGAGGATTCTGAACCAGACGATGGATCCGTGCAATTCTTCGGTGGGGACGATCGCGTACATGAGTCCTGAGAGGATCAACACGGACATAAACGATGGTCAATACGACGCGTATGCTGGAGATATATGGAGCTTTGGGGTTAGCATATTGGAGTTTTACATGGGAAGGTTTCCGTTTGCGGTTGGAAGACAAGGTGATTGGGCTAGCTTGATGTGTGCGATTTGTATGTCTCCGCCACCGGAGGCTCCAAGTTCTGCTTCACCTTACTTCAGAGATTTCATATCAAGGTGTTTGCAGCGTGATCCAGGACGAAGGTGGTCAGCATCGAGGTTGCTTGAACATCCTTTCATTGCTCTGCCAAGCCCCAATCACAGTCAGGTCCCTCCCAATCTTCATCAACTCCTTCCTCCTCCTCCCAGACCTCTTCCTTCCTAGTACACTTCTACTACTGCTACTTACTTACTTACTTCCTCTTATCCTCTCACTTGCTTCTGTAATTTTTTATTTATTAAAATTAAAAACCCAACATGGCTGCATCATGGCATACACCATCGATGCAACCTTCCCTACCCTACCCTACCCTAGTGTGCTACTTTTCATTTCATACACAATCAAATTTTAATATTGGATTTCACCCATACATTACATTGTTTTCCTCCTCCTCCTCCTCCTCCTCCTCTCTTCTTTCCCTTTCCTGCTTTCCATTTATCTATTTTTGTTTTCCTTTCTTTTTTCAGCCCTTTCACTCTGTTATCTATTTATTTACTACTACTAGTAGGAGTAGTACGGTTGGTCCGAGGGAACAGAATGAATGAATGAATGATTGATTGAATGAATGAATGAATGAATGATGCCTTGTATTGTAGCTTAACTGCCTGCAGCTGGAGGTTGTCTCCTCAATCCTCATTATTGCTAAATACCACACTGGAAGGAACACAGGAAGGACACGGTATTTGCATTTTCCCTTACATTTAGATACTTCTTATCTACCTAAGTCAGGTTCTTCTCTTTAATAGGTAATCTAAAATCTAAATCTATATCTAATCTATATGCTTGTGGAGTTGGGAATATTTCTGGGGTCCCCCATTTTGGGTTCACCTTCCTTCGTTTTCCCTGGTTGGATGCTGTTGTACACATTTGCATTTTTTAAAAAAACATCATTCTTTCGTGTCTCTCTCTCCATCTCTTACATTACTTGCTACTTTCTTTTCTGTGAAAATTCATTCTAATTCCTAACGAACAAGCATCATTAGTTGGTTCGGTGGAAAGGTGGAAGATGGAATTTACGGTAGGTTATTTGTCATTTTGCATAGAATGAAAGAAGGAACATAATCGCGCTGTTACACTTTTGCTTTGCCTCCTTTTCTATCTTTCCTTAGAGGATGGGTGGGTAATTGAGATTTACCATTACTCGCTTTCAGATCCCGGTTATGAAGTTTGAACATCTATTGCCGTCTTTACATTTGCCAATTTCAGCTAGGTAATATTCTCTTTTTAAATACTGAACTAAGGCTTATTTGATTGGCTTACCGTGGTTATGCTTTGTATTTTAATAGAAGAAAATCTCGCTAATTGAAATCGTAATTTTTATCTGTGCTGCTACACGTTTAGGAGAGGAAAACATTTTACTTTTTTACTAAATCCCATATTTCTACATTCTGGTTCTGCAAATTTTTTCCCTGTCCCGGACATGGTTGTGCAATTCTTTCTACTCCCTTTCCGTTAGGTTTCATCACATTTTAGTTCTACAGGAAAACATTACAGTATTTTCCAAATCCGGTAATTGCTCGAAAGGGAGGTACCATTTGCGGGTACCTGCCAATAGGTGGGTGGGTGGATGGATGGATGGTGGGGGAAGGGGTTTGAGTTGAGATGCCATCATTGCTATAGATTAAAAGTTAGAACTGTAAAGGGGAGAGACATATGTATCCACTTTTACGGCATACCAATCATCAAGAGATCAACACAGATAGTGGAGATTTTATTGCTCATACGTTGGTTGCTATTGCAAGAATCACGAATCACTCAAAGACGCTAGCAAGTATTCCAAGTCTGGTGCGACCTTCAGCTTCGCGCATCTTGTCCTAAAAGGTCAAACCTGTCTTCAGCAAAATTTCTCTACCAAATGTTTGAGCATGTAGCTACTAAATTTATTGGCGAAATTGGTTAACTGAAAAATTGGAAGTCAATTTCGAAAGTCATGACAATTCCCATCCTAAAATAAAACATGTATTAAATATACTTTAATTTGGAACCGGGATCTATTAAAAATAATTACCATTGGTCAGAGAGTTGAATATTAGGAGCAACACCCTTTGCAAAGGCATAAGGTTTGAGATTTTCATTATGATAAGGCAGCAGGGTCGATGTGCTGAGCTCAAAGTGGACAAAAGCGCAAGACCGTTGACAATGAGAACTAATGACAAATGCTATTAGAAAGCGGCAAGCAAGTGCGTTCACCATTTCACCAACTAAATAAATGTCAAAAACTGCATGTGAACATACGAAACTGAAAGTTGTTATTTTGCTGCTATTGGTGTGCCCTTACCGGATCATAAGCAAAAATAACGACATAATTATGGAATAAAATAATTATACTTTTGGTTTAAGAATTTTAGTCAGTATGTAGTTTTGGTATTTCAATATTTTTTATTTAAATTTAATCAATTTTTTAGTTGTTACAATCAAGTTTTTCATCTTTTTTAATTGCTATAATTGAATCTTTTTTATTAATTTCTTCTATTTTAAATTCTCACATTTTTATCTTTATTTTTTTTTTCATAATATCTCTATCAACCAAATCTTTTAAGCTTTTTTTTTTCCTATTCAAGGCACATCAAAACTTATTTCGCCCAAATATTAAAATTTCAATTTTTTTAATCAAATCTTATCCTCACATGGTGCAAAATCTTTTAAAATTTCTTCACAAATTTTTGGCTCTAAACCTAAATTATTATCTTCTCAAATCCATTTTAAAGTGCTAATTATTTAAGTTAAAAAAAAATAAGAATCGAGGGTTTTATGCAAATAGATAACGACAACAGAGTTCAATTGTAATAATTAAAAAAATGAAGAAAACTAAATTATAGTTACACCTAAATGAAAGGGCTGCAATTTAAGAAAACAGCCAGAGACAGGAAACAATTATTCGTGTCCTGCATACTCCACTGTGTTCTCTTTTGGGGGTAAAAGTCTTTGGATTCAAGTCCAAAATCACCGAGGATGTGGGAACACTGTTGCCTTTTGAGAATTTTATTGCACTACTATATACTTATTGAATTGTGCATGAATCTTTGTTGTTAGTAGCTAGTTGCTAATTGCTAATTGCTATTGCCTATTGAGGATAATGCTTTAGAAAAAGAAAGATTAGATGCATTATGCATATATTATAACCCTTTTCCGGATCTTACATTTTCCGTACAGAGAGGTATTTGGATTCACTTGTTGGCCTTTTTCTGCGTTGTGATTTACGACGCCTAGTTAACTATTCTTTTTGCCCGTTAGTACTCTGTTTTGTAGTGCAAAGCATTTAAGAAATTTCGAAATAGAAAATACCAATTAAGATTATCGAATGGAGTCCACACAAGATGCCATTAATTAAAGCATTGGATTCCTAATTCAGCACGACCGTAGATTACTAGATTTAATTTAATAGAACAGTATAAAATATAATATAAAAATAATAAATATTCTAACTGAAATATCTTTAGACTAAGTCTGTAATTTCTGTTTATATGTAAAAGATGTGTTCTGATTTAAAAATTCTACAATGTTTTGAAATTAGTTCATAGATATTTTATATAAATATTGATCTAAGTAATTTTTTGCTTTATATTTTTTCCCAGGTCGAGTTGGCATGTTCTTTAAGAGGAAAAAATCATTGACATAAAAAGCACATATTTCAATAAATATACGATAACAATTTATGAATAATATTTTATGATTAGAAATATTGTTGCTGGTAATGAATCAATCCATAAAGTAAAAGCAAAACACAATAATTCAAGGAAAATTTTACCATACACTTGTATCTATAAAACTGGTAATGATAAGAATGTTAGGATGGATAAATAGTTATATAAGATTAGATAGAATTAAGAATACGATCCTCAAGAGAAATTAAAGTTGGGGTACTTCATTGTAAAAAAGTTGGCAGATAAAAGATAGCACAATAGTTGGAGGTAAAGGGAAATCACAGAAAGTTATAGGTCAAACTAATAAAAGAAGTCACTTAATATATGACAAAGATTTATGTTGTGGTTTGATTTGTATAGTCTATCCTACTTATTGAGAACAAACTTTATGTATAGATTTTTATATAAATAAAAAAGGTTGGTATAATAAACGCTAACCTTTAGAGAATTCCATGTAAAAGTTACCTTTATTTTCAAACTTGAATGTTTTTAAAGAATTGGTCGCGAGTCGTGACTTTTACGCCGTGGAGACTCAGAGCACACAGTACATAAGTATGAGCCCAAAATCTTTGACTGAAAAATGTGTAAGTGAAAACCAGTAACCTTCTCATAAAACTCGTGTCCTTATGACTTTGTCATAGCGATTGGTTGACTTTCCATCTGGTGGGTGTAGCTTGTGTATGCATTAGCTATGCTATAAAGGATGTAATGTTGTTGCTTATTGGTTCATATAGCTAAACTGATGTCAGTGTTTGGAGTATTTCTGATACTCTTTCGAAGAAATTCATTTTGTTTGAATGATAATTAAGAAAAAAAAAAAACCTCTTCATAATGCTTCTACTTAATTTCTATGTATTTTTAGATTCTTCATTGATGAATATGAAGTTTAATTCCCCAAGTCAACTGAATAACAACAAAAAAAAACAATTTTTTTTGAAAAAATAAAATAAAATAGAAAAATATGTATTTATATACTGTGGACCATATTGAACAAGATCATTATATTATTTTAATTCTAAGAACGAGAGGGACATATAGCAGGTGAAGATTATTGCAAATTTGATATGAACTATTTCTTTTTAAAAAAATGAAATTGAAATTCAGTTTTAATTTGTTTCTAAATTGGATGAAGCATAGCAAAATTTGACCTTTCACGTGACTATAAAAGCAAAGAATCACACTTCAAATAAAGGTAAAGAGAATGGTGGATAGAATAATCTACAAGACTACGACAGTACGAGTATGTGCAAAAAAGGTACAACAACAATGGTTATAGTAAAGGGTAAATATGTAAATTACCCTACTACTTGAGCTATGAATAAATTGAAGCACATGGATATCGCAGAACAATCATGCATTATTATCATTTGATGCTCTTCTTACATGAACAGACAATTAATCTACATCTGCAGTATATATACTGGCAAGTGGCAACTTCAACTTGTATGACAGCACAGGGGAACAAATAAATTTTATTCAAACTCCAACATACTCCATATTATAACAGTGTGACCATAGTTACAAAAGATGTAATTTCAAGGCATAAATTAAAATAACGAAACTGATTATATTTTCAACCTAAGATAATTTCTCCACTATTTTTACATGTTCTCCCTGTTAATCACATACAAATTTTACATATATCAGTAGTGATAAGCTATTTTAAAAAAGATCTAATTCTAAGCAACAATGGGTTATAATCTAATGTAAATTTTTAACGGATTGACGCATTAGACCATTTTTTGTTTTTGTTTTTAAATTCTTTACCCTAATTTTAAGGTTACAGAAGTTCTAATACAAACTTAATTTCCATTATATTTCATTGTTTACTCTTGTTTGCATCCCACCTCTCCCCAAGTTTACTTCTCTTTTTTCTTTTTTAATTTTAGCCATTCTATTTAATTTTTATTTCTTATTATTTAATACAAACTTGACCATGCAATTACAAAATTTGTTACTCGATCTCTCATAATTGCATGGTTTAAATCAGTTGCATGCCACAGCAATTAGAATCTTTTCATTATTAATAAGCCATTTATTTTTAATGAACCACTTTTTCAACAAATTAATAACATAAAAATTTATTTTAATATCAATATTAATTTAATAATAAAATAAAACATTAATTTAGAGTACAATATTTAATTTAATTTAATTATAATTATAAAATAATATATATATATATATAGTATTTGAACTTAAAAATTTTTATGATTAATTATTTATACACATTTAATAATTAAAAAGTCTATTAATCGGTATAATTTTGTGAGCACCCGTTTAATATGGACCTAATTGTCGTCCAAATTCAGTCAACGGCTCCTTCAATTTGTCAGGTCTAAGTGATTTCACAAATCGCCCCTTTTTTTTTTTTGAATAAGTGAAAGGGATTAACGCTCAGAAGAAAAAACTCCCACCATGAAGAAGCAAAAGTGACAGATCAAGGAACTTTCCACTCATTTTTTTCATTAAAAACAAAGTGGAAACTGGAAACTTCCCTGAAGGAGCTTTCATATTCTAGAGGCCAAACTAAGCCCATTATTGGTACCCACCGTCAAGCCCAAAATACCTTTAGCAGTTTTTGAATCTACTTTAACTTTCACCTCTTTGAAGCCCAATCTCCAAGCTAAAGGAAAATGTGTCTAAGAATACATGGATCATTATCCATTAATTAAATAACTATTAATTACTTTTATATTAATTTCATTATTAGATAAATAAAATTATGAAACTCACTTCAGCTCAGTTAAGCATAATGCAAGTAAGTAAAGTCTTTGTTTGAGGATGCCAAAAATTACGAAAAAAAACCCTAAAAAATATCATTTAATTATTTGTATTTGTTATTTTTAAAAATATTAATTTTAGCTATAAGTAATGTTAAGATTTAGTGTACTATGTCACATTTTTTTAATTAGTAATTACTAGCTCTACTTTTTTTTTATCTATCACTATGTTAATTTTATTTTAGAAGTTCAAAATAATATTTATTATTTTGTTTATTATAACTTTATTCTACACGAAGATATTAAGTATATAAAGTTGATTAATAAGAAAGATAAATAGAATAATAAAGAATTACATGATAATTTGAATGCAAAAAAATACATTAATAAAATTTTTTAATTGTATGAAATAATCTTAAGGGACAAATAAAAAAATACATGATTTATTTCGTTAGTTGACTTTTATTATTTTATTAGTCCTGATTAAAAATTATTTTTTATTATTTAATGTCATAAATAGTAAAATAAACTAAATTAAATCCAACAACATATTAATTATCATAGATATTACTTATTCACATATAATGCTTATGGACCATTGTCAATAAATATTTCTGTTGTTCTAGCATAAATAAAATTTTCAAAATTAAAGTAATAGTGTCTCGATAAAGATTAAATAAAGCAATTTTATTCATAATTAAAAATAAACACCAAATTAAATTAATTACAATAATTTATTAAGTGATTGTTTACATTGTAAAAGATATAAAATATAACCTTTAAATAAAAGATTAATAATTTTATTAAATTATTTTAATTAATTTTAAAAAATTTCATTTAAAAATTTGTTTTAGGCGTAGAAATTAGTTAGGTCAATCCTTACATAGCATGACTCTTATGGTTTATTTGTAAGTTTTGTAGTGTGGAAAGGAGATCAAATTTACGGTTCAAAAATACAAAAAACTACGTATCAAATCGTTACACCAAATTATTCTAAAATAAAGAACATCATTGATTTACATAACGTATTGATGTATACCTATTGTGATCAAGCCTCAATTAATTGCATCAAACTTGACTGTATGAAAAAAAGATTAGAAAAAAAATTAAAATTATAAATTGATAATTTTTTTCAATTGATATTATTAACCTTTAATTCAAACCAATTAACAATTTTCTTGCACTCAAAGAATAAAGACGACCAAACAACTAAGTTCTAGTTAAAGTTATTTTTCTATAACTTCTACAACATGTAAGAGCAAAAATTTAACAATCTAGAAAAAGTAACTCATTGAAGAATGATCACATTCATAATTCCATTGAGAACCAACAAGTGCAACTGTATATAACACAGAAAATTCTGAGATTGATGATTACTCAACTGAGAAAATAAATAAAGCTTGTATTTCATTCATCATATAAAAGGTTTCGTTGGACTTGATGCATCTTACATCATAAAATAACTTCATAGCTTCATATAAAATCCCAATAAATGGAATAAAATTTGCACCACACATAATTTCACAAGGTTTGTACTAATCTAATATAACTTTTGCAATCTTTCAAGATTTACTGAAGTACCTGTACAAAGATGCATTGGTACCCATTCTCCTAATAACTAAACAACACTTTTCGTGGGTCAAGTTGACCACTACAATAACTTGAAGGAACTGCAGATATTTCTTGTCTTCCTTTCCACTCTTCACCAGGTTTAAGAGTAATTGCTTTTTCGACACAAGCAGCTTGAACACAAAGCATATGTTTGTATTCATTATCTCCAAAATCAGATATGGTCTTTGCTTTTTTGTCCCATGGATTCCATACCACTACAAAGAAAAGTGACATTACTATTAAACATTGGGACAAACTTGCTTCTAATTAACACCATACCACAAACATTAAACCAAACTAATTTCTGAATTAAGTCTCAACAACTGCAATTTGAGTAGATATATATTCACTATTTAAACACAAAAAATGAATAAGTCAAGCATTTAACTTCCAAATGATTTCGAAAGGGTTTGTTTATTTATGAAATTGTCGAGCACATAATTTAATGATTGAGTGAATCATCAAATTCGTTTTTAGCATTTTTATGAATCATTAAATTCGCCCCTAAACTTAACATTATAGGATTGGATCCCCAATATGTTTTTCCCATGTTATATAGTCTTCCACTTTTGTTTTTTTTATTACACTAGTCATTAATTCTCTAGATTTTAGGACAACTTACCTAAAAAATATATTGAGGATCCAATTGTTATTATGTGAAATTTAAGAATTAATTTGCCACATCATATAACGTTGAGGACAAATTTAGTAAAAGGTTTGTTCATTTTAGACCATATTTGGTATAGTTTATTTTTAGATAAATAATTTCTTAAAATTATAAAGCTCTTCTAATGAATTGATAAAAACAAACAATTGTTATTTTAAAATAAATTGAATCAAACATATAAACAATTCATGCATACAACTAATGTTATATATATATATATATATATATATATATATATATATATATATATATATATATATATCTTAAATATTTCATCCGCTTTTTTTTATCTGTCTATAAAAAGAAAAAGTAAAAATATTAAAAAATATAATTAATGTTGTTAATCTCTTAAAAATTTATTTTTACTTTCCTAATTTATCAAACTTTATTTTTATCTTTATTTATTTATTATAGTTGATAAATATAAAGATATATATAATAATTAATATTTTTTAAAAATTAAAATAGATAGATAAATAAAAACAAAATTTTTATTCTCTTTCTAAAGAGATAAAAATAAATGAAAAAGCAACACATAAAAAAAATTATACAAATATTTGATCATTAATTTTTTTAATTTTTCATTCTAAATTTTCATCATCTCATATATCATATTTGATTATGTGTATGATAGGAAGAATATCACCATTGTAGAACTCACCAGCATCAGGAAGTCCATCTTTACGCAATACAAAAGTTCTTTTCCTCTCATGGTCTATGATAGCAATTTTTGTGGGGGTGCTTAAGTACACTTTGTCCACCTTCAACATAAAAGAAACCAAAATGAAATAATTACATAGTTAAACCAATAGCATATTAAAATCACAGGAAACTATTCCACTAATAATATATACTAACTTCAGACTCAAATGTTATAGCATCTCCTTGTTCGGTAAATCGTTCTTTATTCTGCAAGTTGTCCAGATAATCTAATGTCTCCAGTCCTTCAATTCGCACCTCACTGAACATAAATTAGGCGACAATTAACATGATAACAACATAACTCAAATCCATTCTGATATGATAAAAAAAATGTAGGCCTTCATTTGTTGTTCAAGAACGTATATTTCAAAGTTAAGCATTGCTTTTTAAGCACCAATCAAGCATTTGGTATTTGGATTCAATTGTAAATGATTAGAATTTTCCAAAACTTCATAAAAAGTAACATATACCATGTTTTACTTGTGAATTATTTGTTTTACATAAATAACAAAATTTGAATTATTAAGAAAAGGAGTCATCTAAGATACATTCATTTCCTGTGCTGCAGTAACATATGACAATATATATATAATAAGCAACGAAGACCTTTTTTAAAGAGAGAATGAGGCCAGAGTAATCAAGCAATAAGATTATAAATATGCATTAAGCATAATTGCATAAGATCAAAGAAAAAGAGATTAATTATTACTTAGTATTGAAGGTGGCTATAAATTAAACCTGATGTCCCTAACATAGAAGTATGTATGATAGGAAAATGTGAAGGTAAAGGATTTCCCATCTGTATTTGTGTTTCGAATACGGGATGTCATCAGCAAATCTCCTGCAGGTCCCAAAGCTACCCTCAGCCGAAATTCATATCTGCAGCAATTTTTATAAAATGTAATGTTCCTTTGATCCAAGTTATTAAACCAAAGGATAAGAAGGTATGAGAATAGTGAAATATTTTTTTCACAGATGAATTAGTAATTATTTAAGCTAAGTTGTATACCTATGATGCCAATTCTTTGTCTCATCTTCCGAGTTCTTAAGAATCAAATCAATAAAAGCTTTGCTGTTGCTATTTGTTGGGAATGGTGGAGGATTAGGATCTAGGGTCCAAAACCTATTCCTTGCAAATCCATGTTGCTCAAGAGATCCATGATTTGAAAACTGCATATGACTAAGAAGTACTTAAAGAATAATACTAAATGGAATAAAAATAAAGAAGCCCAAAAAGACACACATACTTGAGGAAAGCATATTGGAATGCCTCCACGAATGGATTTTGGAGGCTTAAAATTAGCCTGCAGTGATTCATGTAACAAAGAAAAGATGAATTTCCATGACTTAAACAAAAGAATATAAAGGAAATAGTGACAAGTTGAATTCATTAACACCTAACAAACAATATTAAACCAAACTACATATATAGGAATAGAATTCAATTGATTCTTATAATTTGGTGCCACAGCATTCTACATAGGCTTTTCCAAATTCAATGTCACAAACTGAATGAAAGACAACAACTTTATTCCCTTCATCCCTCCTTTTTTATTTCTCTCATGTCTTCTTCATCTTCTTGTATTTTCTTTTGTCTCTATATAAGAAACACGAACACTTCCAGATAGTAGTTGTGTCTTGTTGTAACCCTCTGTATGTATTTATATCAGACATTACATTGACGTGTTTTAAGTTATAGTTTTATAAACGCTTTTACATTTTTTAATTTTTATATTAATACAAATTGAAATTTCATAATAGTTGGGCTAATTTTAACATTTTTATTTTCCTATATTTATTCATGCCCACTTTTAAAACACGAATTCTCTTTTATGATATAAGAATTTTATTTTATGTTAATTTTAGATTAATTGCATTTCTTGTATTATAGTTATCAGTGTCTTATAATTGTTAAATTATGCTGTACTTCTATGTCCATGTCATATCACATTCATTCCATGTCTCTACATCTATATTATGAAAACACATCTACAATAAAAAGAAAAATTACCCAAAAGATCTAAAAGTCACCAACAATATATATATATATATAGATGCACTGATTCATTTTTTAGTTTAAGGCATCCTGTGATGTGATTTCGTTTTGTATGTGATTGAAATTAATTAAAATGTTATGTAAGGATTGGGAGAAGAAGGATATGTTGTCACAAAAGGCATACCTGTGTTTGAATATATATATATATGTATGTGCACTATTTTTTTCCAAATCATTGATCAAGTTCCACCCATATATTGTAATTCAATAGCATTTATTACACATGTGAAAGAGGGGGGAAATGATAATTGTTCTAGAAAAGTATGAGTGGTGAAAAGATCCATATACGAACGAAACTTGAACCTTACTACTGACAAAGAGCAATTCTTCCCCAAGTTCATTCTTCCAGGACGTAACCTGACCCCCATATAGATACACCTGCACGAACACGATGCATACAATATGTATATATATATATAATGATATTATTTGTTATATATAATTCCAGATTGAAACAATATACATAAATGACACATTTATGGATCATAAATTAAAATGTGATGAATTGTGGTATAATAATGTGGGAATAGATTGAGAAAATTGCAAATTTGATCGTCAGAAATGGAAATTATAATGACGAAACCTCAGCAGAGAAGCCGCGAACTTCTCTAAGAATGATCTTCTCGAGGCCATTGACACCCATACACTGTTGAACGTATACCATTTCTCGTGACATCTTTCGCTTCCTTTAGATTCACAATTCACAAACGTTACCCTCTTTCCCAATCCTATATATACCTCAAATGCTCATCCATCAACACAACACAAGAGGGAGAGAGAGAGAGAGAGAGAGAGTTAAGAGGTGGATGTGGGATATAATTTATCCTTCATTTATTTATACATTATGCATACATTAATATAATATAATTAGCGTTATATTCATTTTCCACCATGCTTACCTTCTCTTTTCCTTTTTTTATGCTTTTACCTCTTTCTCTTCTCATTAACTTTTTTTTTTTTTATGATTTATTAGTGAACATTAGATTTGTTTATTTATATAAAAAAAATAGATTTGCTTATATCCCTTCACAAAAATAGCAAAATTTTTATAGTTAGTAATCCGGTTTGATGTTATATAATGTTATAAAAATTTTAATATTGTATAAATTAATAAGAATTATAAGAGTTCATCATATAGATTTATTAATATATTTTATACAACATAATACCTTTTAAATTTTAAAAATAATTTTTTTAAATGCATATTACAAAATATTATTTAATTTAATTTAATATTTTAAGTATATAAATTTTTAAATATATAATTACTTATATTTAATATTTAAATTTATACATGTCATCTATATAAGATATCAACTACGTCATTAATTAAGTCTCGTGACCTGATCAAATATATTTTTTTAAATAAAGTATTCAATCAAGTTTTTTAAAGGCAAAATATCAAATTAAATTTGAGTAAACCTTTTATTAATGAGTAATGTTCATTTTAATCTATTAACACCTAATTTTTATTATTTATTTTGCCGACAAGTTTTTTAAGATTCTGAAGGGCAAATAACACAGATGCATATATAAGAGGCATTAACGTAAATGAATTTAGTTATAAATGTAAATTACACTAATGTAATTTTATATAAATTACAATTATGTGTTGCATTGATTATTTGACAAATTTATTAAAATTAAATAAATATAAAAATATAATAAAAAAATTCTCATTTTTATATATTTATAAAATATGTATGTTAATTTTGATATACATAAATATAATATTAATTTTAAACTAATACATTAAATTCTAGTAGTTATGTATATTAAATTTTAAATAATTTTTATACAATTTATGCTAATTATTAATTATTTGTATTATTAATAATTATTTTTAATTATATAATATAATATAAACACAATTATTTTGATGATGTGTTTTTTTATAAAATGTTATTGGGATACCAAATTTTAGAAAAAATTAAATTTATAGACATTTAATTATATAGCTAACATTTAATTTAACTTTCAAATATATATTATTTATTAAAATATTGTTATTTAATAAAGTAGGGAATATATTTTAAATTTTATAAAAGTTTATAAACTTAATCTACACCATAAAAGTTTTTAGTTTGATGGTTGAATTTGTCAAATTGGCTTCTTCCAAAGAGTTATGAAATAATGTGCCTCTAGCATAAGTTACTAATTATATATTATTTTAGTTGTATGTTAAATTTTGTTAAAATTAAATACGCATTAAAATAGAATTAAATTATTCCTGTTTTTATATATTTTAAAATTATATCTAAATCTTAATTTTAATATTTATAAATGAGATATTAAATAATTTTGAATAAACAAAAATTAATTTATTTTAAAAGTAATTTTTGGTATAATTATTCTGATTAATAAGTTTTATAAATATTAAATTTTATTAATCCCATTGTTAAATTGAATATTTTTATTATATAGATTTAGTTTATAAAATTTTATATAATTTAAAAAATATTTGATATTTTATTACGTAAATATATTTTTAAGATTTATATTAAATTAAATTTATTTAATAAAATATTAAATAATTCAAAAATTATAGACTTTATTTATATAATATAAATTTTTAATTTAATAATTAAATTGATAAAATTTAATATTTTTAAAACTTTTTAATCATGATAATTTTAACAATAGTTATTTTTGAAGTAAATTAATTTTCAGTAAAAAATTTAACCGCTGTTTGATTTTGATTGATTTTGAGGCAAAAGAAAATAATCCTATCCAGCCATTAGAAAAAATTATAATTTGGTTAGGGACAATTTAAAAATAATATAAAACTTTAAATATTCATAATCTCGTTTATTTTGGATAAATTTAAAATTTATAAATATAATTTAATGATAGAAATTTTTAATTTAATATTTAGTTTTATGATAAAATTATATGATAAAAATTATTAAAAGATATAACATTTTATATAACTCATATAGATTAAGTTAATTTCTTTTCTAATTAGAGAGGAATTCACTTACATTTTGTATAAATTATAGTAGATGGTATAGTGTCAATAACAATTTTTGTTTATCTAATCAATGAATTGCTAATATATCTCCTTAATTATTAATGTTAAATTTTGATGAAATTCAAACTATAAGAATATAATGAAAGGATTTATATATATATATATATATATATATATATATATATATATATATTTCAAGAATATATATTATATTAATTTTAATGTACACTATAAAGTATTAAATAATTTCAGATTAATCTAAAATTTTTGTAAATATTATTTATATGGTAATAAATTTTAATCCAACAATTAATTTCATGATACAATTATCAAATAAAAATTATTAAATAATATAATATTTAATACGATATAAATTAATTCTTCTTTCCATATTATAATTGCATTTTTTTTCCAAATGCACAAGATATTTCCATAAAATTTATAATTAATAAAATATTCTTCATAAAATTTTCTTTCCATTTATAATAATTTTCGTTTAATATTCACTAGATGTTTTTTTATTTTTAATAACTATAAAGTTTTTTTTACACATACTACATCACTTTTTTTTTATTTTTACACCATTATTTTTTAACATAGCATAAGGTCATTTCATTTCTTTATCCTCTATCATATTCAGTTAAAAAAGCCAAATTCATCATCAGAGAAAAAAAAAACTAGAAAAGTTGGCGGATTTTGCAGTCCTCAATTACGATTGTCTAATCTTTTTTAGAATATACACCTCTCTCTCTCAACTTCAAAACAAGGATAAATAAATTGTATTTAATTGATGTCTTAATAGTTTAAATAAGAGAAAATAATACTATTCTTAAAAATTACGGTCTAATTTTGTTTTGATATATATTATAATTTAAGTCTAGTAACTTTTAATAGTCTTTAAATATACTTCTCTATTCACCAAAAGAGGGGAGTGGGGAATAAAAAGCGCTTCTCCATATTTCTACATCATTAGCAAATTGCAGTTTAAATGATATTGTTGATTAAATATTATATCCAGTTCTCATTATATTATAAAAAATGTTGATTTCAGTGCCTACATTTAAAATTTTTAATTTAAATGATATTGTTTGAATAAATATTTAATTTAATTTCTGAAAATTATACTATTTATATTTTTAGTTTAGTCTCTAAATATATATATATATATATATAATTTGATCCTTAAATATGTTAATTTATTATATCTTATTTTTTACACAAAAATGTAAATAAAATATGAGCAAAATAGAAATAAAATTAACATATTTAAAAATAAATAAATTAAACGAGAAAGTAAACATATTTAAAATTAAATTGTACATGCTAACATTTTAAAAATAAAAATAGAATTTTAACAAAAATAAAGCAGCCGATCACTTCTTTAAAGTGAGAAATAAAAATATTAAAAAACAAAAAATAAAAATTAGACTTAAAATGAGATTAAAAATTATATTAAATTCAAATAATAGTTATTAATTATATTTGAGCGACGCACCTTGTAACCTTCCTTGAAATACTACAAGTCTGTACTGTTAATGAAATATACGATTGATTGCCATTCTGCAGTTGCGAAAATTGTTTTTGCAAAGAATTGCCCAAAAGTTTGACGTGGGTCTTATAAGTATAGAGCACACTTTAGGAATAAAATGTAGGCTAAAATGATTAATTTAAAAAACTAAATAATAAATTTTCCATATTCGTAGTTCATTACTAAAGTGCTTAATAATTAAAAGTCGATCAGTAATCAACTTCGAAGAGCAAGTATTGAAATCTCAGCATTTTAATCTCAAAAGAATATAGCATCCAGTATCATTAAATTTATTTTACTCACAGAAGGGCAAGTACAGAAATCTCAGCATTTTAATCTCAAAAATATAGCATCCAGTAGCATTATATGAATTCTGAAGACGAGTACGGAATCATAAAGTACCACGTGCATTATAATTTACAAGCAGAAAATAATGCTAAAATAATTTACAGAAATAATTATTAACACTGAATCTGCTCTAACAAGAGAACTATGAAAAAGTTTTTATCACCTACATGATTAAAAACCTACAAGTGTCCTTAACTAGTCAATGGATTTTGTATTGGTCACTATTCTCCTTTCTTCTTGCACTTAAGTTTTTTCTAGTTTCATTGAAGAACTTAGATTTGCGGAATCGAAGCATCCACTTAAACAATGGAATCACCTCTGAAATCCAAATGCAAGTACCCATTCGACAAGGCAATCACACCTAAGATTTACAAGTGAGAATGTCAAATCCATTGTCCAAAGTAAGTCTTTAAATATTAGGAGCAATATATCTCTTGATACTAACCTGGGCGTTTTCTGTTTTCAATTTTTGAAGCTCTTCCTGGGTACATATAAGCCTACATGTCACAGTGCAATGTTTAAGATACACCCATATTTCACCTTATAATCCAACTATATTTTATGATACAATACCTCCACTGCAACTCGGTTATCTCATGAAGTAACTCTTTCTCCCTATCGTGAGCTGCTTCAAGCTGCAGTAATGTATAACCAATATTTTCTTTGAAGTAATACAAGGAATAGCAGATACGAAGTCATTTAAGTAACTAAAATATTTGGGAAAAAAAGGAGCGAAGAGAGAAAAATGTCTCTAGAAGGTAATACAGCAAGCAACTTGTTGCATTTGCAATTCATTTTATTTCCTTGCTAACTTCAAGCGTATTTGCGATTATAGAAAAGAGTCCCACAATCCAAGTTATTCTGCCAACATTTCGCAGTTACTAATCACTTATATTCAGAGAGAGGACGGGTTGGAAATAAGTACCCCTTCTTTCAGGTATCTTATAACCTTTTGACTTCCAGCATACAAAAAAGCACAGAAAAGTAACTGACCATAATAACTGCCTAGAATTTAATTGAAATTTTTTCCAGCATCCAGGACTAGACAAAGTGCACCCAAAGAACTTTATCAAGCACCTAAATGGGACATTGCGGATTCACTTTTGAAAAGTCCTTCAGATGAACTATAATTTTAAATTTCACTACCTCCAAACTCAGTTGATGTTATTATTATTCAACATTCTTCTACTGCTGCCAAGTGTACATGGTTCTCAGATGGCACATCTTCAAATGAGTTATAATGATAAAAAATTAAGCCCTAAATATACATACCAAAGATTTCTCAGTTGCTGCTATTTGTGCTAGGGTACATGTGCCATCAGCTGCGTGGTTGACAAAAAAGAATTTAAAAGTATGCATATAAAGGAAAACAAGGAAAACGAAGTCAAGAACAGAATATTCAAACAGTTTTTTGGGTAGAACCTGTAGAGTCACCAGCAGTGATTTGCTTCATTAAACTTAGAATGCTCTCCTGTTAAAAATCATGAATAAAAAATAGTTACTCTTGGATATTAGCTGATAAAGAAACAACCATAAGGCTGAACGTACTCTTTGAAGAATATTTGTCTGCAGCACAGAGTGCAACACAGGAAACAGAGAACAGCCAGAAATATTTGATGATATGGCATCAGAAGATGCTGCTACTAATGGTAAAGGTGTATGCAGAGGAGCAGCATTATGCTGGCTGATAACCTACATAACCATGGTCATTTCCATGAGATGTTCAATAAATTAGGAGTAATATCTGCCTGATATAGGTATTCAATTTAAAACCACTGTCAGTTTAGTTTATGGACCCATTCTTTAAACCAAATGAACTCATTAGTAGAACACAATGCAACACTCTCATTTTCTATAGAAGAAAATGGTAGTAGCACTTTCTGATAAGGTCAGTTGCAAACCAAACACCATTAATGAGATCATTTAGTAAAAGACTTTGACTGAACCTCTATAAAGTGAAGGGGAAGTCAGAAATGTCAGTTTGGATGCAGGTATAATTATTTTGTAATATACAGTCGATACATATTTCATATTTATGTATATGGGGAAATTACAACTGACGTATCAAAAGGCTGGTTTTGACCGGAACTTATATTTTCGGGGTTTTTCCCCCACCTAAGGGACGAAAAGGGCATAGTTATGCAAACTTCAAAACCACTAACCTGCATGCTATGACTCTTTTGAAGTACAGGAGAAGGGGCCACCTGAAAGAAAACATCACATAGTATTCAGTCTTCAGGACAGGAGAATGATCAGTAACAAAGTTATTACTCACCTTTTCTGGGTCAACATTCTCAGATGTAACCTTAAAACGTCCTCTCTGCTGTACAACTGGTACCTTTGATTTCTCATCAGTGTCATCAGAATTAGCTGCCACAAAAATTATGAATTAGACAGAAATATAAGAGTAATCCTTGTGCACTTCAAGAACTAAGAAGTTATATGTTATATATATTTTAAAAAAAAGGAGTTCTTTTGAAGTTGCCAACAAAGCATTTGACTGGACAAATTAATATGAGCAGGTACCTGATGATTTTGAGAGTTTAGAAGGAAGTTCAGTAAGCACATCCTCTCCTATCTGTGGAGCTGAAGCTACATTGCAACTTGAAATGTTCTGGGGCAGATTCAGTAGTTTCTCACTGTCATTTGTATTGCCAAATATTAATGCTGATCACAGATAAATTATGATACTCAAAGCGTTAAATGAATGAAATAAGGGCATCGTAGTACTGGTAGAGAAAATACTATACTCAAAAGGAGTTGTTACAATATGAGATACAAACAATTGAGATATTGAAAATTATAATTTAACAGTTGAAATAATAAAAATTACATTTTATATTAAGTTATTATTTTGTGTAAAATGTTACATCTTATATTACTTTAAATCAATCTATCCTATACCGATCCCTCCTTATAATCATAATAGGAGGGAAGGTAATATCAATGTTAGTTAAAATCATTCTTACATTTTTTTACTGAATATATTAAAATTTATTATTAAATTAAAAGTTCTTATTATAATAAAAAATATAAGATCTTGCATTAATCCAAAACTTTTTAGTATTTCATTAATATACATCAAGATCAATTGAAATATGTAAAAACATAAATCGTTTGATTTATTTTTAGGCTTAAACATATTTTTAATCCATGTAAATATAGTTAAATTTAGTTTTAGTCATTCAATTGTTTTTTTTTATACTTTTAATCCTCTTAAAAATTTATTTATTTTTTATAATAGTCCCTATTATCATTATTTGATAAAGTGCATCTAGACATATCACATTATATGGCACCTAAGAATAATAGTTGACATCGTGTGGCTAGATGCATGTCAAGTGAAAATAGGAACTATTTTCAAAATTTTTAAATTTTTTAAGGACTAAAACCAGCAAAATATTTTGGGAAGATTAAAAGCAAAGTCAAATATATCTACAAGGACTAAATCAAGATGTAAGATTCATATTTCATATGAAATTACCAAATGGTGTAAGAATATTAGGTATTACGCCTGTGTAAACTTATCCCTGTACCAATAACAAATATACAATTTCTTGCTTCCGATTATGTTATTCAAACACCTCTTATTTTATGCCTTTTTATACTTTCTAGTACTGGTTTATGCTAAAATCCAATAAATGTTAATGTCTATTTAAAGAGAAGTGGTACAGTAAATACACAAAAGGTGAAACGGATTTTATCCTATTTGAAAAAGAAGCCCCTTGAGAGCCTTAGGATATTCTTTATTAAAATTCAGATAGTTCTAGGATTCCTGAATTAAAAAAGAGACTAAGAGAAGACAACTAGGATTTATATGCTTCCTGAGAAAGTGAAATTTAACCTGTGTGATAGAGAATATCCATCATTAAGTTGATGGCTGCAATTACTTTGACTCCCTTCCTTCTAATCATTAAAATTATCATATTGACATCAGATTTTAAATCATTTGGTCAAGTTCTATAAGAAAAATCATTCGAAACAGCATTCACCCAACCTTCCACGACTGGTAAAAGCCCAATAACTAAAAAAACAGAAAGAACTGTGCTCCCAAATGGTGAAAGCAGGGACAAAAAATATACATTTTTATGAAGGAAAAAATAATCAACTAATCTACGTGAAAAAATTGTATTTATTTTATAAATTACTATTTGTTTTGTATTCAAATTTGTTGAATCAGATAAAACACCTACAGCATGAATAATACATAGCAACCGGTAAGTATTTGATATCTAAATCACAAGATATCAAAAATATTATTGACCTGTAACACTTGGACAAGTTAATCTAGTTTATGATATCACATATTTTTATCCCCTCCTTTACGAAAAAGAAAAGATCTATGAAATTGGTTTCTTTCAAATGAGAAGCAAGGTTCAACCCCAAGTATCGGAGGAGCTACAAAAACTGAAATACAGTCAAAATATAGCCATAAAATAAACATAGAATGTGATGACAGAGACCAAATTATCTGTCAGATGATATATCAATGTTTGAAATGCTTAATTAAGCATGGTCTGGCCCAATTATTCAATATGAATGAATAAAGTATATTGTTCAAAAGTTTGTCATCCATGATATTGAATTAATGGTTGTTGTTAATATGGGACTAAAAAGATAAAGTAGGCCATCCTCTTTGTTAGAAAGTCCAAAATATCTTATCATATTTTAAATTATCTTTTAGGATTAGTTACCAGTTTTTTTTATCTTACCATGACTTGTTTCCTTAATTAATTAAGATTCTAATTAGTATAAATAAGGGTTAGTACTCTAGGTTTGAGAACACATTAAAACATCACATCATATTGTAAAACAACTCAATTAATATCAATTTCTTTTACACCTCTTTCTCCCTCTATACCTAAACTACCATAATTCCAACACTATAAATTAAACCTGAAATCGAGGATCATCCAATACTAGAGGATGGACTAACAAAGCAAGCCCAAATTTATGATTGATCAAACCTATCCAAGCCCATCAATGGGATTGAAAAAGGACATCCACATTAACCAGGGCAAGCTTGGCCATCCCAGCCCAAACAGCTCTGCCATGATGACAATAACTAATACAACAAGCAAAACAAATGCAAATGCAGTTTCCAGAAATAAACTCAATGCAATTTGCCAGAAAAAAACAGATCAAATTAACCTAATGCACAATTTTATTATTCACCTTTCTGCTCGCATAGGAGGAAGAGTAGCTTCAGGTAAGATGCTTGACGAACATCTTCTATGATAAGAATGGGCAGCCATGCCCTCCATGAATCTTCCACCGTTTTCCATATCAAATTTTTCACTCAAATTGTGGTCCGCATGATCATCTATGCAGGATGAAGAAGTTTGTGGTTCATGGCTTGAACAGGTAATGCTAGAGTCATCATCAGATTTTTCAAACCTAGTCCTGGAAATGGCAACACATGATAATAACTGCATTAACTTGATCATTTCTTTTCCAGACTGTAGATACAGGTGTCCTTAATTTCAAAATAAAAGATCCCAAGTCATTTAGGCAGAAGCATTATCCCATGATCGAAACATACTTTGCATCATTTACTGCAGAATCAACTACTGGAACAGATGCTGATCGATTTGGCATATCATCATTTTCTTCCTGCAAAGCATTAGCCATTAGATCTGTCCCAATTAAAAGATTATTTTGTTAACAACAAACAGAAGAAAAATGAAAGAAAAATCAAAACAGATATTTCAATATATTACAAATATAATCCTAATATATATAAAATGAAATTATAAATACCATATCAGTAGTTTGAGAAGGGTTGTGAACTGCATTTGGCAATTGCTTATCTTGGGCATCGAGTGTGGATAAAGAACATGAACTTCCTACACGACTGATATCTGATATAGCCTCATCAAAATCCTGGATCTAGAAGATATAAAAACTCTAATTAGAAATTTTATAACTTCAGGAGTCACATGTTCATTGTGAGGGAGAAAAGATTGGACATGGTTTGTACCAAGGAAGCCTGAGCCCTCATATCTTCAAGATTAAAGTTCCAGCCACTAATTCCTCGTTTGTATTCATTCTACAGAGGAATAACACAATACACTATTAGTTTTCCACCAAATAACATATTTACAGAAAAAAAAAAAAAGAGATTTTAGAAAACATGGGGCATAAAGTTCCGGTGCTCATATCTGACAGCAGTTACTATGTTCCAGTGCTCATGTCTGACGGCAGTTACTCTAAGCAATTAGACATAGTAATTCTAACCTGTGACAATTCCTCCATCTTCCCATCAGGCATTTTCTTTTGTGCAAGCATATCTTCTTCTTTTCTCTATGAAAGAAAATGAACTTATGAATAATGTAATATATCATTACAGGGCCGGGGGGAAATTTATGGTAATAAAATGGAACCTTTAGGGCCTCCATGCGATCACCTAAAGCGGGCAGCCCCTCCAAAAGTGTTCGTGAAATATAATCACTGGAGCGAGCCTGCTTAAAGAAGGAATTTTTTAACAACTTGCTTGCAGAGGGTCGTTTTGAAGGATCTTTTACCAAGCAACTAGCAATCATCTGCTTAAACGACTGGAAAGAAAGAAGAATGATATATGTTACGAATAAAGGAGAAACCAGTTAATGTTTAAGTTAACTATAATAATCGACTGCGGAGCTGAGGTAAGGTGAGGTAACCTTAGAGAATTTCCTATCCCTTTCATAGTCAAGGCCCGGGGGTGCATTCTGCAAAGTCATAAGTAGTACCTGGGCAGCAGTTTCATAATGAAATTAGAGTCGTAATAACCAACAAGGATGATGTGTATGTCATTTTTAATTAATTGATAATGACATGCAAACCTTCATTGGTGGAAATTTTGAGAAAGGAGCGTGACCATGGGCAAGCTCCAATGCAGTTATGCCGAATGACCAGATGTCAGCCCTGCAAGATTTTGAAGAGAAGAATATTAAGTTGGTAAAAGGATGAAGAAAGTGGAGAGGATGGAGCAAAATCAATTATTATAATATGAAATAAACCGATCAGTACAGAACAGACTTGAAATTATAGCCATGCAGTTGCTCCATGACCTCGGGCGCCATCCTGTAATGAAGATGTTGATGATGAGAGAGAGAGAGATGCAATGCAGGAGAAATGAGTAAGGTGGTGGATGGTGAAGATACCAGCAAGGTGTTCCGACGAAGGTATTCCTTGTGCGTTGACGGTCACCTGAATCAAAAAGGCAAGCAGATACACCAAAATCGCCAAGTTTGATAGAGCCGCGTGAATCGATAAGAATGTTGCCAGCTTTGACGTCTCGGTGGATGTGTCCGTGATGATGAAGGTACTCCAAACCCTTCAACACCTCCTTCAGAACGGTTGCAATCACAACCTCCTCAAAACCGTCCGGGTGTGCGGCTTTCAATATGTGAAGGCATGAACCACCCGCCATGAACGGCATCACCACCCACAGATTGTGTCCGCTCACGAAGGAGCAGTGCGATTTCAGCACGTTAGGATGGTCGACCAGGACCATTGTTTGTGCTTCTCGAGAAATGTTGTTCTACGTCGGGCATTATTCGTATTATTGTTAATTGAGATTGAAATAGAAATAGATTGGAAATTGGAAATTGGAAATTAGAAATTAGAAATGGATGTTTGATATTTGATAATGATATTACCAGATCACAATTGTCACGTTCGAAGTCGAGAATTTTGATGGCGACGACCTCGTTGAAGGGGATGCAGAGAGCGCGGTGGACGGAAGCACTAACACCCTGTCCAATCTCCTCATATAGAGCGTAATGCTCGGCCCCGATGGGGTACTTCTTCTTTTCCGTCTCCTTGTCCTTGTCCTTATCCTTCTCCTTCATGTTCTGTGGATCCAATTCCAAGAGAACTAACTAAGTAAAGTGATTTTTGTTTGATGAAGATGAAAAACAAAGAGAGAGTGAGTAGTGGCGAGGTCACATGAAGCCCAGCCAAAATGAGAGAATGTGAAAAGAGAAAAGGGTATTTGGGTCCGCTCCGCAGCTTTCTCGTGAAACCAATCGGCTTTCCCTTCTTTTCCTTTCCTTATCAGTTTCTTGCGCCCTTATCGGATGGCCAGTGTTTGCCTTTGGAATCCAAGCTAAGTCATCCCTCCCGCCACCTCTCTCCTGCAACTAACTCCCCCGCCCCCACTGCTAATTCTCACAACACTTTTAAATATATCATCAATTTTTTTTTCCTATTTCATAAAATACTTATACTTTATTTTTAATCAAACTTGTAAAAAATATAACTATTTTATTTATAAATTATTATTATTATTATCCAATTATATTTAATGTCGATTCAAAATTGGTTAAAACAATTAAAAATTTTAAAATATTCTTTCATTTGATAACCAATTCAAAAATGAATATTGATTTTAATATAAATCAAATTCGAAAAGCTTGTTTTGTAAAATAAGAAAGATACATGACTACTGCATAAAGTGATGAAAACGACCATGTCTATAGTTGGTCTCTCTTTTAATAATTATAATTGTTTCTGTATTCTAGATTTAAATTTTTACTCTTAAATAATAATTAAAAATCATATTACGATATATGATATTTTAAAATATCTTTTTATGATATATCATTTTTTTAAGAATGAATATTCAAAATTATACTGTAAAGCTAAATTTTTTAATCTTGCAATATCAAAATTCTTGAAACAGCTTTTATATATATATATATATATATAATTATGTTAACATCAAATTTTAAATTTTAATATTTATATTAATTTAATAATTTTATATAAAAAATAAAATTTATCAATTTAATTATTAATTTAAAAATTATTATTAAATAGATTATATTTATAAAATTTTATATATAATAAAAATTGATAAATATTTTATTTTATAATTTTATTTTAATGATTCATATGTTATTTAAATATATATATATATAGTTAAATACCATACTTATATATTTTAAAGGTTTTGTTTACTTTTAAAAAATATTTTATATTTTTAATTTTATTTATAAAATATCATATTATTTTTATTTTGTTTTCTATTTTTAAATTTTTAAATTTTTAATTTTTAATTTTTTAAATTTTAATTTTTTTAAATTTTAAATTTTAATTTTTTTAATTTTAAATTTTAAATTTTAATTTTTAAAATTTTTAAATTTTAATTTTTAAAATTTTTAAATTTTAATTTTTAAAATTTTAAATTTTAAATTTTAAATCATTGCTATCTAGAAATCCGTGCAAACCATACTCAAAATACAATGGTTAAAATTTCCTTAAGAAAAATGTCTCAAGGCAAAGTAGCTTGAAGGCATAATATTATATGGCATGTGGGATACCTTGTTTTAAACAGTTTTTTTTTAAGTGACTAGTCTGAACTGTTTTACAAGGTATTGAAAGTATACCTTGTTAAATTCAAAAGAGGTTAATTATAAAGCAAAATATATATTGAATGGTGCAATCTTATACAAAAGTAAAAAGATAGAATAAAGACTGTGTTATTACATTATCATGCTACTATAGAAGAAGAGAAGAAAAGCACACTACAAACAATACTCTAACTACCTAGAGAGGTTTCTACTTCAGAAAAGTTACCCATTGTTAAATGAAAAAGTGCTCAGTAACTCTGTATTTAATGGAAACTCGAAATGTTATTGACATTCGATTTTTAAAAGCACTGCAAATGAAACGTTTGAAGCGAAAAAGGAAGACCAGAGACATGGATTGAAAAGCAATCAACACTCGCATGTATTTCTCAAGCCCGTATAATGGTTACTTCCCCTACTCTGTTGCAGTTGCGAAAATTTATTTAGACAATTTTATAAGAACATTTTGTGAGATAGCATTAAAATTCTTATTTTTTATTCATACAATATGGGAGTGTATATAAAGTCTAAAAACAGTCGTTCAAAAACATACTTAAAACTAGAGTTAGAGTTTTGGAAGACTTCTATAATAATTTTCATTCGTTTTTATTTGTTTTGAGAGTATAAAAGTTATTCTCACCTATCTGTTTATTTATATGTTAAGAGAGGATTAACTATATATATATATATATATATATATATATATATATATATATATATATATATATATATATAATATACATATCTTTAATAATAAATAAGAGAGAAATTAAAATTTTAATAATTAAAAGTAAATTTTATAAAGATTAAATTTTAAAAAAATAAAAATTAATAACATTAATATTATTTTAAATATATCTGCTTTTTCCTTATTTGAATAAATAAAAAGATGAAAAAAGTAATACTTAAGTTCTAAAATTGAAACATATATAGTTTAACTATATAATAATGAAAATCTTGACCAAGTTAGGGATATAAAATATTCCAGTTGTGGTTTGATAATGAGTTAAAATAAATTATGTATTTTTTTTTTATAAAACTCCCTCTTATATTATTTCATTAATCTAAGGTTGCATTGCGATCGTCATAACTTGTCTTTTCTAAACCGTTTATTTAAAATCAAATATGTAAGATAGTTTTGAAGTTTTAAACATTTATTTTTTAAAAATCTATACAATCCATCTATTGAATTTTTTTACTCTATCTTAATCAATTTTTTTTGTTCTTATAATAAACTTTAAAAAAATTCATCCTCCTCCATGTATTTTTTGGGTATTTTCCTCGAAATTCATACTAAGTAATTTATAATTCTATTGGTATATGTTATTTATCATGTTTAATCTTCACAGATACATATGAATAATTACAATAGAAATAAAAAACCAATTCTAAGAGAGAGAAAACTACCAACGATATCTTATCAAGTAGATACAGCAAAAGGCATATCGTTGCAGATGTAATCCAAATTTCTAAGTGAGATAAGTTGGCCATAAAATTATTCGATTTCTTATTAAATTACATATTTTAAATTTTAATTTATATTTTGTTTCAAATATTGCTACTTAATTATAATTTAAATTTCAAGTCTTCACATACTTATTAAATTAAAGATATATGTATTTGAATAAAAAAAGTATAATATTATTATAATCTTAATTCATCTTAATTATAATTTGAATATATATTGTTATAATTTTTATTTGGTTGTAAACTTTCAGATTTAGCACTTTATATTAATAAAATGATGTATGTTTATTTAGACGATTTTAAAAGTTTTCTCTTATTAGTTTATTTTTATATAATACAATCATAAAATATTGTTATTATTATTAATATTACCATACTTCCTTTTTCTTTCATTTATATATTTTATTTGCAGTAAAAAATACTCGTATAATCTACAGATTTTTTTTTATATAATATCAAAATTTGTTGCTAATATAAATATAAGTTCAAATAAAAATATATAATAATTTATAATTAATCAAGGTTAATACTTGACTAGACGTAAGAATCTAATTATAAATAGAAGAAATAATAAAGTATAAATTTAATCCCAATTATCGATTTTTTAGTTTAATTTACGTGTAATCTTTGGATCTTCAACTTATTTTGAGAAATTTTAATTAATTAATTTTTAAAATTTACTAATTTAGATTTTTATTAATTTTTAAAATTAAAATTTATAATTTATTTGTTTTTGCAAATTTATAATAATATTAAAATATAAAATAATTATAAATATTTAGAAATAAAAATTTGTTAGAATTAAATAAAATTTAAATTTTTTATAATATTTCAGATTATTAGGGTGGGGGGAATTTAAATTTATTGTATTTTATTTGAGTCTAATTTAATATATTAATTTGTAAACTTTAAATATTAAATAATTCAATAATTTTAATTTATAAAATATTGAGTGAAAAATATAATTATAAAATTTTAAATGAATCAAATAATAATAAATAAAATTTATTAAATTTTAGAAGTCTAAAACCAAATTTGCTAAAAAATTTAAGATAAAAATTACATATAAATGATAGTTAATTTTGGGTAAATAAATTAAAAAATTGGGGAAAAAAGCATTATACATGTGTCGTTGACGTGTTCATCGTCTGCAACTGCAACAGAAGCTGTTTCTCTCACTAGGGTTTCCCTCTCCCCTACCGTACTTAAATCGGATCGCTGCCGTTCCCGGCGTCATTCCGATAACTCGGCAGCATGAAACTCACAGTGAAGACTTTGAAAGGGAGCCACTTCGAAATCAGGGTTCAGCCCTCTGACACTGTAAGTATTCTCATTGCCAATTCAGCTCACTCTGTCTCTCTTTTCCTTTTTGGTTGCAGTCTTCGGTATCAAATATTAATAGTTGCTTTCTTAGTTATTTCTTTCAGTGAGGAAAAATTAATGTATGTTTTGTTGATTGATTTGGTTTGTTTTCAAATTTTGGAAGACAACTTTTTCTCCTTTGTTTTTCGGATCGTTATGGTAATTATTATTATTCAAACACATTTCCCTTTAATTTTGTTTCTACTTTTATTGCCTAATTTCATTTTTTTCCCCACCAACGTTGTATAAATTTCATTTATTATTTTGTATAAATTCATTTATTATTTCGTGGATGTTCTTCTTCTTCTTATTATAAGGATTTTGTCTGTTCCGGGCGTGATGCTCGTATGCTGATGTTGTTTATGTTTTTAGCGATACTCCTATTATTATTATTATAATTGACGATTGCTGGTACTGTATTGACATGGTTTTAGGTTTTATGCTTCCGTTTTGCCTATTTTCCTTTAATGTGAATTCATAGTTTGAATATGAATTTTGCATCAGGCTTTATGTGGTATTTGGTAAATTTTAGAGGTGCTATTTTCCAACTCTGCTGTTTATTAGCTGAAATTGTCAATTTGTTAATTGTCCTTCTTTGTTCACCTCAGGTTATGGCTGTCAAGAAAAATATTGAAGAAGTACAAGGCAAAGATAATTACCCATGTGGACAGCAATTGCTGATTCACAATGGCAAGGTTTTGAAGGATGAAACAACATTAGTGGAGAACAAGGTCTCCGAAGATGGCTTCCTTGTTGTCATGCTTAGTAAAGTATATTTCTTTTTTCAGAATACTTTTATCACACAATTGCACCTTTTTTTCCTTGGCAAATCACCTCATACTCATACTGGCTGTCATTTGAGCTCTTATATTTTTATCCTGCATTGGTGATTATGCAAGGCCCCAATATTTCATCTGGACATTGGACATTATGAGAAGTAATGGATCTTGTTGTATAGCATGTACTATTTTGTTTCAATTAGATAAGCTCAATTATGTACATTTTTTTTTTTCAATAGTTCCTTTCATTATGCTTCAGCACAATTTATTAGTGAGAGATGCCTTTTAACTTCTTTAACCATAATATGACATTTTTACTTCTCTATTCACAGAGTAAAACATTGGGTTCTGCTGGGGCTTCATCTGTTCAGGTATATATTGTTTGCTCATTTTTATTGCCATTTTTGGCAGTTAAGTTTTCTTTCTTTTCCTTTTCTTTATTAGCTTGTGATTGTGCATATGCGTGTCAGCCTGCAAGCAGTCCTCCGACAACTGTACCCGCATCAAATTCAACACCTGCTCCTCTACCTACAGTACAAACTCAGTGAGTCTATCTTGAAAAAAGTCCTTGGTCAAGTTGATATTTATGCAAGCTGGCTTTTTTCCCTAATTTATTTTATCTGGTCTTGCAGGGCTGCTAACAATAGTTCATCTGGGACAGATGCGACAACTACAAAGTATGTTATTATCTTTACATTTCTCCTAAGACACTGTTAATAAATTCTACTGAAGTTCTTATTCAGGATGCCACAATGTACTCCTGTAAAATAGTTACTGACTGTGACAATATGGTATCCTTTTAATCTTAGTAATACATTCAAGGAATATTTTATTTTTTGTAATTTTAATTTTAATTTTAATTTTAATCTTTACTATATGATTTTCATTTATCCTATGAGTTTTGTGATGGTCATAATTCTTTTAACTAAGGTAATCATTATGATGGTGACATTGTAATACTTGAAGCTGTATGAGTTTCAATTCAAGTATTTTTGTTGAATGCTCTGTGAGGGATATACTTGGTTACTGTACAAGTCATTTTAAAAATTGAGACTTTCCTAGTTATTATGTCATGCTAGTTGTTTTTTTGGCTGCTTGTCATATCCATCATGCCCTCATTCTTCTAATTTTGGCTCTGAATATTACTGGCATGAGATGTTTGTCATTGATATTGCCCCCTTTCCCGTAATCAAGCTTGTTCAAGTGCATCTGTGTCATTTTTGCAGTGTGTCTGCCGATACTTATGGTCAGGCTGCTTCAAATTTAGTTGCTGGTAGTAATCTTGAACAGACTATTCAGCAAATCATGGACATGGGTGGGGGCAATTGGGACAGAGATACAGTTAGTCGTGCTCTTCGGGCAGCTTATAATAACCCAGAACGTGCTATAGATTATTTGTATTCTGTATGTCTTAACTGCTCATTTTTCTTGACTGCTTAAACTTTTTGTTGTATATGTTTGGATTTATATATATATTTTTTGGCAGGGAATCCCTGAAGCAGCAGAAGTTGCTGTGCCGGTTCCTCATTACCCAGGTAGTCAGACTACTGACACAGCCGGGATTTCTGTCGGAGCAGTTCCTGGGGCACCTAACTCATCTCCGTTAAATATGTTTCCACAGGTAAAACTTATGACACAATGGATCATCAAAAGTAGTTCTATCTTGCTATTTGCAGTTTTTTTCTGTTACTGTTGTCCTTTATTTTGAGCTGAAACTCTCTCAGGAGACAATTTCTGGTACTGGAGCTGGACTTGGATCTCTAGACTTCCTTAGAAACAACCCCCAGGTGAGTTTGCTGCTCCATCAATTACTGTACTCTTTATGTTAGAAGGCATAATTGCTCCATTATCCCTTTAGTTCAAAATTTTAAATGGAGTCCTTATACTTCTAGGTAGTTTGAATAATTCTCTACTGGCTGATGGATTTGGACTCTGTTAATGGATGCTTGCAGTCATCTGCAGGCCATTTTGTATTGATGTTACAAATACCAAGGACTACTAAAATTTTATATGTAGTAGGGTCCAAACTCATAAAACTTAATTAACATGTGTTTGGAACTGTGTTATGAAGTCTCTAACGTGAGTTCAAAAGAGTCAAACGTGAGTTCAGCTTGTTTGGATGATTAAACTGACATGATTCCTTCCAATAAACACACATCAAAGCAAAAGCTACCATGAGAAGCTTATGTATCTACCCAAAATCAATTCTCTTTTCGGTATTCTGTCCTTGCCTGTTTTAGCAGTTCCTCAACTTCTTTGATTCTTTCTCACCAAGTGACCACTTATTGATGGCCATTTTGAGTTGCGAACAGGAGAAATATCTGTTCTAACTGCAAGACGTCATTGTTCTCTGTGGCTTGCAATTCTCCTTCTTTACCGGCATCCTTAACCCCAAGCCCCTCACCACTGCAGCTGAACTTTTTCAAGCCTAGCAGCATCGACAAAGATAGCTGCATGGAAGAAACAGTAGCACTGATATTGAAATGGAACCAGAGACCTCCATGTTTGGCCAAAGTGCAGATATTTTATTTTAAGATGTCCCTTAACAGTGAAAATATTATGCATATTTTTTTTATTAATTATTTTGAATTAAAAAAATTTGCTTCAAATGTATTTATTTTTTATTTGTTAATGCATATATTAGAATAGGTAGTTATAATGTAAAAGAAGTCTTCATAAATAATTATATATAGATATTAAAGCCCAGTTTGGTAATTACACACTCAAAGTAATTTTGGATAAAAATCACGTTATTTCAAACTCACTTTTACAAAAACATATTGATCCAAACTCAATCTTATAAATGCCCATCCAAACACTACTATAAGGACCTATTTGAATTTATTTGGAAATACAGGGACTTGTTAAACTACAAGGAACCTGTCTATCATAAATAACCCCTGAAGAATTCACACGTTTCATTCACCCAGTTTGAATCCTTTGATTTACATCTTTCTTTGTTTCATCAATTTTTTGTACTATAGATCCAAGCTACCTAAACCATGTGACGTGATATGGTATGATCTCTAATTTTCTCCTTGAAGCCTGTGCTAATGGTTCTTGCTGAACTGGCTTTCCATGTACTTTGTTTTACGCTGCAAATAAGATATATGATTCCAAATTTTCCCTCCAACTCTCTTATCTTGTAGCTGTTCCATAAGTAAAAGGCTCCGACTCTCTTATCTTGTAGATGTTCCATAAATAAAAGGATTGGCAGTGGCATCTGCTCTTGTCAATCACAATTATTTTGTTCTAATGCATTATGATTAAATACTCTTAATTAATGGCTGAGCCTAGACAATAAACTGCTAAATCTTGTTATTTTTTTCAAGTATTAAGCTTTTACATGTAGCCAACCTCACCTATAGTGGTAAGGCTTCTTGTTAGTGTTGTATCTAGCTTCAATCTTTATTTTTCTTAGTTTTAAAGTGACCATTTCTTTGTCTGCATTTTCAGTTTCAAGCACTGCGTTCTATGGTGCAATCCAATCCACAAATTCTCCAGGTATTCATTTTCTCAATTACCTTCATTACTTTTGGTCATTTGTTGATGTCTAATGATTCTCACTTTCTATTGCAGCCTGTGCTTCAGGAACTTGGTAAGCAGAATCCCAATCTTCTAAGACTGATTCAAGAGCATCATGCAGAGTTTCTCCAATTGATAAATGAACCGGTTGAGGGTTCTGAAGGGTGAGTTTAATCTTGTGATATATGGTATATCAAGTTATCCATTTTACCTTTTATAACCATTACTTAATGCCACCGTTATCCTTCTTCATATGCTGTTTCTATTGTTGGTTCAAAATTTTTCCCATATATGTAACATGAAAGGAGAAGGATTCTACTTGTCAGCTTGATGTATAATATGTATTAGAAGTTTATTCGCTTCATGTGATTTTTTATATTCCTGTAAATTTTAAATTAGAAATGTAACCCTTCTTTTTTGTCTGTCAGAGATATATTTGACCAGCCTGAGCAAGACATGCCTCATGCCATCAATGTGACTCCAGCTGAGCAGGAGGCAATTGGAAGGGTATCTCTCCTTTTCTTAGTCTAATACTTGCCATTTTCATTCCCGCAGAGTAACTCCATTAGTCTTAATATGCTGATTTATTATTTGTAGCTTGAGGCTATGGGATTTGACAGAGCCTCAGTCATAGAGGCATTTTTGGCATGTGACCGTGATGAGCAATTGGCTGCCAACTACTTATTGGAGAATGCTGGAGATTTTGAGGATTAAGTCACTAACCTACACTCTCCGGGAAGGAAATAACTGCTGATTTCCTGGCTTAGCTTTGAGTTAGGAGCTCAACCTTTATAGATCCAGTTCTCCCCTCCCCCAGGCTTGGGTCCTCATTTAATTGTTATTTCCCCCCCCCCCCCCCCCTCCCAAAAAAAAAATCACTAACCTATAGACGTTGTCTCATAGTTTTTTGGCCCTTTTTGCTTTTTTAAATTTTGTTTAACTTAATGGGTTGTTCATGGAAAATTTCTGGTAGAGCTTGGATTTGGATTCGATTGACATATGTAATCGAAACAAAAGACTATGACAATTGATTTTAGAATCCCGTTTATGCGAGAGCATTTGGAGTTGTCTTCCCCGACGATGACGAAGTATCAAAGGTCTAATTGTGCGATTATTTGCCGGTATCATTTTTGGTGACACGAGTATTAGATTTATGCATAGCAGCAGATTCTGCCACAACTGTTTCCGTGCTTTCCCCAGTGTTCTTTTCTTTACCTTTTTATTGTTGGTAGACAGTTGCAATAGTGCAATAAGCACCCCAAACATCCAAAGGCTAGTGCTTTACGTGTCTACATAAAATTTCTTTGCAGTTTGCATGTTAGGTTTTGAACTTTTTTTCTTCCAAAAATTTAACAAAATTTTGATCATAAATCTTCTAAAATACAAAATAAATGAAATTAAATGTTTAAGAATGTGTTTATAAATTTTAGTTTAATTGTATTTTTAATTCCTTTAGTTCAAGTTAAGTTTTTCTATTTAAAGTTATGCTAAATTGATTTTTTTTATGTTTTTTCTTAAATTTCAAAATTTTATTTTAATTTAAAATCTTTACAAATTGAAATAATTAAATTGTTTAAAATTTTCCCATAGTCAAAATTGATCAAATTCAACATCAATTTTTATCAATATTTCAAAAAATTTATCATTTCAAATTTTAATTTTGCATCTTGCTCAAATTTAACAGTTTTTTTTAGTAATTTTTCTAATTTAAACTTTTAAAATTTATATATCTTATATATAAATGAAATTTTTTTAAATTTTAGTAATTTAAAATAAAAATAAGTGATTGTTAAAAAAAGGAAAATATAAAAAGTATAAATGATAATAAAAACTAACATAATAAGATTTTAGAAATCTTATCTAAATATGTATTATTTAAAAAAATTCTATTTAATATAAAAATTACTCCAATAAAAATGTTAGCATTATTATTTTTTATCATTTTTATACATAAAATTTAATAATTTTAAATTATTTTATTCAAACATAAAATTTGGTTTAAAATTTCATCATAAATTTTTATATATTTTTATTTTGATAAAAAAGTAAAATTTGAAAATTTTAACTTTAAAATAGAAGAAAATTCATAAAATAAAAATGTGTTTGCAGTGTGGGTTTTGAATAATAATAATAATAATAATAAATGAGTTTGTGTATTGATATATAAAATGTTGTATGTTGAGGAGGAGCAGGATAAAGAATCGGGTTTGAGTCTTTACCAAATCCCTAACCCCCCTGTTGTTTGGAGATGGCGATGGCATCATTGGCAGCGACAGTGTGTTCGGCTTCACAGACCCCTATTTGCAGTCGTGTTCTTGTTTTTCACCCATTCCAGCACAGGCTAACTCGTTCCTCTTCCTGTTCTGTGTTAAACCACAAATACAAATCAGAATCTCTTTGTGTGAAGCGATGCCAGTCACCCTGCAATGGCGCACCTGTTATCGAGTCCGCACAAAGCGACAGTGATATTCTGTCGGGGTGCACTCGGACCGTAACGACGTTGCTGGGAATGGCCATATTGTTGATGAAAGCGATTCCAGTCGGGAGCTGGTTGAGCAATACGAACACCGTCAGCGTGTCGACGGGTGCGTTGTTCTTCGCGTCTTTGCGGGACCGTTCGGCGGTGGGTCTGAACACGCCGATTACGGTTGTGGCGGCGGGACTGGCAAAGTGGCTTGACATATACAGCGGTGTTTTGTTGGTTAGGGTTTTGCTGAGTTGGTTCCCAAACATCCCGTGGGAACGCCAGCCTCTGTCTGCAATCCGTGACCTTTGCGATCCTTATCTCAGTTTGTTCCGTAATATCATTCCTCCTCTTTTTAATTCCCTTGACATTAGTCCTCTTTTTGCTTTCTCCATCTTGGGCATTCTCGGCGCTCTTCTCCATCGTGCTGTTCCTTCGTGATTTTCTTTCCAGGTATTTGCTTACTTTTTGTTCACTTTATCAATATTCTTCATTCTGTTTCTCTCTCATTCCTTCAGTTGCAGGGTGGATGGATTGCTTTCAGAACGAGTCTTTACAAGCTTAGGTTAGTTTACAGTTTTCTCACATTGCTACTATGCTAGTGTATGTGGTTGGTTAAGGTTATGGTCATCGCATTTCATTTTCAAATAGCAACTTACTTGTATCTTTATTCAAATTACTTCAATGTCACCTCTCCACAGTTTGTATTCTTGCATAAATTCCCCTTTCAATTTTGTCTTGGTTATGGACTGCTATGCCTTACTTACCATCTGCACCAATGCTCCAATACCATTACCAATTTAGATAATCTCATTCCAATTATAACTTCTTTTCACAGCAAAACTCCTTCTCCTAATTATTCTTCCGCAACTAATCTGATAACATTTTCTAACTAACCAGATTACGCCCTTCTAATATGGTCCCACTAACCATTTCATCAATCGAGATTATTTTTCTATGTTTGTTAACTTCACTGTCAGTCACTTTCGGGAGAAAACAAAATGTAAAATTACCTCCGAAATCTTATTCAATCGTTAACTTATTTACACTTTCATTTTGTGAGTGAATTTGGAGGAAATTGCCACACTCATCCTCTAAATATTGTGCTTGTGGTGACATCATAACAATCCTTTAAAATTTAAAATGTCATTACATTTAATTAGTTGTTATCTTGTTTAAAATTTGTTGATTTGATTTAAATAATGAAAGCTTTTGATTTAAATAGTTGGATTGGTAAAAATAAATATATTGTACAACGTTATTGAATATATTATTTTACTAAAGTTAATTCATTGTGTATTGATCATATCTTGTCTGTAATGATATTTCATCATTTAATTGGGCATATTTTGCCCCCTCTGAAATAAGGTTTCATCACATTTTATGTGCTCCTCTGTATGTTGACCGCAATTTCATCTCATTCTTCTCCTTTCTATAGCACCTTTGCTTAGGTAGGTAGATTTAAATTACTGGAAAAAGTTCTTGTTGCTTGGCTGTGATTGTGGACTGTAAAACGTAAAAATATTAGACTTTTGTATAACAAATGTATAAGGTGTATTCATATAGTGTTTTTTTATATATAAATGAACTGAATATTGTTGGTTACTTAACTCATGGATGGACGACTGATCTAATATGTTTGGATTAAAGGTGAGGAAAATTGATTTTAAACTATTAAACGTTATTGAGATATATACACAATAATTTGAAACACATATTTTTGTTGGAATGTATGTTTTACATTGAAAAGTATGAAAATTGGTTTTTCTAATTAGGATTTGCAAACCCTTTAATAGGGGTTTATTAACCTTTGGTTTGACTTGTACAAATTTTTGATCAAAATCGTTTGATCCAAGCATAACATTTTAGACTAATAGTATACCAAAATTAAAATTTTACAATTCAAATTCGTTTAAATAATTTGATAATATATAATTAGATATTACTTTAGTGACAGCAACTGCAAAAGTCTTTTCTTACTAGATAAGATTTGTTATTTACATCAAATGGTCTTTGGGATTGTGTCCAAAAACAATTCTTTATCGTGGCAATTTTTTTTATTGAAACTTCGTGACTTTGTAGTTACATGTGACAATTGACATGCCAGCAAGATTTCAAAATCATTATTAATTGGTGAGTGCGCAGTTATATTTTGTGAGTTTCCTTACAAAATTAAGGCATCTTGAATATTGTTTCCTGTCGCCGACATCAATATTTTCAATCTATTTAATTTGTGTTTTGACACTTCTTAGCAATCTAAGTACTACCAGGTGATATATGTTTTCAAATGCTGGTGTTTTCATATATGTTTGATATGTTTTTAGTACCAGCACAATCACTTTTAATATTTTCAATTGGAGTTTTTAATGATTTTCGTCTATTTCTAGTATCCGATCAAATACATTTATTTAATTTTATTTTTTGGTTATTATATCCAACGCAACATTATAATATCTGCAGTATTTATCTTATGTTTTTGTTGGCATTTTATCGCCAGGTATCTCATGTTCTTTTATCTGACATTTATCCTGTGTTCTTTTTGGGTATTATGTTTCACTGGTTTAATCATAATGAAATAAAATTTTCCTTTTAATGTAAAATACCTCCCTACATCAAGTAATGTCCGAAATATTTCTCCATTTTGCGTAACCAAAATTTTAACTTAATGTTACATCTGCTATACGCACGGACAAGAATATGGCAATATATGAAGTTGAAACCCAATCTTTTAGTGGCACCTTGCGCGTAAATTTTATTGAAGCATTTAAAATCATCTGCTCCGACAGTCTAACAACAAAGTAACAAACAGAAATGATATGTTCAGAACTAAAGAAATGATATGTCTTCGGAGATACGCAAACTAGGCCTACTCCTACATCCAATGTCCAACAATTTCAGCAATCACTAACTTCGGTTCGATTGGATTCGTAAAATCTACCGTAGTATTATTATTATAATAATAATAATTATGACTTGATTAGGGAAGCAGATAATTACTTAAGTTCTAAAGTCACGTTAACAGTATATTGGAAGAAATATAAGGGGATAAGGGAAAGGATAAGTGCCTTCCAAATTACAGTTACAGTAACCAAAATTTGACCATGGAACTCAATACTTGGCCTGACCTTATGTTAAGTCAAGTAGACATTAATCTTGACCATTTGCGCTCATGTAATGGCATACAGGTCATATATACTTGCAGTACAGTTGGTACGTACTGCGAACCAGAGGAAATAAAATTAAACTAATATATTTAATGTACCACAACTGATTCACTTCTCGCAATATTCAAAGTACCGCAGATCATCATAAATTTGAAAATAGCTAAGCTAGCACACTAAGTAATTTGAGATCCCTAAGTAAATCGTGTCTATGGATATAGATTAATATAATATACGTCATCGGTGGAAAATGTTTTTCGTATGGTTTAAGCAAAAATTACATTCATATTTTAAAATATATAAATACTCTCTAATGTATCTCATTCTGTATTATATTATTTGCGTGTTGCAGGGATTTTATCATTGACTATAATCAGATGAAGCCTCTCATTCCCAAGCATACATCCTATAACTGTGTTTGCTTCGATAGAAGAGTAACAATTTCTTATTAGGTTTACGAATTTAGTTATTAACTTAAATTTTGATTAAAAAATTGATAAGTAAAAAAAAAATATGACCGAGTTTCACAGTATAAATTTTTTTATAAAATAGTTTTTCATTGACAGTATTGCAAGTTGTTTTTGCTAAAATGATAGCTTATTTTTAACAAATTAAAATGTATTATCATGATTTAAATTTTCAATTTTATCTAAATTCTCATTTAGTTTTAATCTTTTTTTGATTTGAAATTTCTTGTCTTGTTGAATCATTAAAATGTTGTTCTGGTAATTTTGTCCTTTATATCAACGTATGCTTCACAATAAAAAAAATTGGTGATCAATCAAAATCCCATAATAGATTTCAAATGATTCAAAAGAAATATTTCGCAAATTGAATTATTTATACCACACAGTCTTTACAAATAAAGCTTTACTGATGGGTGTAAAATTCTCCAAATATTTTTTTCATTGTCTAATTGGAGACAAACTCTTTATATGATAGATAAGACAAAAATCCAAAGTCTTTACATAATAGATAAGATAAAATAAAATAAAATAAAATAAAATAAAAGAGTAATAAACGATTTCGAGACGCCAGAAATGCATAATATCCGGGTAGACACGAAATAAAATATATCAAGTAAATCAATACACAAAGTATAATATATTTTTTTGGTGCAATGAAGTAAAGTAGGGACTATAATCTATATAGATTTTTTTTTCGTTTAGACCATATTTCTTTTTTTTGCTGAAGACAATCCTTCTCAAGTATAATAAGATTATTATAGGGTTCAGGGTTTATACAGATTCTATAACTGAAAGTACACTAAAAAAATTTTAAAAAAAAACACTTAATTTGTTTGTGGGGTTTACACCAACTCTTCATTTATGCCCATTTGAAGGTTCTTTCTATTTTAGATGAGATGGAAAGGAGGGGATTTAGCTGTTGCTATGGATTAAGTATTTTTAATTAACTTATATTTTTTATAAATTTATTTAATTGAAATAATAAGTTTGATTAATATTCTTCTTTTAATAATTTATGATATTTTTATACGTTACTTAAATTAACGTTTAAGGTTACAATTTATATCTTATTATTATTATTATTATTATTATTATTATTATTGCTATATTATTATTTCCAATATTTTAAGAAAATTTCTTATTTATTATTTTATTTTTAATAAAACTCTTCCTCTAATATTATATTACTTATTTAATTATTTTAATATTTATATTATTTATTTGATTTTGTGATAAAATATCTTATCTTTAAATAAAAATTATAAGTTTTGTAATTAAAAATAATAAGAGTTTAAAATTAACTAAAAATTATAATTTTAATTACCTAAAAATATATTTTATATAAAATTATATAAACATATATTTTATATTATTTTATATTTATCAATTAATTTAATAATTTAATAATTTAATAAATCAACTTAATAATTTTAAACTAAAAATGACTTTTCGGTTTGCTTAATTTTTAATTTTCAATTAATTTATCATCTATTTTTGTGAGGCCACTAATGTATTATTTATTTGCTATGAAGGTTGTTAGAAATTAGTTTATAAGCTAAACAAAACAAAATAGTACTTCTTCCATGCGCTTTTATCTTTTCAAAAAAGTAAAAATTTTATTTTTACTTATCTGTTAATTTTAATTTTTTAAAAAATTAATTATATTTTTTATATATCATTATATTTATCTAATTATTATTAATTGTAATAAATTGTTATATCTAATTTTTTTATATAAGAGAAAAATTAAAATAGTAATAAATAAATATAGATAAAAGTAAAGTTTAGAAATAAATAAATAATTTTTATTAATATTAATAATATTAATTATATTTTAAAATATTTATATTTCTTTTACTAATAAAAAAATAGTGACAGCGATTGTTTTTGAGAAAATGATATTAATAAGTTGCATAAAATGATATATACGTTTTAAGCTAAGAAATGAATTCGTTGGGTTTGTTATTAACATCAATTAATGCGTGAAAGGATTTGAAGAACAAAAAAAGAAGAGAGGAGAGTAGGTGTGTTTTGATGAGTTAATAATGATATTTGGGAAATAAATTATATATGTTGCTTGGTTTGGTGGTTTTTGCGGGACGAGACAACCTACCAGTTGTTGCAGCTGTTTACAGAGAGAGAGAGAGAGAGAGAGAGAGAGTTTTAACTTTTAATAATAGTGGTTACTTACTCGCTTTGGTGCGAGAGAGAGAGAAAGTGAAGTTTCAAGTGTAAAGTGAGAGAGAGAGAGAGAGAGAGAGAGAGAGAGATGGGTACTGCTATGAAGATGGGATCTCAGACTCAGCGTCATCACCACTCTCTTTGATTCTCTTCTTCGATCTTCAGGTACATCCTTCTCATCTTCATTAACTTGTTTCCTCAGATCTTCTCTCATTGCATTCACCACTTGCCACTTTTTTCTGAGTAGCAACCTCATCTTCGTTTTCCACATTGCAACCAACACTTTGCTTTTCCTTTCTAACATCAATTCAAATAATTATGGATGAATGGATGGATCTCCCAACGCGTTTGCGTTTTGAGGGAGATCTATTGCTCCCGCATTTCTCTTTCCCTTAGATCCACTAACCCTATCTTCGTTTTTCTTTGTTTATCTCTTCATTTCCAATTTTCTTCATTCACACTTCACCATACTTTTCACCCCTCTTTCAAACACACTAAATACATACACTACTTTTATATTTAAGTTCCTATTAGTTTCCACTAACATTCTGAGTTTGACTGGATTTTGTTGAAACTTCCATTAACAACAAACGGAGGAACCAGATTTTGTTGCCACTACTATAATTATTTTGCTTAGTTTGTAATGTAAACTTGCTTCCAATGGATCAAACAAATATCTTTAATCTTCACGTTTTTCATATTTCCTTGGCTTGCTTGATCTCATCATTGGCCTTCATAACCATATTGTAGTCCTTGCTGTCTTCTTGATTCACTCACATTCCTTTATTTTGATATGCTCATCCTGTACCAGAACACACAGCATTGCAATTTTGTTGCCTTTATTTGCAGTTTTAATCTAGCTTCTCAAACTGAATATGATTATTCTCAATTATCACTTAAGGAAAAGTATGAGTATGCTTCATAAGGTGTATTGAATGAATTATGGCTAAATTTCTATTTCTACTGTCTTTTCCATTCCACTATTTTGCAGTATTACTTCGAGTATCGTTTCAACAAACCGGTATTGTTTCTTGATTACTTGGCTCTTTTGGGCTGCTCTGAAAAGGCCTGATGGGTTCAAGATTCCCTTCTCATCAGCTCAGCAATGGCCTGTATGTATCGGGCCGGCCTGAACAGCCGAAAGAAAAGACTCCGACAATGAGCTCAGTTGCCATGCCCTATACTGGTGGGGACATCAAGAAGTCCGGAGAATTAGGGAAAATGTTTGATATCCCCATGGATGGCTCTAAATCTAGAAAATCTGGTCCATTAAATAATGCCCCTTCAAGGACTGGATCATTTGCAGGTGCTGCTTCACACTCTGGACCTATCATGCAAAATGTTGCTGCTCGTTCTGCTTATATCACATCTGGTAATGTATCTGCTGGAGGCATGTCTGCTTCAGCCTCAATGAAAAAGACCAACTCTGGTCCATTGAATAAACATGGGGAACCAGTCAAGAAGTCATCTGGCCCTCAATCCGGTGGAGTTACACGCCAAAACTCTGGTCCAATTCCTCCAGTTCTTCCTACAACTGGTCTTATTACATCTGGCCCATTAAATTCATCTGGGGCTCCAAGGAAAGTGTCCGGTCCATTAGAGTCTACAGGATCAATGAAATCACATAGTTATTCCATAGTGCACAATCCTGCTGTGACCACTCTTAGCCCAGATGATGATTATTCCTTCAGGAGGAATTTCCCAAAGCCAATATTGTGGTCTGTGATTCTGATTTTTGTAATGGGATTCATTGCTGGTGGTTTTATTCTTGGAGCTGTCCACAATGCCATTCTTCTTGTTGTTGTCGTAGTTCTTTTTGGTGTGGTTGCTGCATTATTCACTTGGAATAGTTGTTTTGGAAGGAAAGCCATTGTTGGTTTCATTTCCCATTATCCAGATGCAGAGCTTAGAACTGCCAAGAATGGGCAATTTGTGAAGGTTTCTGGGGTATGTAACTTAATATTGACACATGCATGTATAATACTAATTAATTAAGCAACTACCATGGGAAAAACAGAGTCCCTCACACATACACATGCACACCTAACCACCCATGCTTTCATTATTCATTTCTTCATTCATCCATTGCTGGGTGGATAAGTGATTTTCATGCAGCAGATATCAGTGAATTGAATGGCTGGCTGATATGTGTTGTCTGAAATTGTATCGTTCTGCCTCACATATATGTTGTTATATATGCATAAACGAAAGAAATAGACCAATGATTTATTCTAACTTTTGAAGGTGGTTACCTGCGGTAATGTTCCACTAGAGTCCTCCTTTCAAAAAGTTCCTAGATGTGTATATACATCTACAAGCTTGTATGAATATCGAGGATGGGATTCAAAAGCAGCTAACGCTAAACATCGCCGCTTTACTTGGGGACTTAGATCAGCTGAGGTAATTGCGATAATCTATTCCATCTTTTCTTCAGATTTCCAAATTTTCAAATTTGATAAAATATTCAGGACATCTTGATATGCATTTGCCATGGAGATATATTTGATATCATGCTCTCTATATAAATATACTATGCTTAAATGAACTGTTTAGAGAAACAAAAAAGAAGCATTTACTGAATTGCGCGTAGAATCACATGAACACTGAATAGATATTAATCTAATAATAAATACATGGATCCCAATCTCCCTAGTTATATTATTTGAACTGACCAATTTATATACCTTGAATTTAGACCTAACTATTATATGCACAATGCAGCTGTTCATCACACTAAATTATAAGCTTAATTACATATCCAATGCCACCTGCAAGCTAGAGCATATAGATAATATTATTTATATGCACCAAAATTCCTACTTAACTAAGTTATCATTCCATTAATGAGTACACAATTCTCAAAAGATGATAGGAGAGCCTGCCTAATTGGCATTTATGAGTAACTCACTATGTATATATGCCCTTTATGTTCAAAGAGAAGCGCATTCGTAGAGCTCCTTTAATGTACTTTAGGATACAAATCAGCTTCTGAATGACCATCGCATGGGGAATTCAAGAATTGACTGATAACATTCCCTGCAGAAGAGATGTATGGATGGATAACTGTGAGGTCGTTGTGCTTTCGGACCAATCTTTGGTATCTGTTATTGATGGAGATGTAATACAAATTCATTCAAAAAGTAATGTCTTCACTTACCAACTTAAGCTTTTGGGATAGTTGGTTCATGTCTTGGTATTAGAAGCTTTATGATCAAGTGGCTTAGAGTTCGATCCCTCTTGCTTCCATTCTTCTAATACAAATATCAATTTCAGACAAGGTGGTTGGGTTTGTACATTATGCACACTTGAAACCCAAAGAACTCTTGCATGAAGAGGTGTATTATAGATATAACATATAACCATTCATTTGTCTTTATCTAACAACTCAAGTTTTTAAATAGTTGGTTTCCTAACAATATCTTCATAGGTCTAATAGTGGATTCCCGTGATCCGATGAAAGTCTGGCAATTGGATCCATAGGAGTATCAATGGTCTTGGCATTCAAAAGCCCTATTTCCTTGAGAATTTTGATAACATACTTTCTTTGGGAAATGACAATAGCATCCTTGGATTGAACCACCTGAATTCCAAAAAAGTATCAAAGTGTACCAAGGATTTTTTTTTAAAGTGATTATAGAGATGATGTCTTACTTGAAGTATGACATGGTCATCACTATCAATAATCATAATGTCTTCTACATAAAAAATAAAACAAATAAAACCTTGGGTCATGTGGCATAGAATACATAATGGTCAGCTTTGCTCTAAGTTATACCAAACTGTTGAATTACTCACAAACCCTAGTTGTTGCTCTTGCTCCATGTAATCCTTGTCTTCTAGATAACCATGCTGGAAATTCTTGATTTCCAATTGATAAAGTGGTTAGGGATGAACAGTGGCCATAAAGAAAAAGAGTCAAACAAATTTTATTTAGGCCATTAGAGAAAAAATATTCCCGTAGTCTAAGCCAAAGATCTAGATGTACCCTTTTTCCACCAGATGACAAGCCCTTGAGGTGATCAATTTTACCATTAGGGCCAAGCTTGACTAAATAGATCCATTGGCACTTTGACAGCAAAAACAGATTTCCTTGGAAGTACATGTGATTATAATCCTTTTGCTTCCCCACTCTCCAACTCTTCTACCATGAAAACACTTTGGAGCTTCAAACCAAATATAACACCATCCTCTCATGACCAAATGACATGATTAGACCAATCATTAAACACTCCAATGGTAGCTGGAGATTGATGTAGCTAGAGGTTGTTGCAGCAGGAATATCCTAGAGAAAGCTGTTGTAAAAATCAGCAGTGGCTACAGATCACCAGAAATTTGCTAGAAAAGTTGACAACAGTTGCAAATCATTGGAAGTTGCCTGAAAGGTGCTAGAAATTGCTGGACATTTGTTGGGAAGTTGCTGGAAGGTTACTGGAAAGTTCATCGGTAAAAGGGACAGGTTTCCAAATAGTTGGTGGTGGTGAAAGCTTGCTGGAAAAAGGTGCCAAAACTCTAAAATTTTTCCAAAGGTAGTGAACAGCAGCAACAGTGACCAAGTAACTGTGTGCACTGGAAGAGACAACATGGCAGAGGAGAGTAGAACCACTGACAAAACATGGGAGATAGTGGCCGGAATTTGTGTTTTAGAATGCTGGAGAACAGAGTGAGGAAACAGCAGTGAAGAGAAAATACATGGAAATAATGGAGTCCCAAATTTAAGGGAACTTGGCAATGGAATTGTGATGGGACTGGTCATGGTTGTTGGTACCACTCTAATACCATGTTGTTGATTTTAGAGGGAGTGGAAGAAATAAATAGAGAGATGGATATTTCTAGAAGGAAATTCTGAATGGAAATACTAATTATTCAATAGAAAAATGTGGTACATAAATTTTGCATATATCCAAATATGGACACTTGATGGACTTAATGGAGAATTACCTAAGGTTATAATAAGTGACGCAACTTCCTAAACTCTAATACCCATGAATATTAAATGCATTTTAGCATGTGATAAATGAATGATACTCACTTCTAGCCGATTGTTATGCCCTTGGTAAAGAAAATGCTGAGTTCTTGTTTAAATTTATCATAAGTGTATTCCATTTCCTCTGGCGACAATGACTAACTTTCTAATTAGGAACTGGAAAAGGAAGGAGACTGACCTAGTGATTGCTGAAGATGGTAACACATATGATCATCTTCTTTGACTAGTTTTCCAACACAAGAAGGATCAGAGCCTGTGGCTCCTATTATTATTGAGGGAATCAGCCAGGTTTTTCCAGTGCCCTAGAGCAGTTGAACCAGGGTGGGAAATTTGGGTCGCTTAAGCATAAATTTATGTTGGGCGAGGTCTCAAACACCAAATGATTTCATGAAGAAGTGTTGAAGTGGTAGCATGGGGAAGAAGAGGATGAGGAGATGGCATTGATGTGTAAAAATAATGTACATGTATGTTAATCAGGGAACAACACAATAGGTACATGAAGAACTTGTTCGTCCCTAGCTCATCTGCATTATAATAAAACTATTAATGTGGAATATGAGCGAATTAATGCTCCATCAGTCGTTGAATATTGGTGCGTCCAGTAGGATACGCAACTCTTCCATTGAGCTCTAACTGAAAGGAAACCCGGAAATGACTCTTAATTCTAAAAGGTTTTAAGGAGCTTCTTGCACCATCTATTTAAAGTTATTGAAAGGAAAAAACATTTTTATATTACTATTCTCTATAGTTCCCATCTAGCCTTCTTTTTGAAGCCAGAAAAATATAAACAGCAATTGTAAGCTTTGAAATAACTTTTTCTTGTCAGTTCTCATCTAACACTGAATCTACTTCTTTCTTGCTTTTTGATTGAGAAATTTTGTGGGACTTCTTACGATGGCATTATCTGCCCTTTTGACCACAAAGAATATTCTATCTTATATTCATGCGTGGTGTGATACTAGTATTGCATGTAAACCTATATGCATTGGATTCTAAACTAGTCAATTTAACCTGGTTGCTATCTTTCATTTGAACTGTTTTCATATGTAGATGGAGCAAAAATTTTGTATTGGGGGCCAAACACTAATTATATTCTTTTGAAGGACCAAACATGAAAATTAAACTGTATGAATTTTTTCATAAATTAAAAAATCTCAGAATTTTCTAGAAATGTTTTGATGCTTGCAGCCTGAACCCCCCCTCCTAAATCTGTGCTCTCTATCCCTTAATGTGGCTAGACATGGCTATATCAGGATACCACTTGTGTATTTGGGATTTGGCAGGATAACATGAAACTCCTACTTTTGTATATTCATTTACCTTACATTTATTCAATGCAGAGACATGTGGTGGACTTTTACATTTCGGATTTCCAATCTGGATTGAGAGCCTTGGTTAAAACTGGCTATGGTGCAAGGGTGACTCCTTATGTTGATGATTCCATTGTTATTGATGTTAATCCGGCCAACAAAGACATGTCCCCTGAGTTTCTTCGATGGTTGGGAGAAAGAAAACTTTCTAGTGATGATCGTATAATGCAGTTAAAAGAAGGGTAAAGTACTTTATCTTGTTGACTTCAGAAATGGTTCTAGAAAATAAAGTTGGGATATCCCAAGATGGGGAGGACATTCTTATGAAATTGCTATTGATCCTTTTGTAGGTACATCAAAGAAGGTAGCACAGTTAGCGTAATGGGCGTTGTTCAAAGAAATGACAATGTACTTATGATTGTCCCTCCCCCTGAGCCTTTGACTACCGGATGCCAATGGGCCAAGTGTATATTTCCAGCTAGCCTTGAGGGTATTGTTTTGAGATGTGAAGATACGTCAAAGATTGATGTCATTCCAGTGTAGTCATCCTCTATGGTAACTTCTTAGGTATTCTTCTTTAAAGAAATATGTCTTCCCATATTCAAAAATGATGGTGGTGGTGGTTGTTGTTTGTATTTTGTAAGCATATACGAGTTGTTGGTAAGTGTGATGATTCTGCCATTGACATCAGTGATTCTCCTTCTTCCCACACTCAACTCCTAGTTTGTTGTATAGCTAATGGAAATTCTTATTCGTTTATTTTTCCTAAGGATTTTATACCTTTTTAATGGACGTGGTTTCATATAGTGAGAAGTTGTGTATTCAGAAGGACTTTTGCTGTTTGAAAGTGTTAAGGGAATCTATCATAAAGGATTTTTCAATTAGGTGGTGCTGAACTGCTGATAAAAGATTGAATATAACCATTTATCAAACGGCATTATTTGCCGGCAACATCTGAACTAATCCTTTTTATATCTTGTTATATATTTATTTGCCTATTGGTGAAACTTGATAGAGGGGTACTATTGAATATTACATTTTTCTCATTGGTCCTCCATTCGAATGTGAATGTTAAAAAGGAAATTCTACGGTGTGCAAGGTTTGCTCTCTCAGTTTCATTGTTTCTTTCAAATGAATTTATCAGGAAAAATCATTGAAGGAGTACTTGTAATTTTGGGTTAATTCGTTCCGTTTTGGTAATTTTCATTATAAATTTGCTCTGCCTATTTATAAAAAAAGTGCAATTTTTTCTTTTGATGTCAAGTTGAAATCGGCGATCCGTCTTTAGCATATGGTGATAGACATCTAAGTCAATCACAAGGACGTTGCCAAAGTAGTTAAGATGAGGATGGAATACGGAAGACAAATGGGTACCTACTAAATTTGAAACCTTAGGTTGATCTTATAAGAATTGATTAACTAATTTATAACATTTCAAAAATTTTAGTTAATTTAGTTTGTAGTATTATGTTTATCATTAATTTTTAGAAATCATTCTTAATATTAATAAAATATATTTTTAAATTTCTCTTTATTTAATTGTATTGTATTTTCACTTTACTTTTTCATTTAAGGATATTTTTGTGAAAAAAATAATTAATACAACAAATAGTGTGAACTCATATGTAATCTCAAAAATATTAAAATAAGTTTTATTTCTTATTTTTATAAAAAGAACTGCAGGAATACCATCTGTGGTATTGCGTAAATATAATCTAAAACATGAAAATGTTTTGACAAATATGACTTTAGATTCTTGCAGACAAAAATCTCAAAAGTAAAAGGCTAATGGCTATTTTGATTTAGAAAGAATAAGGATTCGTATAAAATTGATAAATTGTTTTTATAACTTAATTTAATTTAATTTTCTTGTGGTTTTAATTTAATAAAAGCAATGTGTTCAATCCTACAAAACTACATGATATTTGTATTTTATAGAGATTAAAAATAAATTAAATTTAACTAAGGATAAAATTAAAATTTCCCAATTTTAGAAAGTCTAAAAATATGTTCAATTACCTATTCATTTGACCTGCATCTAGTAATGAGACATGTCTTCCTTCTTTGGTCCATCTAGCACGATCAAAAGGGAGAACAATCAGACGAACGGCATTACGGCAGTAGTGTACCATTCAAACCAGTATATCAGTGCTTATCTCTAAAGATGAGAGATAATGTATCATCAGATACTCCGTTCAACATTTTCTTTTCATAGTTAAACTTGATTAATACCTCCGTTAAATTAATATATGTTATTATATACATTATATTTATAAATTTTTTTAAAAAAATATATGATTCAAAAGATTATATTAATAAATTTTATATTTTTCATGATTATTAAGTTAATGTAAATGTTAAATTTGATTTATTAATAAATTCTGAATATATATTATTATGTTATATTATCCATTATTATTTTTTTCTTTCTTTTCAAAATGGGTGCAGCCGAGGAGTGATTACCAACTACCAAGCATTATTCTTCTATAAACACAGATGCTAGACCTTGTTCTATAATGTGTATAAGTAGTTTGTTTTGGGTTATTATACATACATCTATAATTTTTTTTTAACAATTTTGATCTCTTTATTTTTAAGCTTAAAAAATTTAATTTTTTTATCTAAAATTTTATATAATTATTATTTTTAACCTAAAATTTTTACAAATTAAATTGATGAAATTGTTCTTACTCAAAAAAATCACTAACAAAAATATTAAATAGCATCTAAAATAAAATAAAATTTTCAAATTTATCCCGCTTCAAACTCTAATATCATATTTTATAAAATACATCAAATTTTATCAAAAAATTTTATTTTAAAAGTTTAAAATTATTTTATGTTCTAATATCATTACAAATCCTTCCAAAATTTTAAATAAAATAATAATTTAAATGTTTTAGTGGTTTAAAGTGAAATAAATAAATAATCTTATAGTGGTTTTAAAATGTTTATTATTAGTTAATGATATGACGTGGATAAAAATAATATATATATATATAGAAAATTAATGTGATTCGATTAAGATAATCTATGTTTACAGACAGTTAAATTTTTTTATTATTGAGATAAAAAATTATCACAAAATTTTTTATTATAATATTATATAATAAATTTTAATAAAATCCTCGTATTTTTCTAAACTCACAATCCAAAAATAATCCTAATAAAATTCAATACAATTAAAAAAGTTAACAATGAGTATATTTGAATTCTTATTTAATTTTCCTGAAATAATTGTGTTGAGTCGAACACGTTGCAATATGATAAGATTATATATTATTATAAATATAAATTACTAAAAAGAGGAAAGAGGGTAAGTGAAACGTGTAGAGTATATACAAGGGATACTAATGCAGAAAAGCCACGTATTGAATGGTGGTACCTTGCCGTGTGGCGCACGTCACCGACGTGAGTGTGCAAAAGGTAAAAAGTGCAAGAAGTCCTTATAAGTTTCACCGTGGTTTTGGAATGGTATATGGTGCTATGAATAAAGTGAGCGTGTGGTTGTTGGTGTCACTGTTAGTGTGGTTCTCCATTACTATCAGCAACGGTAATGGATCAGATGATGAAGAACAGAGGATTAAGCCATGTTTGTGGGAGTGGCAGAGACTGAGAAACGCCTATTCTATCTATTCCGCACTTCTTCATTCAAATCTTGCTCAGTATTGGTCGACGGTTAAGGCGCTTGTTAATCACGCGTATGCGCGTTTCTATCATCCAAATCCAAATATCGAGTAAGCTACCTTCAATTAACCTTCTCTTCTCCCTGTAATCCAATCACATATCAATACCATGATTCATGTTTCTTTCTTTATTATATATATATATATATGTACACACACTCACACATACAGTTCTTGCTTCATCTATGTGACTTGACAAATGATAAAGTAGCTAAAAAACTAATTAATAATTAATTTAAGGCTTATGCATCAATTATTATATATGTTGATAAGTTTTAGAAGAGGAGATGAAGGGGAAGCGGTGACAGACAATGGAGCAGGGGAGAAGGTGAAAGAAGCTTTAGCCAGAAGCGTGGAAGAGAGCAAAGCTACCATGGAAGGTGCAGCGAAATCAGCAGCAGATATAGCAGAAGAAACCATACACAAGGCAAAAGACAAGGTGAAGACCACCTTTTCGCAGAAGAATAGGGAAAGTAAACACCAAAACGAGCTCTGATTTTGTTCTCATCTTTAAGCAACCACCGCCACAGTACCGAAAGTGCTTCATTTCATTATTTCTTTTTATGTGACAGTCTTTGTTTAATGTTGTTATAGTGGTGAAAGGGTCAAAAAAAGACTTTTTTAAATGCTTTCAAGTGATGTAAAAAGTTGGTTTCAGCTCTAGTTCCGGTGGTTCTTACCTTGTTTTGTTTAATATCTTTAGTTGTATACCAGCAATGGAATATTGGAATTCATTTTAATATTTTCTCATGTTTATACCTCGAATGATGTGGATTATGTAAAGCTTCATCTAATATATAATTATTAAAATAACTATAAATTTATTTATATATTATTTTGTAATAAATATATAAAGAAAAATAAATTAAAAATTATTATCCTTATTTAAATAATAAATTAATATTTAATAATTAATAAAAAATTATAATTTTTAAACTCAAATTTAATAATCATGTTTTTATTTATTATTTTATTTTTTTCAATTAATTTAATAACTATTTTTTAATTTTTTTAAGCACCTTTAAGTTTGGTGAAATGTTTTACCAAGATTGTGTTTGTTTTATCTATTTTGCGGAAAGTTTTGGTGCGAAAGCTATGATTCATGGGAAAGAGGCTCCCCCCCTACTATAAATGCAACACATGTTGAAGTTGAAAGTAGCGAAAATGGCATAGGTGTTGCCAAGCCGATGAGCCTGGGAAATGTTGATTCCAGTGAAATTCATGTAATACTAAGAAGTTCGCTGGGGTTAAGCAGAAGCTGGATGGTTCTATATTGGGTCATCGACCTCCATATAATCTTTTCAGATTTTTAACAACAAATAAAGAAAAAGTTAAATGATCTTGATCACATTAAATTTATTAGAACACATAACTTGTATATATTGATACATATCAAGTGTCTTATCCTCATATTTAGAAAGTACCTAGAATGATCTGTGTTTTTACAAAGTTTCAGTCGTTAGGAGATAGATGTTTGATAATATACTCATCTGGTGGTTCTTATCTTTTCAGTGGTAAAAACGAATTTTAGCTAAGAAAAACCAGTGGGCTTGTGCATTTACGAAGATTTTGCATATATTTGATTAAAACTAAGCTCCTCATAAATTTATTTTAGCAAGGAAAAAAAGTTAGTTATTCTTTGAAGATTGAAGATGAGAAAGATAAATGAATGATTGAAAGAAAAGTATCTTAAAAAGATTTCAATAAGAAATGGATAAAATTAGTATTTTTATTTTCCAACATTAAGTTTTTTTTAGTTTTGTATTTAATTTAATTTTTTAATTTTTATTTTTGTACTATGTTAGTTTTGTTCTGTTTTTTATTATAACAACATTTAGTCTTATCAAAATTTTGCTAGAAATTATTTTTTTACAATTATTAAAATTAAGAATTTTTATACAATCAATTTTGTTTAATATATCAAAATTTGGTACTATTGTATCATTTAAAATAAGAGATTGAAATATGAGTATGAAAATTTATTTTTATCAACTTTAATTTTATTTTTTTAAAAAAATTAATGATTATTAAATTGATTTGAAAGGTTTTTTTTCCATGTTAGATTACATTGAATATATTGAAATTATGTATGTTTTATTAGTTAAAATAAAATATTAAATTATATTTTATTTATGACTTATTTTACTATCAATACAAATTTATTATATTTTTAAAATATTTGATTAAACTATTTTTAAAAATACCATTAATATGTAATTTTATTTTAAAATTCTGTAATATTGTATTGGCTTACACATAAAAAATAAACGAATCAAGATAATCCTATTCAATAGTTTAGAAATTTAATTTTTGGTAAAATTTTGGAGAAATTTAATATTATTATAATAAAAACTAACATAATATAAAAATAAAAAAAATTATCAATTTGATTATAAAAAAGCTAAAAATGAAGTTTAAATTTAATTTAAAAGGACAGATAGTAATTTTGTCATAAAAAATATGATAGCCTATGAAGTCATTAAAATTGTGTTTGGATAAATAGTTTGACTAAGTATTTATTTAATAAAATTGTTATATAAAATTTTATGTCATAAATTTGATTATGAAATTTATTATAATAAATTAAAATAATTTTAAATTTTTATAAAAAATTATAAATTATTTTGATATAGTCTGCAAAAATTCTTCTTAAAATGTTCCTTAAAAAAATATTGAATAGTTGAAATATATAAGAAAAGAGGGGTAAAAATATTGAAAAATTATTTTAACTAGGACCATTATGCGTTATAATGAATTAATGTTGAGTTTCTTTTAGAGTCAGTACTTCATCGTTTAGAAATTGAAATTATATTTCTTATTATTATTGCTATTGAAAGACAAAAAAGTGAAAAAAAGAAAACAAATAATAATAATGTTAAAAGATGAAGAGTGTGCGTAGGGGCAAGGCAGAGGGTGATATATGGTGTGGTAGTGTGCGAGTGTGAGACCAAATCTGAATCTGAGTTTGAGTAATTTGAGTGTTGCAATTGCAGAGAGAGAGAGAGAGGGATGGGGAAGTCCAACTCCAACAGCAACAGTGGTAGTGACACAGTACACTCACCGCTGGTCACTTACGTTTCCATGGTATCTCTACTCACACTATGTCCTCCATTTGTCATTCTATTGTGAGTAACCCTAAACCTATTCTAATCTAACAACACCTTCAAATTCAATTCAATTCAATTCAATTCAATGTTTCCCACTCCATCACATGATACATGTCATGTTCAATCAATCAATGCTTCCACATGCAGATGGTACACCATGACACTTGCAGATGGATCCGTTTCCAAGACTTGGGAATACTTGAACCAGAATGGAGTACAGGGCTTCCTACAAATATGGCCCAAGCCCACTGCTACCGCTTACAAAATCATCGCCATCTATGCTGCATTCGAAGCTGTGCTTCAGCTTCTTCTTCCCGGTCAAACAGTCTACGGTCCCATTTCTCCCACCGGAAACCGACCTGTTTATAAGGTCCTTTAACTTATTAACATTCATTCTCATATTTTTCCTATTACCATACCTCTCTTTATTAAACCCTCAACTCCCTTTCGTTTTTCCATTCTTCAGGCAAATGGTGTTGCAGCCTACTTGGTCACTTTGACTACTTATATTGCCCTTTGGTGGTGAGATTTTCAATGTTTCCACTTTGATCACCGTTTTTATTTTTATTTTTACCCCCTCCAAGGCAATCAATAGAGCAAATCTAAATTAGGAATTCTTGAAACTTGGTCTGATCTGAGGTTATTTATTTGTTTATTGCATATGTCTGTTGGATATATTGGGTGAATGAAACAAAAATAAAATCATCGCTGCTTCCCCCCAATTGATTAACCTTTTGAATTTCGCAGCTTGATGAAGACACGTTTCTGTGCTGTTGTAGGCTCATAAATAAATACAATGCGAAAATAACTTCTATTTTGTAATAAATTTTTCTGTTACTTTCCTGCTTTACAAGCTTTTCTGCAAAGCAAGGTGTTGGCTCTTTTACTTTTTGATGACAAACTTGACATGTTTTTATGCATTTTTCAGGTTTGGGATATTCAACCCAACAATTGTTTATGATCATTTGGGAGAGATATTTTCTGCCCTCATCTTTGGGAGCTTTGTCTTCTGTATTTTCTTATACATAAAAGTGAGACAGTAAAATAGCAAAAATTGAAAGTTACTTAGTTATCCCATGCCGGTAACAATGAAATTCTGACCTATGTTACATTTGCTAGGGTCAATTGGCACCATCTTCCACCGATTCTGGTTCATCAGGGAACATAATCATTGATTTTTACTGGGTAAACTAAGCTCTGCTTTCTTCTTTGGCTAAACAGTTCAGCAAAAATTAACTTTGATACATGCCTGTTTATTTGCACTCTGAAAATCGACAAGGATTGCAAAAAGAAAAGGTGAATGAGGAACAAAATAAAAATGAAAGCGGGTGTTAGCATTATAAATCTCCCGTCTCTGGTACTATGTCCCTCGTTGGTATCGTTTCTTCAGAAGACTGTTCTTGTAAGGAACCATTCTTTAAAACTACCTGGTCTCTTATTTTTGACCAAGAAGGCATCAGAGAATGCATATCAAATTCTTTTCGAAATTCGCAATCCACTTCCTCTAGCCCCACCGAAATTGCATTCATGATGCCGCAATGTGAACTTTGAAATTTCTGTTGTGAAAATGTCTCGATGTTTCTGATTGTAATTTCTACTTTCACCATATATGGAGAAATTGATTGAGAAATTAAACTGGTATCTCTTTGGCTGTGTTTTAGCATGAATGGCATCCCAAGGCACATAGAGTTTGATTTCACCTTTTCTTTATCATAAGTAGTAGCATTCTAATGTCGAATCATTCTTGCAGGGTATGGAGCTCTATCCACGCATTGGAAAATATTTTGACATAAAAGTTTTCACAAACTGCAGATTTGGAATGATGTCATGGGCTGTTCTTGCACTGACCTACTGCATAAAGCAGGTGAATCTCAATAGTTATTCTTTGTATGAATATTGAAATGAATTAATGTCAAATAGTGCCTCCTTACATTAACCAAGAGCTTGTTGACTTGCTCTGGAAGTCAGGATTGTTGATCCTTTGAATTGTCTATTTGTAGTTGCTGACACTTATAGAAACAACATAAGCCCGGGGGCCTTGGTAATTAGGTCAAAGCTTAGGACCATCTAATATTGGATTGTGTTGTCTTTTGAACTTTGAAGTAATTTAATTTATGATATTGATGGGAATCATATTTATCTTTATGTAGTTTGATTTCCTTAGTTGCCCTGGACATAATAGCCTGGTGGTACTGACTTATCACTGCCATGAGTAGGATGTGATGGGCCCAGTACCAGATGAATCAGGAAAGAGAAATGATATATTACACCCATATAGTGTCATAATCCCCCTACTCCCATGATTGGATGGTCAGAAAAATTTAAATAAATAAATAAATAAAAGATCAGACAGTGCAGATAACTGTCAAACTTTTCCGATCAGGAAAACAATTTTGTTTAATAAATTATCTGGTCATGTTTCCTCCCTCAGTTAATTCTCTAATGTTTGTATTCTTGTCTTTAGTATGAAGAAAATGGGAAAGTAGCCGATTCAATGCTCGTAAATACTACATTAATGCTGGTGTATGTTACCAAGTTTTTCTGGTGGGAAGCTGGATATTGGAATACAATGGATATTGCACATGATCGAGGTTTACATATATGCTATTTTTGTTTCTGTTAGGCATACGCATTCTTTCCCTTTGATCTACTATGTTGTTCTTTTGAAGTGTAATTGTTAAAATTAGAAAGAACAGTATTTTGGTGGTTTTTTAACAGCAACCTTTTTGAAGACTTTTTCTTATAAGAAAAAATGGCAGTTTTAATCGGTTATTAAGACTATACTTCCATGACATTATATTATTGCTACATTCTTTGTACACTTTGTTTTTAAACTTCTTTATTGTCCCACTAAATCTTACATCACCTAAATCTGGCAGCTGGATTTTATATTTGCTGGGGTTGTTTGGTGTGGGTTCCATCTGTGTATACATCTCCTGGAATGTACCTTGTCAACCATCCTGTAAATCTTGGCATCCAGGTACCATCCATATCCTCTGTGTTGCCAATCTGTTGTAGTACTGTGGGGGAACAAAAAGTAAATATAGAGCTGAGTTATACTAGTGCAGCTGCCAGCAGAGTTTTTTCTTTTTTATCCCATTCCTAAATTTCTGAAAATTTCTCTTATTGTCTTACAGCTAGCGCTCTTTATTTTAGTAGCTGGCATTCTTTGCATATACATCAACTATGATTGTGACAGGCAAAGACAAGAATTTCGTAGGACAAATGGAAAATGCACAGTCTGGGGAAAATCTCCTTCAAAGGTATAGTACCTAGCATATACTGTATAAATTTCATCTGGAGTGTATTTTCTATAAAGAGAAATGCTAGCAACATATTCTTTAATACATTCTTTGTAATTGGTCGGTTTAAAAAAAAGTCAAAGTACTTATGATTGTTTTTTGAATTTTTTTTTATTTTTTGAAAAACTAACCAATAACTAGAAGTGTGTTTGAAATAATAGATTGCTAGCATTCCTCTACTATAAAATGTATGTCAACATGGAATACTTACATAAATATTTGCCAGTAGACTCACATAAGTTGGACGTAATAAAATTTGTTTGCAGATAGAGGCCTTGTATACTACTACTTCGGGGGAAACAAAAAGAAGCCTTCTCTTAACCTCTGGCTGGTAAGTTTTCACTTGAAATTCTGTAGACAGAAAATTGTGGTATATATTGCGGGTGATTTATGATTTCTGAAAAGTTGAGACCTTACCTTCCTCGCCTCCCTGATTAAGGAGTTTAAGCTCTCCAGTTGTTGGGGTTGATTCTGGATGATTGATTTAAAATATATTCTAATGCCATATAAAGTTGATATTAGCAGTTTACATCCATATATGGATGTTATTGTTAACCATAGGGAGCCTACTAAACTAATAGTTAGAGATGTAACGTTATTTACTTATAATACACTTCTATCTAGAAGATAACCAATTCACCTATACTGTGATACCTGCAGGTGGGGATTATCTCGTCATTTTCATTATGTCCCTGAAATACTTGCAGCTTTCTTCTGGACAGTCCCAGCACTTTTCCATCATGTAAGGGTGTCTTTTTCTGTGTACAAGTTGAAATTTGAAAAGTATGTTAAGCTCAGCTTCTTTTTTTCCCATGCAGTTTTTGCCTTACTTCTACGTAATATTTCTTACCATCCTTCTCTTTGATCGAGCAAAAAGGGATGATGATCGATGCAGAACCAAGTAAGCATTCTGTTCTATGATCTACTCCATCTTATTTTATTTATGAGATCCTTTTAACCAAATCACACGGATTAAGAAAAGTTGTTGAAATTAGTTTAAGTGTTGGTTTTTGAAAATTTCATTACAATATTTCAAGTTTATTCCTATTTAAAATCAAAATTTCATTATCGTATAAATTTTAGGAAAATTGGAAGGGTTCAATATTCACGAAAGATAAATAAAAGAATGGTTCTTCGAAACCAATATTTTATTTATCATGGAATCGAGGGAGGTTTTCATTAGGAAAGGTTTGGAGTATTTTGTAGTTCTGGGTCAGCTCCATTTCAACAAGGTTGTAAATTTTCATTGCATGCAGGTATGGCAAGTATTGGAAACTATATTGCGACAAGGTACCTTACAGAATCGTTCCAGGAATATACTGAAGAATGACTATTGATGTTATCTGAACGCTGGACTCGGTTTTTATGCCATGTGAAAACTAAGGTCGCCATCTGTACTTTTGTATTGTTTACCGTCTCTGCTTGGTGCCCTTAACATGCATGTTCGACTTTCGCTGAGAACTGTTTAAGTAATTATTGAGCCACATTTTTAAAGCTTATGTCGATTTCGGCTCCAGCTGTGTTTTTATTGAGAAAGGTTTATGGACATGGGCTTGTTATTTTTTTCTATCCCTGTTTAAGCACAATTTATTTGGTTCAGTTTGAAGTTTTATTCTGTTCGTTTGTGGGGGGGTTATTAAAACATATTTGATATCTTTCAATACATAAAAAATGTAGGTGAATGGCTTTTTCATCCAGGAAGTAGCACACTATAAGGGATCAGTGCCAATTATTAAATTTACTCATTCATGTCAATGCAACTTCAACCTTTCAATTTACACATTCACGCTACAATGAGCACCTTTTTATATGTTGGGGATTATTTTGATCAACTCTTGGGGATTCAATAGTTTTTACAACTTGTCCTTCAATAAATAATATATAGTTTTTGTATCTAAATTTTGCCTAAATAAATTGTTTTATTAATTCATCGCAAAATTTCATGACTTCAATTTAAGTTACATGATGATAATAAAATTAAGGAAGCTGCAAACCTAACATGCTAAGGCTGATGTTAATTTTTTAAATTGTAGGTTTTTATTTAAAAATATTTATCTTAAAAATTTAAATATATAATATATATTTATTTTAATAAGAATTTTCTATTTTAAAATATTTTTACAAGATATGGTTAACAAAATTGTTAAATTAATATAAAACAATATTTTTGTTTCCATTTATTTATTCAGGTACGCGTTTAAGATAACATTGATTATGTTTTAGCTAATTTTTTTTATTCATATAGAGAAATAAAAAAAAGAAAATAAAGATAGTATAATAAAATAAATAAAGATTCATCAAGAAGTTTATTAAATAATTATATTTTTATTTATGTTATTTTTTTAAACAGATAAATAGAAACAAAGATAATACTAATTAAGATTAATTTAAGAATAATTATAAATCTATACTTTTTATTCAAACAAATTCTTCTAACTATTGAAGAAATAAACTATTTATTTTTATATTTTAAGATAATAAACATTTTTTATTTAATATTTATCTTATAAAGTTAAAAAATTATTAGAAAGATATACAGCAAAATATAACAAACTTTTTAATTTAAATACACATCAATTAAACCTTTTTGTTTAAGTTTTTTAGAAAAGAAAAAAAAATACTTTTTAGAAGAAAAAATAGTTTTTGAGAACATTTTGTGTATTTATTTATACTTTTGAAAAATCATAATTTTAAAAATAACTAATTATATTTTTAGTTGTACATTTTTATCATTTTTTATTTTTTAAAACTTTTATATGATTTGATTTTTATGTTTGTATAATTTGAATGTTTTGGTTTCTTTTTTCATTTACATAATCACACTAGTAATCGATACATGATAAATTTTTTTTATTAATCATATAATCATTTAAGAATCGTTTGAAATTTAAAATATTGATTCTAAAAATATTAGGATTAAAATTATAAAAAAATTAGAAATCCTAAAATTTAAAATTCATAATAATTTAAGAACTTAAAAACATATTTAAATTGATTAAACATAAAATTTTGATTTTTTAAAATTTATTTTTGGATAATTTAAAATGAAGCTGTTTTATAGATGCAAATAAGAAAGTAATAGCTTGCTTTTGAATAAAATCTTCAAAATATAAATTTTTTGCGTATATTTTAAAATGATTTTTAAAAATTTAAGTAACTGATTATATGTTTAAGTATTAAAAACATTTTTAATCAAATTTGATTCTTTTTTTAAAAATAATTTTCTATATTTAAAAACAATAACTAAAAATAATATTTATTTTAAAATTTTAAAATTGAAAATCAAAACAACTTTAAATTGTTTTAATTTCTATTATTTGTGTTCGATTATATAATGTTCTATTTTTTACTTATTCTTTCTATTTTTAAAATAATTTTTTAAAAACTAAAATAAAAACAAAGTAGACACCCTATTTATTTTCTTTTTCTTTTAGAAGGAGAAACAAATTAAAATCAAAATCAAAAACAAAATATCTTACCATTAATGAATGCATATCTCGGGAACAGACCGAAGAACTTCGCATTTGATTTAAAGTCAACTAAAGAAATTTGATAAAGAAAAGTTAACTGAAATTAATCGTACGATAATTGTTTCTCTTCTCTTTTCTACAAAAGCATATACTGTTGAAAGCAAATATTTTTCGGGGAAAAGGTATACGAAAATTGGAATCTAATTGAGCCCTAAAGACCTGGTCGGCCGCGAGAGTTTCACCCTTTCAATCAATTCAAGGTTTCGGTTTTCGGTACTATTCTGATTTCTATTATTTTTCTCATGCATTTCTGATTTGGCAATTTGATTGCGAATATAGATTTTCGGTTGTCACTTTTTTTATTTGGTTGCTTATATCAGATTTGATAATTGAATAGGTTGCTGGAACAATCTTCTTATGGGGCCTGTTGTATTTCATGTTTGCTTTTCTAATACTTAATGCAGATCGAGATTCTCAAACTGTTTTAGTTCTTTCGATGCATATTGACAAGTTAGGGTTTTTGTTGGTGGCCCAAATATTCGTGTACTCCATATCAATATAAGCACTCATCTCGTAGTTTACCAATTATCTGAGAATGGCTGCTACACAATTCTAGATTTTATTTTGTTTTTTATTAAAAAAAACACTTTTGCCGTCAATCATCATGTTCTATTTTTTGTTTCGGGGGGGTTGATTTAGAGTTTATGCCTTTAATTTAATTTCCATTAAAATACTTTTGATGACAGAGATGTCAGCATATGACAATGTTGTTGGTGGGAAATTGAAGCTCAAGGGGAAAGCACTTGACGTGGCTGGTGGAGTGAAGAAGAAGAAAAAGAAGAACAAAAGAAATCAAGATCAACTTTTGCAAGTAGCTGAAGATGAAATTTCAGCAGGTTCGTTGTTATCTTTGCTTCAGGGTGACGAATTATCTTGTTTGTATGTTCTTTCATTAACTAAGGTCTGTTGTTGAATTACAATGTGTGCATGCTCATTACTCAACCAAGCCTGGTGAAATTGCAAATGGTGCTGGATCTTTCTGCAATGTTAAAAACCTTTACCTTGATTACTGATATACGGTACAATTATCGTATAAAGTAATAAATGGTTCTATTTTATGTCACATATAGTTCTGCTGTACTGCATATATTGTAGTAAAGAATGGTTCATGGAATGGATATGATGGCATGAACTTAAATGAATATGTTACTCTAATTATTTGTATGTAATATGGTTTGGCCATGACCAAGAAACTTCACGATGAGAAAATGTCTGAATTTTGGAAGAACACTGCTTGTTCAAGATAAACAATAACCATAGTAATCTCTATTGGGGGTAAACTCAACAATTTATGTGAAATTCCTATTGTGGAAGCTCTTGTTGGTCATTGCATACTTGGCCTTGACAAGTTTCATCTCAAAGGGGTCCCCCTTTGGAATTAGTTCATTTTCCCTCTGACTAGAAGAGGTATGTTTTTCTGTTAAAAATGACAAGGGGCAATGTTTTATGGCAACATTGAACACAAAAGATGGCACTTTCTGAGTTTCAGTAAGCAGGGAACTGTTGTCCAAAACTGGTGTTTTCTTGACTGCTCATAGTTGCAGTTCTTTTTTGTTCATTTTCCTTAATCTTTTAATTTTTGGTTCACCATAGTCCATTAAGTAAGGAATATATATTAATGTTTTTGCTATTTGGTGTAGGTGGAAGTACAGAACAAGCCAAAGATCCTGATGATCAAGACATAGATGATGTGAGCAAATTGAGCGGGGAAGGGAAGCCTGCTCACTATGATGATCATCTGACACCAGCAGAGAGGCGATACATAGAGCAGAGGGAGAAACTTGATGTTCATAGATTAGCTAAGATTTCTAATAAATCTCACCGTGATAGGATTCAGGATTTCAACCAATATCTCGCAAACATGAGCGAGCATTATGATATTCCTAAAGTAGGTCCTGGTTGATTCAATGAGGTGTACAAGTATGAAGGCCAATCCTTATCTGTTCGTTAAAGTTAATGTTCTGTGTTTGCACAATAGTTGTTGGCACTGCATAATGATACTTTGTTTTGGACTAAGCTATCTATATTTAGTTTCTTTCCTGCGGATGGGGAAGTCATGCTGCCTTCATTGAATTTTTTCTTTTAATATTAAATGTGGAAGAAAGAAAAAAATGCTAATTTTATTTTATGACCCTTATGGGGAGAGGAAGCTGGTTAGGTTTCAAGGAATTTTTACATACAACTTACTCTTTTCAAGTAATCTGTATGTACAAAGTTTCGTATATAACATTTGTTTTATGCATGAATCAAATTCTTGAAGTAATTTAATCGCAATTTACATAAGTTCACATAAGTCTGGTAGAAAATATTTGGGATCTATTTGGTGGGGGGGGGGGGGGGGGAGGGGAGATAAGCGACGAAGAAATATAACTGGATGTTTTATCATAAGTGTTACTTGAAGCTGAAATGAATCTCTCCAACTAAAATGAAAGTTTCATTACACGCTGGAGACCGATGATGCTTCATTATGTTTAATGGTAGGCGTTAAAGTTTCAGCATGAACAGAAATGTTTTGATAGTAAGAAATTGCATTTGAGGTGTAATCGTACAAGAAAAGATAATGGTTTGCATATGTGAGAAGGGCGATGAAAATTATAGTAATAAGAAGAGTTTATAGGATAGCCCAATAAAACCCATTAAAATGACTTGGATTTAGTGTCTTATAAATGTGAAGGAAATTTTATCAATGAATTCTTTTAATTGTCTTCTAACTTCCTTCTAAGGTTCGTGTCAAAGCTAATTTGTAGCGTTCATTATGCTTTGTAATCTGTGTCAAATCTTTCGAACATTGAATCAAATAGAGCTTTTATCATTGGAAAAAAACACAACGGCATTATTAGATTTTCGTTGCCGTGAAATCCATTTTTGAGTTTTTAAAAATATGATAAAAATGAAAATATTGTGAGTTTTTTTGGAATAAAAAGGAGAAAATCTCAAAAAAAAAAATTTCCCACCTGACAATGTGAACGGAAGGGCTAACGTACATCACTTCATAAAGTAGCGTATGGATAGAGCATTAATTTTATATATCCTTTGAAATTTTAACATATTAAGTATAAACTTTGTTAAAATTTGAGTAAAATATTGGTCTCATCCATCGTTTGACACTACCTTTTACTGTAAAGAGAAAGAAGGCACCCTAATTCGTCCGCTCAACATCCGCTGAAGAGGTTGTGGAGTTCTCCATCAAGTTGGGAAGAAGCTTCTGCACTATCTATCACAACTGCATAACCGTGACGTCACTTATTAATTTCTATGCTTTGCCCTTCAAAATCCAACAAAACTGCAATTCCAGCTTAATTGGAATGGGTTGAATAGCAAGAGTGCCAAACAATGTTCATTAAGGACCAGTTTGCAAATTTAATAAATTTCCTCACTTACCTGTTTTATTAGCCCTCCATAAAACAGTATTGAATTCAAATCTAATGGCCAACACCTATGCTAGACTGCTACACCACGTCATGCTGTTTCCGTCAAAGATCAGCGCATTGGTTAGTTTTGCATGTGACAAAAATAATAGATATAATTTCCAGATATAGTTCTCTCGCACAAATTTTGAATTAATTATAACGGATGAATTGAATAAATTTTAAATCAAATTATAATGTTTTTTTCGTATATAAAAAATTGAATTATAATTTGAGTCAAAAGTAAATCATTAATTCACTTATAATTATGAAAATATATTTAAAAATTTAATTCATTCATAATTCATGTAATAAAAAACTGATCCAACTTATGTACATACCTATATATATATATATATATATATTCGACCAACCCTTTTAAAATATATATTTCATCTTTTCAAAAAATTATAAATTAATTAATTAGAGCACAGTAAAAAATACTTTTAATTCTTATAATTATAATTAAATTAAATTTTAATATTCTATTTTGTATTAATTTTATTTTGTATAATTAAAAATTTTAAAATTTAATCCTTATTAAAACTTTATAATAATATAAATAAATTAAATACATCATGTTAAACAATTATATTAAATTAATAGATAACGTGACATATCTATTAAATAATAATAATAATAATAATAAACACTTTTCTCAAAAGTTCTAAATTATATCAAAATCAAGATTGACAAAATTAAAGAATTAAAATCATAATTATATTTATTAAAAATATGCTTTATTCACTTTGATTTTTATCATGTACACTAGATAAATTGAATAATTGGTAGATAAATAGATCGAGTCGACACCCCCACTCACTCAATCGAGAGGGAGGAGGGGAAAAGACGATCATTTAAATATTATTATGACTTTTACATTTTATTTTGTCGGATAAAACTTGACGTGTAAGATCTTTGAAATAAATAAATAAATACTCATTGCTACAAGAAATCCATCTATGAAATACAGGATTCAAGATAGTTCATGTCCCCAAAAATTTCGCCTATGAATCCAGAATCCACATGCCCGCAGGCACTTCATCTTCTAAAATAAATTTATTCTCCTAAATACATGATGAAAGAGTATGTTTCGTTTCTTATTCTCAATAAACAAACTGGGGATGACTGAAACACATGATTATAGATAGCTACACATGCAACTAGATCAAAAGCCAAACCAGCACCAAGAAGGGAAAGAAATGCGATATGAATGAATCAAACAGTCGAATATGAGAACACTCAGGACATTGCAACCCTGGATGCTAGATAGCCTCTTACAATTGGAATAACACAATTCTTCAGCAAACTATCAATCTTCAATTATCGGGTTTCATCCTCAAGGTTGCGGAAACCGTTAGTCAGGTCCTCGTGTAACTTCTGAAATTTGGCAACCAAAGCAGCTTCACCTTCAGCTGGATCCTCAAATTTCTGAGACCTGCAATGACAATAGATCAAAATAAGACCTACTTACATGTCAATATAGTCCACCCAGTGTAGGACTACAATTACTCACACTAATCGATAGAAGAGATCTCCCAAACGATGCTTAATAAGGGTGTAAGTTATCTTCTGACCGTCTGAGCCTGCTCCCCTCTCCACTACCTGCACATGTAGCCAGCCGCATGATAAATTTCCACAATTTGCATGCAATTTAGTTATCTTAACTGAAATTTCTTTTGGCCAAAGTAATAACCCTTTGGTTGACTATGATCAAGAATGCAGAAGACAACAAAACAAACAATTTCTGATTTCAGAATATGTGAGGGATAGCAAAAGCAATGAAATAGACAAACCTACATGCCTATCTATACATCAACTTCTCTTTTTTCTAATATAAATATCACCAAACCACTGCCTGATTCCTTACAACATCATACCTGATTTGCCAAATTGTAGAAATGGATAATGTTGCGCATCATCCAAACAGACTTGTAGAAGGGGCAGAATTTGTCATAGCTATCACAGCCACACAACACCAATATAAGACAAACAGCAAAAGATAATATTATAAAACATGTCAAGGAAGTTAACCAATTACAAGGGCACTTACGGTGTAAAGGCATTTTGAGCAAGATAATCCTCTCTCAGAAGCTTTGCAGTTTCTAAGGTGATCTTATCTCCTTCAGCTAAAGCGTCCTTGCCCACAAGCTGGGGTAAAGAAGGCCAGTAAATGATCCAGTTAAGTTTACAAGTTTTAGAACAAATGCAAATACATCCAGATAATTTTTGTTCAAACTACAAAACAATGCCACAATTTGCCTAGTGTGTTAATGCTTTACTCATCAGACTATCCGCTGCATTGACTTTACATTGTAACCGAAGTTTAGACTACATAACAGTTTGTCAACACTCAGCATGTTATTTGTGATACCACCTCTATTCCCAGAAGAAGCTGAACAATTCTTAATCTCATACTAGGAGAGAGCATAGAGGCATTTCTTTAACCAACAATAGATAGAACCAATGACGAAACCTACCTGGACAATTTCATTCAGGTCATCTTCTCTTTGCAGAACTTCCCTAGCCTTTGTCCTAATGTTTATAAAATCTGGATCAAATTGCTCATAAAAGGTTTCGAGTGCCTAAAGATATCAAAGAAAATATTAAAAAATTATGGAAAGTTATAGAACCAACACATGAACTATATGCACACAAATGAAGAAAGCAGAAGAGAGAATGAGTTACAAAGTAACCAACTTTAGGACATACCGTTGAGTATTTTGAATAAGAAATAAGCCAGTTCACAGAAGGAAAGTGCTTCCTCTGAGCAAGCTTTTTGTCCAAACCCCAGAAAACCTGCCAAGTAGCAAAAATCAACACAGACAATGAATTGGGAGTTATAGAAGAATAGGTAAAAGAAATAACCACAGAGATAATCTAAACACAGTTTTAACAATTTATAGGCATCAACCAAGACAAACTAATGCAGACTTCCTTTGTAAGCAGTCACCCCATTTTAGCCATATTTGAAAGTATAGTTTTACCTGAACTATGCTGAGGGTTGCAGATGTCACAGGATCTGAGAAATCACCTCCTGGTGGTGAAACAGCACCAACAATTGTGACACTACCTGTACGTTCAGGGCTTCCGAGACATTTTACTTTCCCAGCACGTTCATAGAAAGAGGCTAAACGTGCAGCAAGGTAAGCGGGGTATCCACTATCTGCAGGCATTTCTGCCTGTGGAAGACAACAACGTCATCAAAATAAATTGATCAATATCCATTTCCATGTGTCTCATACCTACCGATATATAAATTGTCTATCTTACACTAGTCAAGAAAAAAAAAATACAATATCATAAAGCTAAGCTACAAAATAATGTGTATTTTAAGCACAAAAACATAATAAAATAAAATAAAATATAACTCTTTCTAAAAGACTGATGAATAACTATTATTTGTGTAAATAAAATTCTCACCAGCCGTCCAGAGATTTCACGCAATGCTTCTGCCCATCTAGAGGTAGAATCTGCCATCATGCTGACATTATAACCCATATCTCTAAAATACTCAGCCAAAGTGATTCCTGAGATTCAAAAAAGACCCAAAAAAATGTCAAAGTGAAATATACATCACCAAAATAATTATTGAAGCACACATGTCAGAGTAGTACATTATAAGGACAAGTATAAAGTTTCAGGTAAGGTGAAAAATATAGGAATACAAAGAATATGCAGAATATGGATCTTCCCTACTTATATGACACTAGCACAGGTCAATAACAAAGTTTACTGCACAGCAAAGTCAGGTGCTGAGAAACACTACTGATAGCAATCATACTAGACTTTCACAAGCCAAATGAATTATAATTGACATGCAAGGGAATTAGAAAATATTAATTCTCAACCATAAAAAAATGTTAAAGAATTTAGGAGCCAATAAGTCACCTGTATAAATTGAAGCTTCACGAGCAGCCACTGGCATGTTTGAAGTGTTAGCCACAAGTGTCGTACGCTTCATGACAGATTCTTCACGACCATCAGGTAATGTCATTGTAAGTTGTGGAAAATCCATCAAAACCTGAACAATCGGTAATTTAGTTTGACCAAGTGCAAAATAACAAACACAAGATGGAACTAACTAAAAAGAAATGTACCTCAGCCATTTCGTTTCCACGTTCCCCGCAGCCGACGTACATTACGGCATCAGAGTTGGAATACTGCCAAAAAAAGGATGGATTAAAAGGCCCAATAATGAAAACATTCTATAATTAAGAAAACATTATGGATTGATAGGGTGTATTAAATGCACCTTAGAAAGAGCCTGACTAATGACTGTTTTACCACAACCAAAAGCTCCAGGTATGGCACAAGTCCCACCAAGTACTGAGGGGAAAAGGGCATCAAGAACACGCTACAGAAAACAGAAGTCATCAGGCAAGAAAACTATCAGAATTAGATCATAGATGAGACACTTAATAACAATTAGTTTACCTGACCAGTAAGAAGAGGAGTATCAGCTGCGAGTTTTGCTGCAACAGGCCTTGGTGAACGCACAGGCCAAGTCTGAAAATGGGTATAGTACATGCAAGGAAGTTGTAATGTAGGCTAATGATAAGGAAGACCAATACTTCAATAAAGCAACCACAATGAACAAAATAAATGAATGACTAGAAACCTGAAGCATGGTGAACTTCTTTTGGACACCTTGAAACTCAAGCTCCAATACAGTATCCTGCAAATAATAGAAAGATTAAATAATATATTACAGAAAAAATGGAGAAGCTACTGAATGCATGAAAATGGAGGTTGAACACAGGTAAGCTTGCCAATCTTGCCATCATCACAAAAATATGAAGCAAGGAGAAAGAAAGGCTACAAACATCACTCTAAAAAGAAAATTGAAATCAGAAAAGAAATAATAAACTAAAAAAGATCATATGATAGAAATAGAATTGGATGTACAACAGCAAAGAAGTTCAAAAACAAACCTTTAAGGAATATTGGCCAGGTGGTGCTATGTATGTAATCTTTCCCATGGCATCAGGGGGGAGTGCAACGTGGTGTTGCATTAGGCTGTTCTCAAAAACAGTCTGCAATGGTAAATAATTCACACAATGATTTAGCAAAAAACTGATAAACAGAAAAGGAACAAGTTGCAAGGTAACCTAATTGGCTACAAAACATACAGCATATAAATCTCCACCAGTTAATAGGTCTCCTTCACCTGTCACCAGTGAATAAAGTAGAATATCAGGAAAAAGGGGCCACATAATACTTGTTTTCTGCATAGAACTTAACAATAAAAGGAACAAAATTTTCTCTAGTACCAATTTTCTTAGGCTGAAATTCCCAAAGCGTATCTTTGTCAAGTGCTGGAACAGAGACACCACGGGGAATATAGACATCACCAGATCTTTTAGCAATAGTTTTCAAAGGCCTCTGTTTGGATAAAGAAGCATGTAAGTTAGAAATAACAGGCCAGAAGGGAAACTTTTACTTATCTGAATTGGTCAGCAATTGAAATCAGATATATGTTATAACTGAATGTTCCACATAGAGGAAAAGCAAACCTGAATTCCATCAAAAATATTTCCCAATATTCCAGGCCCCAACTCCACGGACAAAGGCTGTTATAAAACATACAGCTTATCAGCTGAAGCACGCAACAGGTTCTTAACCGTAAGAGAAAGATATATATAATCTAACCTTGCGTGTCCGTAACACCGGATCATTAACCATTAAACCAGCCGTTTCCTCGTAAACTAAAATTGCAGAGAACCAATAAGTTTCTCATTAAAAATTTACAAAGTAAAAGGAAATGAAATAATATTATCGAAAGGTATGGAAGTGCAAAGTGTAGAACCTTGGATAGTGGCAGAATCCCCTTCCAGACGAATAATTTCACCAATGAGATTATCACGACCAACACGCACCAGTTCGTACATAGCAGCCCCAGCCATGCCATCAGCAACGACGACGGGTCCTGAGACCTATTTTATTTGGAACAACATAATGGTACAACTTCAGCATCCATGGCCATTTATGTTCAACTTATAAGGACCAAATAATTTTAATTAATGATAATGAGGCATCATTGACACATGCAATTTAGTGGTAGAAGTTGAAAAATTACGACATCCTCGATGAAACAAAAGAAAACTAGCATCAACAAATCACAACAACAGCATACAGAAACACAAAAATTGTTGTAAAACAGCGAAAAATGAACAAAAAATTAAATAAAAACAAGAAAAGATGTTAGATCGGGTAGCAATTTTAGAGATTGAACATATAACCGGATGCCTGAAAACCAAACCACAGACAAAATGGCAGTTATGTAATGGACCGAAGGCGTCAAATTCGCAGGATTGCGCACGCCGCGATCGAGCAATGATTTAAGGTGGAGAAAGTCAAGATCAACAAATTGGATCCGATGATGGATAAGATAAAGAAGAAGCGACGAATTTTGGAAGTTGAGAGGAGAGAAAACCTTGCGAACATAACCGTATTCGCTCTCCTTCTCGGAGTCTTCGAAGGTGGTCAAACGAGCTCCATAAACGGCGGGCATTTTGAGATCGGAGATGAAATTGAAGATCCGATGAGAGACCCAAGGGTTTGGAGAGAGAGAAAGTGAGAGACGGCGAGTGAGGATTGGCGAAGTGAAACTGTATGCAGCGTATGTGAATGTGAACTGTGGTTTATTTTATTTGATTTGATCCGCTACGGTGATAAACACTAACTCAACACGTATGCTCTTTCCTCCCTACCACGTCGCTATTGTCCTTACATTACATACTGTCCATTTTCACTCATTAAATAATAATATTAAATTCACCTTCCCAGATTGGAACATGTCTCTCTACCACATTCATCTTTTGTCCTTCCCATTCGCCATTTTCATCTTTCCCTCATTTCGCATCTCACATGGTTAATAAGTCACCAATGTCCCCTTAAATTTAACAAATAATTATTTATTACAGTTACATAAGTGACTTGACAATATAAAATATATATATTTTTTCAAAATATTACTTAACCTTTTAAAATATCATAAATTTTTAAAAATATTTTAATCTAAAGTTGTTTTTCACTTTCATATCGAGGTGTATAAATATATGAAATGAACATTTCAATTTTATTTCTATTAATTTAACTTTGATAAATTAACTTATGTTTATTTTATAATTTTATTTTTATTCAAATTTAACTATACATCTTCAAAGAATATTTTAAATTGTAAAAAAATAAGAAAGATTAATTTATTTACAATAAATTTATGCTCAAAATACTCCATTCGGTAATTATTTGTAGAATATAATTTTAACATATTAAACTATAAAATAATATAACATTAATATAATCATCATGCATATTAAAATTTAAAAAATTAGAATTATAATAATTTTATTTTATAATCAATATTTATTTATATTTTAAATATCATACCATTATTTAATGAAATATCAACTAATGTTTAGATTGTATAATACTTTATATATTTTGAATATAGTTGATAATATATTTCAGTTTTATTTGATAAAAAAAAATTAGTAATTACTATTGTTTTTTAAGTTATTATCATTTTTTAAAAATATTTCAAATAAATTTTAACATTTTAACCTTTAAATTAAAATATATTTTTTTATTTTTATCCCTAACATACTTTCATATCTCGATCTTTTACTTTATCAACTAATTTTTTTAAATTTACTAACATTTAATTTTTTGCAACAATATTATTACTTTTTATATAATTATTTTTTATATTGTCATAAATATTATATTTTAAATTGTTGATTTAATATATACTATTTATTCTAATTTTATATTATTTGTGTAATTTTTTAAATAAAAATTAAACGTTTTGATAAAAAATAAAATTATCAAAATAATTACTTTTAAATTTTATTTATATGAGAGTTTAAAAAATATTTTTGTTCTTAAACAAATGAAAATTTATTTAACTAAATTGTAGTATATTCTTTTAGAAGAAAAAATCACCACAAATATCAAATTTAAAATATTATTTAATATTTGTTTCATATTTGTTATTTATTTTTATCAGATTCTTTTGAAATTTAATTATTAATTTATTAAATTTTAAATTATTTTTTAAATTTTAATTTTTATCATTTAATTTTTAGTTAACTTCACATCTTTAAACTAACTTATCAATTAATTTGATCAAAATATCCTTTATCTATTAAATACAAAATTTTAAATTAATTGTTATATTTATTAATTTTACATGTTAAGCAAAATAAATTTAAGAATACAATATTTTTTAAATAATTTATTTTTAAAAAAAATTATTTTTTAAATTAGTTAGTTTTATATTTTATGACATAATTTTTTAATATATATTATTCATATTTACAAACATTTGTATATTTTATTGGCAATTTTAAATATTTTTTAAAATGTTTTAATTTAAAGTTTTATTTTCATTATAAATTATTTAATATAATACAGAGTTGCTAAATTATATATGTAAAATGGTCATCTCTGCAGCGCTAAATAATTAATCATAAAATAGTAAACGTTTCTTACAAGTTTCCGAAAATTGAAATGAGAAAGACCGAAGATTTTTAAACTTTCCAATTCTTTGATTAATTTAAAATTTCCAGCAACAAATTTAATTTTTATCCATTGTTTATAGGTTTTCAAAATTTAATATAATCAGTTTTAGAGCATACGTTTTCCTAATTATTTTCTTTTCGGTGGACACTTTTCCCGAATTATACTGTTTTCATGGTTGAATGTTAATTATTTTGAAATAAAAATGAATTGTTTTAGGAATTTGTCTGTATGATAAGATAACATTTGACGGTATAAAACTGGTAAATTTCGTAATCATACCGTATTTGATAAACGTTGTAAATCCTATAAGATTTTGTTTAATTTTTATTTGATTTATCTACTGAACTAGTATGGATAATAAAGTTCATGTTACAAAGTTTTATCCTGTGTTATCTTAAAATTTAGATTTAAAATTATTAATTAAACCTAAAAGAGTTTTACCAATTAATTTGTGTGATTATTTTTATATAAAATTTTATATTTTGTAAAATTATAGCAATATTAAAAAAAATATTTGCACTTCGATTAACAAAATTCTAATCAAATCTAGATCTAATACCAGTGACGTGTTTAAGAAAGAATATTAAATTCCCATAGTAGGTCAAAATTATTGTTAGATTTTAATGTTATTGTCACTATTTATTTTTTTTACTAAACATTTAATTTAAAAAATATATAAATGTATTGATTTCTGTAACATTAGCCTGCGTCCGTCATATATCGTCTTCAAACAAACCAAAAATATCGCTCATTTTATCACAACCAAAGCATTGATTAGTTCAAACACAGAGTGAAATAAGATTTCAATCACTGTCATTAATTCAATGATTTCGAACTGGGGTAAATTGTATTTGTCTTATGTGGGCTAAATTGCTCACAAGTTAATAAATTATGAGCTTACTTAAGTTTGGTATGAATTGTTGTCTCGTTGATTAAACTGTTTCACTCCATCTGTCTATTTGTTCATTCATCAAATTATATATATTAAATTTTATCTATCAAACCATTAAATTTACCGATTTTATTATATATATATATATATATTATGTTTATAAAATTTTTAAAAAATTAATACTTTATTAAATAAATTTAAATTAATAATATTATTTTTTAAAATTAAATAAACTATCTGTATTTAAATATGTTTGTTCAAAAATATGTATACAATTCAATAACGTTTAAATACGTATCACTACAAGGAAAAAAAACTAAAAACTTGTAAAACATAACATTATATATATTTATATCATAAAATTATTATTAAAACCAAAAATATTCTTCAGATATCATTCACATTTTTTTATTTTCCAATAGATTAAAAAGTTTTTACACAATTCATGGCTACAAATAAACTAAAAACAGCATAATGAATATCATAAAATCATGATTAAATAAAGTCCAAATCAATTTTAAAAAAGACTGAATATATTTTTAATAATTAAAATATCAATACAAGTGTCTATATGACAAGATAAACTTAAATAAGCTGGAAATAAACTTTTCCTAATAGAATGATAATGCTTAAATTTTCCCTATTTTGACAAATTTATTCAAACATTATGCTAGTCGAAGGTCATTAGTCCAAAGCCAAATGTTCATCAAGTGCAAAGTCTTAGATGAATATAATTAATAAAAAAGTCAACCAAAGAGCAAAATCGTTCTGCGTGGGAGCTATGTCACAAGATTTCAGAATTTAAAGTGTATGTTTTATTCACTACTTGTTATGAGGTATTTGATACACACCACACATCGAATCAAAGACAAATACAAGCCCGTAAATTGAAAAGATAACAACAACGTATTAATATTTTGTTTGAATAAATTGAAAAATACAAAGAAAAAAATAAGAAGAAAATAAATAAAAAATAAGTAGAAATAAAATAAAAAATAATTTTTTCATAATAATAAAAATACGAGAAAAAAATAATTTTTTGATATTTGGATAGATGAAAAAGCAAATAAAAAATATATCAGTAATATAAATTTTAAAAAAATAAACTTAACTTTACAAAATATAATTTTTTATTAATATATTATTTATTTTAAACAAAATTTAATTATTTTAAAAAAATTAAAATAAATAAATAACAAATAATATTTTTTTTATGGTGAAGAAATTTTTTTTACGAATGAAACAAAATTTAACTTTTATAAAAAAATATAAATAAATAAAAACAGAAAAATAAAATTTATCTAGCTTCAAAAAATAAAATTTTTCCTCCTGATTTCCATCCAAACAAAAACAATTGATAAGGAAAAACCATTACAGGGAGAAAAGGTTTACTTTGTTAAGAAGAAACTAATGAGGAACAGAACCAATACCCACCCAAACAGCAGAAGAGAGAATGAGGGTGCATTTCTTGCTAGGCCTGCAAGTACAAATGTACAATCCAACAATTGACGAATTAAAAAAAGAAAGCAATTATTTGATCTACTCTATACACCCTAATTTGAAGAGGGAGGAATAAAAATGACAAGCAATGATAGAATTAGAGGGAATAAGATCTATGCCAGTCCATTTATTTTACAATTTCAAAGTATGAAGTTTAAATGTTATTTTATTTCATTATCTATCACCAACTCAGGCAGATTCTAAGAATATACAGGGCACTAAAAAAAATTATTGGAAGAAGTTTGACCAAATTTTTATAAGAAGTTTAATTACTATAAAAGTTTAAATATTTTTTATGAATAATATATTAAACAAACAATATATTAAAAAATAGCATACGTTGAACTTATTTACTTACAAAAACTGGACTAGAGATGAAATAGAAGATTATGAAAGTTAATTTGAAAAAAAAAATATTCCAGTATAAGTTAAATGTAGATTATTATTATTTTCGATTCTTATTATTTGAATAGGTTTTCATTATAGTAAGGTTTCTCGACGGTACCCATAAGTTTGGATCCATGGCTTTGTTTGTTTAAATGTGGAAAAAGAACAGGAATGAAAGAAAATAAAAGAAATAAAATAAAAAATTAATTTCCTCTTATATTAGCTCTCATTGAAATATTTAGTATTATACATTCTCGCTCTCATTTAGTATATTTTTTTTTCTCACAAAATAATAAAAGAATATAATTTTATTGTCTACTTAATCAAAAAAAGAAAGTTCAAAGCCGATGAAACTGACATTTCTCTAGAAATTCGAAAATTAAATTTTGTAATTTTCAATAAAAAGTATACATTTTAATATAAATTTATGATTAAAATTAATTTAAATACATATTTTGGTTATATTTAATGGTTGAACTTTAAAATAAATGGGCCGTGGATCAAAAGCCCAAAAGAAAAATTGATATAGGTTCTTGTTGTGCTCCGCAAGGCAAGTACTAGTAGCAGGAGAAGTCCGGTCTCCTCACCGACCTAACACGAGGCATTTGGTTTTGGTTTTCAATCGATAGATATATTTGATTGACACTAAAAAGAAACGATAGATCGAACAGGGAAATCAAAATCAAGTTGAAAATTAAAGGGATCTATCTATGGCTACGGTGGGAGTAGAATTGAAGCATGCCGAAGGTGCGCCGGAGGAGAATTGCTCGGCCAAGCCTACGAAGCAGGGCGAGGGTCTCCGCCAGTACTATTCTCTTCACATCCACGAGCACCAGCTCCTCCTCCGCCAAAAGACTCATAACCTCAACCGTCTCGAGGCTCAGCGAAACGAGCTTAATTCTAGGGGTCCGTTAACCCTAACCCTAACCCTCTGTTGTTATCTCCTTTGTTACTCCTTAACCAATTGGTTGTTTCCACTATCCTTTTTCAATTCGATTGCAAAGACACAAATCCACTTAGTTAACGTGTTTATCCATGCCTTCAATATGGACAGTGAGGATGCTCCGAGAAGAACTGCAGCTTCTTCAGGAACCTGGCTCTTATGTTGGTGAAGTTGTCAAAGTTATGGGCAAGAACAAAGTCCTAGTCAAGGTCAACTCCTGCTCTTTTCTCTTTTGACACACCATTAGGAATTGAAGTCCCCCCTCCCCACCGTTACACTTGCTTGGCTTGAGTTGTCTCTTTTTTCTTGCTCTCATTTCGTTACTCATTGTTCAACAGACTTCAATTATAAGCGCCTCTTTTCGGTATACACATGAATATTATTTGACCTTTCACTCTAAATCATTAAATAATCCGGTTTTTATTTAATTCAAGCTAAATATTATGTAAAGAACTGACTTGCATCATCTGATCTGATCATTTCAGTGTTGCATCTTTTTTTTTTATAGATCTGTATTTATGATTACCTAACCTACAATATCTGTGTGTTGGAATTATGCATTATAGTCTTGCTTGCCTGCAAACCTTTTCTGTCCTTGAGGAGTGTTGAGTGCCGAATGATTTATTTTATTTTTAATTTTAATTCTAAGAAGACGCTTCACTCTCATGATGCATCAAACTACACTCCCCATTTCTTATGTTCCTGTTAGTCATGGACTCATGACATTATCCGATTGTTGGTATTTGTATGTCAAAAAATAAAACAGGATCGAACCCAATATGAAGTACTGAATTATCCTTCACTGTTCTCCAGGTCCATCCAGAAGGAAAATATGTTGTTGATATTGATAAAAATATTGACATTACAAAGATTACTCCATCAACTAGAGTTGCCCTTCGCAATGACAGTTATGTTCTTCATTTAATTCTGCCAAGCAAAGTTGATCCATTGGTCAATCTGATGAAAGTTGAAAAAGTTCCTGATTCTACTTATGACATGATTGGTGGTTTAGACCAGCAAATCAAAGAAATTAAAGAGGTACATTGCCTGACATTCTTTCAATAATTTAAGGTTCATGTTCTGTCCTGATTTAGAGATATGTATCCATTCATCTGTTTGCCCATGCATCACTCCTACATGTGTTACTTTCTGTGTGCATGTATTTATCTATGTAACCTATAGTTTGGTTCTATACATTTTGAAAAATCAGTATTGTTTTTGGGTATTCATGTATGTGATTCAATGTACAGGTTATTGAGCTGCCAATTAAACATCCTGAGCTGTTTGAAAGTCTTGGAATAGCACAACCAAAGGTAGTATCTCATTTTGGGCTTGCCAAATTTTCAGTCCTTCCATCAATTTATTTGGTAGGTGATGTTTGCTGAATCTCTTGAACATATCACAGGGCGTTCTGCTCTATGGGCCACCTGGTACAGGAAAAACATTGTTGGCTAGGGCAGTTGCACATCATACTGATTGTACATTCATCAGGGTGTCTGGTTCTGAATTAGTTCAGAAATACATTGGAGAAGGTTCTAGAATGGTCAGGGAACTTTTCGTTATGGCCAGGTTTATTCTCTTTACCTAAATTCTGCTGTTCATTATCTGTTGCCCAACATCCAAATAGAAGGTATAAAAGATGTCTTCCTGGTTTCATAACATTGTGAGTTGGGATATTTCCAAGAGGGCATAAGCTAGCTCCAATTTGCGCAACAATAAATCTATAGTTGCTGAGAATCTGAGATTTTGATTGTCAAATTTGGAGTTGGATGCATATAATGTTTGGGTGGAATTTGGTGTGAATGTTTTGTCCTTTCTACAATTTCTACCAAGTTCACTTGAAAAGGCCAAAATGGGCAGTTTAATTCATTAATTTCCAAGTTCTAAAAGAATGAAATATGGTGTTGGACCCTGGAGACTTACCCAAACATTCTTATATATACTTCATGTAACACATCTTTTTTGCAGGGAACATGCTCCATCAATTATCTTCATGGATGAAATTGACAGTATTGGATCTGCCCGGATGGAATCTGGAAGTGGAAACGGTGATAGTGAGGTGCAACGCACCATGCTGGAACTTCTAAACCAGTTGGATGGATTTGAAGCTTCAAATAAGATCAAGGTAATGTTGCAATTATGCTGAAGCTAGCCTGGTAAAACTGTAACAGTTTAACTTATATATCTGATTCATTTGAGAAAAGTTCACAATTCTTTGAGGAAGTTTTAAAGATAAATCTTCAACTATAGGTTTTAATGGCAACAAATCGAATTGATATCCTGGATCAAGCTCTCCTTAGACCTGGGCGGATTGACCGGAAGATTGAATTTCCAAACCCTAATGAAGAGGTTTGATTTTTGCCTTCATGTTCCTTTTTAATATATATGTACTGAGAGATATGATGCACCTGCTGCACTCTTAACAAGCATTCCTGAAAATGTCTACATTCTTTTTATGCAGTCTCGACTGGATATTTTGAAAATACATTCGAGAAGAATGAATTTGATGCGTGGCATTGATTTGAAGAAGATTGCTGAGAAGATGAATGGAGCATCTGGCGCTGAACTTAAGGTATTTTACTATTTTTCACTTCATTGTGTGTTTGGTTTTTCAGTCTGCTCTACAATCCTATTGAAAATTGACCTTGCTGAAGCAATTTGTGATGGAATTGCTGAATTTGCTTTTATTAATTTTGCCATGGCTATACTTTAGTGAAATAATGGATGGCTTCATTTTCACATAATGTTTCCTTTACTTCATGCTAGGCATAAGCATGAATCTGTCACTTTTTATCATGGAAAAGGCCTTAGAGAAATTTGACTATGTAATGAATTGGAGTAACTATCTAGTTTTAGCTAAAGATTAAAATGCTGGACTATTGTTTAAGATATTATCTCAGGTCATGCGGCAAATGAATTGTTTTGGTAGTAAGAAATATAAAAAAATTAGCCTCAGAAGCTGAGTGATATATGTAAGTTCATTTGAGAGGTGGGAGTAAATAAAATATAATTTCAATGAGAGCACTGGTGATGAAAGCAAAAGATGAAGAAGAAAGAAGTGCTTACATGCCACGAGTTTACTTGGGAGTGGGTTGATGAATTGGTGTCTGCACTGAGTCCTGTATTATCAAAAGACAACAACAAAATATAGTGGTGCATCGACCATGTTTAACAAGTGTTGTATCTCTCATCAGATTGTATATTGCAGAATCTTGAGCTACCAAGACAATACAGAATGAGTAGTGTACTCTGATGGATATACCAACACAAGGAAAAATATTGGTAAAAACAAACTATTATTGTGATTAGGAGTTCCTTATGAACCAGTTAATAACTGGTTGGGGATGCTTGACATGTATGTTACGATGCAGAGCCTTTTATAAAATAGTGAGGAGATTTTATTATGATGTTACAGGAAAATCATTATGCTATTCAAATTCTGTAATGCTAATAGAAATGATAATGTTATAGAAGTACTAAAGAATGTCGTATAAAATGAGTCAAACCATAGTGGTAAAAGTGAACGGTGGTGAATCTAACTCGTCACACTATTGCAAATGCAGGGCAATTTGTTTGTCAATGTGAGCTTGCATTAATGTATTATTTGAATTGTTCTAAACTGCTGATACTCAATTTTTGTACCCTTTTTATGCAGGCTGTTTGCACAGAAGCTGGAATGTTTGCTTTGAGGGAGAGGAGGGTACATGTGACTCAGGAGGATTTTGAGATGGCTGTGGCCAAGGTGATGAAGAAGGAAACTGAGAAAAATATGTCATTGCGGAAGTTGTGGAAATGATTTTATTTTATGTTTCTGGTGCACATTGTCCTTCGAGGATGGGCAGCGAAGATACCTTAGGGTTGTTTCAATTCACAATGACATTTGGCTTTCGTTTTGCTTAAGTTGACCCAGTTATGTACCAAATCATATGATTCTTTTCTGTTGAGTTCTTCCTTGTCTGTGTCTTCGGACTGCACTCTACCTCTATAGAGTATTTTTAAAAGATATTTATATTAAGACCCCTAACAGTCTGAATTAGTGAAAATCATGGGCAGCCAAAAGCATGTCATGCCTAAAACAATAATTTTTTAAACACCAAACAAAATCAAAATATGATTGCTAGAGCTCTTAATAAAACAAAATCCTCCTTGGAGGCTGTCTTTGGAGTTGGAGGATCTTGTTTTAAAGCAACAGCTCAGGATGTACCCGGTATTTATAATTTTATTTAAGTAATCATGCCAGTCTCAAATGGCATTATTTGACAGGTTAGGCTCACGACCCCTAACTAATTTTGAGGTCTATTAGCATTGAAAGTCCATTTTGCCTCTCGAAGTGTTTGTGTGTGCTTCGGTTCTTTCTATCCCTTCTGCAGCAAATTGAGAACTTGGGATTGAGACTAAAATTGAGAATCATTGTTAGGGTAATCGCTCTAAATATTTATACCGATTCCGGCTATCACGAATAGTTATCGTCTTAACTGGCTCGAAGCTTAACATTTTCCACTCTTAGTGGTTATGCTTTGAACTCTAAAGTTGATTTTAACTTAAAGCGTAAGCTCGAGTAAACAATTTATACCTAAGCGTTTAATGTTTGGCCCAACTTTTGGAGGATATCTCTCCTAGGAGTAGGTGTAGGTCAGATACGGGCAGGTTCCGTTGATGAATTTTGTAACTGTACGAGATTGAGCTCAATATAAATGATCATTTTTTGGGTCAGTTGAGGATCGGTTGACTCGGTTTACCGGTTGGACCGGATGATTAATGTCGAGTGTTTGTTCAAATTCCTTTGGGACGTTGAGTCTTTGAGAGAGAAAAGGAATGGTGTTAGTGGAGTCTAAGTCGGCGTCATCTACAAATCAAAACTCCTTCCCTATCGTCGGCGAGAAATGATGCATCTTTTGGCTTTGCGGATGTCCGTATCATGTCAATTCCAGGATGCTCGCAAAAGTGAGTGTGACGACAGCAGCACTCGTTCTTGGCGCAACGACATGCGATTGACCCAACACGAGTGAGGAGAGGTTGCATGCATCACCATATCGCCACATGCATGAAATAAATCTTAGCCAAAGGAGCAGCGAGTTTGTTTTTCTTTATTTTCAGTGAAACGGGTGGATGGAGTTCTAAAGGAGAGGTATATGGCGGTAGAAAAATGAGAGAATATCAATGAGGATAATGAAAATGAAAGAAAGAAGCTATGTTTTTTTGGATCCCTTAGGCTAAGTGTCTTTCCTTTCCTTAGTCTGCCTAGCTGAACTGGTTGTCGCAGGTAAACAACCTACAAAATAGTAGGCCCAAGAGGAAAAAAATAAAATAATATATATATATATATATATATATATATATATATATATATATACACGGAGTTGCTTTTTGTATTTTATTTTATTTTTTTTATTTTTGATAAAAATAAATAACAGAATTATCCTCTATTTTTATTTTTTAAAATACTTTTCAAAAATAATTTTTTATAGTAAATTGAGCTTTTGAAAAAAAAATTTAAAGTAAATTTAATAAATTTTTAAAAAAAATTAAAAAAATTAATTAAATTTATTTCAAAAAAGATCTTTTATATCCAGATTTTTAAAAATTCATTTTTTCCGTATGAAAATATTTTTTCAGATAATATATTTATATTTCTTTTGTATATTTTAAATTTTTAAATTTAATAAATATAATACAATTTGAATATATGTTTTTGAAAAGAAAATAAAATTTTTCAAATTTATATTTTTGAAAATTATCCGTAAAGTTAATTTTATTTTTTTATATAAAAAAATGTAAAAAGTAAAATAAAGATGCGAAAATCTACTCCCACGTGTTGGTTGGGTTCGAATACTTGATTTCTACATCTGACCCGAACGTCTTAACGTATGACAAACCAATTTAACAAATTTCAAAATATTGGCAATTGAGCCAAGTCCTTTGAGAGAGCGAATTGGGCCTACAGATTTGTTGGTTTCAGTTGGATCGCATTCCGACAGCCCTCCTACTCTCCTCTTTTAAAGTGAAAGGTTTTCTGTTTGAAATTTATAGAAGCTCTGGTTGATTGATTTTTGAGATTTTATTTATTTAAATATTTTTTTTAAGATTATTTTAAGTTGTATTTGCTCCAAGTTCTCTTTCTAAGAAGAAGATAAATTTGTAAACGGTTAGTCAAATATTATCTTATCCATATATTTTAAAATATGTTACATCATATATTAATATATATGTATATTAATGAAATATTAATTAACGATTTAAAAGTATGATCAATAAAATGGAAATTTCTAATTTAACAAGAAAATTTTATAACAAATTATTTGATAAAATACTATTCAATTGTATTATATATATGTTTTGGTGTATATTAATGTGATATGCTATTTTTCTAATAATTTTTATTAAAATTTAACATTTACCATGCATTTTAACCTTTTGCTCAAAAAATTTAAAAAGGAAAGAACACCTAGTTATTAATTGTTACACGAAATGAAAATTATAAATTTACATTTTAGATTTTATTGTAATGATTCAATTCAGAGATAAATGTTAATGTTTTTAAAAGTAATTATGGTTTGATTCATTAACTTTTAATTTTATATATTTATATCTAATTTTATGATTTAAATAATAATTCAACCAATTGGGTAATTAGTTTGAATAATTTTCAAAATTAATAAAGCAAAAATTTAGTTAAGGACTCCTCAAATCAACAAAAAAAATAATAATTTAATTCTTTATAATTTGATATTTATTATTTTAATATTACTTAATATTAAAATAATATATTTAACTATGGGAATTTGATTGTAGTTACTTATGAATAGTGGATTTAAATTATACATATTAGATTTTCTTCTAATTATGATTTAAATTTTGTATATAAAAAATGTTAGTTTCACTATGTTATAAAAGTTATTTGATTGGAGTAGGATAACATCCCATAATGTAGTTTAGATAAAAAAAACGAATTATAGGTCAATTGTATTTGATTACTAAAATAATTTGCCTATTTTTTAAAACATTAATAATTATACGAATACTATTTCTACAATTATTTATTTTATTGAAATGAATTTTGGAGGGGTGTGGTCCTTAATTATTGTTAATTTTCTTTTGTGACAAAAAAGGGATAGAAGGGATAAAATAAGGTCCAGAGTGTGTGCGTGGATTGTGGTAGGCGAGGCGGTGCGGAACTTGACTCAGCACTTAACAAGGGAGAGGGAAAGGAAAAGGTAATTTGGGTGGTCATTGTTGTTTGATTCACTCATTATTTGGTCAATCTTGATTTGGGATTGTGTCAAACATAAGCTAGATTGTTTCTGCGGGAATGGACTTGACTTTCCATTCACCCTTGTACCCACCTTCACCGTCACGGTCACCGTTACCATCCACTACTACTACAACGAGAAGGCCCAATTGCCTAGTTAGGCCATTCAGATCAACCACGAGGAAGTTGTCATTGCTATCTGCTCAGGTCCCTCTTCCAACAAATATCGTAGTCATTATTCTGAGTTTGGCTGGGTTGGGCTATGGCTAACCCACTTTTGTTTGGTTTAATTGAAGGCGTATGATAGTGAGTTAGAGAACAAAAAGCATCAACTTTTGACCTCTGTTCAAGACACGCAACGGGGCCTCGTCACAACTCTTGATCAACGCTCTTCTATCGAAGAGGCTCTTGTTAGTGTGGAAGGATACAACATGGGTGAACCAATCAATTTGGCCAAGTTAGATGGAACATGGCGTCTTCAGTATACTTCTGCTCCTGATGTTCTCATTCTCCTCCAAGCTGCTGCCACTCTTCCTTTCTTTCAAGTACTAGTAATCAAATTCTATATCTACTATCCTACATTACCTCATTTTGTTAATTAATTTGTTCTTCTTTTACTTCATTGTTTCGCTGTTGAGCTAGGTTGGACAGATCTTTCAGAAATTTGAATGTCGTGATCAATCTAATGGAGGTGTTATCCGCAATGTAGTCCGATGGAGTATTCCAAATTTGTTAGAGGTAAAACAACGCCTTCTTTTACTTTCTCCTATCTTGCTTCGGAATTGGGAGGCTTCAATTAAGTTCATACTTACTGAAGTCTCAGACTCTCAAGTTGGACTTTTGTTTTCCTTAATTTACTGTCATCTCACTTCACTTGTCAATTTTTTATTTCCTTTCTACTTTTACTGTATTATAACGAGATTTACTCTATTATACTCCTTAATTGATTCTTCAACGTGTTCTCTTGGAATTCCGTGTGGCAAACAATTTGTCTTTTGCATTCCTGTTACTGGTGATATTTTCTTTTGTATAATCCAACATTTTACCTACTATTCCAAGAATATGTGTTGCCGAAAGGATTTGGTTTTTATGTGGTACACTTCATCCCAGGGGAAAAGGGCAAAATTAAAGATGGATAAAGAATATCTGAACTTTCCCTTTATGTTTGTTCATTCTCTTTGAACATGACTTGTGCTTTAATAGTTTTATCCTTTATTGTAGTAGGTAGTTCAAGACCTATGATTTGCATGCAAACTCTGACTTTTACATTTTTTGTTTTAATGGTTGGAAAATAATATTATATGAAATACTTAGCCCTGAGTTTTGTTACTCTCTCCTTCCAAAAATAAAATAATTATTGACCTACTTCATATAGGAACAAGAAGGTGCTACACTGCTTGTATCTGCCAAGTTTACTGTTGTGTCTGTCCGTAATATCTACCTTCAGTTTCAAGAGGTAATTATTTTCACTTACATGAGCATGCTTTCTGCTATAGTTGAGGTACAATATCTATATAAACAGATGCTGGGTTTTTTAGGATGTATTGCATAATTTCTCTTTTTCTTATTGATAAATAATTGGTTCAAAGGTTGGTGAAGTGATCATCCACATTTAACTTTGATTTTCAGTATTTAGTACAAGCGATAGTTTATGCATTAGTATTTGTTCCTAAAGAAGTGTTAGAGCTCGATGCAAATGCTAGGTTACTTCTGCATTATCTACGATCAACAAAAAGACTCCTACTACGTATTTACTATTGACATATGGGTCTGAATATGATGTTTCCTTTTTTAGTTGGTATGATGCTGTTATATTATACATCAGATGAAACATGAATTTACACCTGGCAGATCACAATTCAAGATATAAATATTAGTGAAGAGCTGCAGGCTCTAATTGCTCCAGCAATACTACCCCGATCTTTTATAAGTCTTCAGGTAATTCAACCTTAATTCGTGGCTCTATTTCTAGTTAGTTTGAATGCACTCTCTTGCTGGCGTAGGATATGAGATACCATTGACACGAATAACTTATGCCGCAAAGCTGTTTCTGTTCCAAAACTTTAGTGACGTACTTTATGTGAATGACCTACTAATTTTTATCTGCATGAGGACTAGTGCAGACAGCTATAATGGTTAACTTAACTCCTATATTTTATTTATGTAGAGAAACAGATATGCATTTGTTGTTTAAAAGTTGCATACAATTGTGCTTTTCTCCTGCAGATCTTGCAATTTCTCCGGACTTTCAAATCTCAAATCCCTGTGAGGGATCCAGGAAGGTATGTCATGGGCTACTTCGTTGAAATATTGGTGTTTTTTTTGGACAAAAACATATCTGACGCTTCTTTTGAATTGTAGGGAATCAGTAGGAGGCCTGTATTACCTTAGTTATTTGGATGATAATATGCTTTTGGGTCGTGCTGTTGGTGGAGGAGGGGTGTTTGTGTTTACAAGAGCCCAATCTATCTACTGATGACCATTGAGCAGTAGTTAGAACTTGTACTGTTTGCCAGCAATAACACTTGATGAGCCTTCGTTTATGGAAGTGGCCCCATGGAGTGAGCAAGAATTTGATCAGAGGCTTATAGCCCATGAGGAATTCTCCTTATTGGAGAAGGCTATTATATGCAATGGGTGTGTTGATTTTATTTGAACTATTTTTTTGTTGATGTAGATTTGCATTGTATCTATTGATTACGATATATGTTGGCAAAGTGAGGAGATGGCGTGTGTTCAATACAGAATTGTAGATATTAGTATCAGTGATACAACTTGTGGGAAGAGAATGAGCTCAATCCCATTGTATGCATGTGTAAGGTATATAGTATCGTATCTCTTCTTGTTAGTGATCTTATTAGTTTTAATTGTTATTATCTTATCAGGTTATTTTTCAATTATCAATAGTAATATTAATTTATTTATCATGTTTGGTATGCTATGGGCTGAAGAAAATCAATACTTATTTCAATCATTGATTCTTCAGTGTGTATCAATCAGATGTACGTAGTGGATAGTTGTTCAAATTGCACATTTGGAGGAGCAAGTCAATGAAAGCATTCTTTAAACAAAATGGTAAACAAAACTGAGAACATAAAAAGAGAGAGGGAGGCGCAAATAAAATACCGCCGTATTGTTTGTATATATGGCCCTAAGATTAAGTCTTCCCATTAGTTTATTAGTTATGGTCTAGTCAAGTTTGTTGCCGTTCCATGCTATTGAGTCCTCTTGGAGGGGAGGATTAAGCTGATGCCTAAAGGGAATTAGGAGAAGGATCGAGATATGGAGTTTTAGAAAGAAGAAAATCAGTTGGAATTTAATGATGACAGTGACAGGGTGACGATACATGATGAAGGGTGGTGATGGAAATAGGGTTGATGATGAGGGAGATGGGGCAGAAATATGGGAACCCATTCCATTCACTGCAATTTGTGGACCACACTGAGTTTACTGTTCTATTTGTTTTGATAGTTTTGCCAAAAATTAAAATAACAGACATGCTATTTAGTACCGAGAAACTTGAGTCATAATATTTTTTCCATTTCTTTTTATGTGTTCAAATGGATAGAAAGTAAAAAAAATGTTTTTATTTATCTGTTATTTTAGATATTTAAAAAGTATTAATTATTAAATAAGAAAAGATAAGGATAAATTTTATATAGGTTAAATTAGGAAATTAGATAATTAAAAAAAACTAAGAATATTAATTATATTTTCCTCTATATGAACAGATAAAAAAATGGAAATATATTTTTACAAATATTTTTTTATCATATTATCCATTACATCACAGATTTTTCTCTTTGATTCCTTTCTTTCTTTTATTTTGTGGTGCTACTTTGATGTGCACATATTATCAATGGAGATATTTTGTTATATAGCAATCCTTGATTAATTGATCTGGACCTTTTGTCCGGTTAAGTAAAAAGAATAAAAACGATTGACAGAAATGACCGTAACTGAATCGTGCACGGATTTTGTTAAATTTTTTGTACTAATCAGTAACAGTCTTAAAATATTTGATTCGGTAATAAAATAGTTATGATGAGCATGGATGAATAATAATTAATTAGATATACAACGATAAATACTGAAAGAGTGGAATTGTTTATGAAGGAATCGGAAAGCATTTTGGAAGGGTTGTATATTTGATTGATTATGGAGAATAAGAATTCAACGAGGAGGAAGGATGAAGGAGAGTTACAGTCAGATGGGATTGGGAAGGTTCCAGATCATGTGCTGATAGAGATATTCATACGAGCAGGTGTAAGGGAGTGGACGGCAATATCGTGCGTGAAGAAGCAGTGGGCGTCTCTGTTTCGTTGTCAATGCTTCTGGCAAGCTGCTATTGCCAGCAATTATCCATTGGCTCATCCTCCTCAAATATGGCCTGGTCCTATTCCTTCTCCACCTTTAGCCAATCCTAAGAGGTTAGTTGCTAGTTACCTTTTGCTAATCCGCTCATCACCAATACAATACATACCACTTGTTTGACAAAATGTCTTTCTTTCTTTCAGGAGATTCATCGCCTTATATATTTCTCAACACATCTTTGCTTCCGATCCTCCAATACAAATAGACGAGATCGTTGGCCACACCTATCTCTTCTTGAAAGATCAACTTCTTCTTCCTATTATGCCACCTCATAGTGGAATACTTCATGGAACCATCATTGGTCTCCCTCTCTTTCTCTCTTTCTCTCCTATACTTACCTGTTTGTTGTTGATGACAACACTCACATAATACTGTTTTAAATTAAGCAGATCAATTCATTGCTTGTGGGAAATCGAGAGACGCTGCCCACGAACTTGCCTCTCGGATTTGGCTTGCTGTTCTTGACAATTTGGAGGAAAACCACCGTACATTTTACTTACTTAAACGCCTTGCCCAAGAATGGGATGTAAGTCCTCTTAACTAACTTTCTTGTAGGCTTAAGTAAATAAAAACAAATTGACAAAGTTGACCAACACACCCGGTGTTCCTGTTGCCCCAACATGCTAGCTACCAACACAAATCATCTGCTTACTTTTCTACCTCCTTTCTTTTTCTGGGACCTATCATCCACTTATGAGTTTGCCCGTGTTTGCTTTATCACTCCCATAATAGTGTAATTAATTATTCTTGCTCATTTTTTTCCTATAAATTGTGTTTCCAAACATGTATGTGTGTATGTACTACGCCTTCCCTTCTACCTCTCAAAATTTTTTACCCATTCTCGCGCCAGGATGATTATCTTCTTTGGCGTTATGCCCTCCAAATGTATCGTGTGATGCTACGTGTCAGAATTTAAATTGCAATGGGAGCAATATCAAATTTGCTGCTTTTCTTCCATTGGTTACCACTTAATTCACCAATCATTTTGTCCCTTATTTTCGTTATAATTTTTCGGCAGATTCTTCTTCCATACCCTTACACCAGATCGGTCAAAGTCCAATGGAGGGTGTTTGAGAAGCTTTTTACTGATTACCGTGATTGCTTCAACCATGTAGATTATTGTGATATGTTGGCATGTGCCAAAAGCAGGTTTCAGCCAATACCAGCTGCTTGGTTAGGTCACTAGCTAATTGGGCCTCAATCTACTAATAAGCCCTTATTCTTTAGGAAGATATATTACTTCGTATGTGACTAAAATGAACCTGCTTTGATATCCTCCTTATTATCCTTCTCCATACGGATAAACCTCTCATGCTCCTTCCCCCGGGGGGTGATGTCTTATATTTAGAATTTAATCTTAATGTGCTACTGGAGTAAACGATTTTTATATTTAATGATTCGTTGTCACATTATTTATATATTATGTAGTTGATAATATAGTTAAATTAAACTCTCATATTCATCATAGACATTATTTGCATTACAGTTTCTTTTCGGTTAATGATCTTCCGCTGGCATAGCTTAAACTATAAATTCTTTATCTTGACTAAAAAATAAAAAATTTTATAGGCAAACGTGTCCCTTAGCCATTTATATTTGGTTCCTATGGTATTGGGTTTTCAAACTATTGATAAACATAATTATTTTTCATAACAAATTACTCAATTATTTTTTTTAAAACTTACCTGAGGCAGTTTTTTTTTTTATTTCTTATATAACATAAACGCAATGTTAATCGAGCTCACTTCCACCTCTAACAGTAGTAAAAAACATTGCTTTTAGAATGGTTAGGTGTGATTTGTGTAGTGCAGAGTGGTAGAGAAGAATTGCGAAACAATGTGCCCCCACCCACTTATTTTCTTTTGTCGAATCTACTATGAAAGGTAATTTTACAAAATAATTACCACCATCAAAACAACCCTTAAGTTTCTGTATATTTAATCTCCACTCCTCTAACTTTCTTTTGTCTATATCTTTTTCCCCTTCCGTTTGTGATTACATTACAGAGCTGTTATCCTTGTTTACTAATAACTAGTAACTCCTTTTTTTTTTATAGTTTTCAATATAATTCTCAAATTTGTTAAATATGAAGCTTGTTTGTTTAAATTTGCGTTTTTCAATGGTAGATTTTGTGTCTTTGCTCTTTTTTTTTTCATAAGAAAACTAATAGACAACGTTTATTTTATTGTTTTTATTAGTACTGCTCGCTAATTAAAATTAGTTTTTCATCTTAATAAATTATACTTTTATTTCAATAATTACAATTGACAATAATTATCAAAATAAAATACTGATTTTAATTAAAAAATAACATTAACACTACTGTATTTAAATTTTTTGTAATTTTTAAGAATTTTGGTTTTCCTTTAACATGGTAGCTAGTTAAGTCTATCCTAATGGTCTAGCAAGATAAAAGTTTTAAATCTATTTTTGAAGGAAACATAACACGCTAATCAGATTGCAGCAATTTTTATGTTGTTTTTGTCTTGACTTTATGTTATCAATATTTTTCATGCAAAGAGCAGAATTACCGACTGGACGGTTAGCTTGGTTCGAGATATAGATTATATTCGTTCCTTTTCTATTTAAGTTTTATATATCATTTTCAATTTGTAAAACTCATGATGGGCTTTTCTTTTCTCTATAACATTTTCAATTTGTAAAAACTCATAATGGGTTTTCCTTCCGTATATTTTGATGTTTTATATTTTTTTTATCAAATATTTTCATAAATATCATTATAAAACTAATTTTTGAATATTATTACAAATTTGTTTTCTATTGATGTGATAGGGTTTGTTGTCTTAATAGCATGTTTGAGTACACGATTAGATTTTAGGGAAAAAGGCTTCTTTAAAGAGAAAAAGATTTTTGATGTATGTACATATGTATAATTGGTAAAAGAATTAAAATGAAAAAAAAATCCAAATAAAAAATGCTTGTTTGTAATCATAAGCAAAAATTTAAACTTATAATTAAAAATTATTAGATTACTTTTAACTAAAATTTGTTTTTCATTGTATTTTTTATAATTGATTATTTTAAATATAAAAATTATTATGAATAATTTATATTTTTTTTAATTTTATTAAAAAATGTTTTACACAATCTAGACTGTGAGCTAGTAAGGACATGAACAAACTGAACTGAGTTGAATTTATACCATCCCATCCCTTCTCTCTCGGATTAAAAGAATCTTAAATAAATTATTAACATTTTTTAATTAAAATTTAATTTTTTTAATTAATTGTAGAAACAAACTATTGTCGAATTTTTTTTTCATAGTTAATTCCAACATGCACTATTAAAGCAACATGGATTATCTTATTTTAAATCATTTTATGTTAGTAATTATATGATATATAATTCGTGTTTAATATCACTATTTTCATTCAAAAATTTAATTATATTATAATATATGATTTTAAATATATAATTTTGGAAGAATATTTTAAAAATTTATCATTGGATATGATAATTTGACTAATGAGGTTATAATCTACCGTAATCTTGTCCAGTGAACTAAGAAATACTCTGAATTCTTTTAAAGATTATACTATTTTATTATTATTATAATTTTGATCTCTTTATTACCATTAACATTCAATTTCGGTTTCGTATAATTTTTTATTCAAATATAATCACTTAATTTTTAACTATTACAAGACTTTCTATTTTTAATTCTCATAATCAAGTTCATCTGTTGATTTTTTATGACATAAAACTATTAAATTTTTATTTTATTTTTCTCAAGATTTCCCAAATTGGACTCATTAAATCATTTTAATATCTTTTTAAGTTAAAATTCATTGAAAAAAATATTATATTTCACTCAAAAATAAATAAAGAAAATCTCAGTTTATTGCTTGAAAATTTTAACTTTACATCTTATGAATCTTTTAAATTTAATATTATTTTTATTTCTGAAAAAGTTGATGAGAAAGGTATAAATTATATTAAATATTATATTTGAACAATTTTACGTAAAATATAATTTTTGTTGATTAATAATTAAATTATAATTATATATCACCTTAATTATTTGTATTAAAATTGAACAACTATAAAAATTTGATCAAAATGTTTTTAATTTTATATATTTTAAGAATAGATTGTGTTAATTTTGATGCACATGAATGAACTATTAATAATTTTATATTAATTTACAATTAAAATTGAACAATTATAAAAATTTGATCAAAATGTTTTTAATTTTATATATTTTAAGAATAGATTATGTTAATTTTGATGCACATGAATGAACTATTAATAATTTTATATTAATTTACAATTACATATATAAATTTTGTGATTGAAAATTTTAATAATTGATAAAAATATATTTTACATAAAATTATTAAATTATGAAATATTTGATGTAACTCATATTAATATATTTTTTAAAAATTTTAGCTTAATTATATATTTAATCACTATAAATAATATTAAATTTAATTCTAATCTTCTATTTTTTAATATTTTGATTCTCATAATTTTAAAAGAAGTAATTATTATTTTATAATAATATGACATGGATTTAGTTATACCCTGTCAGTAATCGTTTTGAAATAAATATTGTGATATGTTTAGATGTTTATTATATAATTAATAAGTGATAGTAAATAGTATTTTAAAATTTAAAAAATTTACAATAACCAAAATTAATTATAAAGTTAAAACTATATTTAATTATATTTACATAGATTAAAATTATATTTTATTTTTTATTTTAACTGTGTCAAATCTATAATTACTTGTATGGAAAGATAAAGATTTTATATTTTATACAAAAGTGATCTAATTATTAAAAAAAATAAAAGATAAATTTAAATAGTATAATTAACAAAAAGTTTTCTCATCTCCTAAAAATAAAATAGAAGGAAGAGCATACTTATCAAATTAATCATTGCCCTATTTTTTTTTTCTGAATTTTATCTTGTACAAACAAAACATAATCATCAAACCTTACTTCAACATAATATATAGGATCAATAAAGATATTGATGAAAGTTAAATTTATAATTTATAAGATTATATATATAAATTATATTGTGGATACGAGAATCATATTAATAGGTAATTTAAAAATGTTTTTGTAAAGGTTTTCTAACTAAAAATATGCTTAATATGAAGAATCTAATTCATCTAACTTTTTTATATATAAGAAAATCATAAGATACATAAGCTGAAATGTAAAGCGTAGACAATCAAGCGCTGGATTTACCCTTCTACACTTTATATACATATTACTTTATATGCAAATACTTTTATCTATGTTTGAAAAGGTAAAATATGCAGATGAAGGATTTTTCCATCTTGGTTGGGTGATGGATGGAGGAGAATGTGATTATGGGAGCGGATAGAGGTTAAACAGAATTACAGTATCTTTAGAAAAAGAAATCAAAACGACTTTTGCGCGACTGTCTGACAATATTCTGTGTACGACACTGTCTTCTTCTACTGTTCCCTTTTCTTTATAGGCTTTCGTGCTCCCATGCCATTACATTACATTAATGCTAAAAATGCATTTATTTTTATTTATGCTTATTCTGTCAGTTATACTTTTAACGTATATAAATCCTGAGTTTATTTTATTGGGAAATGAGATGAGAGAGATATGAAATCAAACAAAACAAAACACAGTGCTCAGTGCTCTCTCACATTTATTGCATTTTCACTCCTCTCCGTTCTCTCTTCGCTTTGCTCTAGGGTTTCTCTTTCTCTTCCGCTCCCATTCATCTTATCAACCTTCCCAACTCCTCAGGTTAGTTCGAATAACGTTGAAACAATTATTCTTCGTTTCGGCATTTTCATTTCTGCATTGCATGTGTGTATATTGTAATGCAATGCCTTACATTTTCTCTTTGATTCGGCACTGCTTGTTGGGAGTACATCTGAATAATCATCATCACCCACCAAAATCTGACTCTACTATTTAATGTTGGTCGCCTTCAGAACTTGAATGTAGCAAGAAAATGCAAGCAAAGTAGGTGACACGGAGATAGGTTGCCTTGTCGGTGGCTCTGATCTCTGTTAAGCCCAATGCTGTCTGCCAAAGGTAAAATAGAGTACTTCATCTTGCATTTTTGGTAGGGTTCATATGACCCTACTTTCCTTTCATCACCTTTTTATCAAGGGGCTTTCAACTTTTGCTGATTTTGTTTGTTTCACACTAATTTTATTTTTCTATCCTTGTTTTCCAATGGATATTAGCATTTATTCATTCCCGTGAATTTTATGAATTGTAAGGGATGTCATTACCACCATGATGTGTGATTGTTTAATGTCTTGTCATGGAAGTTGGTAAGGAATCTAGGGGCTCAAAATGCCTTTAATATCGGGTTTAGGGGTTTAATACAAATTAAAGGCTCTTTGTCGTTAAATCCGGCCCCCTTTTTTCTCTCAGCTTGAAAAACAGAACACTATTTCTTTGGCCTGTTGTTTAGTATTCTCACTCCTTTCTGTTTTCATCTGATTGTTGGTTTTGATCTAAATTCTCGAACATTAAATATTCGGCTGAGCGAAGCATAGTTTGTTTTTGAAAGTAGGGTGGTAAAGCATGGATTTTTTGAAAATCAAGAAGTTCAGAAAATCCCAGAAAGCAGATGGAGAGAAGGATTTGGCCCGCAAGGCAGTGCCCGAGCCTGAGGAACCAAAGCCGAACGTGGACTGTTCCGATCAGTGTAAATCAGAAAATGCAGATTCTGCGGTTGAAGCTGAGGATGATGATGATTTTATTACCAATGAGGTAAAGAGGAGACTGAAAGAATTGAGAAGAAACAGTTTTATGGTGTTGATTCCTGAAGAAGATTCCTGCCCAGAGGAGGGGGAGGATGAAGAGGAAGAGGGAGAGTCAAGTTCAAATGAATGGAGGGATGTCGAAGCAGAAGGTCAGCAATGGTGGCGTGGTTTTGATGCTGTATTTGAAAAGTACTGTGAAAGAATGCTATTGTTTGATCGGATGAGCTCACAGCAGCTTAGTGAAGTTAGCAAAGGTAGATTTTTATTGTTGCTGTTTTCTGACTGGGGAAGGGGGAGGAAACAATGGGAAAAGCAAAAAAGTTGCTTTGAAATCTGGGATTTATTGCTGGCTGTTGACAGTGATAAAATCATTTTAAAACTTCCCAGTCTCTGGTCGCAGATATTACTAATGGTTAGGAATGTCTACATAGGTTATTGCCTTTGGTTCATTAGCTGCTTTGTGTGTGGACTCGCTGCATGATGCATGGTTCTAACAATGTGTGCCTGGTGGTATTTACTCTAGTTTTCCTTTTGGAAAAAGGAAATATTAATCCAAGGAGAAGCTGGCATTTTTGTAAGTTTGGATTTATCAATCTCTGTCCATTCGGTTCAGTTTATCACTTCAAAATTAGGGCAGTTGTGTTTCATCATACCAATGCAAGCATAACCCTAATAGAATCAATGATGAGGGAATTATGTTCAACTGTTTAATGTGCTTGATCTAATCTCATATAATGAAAAGTTCATTAGTAAAAATAAAAAATAAAGAACGAAGACCTGGTTATATGAGTTTATCAAAGGTATTCTTTGCAGATAGTAATCTGGATATTGTCGTCCTTTTACCATCTGCATATTCTAATTGCTAACAAAATATAGTATTTCTGTGATCTCTGTTTGTCGTATCTTGTGATATGCCACACCCTTGCATTGTCAGGTACACACTGCACTTCAACTCCATCTCCAAGATCTGCATCGAAGAAGCTGGCTTCTCCCCTCCGATGTCTTTCCTTGAAAAAATTTGAAGCACCAGATGATGAGACCGAACATCTTCAGCAGCCTGAAAATGATCCTTATCATGATATTGAAACAGCATATGTCGGTCAAATTTGCTTAACTTGGGAGGCACTTCATTGTCAATACTCTCATATGAGTCAGAAGATATCATGGCAACATGAAAATCCCATCTGTTACAACCACAGTGCGCAAGAGTTTCAGCAGTTCCAGGTTTTATTACAAAGGTTTATTGAAAATGAACCTTTTGAGCAGGGACTTCGAGCTGAAATTTATGCTCGCACAAGGAACAATTTGCCTAAACTGCTTCAGGTTCCTAATATACGAGGTGAATTTCTTAAATGATTTAAATTCAAGTGGAGTGTCATGGATACCACTGAAGTTATTTGTAATTTTTTTTAAAATGTATTGGTTGTTGTCACTGAATGTAATTCTGCTTTTTATGTTAATGAATGATGTTTATGTTTGTAATTATATGACTAAGTGCTCAGCTTTATGAATCTATTCAGGTTCGGATCATGAGTGGACTGATGATTCAGAGATGAGAGTTCTTGCTCCTGATCTTATTGGGGTAATCGAAAGCTCTATCCTAACATTCCATATTTTCCTGAAAAGGGACAAGAGAAAGTCAAGTGGTGTTACCAACCTGTTTGGAAATCAGAACCAGCTTGCAACTCCTCTACAACAGATTCAGTCTACTCTTGAAAAGGCAAATTCATAACCTTTACCTTTATTGCTTTTTATTATGTTTGTTCTAATGGTAAAATGCTACTATGAATTATTGTCAGTGAATATGCTAACCATTGGGTTGGTTGTAACGTAGTGGTTTCAAAGCCATTTGTGCCTTTTAATTCAAATGTTAGACAGCTTTTTCCTTGCTTTTATGTTTTCGAAGAAATTGGATTCGGACAAATGGGTGGATCTAGGAATTTATTAATGTATTCTTAAGTCAAGCTTCTTTAATCATCCAAGGAGTTATGCGCTACCATGTGTAGAAAATTTTGCTAATCAGAAATTACTGTTTAGCAGCTAAATATGATGGCGGCAGTTGAGCTAATTTATTATTGAGTTAAGATTGTTTGATATCTTAAAATTATTAACATCCATTTAACCTTTCTCATTTCTTTTTATATTTTTTTTATAACATCTTATCACCTATCGTATTTAGTATTTCTCTCTCTATCTCTGAAGGTGGATACATCTAACGATGTCTACCAACCATTTTCCTTTATTATTTTGCTTTACCTGCCGGTAATTATGGACGGTCAATTATTAATTATATGACTAAAAATGTCCCAATTTTCTTCGTGTGCAGAAAGTGGTGAAGCTGAAGGAACTGCGTAGAAAGAAGAAAGGATGGAGAAAGAATTCTTGGCCCCCAAAGCATGAGGATGTTCAGCTATTGCTTGGCCTTATTGATGTCAAAATCCTGTCAAGGGTTCTGAGAATGACGAGGTTGAGCAGAGAACAACTGTTTTGGTGCGAGGAAAAGATGAAAAAACTGGATTTATCAAATAGTAGGTTAGAAAGGGATCCATGTCCCATCCTCTTCCCTTGTTAGTATCAGTGGTGTATATCTGATAATTAGCTGCTATATAACATCAGCTTTAGTTCTTTCTCCTTCGACTGACAATTGTTGCTAATACAACTGCCGGTTTTAAGGACGTCATGAAATGGGTTTCCAGCTGTTTAGGATGTCTTGGAAGAATCCTGGATACTGTTTGACAACGTATTATTGTTCTGTCAAAATTGTGAATTTCCAAGTTGTTTTGTAGAACTTCCGATATTACATAGTTAAGGATTATTCTTGTTGGTGCTTAGACTTCGATATAATGTTTACTAGCATGCTTTTTTGTCCGAAAATGATCTGATACTAAAATAATACAAAGAATATTAGGATATTTTCTGTGGCCACATTCATTCTTGCTTTACGTTTTTCAGATTTGTGCAAATATTTGATTAACAAAACGAAAAATTTTCCGTTGACATCAATGTACCGGATGATGCTCAAGACAGGACATTGGCAGTGAAATCAGAGATGAATTTCAATCAAGATTTCCTTCATTCAATTACTCAAATAAATGTTCGCTTCATATGTTACTCCTTCATTCTACAATAGAAATA